>JASAUF010000640.1:2967500-5367500 GCA_030180095.1 Magnolia changhungtana | reverse complement strand
AAATTTCTAACCAATCTTGTTAAAAAGATGAATAGAATAGATTTCTAACAAACATTATAGTAGGCCTCACCTAGGTTTCTAGAGCAGAAACTTCCGGAAAGGCTTAAGCAGAAATACAGATTGGATGAGACACCGTAACTAAAAAGGGTTGTGGTAAAATATTTAATAATGGAAAAAATGACAGGGGACTAGGATTGCGTAGTGCATAAGACATCGTTGACGTATATTAAAATATTATGAGGCTTGACAGTGTCGGTGCTCTGTTTTTTTATTACAATTAGCCAGCTTATTAAAATTGGATTTGTGGCTCAATTCAAGCTGAACAATTATGATTCCAAATGTTAATAGAGGCAGACATGTCGTATATGACCCATATATAATATTTAAATAGATTAATCAGGGTTTATCATATTTGATGATATGTTACGCCTTTGCTTTCCGTACAAAAAGGCTTTTCAATATAGATAAAAGGTTGAGAAAAAAATTCTTATAGTCGATTGCGGGTCACGGAGAGCAACTGTAAAACACCTTTTTTTTAGTGAAGAACTGAATCCAATGTATGAATATATACTTAAATTACAGCTAAGGTTATCAGCTACTTGATTAACATTATAGATTACACTATGGATTGTAAATAACAATATGAAAGTAAATGATTACGGTAAGAAATGTAATTTACTTTGTAGGAAATAATTGACTGGTAATTGAAAAGATAATTAAAAGATAATATTTGATTTGATTTGATTAGTATGAGACAAGATTTTCATGTTAAATTCTTTTTCTATTTATAAATTTAATCCGACCATTTAGATGATTTCCATGCCCTGGCGGTTGCTATAACTATTTCGACATTACAACCTTCTGCTCCTACTTCTGCCATTTGTCTTGTAACCGCTCCTCCACGATCAACCGTCTTCACAATGACAAGGCACTGCTTGATGCACTACAACTATGTTATCAAGAAATCATTCCCGTACATCTATGCAGATCTTCAGAAACACCATGTGAATCCATACAGATCACACGTAACTTACTCTGATTGGTTTTCATGAAGAATATTGGCAACCATAGGGATGATCATTGCCCCCTACGTGGCTTCGCCTTTAAAAAAAGGTGAAAGCGACGTGTAGCCTTTCATTAATGTGGCATTAATTATTTACATGTGTTGTCACTCGGATAACCATCTTTAGCCGACTTATTGCAACATGTCAGTGACAACCACCCTTTATCGAAACAAGGGTCAAACCCCATTTTGACACATGTTTTCACATCGTTTCTCACAAAATCATCTTGATGCCCTAATAAATGTTTTATCGCTTCGGCCGATAGAAGCGCCGTTTCAACTCCCTTTCATTCTTATGCCTCATTTTTTCTTCATTCTGAGCATCTAAACCAGCACTTTGATATCATTTTAAATCAATAGCCACCTCATTCCATCAAAATAATCTTATTACCGTGGTAGATGTCCTTTCTGAGAAATGTCTTAATGGAACAGTATTCCAAACATATAACGGAGAATATCTTTGCATGGGTCCAGCATTTGCTCCAACATCAGACGTCGATAAAGTTAGCATGATGGATCCATTGTTCTCCATCTGTCCTGTAAGACCCGCATCCTAGCCCGTACCGTTCCATAGGCTTCCGCGGTCATTCCGGTCAAATTTCTGCGACTCGCAATCTGTAACCGACGTCTGCGCGCGATCTTGAGACAGATCCTGTCAGTCTGAGTTGGCTCGACCCGAGACTTATACCAATGCGATCGCGCCATCGTCGTAGTTCTGATGCCACGTCTCGCGCGCCAAGGCGATTCCTAGGCTAGGAGATGTGGGCCGCGTTCAGTTCGAGGAAAACGCCGCACTTTGCAATCCCAAGAGAATATCCTATCAATCATGTCATAAGTCAAGTACTCCATCCCATCAAGTCAAGTACAAGCACCCATCCCCCTCTTACATCACCCTTACCTAAAGTCAACTTTCCCATCACCTCACCATCTCTCTCCCATCACTCCCTCCCATCATCTCTCTCTCTCTCTCCTCTCTCTCTCTCTTTCATTCTCTCTCATTTCTTCCAAACAATCCCTCCATGGAGCAACCCACGTCCATGTCTCCCATGAGAAACCATGTGTGGCCCACTTCCCACCTCCTATCTCCACCATCCTAAGAACATCTCAACCGTTGAAATCATCCCCATGGAGCTCTAGATCATGTTTGCGGTGGAAGGAAGAGAAGATCAAAGGTGGGTGCTTCTCTCTCTCTCTCTCTCTCTCTCTCTCTCTCTTTTTCACTTTTGTGTGATGTGTGGCCCACTTAGATGGACCCCACCTTGATGTACGTTATATCCAAACCGTCCAAGTCTTGTGGACCCTACCTTATGATGGTGGAAACACACAAGTATCAGATTAATTTTGATCAGGTGGGCCACATTCATGTGGGACCCACCTTGATGAAATGCAGGCCACGTCCGTGTGGGAGCCACTGTTTAATTCATGCCGTCCAGCGTCCAACGCTGGTGGCTAACGTGAAGTGTGTGTACTGACATGGGTGTGTAGTAACGGCTAACAAAAACAAAAGGGGTTTTAGCCTTTTTGGGGTGGGCCACTCATGCAGGCTCCACCTCGATGTATGTATATAATCCACGCCGTCTATTCCGTTAAACAGTCCATTTTAGACGTTGGGCTGAAAAATGAGGGCAATCTGATCATCGGGCGGACCATAGTTTAACAAATAGTGTCTCTACCATTGAAATACTCCCTGATTTTTTGGTGCACCAAAACCCATCAAATATTGGGCTCTATCTGTTTGTATTGAGCCATAAGATCCAATGGCTAGGTTAGATTTGATTAAGATGGGCCCCACCTGCCAAAAACCACCAGTTTTATCATTTTCAAAAAAATAATAAAATAAAGGCAAGAAGTTATAAGCGACGGCGATTCTTTGCACTGCCACATCACAATGGGCGACGGACGACGGTGGTTGCCTCATGGTCCCAGCTGTGGGTCCCCATCGTGATGCGTTTCGAGCATCAACACCGTGTGTTTGGTGGGCCACCCTCCTGGCTACGACCCACCCAAAAATCAGCCGTATATGGAACTCAGGTGGGCCATATCATCTAAAATCATGTGAAGATATACCTATAACATGTAAAAACACTTGGTGGGGCCTACCTGAAATTTGGGTGCGGCTGAAACTTGGTCTGAACCCTCAGTTAAGTGGGACATGCATAATGGGTGGGCTGGATTTGTGAACCACATCTCGGTGGGCTCCCTGGTCCACGTGACCTTGTAAACAGGTTGGGTGGCTAATAAATATTACGGTGGGCCCCAGTCCCACCTCTGGTACGTGTGACCCCACCAATAGGTTGGATGTCAAACAAATATTTAGTGGGCCCTAGGCCCACCCCAGGTCTGACTGACCTTATGAACAGCTTGGATGGAAATAAATATTAGGGTGAGCCCCCATGACCCAATCAAGGGGCTGGATGAAAAATAAACATTATGGTGGGCCCCATGACTGTGTAACCTTATCAACAGTTTAGGTGGCAAATAAACATTATGGTGGGCCTAGTTGGGTGGAAAATAAACTTTATGGTGGGCCCAGGTCTATGTGACCTCATCCACCGGTTGGTTGGAAAATAAACATTGTGGTGGGCCCCACATGGGACCCACTGATGTATGCATTGTAATCCACACCCTCTATTAGTGTGGGCCCCACCATGAGATATGTACTTCATCTATGTCATCCATCCCTTCCATCCCTATGGGACCCACCATGATGCACGTATTACATCCAATCTGTCCAACCAATTTTGAAGATATTTTTAAGGCTTGAGACTAAAAATAAGTCAGATCTAAGATCAGGTGGACCACATTATAAGAACTAGTGGGTTTGAATGTCTACTATTAAAATTCTTAGGGCCACCAGATTTGGACCAAAATGATATGTGTTTTTCCTTTAGATCTAGGTCTGTGTGACCTTAAGAGCAGATTGGATGAGGAATATATGTTATGGGGGGGCCTTGGGAATTTTGATGGTGGGAATCATTATCATCACTTGTAATTGGGTGTGGCCCATTTCATATACTTAGGGGCCCATTGGTGTAGCCCACTTGATGTACTTATGAGGCCCATGTGACTAGGCCTGTCTTGATGTATTTGTAGCCGTTGTTGAGGCCCACCTTGATATATATGAAACCCATGTTATAAGGCCCATTATGATGTATTCAAGGCCCATGGGTCGAGGCCCAATAAGTCATACATAAGGACCATTTAGTGTGATTCCACCATGGTATATGGGTTGATCTTTATAGCGGGCTATACCTTGGGAGCAATGTTGGTTTGACGTCCACATTGTAAGGATAATGTTGGTTAAATGTCCGCATTGTCATTCTCCCTAGGGCCCACTAATAGGTCCATTCTTGTAGTGAGTAGGCCCACTGTTGTGTATTTATGGCCCACTGGTGCGGTCCATTGATGCGGCCCACTTGATATGTACAAGGCCCATGGGCAAGGCCCAATGTGATGTATTCGAAGCCCATAGGTAAGGCCCATTGTGATATTCTCAACTCATTTGACTCGGCCCATTGATTTGGCCCGTTGGATTCAGCCCCTTTGATGTTAGCCCATTTGATGCATGCTTGGCCAATTGGGGTGACCTACATGATGCGGCCCATTTGACGTATATGAGGCCCAATGAGATGTATGTGAGGCCTTTGTGTGGGTCAACTGTGATGTGTACGAGGCCCATTAGTGTGGCCCATTGTGATGTAGGTGGCCCACCGTGATGTAGCCCATTGTGACGTGGATGAGGCTCATCATGATGTGTTTTGGCCCATGAGCGGGGCCCAACTGTTTGTATTGTTAGGCCCATGAGACGTGGCCCATTGTGATATATCCGCGGCCCATTGGGATGCATTTACAGCCCATGGGCAAGGCCCAATATGATGCATTCAAGGCCCATGGGTGAGGCCCATTGTGATGTATTCGAGGCCCATGTGATGCGGCCCATAGTGATGTATATGTAGCCCTTGTATGAGGCCCATTGCAATGTATATTAAGCCAATGTGTGAGGCCATGGGCCCACTATATGTGTGGCCCTATGAGGGCCACTCCTTGGGAGCAATGTTGGTTAAATGGCCACGTTGATGGGCAATGATGGTTGGATGTCCACATTGTGACCTTCCCTTAGGCCTTGTTAGATCCATTCTCATCATTCTCTTAGTGGATTAACCCAAATAAGTGGGCCCCATTCACCATAGACGGATGGCTCCATCCTATCGGATTTGATATAACCACGACCGAGAGTCGATCTTTATATTATGGTTGATTGGTTGTTCATCTATGGACCCCGGCTTATTTATATATGTTGATCGTCGGTGATAATTATCAGTGCCGATTGTCGATATTGAGCATTGGTGCCGATTGTTGAGGCCGATTGACGTGGCCGATTGCCGATTCTGCTTGTCGTGGCTGATTGACCGATTATCGATCGTGGCCGATTATCGATTGACGTAGCCGATTGCCGATTCTGCTTATCGTGGCCGATTGACCGATTATCAATCGAGGTTGATTATCGTGACCGATTACTGATCGTGGCCGATTATCGATTGACGTGGCCGATTACCGATTCTGCTTGTCATGGCAGATTGATCGATTACCGATCGTGGCTAATTATCGATTGATGTGGCTGATTGCCGATTCTGCTTGTCATGGCCGATTGACCGATTACCGATCGTGGATGATTATCGATTGACGTGGCTGATTGCCGACTCTGCTTGTCATGGCCGATTGACCGATTACCGATCGAGGCCGATTATCGTGACCAATTATTGATCGTGGCCGATTATCGATCGTGGCTGATTATCGATTGATGTGGCTAATTGTCGATTCTGCTTGTCATAGCTGATTGACCGATTACCGATCGAGGCGGATTGTTGATGCTGGTTATTGATACCGATTATGAGTATGTGATAGCATAACATCATGATACATGCCCATACACATCATCTGTATGTTTGTTATGAGATGTGGTTGACCATTGCATATGTCATTGAGCATGTTGATATGAGACTCCCTGATAGGCGGAGGTTATCTCACATGAGTGCACGGCATGCGCAGGATTGATGCATGACTGGATTGTGTGACTCATGCATATTGCATTGTGTGTTATATGCCCTAGCGACATCAGGGTCATAGCCTCCACAGGCATATCATGGATGGCCAGACGGGACACTGGAAATGTTTGGTTCTAGCATACGGGTGCTATAGATGTCCTTGGGTGAAAATCCCTAAACCTTCGTGGCCAGGAGATGACTCCAACATCGAGACCGAGTGGATATATGAGCGCACGAGGGCCGAATGCCAGGAGGCCGCATCTCCCACTTGTCGTGGTCGGTTGGAAAGGGGTGTGGCCTTACTCACCCGAGGGTAGGGGGTAATACTAGGCTGAGTTTGACTAGCTCGTGAATGGGTCCGCTATCGACGTGCCGGATAAGTGTTGGCAGACTATTGGCCAAGCGGATAGTGAGGTTTCTTACGCTCACTTGGACTGTGCTGCTGAGAGAGAGACAGTGCCATTTAGAGTATACTAAACCCCGGTGATGATCTCAGAGATGAACTGTACTGATATGTGGACTTATTAAGTAGGAGTTGCATGCTCATTCATTCATTCATTCACTATCCACTTGGGCTGGTGGTGCGTAACTAATTATTGTGTGCCTTCGTTATGGCAAGGATTTCGGTTGGGGTGCGCGACTAACCTGAGATAAGGAGTTTACCACATTGAGTCTGACTATCCAAATTTAGGTATGGGACTGGTTTGGATAGAAGTCCCTTGTGGTGGATCCCATGACCTGCGATACTACTTACTATCATCCCGACTTCACACTCTAACATGGTCATTCCATTAGCACCACATATTGCATATTGCATTACACCCTCGGCATATGGCATTTTGGGTTGCTATGTTTCTGTATTCCTGTGACTTAGATAAGAGTGATGGTATTCGTTAGCTCTTCCGAATTGAATATTGCATTATATTTTTGGCATCCGATATTTGATTATTCATGACTCCTCATTTGCATAGCTGTCCTACATTGCGTATTCTGATATTGATTGACTCATGGACTTGTCCGTATTTCCGCTTACTTTGTTATCGTATGATTTATGATCTTGTCAGTATTTCTTTTTACTCTGATAAATTCATGCTCTTGTCAGTGTTTCTGCTGATTCCGACATTGTACGATTTATGGATTACTAGTGTTTTCGACATTGTATGATTAAGGCATTGCATTGTATACTTGGCACTTACCTTGTGCACACACTTACACCACCCTCTAAGCTTTCTATAAGCTTATGCACGATAGATGCGTGCAGGTAATGTTAAGTTGCTGTAGCGTCGAGCTTGGAGTACGCAGCCGTCTTCTGGAGCTTTGATTTTGATATATGTATTTCCATTTCAGCACTGTACTCAAATGATTATATTAGTGGATATGTGATGATGATATTGCCTTTGTGAATTGGGTAATCTTGTGGTTATGCTTATTACGAGTTAAATGTACATTAAAAAAAAAATCCTCCTTGTAGGATTCCAGGATCGAAAATCTGGCGTATGACGCTAGGAGCCGAGAATGGGGTACTACGGAGGCTGTCGGTACCAGATTTAGCGATCGGGATTCTTGTGAATCCGATTTCTGGATTTGGGGCGTGACATGTCCTGGTGAAACTTTGTTGAAATCAATGATTGATTTTGGCAATGCTTTGAAGAATCCTCGGTTATATGGCCGATGCCACTACCAAAATGGGCTATTTGGTTTTTTTGCGCTTCTTCTCGATATGAGACAACATGAAAAATTTTGGGCATCTACGAATGCTTTAAATTATCCACCCATGACTATCCATCAGATCATGTCCTTCTTACTGCTACTTCGATATTTTGGAGCTCTTCCACCAACACATTCTTCTTTAGTCGTGGCCCTATGAGTCTAACTATCCTGGACGTTGCAGCCCTGACTCAATTCCTACCTTTTGGTGAAAAAAAGTTCATCTATGTTTTACACAAAAGACACCTAGACTCTTTACAAATAAAGCCGATCAAGCCTATTCTCACTTCATGCAGGCTTATCGCAAACACATTGGATCGGTTGATTATGAAGAGCATATGACTTTTTCTACTGCTTTCAATTTGTCGACATTTATTGTGTGTGAATGCTATGCAAAATACAAATGAGCATGTTTCACTGGCTAAGGCACTTGCTCAAGGTTGGAAGCTTGCTCTAGCACCTTTCGTACTTGATCATCTGTATAGAGGCATCTATGAAGTCACCACCTAGGGTCTATATCATGGAGGAGGACTGTAACGCCCTGAAAATCGGGGGTCGAGCATAAACTCAACTCCCGAGTTTCAGAACATTACTTATGCAACAAAATGAATGATGATTGAATGTTGACTGTATTCGTGCATTGAACATGAGTGAGATTAAGCCAAAACAAAGATATCATACTCCGAGAGACAGCTTAAATTGCAAGCGGAAGACGATGATAGATAGATAAAATATATAAATTGTGATGAGTCTCCAGAGCGTGATAACATTACTAGGTTAAATAATTACAAGTACAGTTCTAAAATATACCAAATGTGTAAGTGTAATATCTTCTATCCCAAGTACCATAGCCCTGTCAATACAGTACCAGGTCTTCAGAGACCCGTCAAAGAGTTACATGATAGGAGAACTCCTCCTCATCACCATAGAAGTAGTCCGGCTTGCTTCATAAGCATCGCCATTACCTGAAACTCAACAAATCTGGTTGGTGTATACAACACCGTCCCGTAACGTGGGAGTGAGTGATCAACTCAGTGGAACAGTAAAGCATAGGTTAACATGTTATCAATTCAATCAAGCAGTAATGATAAAGCAGTACAAATCAAACAATTCTAACTACTCTTATTAAGTGTGAGAATGAAATGACATGATGATGTATGCCCTTGCCAAACCACCCTCATGCGATATCATCTTACGTTCGCGAATGCTTAACTCCCTTAGTGCTCCACATCTACAAGGCACATGCGGTGCTATGATGAACATGATTACCGAGTTATTATTATTCCATTTCAAACAGCAGTATTGGGAAACTAAGGTACCTCCCTTGTATCATTCCCAAACATGATCCATTCTAGGGTCGTCAATCCTAGTTAATCTCATACATTATTATGGTTTGAGAGGCGTAGCGAAGGCATCACAAAGGGCTCGTCACCCGTTAGCACGGATACAGATCTCACCGTATGCGGCTCAATTGCTGACCGTCAGCTCGAGTACAGGTCTCACCGTACTCGGCTCAATCACTAGCCGTCAGCTCGAATACAGGTCTCACCGTACTCGGCTCAACTCATACTCTAGTTGCTGTGAAAGACTCGTCGCCAATCACAGACCTTGGAGTATACTCGAAGATACTACAGAGGACTCGTCGCCCGTCAGCACGAGTACAGGTCTCACCGTACTCGGCTCTCGCCGTAAGTATCGACAGCTCGAATATAGTGTCCCATACCACCATAATCGGCTCACGAGTTTGGTTGCTCACTGGTCACTACGGGGAGGCACGTGGCCCCAGCGTAGGCCGACAGCTCGACCACGGTGTCCCATACCACCATGCCCGGCTCATGAGTCTTAGCGGATCGAGGTACCATGGTTAAAAGGAATTTCACTGGTAAGTTTGGTACCCTAGGTTCAAGCAGTAGCGTCCAAACATGGTGAACATACATTAGACAGATCGGGTTACTTGACGAGCTCGGCTAGCTCGAGCGCACAACAAGTTGAACGACATGAAATGCATAAGCACTTCGCGTGGCCAACCACTATCGCCAACCGAAGTACGACTCGGGTTCGTCGAACACATCTCACATGGCAAATGAATGGCAGCCACAAATTCAATTCTGGTACCGATTGTCTAGACTACAATTATAGCCCCAAACATGATAACTTGCAGATAGATAAAGCAGTAATGGATCAAGATTCAACTCATACAATCAAGGTATGGTATTATCCGTTTAGGGCTGCCAGGGCTGTTGCACGCACTCGTTGCTCCGCTCCCCCATCACCCATGATGGATCATACAACGTAAATATAAATTTAAACATATGCATTACATAGTTATAATCATAAAGCAGTTGAGCATGTTATGAATCACAATACAAGCATGAGTTTATACATGTTCAATTCATAATCACACAACAATCCAAGGAGATCATAACATAGTTAAAAGAGGTTGAGAATCATATCTCAACACCCTTATACATTACAATTTGCTAACTACTACTCATTCAGACATTTCAAGAAACACTTAAACAAACAAACATCAACATACATGACATATGTCGAACACATAGGCATTAGGCCAAATCCTTTCACTAGGGAGTTGCCCCAATCATAACACGCGTACACCCACGACGGATAGTCATGGCAAGCAGGAATCCAAGTTCCATATTCATTCAGTCATTTCCGCAAACACTTGGCCACACATTTTAGCATATATAGTGTATATTGGCCGTGGCGTGATTTAGGGAAAATCCTTTCGTCAAAAGGGTATCGCCAATACAACAATCATGAATCCATGACAATTTGTCATGGCGAGCACGAATGAGGATTCTATACTCATTCAGCCATTTTCACAAACACTTAGAATACACTATTACAACATACATGGTGTATGTTAGCAAAACATGTATTAGGGCTATCCTTTAGCCAAGTGAGTATTTTATCCTTGTATAATATATTACTACAGCAAATAATCATGATAAATACATCTCCAAAATTTATACGTATACAGTATTTTCTAAAATACGCATTTTTAACATACATAGAGTATACAAGCAAACATGTATTACGGCGATTCCTTTCCCTAAATAAGTAATTTATCCATATATTATATAATCATACGACAAATAATCATGGCAAACACATTTCCAAAATATACATGTATACGGCACTCCTTACAATACAGTATTTCTACATACATAGTTTATATTAGTAAAACATGTATTTCGGCGAATCCTTTCGCCAAATAAGTATTTTATCCATACGTCATATATCCATACGACAAATAAACATGTCAAACACATTTCCATAAAAAATACGTATACGGTATTTTATATGAATACCTAGAGTATGTGAAATTCCAAATGCTACAATTCTAATCGAAACAGAAAACGGAAAGCACTTTGTACATGTGCAATTGCATGCAGATCATGAATCTACCATTATCTGACATTGAAAGCGTTGAAAACCATAACCTATACTCCTAAAGTCCACACCTTTGCCCTTGGAATCACAACGGATCTATAAGGTTTGGTGAGCTTCCATATTCGGGAGTTTTCTTGCCTAAAGAGTGGAATCGGTTAGCCTTTTCACAACCTATAGCCTATCTACTTCAAATCAGACCTAGGGTTAGGGTTTCTCACCTTCAAACGGAGTGGATACCGCCGGAAAAGCGCCTGGAAAGAGGCGGTGTAGGCCGTGCGATAATCGAAAGCAGCAGGAGGAAGTTCTCCCACAAATCCCAAGCTCTTCTCTCTCTTTTCTCTCTCTCTCTCTCTAGGGTTTTATCCCAAATTCGTATGGCTGTGAGAGGGGCTGTTCTAAGCCTCTTTTATAGCCAAAAACCTTTCCAAAATAGACTCAGGTTCAAGGGTTACTGCTAATATAGGTATTTCGTCACTTTTCCAGCTCAAAAGAGAGGTTCTGGTGGCCCTCCTTGAGCCAAACGTCAGACTTAAGCTCATCACACATGGATCTATGTGGGATTACGTTTTCGACTCGATCGAATTCCCAGATCACACGTGGCGGACCACTTTCAGTTCAACGGTCAGTGGGCCACGATCCGAAATTCCAAGCACATGTAAATGTTCCTGAAATTTTTCTTAATCCGAGGGTGTAATTTAGTCGATTCGACGGTCCAGTTGCTTATCTTGTCTTGATGCGCAAGCGTTTAATTGTGCCAGATCACTATTCCAGATATTTATTTTGTAAAGGGAATAGTATTTTTCACACTCCCTCGCTCCGGACTCAAGCGAACAGCCGTGGGACATCGTCTGGACCTGATTTTCGAGATGGTTGTCAAGCCCAACGAGGCGGTCCTAATTCCTTAACTTTGTGTTAATCGGACTTCCGACGTGCGGTCCAGATCCGATATGGAGTTTCGATGTGCTCCCGAGAGCAGCCGGGTAATGAGATTGATCCTAGATTTTAGGGTAACCTAACATCAATGATTCTACAAGTTTTGGGTCTTGCATATCGTATTTAAAGCGATTCAAACGGATTTCGTAGCTAATCTGGTTTCACACCTAGTTACTTTGTCTCATTTCTAAAGGATTTAGTCCTAAGTGATTTCTGGTCAAGGTGGTACTCAGGCCTTTGTAGTTTGTATATAAAGTGATCCAAGTTATACTACTTAGCTAGTTTAAGATAGTGTCTAGGGTGAAAGTCTTTAGAAAAATTGGAAGATCAAGGTGATGAAGGGTGAGATTTGTGAAGGAAATGAGTTCAAAGGCGGCTTTAGACTTTGGGATTCAGTTCTGACAAGTTAATGAGGTATTAGGATCGACCCATTGCCTAAGGACGTCTAATCCCAAGTTGGCAAAAATCTGGGGCGTTACAAGGACCGATGTGGCTTCTTTAGATATGGATTTATGAGTACTTTTGTCATTCCCTTGTACATAATTTCATCCACTCTTGTATAATTTATTCTTCATATTGTGAATGTATCATCAACTCTCTTTAAGAAGTCCAATCACTTTATGTATATATGAGCACTATTCTTTTCTCTGGATAATAAAGGAAAGTGGACTCGATCGTTCATCCCATTATATGGTGGAGGATACCACCTTGCTTGGTTCATCAACCAATTTGAGCAAGAGACTGATGACGATGAGGTGTTCCAACTACATTGAGCATGGGAAAGTTACCTCATTTATAGGGATCTTCCTTGTGGTGATATGATCGATTTTGACAAAAATGCTAAAGCCAGGATCGAAATACTGATCTAACTTACTTGCCTGTCAATTTGGCTTGGTCCAATGTATCCACTATCCATTTACTTAAATAACTTGCAATCAGCCTCTTTACAGTCGGTTGATCGTTGATAAAGTCAAACTCTAACATTCTTTCCTCGTTTCTTTTCAAGAGTCCATGCTACTTCTTATCCTTCCCTGCTATCTAAATAAACCTTAGGTAATGGACACCTTCATTGCTTGGTGGGAAAACCATTATCAGAAATTAATTAATAAATCCTCACAAGACATCATCGCCCAACTCTCCTTTACCATATAGCCTAGAGAAAAGAAAAGAGCAGCGCCCACATCGGTTATTGCTTCTACTCGAAAAACCAATAACTGGATACCAAATCATCCATTGAATCCACTCTATAAACTTCACCGATCGAGACAACAACTGTTTGCCCAAAGAACTAAAAAGTTGTGGTGAAGGTACATGTTGTTCTCCATCAGCTCACTAGCTAACATCAGGTCCAAAGAAAATTCTTAATCTAGGAGTTCCTCTTGGTCAACCTCTTAACCAACTAATCTAATTCTTAAGCACATCGATCCACCTTCCCAACTAATTGATGTAGATCAATCGTTGCCAATTTCATCTAAAGGACGACGACAAATAGGTACTTCCTCGGTTGAGGTCGTAGTCTCAATTGAAAAATACTTCAAAACTAAATATTGGCTAGGACTCACTACCGAAGAATATTTCAAATAAATCAAGGAAGGTTTGAAACATCACCATGAAGGTCATTATAATAAATGCTGAAACAAATGATGACAGGATAAGGAGAGATTAAATAATCCCGATCTTCTATTTGATGAAAAATATCTTACTCCCTATCTTCTTAATCCACCACTATTCCCTACTTTAACACAAGTGATAACAATAACTATTAGAAACTCTTAGCTTGTAAACAACTGATTCATCACCTACACTGTCCGTTCTAATTTAAGTGGAAATTACTTATTTGTGCAATTATTTTTCCCTTTTCTTGCTTTTCCTATCGATTACCTATATCTCTCTTTTATAGTTACCTGAGACCCATCAGCTACGGAAAAGCAAGTCATAGTGGCGCACTTGTTGTAGCAGCGCTATCTAGCGACCGATGCTCCTGAAGTGACTAATATTTGGACTATCGACTTTGAGGACACAATCAGTGCTGAAACTCTTCCTTATCATACCCTTCCGAGAGTCACGACTCTCACCACCGAGTTAGAATACATGGTCGATCTTCCCCAAACACCACCTGTTGCTGTCGACTAAGAACAATAAGAAAAAGAAGAACAACCGCTGAGTGCTACCTCTTAGAGTTCTGGCAAAAGATCATCTCCTTGACTGATCTCTTCATCGGCCGAACAACTTCCTCCAATGGTCGAAGATTTTTCAACTCATGAGGCAATTGTACCTGAGACGATGACAGAAGAGACTTCAACGATCGATGCTCTTAAGCCTGATTCATGCCCATTACCCACTATGATGCCAATAATCATGGGCGAATCTTCCATTCTCCCTATTTCCATTGAAAGTGTGCTTCCACTCGATGACATCCTTTCCTCCTTTGAACAAGCTCTCGCTGAAGACATTGTTATGGTCGAGTCACCCTCTCTCTCTCGAGTAGTCTGCAAAACTTTAAGGAAGAACTCCATATCCTCATGCAGGTGGCGTCATCTAGAACTTTGACGGCTGAGATGGTCGATAAGCTCAAACTATTGATCGAATCATATCATGTTTTCTCTTGGTTGGATCTCAAACCTATGGACAAGTTACCAATTCTCCAGGAATTCTTGGGATTTGTCAAAGAACAACACCATATACGTGTTATTGTCGACCGAATTGAGTCAGAGCATTCAACAACAGAATCTCAAATGGCTTCTGCCAAAGATATCGCCAAACATTTTTCAATCGGGACCGTTGAGTTAAAGACATCTGGGGCCGAATTAGAGAAGATAAAAGTCAGAATCACAGCTCTGGAAGCATAATTGATGACTCTGAAAAGGAGTTATGTGAAGAACATGCTGAGCATAGTCACCAGAAGGAAATGATCAAGAATCTGGCAATGTAGGCTAGGGCTCAGACAACTACCATTAGTTGACTTCATCAAGCTATTGTCAAACAAAAGGATACTTTACGAGTGGCGAAGGGCCGATTAGAGACGATAAATGCATTGATGCAATCCTTTTCTTCCGTTGAATTGTAATCTTGTATCAGAGATCATATATCAATGCAATTGGCCATCGAGCCTCCTTTTAATTGTTTAATGCTTAAGCTTATTTTTCTCTTACCTTACAACTAAGTACTGACTTGACCCCCAAAATTCGAGACATCATGTGTTACTTCCCAAATAAAAACCCTTAACGGCTACACGTTTTAGTCTTCCCGGAACATGAAGTGTCTTTCCTGCTATAACTGCTCTAATTGTGGGTGCCTAGATCATCTATTTAAACTAATTCGAATCTTATTTAGATTCATACCGATCTTTCCCTAAAATGTACAGCTCGTTATTGCTTTTATGGCTTCCAACATTTCTTCATTCTTCACTGGTGCTAAGAGCTACTTGTAGAAAATCTTTGATTGGGGTTATACAGACTTCTGTCAATCTTCATTGCTCTTTGATGTGAATTACTTTGTCAAGGAGGCTTGACAGCGGCCGAATCAGAGGTCGCATTGGAAGACCTTCTTCAAAAGCTGAAACATCTATACTCCATTAGGCATTATTACTTCAAACTCACCTTCGAATTTGAGTAGCTCATTGGATATCTTCGCCAACAGACTTCAACTAAGGAAGATTCTCTGGAGGTGACCAAAGCTCATGAACTATCCTAGAACGAGCAACTGCGATGGGCCCAGAGTCATCACTTCAATCGAACCATGCTCCATACGTTACAAGCATATCATACCAGATTGCTGGAAGAACTCAAGGAATGAGAATGTTCCTTCTTTGCTAAGGAGCTGCCCATTCCTAAAGATCTCTCCTTCTTGTATGAGTAAATTGTATTTTCTAGATTTGGTCGAAGATAAGTCTTGGTGGGAAAAGAGAAGCCGAGAACATAGTTTCTTCTCATAGCATCCACATTCTCATAGCATCCACATCGACCAATTTCTTCATCTCCTTACTATCGTCATTGAAAATGAAGCTGATTGGAAGCCTAAATAGGAACAAAATGAAGCTGAGAAGCAAGCTTTTCTTGAAGAATATGAAGAAATAAAGGCTAAAATAGTCTGAGTTATTCGACCACTTTATTTTTTATTTTATTTTTACTTTTGTAACGTAGTCAGTGACCGGCAACATCTTTGAATAAATTGCTCTTTATCAAATTTTCAAATGCATCAAGGTTGATTTTCATAGTATATCAAGACATTAGATTTTTCTTTTGGGATATCAGATCATTCCTCCGTAATCGGCCATCGCCCAAAATATTCAGGACGACTGATTATCCCGATCCGTTTACCATTGTGACCTGAGACCTACAAAATGTTCATCCTTGGCCAAATTAAACTACAATAACTTGGCCTCTCAATACTTAGCCAATTTTTCCTTTCTTTGTATATGTAGTCTCGTGCTGATTAAGCAGTAACAAATGCGCGCAGGTTCTCGAGGGGATTCATTTATTTCATTATGTATTCAAACCTTATAAGAATCAAAGCGGTAGCTCAACTGTCTACCTCGAGTATTCCAACCGCTAACCTTTAACCAATGCATGCATTTATCACCTCTTGTGATACTTATAAAAGCACCCCTTGCTCGAATTTGAAACAAATCACAATAATGACTTCGATAGCGAGCCTTATAGTCATGGTTTCCTCCATTTTCTTCTCACAATCCTTGATGATTTTGAAAGATATCTTCGATGAAGGAATCGAATATTTCTCCCATGCTTCTTTCCTCCGAGACCTTTACCCCTTTCTCACGGATGTTTCCAAAGTGGCAAAAGCTGATGAGCCTCTATGAAAAATCTTTGAGACTATATATGAGTTTGCCTTGGGGATATCTATTCCAAGGCTGATTTAAAACTTCACCAATGTGTTGCTCTCGGAGAACAGATCATCCATCCATGCCGAGTTCGAGACTTTCTTGGTCCAGTACGATACGACATGGAAAGATCGACTACAATGGACTTATCGACATCACTTTGACAAAAGGATGTTGCGATTGTTGGAGACCCAGCATGGTAAGCTATTCGCTAACCTCTTAAAGATGGCCCACCTCTACCTAGAGAGGGATCGACCAAACTCTCAGGACCTCTTAAACTTCATCGAGTCCCAGATAGAGTTCTATCGGTCTTGTGAAGAATCTAGCAGGACTGAAAAATTGAGGGTCGAGCAAGAGTTTATGGAAGTCGACCGACGCCTTGATATGTTCATCGGTCTTTTTCACTAGACCACAGGCTAGCGGATGTCGTGAAGGAGCAGGCGTGCACTGTAAGCCCCGTATCCTAGGTCGTACTGTTCCATAGACTTCTGCGATCTTCCCGGTTGAATTCTGGCAACCTTCGACCCTTAACTGGAGTTTGCGCACGACCCAGATTCACATGTCGTCAACCCGAGTCGACTCAACCCGAGACTTGTACCCTAGCGACTGCACCGTCGCCGTGGTTCTGATGCCACGACTCGCTCGTCGAGGCGATACTCTTGCCAGGAGATGTGGGCCAGCGTTCGGTGCGAGGAAAACGCCGCGCGTTGTGAAACCCAAGAGAATCTGTACAAGTTGTCACATCAATCCATCAATCCATAAATCTCAACATGTTAAGTACATGTCAATTACACATCAACTTGTCACATTTTCCCAAGCAAGCCTCAAAGTCAAAAAGTCCTTACACAAGCCATGCCTTTCTTATACAAATGACCAACAAAGTCAAAAAGTGTCTTACACACCCATCACCACCACATCTATCACTCCATCACCCATCACTCTCTCTCTCTCCCCCTTTACAAGTCTTTCTCTCTCTCTCTCTCTCTCATTTTCAAATTCATTCCCAAGCAAGAGAGAAAACTTCCATACGTATGAGCCTCTCCCTCTCCTTTAAAGCTCAAAGTGTGGCCCACCTTTCCATCCCAAGATCTCCCATTCTAGCCATCTATTCCTCATCTCCTCCATTGGAATCGAAGCTAAGGAGCTAAGGAACCCATAGGAGCAAGAATATCGAACGGTGGGTGCTTGATAAGAGTAGTTTTTCATGTTTTTAAGATGGGCCAAGTGAGGCCGACTGATCAATGGTTTGGATCTCACTTGGGACCCTAAGATGTGGCCGATGGCCCGCTTTGATCATCATGATCATTCCATGATGGGGCCATTCTCCATGGCCCCCATCATGATGTTTATTTCCTTGCTTTAGATAGGTCATCTAAACCGTCCATATTGGTGGGGAAAGGATCTCCATCGTTGAGTTTCAATTTTGATGGGCCCACATGCTTTAGGGCTCACTTGATGTATGATTTATTACAAGGGAGGGCCCATAATGTCGGGGTCTCTCCATCACAAGCATGTCCCACTCTCTATCTCTCTCTCTCTCTCTTCTTTTTTTTATATTTTTGTGTGATGATTTGGCCGTGTGGCCCACTTGAATGGAACCCATCATGAAGTGAGTATTTTACCCAAGCCGTCTATGAGTGGGGTCCATCCTATGTGTGTTGTACCCACACCATTCATCATGTGGTGACCCACTTGAACAAAGCCCACCTCTACTGTGAGGACCGTCCAGTGTCCAGGGACGCTAGACGTCTCTGTGAAAAACACAAATAATAGCTTGGTTACAAGCTCATGGGGTGGCCCACTCATATACACCCTTCCTTGATTTATATGTTCAATCCACGCCGCCCATCTCTTTCCTTGCCACCTTTTAGGCGTTGAACTGAAAAACATAGTCAATCCGAGGTTCTGGCAGGCCATAGCGTAGCAAATGATGGTCTTCACCATTGAAACCTTCCCTGAAATTTCTATACATAAAAAATATACTCAATATTAGGCTCGTTGGATTTGATATGAGCCATGGAATCCTATGGTTGGAATGGATTCACTTGGAGCGAGCCCCACACTAAAAAAAAAGATTTGTAGTAGTAGCTGCTGTTGCTGCTGCCAGCGCAGGCAGCGCCTGCGGCCTTGTAGGCGGGCGGGCCTAGGGAACCAACAGCTCCAGCCGTGGGACCCACCATGATGTGTATTTGCCATCCAACCCATTCATTTGGTAGGCCCCCTCCTGAGGTAGGCCCCCTTAAAAAATCAGCCTAATCTAAGACTCAGGTGGCCCACATGATAGGAAACAATGGGATTGGGTGGCTGCCATTGAAACTCTTTTTGGGTCCACAAAAGTTTTAGATCAAGATGAAATTTGTTTTTCCCTGTTCATCCAGGTCCGTGCGACCTTACCAACTGTTTGGATGGAGAACAAATGTTATGGTGGGCCCTACGTGGGACCCAAAATGATGTATGTACTTTATTCACACCGCCCACCAGGGACGGTGGAACCCACCATGGTGCACTTGTTTACACTACAATGTCTAGGGTTGGACGGTGGGACCCCTGTGAAGCATGTGTTCTCTCCATGCTGTCCATTTATATGGAACCCAACATGATGCAGTTGTTGCACCCAATCTGTCCATCCATTTTGAAAAGCTCATTTCTTGGCATGAGCCATAGAATGAGCCAGGTCCATTGTTCAACTGGACCCACACCTTGTTATGTCATGAGGCCCACCTTGTTATTTGTAAGGCCCATGGGTTGAGGCCCATTTGATGTACAATATGGGGCCCAATTGGTGTGGCCCATTTGATACATATAAGACCCATAAGATTAGGCCCATTAGATGCAATCTAAGGCCCCTGGGTTATGACCCATTGCAATGCGCATAAGGCCCATTGGTGCGGCCCATTGATGTGGCCCACTTGACGAATGAAAGGCCCATATGGTATGGCCCATTTGATGTATTTAAGGCCCAATGAGATGAACCTAAGGCCCATTGCAATGTGTGACCCCAACCTGGTTCATGTAATGATATTCACTACGGGCTACGCCTTGAGAGCACTGTTGGTTTGACGTCCACATTGCAAGTTTAATGTTGGTTAAATGTCCGCATTACGACTCTCCCTGAGGCCCATTAATAGGCCCGTACTTGTTGCGTGAAGGCCGTCTAGACCCATCTACATTGTAAGGATAGTTCATTACGTTATTACATGTTTAGTATAGTTCCATGACTCATGATCATACGCATCATATGTATGCTTGATATAAGAGGTGACTGATCATATCATATGCCTTCGGGTAGGTTGTTTATGGGCTCCCGGTTAGGCGGTGTTGCCCTACATGAGTGCACGATACGTGCAGGATCTGCTGCATGACTGAAAAGCTTGATTCATGCATTTCGCATTGTGTGATATGGTTATTGTACGCCCTAGCGACATCAGGGTTGTAGCCTCCATAGACGTATCGTGGTTGATAGGATTGGATACCGAAAATATTATTCTACATGGGGTGCTATAGATATCCCTGGGTGAAAGTCCCTAAACCCTTATGGTACCAAGAGGTTGTTCTAACGTCTAGACCGAGTGGGTACATGAGCGCTGATGGTTGATTACCAGGAGGCTGCACTTTCTACTGTGTCGTGGTCGGTTGCAAGGAGGTGCGGCCTTACCCGCCCGAGAGTAGGGGGCAAAGCTAGGCTGAGTTTGACCAGCTCGAGGAATGGGTCCGCTATTGACTAGTCGAGCCATATATTGGCAGGCAGATAGTGAGGTCTCTTCCACTTACCTTATTGCACGCGATGGGGCGACAATCTGGTTTAGAGTGTACTAGACCCCGGTGATATTCCAGATTTGATCTGTACTAATATGTGGACTTAGATGAGAATTTGTATGCTTGAGTTGCATTTCGCATCGCATGTACTTGGTACGGCTGACATCATTCATGTCCTGCATCGCATAGCCTTGGTACAGTTGACGGTATTCATGGATTCACCAGCATGTTCCGCATTACTCTGATACTGCATATCTGCATTTCTACCTTACGCACACACTTTTACCACCCTCTAAGCTTTCTATAAGCTTATGCACGATTGTTGCGTACAAGTGACGTTGGATCGCAGCAGCGCTGAGGCAGGAGCACATATCGGATCGTCTTGGAGCTTTTGTCCTTTATCATTGTATTTCCCTTTATGGTCACTATACTTGTAAAGTTTTTGATCATAGTAGGAATGTGATGGAGTTTTTGGTTGTTGTTTGTGGGTTATGCCGTTGGTTATTCTTATTACGAATTAAACTGATGTTGAAAATCCTCTTTGTAGCATCCCAGGATCGGAACCTGGCGTATGGGCGCTGGGAGCCGAGAATAGGGTTTTATGGAGGTTGTCGGCGTCGGATTCCACGATCGGAAATTTTTGTGAGCCCGGTTTCTGAGTTTGGTGCGTGACAGAAGTTGGTATTAAAGCATAACTCGGAAATAACCAAGAACAACATTACATGTTTGCTATGAGTTAGAATGATTGAGTCCTTAGTTTGGATAGCTTAGCGATCTTTTATTACTGACCCTTAACGCACGTACCTTTGAGAGTTTTCAAGTTGATAGGTGCCTTCAATCTTCCTGTAGGACATGACGCGCTAGAGAGTGACCGGATCGACCCCTGCACCACCACCTGAGACTCCCGCATCACCGCCTGAGACTCCCGCACTACCACCGACGATCCTCGCGCCACCGCCAGAGATTCCTACTGCCTAGCCTATGGATGCAGCTCCTCCACCAGAGATCGGTGTGGATCCGACCGTATCCGTGAGTGCTTCCCAGTTACAGCAGATGTTGCAGGCTGTGACGCGGCCGCACTACGAAGCGGGCGGTGCACCCCTGTTGTTTCACCGATCAGCAAGCGAGCAGAGCGCGCGAGCACCCTTCTTTTAGAGTTCTGACGACTCGATCCTCCACGTTTCCAGGGCGAGCCAGACCCGACGGCAGCAGAGAGATGACGCTCCGATGTGGAGAAGATATTTGATACGATGGGATGCACGACCGAGCGGCGAGTCCGATTAGCCGTATTTCTCCTCCATAGTGAGGCTGAGCATTGGTGGAATTCATTCTCCCTAGCAGCAGGTGCTGATTTTGTGTGGACATGGGAGGATTTGGTGGATTAGTTCGACCGACAGTATTTTCCTGATCACATCCGACGACAGCGAGCATTGGAGTTCAAGGCCCTGGTGCAGGGTGATATGACAGCGGCTCAATATGCGGCCGTTTTGTAGCGCTGTTCAGATTTGCGCCGTACTTGGTAGATGATGAGGGGTGGAAAGCCTGCCGATTCGAGGACAGTTTGCGCTACGGTCTCCGAGGCCATGTCATTGGGCATGAGCTTCTGACTTTCGAGGGAGTGGTACGGAAGGCCCAGATTTATGAGGCTGAGTGGGCCGGTTCTCAGTCCGATCGCGGTTAGAGGAGAGACCAAAAGAGGCCCACTCCTTCCGGTGACTCGCAGCAGCAGAGGCGCACAGGTCGCCCAGCCTTCCAAGTGCCAGCAGCACCTCCAGCATCACCTCCGAGGCAGTTCACCGGCACCTGTTTTGGGTGCGGTGCCACGGGGCACCCTATGTGGGAGTGTCCTCACCCTCAGCAGCAGCAGCAGAGGCCCCCACAGTAGCAGCAGTAGACGAGAGGTCCACAACAGCCTCCACCACAACAGCAGAGACTCCTACAGCAGTAGCGACAGCAGGCCCCACCACCGAGGTCACCTCAGCAGCAGCATTAGTACCAGCCTCCGAGACCACAGCAACAGAGGTAGCAGTTTCGACCGCCTCAGCGACCCCAGTAGTATCAGCACGTTCAGAGGGGATAGGCACCTCCCTAGCCATCTTAGGCTAGGTTTTACGCGGCTCAGCAAGATCCACAGTCATCTGGAGGGGTAGTTGAGGGTATGCTTTTAGTCTCTACATGCACTGTACATGTGTTATTTGATTATGGTGCATCACATTCTTTTATGGGTGAGAGTTTCTGCCGATTGACTGGCCTACCATTGGAGTCTACTTATAAGAGTCTATCAGTATCGACTCCCTTGGGGAAGACTGCAGTGTTGGGCCGATTTTGATCGTCTTGCCCTGTTCTAGTTGGGGGTACCTTTTTGCCTGCCGATCTATTTGCATTACCGATGTCCGAGTTTGATGTCTTCCTAAGCATGGATTGGCTTGCCGAGTACTATGCCATATTAGACTGCTCTGCGAGGACAGTCACGTTCTGTATACCCAGTGTGCCGTAGTTCCAGTTCGTTGCAGAGCCCCGAGGAGAGCCGTTGTCTTGCTTGATGTCCTGCGCCGTTGAGGAGCCTGTTGCCACTTGTATTGATCATATGCCGATTGTTTACAATTTTTTTAATGTATTTCAGGAGATTCCGGGATTACCACCTCGCCGACTCACCGAGTTTCAGATTGATCTCATGCCCGGTATTGCGCCTATTTCGAAGGCCCTATATCGTATGACACCTTTGGAGTTGCGGGAACTGTAGAAGCAGTTGGATAAGTTACGCGAGTTGGGTTTTATCCGTCCGAGTAGTTCACCGTGGGGAGCGCAGGTACTCTTTGTGAAGAATAAGGATGGCTCGTTGAGGCTCTGCGTAGATTACCGCGAGCTCAACAAAGTCACTATCAAGAACAAGTACCCACTTCCGAGGATTGATGATTTGTTCGATTAGCTACAGGGTGCACAGTTCTTTTCAAAGATTGACCTGCGTTCCGGTTATCATCAGATTCAAGTCCGAGAGGAGGATATTCCAAAGACGACTTTCAGGATGCGCTACGTCATTTCGAGTTTCAGGTCATGTCCTTCGGACTGACCAATGCACCCGCAGTTTTCATGCAGTTGATGAACGAGGTCTTCCGCCCTTATCTCGATCAGTTTGTTGTAGTCTTCATCGACGACATTCTTATCTATTCGAGGACTCGTGAGGAGTACGAGCAGCATTTAGAGTTTATGTTGCAGGCCCTCCGTGCACATCAGCTGTATGCGAAGCTGGAGAAGTGCGAGTTCTAGCAAGAGGAGGTGAAGTTCCTCGGTCACGTGATGACGAGGGAGAACGTCGCAGTGGACCCCTCGAAGGTTGAGGCAGTGCGTCAGTGGGGCCAGCCCACGATCGCGTCTGAGATCCGTAGTTTCCTTGGTTTAGCGGGCTATTACCGGCATTTCATTGAGGGCTTCTCTCGTATTGCAACCCCGCTGCCCAGGTTGACTCAGAAGGGCGCAGAGTTTATTTGGAGCAACGCCTGCGAGCGAGCGTTTATAGAGTTGAAGGACCGTTTGACGTCTGCTCCTGTCCTCACTCTTCCCTCTAGGAGTGATGGATTTATTGTATTCACCGATGCCTTGCATATTGGGTTGGGTGCTGTCCTGATGCAGCACAGGAGAGCAGTGGCCTTCGCGTCTCGCCAGCTCAAGATCCATGAGCTGAACTGCCCCACGCATGATTTGGAGCTGGCTGCAGTTGTCTTCACACTGAAGGTGTGGAGGCACTATCTCTATGGGGTTAAGTTCGAGCTCTTCTCCGACCACAAGAGCTTGAAGTACCTCTTCTCGTAGTCTGAGTTGAACATGAGGCAGAGGCGCTGGGTGGAGCTCCTGAAGGACTATGACTTCGATCTTCAGTACCACCCGGGCAAGGCGAACATGGTGGCGGATGCCCTCAGCCGTCAGCCACGAGGCCTGGTGGCACATATGATGATTCAGGAGTGGTGGATGCTTGAGGATGTAGCAGAGTATGATTTTGAGTTCGGCATGCAGTCTTCTATCGTGCAGTTATCGAGCCTGTTGATTCAACCCTCTCTTTTTGCAAGGGTGATCGAGGCTCAACGGCTGATGAGTCATTGCAGAGTTATATGATGGAGGCAGCATCTGAGAGTGAGGTAGATTGGCAGATTGGTACATATGGTGGACTTCACTTCAGAGGCCGATTATGTGTCCCGGATATCCCTGAGTTATGCAGATATCTTATGACCGAGGTGCATCGATCGCGATTTTCTATCTATCCTGGCTCGACGAAGATGTACCGTGATATGAGACGATAGTATTTTTGGGCGGGGATGAAGCGTCAAATTGCCAGTTTTGTGGCCGAGTGTGACACATGCCAGCGTGTCAAGGCTGATCATCAGAGACCCCCTGGTCTATTGCAGCGCTGAGTATCCCTATGTGGAAGTGGGAGCACGTGTCGATAGATTTTATTATTGGCTTGCCGAGGACTCAGCGCGGTCATGACGCCATCTGGGTTATCATTGATCGTTTGACGAAGTCGGCACATTTTCTTGCGATTCACGCAACCTTGCCTTTGGACCAGCTTACGAGGTTATTCCTCGAGGAGATTGTGAGACTGTATGACGTTCCAGTCTCGATCGTTTCTGACCAAGACCCGAGGTTCATGTCTTAATTTTGGGGGAGCTTCCAGAGAGCGATGGGGACTGATTTGCAGCTCAGCACCGTGTACCATCCGCAGACCGATGGCCAGACCGAGAGGGTCAACCAGATCCTTGAGGATATGCTTCGGGCCTGCGTGATTGATTTGGGGGGTAGCTGGGATGAGCATCTGCGATTGGCTGAGTTCACATACAATAACTGCTATCAGGCGACTATGGGCATGGCTCCTTTTGAGGCACTATATGGTAGACTATGTAGATCATTGAGTTATTGGACCGAGTTTGGAGAGCACCGTCTCCTAGGTCCCGAGCTTGTGCAGGAGACGTCAGAGGCTATCGATATCATCAAGTAGAGGATGCGCACAGCTCAGAGCCGAGAGAAGAGTTTTGCTGATCGTCATCGTCATCCCTTGGAGTTTGATGTAGGGGACCATGTGTATCTAAAGGTCTCACCCATGAAGGGCGTAGTTCATTTTGGAGCAAAGGACAAGCTTGCCCCGAGATTCATAGGATCTTTTGAGATCACTGGGCGCGTTGGCGCCGTGGCCTATTGGCTTACCTTGCCATCTCAGTTGTTTGGCGTCCACAACATTTTTCATGTCTCTATGTTAAGGAAATGTGGGTCAGACATCATTTCCGTTATTAATTGGCAGCCGCTGGAGGTTCATGAGAATGCTTCTTACATTGAGCAGCAAGTTCGTATCCTTGATCGGAAGGAGCAGGTCCTCCGGACCAAGGTCATTCCTTTGGTGAAGGTTCAGTAGGGTCACCATTCTGTAGAGGAGGCTTCTTGGGAGCGCGAGGCCGAGATTCGAGAGCATTATCCCCATCTCTTTGATGATTGATCATGTGATGTATTTTGTATGTTATCTCTGGTTTTATATAGTGATGCTATGTTTCATATTCCTCACGAGTTATGCCTAGTTGCGATGATTACATAAATTTTGAGGATGAAATTTTTATTTGGTGGGGAGAGCTATAAGCCTCGTATCCTAGGCTGTACCGTTCCGTAGACTTCCGCAGTATTCCTGGTCGAATTCCAGCAACCTTCGACCCTTAACCGGTGTTTGAGCGCAACCCAGATTCACATGCTGTCAACCTGAGTCGACTCAACCCAAGACTTATACCCTAGCGACCGCGCCGTCGTCGCGGTTCCGATGCCGCGACTCGCGCACCGAGGCGATACTCTGGCCAGGAGATGTGGGCCAGCATTCGGTGCGAGGAAAACACCGCGCATTGCAAAATTCAAGAGAATCTCTACGAGTTGTCACATCAATCCATCAATCCATCAATCTCAACATGTCAAGTACATGTCAATTACACATAAACTTTTTACCTTTTCCCAAGCAAGTCTCAAAGTAAAAAAGTCCTTACACAAGCCATGCCTTTCTTACACAAATGGCCAACAAAGTCAAAAAGTGTCTTACACACCCATCACCACCACATTTATCACTCCATCACCCATCACTCTCTCTCTCTCTCTCCCTTTACAAGTCTTTCTCTCTCTCTCTCTCTCATTTTCAAATTCATTCCCAAGCAAGAGAGAAAACTTCCATACGTATGAGCCTCTCCCTCTCCTTCAAAGCACCAAGTGTGGCCCACCTTTCCATCCCAAGATCTCCCATCCTAGCCATCCATTCCTCATCTCCTCCATTGGAATCGAAGATAAGGAGCTAAGGAACCCATAAGAGCAAGAAGATCAAACGGTGGGTGCTTGATAAGAGTAGTTTTTCATGTTTTTAGGATGGGCCAAGTGAGGCCAACTGATCAATGGTTTGGATCTCACTTGGGACCCTAAGATGTGGCCGATGGCCCACTTTGATCATCATGATCATTCCATGATGGGGCCATTCTCCGTGGCCCCCATCATAATGTTTATTTCCTTGCTTTAGATAAGTCATCTAGACCGTTCATATTGGTGGGGAAAGGATCTCCATCATTGAGTTTCAATTTTGATGGGCCCACATGCTTTAGGGCTCACTTGATGTATGATTTATTGCAAGGGAGGGCCCATAATGTCGGGGTCCCTCCATCACAAGTGTGTCCCACTCTCTATCTCTCTCTCTCTTCTTTTTTTTTTTTTAAATATTTTTGTGTGATGATTTGGCCATGTGGCCCACTTGAATGGAACCCATCATGAAGTGAGTATTTTACCCAAGCTGTCTATGAGTGGGGTCCATCCTATGTGTGTTGTACCCACACCATTCATCATGTGGTGACCCACTTGAACAAAGCCCACCTCTATTGTGAGGACCGTCCAGCATCCAGGGATGCTGGACGTTTCTATGAAAAACACAAATAATAGCTTGGTTACAAGCTCATGGGGTGGCCCACTCATATACACCCTTCCTTGATTTATATGTTCAATTCACGTCGTCCATCTCTTTCCTTACCACCTTTTAGGCGTTGAACTGAAAAACATAGTCAATCCGAGGTTCTGGCAGGCTATAGCGTAGCAAATGATGGTCTTCATCGTTGAAACCTTCCCTGAAATTTCTATACATAAAAAATATACTCAATATTAGGCTCGTTGGATTTGTTACGAGCCGTGGAATCCTATGGCTGGAGTGGATTCACTTGGAGCGGGCCCCACACTCAAAAAAAGAAAAGAAAGATTTGTAGCAATGAGGCTTGCTTGCCATTCCAACAAGAAATGGCGCCTATGACGCAGTAGGAGGGCGGACCTGGGGAACCCACGGCTCCAGCCGTGGGCCCCACCATGATGTGTATTTTCCATCTGACCCATTCATTTGGTAGGCCCCCTCCTGAGGTAGGCCCCCTTAAAAAATCAGCCTAATCTAAGACTCAGGTGGCCCACATGATAGGAAACAGTAGGATTGGGTGGCTGCCATTGAAACTCTTTTTGGGTCCACAGAAGTTTTGGATCAAGATGAAATATATTTTTCCCTGTTCATCCAGGTCCGTGCGACCTTACCAACCGTTTGGATGGATAACAAATGTTATGGTGGGCCTTACGTGGGACCCACAATGATGTATGTACTTTATTCACATCGCCCATAAGGGACGGTGGAACCCACCATGGTGCACGTGTTTGCACTACACCGTGCAGGGTTGGATGGTGGGACCCCTGTGAAACATGTGTTCTCTCCATGCTGTCCATTTATATGGAACCCACCATGATGCAGTTGTTGCACCCAATCTGTCCATCCATTTTAAAAAGCTCATTTCTTGGCATGAACCATAGAATGAGCCAGGTCCATTGTTCAAATGGACCCCCACCTTGTTATGTCATGAGGCCCACCTTGTTATTTGTAAGGTCCCATGGGTTGAGGCCCATTTGATGTACAATATGGGGCCCAATTGGTGTGGCCCATTTGATACATATAAGACCCATAAGATTAGGCCCATTAGATGCAATCTAAGGCCCACGGGTTATGACCCATTGCAATGCGCATAAGGCCCATTGGTGCGGCCCATTGATGTGGCCTACTTGACGAATGAAAGGCCCATATGGTATGGCCCATTTGATGTATTTAAGGCCCAATGGGATGAACCTAAGGCCCATTGCAATGTGTGACCCCAACCTGGTTCATGTAATGATATTCACTACGGGCTACACCTTGGGAGCACTGTTGGTTTGACGTCCACATTGCAATTTTAATGTTGGTTAAATGTCTGCATTACGACTCTCCTTAGGGCCCATTAATAGGCCCGTACTTGTTGCGTGAAGGCCGTCTAGACCCATCTGCGTTGTAAGGATAGTTCATTACTTTATTACATGTTTAGTATAGTTCCATGACTCATGATCATACGCATCATATGTATGCTTGATATGAGAGGTGACTGATCATAGCATATGCCTTCGGGTAGGTTGTTTATGGGCTCCCGGTTAGGTGGTGTTGCCCTACATGAGTGCACGATACGTGCAGGATTTGCTGCATGACTGGAAAGAGTGATTCATGCATTTCGCATTATGTGATATGGTTATTGTACGCCCTAGCGACATCAGGGTTGTAGCCTCCACAGACGTATCGTGGTTGGCAGGATTAGATACTGGAAATCTTGTTCTACATGGGGTGCTATAGATATCCTTGGGTGAAAGTCCCTAAACCCTTATGGTACTAAGAGGTTACTCCAACGTCTAGACCGAGTGGGTGCATGAGCGCCGATGGCCGATTACTAGGAGGCTGTGCTTTCCACTATGTCGTGGTCGGTTGGAAGGGGGTGCGGCCTTACCCACCAGAGAGTAAGGGGCAAAGCTAGGCTAAGTTTGACCAGCTCGAGGAATGGGTCCGCTATTGACGAGCCGAGCCCGATATTAGCAGGTGGATAATGAGGTCTCTTCTACTTACCTTATTGCACGTGATAGGGCGACAATCTGGTTTAGAGTGTACTAGACCCCGGTGATATTCCAGATTTTATCTATACTAATATGTGGACTTAGATGAGGATTTGTATGCTTGAGTTGCATTTCGCATCGCATGGCCTTGGTATGACCGACATCATTCATATCCTGTATCGCATAGCCTTGGTACGGTTGACAGTATTCTTGGATTCACCAGCATGTTCTGCATTACTCTGATACTGCATATCTGCATTTTTACCTTGCGCACACACTTTCACCACCCTCTAAGCTTTCTATAAGCTTATGCACGACCGTTGCGTGCAGGTGACGTTGGATCGTAGCAGCACTGAGGCAGGAGCGCATTTCAGATCATCTTGGAGCTTTTGTCCTTTATCATTGTATTTCCCTTTATGCTCACTGTACTTATAAAGTTTTTATCATAGTGGGAATGTGATGGAGTTTTTGGTTATTGGTTGTGGGTTATGCCTTTGGTTATGCTTATTACAAATTAAACTGATGTTGAAAATCCTCCTTGTAGCATCCCAGGATCGGAACCTGGCATATGGGCGCTGGGAGCCGAGAATGAGGTTCTACGGAGGCTGTCGGCGCCGGATTCGACGATCGGGAATTTTTGTGAGCCCGGTTTTCGAGTTTGGAGCGTGACATGCACGGGCTTACGGGGCAAATGAATCGGCCGCTAATAAATTTAAAAAACTCAAGGCAACTTATCTGTAATTCGACTGATCGACCAAGGATCTCCTCTCTTTTTGCATATATATGTATATATATCTATCCTCTCTCTCTCTCTCTCTTTTGGTAATCAAACAACGTACAGTTTTAAGGCCTCATTTCTTCCAATAAAAACTATTTACATTTATTCTCTTACAAATAATTGTAAATCCTTTAAACTTTTTTGGTATATTCCTGAATTACCTCCCATAGCGAGCAATAATGTAGCGTCAGGAATCGGCCATTAATTGGAGCCTTTGTAATTTTTTCATTCATATCTTTCAAAATATACACTCCACCCTTAAGGATTTGGACAACAACGTATGGTCCATCCCATGTGGGAGACTATTTCTTACCTAGAGCATGATCTGCATAACCGATCGACAATACAACTTTCCAAATCATATCCCATTCTTCAAAGAATTTTCCTTTTACCCTTTTGTTATATGCACGAGTAACGACCACAAAATTGGTTACGATCGAATCAAGGGCTTTCATTCAGACTTCATTCAGTTTTTTTAATTCGAGCAGCATGGCCTCTTTAAACTCAGTAGGGGTCAACTCGGCTTGATAAGCGGTCCTTAGGGATGGCACAGTGCACTATTCCATCATGTCCATAGGTTAACGTGAATGAACTCATCCTAGTACTTATCCAAGGTGAGTTTTTATAAGCCCACAATGCTTTTCATAACTTCATATGCCATTCTCAAGAGTTTTCCTCGATCATCTTCTTTAAGATGTTTTTAATTACCTTGTTACTGGCTTCGACTTGGCCATTGTCTTGTGCATAATATAACGTTGAATGCAAGATTTTTATACCATATTTGTCCGCCATTGCTTGCACCTCTTTTGTCAAAAATGCTGCACCTCGATCCATCGTTATGGATTCTGGAATTCTGAATTGATGGATGGTACCACTTTTAATAAATTCTATGATTTTTTGATGATCGACCCCTTTCATAATCTTTGCTTCCACCCATTTAATGAAATAATCGGTCACCATAATGATGAATAAACCCATCCGTGATGAAGGTGGATGAATTTGGCCTATCAAGTCGATTGTTCAACCGTGGAAAGGCCAAGACTTTATGATCGAATGTATTTTCGTGGCGGGCACATGCTGAATTGGCCCATTCTTCTGGCAAGCCTGACAACCTTTGGCATACCGCATGCAATCAACCATCATTGTCAGCCAAAAATACCCGCAACACCTAAGCGTGAGTCTCATTTTCCTCCCTGCTTGATGAACCCTGCATATCCCTTTATGGACCTCACCCATTGCCAATAAAGCCTCTTTTTTATATAGGCATCAAAGTAAGACTTTGTCGGCTCATTTTCGTTAGAGTTCACTATCAATCATGACGTAATTTGCAGCTAACTTTCTCACATTCATGTCAACCTTAGTGTGTGGGCTCTAAAGATAACCAATGAGAGGAGCTCTCCAATCTTCTTCCCCATAACTTGGTTTATTTTCATCTCTTCCTCTTTCAAAAACATATGGTAAGGATCTTTTCTGGATAGCAATCATCCTTTTTGCCGATCCTCCCAGCACATCGAGCCCTATAGCTAACTGCGCTATTTCGTTGGCATCCATGTTGTGATCCCTAGTGATGTGCATTATCTCTACTTTCTTAAAACTATCCATCATTTGGGTTGCAAGGCATAGTATGGCAATAAGGTTATACTAGTACACTTGAAGAGCACTGCCATCTAATTGATCAATAACTATGAGTTTCCTATTACCATCACAGTTCTTGTACCTAACTTTAATAATAATTCTAGGCTATTATCATATCTTCATACTCAACCTGATTATTGGTTCAGTCAAATTTCAATTAGAACGCAAACTCCTGTCTGTTGCATTTAGTGTGATTAAAATTATGTTGGATCATAATACCTTATGCGTCTTTGATCCATTAAAGATTAACTTCCATGGCGTTAACTGTACGTAGTACAAATCCCTAATCTTCGGAGAAATCTACTCTTCTAAATAAAATGGGTGATCGGTCAAGAAATTTACTATAACTTGACTTTTTACTGCCTTTTGTGGAGTATAAAAAAATATCAAATTTAGATAAATCCAGTACCTATTTGCCAATTCAACCGCTCAAATTTGGCTAATTCAACATATATTTAACTAGGTTAGTCACTGCTATTACATTACTCTTTCGGCCAGCAAATAATGTCTTAATTAAGTGGCCGTGAAGTACAATTATAAGTATAACTTCTCTATAATTGAGTATCTTTTCTCTGTGTCAAGCAATGTTCAACTTAAATAATAAACCACCCGCTCTTTCCGGGTCCAGTCATCTTGGCCCAAGAGAGCTTCGATCGACTCGGTTGATGTTGCGACATAAAACTTGAGCAGTCAACCTTCGACTGGTGGCATTAACATTGGTAGTGTCATCAGAGATTCTTTGATCTTGTCAAAAGCTAGCTGATGTTCTGCCTCTCATAAAAACTCAGACCCCTGCTTCAGCCTTATCAATGGCGAGAATGCGTTAGTCTTCCTTGCACAATTAGATATGAACCTCCACGTGAAATTAACTTGCCCCAAGAATCATTATAGCTCTGATTTATTCCTTGGCGGGTGGGCATTTATAATTACTCGAGCTTTGTTTCGATCGACTTCAATTCCTCGCTGATGCACCAGAAATCCCAGGAAATTGCCAGTCGAAACTCCAAAAGCACACTTTAAGGGGTTCATTTTGAGCTTATGGAGTCTCATTTGCTCAAACGATTTATGTAATTGAATGATATGGTCTTCTATATTGACTGACTTGACTACTACATCGTCCACATAGACCTTCATAAACCAACCGATCATATCATGGAATATGGTGTTCATTGCCCTCTGATATGTGGCTCCCGCATTTTTAAGTCCAAAAGGCATCACCACTCAATAATAAGTTCCTAGTGGACCTGGACATCTAAACGTCGTCTTCGGTACATTATCTGTCACGATGTAAATCTGATTATACCCAGAATGACCATACATAAAGGATACGATCATATGCCCGAAAGCTCTATCAATCAACTGATCAGCCACCGACATTGGGTATTCAACTTTTGGTGTGGCCATATTCAAATTTCGAAAGTCAATGCAAACCCGTAGTTTACCATTCTTTTTTATAATCGGGACAACATTCGAAATCCACTCGGCGTATTTAATAGGCCTAATGAAGCCAGCCTTCAGAAGTCATTCAATTTATTCTTTTATTTTGTGAGTCACTTCCACTATCATTCACTTGGGCAGTTGATTATGCGGGTGATACCCTTCTTTTATAGGTAACATGTGCTCAACTAAGCCTCGATCGAGTCCTGACATCTCATGGTAATCCCATGCATAGCAATCGACGAACCCTTCAAGTAAATTAATCAACCATGCTTTCTCTTGAGGTCTCAACAAATCACTGACGAACATGGGCTTTGGATCTTGCTCAGTTGTAACACCCCGTACTTTCCAGTCTCGAGTGTTACCATGTAATCTAATTTAGTATGAATACAAACTTAACCTACTTGGATATTCACATTCATTACGGTTTAAATCCGATTGTTGAAAGCAGTCCGCACCTATGTATCAAGCTATCCATTCGTTAATCTTCAAGATGGACCATCACATCGTTAGAAAAACCTATCCTTAGGGTTCTAATTTCATTGATAAGCAAATCTAACCGACCATTGTAGATTTAAAGCTATGGATCATAAGATCCACCGTACATCAAGCCCGCAACTTCCTAGGGAATGATTCGACGCTTACCTACATGGTATAACCACCCAATCCTAAAAGAAACGGTTAGAGTCCATCCATGTTAGCTTGGGGACACTTAGAAGCATCGATGATAATATCGGGAAACATTAGGTGCACTTAGGATCAATTTTGGAATTATCCGATCATCAGATTGGTCATCCAATTCAGAATATGTAAAATGTAATAATTATCAAATATATATATATAACTTAGTATATATATGTTATATAATCTAACTATTTAACAATCATTTATAATAAATACTATAATACAACATAAATATATACACTATGAAGTGTTATTTATACACTTCATAAATATTTAAAATTTCATATTAAAATGATATATAATTATAATCCATATTATAATTATACACGTGTGACATCATTTATATGAATTACAATCACAAAATTTATATTACATAAATTAATAAAATTTATAATAAATAACATATTTCAAACAATTTAACATTTTATATAAAATTAAAACATAAAACATATATAACTATACAAATAATACACAAATAATATATTTTAATCTTTGTTTCTTTTCACTAATATTCATATAATTTATATGTATTAACAATCTGTGATAATATAAAGTATACATAACAAATTACATTATTACTTGTTATTAATGTAATTTTATTAATATAAAATAATGATAGTAGTAGATGTAATAGTAATAAGATTAATATTAATATTAGTAATTGGTTAGTAATCTATGATGTAATGACCCAATAGGATCTTTTAATCATTGACGTTCAATTTCGGGAAGATTCGACCTTTAGATCGGCGGGAATCCACCAGTAGAACTAGAAATTTAAGAGTATGGCCCACTTAAAGTTTAGGTCAGCCCCAATCTCGAGCTCATGGCCTTATATGGGTAGATGGATCGAATGAAGGGAGTGAATTTCCCACGAACATCACCATGGGCCCCACATTGGTGTGCATGTACACCGGTGCTAAAGCACCTGAGGTGCACTGGACCATTAGCACGGTCAAACTGGGCACTAGCCCGTGACTTCCCGCAAACAAAGGGACTCTCTCCCTCTTTCGTTTTTCTCTTCCAACAACCAACACCACTGTTTTGATCAGTGAGCCCACCACCTGTGGTCACATGCATGATTTGAATCGTCCATCTGGTTCAGACAATCCCTCTGACCAAAACCAAGGGATTTTCGCACGGTTCATCATATGTGCATGCACACGATCCTCGCTATAAGCGAGTCCTACAAACACAATATTCCAAAAAGGGAAACCTGCTGCTGCCAACAGGGTGATCCGTGTGAGTCTCTCTCCTTTAATCCTAGCCATCCTTCCTAAGCATTCTCAGCCCTCCATGTGATGCAAGCGGTTTAGGGTTGCTTCCACTACAAAACCGGAACGACCGTTGGTTTCATGTTTACCGGCTGTATTTAGAGTTGTTGCATAGCAACGTGATCCAGGCCTTTTATTTACAATCCAATGGTTTAAGATTGTTAGAGGGACTCTATACAAGAGCTAGGGGTCGAGTGTAGCAGGGGTCCTCACTGGCAGTTACGGGTTTGCATGAAAACCAACCGCTTCTTCCTCCTTTCGAACCCACCGGCCTAACCTCCTCTAAGCTTCAATGAAGCTCGTCTACAAGCTTCCTAGGGTCCATACGGACCGTCTACAAGAGGCAGATTGGAGGAGGAAGCCTCCGTTTGAGATCTGCCATTAATGGCCATCATCATCTTCATCAAGAAGAAACGGTTACTGAGGTTACGATCGGCCATCTTGGGCATCGCAGCAGGAAGAAGAAAGAAAATGGAATGAGAAAGAATAGAAGAAGGAGAGAAAGCAAGAAAGAGAGAAGGAGAGATGGTGCATGTTGCACCAATCTTGGCCCACCCAAGCCGTCGGACCAGCAATGGCCACTGTTGCATTAATTTGGCTGAGCTAGAATCATCTGGTTTGGGACATGCTGAGTTCCCAGCAAAAGGTAGAAGAGAGAGAAGAAAGGAGAAGGCGCAGTCTGTTGCACCAACCTGAACCGAAGGAGTTGCCACTGAATCTGGACCCGCTGATGTGACTCAGTCCAACCACTAAGGCATTGTTCCGTCCTTGGTCATCCAATGGGTGGCTGGACTTGCAGCAGATGGAAGAATAGATAGAGAGGGAGAGAAGGAAAGAAGCAGAAAGAGGAATGATAAGAGGGTGGATGCGTTGTGGCACCATCTCAAACCAAGTCGAGCCTCACTTGCTGCTGAGTCGTGAACTCGAGTCAGGCCGAGTTTTGAACCCGGCTGAGCTGCTGGTGTGAGACCTGACCTGAGTTCTCATGTGTGCGTGTGTGAGTATGCATCTCATTCATCTTGGTCTCGCGGTCCTACCGGTCGAATCCCGGCGACTCGCAACCCTTGGATTGTGTTGCAGTCATCTTTAAGTTTGGTCACATAGACCCGACTCGGATTGACCCGAGACCCATGCTATCTTATCCATATCGGCGCCGTGATTCTAACGCCGCGTCCCATGCGTTAATTCAACGTGTACATCTCAAGTTATGAGCATTTCATCATGTGGCCCACTTTTTGTACAAATGCATGTGGACCACCTCAATGGCACAATTTTCCATGCATACCACACACACTACACAATTTCTATGGAATAGACACTACCCACCCTAAACACTACCAATAGACCTACTAAGTATAACACTTTGTTATTGTTACCATAGGCTATTATGGTTTCTCTAACCAAGGAGAGAGAGGCCATGATTGCCTCCCTACAATTCTCTCTCTCTCTCTCTCTCTCTCTCTCTCTCTCTCTCTCTTCTCTTTCTTCTCATTCCCTCATTTCTTCTCTCATTTGTAAAAAATCCAGCAACCTTCTCCCCATCTTCCCTCCATTCCAGCCCCTTCTCCCTAAAATACCTCTTCATCTACCCCTTCTCACTTGATCTTAGCCATTGATCCATGTTGCTTGGAGCCTCTAGATGATGGTGATGTAAGTTTTAAGGTTGATCTAGGTGGGTGCTCTTAGATCCTTCTTCATTTCTTTCTTAGGAGCTTGTGGGACCCATCAAGTGGTGATGGAGGTCCCTCATGTCTCCATGGTTGAGGCCAATGGCCCTTTTTCCTTGCATGCATGATCCATGGATGGGGCCATTCTCCATGGACCCCATCATGGCATTTTCCTTTGATGCATGTTATTTTCCTCTCTTGTGGCTGGATTATTTTTATTTTCCATTATTCTATTCTTGATTTCCTGATGTGTGTGGCCCACTTAGTGGCCGCGGAATATCCAGACCGTCCAAGCAAAGTGGACGTCTATGGTTATCCATTCCTTGGACTTTGACACTCTATTTTCTCCATTTTGAGCACATGCAATGGGTTTCATGAAGGGGGTATGGCCTGGATGTTTGTGGGGCCCACTAAGGTGGATCTTAATACAAATTTTGTGGGGTATTTTCCCATTTAATCAGTGGTTATGTTCAATTATTTTCAGACATACCTTGCTGTCCAGAAAAATTCTGGAATGTTTTTGGGTTGTTTTTGGTACAGATTATGAACTGGTTTAGAGGATGTTTTACCTCCAATATTTGATTATTTCTGGAGGTGTGGACTCCACCTAGAAGTATGTTGAATTTCACCTTCATCCGTCCCTGTTTGATCACCCAAAAGAGTGGGCCAAGGAGGGTGGATAGTCCAGATTTTTTGGACTGTCTAGCAACCGTACTTGCTGTACAAACATAATTATCAGTCTGTTTCTAAAATGGTGGGCCACCTTTGTGGACCCCACATTGTTGTATACTTATGTAGGGATGTTGGTCCTACATTTTCTTAAAATTTGGCAGACCTGGGCCCACTCTAATGGGGTGCACAAATCAGGGGCAGCAACATTGTTTCAGCAGCAACATTGTTTCAGAAATACCTTGCTGTCCATAAATTGTAGGAGTTAAATAAAATACTTTTAATATCTCAAAAATTTTAAAATTTTGCAGAGAGGTGTCCCACCCATGGTAGGACCTACCTGAAAAATTTTAGGGCCAATGGACCCCATTTGGGCATCCAAAAGGGTGGACCAATATAGTGGGCTGCCAGAAATTTCTGCTGTGCAGTCCAGCAGCATAGTTCTATAAAAATAAATTAAAAAAATATATTTTCTCAGAAGGTGGACCATATTTCCAAGTCTCAAATTGTTGTAGGCTTGATGAGGGACCTTGTGTCAAAATTTCAGGAATTTTGGAGGCCCAGGACCCACCCATTTGGATGGTCCAAATTCTGTACAGTTATTTCCAACAACATTCCACCCTGGATATATTGTAACTCCTGAATTTATTAAAATACTTCTGAGTATCTAAAAATTATGAAAATTTACAGAGAGGTGGTCCGCTAATGGTGGGACCCACCTACCAAATTTCAGGGCCAATGATCCCTTGTGCATACCGTGGAAAGGCCCGTACTGGCCCACCACGTTGGGACGTCCAGGCCAGTCCAATTTTTTGGATAGTTTGTATTATTCAAATTAATTAAATTATTTCTAGATGTCCAAAAATTCTGAACTTTTGCAGGGTTGTGGTCCACCTATAGAAGGACAATCCTACAAATTTTCAGGGCCATCAGGCCCCTGGACTGACCGTGGTATGGCCTGTAAATTGGGTCAGTTTTGGCCCAAATACCCAGGCCCATATGACTAACTACCATGGCATGCCCCTACATTGGGCTGCTGGGCCTGCATTCTAACGGCATGGCCCACTTGAAGTAAGTATTGTACATTCCCCTTCTTAACTGGTGGGACCCACTGTTGTACGTGTGGGTCACCATGGGTCAGTAACCCATTTAAATTAAATAAATTTCTCGGACTCCAAAGAGGCCCAAGAAGTGGGTGGGCTGGAATTCTAGCAAGGGGCCCAAATTTGTGCATAGTTGATCTTTTGGAGCCGTGGCGGCCCACCAGATTTAAGGGAGTATTGCACACACTCTTTGCCCTCCTTCCTTAGACATTTTAGGCTTAATTAGTGCCACTTGAGGCCCACCTTTGTGGTGGTTTGCAGGCTAGCCTTAACCAGATTTTTTGATAGCTTTATAGGCCCAATGAGCTGGAAACCTATCCCTTGAGCCCAAGATTGTGCAAGGGCTGACCTTATTGATTCACGGGCCTAATGGGCCGTCTACAATCTGATCATGTGCATTTATTAGCCTTGATGCCCTCATAAAATGCTTAATTGTGGGCTGACTTGCAAGGCCCACATAAATGTATATTGTGGAGGACCTTATTAAATCTTTGGGCTGGTGTGGCAAGGCCTACATTGTCAGTATAGGTCTTGCCAATGTGTATTCTTGGGCTTACTGGGCTACCTTCAAGTCCACCATAATATATAAATTGGATGGCTTTCGTTTGGACCATTTCTTTTGGGCCCATTATGTGATATATTATATGCATGTTTGTGTTAGCAAGTTGGCCTTGTGGACTCAGTTCTTTTGGATAGGCCCATTGATCTTGGGCCTATAGTCTCCTATCTATTGTGATGGGCTTAGGGGCAATAATACATAAGAAGTTGGGCCCTTGCCTGCCCACTAAACCGACCACATCACTTGGGCCAAAAGTGAGGCCCAACTCACTTGTGTTAAATGTGAAACTTGCCCATGTAAATGAATTACTGGGCTGCCCATGAAGCCCACCACAATATGTGGAATTATGGCCTTTGTGGTTGGGCTCAAACCTTACTTGAGGGCCCACTATATGGCCTATGAGTTGGGCTTGGTGTATGGCCCATTAGGTCATGCATTACTTGGGCTTTAAACCTTACATTATATGAGTAGTGGCGGGCTACCTCTGGGAAACTAGTTGAGCTTGGATGTCCTCCTGAGTGATCCTAAGGTAGGCCCATAGGTTTCTCTATGGGTGGTTAAAGGCCCACCGTAGACCCTAGGCTATTTGTTTAAGGATCAATGTGAATGTATGTGGAACCTAGCTTAACGTATGTTTGGTCCAGGCCATCCAAGCCTTGGATTGCCCGATCATGGAGGCACTCTCTGCCTTGGGTTGCTGCTGGACTCACAATCCAGTAACAGACCCACTTGATCTTTTCATAATATATTTATATACACTCTCCATCTGGTGAGGTCCCCTAGTGAGTATAGTTGGCCTTCATGAGATTATTCCCACATAGCTAACTAATTTTTTGGACCTTAGCAGATCCAAGAAGTCAAATGGGCTAAAAGTTTATCAAAGGGCCTTAAATGTATATTGTTATGGTTGAAACTTTATTGGACATGGGACCCACCATATTGAGAACTTGTGTACGTGTTACATGCTTATGTTTTCTTATAATCTTTGGGCTTAATCAGTGCATTCCTTTGGATCACCTTTAGTGATCACATGAGGACCCCATCTTAGATCAAATTTTTGGGACATCCCTTAGGCCTAAAGTGGGCTGGGACATCCTATCTTGGCCCAACCATACATTGGGCTGACTTCCACCATTTTGATGGACTTGTGGGTTGAGGTAAGGATAGTATTGGGCTCTTGGTTACCCACTTAAATTGCTAGTTATTAAGCTGATGTAGTAGGGTCCATTTCATCCAAACTTAAACTTATTTAGTCGTATATTGTGTACGCAGGCTACCCACCAAGTCTAACTTAATGCATGGATTCTATGGCCATTGGGAATTGAGCCTTGGGCCTTAATTTCTCTCTTGGTGCCCATATTGTAAAAGTGGTATTGTATCTTTTTATGGCCTATTATGAGGAATGTATGTATGTAGTTACCTTTATTTTTTTTATCTTAAATGTAGGCCTTGAGCCTTCTGTCCATATAGTTTATGGTTGATATGCTTTTGTGGGGAATGACAGTTAAATGTCCCCATTATGGACCTCTCTAAGCCCGGTTGTATTTGAGAGTGATTAAATAATCATCTTAGACTCTTGCTAGGCTCATTTCTATATTACTTAGACACGTAGTTTGTATGCTTAACCTCGTGGGCTACCCCAGGTAAATGGGCCCCCCACTAGAGGCGGGATTTTTTTATGGATATTATCTAAATACTTAGTCTTGGTCCCTTCCTAGATAGGAGGAGTGTACTACTTTATATATCGCCGCATAATGCATCTAGACCCATCTTCATGGCCCATGTGCATCATTGTATGCTTGGATAACACTGTCTGTGTGGTTATGATTGTGTCATTTGGTATTGCATGTTGCCTTCCCGAGGGACGTAGTATTCCCTCTTGAGCACGTTAGATGCTTGGGATGGATGCATGGTTGGTTGTGTGATTCATGCATCTGACATTGCATAGCATATGAGCATTATCGCCCTTGCTTCATCAGGGCTGTAGCCTCCACAGATACATCATGGATGACCATGTTTGGATACCAGAAATGTTACTTGAGCATACCGGGTGCATAGGATGCCCATGGGTGAAATTTTCCAAACTTCTATGGTACCAAGGATCTGCTCCAACGGCGTGACCGGGTGTTATATATGAGCGCATGAGGGCCTTATACCATTAGGCCATGACTCTCACTGTCGTGTAGTCGGTTGGATAGGGGTGTGGCCTTACTCGCCTGATGTAAGGGGGCATTGCTAGGCTCAGTCTGACCAGCTCGTGAATGGGTCCGCTTCCTTCAGGCCTTGCTAGTGATTGGTTGTCCGCAGGTAGGGTAGTGAGGTCTCTTACGCTCGTTTGACTGCAGGGTCCGTAGAGCGGCAAATATCCAAGATGTAATGGACCCCTGATTTCCTTATGATGGAAATGTACTTGATATGTGGATTGGATATGAGCACTGACATTACTTCGCATTGCATTTGCATCGGCTGTGTAAGCCTCATAATGCATTACAATACTCATTTCATTACAGTACTCATTTCATTACAGTACTCATTGCATTACAATACTCATCGCATTACAGTACTCATTGCATTACAATACTCATTGCATTATATAGCCTTGGTATGGCTTCCTGCATTATCATACTGCCTTGGTGTAGTTTCTTGCATTCATGATAGCCTTGGTAAGGCTAGTGGTATTGGTATTGATCACGACTCCCTTCTGCATTCTCTATCTTCTTCTGAGCACCATTGTCACACACTTTCACCACCCTCTAAGCTTTCTATAACCTTATACACGATTGATGTGTGCAGGAGATCCTAGGCAGGCGTCGCTGTGGCAGAGTTTGGATTAGAGCTGAGCTTGAGGACCCAGTGTTACAGACTTCTTTTCTTTCTTCTATTATCTTATATATGTCCTTTTGGACCTTATGTAAGCTTGTAAAAGTTTAAATTCATAGTAGATTTTGTGATGCGTGCCTTTGTTATTCTCAAATTTACTTGTTGTGATCTTGGATATGCTCGTATTAATAATGATTATACTATTATGAAAATCCTCCTCGTAGGATCCCAGGATCGAAACCTGCCTCAGGAGCCGAGAATGGGGTACTATGGAGGCTGTTGCGGCCAGAATCGGCCATCGGGTTCCTTGTGAGTCCGGTTACCGAGTCTGGGGCGTGACAGAAGTTGGTGTCAGAGCATAGCAAGTAATTTTGGAATAACTTGGGAAAGTATCACATATCTGCTGCGAGCTTAGGACAAGTAGTGTCCCAAGTACATTTTCCTCGTTTCGTTTGCGCCTTCAAGGATTCTAATTTCTAGGTGTCCATCACCTTTGTTCTTTCTGTAGACCATGCCGTCTAGTCGAGGTGCCCATGATTGTGACACCCGTGGCCGTGGTGCCCATGGACATGGTTCTCATTCCACTCTAGCGATTCGAATGACTTTTGCTCCACCATCCGAGATTCCTATTTCCCCTCTGGAGCCTACCGTACCTATTCTTGAGGATTCCGCCGTACCTATGCCTCCGCCAGAGGCCAGTGCTACCCTTGCTTATCTGACGATTCTTGTAGGAGCTGAGCATCTCCAGTAGTTGATACAGGTCATCACTGATGTTCTTCAGACCCGTCAGCCTGTTCCTGAGATGCCCGGACAGGTAGAATAGGAGCATACGAGTCCTCTTTTGCGAGATTTGACTCTGCAGCGAGCTCCGTTGGCGGTATTTCTACTTCAGGGCAAGGCCGAGTGGACCGGTTCGCAGAGGGATAGTGATAAGAGGAGAGCCAGAAGAGGTAGGCCCCCTCTAGTAGCTCCCAGCAGCGTCGACAACGACAGAGGTGCGTAGCCTATCGAGCCGCCAGAGCATCAGCATTGCATATAGCAGCTTTTTCTTCTAGGCCGTTTATTGGCATTTACTATGAATGTGGGCAGACGGGACACCGTAGGCGCGAGTGTCCCCATCAGCAGGATGGACCTTCGCAGCAACCGCAGTAGTAGCAGAGACCGCAATTGCAGAGGAGACAGATACCTCCCCAGCCACCTCAAGCTTGATTTTGCGTGACTCAGCAGGACTCTTAGTTATTAGGGGAGTCGTTATGGGTATTCTCCTTGTCTCCGTATGTAAGTCTTGTGTTTTGGTGCATCGCACTATTTTTGTATCCAAGGGCTTTTGTTCACTCAGATTGCTATTAGAGTCTGCCATAAGAGATTGTTAGTATCGACACTTTTTGGGAAGATCCCTGTGTTAGGCCGATGATATTATCGTGTTCTGTTTTGGTTAGTGAGATGTCTTACTGGCTAAATAGTTTTGTATTGCCAATGTTGAGCTTGTTTTGTTGTTTAGGCAGTGTTCCTGCTTAGGAATGGTAGGCCAAATTGCAAGTTTTGTGGCCGAGTGTGATGCTTGCTAGCGTGTCAAGGCCGATCTTCTGAGACCCCCCAGTCCCTTGCAGCTGTTGAGTGTCCCAAAGTGGAAGTAGGAGAGTATTGATGGATTTCATCGTAGGTTTGCCGAGATTAGGGAGCGTTATCCCCATTTGTGTGATGATTGATTGCTTGTGTTGCCTTCTCTTGTGATTGATGATTGTGATATATATATATATATATATGATGTTATACATTTTGTTATCTTAGTGTTGTCAATTTCGAGGATAAAATTTCTTTGTTGGTGGGGAGGATTGTGAGACTCGACCTGAGTTCTCATGTGTGCGTGTGTGAGTATGCATCTCGTTCATCTTGGTCTCGCGGTCCTACCGGTCGAATCCCGGCGACTCACGACCCTTGGATTGTGTTGTGGTCATCCTTAAGTTTGGTCACATAGACCCGACTCGAATTGACTCGAGACCCATGCTATCTTGTCCGTATCGGCGCCGCGATTCTAACGTCGTGTCCCATGCGTTAATTTAATGTGTACATCTCAAGTTATGAGCATTTCATCATGTGACCCACTTTTTGTACAAATGCATGTGGACCACCTCAATGACACAATTTTCCATGCACACCACACACACTACACAATTTCTATAGAATAGACACTATCCACCCTAAACACTACCAATAGGCCTACTAAGCATAGCACTTTGTTATGTCACCATAGGCCATTATGATTTTTCTAACCAAGGAGAGAGAGGCCATGATTGCCTCCCTACAATTCTCTCTCTCTCTCTCTCTCTCTCTCTCTCTCTCTCTTTTTCTCATTCCCTCATTTCGTCTCTTATTTGCAAAAAATCCAGCAACCTTCTCTCCATCTTCCCTCCATTCCAGCCCCTTCTCCCTAAAATACCTCCTCATCTACCCCTTCTCACTTGATCTTAGCCATTGATCCATGTTGCTTGGAGCCTCTAGATGATGGTGATGTAAGTTTCAAGGTTGATCTAGGTGGGTGCTCTTAGATCCTTCTTCATTTCTTTCTTAGGAGCTTGTAGGACCCATCAAGTGGTGATGGAGGTCCCTCATGTCTCCATGGTTGAGGCCAATGGCCCTTTTTCCTTGCATGCATGATCCATGGATGGGGCCATTCTCCATGGACCCCGTCATGGCATTTTCCTATTATGCATGTCATTTTCCTCTCTTGTGGCTGGATTATTTTTATTTTCCATTATTTTATTCTTGATTTCCTGATGTGTGTGGCCCACTTAGTGGCCCCGGAATATCCAGACCATCCAAGCAAAGTGGACGTCTATGGTTATCCATTCCTTGGACATTGACACTCTATTTGCTCCATTTTGAGCACATGCAATGGGTTTCATGAAGGGGGTATGGCCTGGATGTTTGTGGGGCCCACTAAGGTGGATCTTAACACAAATTTTGTGGGATATTTTCCCATTTAATCAGTGGTTATGTTCAGTTATTTTCAGACATACCTTGTTGTCCAGAAAAATTCTGGACTGTTTTTGGGTTGTTTTTGGCACAGATTATGGACTGATTTAGAGGATGTTTTACCTCCAATATTTGATTATTTCTGGAGGTATGGACGCCACATAGAAGTATGTTGAATTTCACCTTCATCTGTCCCTGTTTGATCACCCAAAAGAGTGGGCCAAGGAGGGTGGATAGTCCAGATTTTTTGGACTGTCTAGCAACCGTGCTTGCTGTACAAACATAATTATCAGTCTGTTTCTAAAATGGTGGGCCACCTTTGTGGACCCCACCTTGTTGTATACTTGTGTAGGGATGTTGGTCCTACATTTTCTTAAAATTTGGCAGACCTGGGCCCACTCTAATGGGGTGCACAAATCAGGGGCAGCAACATTGTTTCAACAGCAACATTATTTCAGAAATACCTTGCTGTCCATAAATTGTAGGAGTTAAATAAAATACTTTTAATATCTCAAAAATTCTAAAATTTTGCAGAGAAGTGTCCCACCCATGGTTGGGCCTACCTGAAAAATTTTAGGGCCAATGGACCCCATTTGGGCATCCAAAAGGGTGGACCAATATAGTGGGCTGCCAGAAATTTCTGTTGTGCAGTCCAGCAGCATAGTTCTATAAAAATAAATTAAAAAAAAATATTTGCTCAGAAGGTGGATCATATTTCCGGGTCCCAACTTGTTTTAGGTTTGATGAGGGACCTTGTATCCAAATTTCAGGAATTTTGAAGGCCCAGGACCCACCCATTTGGATGGTCCAAATTCTGTACAGTTATTTCCAGCAACATTCCACCCTGGATACATTGTAACTCCTGAATTTATTAAAATACTTCTGAGTATTCAAAAATTATGAGAATTTACAGAGAGGTGGTCAACTCATGGTGGGACTCACCTACCAAATTTCAGGGCCAATGGACCCTTTTGCATACCTTGGAAAGGCCTGTACTGGCCCACCACGTTGGGACGTCCAGGCCAGTCCGATTTTCTGGATAGCTTGTATTATTCAAATTAATTAAATTATTTCTAGACGTCCAAAAATTCTATGTGATCCACCTATGGAAGGACAATCCTACAAATTTTCAGGGCCATCAGGCCCCTGGACTGACCGTGGTATGGCCTGTAAATTGGGTCAGTTTTAGCCTAAATACCTAGGCCCATATGACTAACTACCATGGCATGCCCCTACCTTGGGCTGCTGGGCCTGCATTCTAACGGCATGGCCCACTTGAAGTAAATGTTGTGCATCTCCCTTCTTATCTGGTGGGACCCACTGTTGTACGTGTGGGTCACCATGGGTCAGTAACCCATTTAAATTAAATAAATTTCTGGACTCCAGCAGGCCCAGGAAGTGGGTGGGCTGGAATTCTAGCAAGGGGCCCAAATTTGTGCATAGTTGATCTTTTAGAGCCGTGGTGGCCCACCAGATTTAAGGGAGTATTGCACACACTCTTTGCCCTCCTTCCTTAGACATTTTGGGCTTTATTAGTGCCCCTTGAGGCCCACCTTTGTGGTGGTTTGTGGGCTAGCCTTAACCAGATTTTTTGATAGCTTTATAGGCCCAATGAGCTGGAAACCTATCCCTTGAGCCCAAGATTGTGCAAGGGCTGACCTTATTGATTCACGGGCCCAATGGGCCGTCTACAAGCTGATCATGTGCATTTATTAGCCTTGATGCCCTCATAAAATGCTTAATTGTGGGCTGACTTGCAAGGCCCACATAAATGTATATTGTGGAGGGCCTTGCTAAATCTTTGGGCTGGTGTGGCAAGACCCACATTGTCAGTATAGGCCTTGCCCATGTGTATTCTTGGGCTTACGGGCTGCCTTCAAGTCCACCATAATGTATGAATTGGATGGCTTTTGTTTGGGCCATTTCTTTTGGGCCCATTATGTGATATATTATATGCATGTTTGTGTTAGCAAGTAGGCCTTGTGGACTCAGTTCTTTTGGATAGGTCCATTGATCTTGGGCCTATAGTCTCCTATCTATTGTGATGGGCTTAGGGGCAATAATACACAAGAAGTTGGGCCCTTAGGTTGCCCACTAAACCGACCTATACTTGGGCCAAAAGTGAGGCCCGACTCACTTGTGTTAAATGTGAAACTTGCCCATGTAAATGAATTACTGGGCTGCCCATGAAGCCCACCACAATATGTGGAATTATGGCCTTTGTGGTTGGGCTCAAACCTTACTTGAGGACCCACTATATGGCCTATGAGTTGGGCTTGGTGTATGGCCCATTAGGTCATGCATTACTTGGGCTTTAAACCTTACATTATATGAGTAGTGGCGGGCTACCTCTGGGAAACCAGTTGAGCTTGGATGTCCTCCGAGGTGATCCTATGGTAGGCCCATAGGTTTCTCTATGGGTGGTTAAAGGCCCACCGTAGACCCTAGGCTATTTGTTTAAGGATCAATGTGAATGTATGTGGAACCTAGCTTAACGTATGTTTGGTCCAGGCCATCTAAGCCTTGGATCGCCCGATCATGGAGGCACTCTCTGCCTTGGGTTGCTGCTGGACTCACAATCCAGTAACAGGCCCACTTGATCTTTTCATGATATATATACACACTCTCCATCTGGTGGGGTCCCCCAGTGAGCATAGTTGGCCTTCATGAGATTATTCCCACATAGCTAACTAATTTTTGGGCCTTAGCAGATCCAGGAAGTCAAACAGGCCAAAAGTTTATCAAAAGGCCTTAAATGTACATTGTTATGGTTGAAACTTTATTGGACATGGGACCCACCATATTGAGAACTTGTGTACGTGTTACATGCTTATGTTTTCTTATAATCTTTGGGCTTAATCAGTGCATTCCTTTGGGTCACCTTTAGTGATCACATGAGGACCCCATCTTAGATCAGATTTTTGGGACATCCCTTAGGCCTAAAGTGGGTTGGGACGTCCTATCTTGGCCCAACCATACATTGGGCTGACTTCCACCATTTTGATGGACTTGTGGGTTGAGGTAAGGATAGTATTGGGCTCTTGGTTGCCCACTTAAATTGATAGTTATTGAGCTGATGTAGTGGCGCCCATTTCATCTAAACTTAAACTTATTTAGTCGTATATTGTGTACGCAGGCTACCCACCAAGTCCAACTTAATGCATGGATTCTATGGCCATTGGGAATTGAGCCTTGGGCCTTAATTTCTCTCTTGGTGCCCATGTTGTTAAAGTGGTATTGTATCTTTTTATGGCCTATTATGAGGAATGTATGTATGTGGTTACCTTTATTTTTTTTATCTCTAATGTAGGCCTTGGGCCTTTTGTCCATATAGTTCATGGTTGATATGCCTTTTTGGGGAATGATGGTTAAATGTCCCCATTATAGACCCCTCTAGGCCCGGTTGTATTTGAGAGTGATTGAATAATCATCTTGGACTCTTGCTAGGCTCATTTCTATATTACTTAGACACGTAGTTTATATGCTTAACCTCGTGGGCTACCCCAGGTAAATGGGCCCCCCACTAGAGGTGGAATTTCTTATGGATATTATCTAAATACCTAGTCTTAGTCCTTTCCTAGATAGGAGGAGTGTACTACTTTGTATATCGCCGCATAATGCATCTAGACTCATCTTCATGGCCCATGTGCATCATTGTATGCTTGGATGACACTGTATGTGTGGTTATGATTGTGTCATTTGGCATTGCATGTTGCCTTCCCGAGGGGCGTAGTATTCCCTCTTGAGCACGTTGGATGCTTGGGATTGATGCATGGTTGGTTGTGTGATTCATGTATCTGACATTGCATAGCATATGAGCATTATCGCCCTTGCTTCATCAGGGTTGTAGCCTCTACAGATACATCGTGGATGGCCATGTTTGGACACCGGAAATGTTACTTGAGCATACCGGGTGCATAGGATGCCCATGGGTGAAATTTCCAAAACTTCCATGGTACTAAGGATCTGCTCCAACGGCATGACCGGGTGGTATATATGAGCGCATGAGGGCCTTATACCATTAGGCCGCGACTCCCACTATCGTGTAGTCGGTTGGATAGGGGTGTGACCTTACTCGCCTGATGTAAGGGGGCATTGCTAGGCTGAGTCTGACCAACTCGTGAATGGGTCCGCTACCTTCAGGCCTTGCTGGTGATTGGCTGTCCATAGGTAGGGTAGTGAGGTCTCTTACGCTCGTTTGACTGTGCGGGGTCTGTCGAGTGGCAGTCATCCAGCAGTGTAATGGACCCCGGTGATTTTCTTATGATGGAAATGTACTTGATATGTGAATTGGATATGAGTACTGACATAACTTCGCATTGCATTTGCATCATTGTGTAAGTCTCATAATGCATTACAGTACTCATTTCATTATAGTACTCATTGCATTATAGTACTCATTGCATTATAGTACTCATCGCATTACAGCACTCATTGCATTACAATACTCATTGCATTATATAGCCTTGGTATGGCTTCCTGCATTATCATACTGCCTTAGTATAGTTTTTTGCATTCATGATAGCCTTGGTAAGGCTAGTGGTATTGGTATTGATCACGACTCCCTTCTGCATTCTCTATCTTCTTCTGAGCACCATTGTCACATACTTTCACCACCTTCTAAGCTTTCTATAAGCCTATGCATGATTGATGCGTGCAGGAGATCCTAAGCAGGCGTCGCAGTGGCAGAGTTTGGATTAGAGCTGAGCTTGAGGACCCAGTATTGCATATTCCTTTCTTTCTTCTATTATCTTATGTATGTCCTTTTGGACCTTATGTAAGCTTGTAAAAGTTCAAATTCATAGTGGATTTTGTGATGTGTGTCTTTGTTATTCTCAGATTTACTTGCTGTGATCTTGGGTATACTCGTATTAGTAATGATTATACTGTTATGAAAATCCTCCTTGTAGGATCCCAGGATCGGAACCTGCCTCAGGAGCTGAGAATGGGGTACCATGGAGGCTGTTGCGGCCAGAACCGGCCATCGGGTTCCTTGTGAGTCCGGTTACCGAGTCTGGGGCGTGACAGCTGGAGCACATCCAGCCTCCCTACAAATTCAAAGAAAGAAGCGAAGAAAGGAGAATATGAAAGGAGGGGAAAGTGAGGGAGAAAGTGAGTTTGGGCTGGGTTGTTGGCTGACTCACTGCCGAGTCCATTGGGTTGAGTTAGATGTGGGCCTAGCCTAGGTCCAGCTGGATGGGTAGAGAAGAAGAGAGAAAGAAGGGAAGAAGTAGGAGAGAGAGAGAGAGAGCCTTTGAGTGAGTCAACTCAGGGCCGAGTTGACTCGGCTGAGTCGTTGGTTGAAGTTGTGGGTCATTTTGGTCCAATAACCTTGCTGGATAGGGCAGGGGGAAAGAGAGTAAAAAGAATAGATGAAGAAGAGGAAGAAGAAGAGGGTAAAGGAGAGAAAAAACGCGGCAACTGAGTCAACTTGGTTCAGAACCGAGTCAGACCGTTGGCTCATTGATTGGGTCGCATCCAACTTCCCTTGAGGTATAAACTCTCTAACCTCTTGTGTTGAAATTTTAATTTGATTATTTAATTAGATATTGCACCTATGAAGCTTGTCTTTTTCCAAATCTAAACCTTAAGATAAATTGTAGGTCATTTATGCTAAACTAGTTATTATAAACAAATTCCAACTATTAAATCATAGTACTTTACCTATCATTCTTAAATATTTGTTATTGATAGTGGATTGTACTAATTGGTGTCATCATAATAATTATTAAGTAATATTAACTATAACATTAATGTTAATAAATATTTTATAATTATTAAATTAACACTAAAATTAATTGCACAAAATCTAGCTTAGACCTAAACTCTAGGATATCACTACAGGAAATATGGTTTTTACCGACGAAAATAATTTTCGTAGGTAAAGATGACTTTTACCGACGAAAATTATTTTCGTAGGAAAAAGTTTACTTTTACCAGGTAAAAGTCATCTTTACCTACGAAACTTTTCGTAGGCAAAGGGTGTTATGAATTTTTCAAAATACAAAAAATCGAAAACTTTACTTTTACCTACGAAATAAAATTAAAAGCGATCTTTACCTACGAAACTATTTGTAGCTAAAGGGTCTTTTGAATTTTTTAAAAAACCAAAAATAAAAAAGTTTACTTTTACCAACGAAATTAGATTTCGTAGGTGAAAGTCATATTTACCAACGAAAAGTTTCGTAGGTAAAGGGCCTTTTGAATTTTTCAAGAAACAAAAATTCAAAAATTTCAAAAATAAATTTGAAAGTCATCTTTACCTACGAAAATATTCGTAGGTAAATGATGTTTTGAATTTTTCAAAAACAAAAATTACTTTTTCCTACGAAATAGATGTTCGTAGGTAAAATTCATCTTTACCTACGAATATTCTTCTCGTAGGGAAAGGTGTTTTGAATTTTTGAAAAAATAAAAAATTGAAAAGTTTACTTTTACCTACGAAATTGACTTTCGTTGGAAAAATCTATATTTACCTATGAAAATATTCGTAGCTAAAGTGTCTTTTGAATTTTACAAAAAATCAAAAAGTTTAGCCATATTTACCTACGAAAATATTCGTAGCTAAAGGGTCTTCTGAATTGTAAATAATAAAAAAGTTTACTTTTACCTACGAAACTATATTTCGTAGGTAAAGGGTGTTTAAAAAATCCAAAACTTTACTTTGGCCTACGAAATCTAATTTCGTAGGTATAAGCCATATTTACTTACGAAAATATTTGTAGCTAAAGGGTCCTTTGAATTTTGATTCGTAGGTAAAGGACATCTTTACCTACGAAACAGTTTGTAGGTAAAGGGTGTTTTGAATTAAAAAAATCAAAAACTTTACTTTTACCTACAAAATATAATTTCATAGGTAAAAGCCATATTTTCCTATGAAATTATTCGTAGCTAAAGGGTCTTCTGAATTAAAAAAAAAAATCAAAAAGTTTACTTTTACCTAAAAAGCCATCTTTACCTATGAAAATGTTCGTAGGTAAAGGGTGTTCAAAAAACGAAAACTTTGCTCTTTGTTACGAAAGGTATAAGCCATCTTTACCTATGAAAATATTTGTAGCTAAAGGGTCTTTTGAATTTCAAAAAGTTTACTTTTACCTATGAAATTAGATTTCGTAGGTAAAAGTCTCTTTTTTAAGAAAAATCTCATGCACCTGTTACAATATATTCTTCCTGATATACACCTGTTATATAATATATTTCATCATATTCACATTCATATCCATTTAAACCCAAACTACATAAATCCATCCAAACATAAAATACATTCATCCAAACAATCCTATGGAAAAAAACAAATGAAAAGAGAGAGAACATATGAGAGGTGATCCTTATCTCCTTTAATGGATTCAAGCTGCATGTGCCCTACCCAACTTCCTATAAGGAGAAGTTATATGGGTCATGGAATAATGTTGGTGACAAACCCACCTTATCTATTAATATTATCATATTATGTTAGGACATGACTCTAAAAATGAGATAAATCCAAATCTCAAATAATCTATGCTATAAGAGATAGTCGAGATGGAAATAGATGCATTGTGATGCTTGAGTTCGAGTATGCTTGCCAACAAAGTAAGATTTTCTTGTTTGTTGCCATGTGATTGGGCTACATTATTACATCAATCGGGTTCGGGTTCGGGATCGAGTTTAGGTTTAGGTTTAGGTTAGGGAGTTGAGATTAGGATTAGGTGTAGGTTTAAGTTTAGGGATTTGAGAATACATTTAGGTTTTAGATTTAGGTTTAGGTTTTAGGTTATAGGTTTAGGTTTATAGGTTTAGGTTTAGGTTTTAGGTTTTAGGTTTAGGTTAAGGTTAGGTTATAGCTAGGTTATAAGTTTAGGTTATAGGTTATGGGTTACAGGTTATAGGTTAACGTTCGGGTTATAGGTTTAGGTTTAGGTTTAGGTTTAGGTTAAAGGTTATAGGTTATAGGTTATAGCTTTAGGGAATTGAGAATAGGTTAAGGTTTAGGTTTAGGAAATCGAGTTTGGGTTTAGTATTGGGTTTAGGTTTCGGTTTTCAAGTTTAGGTTTAGGTTTAGGTTAGGGAGTTGAGATTAGGATTAGATGTAGGTTTAAGTTTAGGGATTTGAGAATACATTTAGGTTTTAGATTTAGATTTAGGTTTTAGGTTTTAGGTTATAGGTTTACGTTTAGGTTAAGGTTAGGTTATAGGTTATAAGTTTAGGTTATAGGTTATGGTTATAGGTTATAGGCTTAGGTTTAGGTTAAGGTTATAAGTTAAGGTTTGGGTTTAGGTTATAGGTTTCGTTAAGGTTTAAGTTTAGGTTATAGGTAATAGGTTAGAATAGGTTAAGGTTTAGGTTTAGGAAATCGGGTTCGGGTTTGGGATCGGGTTTAGGTTTGGGTTTTCAAGTTTAGGTTTAGGTTTAGGTTATGGAGTTGAATTAGGATTAGGTGTAGGTTTAGGTTTAGGATTTGAGAATACGTTTAGGTTTTAGTTTATAAGTTTAGGTTATAGGTTTAAGTTTAGGGTTTAGGTTAAGGTTAGGTTATAGGTTATAAGTTAAGGTTATAAGTTATAGGTTATAAGTTTAGGTTATAGGTTATAGGTTATAGGTTGGTTTAGGTTAAGTTTATAGGTTTTGGTTTTGGTTTTGGTTTAGGTTTTAGGTTTTAGGTTAAGGATATAGATTTAAGTTATAGGTTTAGGTTATAGGTTATAGGTTATAGGTTTAGGGAATTGAGAATAGGTAAAGGTTAAGGTTTAGGTTATAGTTTATAGGTTATAGGTTTAGGGATTTGAGAATACATTTAGATTATAGGTTTAAGTTTAGGTTATAGGTTATAAGTTTAGGTTATATGTTATAAATTAAGGTTTAGGTTATAGGTTTTAGTTTAGGTTAAGGTTATAGGTTTTGATTTAGGTTTAGGTTATAGGTTTAGGATAGGTTATAGGTTTAGGTTAGGTTAGGTTTAGGTTTAGATTATAGGTTATAGGTTATAGCTTTAGGGAATTGAGAATAGGTTAAGGTTTAGGTTTAGGAAATCGGTTTCGGGTTCGGGATCGAGTTTAGGTTTGGGTATTCAAGTTTAGGTTTAGGTTTAGGTTTAGGTTTAGGCTTTGGAGTTGAGATTAGGATTAGGTGTAGGTTTAGGTTTAGGGATTTGAGAATACATTTAGGTTTAGGTTTAGGTTTAGGTTTTAGGTTTAGGTTTAGGTTATAGGTTTTAGGTTATAAGTTTAGGTTATAGGTTATAGGTTAAGGTTTAGGTTATAGGCTTTGGTTTAGGTTTTGGTTTAGGTTATAGCTTTAGGGGTGAGAATAGGTTAAGGTTTAGGTTTAGAAAATCGGGTTCGAGTTCGGGATCGGGTTTAGGTTTGGGTTTTCAAGTTTAGGTTTAGGTTTAGGCTTTGGAGTTGAGATTAGGATTAGGTGTAGGTTTAGGTTTAGGGATTTGAGAATACATTTAGGTTTTGGGTTTAGGTTTAGGTTTAGGTTTTAGGTTTAGGTTATAAGTGTAGGTTATAGGTTTAGGTTTAAGTTAGGTTATAGGTTAAGTTTGGGGAATTGAGAATAGGTTAAGGTTTAGGTTTAGGAAATTGGGTTCGGGTTCGGGTTCGGGTTCTGGATCGAGTTTAGGTTTCGCTTCAAGTTTAGGTTTTGGTTTAGGTTAGGGAGTTGAGATTAGGATTAGGTGTAGGTTAGGTTTAGGATTTGAGAATAGGTTAAGGTTTAGGTTGAGGAAATCGAGTTCGGGTTATAGGTTTAGGTTAGGTTTAGGTTTAGGTTATAGGTTTAGGGAATTGAGAATAGGTTAAGGTTTAAGTTTAGAAATCGGGTTCAAAGAGTTATAGGTTTAGGTTAGGTTTAGGTTTAAGTTATAGGTTATAGGTAATAGCTTTAGGGGTTGAGAATAGGTTAAGGTTTAGTTTTAGAAATTGGGTTCGGGTTCGAGATCGGGTTTAGGCTTGGGTTTTCAAGTTTAGGTTTAGGTTTAGGCTTTGGAGTTGAGATTAGGATGAGGTGTAGGTTTAAGTTTAAGGATTTGAGAATACATTTAGGTTTTAGGTTTAAGTTTAGGTTTTAGGTTTAGGTTAAGGTTAGGTTATAGGTTATAAGTTTAGGTTATCGGTTATAGCTTATAGGTTGAGGTTTAGGTTTAGGTTAAGGTTATAGGTTTTGGTTTAGGTTTAGGTTTAGGTTTTGGTTTAGGTTTTGGTTTTAAGTTTAGGTTAAGGATATAGGTTTAAGTTATAGGTTTAGGTTAGGTTTAGGTTATAGGTTATAGGTTATATGTTATAGGTTTAAGGAATTGAGAATAGGTTAAGGTTTAGGTTTAGGTTATAGGCTATAGGTTATGGGTTTAGGGGTTTGAGAATACATTTAGATTATAGGTTTAGGTTTAGGTTATCGGTTATAAGTTAAGGTTTAGGTTATAGGTTTTGGTTTAAGTTAAGGTTACTGGTTTTGGTTTAAGTTTAGGTTTAGGTTTAGGTTTAGGTTAAGGTTATAGGTCTAAGTTATAGGTTTAGGTTAGGTTTAGGTTAAGGATATAGGTTATAGGTTATAGGTTATAGCTTTAGGGAATTGAGAATAGGTTAAGGTTTAGGTTTAGAAATTGGGTTCGGGTTCGAGGATCGGGTTTTGGTTTGGGTTTTCAAGTTTAGGTTTAGGTTTAGGTTAGGAGTTGAGATTTAGATTAGGTGTAGGTTTAGGTTTAGGAATTTGAGAATACATTTAGGTTTTAGGTTTAGGTTTAGGGTTTTAGTTTATAGGTTTAGGTTATAGGTTTAGGGTTAGGTTTTAGGTTTAGGTTTAGGTTAAGGTTAGGTTATAGGTAATAAGTTTAGGTTATAGGTTATAGGTTAAGGTTAAGGTTATAGGTTATAGCTTTAGGGAATTAAGAATAGGTTTAGGTTATAGGTTTAGGGTATGGTTTAGGTTAAGGGTGTGGTCCCTGCAAATACAGATATAAACATGGCCTGTCTAAATGGCCAAGCCCTTCCAATGCTATCCATAGGAAATGGACAGCTTCATCATGGTCATAACAGCGGTTTCCACCTTCCAGGGACCCCCGCTCAACATCCGGATAGTTTCGACGCACATCTGGGTCTGCTCCATTAATTTCGAGCAAATACATAAACACGACATGTCCAAATGGCTAGGCCCTTCCGATGTTGTCCATAGAAAATGGACAGCTTCATCATGGTCATAACAACGGTTCCCACCTTCCAGGGACCCCCGCTCAACATCTGGATAGCTCCGACGTACATGAGGGTCTGCTCCATTAATTTTGAGCAAATACATAAACACGGCCTGTCCAAATAGCCAGGCCCCTCCAATGCTGTCTATGGTAAATGGACAGCTTCATCATGGTCATAACAGCGGTCCCACCTTCCAGGGACCCCCACTCAACATCTGGATAGCTCCGACGCATATCCGAGTTTATGTATTTTATATTTGAAATAATAGACCGTGATTGGAACTTATCTAGAAGAATGAGCTCTAGACGAAAATGCCCATTCCATTTACTCAGGGCATTTTATAATTAACAGGTTTCTTACCAAGTCGTTTTGAGTCTTTCGAGGGTATACTCACAGCTCTAGGTGCCTCCTTCACTACAAGTTTCCCCTTGTGCAAGCTTTAATTGCATCATTTAGAACTGATATGCCTTGTTCCTGCCAAAATGGAAAAAAATAATAGTTAAAAAATGGCAAATTTTGAAGAACAATAGACATCGGGAAACAATAAAATTGATCCACAAACAAAATATAGCAATTTCTTTTATTGGTAACATACGAAAAAGGAGTCCCCATCCATCAACATAAACATTGGTGATTGTGTTGGCCACTTGTATGAATACTGATAGGTTGCTTCTCTAGAATATGCGAGATATCTAAAGAATAATGAAGAATTATAATAGATGACAACATAGGAATCCAATAATATGATAGACACTACAGATAAGCATTGCAACTTCGCCTACTAGTGACACTCCAGCTGGTCCCAAGCCCAGGAAAGGAGAGTTGATGTTAGGTGGACAGCTAGTGGTAAAACCTTTGCCAAGCAAATCATGAGAAACCGACCTCGAATAGCTGGGACAAGGTTATGATAAGGATGATGACGATGATGGCACCATAGATAAGTAAATGGTTAAAAGGTTTATGTTCAAGGAATATATTTCTAAATGGAAAACAGATGCAGAAAGGAAACACAATCCATTAAGATAATGAATAAATGAATCCATTAATCAAAAGAGGTCTAAGTTCCATCCCTTAGCTAACACATCAATAAGCATGTTGCCCTCTTATAGAGAACATCTGAGGGGCTAGTTCTCCAAAGCATACAAGATTCTAGAGATCATAGAAGAATTAAAAAATAAAATATTAGAGGAATCCAGATGGTATGATAGACATTAGTATTCTACTGTAACTGCTTCATGAAAGCTACATCTCTTGACTCAAACAAAAAAATTACAAGATTGATTCTAGGGGGTTACAACAAGAGAGAAAGAAAAGAACCATCTGACATATTATGATAAAGAGAAAGCAGCATTACATACGCAAATCTACATATACTTTCACATATACATAGACAAGCAGCAACACCATGTAGAGTTCTATGATATATTCTTGCCACCAATACCGTTATTGAATACCATATCAAATTGGTGTTTCAATCAATTAAGAAGTAACAAATCATAAGAAAATGCAAAATGATTTAAAGCTGAAGAGAATATAAACAGGTTCGGGTCTATTGAAAACTTCTTGGCTGCATGGGACATGGGTGGAGTGGGTAAAGTTGGGAAGATGGTTTTACAGTTGGTGGTGATGGCTGGCCTATGGGCTATTTGGGGCAAGAGGAACAACTGTTGTTTCGATAACTGGTCCGGGTTTGTGGGTGAGGTTTTAAGTGTGATTGTATCTTGGGCTGTTGAGTGGGCGTCTAGTTTTAAGGATTTGGACGCTAGCATTCTCTTTGCTCTTATAGGGCAGTAATTACTTTGTATTATTTTTTGTCTTAGTTTTCTAAGGTGGCTTTTCAATAAAATTCGTTGCCTTCTGGAAAAAAAAGAGAGTATATAAACATGCAAAAGGCTCTTTTATGAGTACATGAGTGACAAAAGCCTCTGTTTTCTTCCTATTCTTATGACTGGAAAAAGAAGTGAGATGCTTCTACTTGTGTGGTGAGACTCCACTCTAGTTGTTGTCTTGAAGAGATCTCAGTCATTTGTCCCTCTGTCCTTCCACCTTACATTCCACAATTTGTTTCCTCTAGGCATTACCAATGAAATTGTTGGAACTAGCTTGACCAAAATGATTGAAACTCAAAATTATGTTCAGATAATTCAATTTGATTAGGCTGAACAAGTCCCTAATATGTGGGGAATATGTTTAGTAATTGAAGTTATTTTATAGAGCCGTTTGGAATCGCAATATAAAGAAAGAGGACACAAGCTGTCAGCTAATAAGAGAAGAGCACCATGTAATTATCTAAGAACAACAGTCAAAGGGTTAGAGTGACAAACCTGATCACATATAGGGCATGTATCACTTGTTTCCATCCATTCAAGAATGCACAATAGATGAAAATGATGGATGACATGCACCCTGTAAAATCCCTAATTTGTAAAATCAGAAATCCCTAATTCTGGTCGGATCCTCAGATCCCCAAAATCCTAAAATCCCCAAATCCCTAATTTGTAAAATCAGAAAAACCCCAATTCGGGGTCCACATTCAAATCTGTAAGCCCTAAAATCCCCAAATCCCTAAGGGGCTGTTTGGATGCTTGTAACTTGTGCAAAATGTAAGAAAGTTATAGGTTGACTTTCTTACAGTTTGTGTTTAGGGGAGAAATGTTACAGGTAACAAAGTCTCAACCTGTAACTTTCTATCAGGTAAGATTGCAAGAAATGTAACAGAGGAATTAGGTGTTTTTCAAGTCACAGGTTACTTTGTTACAGGCAACGGCTATCCATTTTGAATTTGGGAGAGGGTGGTGGAAACGCAGCTGGATTGGAAGTGCACCTACCTGCTCTGACCCAACGTCTCCTTCTCCCTCTCTCAACGTCTCCTTCTATCTATCTCCCTCTCAGCGTCTCCTTCTCCCTCTCTCAGCGTCTCCTTCCCTCTCTCTATCCCTCTCTCTCCCTCTCTCTCTCTCTCTGTCTCAACGTCTCATGCCCTCTCTCTCTCTCTCTGAGCGTCTCCTTCCCTCTCTCCGCTCTGGCAAGGGAAGCCCTAACCCTTATTGATTTACTTTTTTATTTTTTCCTCTCCTTCATTTTTTTTCTTTTACGTGAGTTCGGAACGGGGCTATTTGGCATGGAGGATTCAGATGCCTAACTGCGGGGCCCACAGTGATGTACTTTCTTACATCCACACCGTCCATCCGTATTGAAAGCTCATTTTAGGAAATGATCAAAAAAATGAAGCTGACCCAAATCTCAAGTGGGCCACACAACAAGAAACAATCTCAACTAAATTCCTACCATTAAAAACATCACGGTCCACTTAAATATTTATTTGCCATCCAACGGAAGCAGTTTGCCTAGGGAGTTTTTTCAGAGGTAATTTTAGGAATTGAGCCAAAAAATGAAGCATATATAATTTTCAAATGGACCACACCATAGGAAATAATGGACTTGAACTTGTACCATTGAAAATTTCTTAGGGCCACGTAAGTTTTGGATCAAGCTTAAATTTTTGTTTCCCATACGTATGTTTGTATAATTTTATAAACTAGTTGGATGACAAATAAACATTACTGTCGGGCCTAGAAAGGTTTCACAAGTGGTAATCATTATCCTAATTGTCCTGTGGTATGATCCACTTCATTTTTGTATATGTGCCAATTTTGGGCTTAACCCCTTAAATTAGATGGAAAAATGGATGGATGGCATGGATAGACCACATACGTTCAAGGTGAGCCCGACTGAGTTTACTCGGTGCGATAAGAGCGTACCGAGTAACTCAGTACTCAATCCGATTTACCTTCCAACCTATTGATAATGAAGTCAAATCTTTTATCATACCGAGTAAACTCAGTTGGCCCACGATGAATGTATATGATTTATCCATGTCGTCCATCCATTTTTCTAGCTTATTTACAGGATTGAGACCAAAATTGAAGTAAATCCAGAGCTCAAGTGGATCATACCACATGAAACAGTGGAAATAATGATTTCCACCATTGAAACCTTGCTAGGCCCCACAGTCATGTTTATTTGACAACCAACATGTTCATAAGATCATACAAACATGGATGAAGGGAAAAATCAAATATAAGCTTGATCCAAAACTTCTATGGCCCTCAATAATTTTTCAACGGTAGAAGTTCGATTCATATTGTTTCCTATTGTGTAGTTCATTTGATATTTGGATATTTTTCATTTTTGGGATCAAGATTTAAAATAAGGCATTAGCAAAAAAAAAAGGCAGATCCAAAGCTCAAGTGGACCACACCACAGGAAATAACTTTCAACGGTGGACAAAATAAGGCCACTGTTTCCTTTCGTGTGGGCTATTTGAGTGTTGGATCTGCCTCATTTTTCGGCTCATGCCCCAAAATGTTCTAATAAAATAGATGGATGGTGCGGATATATCATATACATTAGCACAGGGTCCACATATTTAAGTTAATACTTTTGTATCAATTTTTTAGGTGGAATTACTCTCACATTTAAAAAAAAAAAGTAATAATAACTTATTTATTAGGATTTACCTGTATTGTGGAAAATCAAACATGCCCTTAGTATCAAGTCGTTACATTTGCATTAATGGAAATTAACATTATTATTGGATAATGATTATATGTCTAGAAATACAATGGTATTTTAACATTTTCATTTCATGTTTGGGATTAGAATTGAAAACACCACATCACCGAGTTTGGTGAGGGACACAATTTGAGGTACCACCATAGACATGTATGGTTCATCTCAGGTGCTGGGCCATGGCCCAACTCTCTTCAACATAAATGGCTAATTGTCTTAAATGTAGCACACATACAGTGATTAGAATTTTTGGTCTGGTGGGCCATAGATGCCCTAATTGCCTGATATGTGTAAATTTTTTTTTTTATACTTAAGGAAGCTGCTGGTGATTTTCTTAAGGACTGACTTGACTTGATGATCTTTACAAAATCTCATTTTATGTGAACGGGGCTTTGGTGGATCCTTGACTATGGGACGTGGTGGGCCCCACAGTCAGGGATCCACCTAATCTGTGTCCATTCTCTGTGCATCTTTTTCTTTGAGGAAGTTGCTGATGATTTTCTTGTAGTATGGCTGGCCGAAAGGACTCGTTCTTTGCTCGACTTGCTGACCATTGCATGAAAGGATATTAAAAATATAATAAATTTTTTTTTTTGAAAAACTCCCTTCCTATCTAGGTACATAAACAATGGTACATTTGCAATAATTTAAAAGTAGTGATACAGACAACCACCAACCTGTAGGGCCTGCCAAAGTTGGAAAATAATAATATCTTGCTAGTTGCTATCTCTTGAAATTTCCATTATCTCATGATGAGATGACTACGTACATTTTTGCCAATTGGCATGGCCCACTAGATGGACAAACTGGATCACCACATGCACATTTAGCACCAGAACAAGGACCTTGCAAGTTACAACATTTTTGGATAGATGCCACTACCTTAACCATTCACTCATTCATACAATTAGGAACAAGCCATGGTGTAATAATCACACCGGTCGGATGATCATAACCCTTTGAATGAACCCAATTTGCTAACAACCATCCATTGTTTGCAAGCCATAATTCACATGGTGCCCCTATCCATAATTGGCAATGGACTTGGATGGCTTCAAGCATAACCATCAATTAGGGCTGTCTAAGGGCCCTGGCTTGGTCAGTCTGTTCTTAGGTTTTGAACTACAGATGACAATGTATTGAGTTAGTTAGCAGGTTAACAGACTCGAGCTGTTCCTAATGAAGGTTGGAGTAAGCCAAATGGGTACGGGTCTAAGTAGGGTTGAACCATATCCAGCCTAACCCAACCCAGCCATATAAATAACCAATGGGATGGGCTAGATGAACCAATCTAGCCCGGACCATATAGCCCAATGTTCCATTCTTAAACTTAGGCTATAACTTGTGTTCAGATCGAACCAAGCCCAATTGACCCTAACCTATAACCGGATCAGGTTGTCAAGGTTCTCGGTTTGGGTTAGGATTGGAAAATACCAACCTAATTTGCATTTGGGTTGAGCATATTCGGGTCAGGTTAAGCCAAATTGGGAATAATGAAAACATCAACCTGCCCGAGAGTCCTACTCGAATCTTTGTGTGGTTGTGCAGGTCAGTTCCGGTTGATCGAGCCCAACTAAACTACAATTAAACTACATGAAGCTGTCCACTGCGACCTGCGGTCTTGGCTGCTCCGGTCCATTCGGGTTCAAGTTCAGGTCTCACTGTTTCCGTTCTCACTGTTTTCCCGTAATATGGCCCACTTCAACAATGGATCTATCTCATTTTTTAGATCTCATTCTACCATGGTTCAGAGAAAATGATGGACGGAGTATATTTTACACTATCATCGTAGTTGGCCCACATTAATTCATATCTTCTTGTGTTTTCTCTTCATTCATATTTTTTGATATTATGAACATGTTGGATGTCAAATAAACATTACTATGCGTCTAAGGAAGGTATCAACGGTGGAAATCATTATTCCACACTGTTTTGTGTGGCATGGTCTAATTGAGTTTTGGATTTACTGAAAATTCGAGATCATTGGCTTGTTCATCCATTTTTCGAGATCATTTTAGAGAACTATCCAAAAAATTATTCATATCTAAAGATTAATTAAATGAACCACACCACAAATAAGGGAAACAAATTGGTTGCTCTCCCTGACACCATCCAATGGCTTGTGGTTGGTGCTCTGTGGGCCCCACCATGACGTATGTGTTTAATCCATGCCATCTATTTATTTTTAAAAATCATCCTACGACATGAGACAAAAAATGAGGCATATCAGAATATGAAATGGACCACATTAATAGGAAACAATGTTGAATGAGCATCAACCATTTAAAACATTTCGGGGGCCATAAAAGTCTTGAATTGAGATGATTTTTGTTTTCCCCCTTTATCTAGGCCTGTATGATCTAATCAACAGATTGGATGTCAAATAAAAAGTATACTGGGCCTTAGGAGGGTTTTAATGATGGATAATCAATTATTATTGTTTTTATGTGGTGTGGTCAGCCTGATATTTATATACTAAGCAATGGTTGGTGGTCAGTGCTATGTGGGCCCCACCATGATGTATGTGTTTCATCCATGCTTTCCATCTGTTTTTATAGATCATTTTATGATATGAGAGAAAAAATGGGGTATATCTAAGTCTCAAGTGGACCACATTATAGGAAAAAGTGTTGGATGAACGTTGACCATTAAAAACGTTTAGGGGGCCATAAAAGTTTTGGATCAAGCTGATATTTATTGTTTCCCATCACCCGGGTCTTTATGACCTAATCAACATATTAGATTTCATCCATGCTTTCCATCTATTTTTATAGATCATTTTATGATATGAGAGAAAAAATGGGGTATATCTAAGTCTCAAGTGGACCACATTATAGGAAAAAGTGTTGGATGAACGTTGACCATTAAAAACGTTTAGGGGGCCATAAAAGTTTTGGATCAAGCTGATATTTATTGTTTCCCATCACCCGGGTCTTTATGACCTAATCAACATATTAGATTTCAAATAAACAGTACAGTGGGCCTTAGGAGGATTTTAATAGTGGATATCCAACCATTATTGATTTCCTATGGTGTGGTCCACCTGAGATTTATATACCTATCATTTTTTATATAAAGCCCTAAAATGATCTCTAAAAATAGATGAACAGAATGGATGAAACACATACATCATGGTGGGGTCCATAGAGCACCCACCACCAGTAGCCAATTCGCCTCCCAAATTTGGGCACGCGCTCAAAACAGAGCCACGCCCAAAGTTTAGGGATTTCATTCTCTCTCATTCTCTCTTCTCTATCTCTCTCCATTCCCTACTCAGAGCACCACCTAAACCCTTCTTTCCCTAATCCTCTCTCTCCCTCCCGATCTCTGCTCCGTCTCTCTTTCTCCTCCCTCTCTCTCCAATGCACCAGCCGTGAAGAAACACCAGCCATGAACGCCTTCTCTCTCTCTCTCTCTCTCTCTCTCTCTCTCTCTCTCCATTGCGGCAAAGAACGTGAATCTCCTACCCGAAGAAACACACGTCGTGAAGCTCCTCTCCATAAGTTTGATATCTTCTTCTATTTGTATCTCTTTTCATGTCTTTCAGATTTGATATAGGCTGATTGTTTGATGAAATGGCATGCTATCTCTTTGTTTCCCATGAATGTGTCATTTTTGTAGAATTTTTTAGCCGTACATGCCGTTGGAAGAGATTACCAGGGGCGTGGTCCACTTATTAGGCGAGATATTGCGAAATTAATGGACAGAGGATGGTTTGACTCAATGTACGGGTTTGACCCCCCTGATAAGTGGATTCGTCTGGTTTTCTCCCCAAGTGTTGTTTATGGTGAGGCCCACCTTTTCCATGGCTCAGATGTTTAAGAAATTTTCACATACAACATTGTACGAGAACTTTCACATACAATGCTTTCCTTCCATCAAACATGGCACCCGTTGACTGTTTAATCGCTGACGGTGTCTAGAAATTATTTTTTTCCATGGACTTTTTCCTTCATTAATTTTTTTATTTCGTTTATTTCCAGTAATTTGAGAGTTTGAGAACGAAATTTGATGACATTATTACATTCAAATAATGAAAGTTGATTGAAAAATAAGTAGGTTCTTTGCTGTTGAATTGGAATTGGTGCCGAGATTTTGTGGGCCCCGCACAGCAGCGGAAATAAAATTGTCCACCACCGCCTACGATTCTGTACATGTGGGGCCTGTTTGGTGTTCCAGACTGTTGTTCTGCTAGGTCCCACTATTAGTGGGGGATTCCCTCAAATTTCTCTTCAACCAGGATGTTCGTTGAGGCTTGCTAGTCCTGTATGCACCTTGATGAAATATATTTGAGCCATGCGCAAATCTGTATGCACCTTTATGAAATGGCTTGCTAGTCCTGTATGCACCTCAAATTCTCTTTTTAAGCTTAAAATCTGATTAGTCCACACACAGATTTCCAGCAAAAGGAAGAAGAAAGAAAGACAGTTTTGTTGCGATGTGGTCCACTTGAGATTCAAATATGACTCTTTTTTAGGCTCTTGCCCTAAAATAATGATCCAAGTGAATGGACCACATGGCTAAAATACATGCATCATTGTGGGGTCCACCGAGCACCGTCCATATCTCTAATACATAATTATCATTAGCCAAAATTAAGTTGAATTCTAAAACCATTTAAATACAGTAGCACTCTTTCTTTCCAATACAAACATGAAATAGTCTTGAAACATAAATTCAAAATCCTAATGTGTACGAGGCATGAGTTGAATTTTTTTAGTAAGATGTTGACTTAGCTTGAGTTCTGCCTTCATTGTGTTTTCTGTCAAGCTGGGCTACTTATTTTCTATCAAGCTGGCATGAGATATAGATTCCACTCAAATCAAGCTGTCAATCAGTTTTATGTGGTATTTTGCTGAAGAATCAGTTCACTTTCAATGCTATTTTAGAACTCCCAAATGTGGTCCAAAGTGGATTTGGACCAAAGTGAGGATAGTTCCATTCCATTATTGATATATATCTAGGCCCAAATTGAGATTATAATAGTTTCTTGTTCAACTTCAAATGCATGGACTCACAACTAGCTGTCATTTTGAAATTATGAACTAAAAATGGCACCACTCATGTTTTGGTCATTTCTTCCATATTGAGTTAGATTATTTCGGTTCATTTGAAATGAGCATCCCAATGCGACCTTTGAACTTGATTTAAAATATGTTTTTCATGGCACAAATGCTTACATATGATTATCGTTTAGAAAGAATTTTTCTTCCGTTAGGAAATGCTATCATGTTATCTATTTCATAAAAGTTATATGAAGTATATCCTGCACATGGCAAGTATATATGGTGATTGGGACTGTTTGCTGGTTGTCACTACATTGGTGAGCAATGAGGTAAAATGATAGAGATTGGACTGCTTTAATCACCCATTTATGGCATGTTTCGCTTGTTGAATGTGGAAGGATGTTTTTATTTTGAGTTAACTGTACCTTTTCAGCAAACGTCTCAACAAAATGACTTTATCTAATAAAGATAATATAGGGTGAAAGCTATAGTAGTCTATTCATAATACTGGTTACAACGCCATAGCCAATGGACTGCAGATTGTCACTAATATAGCCTAACTTTGTGCTGTGTATAATAGATTTGAAGGACAATATTTTAAGAGTAGGGGAAAGAAAGATTTCAATGCCATTTTTACAAGGTTTACAACTTCAAGAGGGGTGTTTTGTGTGGATGTTGTTGATATTTATAATACAATCTCCTTCCTGTATTTCATGCATGCTAACTATTTGATAAAATGGCTCAATAAGGGGTGTTTTGTGTGGATGTAGTTGATATTTATAATATAATCTCCTTCTTGTATTTCATGCATGCTAATTGTTTGATGAAATGGCTCAAGAAGGAATGAGAAGCTAGCACTACTATCATTAGGCTATGATTTGACTAATCCTTGACTTGGGCGTGTGGAGAAAAGTTTATCAAGATTGAGCAGGTTTCAATTTTTATAGTGATGCCTCTTGTAAGATCTATTTCTTTCTTTGTGTTCTGAAACACTTCTTACTAAGACTATGATGACACCTGTAACTTGATTGGACTGGCACTATGTGTCTCAACCTTATGATCATGGGCCGGATCCTAGCTTATCTACTGAAGCACATGATTGCACAAAATTGGTAAAGAAAACTGATGAACGATTGTGTCGTTGATTTTTTAAAATGACTGGCTCTCTCCGTCTTACTTCTGCCTACATTTACATCACTAAATCCATAAGGGCTCTTCCATTTACCATAGACCTTTTAGAACCTCATTGCCATATATTGAAACCTCTCAAGTAGAGAAGGCATCTTGCACTTTTTCCTTGGTGACTAATGACTAAGGCATGCACCAACATTCGGTATGCAAGTACTATGGCATATATAAATGTATATAGACTTTTCTGTTCCATGATTGTCATATTTGATATCCTGTTTATAGTTGGCCCCATGTTTTGACTTTTGTTTAGCTCTGATTAAAATTTGTATTTTTTTCTGGTGTGAATAAATATTCATCTTTCCAGCTACCATTATCAGTGTATATGCTTCCTTTAGCCATTTGATTTGTTCACTAGTTTGCATTTACTTCTTGTTGTGTGTCTGCTTATAATATTATTGCATGTTTCGTGGAATGATTTATATATTTCTAAAATGGATCAAAGAACTTGGTGTTTTCACCATTCATTTGCACAAGCTTTATCACTATTTATGGTAGGCTTGATTCTCTATTACAATTATGTATTTCTGTATGTGAAATTTTATTTATTTGTCTTTGGTATTAGGGGAATTTGGAGTGGAATGATTATTGGGATTGCTCTACAAACCCTCATCCTTGTTTAGATGAGGGGTATTATTCATTTGATTTAGATACAAATGATACAACAAAAACACAAGTATGAAATCACTACTACTAGATTTATGACTCTAACTTATAGCTAGATGGGCATATTCCACACATGGAAGCAGACCCATTCCTAAAGAACCCCAAATACATGCAAGGTTCATGTTAGATCATATTGAGAATGTTAGAAGTTATCAACATGAATGATTTTATAGATTGAGAATCTTGGAAGCTATCAACATGAATGATTTTGCATGTAATCGGATTACTTACAAGCACACAGTAGAACTCATATGCATCTGTTTGTTTACACTTCCAAATAAGTTGGTTATAATCTTCTATTCCTTATTCATATGTGATGTAACGAATCTGTATTTTGGGTTATTTGGAAACTAGGAATTTATAAGTTGCTAAAGAATTTATTTTCTGGAAACAAATTCTTTATGAAAAACTGATTGGGTGTACCTTACCATCTAAGTTCTCTTTGGCCATCTAGGAATTTATAAGTTCTCTTTTTGCCATAACCCAACCAAATTTAATTGGGTGTAGCTTACCATCTAATCATTGTCCATCTTTTTTCCTAAACAATTGATATTTATATTCTATATTCTTTGACAGGGCTTATCAAATTAAAGTTTATATCTCACAACTACTGGCCACACTTGTAACAGGTATCAGGACACTTCAACCTAATACAAGTCAGGCTCAAATCATGGGCATACATGTACTGTTCCAAACTCAAACCATGGGCCCATCTTTAGACAGGGCAGGGCCTCAAATTAAGATTGTTTGAGAAATTGTAAGTTTTAACCTCTGACTAATGAAAATTTATTCTTTCAATGTGTTTCATTCTTTAATTTTCATTTTATAGTCCATTTGGTTGGTTATTTGTTCCAATGCAAACCAGTAATATGTAGAATTCCACTTGTCAATTTATTTTTTGCAGATGCTAAAGTGCTTCATTGTTGTATGAATCATCAAGTATCCAGTGCTAGATGCTAATATCTTAGTTATGATAGGCACGTAAGGCACATATGTATGAGATCCAAACCGTTCATTTATTATGAACATGATGAAGCTGTCAAATTCCTATGGACAACGTTGGAGTGGCCTGGCCATTTGGACAGGTCGTGTTTATGTATTTGCTCAAAATTAATGGAGTAGACTCAGATGTGCGTCGGAGCTATCCAGATGAGCGGGGGTCCCTGGAAGGTGGGAATCGTTGTTATAACCATGATGAAGCTGTCCATTTTCTATGGATAGCATTGGAGGGGCCTGACCATTTGGACAGGTCGTGTTTATGTATTTGCTCAAAATTAATGGAGTAAACCTGGATATGCGTCGGAGCTATCCGGATGAACGGGGGTCCCTGGAAGGTGGGAACCGCTGTTATGACCATGATGAAGGTGTCCATTTCCTATGGACAACATTGGAGGGGCCTGGCCATTTGGACAGGCCGTGTTTATATCTGTATTTGCAGGGACCACACCCTTAACCTAAACCACCCTAAACCTATAACCTATAACATAAACCTATACTTATAACCTAAACCTATTCTCAAATCCCAAAACCTATAACCTAACCTAAACCTAAACCTAAACATATAACACATAACCTAAGCCTATACCTAAGCCTAAACCTATAACCTATAACTTAAACCTAAACCTAAACCTATAACCTATAACTTAAACCTATAACCTAAACTTAAACCTAAACCTAAACCTGAACCTAAACCTATATAACCTAAACCTAAACCTAAACCCTATAACTTAAACCTAAGCCTATAACCTATAACTTAAACTGATAACCTAAACTTAAACTTAAACCTGAACTTGAACCTAAACCACACCCTAAACCTATAACGTATAACCTAAACCTATACTTATAACCTACACTTATAACCTAAACTTAAACTTAAACCCGAACTTGAACCTAAACCACACCCTAAACCTATAACGTATAACCTAAACCTATACTTATAACCTACACCCTATAACCTAAACCTAAACCTAAACCTAAAACCTAAACATGAAACCTAAACTTAAACCTATTCTTATAACCTAAACCTATACTTATAACCTAAACCTATTCTCAAATCCCAAAACCTATAACCTAAACCTAAACCTAAAACTCAAATGTAAACCCGATCTCGAACCCGAACACGATTTCCTAAACCTAAACCTTAACCTATTCTCAAATCCTAACCTAAACCTACACCTAATCCTAATCTAAACTACCTAACCTAAATATAAACCTATACTTGAAAACCCAAACCTAAACCTAAACGTATTCTCAAATCCTAAACGTAAACCTACTCCTAATCCTAATCTTAACTCCTAACCTAAACCTAAACCTATACTTGAAAACCCAAACCTAAACTCGATCCTGAACTCGAACCCGATTTCCTAAACCTAAACCTTAACCTATTCTCAATTCCCTAAAGCTATAACCTATAACCTATAACCTAAACCTAAACATAAACCTTAACCAAAAACTATAACCTAAACCTTATACCTATAACCTAAACTTATAACCTTAACCTAAACCTAAACCTATAACCTATAACCTAAAACCTAAACTAAACCTAAACCTAAACCTAAACCTAAACCTATAACCTAAAACCTAAACCTAAACCTTAACCTAAAACCTAAATGTATTCTCAAATCCCTAAACCTAAACCTATACCTAATCCTAATCTCAACTCCCTAACCTAACCTAAACCTAAACTTGAAAACCAAACCTAAACCCGATCCCAGAACCCGAACCCGATTTCTAAACTTAAACTTATAACCTATAACTCAAACCTATTCTCAAATCCCAAAACCTATAACCTAAACCTAAAACTTAACACATAACCTATAACCTAAACACAATTTCCTAAACCTTAACCTATAACCCAAACTGATTTCTAAACCTAAACCTTAACGTATTCTCAAATCCCAAACCTAAACCTACACCTAATCCTAATCTCAACTCCCTAACCTAAACCTAAACCTAAACTTGAAAACCCAAACCTAAACCCAATCCACGAACACAGACACGATTTCCTAAACCTAAACTTATAACCTTAACCTAAACTTATTCTCAAATCTCAAACCTATAACTTAAACCTAAACTTATATAACCTTAACCTAAACTTAAAACTTAACCTATAACCTAAACCTTAACCTATAACCTTAACTTATAACCTAAACCTATAACCTAAACTTGATTTAAAGTAAACCTTAACCTATAACCTAACCTAAACCTAAACCTATAACTCAACCGATTTCCTAAACCTAAACCTTAATGTATTCTCAAATCCTAAACCTAAACCTACACCTAATCCTAATCAAAACTCCTAACCTAAACCTAAACCTAAACTTGAAAACCTAAACCTAAACCCGAACTCGATTTCTAAACCTAAACCTTAACCTATTCTCAATTCCCTACAACTATAACCTATAACACAAACCTAAAACCTAAACCTAAAACCTAAATGTGTTCTCAAATCCTAAACCTAAACCTACATCTAATCCTAATCTCAACTCCCTAACCTAAACCTACACCTAATCCTAATCTCAACTCCTAACCTAAACCTAAACCTAAACTTGAAAACCCAAACTAAACCTGATCCAGAACAACCCGAACCCGATTTCTAAACCTAAACCTTAACCTATTCTCAATTCCCTATAGCTATAACCTATAACCTACTTATAACCTTAACTTAAAACCTAAACCATTTCCTAAACTTAAAACTTAAATGTGTTCTCAAATCCCTAAACCTAAACCTACACCTAATCCTAATCTCAACTCCCTAACCTAAACCTAAACCTAAACTTGAAAACCCAAACCTAAACTCGATCCAGAACCCGAACCCGATTTCCTAAACCTAAACCTTAACTTATCCTCAATTCCCTACAGCTATAACCTATAACCTACATATAACCTAAACCTATAACCTAAACTTAAACTTAAACCTAAAACCTAAATGTGTTCTCCAATCCCTAAACCTAAACCTACACATAATGCTAATCTCAACTCCCTAACCTAAACCTAAACTTGAAAACCCAAAGCAAAACCCGATCCCGAACCCAAACCCGATTTCTAAACCTAAACCTTAACCTATTCTCAATTCCCTACTGACTATAACCTATAACCTACCTATAACCTAAACCTATAACCTAAACCTAAACGTAAACCTAAAACCTAAATGTGTTCTCCAATCCTAATCCTAAACATACACCTAATGTTAATCTCAACTCCCCAACCTAAACCTAAACCTAAACTTGAAAACCCAAACAAAACCCGATCTCGAACCCGAACCCTATTTCTAAAGCTAAACCATGATCGATTCTCAATTCCTTACAACTATAACCTATAACCTACACTTAAAACCTAAATGTCTTGTCAAATCCCTAAACCTAAACCTACACCTAATGCTAATCTCAACTCCCTTACCTAAACCTAAAATTAAGCTTGAAAATCCAAACCAAAACCCGATCCACAACCCGAACCCGATTTCCTAAACCTAAACCATAACCGATTCTCAATTCCCTATATGGCTATAACCTATAACCTACCTATAACTTAAACCTAAAACGTAAACCTAAACCTAAACCTAAAACCTAAATGTGTTCTCAAATCCCTAAACCTAAACCCACACCTAATCCTATTCTCAACTCCCTAACCTAAACCTAAACCTAAACTTGAAAACCCAAACCTAAACCAGATCCAGAACCCGAACCCGATTTCTAAACCTAAACCTTAACATATTCTCAATTCCCTACAACTATAACCTATAACCTACGTATAACCTAAACCTAAAACTTAAACCTAAACCTAAACCTAAAACCTAAATGTGTTCTCAAATCCCTAATCCTAAAAACCACACCTAATCATATTCTCAACTCCCTAACCTAAACCTAAACCTAAACTTGAAAACCCAAACCTAAACCCGATCTTGAACCCGAACCCGATTTCCTAAACCTAAACCTTAACCTATTCTCAGTTCCCTACAGCTATAACCTAAACCTAAACCTAAACCTAAACCTAAACTTAAAACCTAAATGTGTTCTCAAATCCCTAAACCTAAACCTACACCTAATCCTAATCTCAACTCCCTAACCTAAACCTAAGCCTAAACTTGAAAACCCAAACCTAAACCCGATCCAGAACCCAAACCCGATTTCCTAAACCTAAACCTTAACCTATTCTCACTTCCCAAAAGCTATAACCTATAACCTATAACCTTAACCTAAACTTAACCAAAACCTATAACCTAAACCTAACCAAAACCTTAAAATAAACCTAAAATCTAAACCTAAACCTAAACCAAAACCTATAACATACCTAAACTAAAACCTATATCCTAAACCTTAACCTATAACCTATAAGCTATAACCTAAACTTATAACCTTAACCTAAACCTAAACTTATAACCTAAACCTATAAACTAAAAATTAAACCTAAACCTAAACTTAAAACCTAAATGTATTCTCAAATCCCTAAACCTAAACCTACACATAATCCTGATCTCAACCGCCGAGCTGATATCACAGAGAGAGAGGTTCAGCAGCTACAGGTCATCGTCAATGACATTAGAGAGCAGTTGGAGAGGAAGAGTGAGCAGATGGAGGAGCAGCAGAGGAGGATGGAGGAGCTGACGAGGCAGAGGGAGGAGCAGAAGAGGAGGAGGATGGAGGAGCAGGCAGGCTGAGGGAGGAGTAGGAGAGGAGGAGGATGGAGGAGCAGGCGAGGCTGAGGGAGGAGCAGGAGAGGAGGATGGAGGAGCTGACGAGCGGGCGGGAGCGAGGAGAGGATGAGGATAGAGGAGCATGCGAGGCTGAGGGAAGAGCAGGAGAGGAGGATGGAGGAGATGCGGGTGGAGCATGAGCGACGGATAGCGGATATGTTTCAGGCTCTCGCCGTACGCATACCCATCGATGCCCCACCACCTCCGCCTCAATCTTTGTGATTTTTTGTATTTTATTTTTGATGTTAAACTTATATGTATTTATGCATGATGTAGTTTATGTTTGGATGGATTTATTTATGTACTTTGGAGTTAAATGGATGTGAATGTGAATATGATGAAATATATTACATAACAGGTGTATATCAAGATATATATTGTAACAGGTGTATATCAAGAATTTTGTGATGGAATATGGGAAAAAAAAACTTTTACCTACGAAAATTTTCGTAGGTAAAAGTCTCATCAAAGTTTTTACCTACAAAAATTTCGTAGGTAAAAGTCTCATCCAAGTTTTTACTATGAAAAGTTTCGTAGTTAAAAGTCTCATCCATGCTTTTACCTATGAACATATTCGTAGCTAAACGTTTTGTAAGTATTTTTACCTACGATATCATTCGTAGTTAAAAGTTTTTGTAAATATTTTAACTACAAAATTATTCGCAGGATAAGGTTTGGTAAATATTTTTACCTACGAAAATATGCATAGGTAAAAGAATTTTTAGCTACGAAATTGATGGTAGGTAAAAGTTTTCTAAGTATTGTTACTTACGAATATATTTGTGGGTAAAAGTCTTGTTAAATACTTTTTAGCTACGAAACTATTGGTAGGTAAAAAGTGTTTTCAATATTTTTAGTTACGAAAATATTCGTAGGTAAAAAGTCTTGTAAATATTTTTAGCTACGAAATTGTTGGTAGGTAAAAAGTGTTTTAAATATTTTTAGCTACGAAATTGTTGGTAGGTAAAAAGTCTTGTAAATATTTTTAGATACGAAATTGTTGGTAGGTAAAAAGTGTTTTAAATATTTTTAGCTATGAAATTGTTGGTAGCTAAAAAGTCTTATAAATATTTATACCTACAAAAGTATTCGTAGGTAAAAAGTTTTGTCAATATTTTTACAAATGGAAATTAGCATTGGTAAAATGTTTTGCCTACGAAAAATTTCATCGGTAAAAGTCTTACCTTTGCCAACGAAATTTTTTTTTCATGGGTAAAAGGTGTTCCCCTCGGACTTTTAGCGAGGAATTTGCCAACAAAAATTTTTGCGGGTAAAACTGTTTGCCTATGAAAATAAGTCTTTTGCCTACGAAAATTATCGTTGGTAAAAGTGGCTTTTCTTGTAGTGCAATAAAATCCTAAACCTAAGTGGTCTAAACTCTAGGTCAATACCCTAAACATAGATAGTATGTTAGGTTTGAGCTAATTGTAGACTTTCATAATTCATGGTAGGTCATAGTATCTATTATTATGACTAGATTCATTATTAATAGTTGTGACTATTAGCATTAGAAAATATTTATCATTTTCCTTATGAGATTAGTATAATACTTGTTAATATAATTATTAGTATTAGTCCTTATTATATTATCATTAGTAAATATTCTATTATTATTACTCATATTATTTAAGAGATTAGTCATTATAAGAATATTAGATAATATCGATACATTTAAATATGAACCTATGAACCATCATTATTAATATTGATGGATTAATACTCCTATTATGAATATTATTCGATCCATTGTATAATAATAATAATAATAATAATAATAATAATAATGTAACGCCCTGAAAATCAGGGGTCGAGTAGCAACTCAACTCCCGAGTTCCAAAATATCACTTATGCAACATATATACTTATGATTAAATGTTGTTTGTGTTAGTGCATTAATCATGAGTGAGATTATACCAAAACAGTAATTCATACTCCAAATTAAGTTGTAAAACACAAGCGGAAGACTGAAAGACATAAATAAACGTATATAAGTCAAAAGATCACGATCGGTCTCCAGAGTATGAATACATCACCGAGTCACCATATACATGTAATAGTCTAAAAATCAAAATGTCAAACAGTACAATTACAATGATAATCCCTGTAGCCCCGTCGATCCATATAGCCTAAGCGAAGCCGCCAGAGATCTGCATATAAGAGAACTCGTCCTGATCGTCATAGTAATCAGGCTCCGCCTCCTGAGTTGCATCATCATCTGCATCTAAGACAGAGTCTAGTGGGTGTTCAGAACACCATCCCAGAACGTGGGAGTGAGTGATCAACTCAGTGGAATCATAGAGCAAATGTTAACGTGTTATCAATTCAGTCAAGCAGTAATGATAAAGCAGTACAATCAAACAATCCTAGATACTCTTATTAATGCAAGGATGAAGTGTAGTCATGATGCATGCCCTCGCCTACACTCCTTCGTGCGACACTATCTTACGGTCACGACATGCTTTCTTCCCTCTGTGCTCTTCAACTTGGGGCACATACAGTGCGATGTTATGAGCATGATTACCAAGTTTTTATTAGTCCTTTTCATACAGCAGGATTGAAAAACTAAGGTACTTCCCTTATATCATTCTCAAACAAGGATCCATTCTAGGGTCATCAGTCCTAGTAAATCTCATATGATGTTGCGGTTCTAGGTCGCTGCAATGGACTCGTCGCCAAATCAGTACAGGCCTAGTGTATACTCTAATTACTACGGAAAGGCTCGTCGCCTCTACGTAGGTTCAGAGTATGCTCGAGGTCACTACAAAGGGCTCGTCACCAAATCAGTGTAGGCCGACAGCTCGAATACAGTGTCCCATGCCACCGTATTCGGCTCACGAGTCTGGGTTGCTCACTGGTAACTATGGGGAGGCTCATCGCCCCAGTGTAGGCCGACAGCTCGACCATAGTGTCCCATACCACTATGTCCGGCTCATGAGTCTTAGTGGATTGAGGTACTATGGTTGAATGGGGTTTCACTGGTGAGTTCGGTACCTTAGGTTCAAACAATAGCGTCCATACATGGTGAACATACAATAGGTAAATTGGGTTACTTGGCGAGCTCGACTAATACGAGCGCACATCGTATCGATCGACATGAAGCGCGTAAGCACTTCGTGTGGCATAACTACTGTCGATGACCAACGCATGACTCGGGTTCGTCAGATATGTCCTACATGTCGAATGAATCTCAGCCACGAACTCAGGGCCGATTACCGATTGCCTGGACTATATCCTAGTCCCAACTTCATTTAATTTCATCCAGTAATCATATGAGACAGTCAAAGCAATAAAGAACAACGAATTCACTTCGTACAATAATATGAGCATGTTGTGAAATGTAACATAGACATGATTGCACACACATTCATTCCATGAATAAAACAAACATCATGATGTAACATACATGTAGGAAATTATACACATAATTAAGGTAGCCGAGATTCATATCTCAACCTCATACAAAGTACTCTTTAGTAATACTTATCACACTCAGACATTTCTACAAACACTTAGACTACATACATCGTCATATATGATGTATGTTATTTACACATATATTAGGTCAAATCCTTTCACTAGGGAGTTGTCCCGCATACCACGCGCATATACCCATGACGGATAATCATGGCATGCATGATTCCTGGTTCCATATTCATTTACGCATTTCCACAAACACTTAGGCTACACACTGTATCACATATATCGTATTTTTGCCGTGACGTGATTTAGGGTAAGTCTTTTCGCTAAGGAGTTGTCGCATATGTAACAAGCATATATTCACAACAGATAATCATGTTAGGCACAAATCCAAATTCCATGCGTATCTAAATATCTCAACATGTACATAGAATGCACTATATGCCACATAGTTCATATATAACTATAACATGAAACAGACGACGCATTTTGTATGTGAAATAGCACCCACACCAAGAATAAATCATTAACCAACATTGAAAGCCTTGAAAACCATAACCTATACGTCTATAATCCGCACCTTGCGCCGTAGAAGCGTAACGAATTTGCTAGAAACTATAAGGCTTCGTCAACGATGGTACATCAACCTATAGTATGAGTTAAGTCAGTTCTCTCGCCACTTGTAACAATTGAAACCCTAGAATAGATTAGGGTTAGGTTTTCTTACCTAAGAACGAAGTCAGAATTGCTAGAATAGCGATTAGATAGGGATGATTAAGCACGTAGAACGGCAGGATAGAGTACCAGGAATCTTCTCCCACTTCTCGCACACTTTCCCTCTCTTTACTCTCTTCTCTCTCCTAGGTTTTCTCAAATTCATATGGACTGAATGGGAGAGGGTTTAAGGTCCTTATATAGGCCCAAAACTAACAGAAATAGCCCCAGGGCCATGGTATACTTAGGTTATAGCTAAAGGACGCTTGTCCCGATCCAACAGAGCACTTCTGGAGGCCCCTTTTCTATGTGTGGTCAGACTTAAGCTCCATGACATTGGATCTAAGTCCAGCTGAGTTTTCGGTCTGATCAGATTTACAGATCGACCATGACGGACCAGTTTTATATCAACGGTCACCGAAACTCGATCAGGGTTACAAGTACACAGACATGTATGGGAAATGTTCCCTGATCCGAGGGTGTATTTGGGTTAGATTCCGACGGTCTGATTGCTTATAACTGGCCCGCAAGTGACACGTCTCAGATTACTTAAATTAGATTTAATTTCTAAAGAAAACCACGTTTTCTCACACTCTTTGCTCCGGGCTCAAGTTATGCATTTCTAGACACTGTTAAGACTTGATTTTCAGGATGGTTGTCAAGTCCAACTAGGCAGTCATAACGGTATAGTTTCATAGTAATCAGACTTTCGACGTGCGGTCCAGATCTGATACGGAGTTTCAACGTGCTCCCGAGAGCAACTGGGTAATGAGATTGATCCTAGGTTTTAGGGTAACCTAGCATCAATGATTCTACAAGTTTTAGGTCTTACAGATCGTATTTAAAGTGGATCAAGCAGATTTCGTAGTTAATCTAGTTTAACACTAGTTAATCCTCATCTAATTCCAAAAGGGTTTGATCCTGAGTGATTTCTGCCTGAGATGGTACTCGGGTCTTTGTACGGAATTTTCTGAGACATTACAAATAATAATAATAATAATTTAGGATTCAAATCCTACAATCTAAGCCTAGGACTAAACCCTAGGATGGAGACATTTAACCAACACTATACTTGCAATGTGGACGTCAAACCAACATTGCTCCTAAGGCACGGTCCGTCATAAACATCATTACACGAACTATGGGGAATCACACATTGCAATGGACCTATACACATCTCATTGGGCCTCGATCCAAAGTCCTTAAATACATCAATGCCTCATATGGGCCTTTCATAAATCAAGTGGGCCGCATCAATGGGCCTTAAGTACATTGTAATGGGCCATGTCCCATGGGCCTTTGAAAACATCACAATGGGCCTTGTAATATGGTTCTCATATATATCAAAGTTGGACTTAACAACGGGCCACGAATACCTCGATTGGGCCTAATCACATGGGCTTTATGTACATCAAAGTGGGCCTCAACAATGGCCATAAATACACATCAAGGTGGGCCTCAATGACGGCCACAATTTCACATCAAGGTGGGCCTCAATGACGGCCACAGTTTCATCCAATGGGCCCCATAACATGGGCCTTACATAAGTAGTGATAATGATTTTCATCATTTAAATTTCCTAAGGCCCACCATAACGTATATTTCCCATCCAACTCGTACCTATGTTAACATAGGGATAGATGAAGTGGAACAACCATTAGCTATAAAAATGGGTGGACGGTTTGGATGCAATACAAGCATTATGGTGGGGCCCATAGAGGCCCATTATCAGGTATATTATATAAAATATAGTATATATATATACACACACACAACCCCATACAAGCACACACCCGCACACACGTGCACTCACACACGCACACACGCACACACACACACACGCATGCACACACGTGCACCCCCACCGTCCAGGGGACAGTGGAGATAAAATAAATATATCACAGTAGGCTCCCACCATCCGCCTGGACGGTGGGATTTAAACACATACATCACTGTGGGCTCCAGGTGGGGCCCACCATGTTGCTTATCTGCCATCCAATCCATCCATAAGGTCACACAAGCCAGGATGAAGGGGAACAACAAATTTCAGCTTGATCTGAAACTTCTGTGGACCCAGAAAGGGTTTCAATGGTAGAGTTCAATTCACACTGTTTCTTGTGATGTGGGCCACTCGAGTCTTGGATGGATCTGAAATTTGGAGGGGACCCACCTCAGGGGGTGGTCCACCTCATGGACAGTGTGGATACAAAATATACATCATGATGGGGTCCACATGAGGGGCCGTGGGTCCCTGCACGGATGCCCGTCCATGAAAAAAAATGCAGCAGCTTGCTGCGCTGCTGTATCAGTGGCAGCAGGCGCTGCCTTATATTTTTATTTTATTTTATTTTTATTTTTTTTGAAAATCCCATAATCTTGGGGTTTTTCACATATAGGGCCCCCATCAGTGAAATCCGCCTCAGCCATTGGTCCCTATGGCTCATAACAAGGCCATCGAGCCCAATATTGGGTATGTTTTGGCATTTAGAAAAGTTAAGGTATCTTTAAACGGTAGCAAATGATCTTTGCTAGGGTAGGGCCCACCCGTTTCTCGGACCAGTGTCATTTTTTTGGCTCAACGGTTAAAATGAGTTGGGGAAGAGGATGGACGGCTTGGATTGAATACATATATCAAGGGGAGGCCTATGTGAGTGGCCACCCTCTAAGGCTTAAAAATCAAGCCACTATTTGTGTTTTCCTTCCCACGTCCACGTCCAGGGACGTCCCTGGACGTCTGGCCATCACGTGCATTGAGGTGGGCCCCGCTTAGGTGGGTCACCAAATGGATGAATGACATGTATAACACATGCATTAAGGTAGGGTCCATTCAAGTGGGCCACACCATCACATCATCACAATCAAGGAAAATGGAAGAGAGAGAGAGAGAGAGGGAGAGAGAGAGAGAGAGAAGTGGGACATACGTGTGATGGAGGGTCACCGACACTATGGGCCCTCCCTTGCATTCCATCATACATCAAAAGATAATCATAGTGGGCCATTGGCCATATCTTAGGGTCCCAAGTGAGATCCATACCATTGATCGGTAGGCCTCACTTGGCCCATCATAAAAACATAGAAATCTATCCTATCAAAGCACCCACCGGTTCATCTCTTCGGTCCATTGGAACGCCACCCTACTTGTGCTCCTCTTTGATGGTGGAGATGGGAAATTGATGGCTAGGATGAAGGGTTTTGGAATGGAAAAGGTGGGCCTCACACTTGCTTGTTTTCTCTCATGGAAGAGCTTGTATGTGGGAGCTCTTGCTTACTTGGGATTGTGGTGAGAAATGAGAAAGAGAGAGAGGGTTGTAAGGAGATGTGAGAGATGGTTGTGATGGTTGAAAGGATGAGTGATGTGTGATGTGTACTTGACATGTATGGTGGTGTAAGAGAGAGGGTAAGAAAGAGTTGACTTTGGAGAGAGAAAGCATGGGTTACTTGTACTTGACATTGAAGTGATTGATTGATTGATGGGATTGATTTGACATTGTGTAGAGGTTCTCTCAAGATCGTAAAAGCGCGGTGTTTTTTCGAAATAAACGCCGGCTCACATCTTCTGGTCAGAGTATCGGATCGGTGTGTGAGTCGTGGCGTTGGAACCACGGCGACGGTGCGGTCGCAATGATACGGGTCTCGGATTAAACTGACTCGAATCTAAAGGATACGACCTACGATCGATCGCAACGTCGATTATCAGTCGCGGATTGCCGGACTTCGACAGAAAAGATCGCAGGATTCATCGGAACAGTATGAACTAGGATACGGGTCTTACAGCTCTCCCCACCTAATAAAAATTTCGTTCTCGAAATTTACACTACCATCGCAACTAAACGTAACTCATAAGGGGATAGGAAACATAACATCATGTATAATCAAAACATCATAATTTCAGCATATCATCATAATTAAACATCTAAGGGATAAGGATAACGCCTTACGAATCTCAAGCTCTAACTCTCAAGACGCCTCATTCATGAGCAATCTAGCAAGATGGTGCAGGGGCTAAGTCACACGAATCGTCGACGGCTGCTCCTGATGACTGAGGGTCCTGCTGGGCGGCATAAAATCTACCCTGGGCCTGCTGGGGAGGTGTAGGTCCCCTCTGAGGTTTCTGCTGCTGCGGGGGAGGTCCCAGAGGCTGGTGTTATGGTCGCGGTAGCTGCTGTGGGGGCTGTCGCGGAGGCTAATATGGTGCCCTGGCTGTTGATGCTGTGGTGGCTGTCGCGGAGGTGGATGCGGTGCCCTCGGCTGTTGCTGTTGCGGATAGGGACACTCGTTAACGCGATGTCCTGTCCTACCGCATCCAAAGCAGGTACCGGTGAATGGTCCTAAAGGTGGTGCTCGAGGTACTGCTGGCTCTCGGAATGTTGGGCGGATCGTGCGTCGCTGCTGTGAATGATGCTGCTGCGGCCGCGAACTACGAGAGGGTGCCTTCCTCTTCTGATCTCCCCTCTGATGACAGGCTTTCTGCACACCAGCCCAATCTGTCTCATATATCAGGGCTCTCTCCATGATCTGCTCAAATGTCGGAAGCATGTGTCCGATCACACGACTCCGGAGGGCAGGACGCAAACCGTTCTCAAAACGGCGGGCCTTCCGCCCCTCATCATCAACAAGGTACGTCGCGAACCTCGAGAGTGCCACGAAACGTGCCTCATACTGGGACATAGTCATGTCTCCCTAGACAAGAGTCTCAAACTCTAGTGCGCGCTGCTGGCGCACATGCTCAGGAAAGAACTTCCGATCAAACCGGTCTGTAAAGTCCTCCCAGGTCCACTCGAAATTGGCTACTACCGATCGGGCTACAGATGCCCACCAATGCTGAGCCTCACCCTGGAGAAGAAATACAGCTAATGGGACCGTTGCTGGGTCGTGCATCTCATGGTGTTGAATATCTTCTCCACCTCGGAGCACCATATCTCGGCTGCAGTGGGGTCTGGCTCACCCCTGAAACATGGAGGATTGTGCTGACGGAAGTCCTTGAGAAGGGCGCTCGCATGCTCCTACTCGGCCTCAGCCGGCGTAACAGTGGGACACCTGCTCTGCCCCTGAAGAATGACAGTCATCGCCTGAAGCATTTGCTGCACCTGACTGGCACTCACAGGTATGGTCGGATCCGCACCGGTCTCAGGTAAAGGAGTGGCATCTACAGGCTGAAAATCAGGAATATCTGGTGGTGAAGCGGGAGTCACAGGTGAAGAGCGGGAGTAGCAGGTGGTGGAGCGGGGGTCGCAGGTGGTGGAGCGGGATTCGCTCGGGTCGGTCTTCTAGCCATTACGTTCGACACTTGGGCTCTCTGCACACCAGCCCAATCTGTCTCATATATCAGGGCTCTCTCCACGATCTGCTCAAATGTCAGAAGCATGTGTCCGATCACACGACTCTGGAGGGCAGGACGCAAACCGTTCTTAAAACGGCGGGCCTTCTGCCCCTCATCATCAACAAGGTACGTCGCGAACCTCGAGAGTGCCACGAAACGTGCCTCATACTGGGACACAGTCATGTCTCCCTGGACAAGAGTCTCAAACTCTAGTGCGCGCTGCTGGCGTACATGCTCAGGAAAGAACTTCCGGTCAAACCGGTCTGTAAAGTCCTCCTAGGACCACTCGAAATCGGCTGCTACCGATCGGGCTACAGATTCCCACCAATGCTGAGCCTCACCGTGAAGAAGAAATACAGCTAATGGGACTCGTTGCTAGGTCGTGCATCTCATGGTGTTGAATATCTTCTCCACCTCGGAGCACCATATCTCGGTTGCAGTGGGGTCTAGCTCATCTGGCTCACCCCTGAAACGTGGAGGATTGTGCTGACGGAAGTCCTTGAGAAGGGCGCTCGCACGCTCCTGCTCAGCCTCGACCGGCGTAAAAGTGGGACACCTGCTCTGCCCCTGAAGAATGACAGTCATCGCCTGAAGCATCTGCTGCACCTGACTGGCACTCACAGGTACGGTCAGATCCTCACCGGTCTCAAGTAAAGGAGTGACATCTACAGGCTGAAAATCAGGAATATCTGGTGGTGAAGCGGGAGTCACAGGTGGTAGAGCGGGAGTAGCAGGTGGTGGAGCGGGGGTCGCAGGTAGTAGAGCGGGATTCGCTCGGGTCAGTCTTCTAGCCATTACGTCCTACATGAAGCAACAAGGGCCTATTAGCCTTGAGAATTTTTGAAGGCATAAACGTCATGGGTCTATGTCGAAAAATTGCTAAGTTATCAGGACTCGGAACGTAATCATCCTAAGTTCATAGCAGATATGTGATTTGATCTCAGGTATTCCCAAGTTATGCTCTGATACCAACTTCTGTCACGCCCCGAACTCGGAAACTGGGCTCACAAAATTCTCGATTGTCGAATCCGGTGCCAACAGCCTCCGTAGTACCCCATTCTCGGCTCCCAGCGCCCATACGCCAGATTCCGATCCTGGGATCTTACAAGGAGGATTTTCAGCATGATTTTTTTTTTGTAATGGAGCATAACCACAAGCATAACCAAGTTAGAAAACAACCTATGATATCAAAAACTTTTAAGTACAATGCGGGAAGGGAAATACAATATAATGATATCAAAGAAAACTCCAAAAGCTTCAAAAGACTGCTGCATGCTCCGAGCTCAATGTTGCTGCAACCTAACGCCACCTACACGCATCTATCGTGCATAAGCTTACAAAAGCTTAGAGGGTGGTGAAAGTGTGTGTAAGGCAAGTGCCAAGTGTACAATATCAGAGTAATGCGGAAATATGCGGTAAGTCCATGAATGCTACCAGCTATACCAAAGCTATGTAATGCAAAGCATGAATGCTATCGGCCATACCAAGAGCATGCGATGCGAGGCCTATGTAGCCAAATGTCATATGCGAGATGCAAAGCAAGCGTGCCAGTACTCATCAAGTACTCATATTAGTACAGTTCCTCTCTGGATATCACCAGGGTCTAATACACATCACACTGACTGCCTCCTCCCTAGCTATACAGTTAAGCAAGTGGAAGAGACCACACTATCCACCTGACCAGTAGTCTGCCAATACCTACCCGGCTCGTCGATAGTGGATACATTTGCGAGCTGGTCAAACTCAGCCTAGCTTATAGCCCCCTCACACAGGCGGATAAGGCCACACCCCCTTCCAACCGACCACGACACAGTGAGAGACGCGGCCTACTAGTATTCGGCACTCGGGTGCTCGTGTATCCACTCGGTCTAAACGTTGGAGCAACTCCTGGTACAAAAAAGGTTTTGGAACTTTCACCTAAGGACATCCTAAGTACCCATAGTGTTAGAACAAAGTATTTTCGGTATCCGATACGACCATCCACGATGTGCCTATAGAGCCACGGCCCTGATGTCGCTAGGGCGTGCAGTGATCAAGTCACACATATGCAAGATGCATGAGTCACACCGTACAATCATGCAGCAATCTCACGCGTACCACGCGATCATGTGGGGCACTCCGTCTCATAAGGAGTCCCGTAAATGCCTCAGCCCAACGGCTTATGCTATGATCAATCATTCCTCATATCAAGCATACATATGATGCGTATGCACATGAATCATGGAAGTGTACTAAGCATGTTATAAAGTAATGAACTATCCTTATACCGAAGATGGGCCTAGACGGCCTACACATAACCAGTATGGGCCTATCAACGGGTCCAATGGGAGAGTTATAATGTGGACATTTAACCAACACTATACTTGCAATGTGGACGTCAAACCAACATTGCTCCCAAGGCACGGTCCGTCATAAACATCATTACACGAACCATGGGGAATCACACATTGCAATGGACCTATACATATCTCATTGGGCCTCGACCTAAAGTCCTCAAATATATCAAATGGGCTGCCTCATATGGGCCTTTCATAAATCAAGTGGGCCACATAATGGGCCTTAAGTACATTGCAATGGGCCATGTCCCATGGGCCTTTGAAAACACCACAATGGGCCTTGTAATATGGTTCTCATATATATCAAAGTTGGACTTAACAACGGGCCACGAATACCTCGATTGGGCCTAATCACATGGGCTTTATGTACATCAAAGTGGGCCTCAACAATGGCCATAAATACACATCAAGGTGGGCCTCAATGACGGCCACAATTTCACATCAAGGTGGGCCTCAATGACGGCCACAATTTCATCCAATGGGCCCCATAACATGGGCCTTACATAAGTAGTGATAATGATTTCCATCATTTAAATTTCCTAAGGCCCACCATAACGTATATTTCCCATCCAACTCGTACCTATGTTAACATAGGGATAGATGAAGTGGAACAACCATTAGCTATAAAAATGTGTGGACGGTTTGGATGCAATACAAGCATTATGGTGGGGCCCATAGAGGCCCATTATCAGGTATATTATATAAAATATAGTATATATATATACACACACACAACCCCATACAAGCACACACCCGCACACACGTGCATTCACACACGCACACACACGCATGCACTCACACACGCACACACACACACACACGCATGCACACACGTGCACCCCCACCGTCCAGGGGACGGTGGGGATAAAATAAATATATCACAGTAGGCTCCCACCATCTGCCTGGACGGTGGGATTTAAACACATACATCACTGTGGGCTCCAGGTGGGGCCCACCATGTTGCTTATTTGCCATCCAATCCATCAATAGGTTCACACGGGCCAGGATGAAGGGGAACAACAAATTTCAGCTTGATCTGAAACTTCTGTGGACCTAGAAAGGGTTTTAATGGTAGAGTTCAATTCACACTGTTTCTTGTGATGTGGGCCACCCGAGTCTTGAATGGATCTGAAATTTGGAGGGGACCCACCTCAGGGGGTGGTCCACCTCATGGACGGTGTGGATACAAAATATACATCATGATGGGGTCCGCATGAGGGGCCGTGGGTCCCTGTACGGACGCCCGTCCATGAAAAAAAATGCAGCAGCCTGCTGCGCTGCTGTGTCAGTGGGAGCAGGCGCTGCCTTATATTTTTATTTTTATTTTTTTGAAAATCCCATAATCTTGGGGTTTTTCACATGTGGGGCCCCCATCAGTGAAATCTGCCTCAGCCATTAGTCCCCATGGCTCATAACAAGGCCATCAAGCCCAATATTGGGTATGTTTTGGCGTTTAGAAAAGTTAAGGTATCTTTAAACGGTAGCAATTGATCTTTGCTAGGGTAGGGCCCACCCGTTTCTCGAACCAGTCTCATTTTTTGGCTCAACGGCTAAAATGAGTTGGGGAAGAGGATGGACGGCTTGGATTGAATACATATATCAAGGGGAGGCCTATGTGAGTGGCCACCCTGTAAGGCTTGAAAATCAAGCCAGTATTTGTGTTTTCCTTCCCACGTCCACGTCCAGGGACGTCCCTGGATGTCTGGCCATCACATGCATTGAGGTGGGCCCCGCTTAGGTGGGTCACCAAATGGATGAATGACATGTATAACACATGCATTAAGGTAGGGTCCATTCAAGTGGGCCACACCATCACATCATCACAATCAAGGAAAATGGAAGAGAGAGAGAGAGAGAAAGAGAGAGAGAAGTGGGACATACGTGTGATGGAGGGTCCCCGACACTATGGGCCCTCCCTTGCATTCCATCATACATCAAAAGATAATCATAGTGGGCCATTGGCCATATCTTAGGGTCCCAAGTGAGATCCATACCATTGATCGGTAGGCCTCACTTGGCCCATCATAAAAACATAGAAATCTATCCAATCAAAGCACCCATCGGTTCATCTCTTCGGTCCGTTGGAACGCCACCCTCCTTGTGCTCCTCTTTGATGGTGGAGATGGGAAATGGATGGCTAGGATGAAGGGTTTTGGAATGGAAAAGGTAGGCCTCACACTTGCTTGTTTTCTCTCATGGAAGAGCTTGTACGTGGGAGCTCTTGCTTACTTGGGATTGTGGTGAGAAATGAGAAAGAGAGAGAGGGTTGTAAGGAGATGTGAGAGATGGGTGTGATGGGTGAAAGGGTGACTGATGTGTGATGTGTACTTGACATGTATGGTGGTGTAAGAGAGAGGGTAAGAAAGAGTTGACTTTGGAGAGAGAAAGCATGGGTTGCTTATACTTGACATTGAAGTGATTGATTGATTGATGTGATTGATTGATTGATGGGATTGATTTGACATTGTGTAGAGATTCTCTCAGGATCGTAAAAGCGTGGCATTTTTTGAAATAAACACCGGCTCACATCTTCTGGTCAGAGTATCGGATCGGTGCGTGAGTCGCGGCGTTGGAACCGCGGCGACGGTACGGTCGCAATGATACAAGTCTCGGATTAAACCGACTCGAATCTAAAGGATACGACTTACGATCGATCGCAACGTCGATTATCAGTCACAGATTGTCGGACTTCGACGGAAAAGATCGCAGGATTCATCGGAACAGTATGAAGTAGGATACGGGTCTTACAGCCCGATTCTCCCATCGCATAGTAAAGCATGTCCTGGAAAGTGGCAATAAGTGGACCCGAACCACCAAAGATCCCCACATCAAGGGCTATCTAGAAAGTAAATGCCCCATAAGATGCAACACTCGAGCCACTCCAACAACTGACTGGATCGGCACCTCGATCCCCGGCAATAGCTGCATGTCCCATCTCTACCTTAAAATCCACACTGAATATCTAACCCAAGTCGTCAATAAAAGGCTCGTCACCTATCAGATCCAAACCACCCATCAAACCCAATCCATCAAAATGGGGCCCACCATCCATCCTTGTCACACCCCAAACTCGAAAACCGGGCTCATAAAATTCTCAATCGCCGAATCCGACGCTGACAACCTCCGTAGTACCCCATTCTCTGCTCCCAGCGCCCATACGCCAGATTCCGATCCTGGGATATTACAAGGAGGATTTTCAGTATGATTTTTTTTTGTAATGGAGCATAACCACAAGCATAACCAAGTCATAAAACAACAACACCACATATTCACTATATCAAAAAAACTTTAAGTATAATGTGTATGAAAGGAAAATACAATATAATGAAAGTAACGGAAACTCCAAAAGCTCCTGAAGACTGCTGTACGCTCCGAGCTCAATGCTGCTGCAACCTAACGCCACCTACACGCATCTATCGTGCATAAGCTTAAAAAAGCTTAGAGGGTGGTGAAAGTGTGTAAGGCGAGTGTCAAGTGTACAATATCAAAGTAATGCAAAAATATGCGGTAAGTCCATGAATGCTATCAGCTATACCAAAGCTATGTAATGCAAGGCATGAATGCTATCGGCCATACCAAAACCATGCGATGCGAGGCCTATGTAGCCAAATGACATATGCGAGATGCAAAGCAAGCGTGCCAGTACTCATCAAGTACACATATCAGTACAGTTCCTCTCTAGATATCACCAAGGTCTAATACACCTCACACTGACTGCCTCCTCCCTAGCTGTACAGTCAAGCTAGTGGAAGAGACCACACTATCCGCCTGACTAGTATCTGCCAATACCTACCCAGCTCGTCGATAGCGGACAAATTTGTGAGCTGGTCAAACTCAGCCTAGCTTATAGCCCCCTCACTCAGGCGGATAAGGCCACAACCCCTTCCAACCGACCACGACATAGTGGGAGACGCGGCCTACTAGTATTCGGCACTCGGGCGCTCGTGTTTCCACTCTGTCTAGACGTTGGAGCATCCCCTGGTACTAAAAAGGTTCTGGGACTTTCACTCAAGGACATCCTAAGTGCCCACAGTGCTAGAACAAAGTATTTTCGGTATCCGATACGGCCATCCACGATGTGCCTGTGGAGCCACGACCCTAATGTCGCTAGGGCGTGCAGTGATCAAGTCACACATATACGAGATGCATGAGTCACACCGTACAATCATGTAGCAATCTCACGCGTACCACGCGATCATGTGGGGCACTCCGTCTCATAAGGAGTCCCGTAAATGTCTCAGCCCAACGGCTTATGCTATGATCAAACATTCTTCATATTAAGCATACAAATGATGCGTATGCGTATGAATCATGGAAGTGCACTAAGCATGCTATAAAGTAATGAACTATCCTTACACCAAAGATGGGCCTAGATGGCCTACACATAACCAGTATGGGCCTATCAATGGGCCCTAGGGGGATTTATAATGCGGACATTAAACCAACATCATTCTTATAATGTGGACGTCAAACCAACATTGCTCCCAAGGCATGACCCGCCATAAATATCATTACACAAACCATGGGGAGTCACACATTGCAATGGACCTATATACATCTCATTAGGCCTCGACCCATAGTCCTCAAATACATCAAATGGGCCGTCTCATATAGGCCTTATATAAATCAAGTGGGCCGCATTAGTGGGCCTTATGTACATTGCAATGTGAAAAGGCCAAGCTATATGTCCTAGAGGGGAGGGTGAATAGGACTATGCCAAATTCAAAATAAAATCAGCGGAAATAAATTAAACCAATATCCTTACAATTATGAATCAATTCACAATGCTATTGGATCAAGGACTCAATTTTAATATAAGTAAATGAAATAGCAAGGAATTGAAATTAAATGCAGAAATATAGATCTAAATTATTACAACAATCCCCACACTTGCTTGAAATGTAAATAGTTACAACATTCACATCCACTTGTACATTCCACACAATCGAATGATAAAAGATATGAAAAATTAAGCAAGCATTCAATCCACAAGACAAAGAGTTATAGTGGTTCGCCTGTGTGTACACCAACTGTTTTCCAACAGCCACACAGAAAGCTACTCCACTCCTAATATCCTCACACAGGGGATATTAGCGTTCACTATCAAATTGGTTTTCACAGGTTCACCAAAAACCTTTACAATTGTGTCTTTTTCACTTGGGCTTACACAATTTAAAAACCCCTCTTTTTTGAGTTTTCTGGTTCTCCTCAGACAACCAATAAAATGAGATTTTTCTGGCTGAACCTCAAACAAAACCAGTACAATGAGATTTTTCTGGCTTAACCTCAAACAAAACCAAAACAAAATAAATTTTACAGAATTGTAAAATACCTGAATTTCTCCTTTTCTTAGCAGCCCGGTAGAACCAATCGGAGTAGATGATTGAATGTCAACGTTCAACTTCCAATACTCACATTCATAAGGTTCTAAATTCTAATTGATTTTAGATTTAACTCGTTGGGCGTAGCTATATTTGATTTTGATTCCAAGAAGAAGGAATAAGATAATTCCTCTTTTCAAATAAGATTGGAATATAGAAACAAAATCAAATTAAATAAGCTAGCAAAAAGGAATATTAAATAAGCACAATGTAGCTTAAAATAAACACAGACTTATCTCAGAGTGATCACTTGAAAATTCTTGAATTGAATAGAGTTGAAGTGTGAAAACTCTGAATTTCGTGTTCAATTTATAGAAGCAAAAATCGTTCCTACGACTGGTCTTAGAAACCTTCGACTGGTCGTAGCTCAAACAGATTTTTGAAAAATTGAGTGCGATCTCTGAAAGTCGTTCCACGACTGGTCGTGGGTCACCTACGACTGGTCGTAGATCCTTACGACTGGTCGTAGGACCAAAGATTTCGTTGCTGGACTTTGAGTCGTAGATCCACGACTGGTCGTGGACGAGTCGAAGCCACACCTACGACCGGTCGAAGGACCTCCAGGATTGGTCGTGGGCGTACCAAAAATTTCTGAAAAATTTTCAACTACTTAGGACTGGTCGTGGAATTTCTTGGACTAGTCGAACCAATGCCAGGACTGGTCGAACAAGAGCTAGGACTGGTCGTAGAATAGACCAAACTTATGTAAAATAAATATTTGATTTATATATCCAAAATGACCTACTTAAAGGGTCAACCTAAGGTCATTCAAACCTGAATCATGTCGTATGGACATTGAACTTCAACCATTCAATGAATGTAGATTGTTTGAACCATATCCGGCTTGAGATCTTGAACTTGTTGTAGCTTCAAATTTGAGATCTTCATCAGCATAACAACTACTTCATGCATTGCTTATTAGTCTTGAAGTCATGAGTTGTTTCTTAAGACTTGAACATCAACATTGTAGCTTCTTAAACTTCAACTTGTAGCTTCTTGAACTTCAATATGTAGCATCTTGAAAAGTTCAACTTGTAGCTTCTTGAAGTATTTATGCAGTGTCTTGAATTCATATAAATCATCATACACGCACAAGACACAGATAGATGTTTTGACACATCAAAATTTGACAACCAAAGGAGTATGAGACCATAACACTTACAATCTCCAGTATGAGACCATAACACTTACAATCTCCCCCTTTGTCAAATTTGTGACAAAACACCCAAGTAATAATACTTCCAATCTACATAAGAGAAGTACAAACACAACAGGTTCACAATAGAAAAGCATGCATAGTTATATAGATATGATAAGTAATGACTAGCATCATAACTAGCATCATTAATAACTAGCATCATTAACTCATAACTACCCCTGAGAAGTTTAACTCCCCCTGAGTAATAGCTTGAGTAATAAGAGCATATTTCAAATAAATCAAACCTCCAAAACTTCTCCCCCTTTTTGACACAAAATGACAAAGGAAGAAGAGCATCAATAATAATAAAAATAGGAGTTGATTCAAGAGAACATTGTGCATAATAAAAAAAAATCAGTAAGCATGAAAAGTTCAGTAAAAATATTACAGACACATCTAAAATTTAGTCAGAACCAGAAGAGGGTGCAAGATTAGATGGATCAATTTTATGTAAACCCTTAGCAACCCGCCTCATATATTTGCGTAAATATAAAAATTGTGTGTCTTGAGTAACACGAATTTGAGCCACCTGCTCTTGAAGAGAATTCAATCTCTCATCAAAATCAGAAGGCTGAAAATCAGGATCATCAGCCGAGTCCGATTCAAGTTCTTCAAATAAATCATCCATATTCACGTCTTCAGGAAGATCACTAGCTTGAGCATTTCCTACATCAGCACCACTGCTACCAGCATCCACTTGGCCATCAGCCAATTCTAAAGTCATCTTGTTAAGATTGGAATTATTAAAAGGGAGATGATGGATGGGTTTTTCTCTAGTAAGCATAGCTATGAGCATATGATTTGCCAGCATAGTCAATAAATAACCAAAGGGTATATCACTATGTCCAGGATGGTGACGAGACAAAATAATGGAATGACAAATTAAAGAAGGCAGACATATTTTTGCACCAGAGACTACAGAATGCAAAACACGAACCATGAAAGCAGTGAGTTCGGTTTTATTACCAGAACGTGGATAAAGATTTGAGATGAATATCTTATGAAGTACTCTGTGTCTGGGTAACAAATACCTTGAGGGAAGTACATGACCTTCAATTTGTGTATACCCCTGTACAACTAGTCTTGCTTTATTTTGAATAATATTTCCAAATTCATCAGATTTGTTTTTGAAAATCCATTTTGTTCCAATAATATGTTTATCTTTAGGTCTAGGAACAAGGTGTCAGACATCATTTCTGACAAATTGATTAAGTTCTTCTTGCATCGCAAGAATCCAGTTTTCATCCGAAAGTGCTTCTTTTACGTTAACTTGTTCAATCTGGGATGTAAAGCATACGTAGTTACATATGTCCTCTAATTGTCTACGAGTGCGCACACCAGTGAGAGGGTTTCCAAGTATTAGAGAAGTTGGATGATCTTTAACAGTCCTTAATTCTGGATTAGTTTCACTTGATGAAATTTCTTGTTTTTCAAGTATAAGAACTTCATCATTATCTGAACTAGGAACAGGTGTGTTCAAAAGATCGTCAATCACAACATTAATTGACTCTTGAATCACACCGGTCCTGTTGTTCAGAACTCGATATGCACGACTGTTTAAAGAATATCCTAAAAAGATCCCTTCATCACTTTTAGTGTCGAACTTTCCTAAATTTTCACGGTCACGCAAAATATAGCACTTGCTGCCAAAAACTCGAAAGTATTTGACAGAAGGCTTTTTCTCAAACCACATTTCATAAGCCGTTTTATTATTAGATTTACAAATATAAACACGGTTAATAATGTAGCAGGCTGTATTCACTGCTTCAGCCCAGAGATTCCTAGGAAGCTTCATGCTATTTAACATAACATTTCCCATTTCTTGAAGCACTCTATTCTTCCTCTCGACAATTCCATTTTGTTGAGGAGTTTTAGGTGCAGAGAATTCATGCGATATTCCCTGATCACTACAAAATTTCTCAAAACCGCTATTTTCAAATTCGGATCCATGATCACTACGGATCTTGCTGACTTGAGAACATTTTTCAGTTTGAATCCGTTTTATAATCTTTTTCACTTCATCAAGGGTTTCTGATTTGTCTCTCAAGAATGAAACCCAAGTGTATCTCGTGTAATCATCTACAATAACTAAGATGTACTTTTTGCCACCTCGACTTTCCGTTCTTGTTGGTCCTATACGATCCATGTGGAGAAGCTCGAGTGGTCTTGTGGTGATATTGGAGTTCACCTTTTTGTGAGAGCTCCTAGTTTGTTTACCATACTGTCATTCACCACAAATCTTGTCTACTTTTTGCATCTTAGGTAGACCTTTAATTAGTTCACTTTTGCTCAATCTGTATAAATTTCGGTAGTGAACATGTCCAAGGCGTTTATGCCATAATTACGTCTCATCGGTATGGACCATGTAGCACGTTTGTTTAGATGAGCTACCATTACTTACAATATAGCAGTTTTCAGAAGTTCTGTGACCAGTTAATATTACAGAACCCTTTTCGTTTATAATTTCACAACCTTGATTAGAAAATTTAATATTATGGTTGTTATCGCATATTTGTGATATGCTCAACAGGTTGTGTTTTAAACCCTCAACATATAAAACATTTTTAAATAAGGGAAGGTTATAGAGTTGAACTGTACCTTTGCCAATTATCTTGCAGTTGCTACATCACCAAATGTGACTGACCCATCAGTCATATCTTTAAGATCGGTGAATAGAGCTTTGTCTCCTGTCATATGTCTGGAGCATCCACTATCCAGGTACCATTTCGAATAGCTTGTAGCTTTGAAAGCAGTGTGAGCAACCAAACAAGTAACCTTAGGAACCCATTTCAGTACTGTTTTGGGTTTAGGAGAATAATTGGTCTTCTTTTATTTATAGTTGTAAGAGTGACCTACTGAGTTAGATTTTAATAGCTCCTTAAGTAAATCAACAATTTTTTCAGCTAGTGGGTTTCGAATCTGATTTTTGAAATTTATATAGCTGCTTTTGTGTTTTTGAAAAGTTTTTGTATTTTTAGAAAAACTTGACTGTACCTTTTCCTTTTGAGTTAGAAGTCTCTCCTTTCACAAAATTGGAAGGAGTATTCTTCTCGTTTAGGAGATGTGTTTTTATCATAGCCCAACCCGGATCGATCGCCACATTTTCTTGATCCTGGATAATAATTTTTCTAATTTTGGATCACCTTGGGCATATCTCCATGTGTCCTTCAAACTCGAAGAGAAGATACTTCATTTTTAAGTTTCTCATTTTCGATTTCAAATTTTCAATTAGAGAGGTTTTGAATTCTAGATCACACTTTGATTTTTCAAAACAATCAAAAATTTGAGATTTTTCTAAAATAAGGGTTTCAAAACATTCTTTAAGTTTAAAAACTTTTCTTTTGAAGTTTAAGTTTAATGTTAATTTTACAACTTTCCTTATATAAGGCATTGTAAGCATCTTGAAGATCTTCATCATTTTCATGATCACTATCCAAATTTTCTTCACTTGTTGAATCATCGTGATCGGAAAAGGTAAACTTGGCTAGAGTCATAAGGGCCTTAAGTTCATTGCCCGACTCGGTTTCAATTTTCGACTCGAAGAGGCTTTAATCGACGATTCATCCCAAGTAGCCAACATACCCTTCCTTTTGGATCTGTCCTTTTTAGGACATTTGTTTGCTAAATGCCCATATTCTTGACAGTTGTAGCATTGACTATCTTTCAATGATTTCCAAGTTTTAGACTTAGGTTTGGAACGTTTCTTTTCATTTGCCTTTTGAAAGTCAACTCTTTTCTTACTTTTGAAAATCTTATAAAACTTTTTTGCCAAAAGGGCCATATCATCTTCAGACTTTTCTGAATCTGAATTTTCTTGACTAATACTTTTAGATGACTTCAAAGCAATAGACTTACCTTTAGGAGCTTTAAAACTTAATTCATAGGTTTGTAAAGAACCAACTAATTCTTCAACCTTCATAATATCCGTATCACGAAGTTCCTGGATTGCGGTTACCTTAGAATTGAACCGTTCAGGAAGAGAGCGTAGTATTTTTGCACACACTTTACTTTCTGGAATCTTATCACCAAGACCCCACATTGAGTTTACAATGTCATTCAATCTAGTGTAAAAGTCCATAAACATTTCATTTTCCTCCATATGAATTTCTTCAAATTTAGTTGTGAGGAGTTGGACTTTAGATTTCTTGACAATTGATGTACCTTCGTGTGTCATTTCTAAAATATCCCAGGCTTGCTTTGCCGTATCACAGGATATGATTCTTTTGAACTCATCCGGTGATAGTGCGCAAGTGATTGCATTTAGTGCTTTAGCATTAGCACTACTCTCATTTTTCTGAAGTGTGGTCCATTGGAAATATGGTGTAATTTTCATAGATTTTGAACCATCAACACCAGTTACTTCCATGATAGGAGGGTTCCATTCAGTCACTGTGGCTTACCACACACTTTCATCCATTGATTTGAGGAAGATCCTCATTCTGGCTTTCCAATAGGCATAGTTGGAGCCATCAAAAGGTGGAGGCCTAGTAACTAAAAGGTTATCAAAATTTGACATCTTTTTATATAGCTTAGATCGTTAGCTCAGGAAATAAATCCAAATAAAAAGCAACAAAAATGAGCTATTAGGCTCTGATACCACTTGAAAAGGCCAACCTATATGTCCTGGGGGGGGGGGGTGAATAGGACTATGCCAAATTTAAAATAAAATCAGCGAAAATAAATTAAACCAATATCCTTACAATTATGAATCAATTCACAATGCTAAATTTAAATCACCTTGATTAATAAGTATTGAGAGATTGATACAAATTCAGTTCTAAGGACAACCTTACACCATAATAAACAAGGGCTTATGGTAGGACAACCTTATTTCTAGAACCTCTTTTGGATCAAGGACTCAATTTTAATATAAGTAAATGAAATAGCAAGGAATTGAAATTAAATGCAGAAATATAGATCTAAATTATTACAACAATCCCCACACTTGCTTGAAATGTAAATAGTTACAACATTCACATCCACTTGTACATTCCACACAATCGAATGATAAAAGATATGAAAATTAAGCAAGCATTCAATCCACAAGACAAAGAGTTATAGTGGTTCGCCTGTGTGTACACCAACTGTTTTCCAACAGCCACACAGAAAGCTACTCCACTCCTAATATCCTCACACAGGGGATATTAGCGTTCACTATCAAATCGGTTTTCACAGGTTCACCAAAAACCTTTACAATTGTGTCTTTTTCACTTGGGCTTACACAATTCAAAAATCCCTCTTTTCTGAGTTTTCTGGTTCTCCTCAGACAACCAATAAATTGAGATTTTTCTGGCTGAACCTCAAACAAAACCAGTACAATGAGATTTTTCTGGCTTAACCTCAAACAAAACCAAAACAAAATAAATTTTACAGAATTGTAAAATACCTGAATTTCTCCTTTTCTTAGCAGCCCGGTAGAACCAATCGGAGTAGATGATTGAATGTCAACGTTCAACTTCCAATACTCACATTCATAAGGTTCTAAATTCTAATTGATTTTAGATTTAACTCGTTGAGTAGCTATATTTGATTTTGATTCCAAGAAGAAGGAATAAGATAATTCCTCTTTTCAAATAAGATTGGAATATAGAAACAAAATCAAATTAAATAAGCTAGCAAAAAGGAATATTAAATAAGTACAATGTAGCTTAAAATAAACACAGACTTATCTCAGAGTGATCACTTGAAAATTCTTGAATTGAATAGAGTTGAAGTGTGAAAACTCTGAATTTCGTGTTTAATTTATAGAAGCAAAAATCGTTCCTACGACTGGTCTTAGAAACCTTCGACTGGTCGTAGCTCAAACAGATTTTTGAAAAATTGAGCGCGATCTCTGAAAGTCGTTCCACGACTAGTCGTGAGTATCCTACGACTGGTCGTGGGTCACCTACGACTGGTCGTAGATCCTTACGACTGGTCGTAGGACCAAAGATTTCGTTACTGGACTTTGAGTCGTAGATCCACGACTGGTCGTGGACGAGTCGAAGCCACACCTACGACCGGTCGAAGGACCTCCAGGACTGGTCGTGGGCGTACCAAAAATTTCTGAAAAATTTTCAACTACTTAGGACTGGTCGTGGAATTTCTTGGACTAGTCGAACCAATGCCAGGACTGGTTGAACAAGAGCTAGGACTGGTCGTAGAATAGACCAAACTTATGTAAAATAAATATTTGATTTATATATCCAAAATGACCTACTTAAAGGGTCAACCTAAGGTCATTCAAACCTGAATCATGTCGTATGGACATTGAACTTCAACCATTCAACGAATGTAGATTGTTTGAACCATATCCGGCTTGAGATCTTGAACTTGTTGTAGCTTCAAATTTGAGATCTTCATCGGCATAACAACTACTTCATGCATTGCTTATTAGTCTTAAAGTCATGAGTTGTTTCTTAAGACTTGAACATCAACATTGTAGCTTCTTGAACTTCAACTTGTAGCTTCTTGAACTTCAATATGTAGCATCTTGAAAAGTTCAACTTGTAGCTTCTTGAAGTATTTATGCAGTGTCTTGAATTCATATAAATCATCATACACGCACAAGACACAGATAGATGTTTTGACACATCAAAATTTGACAACCAAAGGAGTATGAGACCATAACAGTTACAATCTCCAGTATGAGACCATAACACTTACACAATGGGCCATATCCCATGGGCCTTTAAATACATCAAATGGGCCTCCTATCATGGGCCTTACATATATCAAATGGGCCACACCAATTGGGCCCCATAGTACGTCAAAATGGGCCCGATCACATGGACCATATGCATAACAAATGGTGGGGTCCACTTGAACGGTTAGATCTGCCTCATTCCTTAGCTCATGCAATAAAATGGGCTTTCAAAATTGGATGGATGGGTTGGAGGCAATACATGCATCATGGTAGGCCCTAAAATAGCCCACCAGCTTACCATGATATATATACATAAAATATATATATGGAAAAAGGTACAATGCGCTCAAGCTGATTTTTGGTCCCATGAGGTCAAGCTTTGTGGGTCCCACCGTGATGCGTTTCGAACATCAACACCATCAGACAGATGCACCATTCCATTGTGAGCCTAGGTCTCAAACATCAAGTCAATCCGTGACTTGTTTAGGCCACACCACATGCAGAAGTGGAGAGGGCCGTGCACCATTTAAAACATTCATAACCATTTTGAGGGCCCACAGAGATGTGGTTTTGCAAATCCAGCCCATCCAGTAAGAGTGTCCCACTTGATTGAGGGTTCAGACCAAGTTTCAGGTGCATGGAAAACTCCAGGTGGGACCCACCATCCACTGGACGGTGTGCATAAAACACAAACATCACCGTGGGCTCCACCGTCTGCTGGACGGTGGAATACAACACATACATTACAGTGGGCTCCCACCGTTCGCCTGGACGGTGGGAATAAAACACATAAATCACTGTGGGCTCCACGTGGGGCCCACCATAATGCTTATATGCTATCCAACCCATTGGTAAGGCCATATGGGCCTGGATGAAGGGTAGCAACAAATTTCAGCTTGATCCAAAACTTCTGTGGACCCAGAAAGGGTTTCAATGGTAGAGTTTAATCCACACTGTTTCCTATGATACTTGAGCATTGGATGGGCCTGAAATTTGGAGGGGGCCCACCCTAGGAGGTGGTCCACCAAATGAACAGGTTGGATGATAACAAAAACATCATGGTGGGGCCCACGGCTGGAGTCGTGGGGCCTGCTCGTTCACGCCAGGACGCCCAGGCGTCCTCTTTCTCTTTTTCGACGAAGAAGAAGCCGTCAGCTTTGTTTTTTTTTTTTTTGAAAACCCATTTTTCTAAGGTTTTTCATACGAGGGGCTCGCTTTAGCCGAATCCACCCCGGCCACTGGTTTCCATGGCCTACGATGGACCAAACAAGACCAATATCAGATATTTTTTGGCGTATAGGACCATCAGGGTAGATTTCCAATGGTAATGACATTGTTTTCAACGCTATGGCCCACCGGATACTCGGATTAACCTCATTTTTCGGCTCAACGCCTAAAATGAGCTGGTAAATAAGATGGACGGATTGGATTGAATCCATACATCGAGGTAAGGCCTATATGAGTGGTCCACCCCACGAGCTTGGAACCAAGCTTATATTTGTGTTTTTTTTTCCCAGTGACGCTGGACGGCTCAAGGTGGGCCCTGCTCTGGTGGACCACCAATGGTGAATGGTGTGGGTTCAACACATATGAAATGGGCCCCTCTTACCAATGGCTTGGATAAACCACATACTTCATGGTGGGGTCCATCCAAGTGGACCACATGGCCACATCATCATCATATGAAAGAAAATGAAAAAGAGAGTGAGAGAGAGAGAGGGAGAAAAAGAGTGGGGCACACGTGTGATGGAGGGACCCCGACACTATGGGCCCTCCCTTACATCCAATCATACATCAAATGATAATCAAGGTGGGCCATCGACCACATCTTAGGGTCCAAAGTGAGATCCATACCATTGATCGGTAGGCCTCACTTGGCCCATCTAAGAAAACATGGAAACTACCCTATCAAAGCACCCACCTAGCGATCTCCTTGATCCGTTAGAAAGCTTATCTCCTTGTGCTTCACTTTGATGGTGGAGATGAGAAGTGGATGGCTAGGATGATGGGTTTTGGAATGGAAAAGTGGGCCACCAAAATCACATTTCTCTCTTGAAAATGGCTTGGACGTGTGATGCTCTTGCTAGTTGGGAGTTGAGATGAGAAATGAGAAAGAGAGAGAGAGAGTTGTAAGAGAGATGAGGGATGGGTGTAATGGGTGAAAGGGTGAGGTGAGTGATGGATGTGGTACTTGACATGTAAGGTGGTGTAAGAGAAAGGGCAAGAAAGAGTTGACTTTGGAGAGAGAAAGTATGGGTTGCTTTGTACTTGACATTGAAGTGATTGATTGATTGATGTGATTGATTGATTGATGGGATTGATTTGACATTATGTAAAGATTCTCTTGGGATTGAGAAAGCGCGGTGTTTCTTTGAAATAAACGTCAGCTCACATTTTCTGGTCAGGGTATCGGATCAGTGCGTGAATCGCGGCATTGGAACCGCGGCGATGGTGCGGTCGTAATGATACAGGTCTCGGATTAAACCAACTTCAATCTAAAGGATACGACTTACGGTCGTGCGCAACATCGATTATCAGTCGTGGATTGCCAGACTTCGACGGAAAGGATCGCAGAATTCATCAGAACAGTACGAACTAGGATACGGGTCTTACAATTCTGACCCCATCCATCCCATCCGAACCATCCAACGCAATCAGCTCACCATCTCCACCATCCAACACATCCCATCAATATTCGTCCCACCTATCATCATGATGCTATCATCCGTACCATCCACACCCATCCCATTAAAAGATAGCCCATCAAATGGCCCACCAAGCATGGAGCCATCCAATCCATCGAAACCCAAGCCACCCAAAACTCCATCTCTACCATCAATGGTGGTAGGAGCAATGCCATAAATGGCATTGAATTTTTCAAGAGGACCTACCAACCCACCATTACTACCCCTCAAGCCATCATCAACACCCATAAATGGGCCCTCACCCACCAACCCATCATGAACCAATAAAGGGGAGGCACCCCTTACTTCAAAAGAACCCATCATTTCATCATTGTTGAACCCACTAACATACTCTCCAAAGTCAACCATAATAGAGATAAAGGGGAAAAAGACAAAGGGAAGAAGAAGGTAAGACAAAAAGGAAAAGAAGGGGACAAAAGGGAAGGTTCGGCTATTAGAGTAGAGAAGGAATAAACAAAGGAACAGATTTGGACAAACAGAGAAGAGTGGAGCTCACTAGAACAAAATATGAGCAGGGGTGATAATCAGATTACCGCGCGCAGTAATCCGAGTACCGCCTGCATGCTTCTTCTGCTCCTGTAACTTGACAGACCCAGAACGGCTCCAAAATGTCAACAGACGGTAGTTGGACTATCTCCTGCGATAGTCCAACTATCGCTCGGGGCCACTTTGTGCTAAAATCAAGGGAGGGGCCCACCCGCGATGCTGTGGAACATGAATTCTCTACCATTGGCTCGATCAGGACCACATAAAAGGCTCAGATGACGATTAGAAAAGAAGACATCAGGTAAAAGAAATTCGATATATATGGAAGGTTGTACAACAGATGATACATGATCACATGATACAACAAGATTAATCATCATCAGGTACATAATCGTCCATATCTTTCGGGCGAATCTGAGGCCCCAAAAGGCCTCCTCCGGCAAAACGCGCACTGCCACCTGGAGCGTAGGCATGCTGAAGGATCAAACCAATGCCGTACTGATCACACTAAGAGATGTACTCTCTCGCTGGATCAACAAACACACTGACCTCGAAACCCTACAGAGCAGCGATCAATTCCTATTTAGGCACCGTCCCCCAATCTGACCGACCGGATGGAGGGCTTAATGGAACCAAAGGGCTACCTGTCAGCTACCAAAAGAGCCTCTCACCTAGTAACCACTTCGTTACTCGGGGATCCTCTAAAATGCGGCATCGACGTGAGGCCTAATAAGCCTCCTAAGCCGCATGAATGAGAGCAGCGTTCGGTCGAAGGTACGGCCTGGTGTAAAATTACAAAAGATAAGAAAGATTAGATATGAAGGGCAAAAAGACAGACAATAAAGGGTAGGGCAATCACTTACGTCATCGGGGATAAGGGCATCAATGTTTGACCTCCACGCAAGATCAGAAAACAAGCACGTGCAGCTATGGTTATCCTTGTACCACAGCATCATGCGTGGAAAAGGAGGCGTTCAATCGATCAAAGCAGGGGCCAGATGAGGAAAATGATAAAAAAAAGAAGACCAGCGTAAAATCACAATCAGAAGTAGTGTCCATTGTCCAAGGAATGGTACGAAGGAAAAGGATTCGACACACACCTCAATGACTGGGTAAAAGCCAATCAAAGATTTGATGCTGTAGCGACTGTCCTTATCTAACCCATCATACAAATGGGCAAGAAGGGCCGCATTCCAATTACACGGAGTAGGGAAGGTGATGTCTGCTACCAATGACAACAGACGGGAATTCACCAACTCATTCCCGTGGCAGAATATCATAGCTCCCGTGGTGTATAAAATTAAGGCACAAGCCTTCACAATGGCCTTGGCCTTAGTCTCCAGAATGTGAACGGTAAATTTCATGGACAACCAGAGTAACTTGAACTGTGGGCCCGAGAAATCTGTGGGATTCGGCATCATCTGCAACAAGCTCATCCAGTCGTCGACAAAAGGGATCAGAGGTCCTCCTTGAATGGGATGGATCCTCCCTCATACCGGAGGCCCAACTGCATACAAATATCGTAAGGGGTGATCCCCCATTCTCCAAAGGGCAGATGAAAGGTGTGTGTCTCTGCACGCCACTGCTCAGTCAGCACAGATAGCAGGGACATGTTCGTCTTGCTCAGTCGAACCTTGAACAAACTGGCTAGAGGAATGCACTCTAACACCTCGAAGAACAAGGGCTGGGGATCCTTGAACCAATCCGACCAATGGGTCCAGAGCCCACGCCCCCTTAAGATTGCAGGAGCGCCTCCCTCACGGGCCACATCAGATAAGTGTCGACCCTCCCAAGGCACATAACACGGATCAGCGGAATGGTGAGAAGGACCAGCCTCGTTGCGACCCTGGCGAGACATGCTGCATGAGCAAAACACTTATAGGTGAGTATCTTCTCACTACAAGGCCCACATATCAAAGCCCACTTAAAAACCCAAGGCAAGGCCTGTTATCCAAGGCCTATGTCCCTAAGCCCAAGACCCATCATTCAAGAGCCCACATTTCAAGGCCCACCTCAAAAATTCAAGTTCCAAGGCCCATTGTCCTAGTCACACATGTCCAAGACAAGGCCCATGTTTCTAAGTCCATGATCCAAGGTCCACTTGAGAAATCCAATCCATACATGGAGCCAAAAATCATGCCAAAGAGTGCGATCCACTCTAAAAATGATGGTCCATCATCAAGATCCATGATACTGGAAGATCCAAATGTACCTCGATTCACGCATCCTGGCCCACCATTCTACGATCCAAATCATCTACTCTCCAAAAAAAAAGAAAAAAATGGCCATACACAAAATAAGAGTGAGCCCCCTTTCTTATCATATCCCACTCAATCAAAATTACAAAAAATACATTTGCCATATCAAAATAAAAATTTTCAGCAAGATCCAACGACTGGAATTTCGGGCAATATTGTCTAAAGTCCCAATCACAACTCTCCCATATCCAAAAGGAAGATTTAAGGCTATAGATGAGCATTTCAAAAAACTCCACAAGCATGGATACCCAAAATTTGGCAAACACACACACACAAGAAGGTCAATCCAGTGAACAAACAACCACCTGGAAGAAAAATGGAGGAGTGGACCAAGAAGGAGTCGCAAGTGATGAAAGATCAACCAACCAAAGCTTCCAGGGAGCAAAAATGGCGTCCCTGGATAGAGTGGAGGAAGAGAAGAAATAGGGAAGGAAGCATCATGCCCGGACCAGCGCCAGCGCTAGATCATTAGGCAATCTGGTGCTAGGAGGTAGTCGGACTGCCGCCCGCCGCCCGACGTGCGTGGGACGACACACCTGTCCCTCTTGAGTTGATGGGACGGCCAAAAAATGTTATAAACCGTTGGATAATGGCCGAAAAAGGAGAGAAAAAGAATCTCCTCATGAGAAGACCAAATATCTCGCGAGAAATTGCAAAATCTCGTGAGAAATTATAAATCCTGATAAATTGAAAAAGAAAAGAAAAATACAGAAGAAAATCATGGTAAAAGCCCAATTAATTCATTAGTTGAGGCAACACGACTGTTTGATATTGTGCAAATAAAAACCAAACGGCGACGCCCACTCGCGAGATCGAATGCATATTTTTTAAAAATCTGATAATATTTAAATAAAATCCCCAAGGAATTTAGTTTCAAAGAAGGTAGTTTTCAAACAAAACAAAATTTTCAAAAACACACGTGGCACGCAGTACACTGAGTAATTTCCATATTCTCTAGTTGCAGCCAGTGCAAATAGTAAAATAAGATTCAATCCCTTTTGGTCTCCCTGGAGGATGATTGAACCCGTATATAATACAAGTACGATTAGCCCGATCTCCAAATGTAGACAGTCGTACGAGTCGAATGCAAGAGAAAGTGATTTGATCTATCTCTGGAAAGAATAATTAAACTCAAAGTGAAGACAATACGTTGTAACCAAAGTATCATGATCAGTAGACTGCATGGTAAGAGATTACTCGCACATACCTAGTCCGAGATATTCAAAAAATTTGATCAAGTCCAAGTCAGTATAGTGAATTCCCCGTAAGGCCACATCGATGCATAGGGAAGCTAACCACTTTAACGATCAAACAGAACGAATACTCCTAGGGTGATTACGTAGCAAAGGAAACGACAGATTCAAACAGTACGGGAATCCTCATAAAGCCGCATCGACGTGCAGAGGCCCTACTTTTCATACTTACCCTCCAATGCTATTAATAATCTGATATGACAGGGTTGTAATTCATGGCCCGTAATGCTGCAGAAAGCACATGAACAATCATAACATTTTCCTCAACTCTCATGATATGTGTAAGTCATCTCTTTTCTAAACAGTCAACTGATAACGATACAATGGCAAGTAACAAATTCGAACCACTATCTTTTCTGACCAGAGGGTGGGGTGTGCACTCGCTTTGGCACTCAAGAGAACTAAAACAAATTAGAAATCATGATCATATCCTAAACCAAACCCTAATCCTAGCCTAAAACCCTAACCCTAGCTTAAACCCTAATCTAAACCCTAAACCATCACCCAAGCCAGAGCGTATATGAAAATCAGTACAAAACCCAAAAATACACCCAACCATTTTGAGCTGAAATTTTGAAAAAAAAAAGACTTTGGGCCAAACCAGAGCACTAAAGAAAGCTCACTGATCAAAGCACAGGGGAAATCCATCTCGGGCGGTAGTCAAACTACCATGGGAGATAATCCAACTACCGCCCCTGATTTGACAGGTGTCCCCTCTGGGAACATAGCTATCCCCGGTCCTAAAGTCAACTTTCATATGGAATTACCCCTATAGTTCACCCTATTTACCCTTTTACCTACCCCTAAGAGCATATAAAAGCATGCCACATGGCATTTCTCTCTCCTCAACCAATCCTGAGCTGTCATGTTAGCTTTTACCCATCACAAACCCAACAATTACCACAATGCAATCCCAAAAGGCTATAAATAGCCCCCTCCTCTTCACATTTCAACAACAACACATCTCATTCCAAAGTTCCAAGTGAGAGAGAGAGAGAGAGAGGAAGAGAGTGAGGGTGAGAAGGAGCTCTAGCCTCCAAGATCTGATTTTTAGTTACCCCCTTAACCTCCTCCTAGCCATCTCTACGCCACAGTCTAGCCTGGATTGATCATGATGTTGTCCATGTTCTAGCCAACTCAAGATTAAGCCAAAGATCATTTCATCTTCTATTCACAGTTTGGGAGAGCATATAAACATCACGGTGGACACGGAGGTTTCATCGCTAAACTTTTTTCTTACCTACTTGTTTTTTCTGTTGTGCTTTCCTGACTTTTGGATCCGCCTCCCATTTAGGCCCATGCCCTGTAATGAGCTTCGCAAAATGGATGAACATGGTGTATTTCTCACAAACATAGTGATGACCTTGTTAGAGAAGATAGCATGCGTGGATAAAATCTCATGGATTCTCCCCGTAAGGCAACTCGTGATCGTGCATATCCTGATGTTTATAGATAAGCTTGCTTCAACTGTACATAGCTGTAATTAGCCTAACAATATTTAGTTACTATGTATATCTCTTATAACAGCCCTCTAAATTAATGGCTGATTGTTCCCCTTAATTAATTATAAATAGAGACCGTGCACCTTCATAAGGTGTATCGAATTACATCCCAATTCATCTTGGTATCAGATCTATTACAAGTGCATCTACCATTTTAAGCACTTCATCTATTACGAGTGCATCCACCATGTCGAGCACTTCATCTTCCTCCTTGGTGTCATTTGTCTCTAACATCACTCACTTCCTTAACATCAAACTTGACAAAGGTTATTTTTTAGTATGGCATTCCTAGTGTCTTCATATACTAAAACTCCATGATCTTGAAGGCCTTGTCAATGACACCTCTCCATGTCCAGATCATTTCCTCCCTCCAACTGAGAAGGATACCTTACCTATCCTCAATCCTAACTAAACCAGATGGACCAAAATGGATCAAATGCTCCTCTATTAGCTCATCTCCTCCCTCACTGAACCGTTCTTGGCCCATGTTGTCAACCTCACCACATCTCGTGATGTGTGGTGTGCTCTGGAGAGAATCTTTGCATTGTCCTCCCGAGCTTGCGTACATCAACTTAAGTATCAGCTGCATCAAAATGGGTGCTACCCCTATGTCTGAATACATCTAGTCTGTAAAGTCTATTGTGGACAACCTAGCGGCCATGGCAAATCTTGTCACTGACTTCGACCTCATGTCCACCCTCATTCTATTGCTTTTGAAAGTTCCTAATGGGCGTCCTACTGAGTTTTAAAACAACATCGTTAGATAATTATGAGCAACGCTTGTCAAATCCAGTCTATCAAGACCATTAATATTGAATCATGGTAGTCAACACAACATTTATATTTTTTGAAGTGTGACAAATCATGGTGATGAATACCAATAGCCTTAATGATATGGATCGAAGATATATGGTGTGGTATGAAGATTACACGTCTAATGTGATTATACGTGCCTATCTTCAAGTAGTCCTACTGAACGTGTCACCAAGACACAAACCAAAGTCTTGCTCACTCAAAACTGAATGTGCACATTAAAGGAGAAACAAGATGTAAACTGAATAACAAAATCATCAATGTATATAAATAGATTTATAAAATGTCTGTAAATAATCGGATAAAAAATGAAAACCTCCACTATTCAAATACATCATTGGGATTTACAACTCTCATAGACATCATATGTTCCTTAAAGACTATGATAGCAAGGCCTTTAGTGAGAGAATCCACTAACATCTACCTTGTGTTGATGAGTTCTATAGACACTTGACAATTCTGAACTCTCTCATTCACAGCAAGATACTTAATGTCAATATATTTTGACCTTGATGAATGCCTGTTGTTGTTAGAGAATTTAATTGCAATTGAACTATCATAATAGATTTTCAATGGTTTCAAGATCATCCGCACGACCTGTAAACTAGAGAAAAAACTCTGAAGCCAGATCGCCTGACTTGTGGCTTCATGATAAGATATATACTCTGCTTCCATGGTAAAAGATGTTATAATCAACTGTTTCATGCTCTTCCATGATACGAATCCTGTCACGCCCCAAATCTGGAACCCAGGCCCTACTACTTCCCAAGTCCCGAACTCGGGTCGTGACAATTTCCTTGCCACTTGTCGGACTTGTTGAACGGTTAGTGAACTTCCTGAACACCAAACCTAGTTCATGGTGACATCCCGAATTTTCACGGCTAGAGTATGTACTCGTGCCCGAGGAAACCGGGTGTTAATAATGTACAACTGGATGCTCTGAAATCACACCCTATTTTTTTTTCATTTGTTTACATCCAGATACATTCATGAAGGTAACATTCATAAGAATAAAATCAACTGTAATGATTATATATCATTAGAATAAAAGGAATAATCATGGCCTCATAATGAGAGGTTTATTACAACATCAGAGTTCACAGCGGAAGAACTAAATACTAAAACTGCCTTCTTAGTCTTTTAAGATAATCTTCAATAGGGAAGTAGTTCTCCAAGTCTTCAATTTGTACATCACCTGCATCATTTGTACGATTGGGAGAGGGTCAATGCCCTACTCATAGTGAAGGTTATCCTTTAAAAATAACAATAATTCAAGAGATTCATAGAAGTAAAGTAAAGGGTATTGATACGTCTTGTACTCCACTAATACATGGGATATCAGTATGCGCAAACAACCTACATGAAATGCATGCCTAGCATAGTATGTGCGGCTCACATACGTAGTGATCGTCACATGTGGAGTATAATTTATAAAAATCCGACTCAACCCACATCCCATAACTACGGATATTCGCCGGCACGGCCAATGCTAACGTGGATTTATATAAACGTCTCAAGGCAACACAACACGAAGTTGGGGGATTTACGTAACACAATGTGTTCATGGAGCGACTATTTGTGACATCCAATCCCGAAAAAGTGATGTAGCAAGATGACGATTTACATACATCGATTGTGCACCACACCAACTAATCCATGGAATTACGTGCTGACCAAGAGGGCTGCTACCCGTAACGCAATACGCCCATGATAAGATAATCGATTCACTAGTTGTGATACCTCTTAACACATCACTTGCACTTATATAGAATATAGCTGAATCATTAAGAATATAACTGAATTATGAAAAATATAATCTGAATCATGAAGAATATAAACTGAATCATGGAGGTTCTGGAATAACAAGACACATATCCAAGCCTTAAGGATAGATGACAAGGGCCAATATAATAAAGAGAAGAGTGACAATAGTCAACTCAATAAAAGTGGCAATGGCCAACATAATAAGAGAAGAGTAACAATGGTCAACTCAACGAAAGAAGAGTGGCAGAGCCAACTCAAATAAAAAGACGAGTGGCATAGCCAACTCTAATAAAGAGACGAGTGGCAGAGCTAACTCAATAAATTTGATAAGGTAGGGGTAAGACTTGTATTCATGGCCTCACATAAATTCAGAGAAATTCACTTATATTTTACATCATGTTATAATCCCAAAAGGGTCAGCAGTTGTAATGATATTAACCAAATTAATTGATGAGATAATTCTCAGAAAACACGTAAACATGAAAGACAAGATAATTCACATCATTAAAGACATGGAAAAGATAGGATAATTCATATTGTAAAAGGCATGAAAGAGGCCAGATGAAATAATAGGAACATAGGTAAAAGGCAGAATAAATTAATCAACTTAAAGGATAAAACCCTCACCTTTAAAGTCGAATTGTCCTCATCCGAGGCTAGGTGTTCTTACATACTCCTTCACATTCGATCTTATCCTATATTACAAAATCTACAATGCTTACAAGCTTAGGATTAAATCTAGTGTTAGGACTTAACTAATTAACTATTTAAGCCTAACATGAACCAAGATGTTAGGTGAATACATAATTTACCTTGTTCAACGTAGCTAATAGCACATATAACTCTACCTAGTGAATACCTCTCAACAGGGTTCTTAGCACTTACAGGACCCAAACTCGACCCTGGCCCTGACTCGGTCCAGCACTCAGCGAGTCAACTCGGTTTTCTTCTTCCCTCTTTTCTTTTTCCCCTCTTTTCCATTCTTCCCTCTTTTCTTTTCTTTTCTTTTCTTTTCTTTCCTTTCCTTTCCCTTTTCTTCTTTCTTTCTTTTCTTTTCTTTTCTTTCCTTTCTCTTTCGACGGCAGCAAGGTGAATGGCTGCTATTACCGGCTGGATGTTCTCCCTATACGCTACATAGCAGTTTATTTATAGGGACGGGAATCTTCTAGACCCCACTCTGTGTAAACCTGCTTGCGCAGCGGAAGAACGGCGTATCTCAACAGTCCGGGCTTCTTGGTTCTGCGGCAGTTTTTGTGGCGCATATCTGCCGGGTTACCCGATCGGTTTGGTGTGGAAGGATGGGGTTTTTGGGTCGAATTTAGATGGCCGACGTGATGGATGGTTTGGATCTTACATCCGGACGATCCAGGTGGCCCAGAATACGCCCTAACGGACGGTCGTCCGTCGGATGCAGAAGCTCTGTTGCGAACTGAAGGTTGCGGTGACGTCAGTGGGGCCACTTCTCTTGATATGTCACGAAATCCAAATCTTCCATTAGCTTCTTCGTGAGATTTCGGCCTAGGAGGAAGTGTTTTGACGTTTCAGTGTAGCCCACCGTGGTGATCTTGCTACGATGATCTGGACGTCTAGAACAGTGGGGGACGACCTCTGATGCATTCTCGGCGAAATTCACTGGGTTTTGGTCGGAAGTCTCATCCGCTCCTGATGGATGGCTCAGATCATCCTCATGGGCTAACTTGGTGGGCCACGGATGAAATCAAACGGTCTGTTTTTCTTAAATATTCTTGCGGCGGGAATCTAGGAAGAATTGAAGAAGGATTTTTCTCTACTTCTTGCGGGTCAAACGCCGTTTGACTGGGTTTGTTGCTACGGTGCACGGCTGGTGCTCATACTCTATATACACGGCCATGGTCGTTGGTACCATTTTGAAGTGGCCGTGTATACAATAAAATCAGTTGGTGAGGAGTTTTGCAGAGGGATTTCTAGAGGATTTTTCCGCACTTGTTTCGGATGCTGTTACCACGTGTGGAGGTTTTAGAATCTTTAATTTTATTGTATGCGTAAGCGGGGTCCACTATGATGGGCTTTTAGAAAATCTACTTCATTCATTGATTTTGTGAGGTCATGTTGGGCCATGGGTCCAAGTATGAAGCAGATCGGAGTCTTATCTTAGGAGTTTTCCTTCCGAGTGCTGAAATGGATTTAATCTCCATTAACAGTTCGTATTTAATGATCCAAGCCCAATTTTTTGGGGAGATGTGTAGTTAGGGTAGGCAAACTATTGGGCAAGGGCAAAGTTTGGTGGTTGATGGATAGTGGTAAAAGGCTAGATATGAACTTTCACCTTTTACGTCAAAATGAAGGACTTGGCTTTCGCATTTCACGGTGTAGGATCATAGATCGGGGTCTGAATTTTATATGATGTCGTAGCCATGTGAGGCCAAGGTGTGGTCCAAGTTTGAGTTTCGATGGATGGTAAAAAGTGGCTAGATCTGAAGATCTAGATTTATAATGAGTTGATAAGCTTGAAAGGATAACTTTGTGCCTAAGGAAAGGCCTAATAAAGAGGGGTCTTTATATTTCACACTTGGTCTATATGATGGGCAATCCAAATCGTTCATATGAAGAGAAATATCCAACTACGACTACCCACGAGGTTTCTTCACTCAATAGACACCAAAATCAACGGTTATGGGCTAAGCTGTCGATTAAGCCACTTTCACAATGGTGTAAGCGCTGAAATTCAACGTTTATGGTTAATTTATGATATATAGGCATGACATAATATTTCACATTAAACCGAAAGTGGGAACCATGTGATTTAGAATTCAAGGGTCTAGGTTAGTGGCATTTTCGTAATTATTGCTGATCTATGAGTTTTGTGAAATCTAATGGTTCTATATGGTTGTAGACACATTTCTAAGTAATGTTTATAAAAGAACTTATGTCAAAATCATTATGGATAGGGAGTTATTTGTCAATTCATTTAAGGGAAGACACTTATGTTAAATCACAGTATGGGGAGTCTTATTTCAAAATCGATGGTCAGATGACTTGATCTATGAATGGAGATCATTCCTAACGGTTAGGTTTGTGTCAGGGCAAGTATGTAACGCTACAATAGTTGGATGGATATCATATACATGTTAATTTCTAGGTAACGCTCGAGAACTTTCAATACTCGGTTATTGAAATGTTCGGGGTGTTACACATGGTGAGGGTGTTTTTTTTTTTTTTTTTTTTTAATTCTATGGAATGGTTAATCTAATTAGGTGGTTATACCTTTTCATACATGGTATCAATGCATATCCAAGAAACGAACTTGGTCGACATGCCACACATATGATGGTGCATCAGCTCAACAATGAGGGAGAAGAGATAACGAATTCCCTATAACTCCTGCACACACCATGCAATTAAACATATCCTAAAAAAGTGTAAACAATCTGTATGACCAAACCACAGCTCATGAGTCTATTGCGTGCCAGGAGTAAAATACGGCTTATCATTGCACTCCCGTAAGGACATCCAAAACAACCACAAACATATTATCAACCAAGCATGTTATCATAGGTGAGCATGTTATCAACTAAGCATATTGTTAAAGTTCATCAGGTTATCATAAATCATATGATCAATTTTAGGCATACTACTCGGACGAACGATTATAATAATGAAAATAACCAATCATCATGTTCACTATAATTAAATTACATATTCCACTATAGAGCATATGATGGAAAAGGAATAACAAAGTTGGTGCATGTAGTCGGGATGATAGTACATGGTATTGCAAGCTGCAGGGTTTATCACAAGGGACTTCTATCCAAACTAATCTCATACCTAATTTGGATAGCCAGACTCAATGTGGTAAACCCCTGAGTGGATAATGATTTAGTTGTGCACCACCAGCCCGAGTCGATAATGTATGAATGAATGCATGCGTCAAATGTTGTACATGCAAGTCCTACTCAATAAGTCCACATCTCAGTATAGTTATCATCACTGGAATCATACCGAGGTCTAGTACACTTCTGACACTAGTCGCCGCCCATAGCGCGTAAGACCAAGCGAGTGCAGAAGACCTCACTATCCGCCTTGCTAGTGGTACACAAAAACCACCCGATCTATCGATAGCGAATCCATTTCACGAGCTGGTCAAACTCAACCTAACATATAACCCTTTGCACCCACACGAGTAAGGTCAAACCCCCTTCTAACCAACCTCAACATAGTCGGAGACGTGGCCTACCGGTATCCAGCCATCCTGCACTCATGAATCCACTCGGTCTAGATGTTGAAGCATCCTACTGGTACCACAAGGTTTAGGGACTTTCACCCAGGGACACATGTGACACCCTATAACCTTAGTAATTTTCGGTGTCCATCATCCACCAGCCACAATAAGGCTACGAGACTACCTCCCTAGTGTTTTTAGGGAGTATATGTACATATCACACATAATGCAAAATGCATGAATCACACCATCCAAGGCATGCATCAAACCTGCACATATCGCGCGAATCATGCGGGGCGACCCTGTCTCATATATAGTCCCCTAAGTGTCTCGAGCTGAACGACATACATTATGAACAATCATCATCCACAACAGGCATACAAATGATGCGTATGAGATATGGTAAAGTACTGTCATAAGCACTATGCCTGAGTTATGTAATACCGCATTAAATATAAAGTATGGTTAAATCAATATAAAGAAAGTGTCATGTCAACATAAAGAAAATGGTATTAGCAAACATTCAGTGTGACCCTCACATCAATCACTAATGTAACGCCACAAAAATTATCAGGCGTCATACTAACATTTTATGCCGAATTATCCAAATCATGCAAGCTTGTGCATGAAGTACATCACATACAAAGATTCACATGCATCATCAATATCATGGCCATCATCCAACACTAGCATCTTACATACCCTAGGCATTAGGCTTCTATCATGCACGATGTTATCCTTACGTTCACAAGTATAATTTATTTATTATTATTCAGGCATAAAGTAAAACATAATTATCTTATGCATGAGATCATTGTGACCATCAACGTGTGCATTATTCTCAGTTGGATATCAATATAATCTCCAATGTAACCAATGTCAAGCAAAGCATAGTGATTATATACGTATCATCGTCATGACCATCAACACGTGCATGATTATGATTATCAACTAAACTATCAACATTATCATTCAATGTAATAATCATTGAGTAAAACATGGTGATCAACTAGCATATTCTGTCATCATATACATGTACATACTATCATCATCATTAGCATGAAGGCCACTTCCACTTCATGATTAACATACGCAAATTCACAACTACCACAAACAACTACTCATTCATCATCAATGCATATGCCATCAATTCACCATCTATTAAATCATCACCATAAGTATAATCACCATCAATTAGATCATACATGTCATCAAAACCAACAATTCACCATCATCATCACAATTATTAATAGGTGTGTCCCACCTAGTGTGACCACTACATTGACCTTACAATACACGTAAGGTACACAATCATATAAGTTAAATGTGGGTCCCATGTGAGATCATGTGTGTGGGTGAGTATGCATCTCGTTCATTTTGGTCTCGCAGTCCTACCGATCAAATTCCAGTGACCCACGACCCGTGGGTAGTGTTTGCAGTCATCCTTAAGTTTGGTCACATAGACTCGACTCGGATTGACCCAAGACCTATGTTATTGCGACCGCATCATCACTGCGGTTCCAACGCCATGTCTTGTGTGTAAATTCAATGTGTACATCAAAAGTTGTAGGCCGCACATTATTTGGGCCATTGATCACGATGTGGGACCCACCTGGTGCTTGTGCACATTTTCCTAGGTGGACCCACCCTAATTCCATCATTTCCTGTGAGAGTTATCATTACCTATAGCCATTTAGTCAACTCTCTTACAAGCCATCATGGATTTTCTTCCCAAAAAGGTCAGTATGAGCTTTCTTCCCAAAAAGCAATGATTTCCTTACATTGCAATGATGAGTTCTCTACAACACTCCTTCTCATATCCTTCATTTCTCTCCTCTAGCAAGCCAAGAAAAAGCCCTTGGACGTCCCACCTTGGTAGAAAATTTCAGCACCTTCTCCTTCATCTCCTTCCTCATCTAACCCTCTACTTTTAATCTTAACCCTACATCCATGATCCTTGGAGCCTAAGGAGTCCAATGCTACAAGAATCTTGAAGATCCATTAAGGTGAGTGCTCTTAGCTTATAATTTTCTAATTTTCTTGTGGTAGATTCTCCTTCATCTCATCCTCAGGAACTTGTGGGGCCCATCAAGTGATGATGGAGGTCCCCCATGTCTCCATGATTGAGGCCAATGGCCCATCCCTTTGCATGCATGTTCCATAGATGGGGCCATTCTCCTTGGACGCCATCATGGCATTTTTCCTTTGATGCATATTTTTGAGGGGTCATCTAGACCATAGATATAGGTGGGAAAGGCATTCCCACCATTAGATTGATTCCTAGCACCATGCATGTGCTAGATCTAGATTATATTGATCTAATGGATGACATGAATGTGTTGTGATGAAGGGAGGGCCTCAATAGTGGTGGAGACCCTCTTTTGTGGCTAGACCTTCATTTTTCCCTTATTTTATCTTTTATTTCTGATGTGTGTGGCCCACTTGGGGGCCCTGGAATATCCAGACCGTCCAAGCAAAGGTGAATGCCCATGGCTATCCATTCCTTAGACGTTGGCACCTTATTTGCTCCATATCGGATGCATGTAATGGGTTTTATGAAGGTGAATTGGTCTGGATGTTTGTGGGGCCCATTGAGGTGGACCACAACACTTATTTCATGGGGTGATTCCCCTTATTTTGGTTCCCATGCTCAGTTTATTTCATGCATATGTTATTGTCCAGAAATTTTCTGGACAGTTTTAAGATGGTTTTTGGGTTAGGATTATGGACTGATAAGAGGGATGTTTCACCCCCATTGATAGATAATTCTTGGAGGTGTGGACCCCACCTTGATGTGTGTTGAATCCCACTCTGTATGTTGTAAAAACATAAATATTAGCTTGTTTCTAAAATGGTGGGCCACCTTTGTGGACCCCACCTTGTTGTATAGTTGTACGGGGATGTTAGCCCTATATTTTTGTAAATTTTGGCAGACCTGGGCCCACTCTAATGGGGTGCACAAGTCAGGGGCAGCAGCATTGTTTCAGTAGGAATTATTTCTGGACCTTGCTGTCCATAATTTACATGAATTAAATAAAATACTTATACTATCTTAAAAATTCTAACATTTCGCAGAGAGGTGGTCCACCCATGGTAGGACCTACCTACAAAAGTTTGGGGCCAATGGACAATTGTACACACCATGACAATGGCTGGACCGACCCACTATATTGTGGTGTCCAGACCAGGCAGTATCTCATGATAGATTGTAATTCTGGATTTAATTAAAGTACTTTCAAGTATCCAAAAATCATGAAAATTTATAGGGAGGTGGTCCACCCATGGTAGGACTTAGCTACAAAATTTTGGGGACAACGAACCCTTGTACACACCGTGGCAAGGGCTGGACCGGTCCACTACGTTGGGATGTCCAGGTCAATCTAATTTTCTGGATAGACTGTTTTCTTTAAATAAATTAAAATACTTATAGTTATCTAAAAATCATGAAATTTTGTGCAGGTGTGGCGCACCCATGGAAGGACCACCCTACAAAATTTCAGGGTTATCGGGCCCCTGTACTTACCGTTGTGTAGCTTGTAATTTGGATCAGTTTTGGGCCAAATACCCAGGCCCGTAGGATTACCACCCATGGGACGCCCCTACCTTAGGTTGCTGGGCCTGCATTCCAACGGCACGATCCACTTGATACATGATTTTTATGTCCTCCTCTCATATGGTGGGACCCACTGATATGTTTGTGGGCCATTAGAAATTTCATATACTATAGAATAATTTTATTTTTGGATTCCAACCAACCCAGAAAATGGGTGGACTGGAATTGGGCAATGAGCCCAATAATTGTTACCTATAAATATTTATTTTGAGGCAGCAACATTGTTTCAGCAGTAATTATTTCTGGACCTTGCCGTCCATAATTTGCATGAATTAAATAAAATACTTATACTACCTCAACAATTCTAAAATTTTACAGAGAGGTGGTCCACCCATGGTAGGACCCACCTACAAAATTTTAGGTCTAATGATACTTGTACACACCATGGTAATGGCTGGACCAACCCACTCTATTGTGGTGTCCAGACAAGGCAGTAAGTATCTCAGGACATCGTAATTCCAGATTTAATTAAAATACTTCTGATTACCAAAAATCATGAAACTTTACAGGTAGGTGGTCTACCCATGTTAGGACCCACCTATAAAATTTTGGAGCTAACGGACCCCTGTGCACACCGTGGCAAGGGCTGGACTGGCCCACCACGTTGGTACATCCAGGTCGTTCTGATTTTCTCGATAGACTGTTTTCTTTAAAGAAATTAAAATACTTCTAGTAATATAAAAATTCGTAAAATTTTGTGAAGGTGTGGCCCACCTATGGAAGGACCACTCTACAAATTTTCAGGGTCATCGGGCCCCTGTACCGACCATGGTACGGCCGGCAATTTAGATCATTTTTGGGCCAAATACCCAGGCCCGTAGGATTACCCCCATGGGATGCCCCTACCTTGGGCTGCTAGGCCTGCATTTCAACGGCATGGCCCACTTGATACATGAGTTGTATGTTCTCCTCTCATTTGGTGGGACCCACTAATATGTATGTGGGCCATCAAAAATTTCATATACTACAAAATAAATTTATTGTTGGATTCCAACCAACCCAAAAAATGGGCGGGCTAAAATTTGGCAATGAGCCCAATAATTATTGCCTATAAATATTTGTTTTGGGGCATTATGGCCCACTAGATTTGAGGAGGATTTAAATTAGTTATCTTACCATTTTTCTACAGTATTATTGAGCATAATTAGGGCCCATATGAGGCCCACCCCAAGTTGGGTTTGAATGAAATGTTACATGTGATTGAAAGACTAGTTCCTTAGGCCTTGTGGACTAAGTCCTTTTAGATAGACCCATTGATCTTGGGCCTATACTCTCCTATCTATTGTGATGGACTTAGGGCCAATAATATGCAAGAAGTTGGGCCCTTGGCTGCCCACTAAGTTGACCCTGTACTTGGGCTAAAAAGTGAGGCCTAACTCACTTGTGTTAAATATGAAATTTACCAATGAGGATGAGCTACTGGGATGCCCATGAAGTCCACCACAATATATGGATTTATGACCTTTATGGGTGGGCCCAAGCCTTACTTGAGGGCCCACCATATTGCCCATGAGTTGGGTTTTATGTATAGCCCATTAGGCCACGCTTTGCTCGGTCCTTAGACCTTACTTTACATATATAGCGGGCTACCTTTAGGGACCCGGTTGAGGTTAGATGTCCTCCTTAGTGGCCCTAAGGTAGGCCTAAAAGGCCTTTATAGGTGGTTGAAGGCCCACCTTGGACCTTGTTAGGCCCGTTTCATTTTTGAGGCCTTAGGACTTCCCTAGCTTGTGGGTCATCCCAAATTGTTGGGCCCCCACTAAGAGAACTTCATTTCTCCTTAAAGTACCTGTTTATATATATCTTGTCCTTGTCCCTCCATGGGACGGAGGATTAAATATCCTACAGGTAGCACACTTACTTCATTATGTCCCATATGCATCATTTGTGTGAATTGATTGCATTGTACAGTTGTCATTGAGGGATGAAGTTTCTCCCCTCGTGCACATTTAGTGCTTGCAGTTAGTACATGATCTGTATGTATCACTCATGCATCGACCTTGCATTTCATGATGATACCGCCCTTATTTATCAAGGCCTCGTCTCCACAGGGACGTTTGTGGATGACTGTATATGTGGACACCAGAAATATTACTTGAGCATATCGGGTGTATAGGATGCCTATGGGTGAAATTCACAAAACTAGCATGGTACCAAGGGACTTCCCCAACGTCATGACCAAGTGGAAACTTGAGTCTACGAGGGCCTTATATCGTTAGGCCACGACTCCCACTGTCGTGAAGTCGGTTGGGTAGGGATGTAGCCTTATCCACCTGTAAGGGAGGGTACTATTAGGCTGAGTCTAACCAGCTCGTGAAATGGGTCCGCTGCCGTCGAGCCCTATGGTGATTAGCAGTCCTCAGGCGGGTAGTAAGGTCTCTTACACTCGTTTGACTGTACGGGGTCTGTAGAGTGGCAGTCAACTAGAAGTGTAATAGACCCTAGTGATTTCTGTATAACTGAAAATGTACTTGACATGTGGTTTGGATATGAGCACTAGCATTATTTGCATAACATTAGCATTGACTGTATAAGCCCCTTCACGCATTGCCTTGGTATGGCACCCATTACTCATTGCATTGTGTTTATAATAAGCCTTGGTAACACTGGTGAAAATGTCATTAAGCATGTTCTCTTCCTGTACCTCTTATTATTCTGCTGTGCACTATGGTCACACACTTACACCGCCCCCTGAACTTTTCTATGCATATGCACGATTGATGCGTGTAGGTGATCCTAGGCAGGCATCGTAATAGCAGAGCTTGGCATGGAGTTAGGCTTGAAGACTCTAGTGTTGCTGACTTTTCTCTCTTTTCCTATCATCTTATGTATGTCCTTTCAGACCTGATATAAGCTCGTAAAAGATTAAATTCTTAGTAGATTTTGTAATGTGTGCCCTTTGTTATTCTCAGATGTACTTTTTGTGATCTTGGGTATGCTCGTATTAGAAATGATTATACTATTATAAAAATCCTCCTTGTAAGATCCCAGGATCAGAACCTGCCTCAGGAGCAAAGAATTGGTTACTATGGAGGCTGTTGCGGTCAGAACTGGTCATCGGGTTCCTTGTGAGTCCGGTTATCGAGTCTGGGGTGTGACAGGAGTTGGTATTATAGTATAACAAGTAATTTTGGAATAACTCGGGATAACATCGCATGTCTGCTCAAAGCATAGGACAAGTAGTGTCCTGAGACCCTTCCTTTTACTCCATATTGAGCCTGTAACTGTCCTAATTCCTTGCATCGTCGTTGTCTTGTAGACGATGCCACCCAGTCGTGGCAACCACGGCCATGGTGCCTGTAGTCATGGTACCTGTGGACAAGGCGCCCGAGATACCCGTTCTATACGAGTGCATCCTGCTTCTGTTGTTGAGGATTCGATTCTCGAGGTCCCGATCAAGCCCGTTCCTCCGATTGAGCCTGTAGTGCCCGCTCCTTCAGTTACTCTAGTTCCCCCGCCGGTTCCCCCTCCTCAGCCTGTTGTTCAGGCTACAGAGGCTCCTACTTTGTCAGCCACACCCGTGCCTCCGCCTGAGGCGAGTGCCACCCTACTTTTCCGACAGTACCTATAGGAGCCGAGCATTTCCATCACTTGATGTAGCTTGTTGCTACTGCATTACAGACCCGTCAACCTGCTACCGGTGAGGTTTCTGAGCAGTTTAACTTGTCGCATGCTAGCACGATAGCTCGAGAGTTCCAGCAGCATGATCCCCCGAGGTTTAGCGGTGATCTTGACCTTTCTACCATTGAGGCTTGGCGCACTGAGGTTGCAAGGATTTTTTACACTATGCAGTGTCCTACGAATCAGAGAGTATCCCTTATGACCTATCTTTTTCAGTGAGAGGCCCGTCATTGGTGGTCATCCGTATCCAGGATGATCGGGCCTCAGTTCGTTTGGACATTGGAGGAGTTCGTGGTTCGTTTCGACCAGAAGTTCTTCCCTGAGCATGTTCAAATCCAGTGGGGATCGAGTTTGAGACCCTAGTGCAGGGTAATTTGTCTGTATCTCAGTATAAGGCCCGTTTCTTAGCCCTGTCTAGATTTTCTCCTCATCTCACCAGCGATGAGAAGATGAGGGCCCGTCATTTTATGACTGGCTTACGTCATGCCCTTCGTAGCCGTGCAGTAGGGCATTATTTGGAGACGTTCGACTAGGTCGTACATCGGGTACTGGTTTATGAGGACTGGGCTATGCCATAGAGTTCTGGTGAGGACTAGAAGAGGAGAGCACCAACCGACATTTTCAGGCAGCATCGTTAGTAGAGACGGAGGGACAAATCAAATTTTCAGCAGCCTGTGGCTCAGACAGTAGCTTCATCATCATCATCAGCACCGCCAGCCGCATCATCTTCCGGCCCCTTTTTAGATGTTTGCTTCGGTTGTGGATAGGTAGGGCATCGGAGGCGCGAGTGCCCTCTCCCTATTCAACAACAGAGGCCACCGCAGTTGCCCCCTACTCGTCCTCCTCAGCAGCAGCAGAGAGCGCAGCTTCCACCCGCTGCTCCCAGGGCTCCTCCTCAGCAGCAGAGGCAGCCAGGCAGACCTCCTCAGTAGAGATAACAGCAACAACACAAGTAGAGGGGATACTCGTATGTTTAGTCCCTAGGTCGAGTATGTATTGTAGCCCAACAAGCATAGACTTAGGACCCCTAGTCTTCCGATTTGCTTCCCTTACCAGCTCAGGGCCGATTTTATTCTGCGCAGCAGTCATTAGCCCAGGACCCACAGTCATCGACCGGTGGAGTTGTTGAGGGTATTCTTCTTGTTTCTGCTTGCATTTCTCATGTTTTGTTTGATTCTAGTGCCTCTCATTCTTTTATGGCCGAGCAGTTTTGTCGATCGACCGATATTCCATCAGAGGCCATGTATGAGGCCTTGGCTGTTTCTACTCCCATGGGGAAGTTTGTTGTGCTGACCCGTCCCTGTCCTTCTTGCTGGTGTTAGTGGGTGAGATGTTACTTCTTGTTGATCTGTTCGTAATGCCGATGACAGGATTTGACGTTATTTTGGGTATTGACTGGCTTGCAGAGAATGGTGAGATTTTAGACTCGGCTGCGAGAACAGTTACGTTTCACATTCCAGGCTTGCCAGTATTCCAGTTCGTCGCCGAGCCCAGAGGAGAGTCGTTATCTAATTTATTAGCTTCTGTCATTGAGGATTCTGTGGCAGATTGTATTGAGCAGCTTTTAGTTGTTTGTGAGTACCCGGATGTGTTCCAGGAGATCCCGGGTTTGCCACCGCGTCGAGAGGTGGAGTTTCAGATTGACTTAGTGCCCGATACCAAGCTGATCTCGAAGGCCCCCTACCGGATGACACCGTTAGAGTTGAGGGAACTGCAGGAGTAGTTGGAGGAGCTCCGGGAGCTAGGTTTCATTCATCCTAGCAGTTCACCTTGGGGAGCCCCAGTGTTGTTTGTGAAGAAGAAGGATAGTTTGTTGTGGCTCTGTGTGAACTATCGTGAGGTCAACAAAGTCACCATTAAGAACTGATACCTGCTTCCCCGTATTAATGATTTGTTCGATCTGTTGTAGGGTGCACAATATTTTTCCAAGATAGACTTGCACATCGGTTACCATCAGATTCGGGTCCGAGAGGAGGATATTCCGAAGACGGCTTTCCGGACACACCATGCTCACTTTGAGTTCCTGGTCATGTCGTTCGGACAAACCAATGCGCCCACCGTATTCATGCAACTGATGAATAGGATTTTTTGGCCATTCCTCGATCAGTTCATTGTGGTATTTATTAATGATATTCTTGTATACTCGAGGACCCGGGACGACCATGTTGAGCACTTGCAGATTGTGCTGGAGACCCTCTATGCCCACCAGCTGTATGCGAAGCTAGAGAACTGTGAGTTTTAGTAGCAAGAGGTGAAGTTCATCGGTCACGTGGTGACGAGGGAGGGTGTCGCTGTGGACCCCTCGAAGGTTGATGCAGTGCGTCAGTGGGGCTAACTCATGAACGCGTCCAAGATCCATAACTTCCTTGATCTAGCAGGATATTATCGACAGTTTATCAAGGGTTTCTCCTGTATTGCAGCACTACTGACCCGGTTGACGTGGAAGGGCATCGAGTTCGTCTGGAGTGACACCTGCGAGGAGGCATTTAAGGAGTTGAAGGACCACCTTATGTCCACTCCTATTCTCACTTTTCCTGAGGGGAGTGAGGGTTTTGTTGTTTTCACTGATGCCTCTAAAGTTGGCCTGGGTACTGTACTGATGCAGCACGGAAAGCCAGTGACGTATGCTTCACGTTAACTCAAGGTCCATGAGCTGAACTACCCCACTCATGATTTGGAGCTTGCAGTAGTCGCCTTCGCACTGAAGGTGTGGAAGCATTATTTATATGGAGTCAGGTTCAAGCTCTTCTCGGATCATAAGGGCTTGAAGTATTTGTTTTTGCAATTCAAATTGAACCTACGTTAGAGGCGATGGATGGAGCTGTTGAAAGACTATGATTTTAACCTTCAGTACCACCCGGGCAAGACAAACGTGATGACAGACAAGCTCAGCCATCAGCCAAGAGGCCTGGTGGCTTAGATGATGGTGCGAGAGTGGCAGATGCTCGCGGATGTTTTAGAGTATGGTTGCGAGTTCGGTCTATAGTCCTCCATTGTTCAGCTTTCGAGCTTGTCGATTCAACCCTCTTTGGTGGCTAGGGTGATCGAGGCTCAGCAAACGGATAAGTCACTTCAGGAGCACTGAGTAGAAGCCTCATCCGTGGAGCAGTTAGACTGACAGATTGGTTCTGATGGTGGATTACGCTTTAGAGGCCGATTGTGTGTTCCAGACGTGCCAGAGTTGCGTCGTGATCTGATGACCGAGGCACACCGATCAAGGATTACTATTCACCCAGGCTCCACAAAGATGTATCGTGATATGAGAAGGTAGTACTACTGGCGGGGAATGAAGCGCCAGATTGCTAGTTTTGTGGCTGAGTGTGACACATGCCAGCGTGTCAAGGCCGATCACCAAAGACCTCGTGGTCCCTTGCAGCCGTTGAGTGTTCCAGAGTGGAAGTTAGTGCACGTATCGATGGACTTCATCGCAGGTTTGCCAGGGACTCAGCACGGTCACATACCATCTGGGTTATCATCGATCGTCTGACGAAGTCAGCTCATTTCCTCAAAGTGCATGCTTCCTGGTCGATGGACTAGCTTTCAAAGGTGTTCATTGAGTATATAGTGAGACTGCATAGCGTCTCAGTTTCGATAGTTTTAGACCAAGACTCCAGATTTACGTTTCAGTTTTGGAGGAGTTTCCAGCAGGCGCTGGGGGTCACTTTACGTCTCAGCATCTCTTATCATCCGCAGACGGATGGGCAGACCGAAAGGGTCAACTAGATTCTTGAGGATATGCTCAGAGCTTGTGTGATCGACTTTGCAGACTTTGCAAGCAGTTGGGATGAGCATATGCGCCTCGCGAAGTTCGCGTACAACAACAACTATCAGGCGACTCTCGCCATGACTCCTTTTGAGGCACTTTATGACAGACCATACAAATCTCTTAGTTGTTAGACCAAGGTAGGCGAGCATCGTCTCTTAGGTCTCGAGCTTATGTAATAGACGTCAAAGGCTATTGATGTTATTAGTCAAAGGATGTACACAGCTCAGAGCCAACAGAAGAGTTTTACTGATCGTCAGCTTCGGCCCCTCAAGTTCGCAGTCGGAAACATGGTATATCTCAAGGTCTCGCCTATGAAAGGCGTGGTTCACTTTGGTATGAAGGGCAAGCTCGCCCTGAGGTTTATTGGACCTTTTGAGATTACTAAGCGCATGGGCGCTATGGCCTATAGGCTTGCCTTACCTTTTAAGTTATTCATGATCCACGACGTGTTCCATGTTTTTATGTTGCGGAAATGTAGTTCGGATACTATTCTTGTGATTGATTAGCAGCCACTCGAGGTCCGTGAGGATGCTTCTTACATCGAGCAACTGATTCGTATTCTTAATCGGAAGGAGTAGGTCCTTAGGACCAAGGTCATTCCCTTGCTGAAGGTGCAATGGGGTCATCATTTGGAAGTCGAGGCGTCTTGGGAACGCGAGACCGAGATTAGAGAGCGTTATCCCCACTTGTTCGATGATTGATTGCTTGTATTCCTTGTATTGTCTTCTCTCATGATTGATGACTATGATATATATATATATATATATATATGTGATGATGTACCTATAAGAGCTGAGCATTTTCAACAGTTGTTGCAGCTTGTTGCTACTGCATTGTAGACTCGTCAGCCTGCTACCACCGAGGTTTTTGAGTAGTCTGACTTGCCACGTGCTAGCGTGATAGTTCGAGAGTTCCGGCAGCATGATCCCCCGAGGTTTAGTAGTGATCCTGACCCTTCTGTTGCTGAGGCTTGGCGCACTGAGGTTGCAAGGATTTTTGACACTATACAGTGTCCTGCGGAACAGAGAGTATCCCTTGTAAGCTATCTTCTTCAGGGCAAGGCCTGTCATTGGTGGTCATCCATATCCACGATGGTCAGGCCTCAGTTCGTTTGGACATGGGAGGAGTTCGTGGTCCGTTTCGACCAGAAGTTCTTCCCTGTGCATGTTTAGATCCAGCGGGCGATCGAGTTTAAGACCCTAGTGCAGGGTGATTTGTCTGTATTTCAGTATGAGGCCCGTTTCTTGGCCCTGTCTAGATTTTCTCCTCATCTCACCAGCAATGAGAAGATGAGGGCCCGTTATTTTATGACTGGCTTATGTCCTGCCCTTCGTAACCGTGTAGTAGGGCATTATTTGAAGACGTTTGACCAGGTCGTACATCAGGCACTGGTTTATGAGGAGGATTGAGCTATGACCCAGAGTTTCGGTAGAGACCAGAAGAGGAGAGCACCAACCAACAGTTCCAGGCAGCACCGTCAGCAGAGACGGAGGGGCAGATCAGAGTTTCTGCAGCCTGCGGCTCAGATAGTTGTTTCATCGTCATCATCAGCATCGCCCGCCGCATCATCTTCCGATCCCTTTTCAGGTGTTTACTTTAGTTGTGGACAGGCAGGGCATCGGAGGCACGAGTGCCCTCTCCCCATTCAGCAGTAGAGGCCACCGCAGTTGCCCCCTCCTCGTCCTCCTTAGTAGCAGTAGAGAGCGCAACTTCCACCAGCCGCTCCTAGGGCTCCTCCTCAGCAGTAGAGGTAGCCAGACAGACTTCCTCAGTAGAGACAGCAACAACAGCAGCGATGGGGATACCCGTATATTCAATCCCTGGGTCGAGTATGTATTGCAGCCTAGCATGCACAGACTTAGGACCCCCAGTCTTCCGGATTGTTTCCCCCACCAGCTCAGGGCCGATTTTATTCTGCGCAGCAACCACCAGCCAAGGACCCACAGTCATCGACCGGTGGAGTCGTTGAGGGTATTCTTCTTGTTTCTGCTTTCATTGTTCTTATTTTGTTTGATTCTGGTGCCCCCATTCTTTTGTGGCCAAGCAGTTTTGTCGATCGACCGGTATTCCGTCTGAGGCCGTGTCTGAGGCCTTGGCTGTTTCGACTCCCATGGGGAAGTCTGTTGTGCTGACCCGTCATTGTCCTTCTTACCCAGTGTTAGTGGGCGAGATGTTTGTTCCCACCGATCTGTTCGTGATGCCAATGATAGGATTTGACATTATTCTAGGTATGGACTGGCTTGCAAAGTATGGTGCCATTTTAGACTGTGCTGCGAGGACAGTTACGTTTCACATTCCAGGCTTACCAGTATTCCAGTTTGTCGCCGAGCCTAGAGGAGAGCCGTTATCTAGTTTCTTGGCTTCTATCATCGAGGATTCTATGACAGAGTGTATTGAGCAGCTTTTAGTTGTTTGTGAGTACCCGGATGTGTTCCAGGAGATCTCGAGTTTGCCACCGCATCGAGAGGTGGAGTTCCAGATTGGCATCGTGCCCGGTACCTCGCCTATCTCAAAGGCCCCCTACCGGATGACACTGTTGGAGTTGAGGACATTACAGGAGCAGTTGGATGAGCTCTAAGAGCTAGGTTTCATTCGTCTCAACAGTTCGCCTTGGAAAGCCCCGGTGTTGTTTGTGAAGAAGAAGGATGGTTCATTGCGGCTCTGTGTAGACTGTCGCGAGCTCAACAGAGTCACCATCAAGAACTGATACTCGCTTACCTGTATTAATGATCTGTTTACTTAGTTGCAGGGTGCACAATATTTTTCTAAGATGGACTTGCACACCGGTTACCATCAGATTCGGGTCCGAGAGGGCATTCCGAAGATGGCTTTCCAGACACGCTATGGTCACTTCGAGTTCCTGGTCATGTCATTCAGAATGACCAATGCGCCTGCCGTATTCATACAGCTGATGAATGAAGTTTTTCGGCCGATCCTTAATTAGTTCGTGGTGGTATTCATTGACGATATTCTTGTATACTCGAGGAACCGAGAGAACCATGTTGAGCACTTGCAGATTGTGCTGGAGACCCTCCGTGCCCACCAGCTGTATGCGAAGCTGGAGAAGTGCGAGTTTTGGCAGGAGGAGGTGAAGTTCCTCGGTCACGTGGTGATGAGGGAGGGTGTCGCTGTGGACCCCTCGAAGGTTGATGCAGTGCGTCAGTGGGGCTAGCTCACGAACTCGTCCGAGATCCGTATCTTCCTTGGTCTAACGGGATATACCGACAGTTTATCAAGGGTTTCTCCCATATTGCAGCACCGCTGACCCGGTTGACGCGGAAGGAGGCATTTAAGAAGTGACGCCTGCGAGGAGGTATTTACAGAGTTGAAGGACCACCTCACGTCTGCTCCTGTTCTCACTCTTCCTAAGGAGAGTGAGGGTTTCGTTGTTTTCATTGATGCCTCTAGAGTTGTCTTGGGTGTTGTACTGTTGCAGCACGGAAAGCCAGTGGTGCATGCCTCGCGTCAGCTCAAGGTCCATGAGCTGAATTACCCCACTCATGATTTGTATCTTGTAGCAGTCATCTTCGCACTGAAGGTGTGAAGACATTATTTATATGGGGTCAGGTTCGAACTCTTATTGGATCATAAGAGCTTGAAGTATTTATTTTCGCAGTACGAGTTGAACCTGCGTTAGAGGGAATGAATGGAGCTGTTGAAAGACTATAATTTTGACCTTCAGTACCACTCGGGCAAGGCAAATGTGGTGGCGGATGCGCTCAGCCATCATCCACGAGGCCTGGTGGCAAAGATGATGGTGCGAAAGTGGCAGATGCTCACAGATGTTTCAAAGTATGACTTTGAGTTCGGTCTGCAGTCCTCCATTGTTCAGCTTTCGATCTTGTCGATTCAACCCTCTTTGGTGGTTAGGGTGATCGAGGCTCAGCAGATGGACGAGTCACTTTAGGAGTACCGGGCAGAGGCCACATCCGTAGAGCAGTCAGATTGACAGATTGGTTTCGATGGTGGATTATGCTTTAGAGGCCGATTGTGTGTCTTAGACGTGCCAGAGTTGCGTCGTGATCTGATGACCGAGGCACACCGATCAAGGCTTACTATTCACCCCAACTCCATAAAGATGAATCATGATATGAGGAGGCAGTACTTCTGGCAGAGAATGAAGCACCAGATTGCTAGTTTTGTGGCCGAATGTGACATATACCAGCTTATCAAGGCAGCCCGTGGTCCCTTGCAGCCGTTGAGCGTTCCAGAGTAGAAGTGGGAGCACATATCGATGGACTTCATTGCAGGTTTGCCAAGGACTTAACGCGGTCACTATACCATCAGGGTTATCATCGATCGTTTGACGAAGTTGGTTCATTTCCTTCTAGTGCGTACTTCCTCGTCTATGGACTGACTTTCAAAGGTGTTCATTGAGGAGATAATGAGACTGCACGGTGTCCCAGTTTTGATCATTTCAGACCGAGACTCCAGATTTACATCTTAATATTGGAGTTTCCAGCAGGCGTTGGGAGTCACTTTGCGTCTCAGCACCGCTTATCATCGGCAGACGGATGGGCAGACCAAAAGGGTCAACCAGATCCTTGAGGATATACTCAGAGCTTGTGTGATAAACTTTGCGGGCAGTTGGGAAGAGCATATGCGCATCATCGACTTCACATAGAACAACAGCTATAACGCGACTATCGTCATGACTCCTTTTGAGGCACTTTATGGCAGACTGTGCAGATCTCCTAGTTGTTGGACCGAGGTAGGCGAGTGTCGTCTCTTAGTTCCGGAGCTTGTGCATCAGACGTCAGAGGCTATTGATGTTATCAGGCAGAAGATACGTACAGCTCAGAGCCGGCAGAAGAGTTTTACTGATCGTCGGTGTTGACCCCTCGAGTTCGCGGTCACAGACATAGTATATCTCAAGGTCTCACCTATGAAAGGCGTGGTTTGCTTTGGTGTGAAGGGCAAGCTCGCCCCGAGGTTTATTGGACCTTTTGAAATTACCGAGCTAGTGGGCGCTGTGGCCTATAGGCTTGCCTTACCTCATGAGTTATCCATGATCCACGACGTGTTCTGTGTTTCTATGTGTAGAAATATGGGTCAGACACTATTCCTGTGATTAATTGGCAGCCACTCGAGGTCCATGAGGGTGCTTCTTACATCGAGAAACCGATTCCTATTCTTAATCAGAACGAGCAGGTCCTTAGGATGAAGGTCATTCCTTTGGTGAAGGTACAATGGGGTCATCATTCGGAGGCCGAGGCGTCTTAGGAACGTGAGGCCAAGATTAGAGAGTGTTATCCCCACTTGTTCGATGATTGATTGTTTGTATTGCTTGTATTATCTTCTCTCGTGATTGATGATTGCGATATATTTATGATGATGATGATGATTTCATGCATTTTATTGTTCCGGTTTGTCAATTTCGAGGACAAAATTTCTTTGTTGATGGGGGAGATTGTGAGACTCGACCCGAGTTCGCATGTGTGCATGTGTGTGCGTTAGTATGCATCTTGTTCATTTTGGTCCTGCAGTCCTACCAATCAAATTTTGTTGACCTGCAACCTACGGGTAGTGTTTGTGGTCATCCTTGAGTTCGATCACATAGACCCGACTCGGAATGACCCAAGACCTATGCTATTGTGACTGCATCGTCGCCGCGGTTCCAACGCCGTATGTTGTGTGTACATCAAAAGTTGTTAGCCGCCCATTATTTGGGCCATTGATCACAATGTGGGACCAACCTGGTGCTTGTGCACATTTAACTAGGTGTACCCACCCTATTTTTGTCATTTCCTATGAGAGCTATCATTACCTATAGCCATTTAGTCAACTCTCTTATAAGCCATCATGGATTTTCTTCCCAAAAAGGTCATCATGAGCTTTCTTCCCAAAAAGTAATGATTTCCTTACATTGCAATGATGAGTTCTCTACAACACTCCATCTTCTTCTCATATCCTTCATTTCTCTCCTCTAGCTAGTCAAGAAAATGCCCTTGGACGTCCCACCTTGGTAGTAAATTTCAGCACCTTTTCCTTTACCTCCCTCCTCCTCTAACCCTCTACTTTCAATCTTAACCATACATCCATGATCCTTAGAGCCTAAGGAGTCCAATGCTACAAGAATCTTGAAGATCCATTAAGGTGGGTGCTCTTAGCTTAAGATTTTCTGATTTTCTTGTGGTAGATGCTCCTTCATCTCATCCTTAGGAACTTGTGGGGCCCATCAAGTGATGATGGAGGTCCCCCATGTCTCCATGATTGAGGCCAATGGCCCATTCCTTTGTATTCATGTTCCATGGATGGGGCCATTCTCCATGGACCCCATCATGGCATTTTTCCTTTGATGCATCTCTTTGAGGGGTCATCTAGACCATAAATTTAGGTGGGAAAGGCATTCCCACCATTAGATTGATTCCTAGCACCATGTATGTGCTAGATCTAGATTGTATATGATCTAATGGATGACATGAATGTGTTGTGATGAAGGGGGGGCCTCAATAGTGGCGGAGACCCTTTCTTGTGGTCGGACCGTCATTTTTCCCTTATTTTATCTTTCATTTCTGATCTGTGTGGCCCACTTGGGGCCTTAGAATATCCAAACTGTCCACTAGACAGACTGTTTTCTTTAAATAAATTAAAATACTTCTAATTATCCAAAAATTGAGAAATTTTGTGAAATTGTGGCCCACCTATACAAGGACCAGGGTGCGACCTGAAATTTGAATCAGTTTTGGGCCAAATACTCAGGACCGTAGGATTACTCCCATGGAACGCCCCTACTTGGGGCTGTTGGGCCTACATTCTAACGGCACAACCCACTTGATACATGAGTTGTATGTCCCCCTCTTATCTGGTGGGACCCACTGATATGTATGTGGGCCATCAAAAATTTCATATACTATAAAATAATTTTGTTATTGGATTCCAACCAACCTAGAAAATGGGTGGGATGGAATTTGGCAATGAGCCCAATAATTGTTGCCTATAAATATTTATTTTGAGGTAGTATGGCCCACTAGATTTGAGGAGGGTTTAAATCAGTTATCTTACCATTTTTCTACGGTATTATTGAGCATAATTAGGGCCCATATGAGGCCCACCCCAAGTTGGGTTTGAATGAAATGTTGCATGTGATTGAAAGACTAATTCCTTAGGCCTTGTGGACTAAGCCCTTTTAGATAGACCCATTGATCTTGGGCCTATACTCTCCTATCTATTGCATTGGACTTAGGGCCAATAATATGCAAGAAGTTGGGCCCTTGGCTGCTAACTAAGTTGACCCTATACTTGGGCTAAAAAGTGAGGCCCAACTCACTTATGTTAAATATGAAATTTGCCCATGAGGATAAACTACTGAGCTGCCCATGAAGTCCACTACAATATATAGATTTATGACCTTTATGGGTGGGCCCAAACCTTATTTGAGATGCCACCATATTGCCCATGAGTTGGGTTTTATGTATAGCCCATTAGGCCACACATTGCTCGGGCCTTAGACCTTACTTTACATACATAGCGGGCTACCTTTTGGGACCTAGTTGTGGTTAGATGTCCTCCTTGGTGGCCCTAAGGCAGGCCCATAAGGCCCTTATAGGTGGTTGAAGGCCCACCTTGGACCTTATTAGGCCTGTTTCCTATTTGAGGCCTTAGGACTTTCCTAGCTTGTGGGTCATCCCAAATTGTTGGGCCCCCACTAAGAGAACTTCATTTCTCCTTAGTGTACTTGTCTATATATATTTTATCCTTGTCCCTCCTTGGGATGGAGGATTACATATCCTACAGGTATCACACTTACTTCATTATGGCCCATATGCATCATTTGTGTGAATTGATTGTATTGTATGGTAGTCATTGAGGGATGGAATTTCTCCCCTCGTGCACATTTAGTGCCTGCAACCAGTGCATGATCTGTATGTGTGATTCATGCATCGACATCGCATTTCATGATGATGCCGCCCTTGCTTTATCAGGGCCTCATCTCCACTGGGACATTCATGGATGGCTATGGACACCAAAAATATTACTTGAGCATACTGGGTGCATAGATGCTCATGGGTGAAATTCTCAAAACTTCTATGGTACCAAGGGATTGCCCCAACGCCGTGACCAAGTGGAAACTATGAGCGCACGAGGGCCTTATATCGTTAGGCCACGACTCCCACTGTCATGTAGTCGGTTGGGTAGGGATGTAGCCTTATGCGCCTGTGAGGGAGGGCACTATTAGGATGAGTCTGACCAGCTCATGAAATGGGTCCGTTGCCATCGAGCCCTGTTGGTGATTGGCTGTCCACAGGCGGGTAGTGAGGTCTCTTACGCTCATTTGACTGTGCGGGGTCTGTAGAGCGATAGTCATCTAGTAGTGTAATAGACCCTAGTGATTTCTGTATAACTGGAAATGTACTTGACATGTGGTTTGGATATGATCACTGGCATTACTTGCATCGAATTAGCATTAGCTGTATAAGCCCCTTCACGCATTGCCTTGGTATGGCGCCCAGTACTCATTGCATCGTGTTCATGATAAGCCTTGGTGAGGCTGGTGACATTGTCATTGAGCATGTTCTCTTCCTGTACCTCTTATTATTCTTCTGTGCACTATGGTCACACACTTACACCACCCCCTAAGCTTCTATAAACTTATGCACGATTGATAAGTGCAGGTGATCTTAGGCAGGCGTCGTAGTAATAGAGCTTGACATGGAGTTGACCTTGAGGACTCCAGTGTTGTTGACTTTTCTCTCTTTTCCTATCATCTTATGTATGTCCTTTCGGACCTAATGTAAGCTCGTAAAAGATTAAATTCTTAGTGGATTTTGTGATGTGTGCCCATTGTTATTCTTAGATATACTTATTGTGATCTTGGGTATTCTTGTATTGACAATGATTATACTATTATGAAAATCCTCCTTGTAGGATCCCAAGATCGGAACCTTCCTCGGGAGCCGAGAATGGGGTACTATAGAGGCTGTTGCGGTCAGAATCAGTCATCGGGTTCCTTATCAGTCCGGTTACTGAGTCTGGGGCGTGACAGGAGTTGGTATCAGAGCATAACAAGTAATTCTGGAATAACTCGGGATAACATCACATGTTTACTCAGAGCATAGGACAAGTAATGTCCCGGGACTCTTCCTTTCGCTCTGTATTAAGCTTATAACTATCTTGATTCCTCACGTCGTCGTTGTTTTCTAGACGATGCCGCCTAGTTGTGGTACCCGTGGCCGAGGTGCCTGTGGTCGTGGTACCCGTGGATGAGGCACCCAAGATACCCGTTCTACGCGAGCGCATCCTGCTCTCGTTGTTGAGGATCCGATTCTTAAGGTCTTGATCTAACCTGTTCCTCCAGTTAAGCTTGTAGTGCCCGCTCCTTCAGTTACTCCAGTTTCCCCGCCGGTTCCCCCTCCTCAGCTTGCTGTTCAGGCTAGAGAGGCTCCTACTTCGTCGGCCACACCCGTGCCTCAGCCAGAGGCGAGTGTCGCCCCTGCTTTTTTGACAGTACCTATAGGAGTTGAGCATATCCAACAGTTGATGTAGCTTGTTGCTACTGCATTGCACACCTGTCATCCTGTTACAGCCGAGGTTTCTGGGCAGTCTGACTTACCGCGTGCTAGCGCGATAGCTCCAGAGTTCCAGCAGCATGATCCCTTGAGGTTTACTGGTGATCCTGACCCTTCTGCCACTGAGGCTTGACGCACTGAGGTTGTAAGAATTTTTGACATCATGCAGTGTCTTGTGGATCAGAGAGTATCTCTTGTGACCTATCTTCTTCAGGGTAAGGCCCGTCATTGGTGGTCATCCGTATCAAGGATGGTCAGGCCTCAGTTCGTTTGAACATAGGAGGAGTTCGTAGTCCGTTTTGATCAGAAGTTCTTCCCTGAGCACGTTCAGATCCAGCAGGCGATCAAGTTTGAGACCCTAGTGTAGGGTGATTTATCTGTATCTTAGTATGAGGCTTGTTTCTTAGCCCTGTCTAGATTTGCTCCTCATCTCACCAGTGATGAGAAGATGAGGGCCCGTTATTTTGTGACTGGCTTACGTCCTGCCCTTCGTAGCCATGTACTAGGGCATTGTTAGGAGACGTTTGACCAGGTCGTACATCAGGCACTGGTTTCTAAGGAGGACTAGGCTATGACTCAGAGGTCGAGAGAGCAGATTCCAGTAGAGATCGGAAGAGGAGAGAACCAACCGGCAGTTCCAGGCAGCACCATCAACAGAGATGGAGGGGCCGATTAGAGTTTCGGTAGCTTGTGGCTCAGACAATAGCTTCATCATCATCATTAGCACTACCAGTCGCATCATCTTCCCGCCCCTTTTCGGGTGTTTACTTCGGTTATGGATAGGTCGGTCATTGGAGGCATGAGTGCCCTCTCTCCATTCAGTAGTAGAGGCCACCGTGGTTACCCCCTCCTCGTCCTCCTCAGCAGCAGCAGAGAGCACAACTTCCACTCACTGCTCCTAGTGCTCCTTCTCAATAGCAGAGGTAGACATGCAGACCTCCTTAGTAGAGACAACATCAGCACCAGCAGAGGGGATACCCGTATGTTCAGTCCCTGGATCGAGTATCTATTGCTGCCCAGCAGGCACAGACTTAGGACCCCCAGTCTTCTGATTTTCTTCCCCTACTAGCTCAGGGCCAATTTTATTCTGCGCAGTAGGCGTCAGGTAAGGACCCGCAGTCATCGACCGGTGGAGTCGTTGAAGGTATTCTTCTTGTTTCTGCTTACATTACTCATGTTTTGTTTGATTCTGGTACCTCCCATTCTTTTGTGGCCAAGCGGTTTTGTCGATTGACTGGTATTCCATCGGAGGCCATGTCTGAGGCCTTGGCTATTTCGACTCCCATGGGGAAGTCTGTTATGATGACTCATCGATGTCCTTCTTGCTCAGTGTTAGTGGGCGAGATGTTTCTTCCTGCCGATCTGTTTGTGATGCCGATGACAGGATTTGACGTTATTCTGGGTATGGACTGGCTTGCAGAGTATGGTGCCGTTTTAGACTGTGCTGCGAGGACAGTTACGTTTCACATTCTAGGCTTGCTAGTATTCCAGTTCATCGCCGAGCCCAGAGGAGCGCTGTTATCTAGTTTCTTGGCTTCTGTCATCGAGGATTCTATGACAGTTAGCTTTTAGTTGTTTGTGAGTACTCGGATGTGTTCCAGGAGATCCCGGGTTTGCCACCACATCAAGAGGTGGAGTTTTAGATTGACTTGGTGCCTGGTACCACCCCTATCTCGAAGGTCCCCTACCGGATGGCACCGTTGGAGTTGAGGGAACTGCAGGATCAGTTGGATGAGCTCCGGGAGCTAGGTTTCATTCATCCCAGCAGTTCGCCTTAGGGAGCTCCGGTGTTGTTTGTGAAGAAGAAGGATGGTTCGTTGCGGCTCTGTGTGGACTATCGTGAGCTCAACAGAGTTACCATTAAGAACCGATACATGCTTCCCTATATTGATGATATGTACGATCAGTTGCAGGGTGCACAATATTTTTTTCAAGATAGACTTACGCTACGGTTATTATCAGATTCGGGTTCGAGAGGAGGACATTCTGAAGACGGCTTTTTGGACACGCTATGGTCACTTCGAGTTCCTGGTCATGTCGTTTAGACTGACAATGCACCTACCGTATTCATACAGCTGACGAATGAGGTTTTTCGGCCGTTTCTCGATCAGTTTGTGGTGGTATTCATTAATGATATTCTTGTATACTCGAGGACCGGGGAGGACCATGTTGAGCACTTGTAGATTGTGCTAGAGACCCTCCGTGCCCACCAGCTATATGCGAAGATGGAGAAGTGTGAATTTTGGTAGGAGAAGGTGAAGTTCTTTAGTCACGTGGTGACGAGAGACGATGTCATTGTGGACCCATCGAAGGTTGATGTAGTGCGTCAGTGGGGCCAGCCAACGAACGCTTTTGAGATCAGTAGCTTCATTGGTCTATTGGGATATTACCGATAGTTTATCGAGGGTTTCTCCCGTATTGCAGAACCGCTGACCCGGTTGACGCAGAAGGGCGTCGAGTTCATCTGGAGTGACGCCTATGAGGAGGCATTTATGGAGTTAAAGGATCGCCTCACGTCCACTCCTATTCTCACTCTTCTTGAGGGGAGTGAGGGTTTCATTATTTTCACTGATGCATCTAAAGTTGGCTTGGGTGCTGTACTGATGCAGCAAGGAAATCTAGTGGTGTATGCCTCGCACCTTCTTAAGGTTCATGAGCTGAACTACCCCATTCATGATTTGGAGCTTGCAGCAGTCATCTTCACACTGAAGGTGTGGGGGCATTATTTATATGGGGTTAGGTTCGAGCTCTTCTCAGATCATAAGAGCTTGAAGTATCTGTTTTCGCAGTCCAAGTTGAACCTGCGTCAGAGGCGATGGATGGAGTTGTTGAAAGACTATGATTTTGACCTTTAGTACCACCCGGGTAAGGCAAATGTGGTGGCAGACGTGCTAAGCCATTAGCCACGAGGCCTAGTGGCTCAGAAGATGGTGCGAGAGTGGTAGATGCTTGCGGATGTTTCAGAGTATGAGTTTGAGTTCGGTCTGCAGTCCTCCATTGTCGAGCTTTCGAGCTTGTCGATTCAACCAACTCAGATTGATCCAAGACCAATGCCATTGTGACCGCATTATTGCCGCGGTTCCAACGCCACATCTCGTGCGTAAATCCGACGTGTACATCAAAAGTTGTAGGCCACACATTATTTGGGTCATTGATCACGATGTGGGACCCACCTGGTGCTTGTGTACATTTTCCTATGTGGACCCACCCTAGTTCCATCATTTCATATGAGAGCTATCATTACCTATAGCCATTTAGTCAACTCTCTTACAAGCCATCATGGATTTTCTTCCCAAAAAGGTCATCATGAGCTTTCTTCCCAAAAAGCAATGATTTCCTTACATTGCAATGATGAGTTCTCTACAACACTCCATCTTCTTCTCATATCCTTTATTTCTCTCATCTAGCAAGCCATGAAAATGCCCTTGGATGTCCCACCTTGGTAGAAAATTTCAGCACCTTCTCCTTCATCACCTTCCTCATCTAACCCTCTACTTTTAATCTTAACCCTATATCCATGATCCTTGGAGCCTAAGGAGTTCAATGCTACAAGAATCTTGAAGATCCATTAAGGTGGGTGCTCTTAACTTAGGATTTTCTGATTTTCTTGTGGTAGATTCTCCTTCATCTCATCCTTAGGAACTTGTGGGGCCCATTAAGTGATGATGGAGGTCCCACATGTCTCCATGATTGAGGCCAATGGCCCATTCCTTTGCATGCATGTTCTATGGACCCCATAATGGCATTTTTACTTTGATGCATGTCTTTGAGGGGTCATCTAGACCAAAGATTTAGGTGGGAAAGGCATTCCCACCATTAGATTGATTCCTAGCTCCATGCGTGTGCTAGATCTAGATTGTATATGATCTAATGGATGACATGAATGTGTTGTGATGAAGGGAGGGCCTCAATAGTGGCGGAGACCCTCTCTTGTGGCCGGACCTTCATTTTTTCCTTATTTTATCTTTCATTTCTGATGTGTGTGGGACATTTGGGGGCCCCGGAATATCCAGACCGTCCAAGCAAGGTGGACGCCCATGGCCGTCCATTCCTTGGACGTTGACACCCTATTTTCTCCCTATTGGATGCATGCAATAGGTTTTATGAAGGTGAATTGTCTGGATGTTTGTGGGGCCCACTGAGGTGGTTCACAACATTGATTTCATGGGGGTGATTCCCCTTATTTTGGTTCCCATGCTTAGTTTATTTTATGTATATGTTGTTGTCCAGAAACTTTCTGGACAGTTTTAGGTCAGGATTATGGACTGATAAGAGGGATGTTTCACCTCCATTGATAGATGATTCTTAGAGGTGTGGACCCCACCTTGATGTGTGTTGAATCCCACCTCCATCTGCCCATGATTGATCACCCAAAAAGTGGGCCAAGAAGGTTGGACAGTCTAGATTTTCTGAACTATCACTACAAGAAATCTCCGTATCAGCGGCGCACTCTCACCGGCGACCCCAACGAAACGCCAGTGTAGATATAAAATGTGCGGCATTTTTACGTGGCTGCCCATGTACAGATAAGCCATTGCTGCTGGAATAATAAAAAAAAAATTCTTTTCCCCTCCCGAATATTATCCCCAAATCGCGCTCACCATATTTTTCTCCAAAACCCTTTTTTCCCTCCTCTCCCAAATCGCCCAATCTCCAAATCGCGCGCGCGCCAATATTTTTCTCCCAAAACCCCTTCTTCCCTCTTCTCTACCAAATCGCCCCATCCCCAAGTCACGCGCCCCATCCCCAAATCCTGAAAGTCTCTCTCTCTCCAACGTCCCTCCACTCCGGCCTCTCTTGATATGGCTTCCATTTCCATTGCTTGTTGAAGATGTTGATCTCTCAGCCATTGCCCTCCTTGTTGGAACACGACGAAGTTCGAGAAGGCCCACAAGAGGAAGAAGCACCAGCAACAGCCACAGCAGTAGCTCCCCTTCTCCAACAACCGTAACAGTATGTTCCTCTCTCTCTCTCTCTGGGTTTCATTATGTCTGAAATATCTTGTAGAGTGTGATGGATGATACTCAGGCACTTAAAAATTGCATGCATGTCATATATGGTGGAAAATTTTGATTTGCATCTTGCGGGTGGTTTGGTTATGGGTTTTGTTATGTTTTTTTTTTTTAAAGTTTTTTTTTACGTTTCCTGTTGCTTTTCCTTTTGGTTTTTGGTATGGAGTTTCAGTTCACTATCTCAGCGGTATGTTTCTCTTTGTTCTGTTTTTCTTTAATGAAGCTTCTGTTTCTCAGAGTGTGATGGATGGATTGGGTCTTGTTCCAATGTGCCAAATTGGTGTGTAGTACTCATCTGTTGGAAGCTGACTCCATTGAATTGGTGGTTATTATTTTCCAATAAAAGTGATCTTTTTTACAGGACGTGTGATTAAGGATGAGAACTACATAACAGACAGTGTAGATGGATGATCAGAAATGTGAACTATGTGGGCCAACCATTTCTTTAGATATAATGAATCACACTTGGAAATTTTGCTCACATCAGCAACATCCAATCCACTCATTTTTTCAGTCACATGATATACCATAGAAATTGAGAGTTGTAGTTGATGAAGAGATGGAGCAATCCCTACTTGTTCATTTAACTTGGACACTTCTTAGTTGAATGGACAGTACACCACACGTGATTCCAAACCTGTAAGCCTACCAAACACAGGCATTATAATTTCTAGGAAGTACAATGCCTACTAAAAGGTACCTAAACAAAGAAAATATAATGGTTGGGTTTTGAGATTTTGACTCAGTTACTTGAAAAATCTAGGATATCCAAACGACTCAGTAGCTTTGTTCAGTGAATCGGGTTTTGAGATTTTGACTCAGTTACAGTGAGTTCATCTTGGATGGTTTGATCTGAGTCACTGTATGTCGTGTGAATAATTTTTCAGGTGATTTTCAAACATCATATGCTGCCAAAGTATCAAATCATTCCCTTCTTTAAATGGGCCCCACAATACAAGTGGTATTCATGCATCTCAATGCAAACAGTGGGAACTTTCGCCGGTGGAACATTTGGAAAAAGATAAAGAAAAAAAAAATCAATAGGATCTTAAGCCATTTGTGCAAATGGACTCATCAGCCTTTATGTTTCCTTGGCTTTGTTTTTTTCCTAAGTGGATTGAAACAAGCTGCACCAACCCAACAAGCTTCTTCTCTAATGACACCCGCAACTACCAAGCCACTAAGATTCCCCCTTGAACTTCCATATTTAATTTTCACAAGCCTAGGCACCAACAGGTCAATCTTCTCCCAATGCTTGACATAATTAAAAATGACCAAGTTCCAACCACCACCCAATATTGAGGCATTGGTACCTTAAAGCTTCAGTACCAGTCCTAACTTATGATGAAGTGTTCAATTCTTTCCTTCACTACAAATATCAATGACAAGATATTACAAGAAAGCTCACCTACTTTGTTCTTTCCATATTCCCCACATACAAGCTAAAGGGAGCAACCCCCATACAACTCACCGACTCAATTGGAAGGACCCTACAATCCACCATTTAAAAGATCCACAATCTACTTTATAATGGCCATGAATGTTGAGTAACTTAAAGAAGAAACCCCCAGAGTTTCCTCACCATTTATAAGTCAAAGGCTTAAGAGAGGTCTGCTTTCTATAGTCAGAAGAAAGGTCTACTTACTTTTCTATAATCAGAAAAAAAAGGTCTACTTTCTATAAATAAAATGGAGCAAGAAAACATGTTAATAATCAAAGAGAGCTATATCGAATGTGCTGATTGAAAGCAAACAAGTGTTTACGAACACACATGTAGCACAACTTTATAATAAAAAATAAATAATAAAAAAGACAAAAAATATGATTTTAGATCATTTGGTCCACAAACTTGTTTAGTGCAAAAAATTAAATCCTAAAATTTCACCAAAACACTAACAACTGGACCTATAAACTCTAATATGTATAACCATAAGAGAAATACAAGAAAACCATATTTATCATATCATGATACCAGTCATAAAATTAAACAATTAGGTCAAGAACATAGATGGCCATACCTCAAATTCGGTGCTTCATATCCTGTAAAATATTCAAGTCAAACATGTAAGACATAAGTAAGTAGGTGCCACATATGAAAATGATGACAATGGCAAACATGACGACAATATGATTATAACCATGGAAACCATGGCAGCAATAAATAAAATAATAATATAAATAAATAAAATTCAAGAAACAAAAAATCCATGAGGTGTAGGGATATTGTAGGAAGCAGAAAAGAAGAATTGACAGGGATTAAATCACACGCTTTTAACACAATCCCATTAAAAAACATTGATTTTCTAGGTTTTCTCCACTGCAAAAGACTCTCTTCTATAAAACAACCTACTTTTCCTTACATGATATTCCAAGTCATATGTCATCTACAAAACCATGCATTTCTAGAAAGATATCCAAACTTGAACTTAGTTGCAAACTCTGATAAATCTTAGCTACAGTACTGCAAGGCATAATGTAGCATTTACTATAATCACTACAAGAAAACATGTCTTTGCTGACGGAATTTTGACCGGCGGCCATCTGTAACTGCCGATGATGATGAGAATCTTTGGAAGAAAATGTGCTCTGTCAAGATATACCACCACTAAAAGAAAGATGAGAATATTTATATTTTGACATTTAATCTCATTGTTCTTGTTACTCAGAGATTTTGAATTGATGTGTCTTGATCTATATGCATGTTTGATGCTCTTCTAGTAGTAGTATTAATGTCACTCTTTTTATATCCTAACTTGGGATTTCTAGAACTCTACATGGTGTTGCTGCTTGTCTTTGTATACGTGAAAGTATATGTAGATTTGCGTATGTAATGTTGCTTTCTCTTTGTCATAATATGTCAGATGGTTCTTTTCTTTCCCTCTTGTTGTAACCTCCTAGAATCAATCTTGTAATTTTGCCATTTGAGTCAAGAGATGTAGCTTTCATGAAGCTGTCATAGTAACTTGTAATATTGTAAGACAATTGCTAGGCATTGGTTTCATGTAGTGGAACCTTATACAATTATGCACGTGGAGTTTCTAAGAGGTGTTTCTCTTCTTTCTGTATTTGTACTTTTTACATGTACGCTATTTATTTTCTTTTTATTGCACAATAATCTCCTTGGGCAGATTGAAACTTAATTATATGACTATTTTGGATTTCATCTTTAAATTATACTTGTTCATTTCAACTCAAGCTTATCGACATGCTCGAGGTAAGAGGGCTCATTGATTTTTATTTTTATTTTTGTTTAGGCTGTTTGGTTAAATTGTCTAGGCTCGGGCAAAGATGGTTTTAAATTGTGTAGGCCCATCAGATTTATGACTGACTGAAGTAAAGTATTTGCACTTTTTTAGTCCAAAAATGGAAATGGATGTGGTGTTTGTAAATCAAAAGGGTGGGTGTAAATAGTTCATCCCTTTCTTCAGAGGATTATTTGTAGAAGAGAAAGGAAAAAAGGAAAGAAAAAAGAATACCAAGTTAAGTTCTATGATTGCCCATGTCTACCATTTTTGTTTTTGAGTGAATTTAGATATCGTATTGCATTTATGTATTTTGTTATATAGGACACGAAGATGGAGCAGGAATTCTAACAGGTTCACTTGCAGGATTGTCCATTTTAGCTTTAGTAGTCTTACCCAAATGGTCCAACTATTTATCATAGAAATTGAATAAACTTGCTGGAATTTCAGATTAATTGCTGAAATTTCACCATTACTTATACTTTTGTGATTAAATACTTCGATTTTCATATTTCAGTATTGGAAATTCACAATGATATGTCCTGCTTGGAGCAAATCAATATCACAAGTACAAGCTGAAAAAGCAACCTAGTTGAGTCCTTGCTCATTCCCGTTAGGTCGAAATGTTTGGTGTTTCCTTCTTACTTGCAACAATCCAGACATGTTTGTTACTAACAGGTCTAGATCTTTTTCTTGGAAGTGGATCTACATGTTGCATAGGTAGCAGTCCTAAATATTTTTTGTTTAGTCTGAATTTAGTTTTTTGTCTAATTAGCTAGTTATTATTGTAACTTGGCTTCCTTTGCTAAATGAACGGATGATAATGGGGCTTGTTTAAATTATATTAGGAAGCTTTGTCAGGCCCAGAGTGTATTTTCAGTAACCTGTCCAAGTGGCTAAGGAAGATACTTATGGATAAGAGTTGGATTCATCTGCCAAGGTACCTATTTAGAAACTTCTCATTTTAGTTATTGTGGCTTAGTGGTCAAGATGCATTCTTTTGACATATCCTCTAATTTCATTTTCTGATTTAGGGTGAGCAACGCATACTTAAATGGAGCTACAAAATTTATAGATTTTACATTTGCAAATACAAGTAATAGAGGGAGGATCCGAAGTCCATGTAAGAACTGTAATAATAACTTCTGGGTGTCTCGAGAAGTAGCATATGATTACATCGTGTGTGATGGATTTAATACAAGTTACAGCTACTGGCGTTTCCATGGGGAAGTTACGTCTTCTTTCATGCCTGTTACCACAAATGTCGTAGGCAATAATCCAAATCCACATGATGATATGCACAGATTATTACATGATGTGTTCGGTATTTCAAATCTAAATGGTGAAGAGAGTGATGTGGGCCACACGCCATACAGACCTACACAGGGGCAGAATACTGAAGCACAACAATTTTTCAAATTGGTAGAAGATGCTGATCAGGAATTGCACCCAGGTTGTAAGAAATTCACTAAGCTTTCTTTCATTGTGAAACTATATCACATAAAGTGCCTTGGTGGATGGAGTGATAAATCATTCACCATGTTACTTGAATTGTTGAAGGAGGTTCTTCCCGAGGGTGAAATGTTGCCAAAGTCTTTCTATGAAACCAAGAAGATTATTGGAGAGTTAGGCCTCAAATATAACAAAATTGATATATGTCCCAATGATTGTATGTTATATTGGAAGGAGGCCATCAATGAGCAATCATGTGCTATATGTGGTACTTCCAGATGGAAAATGGCTAAACATCAGTTAGATGATGAGGGATCTTCTTCATCTGCAAAGGATCAAAAAATTCCAGCTAAGATATTGCGTCATTTTCCCTTGAAACCAAGGCTTCAAAGGTTATTTATGTCATAAAAACAGCTTCCTTTATGAAATGACATGAAGTAGGATGCACCGACGATGGAATATTAAGGCATCTTGCTGATTCCCCAGCGTGGAAAACTTTTGACCACAACCACCCAAGCTTTTCTTCGGATGGTCGTAATGTTAGACTTAGGTTAGCAGCTGACGGTTTCAATCCATTCAGGATAGTGAGTATTGCTCATAGCACATGGCCTGTTATTCTGATACCATATAACTTACCACCATGGATGTGTTTGAAGCAACCTAATCTCATGTTGTCCTTACTTATTCCTGGCCCTTATAGACCCAGTAATGACATTGACGTGTATATGCAACCTTTGATAGATGAGTTCAAGGAATTGTGGGAGGTTGACATAGACACTTATGATGCCTCAAGCAATGAGACATTTCGATTACGTGCGGCATTGTTGTGGACTATCAATGACTTCCCTGCATATGTAAACTTGTCTGGATGGAGCACTAAAGGACATCTCGCTTGTCCTTATTGTAATAAGGACACTTCGTCTAAATGGTTAAAACATGGTCGAAAGTTTTATTATATGGGTCATCGTCGATTTTTAGAATATGATCATAAGTTTAGAACTGATAGCAGATCCTTTGATGACACGGAAGAATTTGGCAAGGCGCCAACTCCACTATTTAGTTCTGATGTGTTGGCCTAATTGCAGGGAATTAATGTCACCTTTGGGAAGAAGACTGTAGGCAGTCATGGGCATAAGAGAAGACTAGAAGATAATGAGGAAGAAAGATATAACTAGAAAAAGAAGAGCATTTTCTTTAATTTGCCGTATTGGGAGCATAATCTATAGCATCATAATTTGGATGTGATGCATATTGAAAAGAATGTGTGACAATGTGCTTGCGACGCTGTTGAATATTGCAGGGAAAACAAAGGATAGTGTAAAGGCACGTCTTGACCTACAAGATATGGGTATAAGACAAACATTACGCTCAAAACAACTTTCATTTAATAAGACATATTTGCCACCGACATGCTTTACTATGTCACCAAGTGAGAAGGATGATTTTTGCAAAATCTTAAAGCAGGTGAAAGTTTTAGATGGTTATGTAGCCAATATTTCACGTTGTGTGTATCTCAAAGAGCACAAAATTTTAGCACTCAAGAGCCACGACTGTCATATTATGATGCAGCAACTACTTCCAATTGCGATACGAACAACATTACCTAAGAACGTAACCTCAATCTTACTTGAATTGAGCGGATTCTTTAGAGAATTATGTTCCAAAGTTGGTCGAGTAAGAGACTTTGACTGATTGGAATCTCGAATTGTGTTAATACTTTGCCATTTAGAAAAGATCTTTCCACCAACTTTTTTATATATATTATGGTGCATTTGACCATTTATTTAGCGGGCAAGGCAAAAATAGCAGGACCAGTACAATATCGATGGATGTACCCCATTGAAAGGTGCGTGTTAATGTTTAAAAATTAAAATTATTTGCCATGCTATGCTAGTCATGCTAATCGACCATATATTTTTAAACTTTTTAATATTGGTGATCACAGATATCTACTCACATTAAAGTCGTATGTGTGTAATAAAAGTCGGCCCGAGGGATCAATTGCGAAAGGGTACTTTGCAGAAGAATGCTTAACATTCTGCTCGAGGTACCTGCATGGTACAGAGACAAGGTTCAATTGGCCAATACGGAATGATGACTATGATAACACTGTTATAGAAGAACAATCCTCTATTTTCCCACTAGTAGGTCGTGCATTGGGGAAGTCTGAGGATTGTGTACTGGATAACGTTACATATGCACAGGCACATCGATATGTCTTATTTAACCACCATGAACTCAGCCCATTTCTTGAGTAAGCCAACTATAGGACTTAATTTATACATAGATAAATTTACTTTTTTTTTTCTTTTTGCTTTTTGCTAAAACTAATGACTTTTAAAGAGAACATATGAATGTTGTTAAGCGGATGAATCATCGCGCATGGCCAAGGGACATAGAACGCATTCACAATGATACATTTTATAAATGGTTTAGTGATCGTGTAAGTAGCCGATTTGATAAGTTTAAGGACATGTGCATGTTTTTTATTTTTTATTATTCAAATATGAGCTTTTGAATGAATATTTTCGGTATTTGAATAGGTTGAATAGTTGCGCCATGAAAGGAATGAGCAGGTTTTAGAAGACCTTAGATGGCTAGCTAGGGGTCCTAGTATGGCAAGAAGATATAAGGTGTTATTGTAAATGACTTCAGATTTCACACCAAAGATCTTGAGAAAAAAAAAAAAGAAAAGAAAAACTCAACATAGTGGAGTTGTTGTGACTGCAAAGACATCAAGCTTCGCAAGTGCCAATGACAAAAATCCTATTGCAGGAGATGTAACATACTATGGTGTATTGACGGACATCATAGAACTAGAATATTGTGGTACTCAGAAGGTTGTATTATTTGGTATGATTGGGTTGATGTTCGGATGGGTTGGGGTTCACGCTTGTGAATTTAAAATGATTATGTCATACAGGTCAACAATTGTCTGATGAACCGTTTGTGTTTGCATCTCAAGCTGAGCAGGTGTTTTACGTACAAGACCTCATCAAGAAGGATTGACATGTTGTAGTGAGGACGAAACCTAGAGACTTATTTGAGATGCATGGGCAAGAGTCTGCAGAGGATGTTGATACATTCTTAGGCATGTCACCCTACGATGATCAATGTTTGGAGGACCCAAGTGTTGACACTGTTAGCTGGGAAAGGACAGATGTCGATGGTACAACAGTTGTCACATATTTACCACCCACCCAACCGATGGTAGAAGAACAAATAAATGATACTGAGTTATCTGATCCCATTGGAGATGACATTTTATATAATATTTGATTTCTTAAGTACCATGTTTTCCTAATGTATGAAATAGAAATTAAAATATCTTTTTTCATATGGTTCTGTTATTTATTTATTCAAAATTGAATCATTTTATCAACATGCATCTGTTCACTAATGTGACTCAGGTTCTTCTTAAGACATGAAATGTGCTCGTTCTAAACGCACGACTAAGCTACCGATAAGCCTTATGACTGGTGGCATCAATCAGCCTCAGCTACCCGAGAATGATGTGGGTCCCTCCTAGCCTCAGTTGCCCCAGCCTATAGCGAGTCCCTCCCAGCATCAGCCTTCGCTGGCTACATCGGGTCCAGTCCAGCCTTTGTTGCCCGAGTCTACAGTGGGTCCTTCCCATCCCCAGCTTTCCCTGCCTACGGCGGGTCTCTCCCAGAGTTTACCTCAGCATCCACACCAGACAGTTGATTCATTAGAGGATGCTTCTAGTGATATGTTATGCATTGGTTATAATATCCTTAAAATTTTAATGTATTTTTTTCTAATGAACTATACAAGTTTGCATATTATTTATGTGCATTTTTTTCCAACAGATTTGCTATTCACGAAGAGGAGTCGAGGCCCCACACGATGCCATCAAGTTTGGAACATGCGTGAAGGGCAACACATTTTTATTACCACCAACAATCTAAGGCAGCCCATTAATGAAAATGTTAGCAAGCTGACAAACTTTTTGGGGATAATAGCACATAATGGGGATTACGCACCCCTTACATATTCTAATTGGAGGACAGTGCCAAATGAGAAGAATGATAATATGTACGAACTTGTCATGGTAATGGTGATTTATTTTATGTTTTTTATTATTTTATTATTTATTTTTTGTTCGTTATGTGATTGTCTACTTTGTTCATGTGATGCAGTCCAAGTTTTAGTTTGACAAAGAGATTAAATCTTGGGTGTTGATGTCGATTGGTAAGAAATGGAGGGACTCAAATTGTGAAATGAAGAAATTCCACTACTCGCCTCATGATAATGATGAGGCGCGGCTAGCAGACCTCAATGAGCGTGTCCATATGGATCAGTGGAAGTCCCTCATTGAGTTTTGGAACTCTGAAAATGGAAAGGTATGTGATGAGTAGCTACTGAAACCTTCACGTTATGAAATTACACAACTGTCTTAGGCTGAAATTTCATAAATTACTCTATTAATGTGTCACATTTTAGGCCCGTAATAAGATAAATACAGAAAATCAGAGAAAACAACGCATCGGCCACGTTGCAGGCAGGAAGAGCTTTGCGCGAATACGTGAAGAAGAGGTTTATTAATCATGTGATAATTTGATGTCAATCTATTTATCATATATAAATTATTTAAATAATGATAGAGAAAGAAAAGGCCCAATGGGGAGGATTTGACCCAAGTAAATATGTTCTTATTGACACACATACGCAAGAATGGGATGCCTATGGATGAGGCCTCAGCAAGAGCAATGGTATGTATATGTATCTTCTTATTTTGTTTAATATTTTAGCAATATAAAATCTAAATTAGTGATTTTTAATTATAGGAACAATTAAATGAACGAACTTTGCAACAGCCAAAGGCTTCACAGAACAGCACTGCGAGGAAAGATATATTCTCAGAAGTCATGGGTGACGAACGACATGGCTGTGTCTGCACTTACGGGTTAGGTCCCTCTCCTTCTGATATATGGGGCACAACATCCCACAGTGTCCAGTCCTAAGGGATGACCTCCAATGCTTAGAAGAGAGATGAACAATATATGAGGAATTGCATGCTGAAATATCTTCCCTAAGAGAAACTATGGCTGATAGAGATACTAAAATATCTTCACTAAGAGAAACTATGACTGATAGAGATGCTCAAATATCTTCACTAAGAGAAACTATGATAACATTTATGGCTGCCATAACGAATCCAAGTATTAATCTAGCTACATTATTAGGTGTTTCAGCTAATCCCAACTTGAACCAACCCTCCTCATTATCAAGCCACTTGGTTCCAACCCCTCAGGTAAATATAATATATACATGTATATTTTTACGTGTAATATGTTTTCAATTATACATAGTTCGAGTTGTATACGATGATTGACATTGATTTATCATTTGTAGAGAGACTTGACGAATAAGGGGAATTCTACGAGTTGCGCTAATGTGACTCAAGTTCTTCTTAAGAGTATTGTAAGGCCTGGGGATACTATAGCTAAAGGAACCGTTTTGAGTACGGATCCATTGACAAAAGTAGGGGGCAAAAACTTGGAGTTGGTTTCTGGGAAGTATTTGTTCAAGTGGCAATGGTATGTGATGAGGATTTGATAAGGACCCATGGACGATATAAAATAATTGGGGATGTAATTGGAACGAGTATTGCTTGGCCAACTACTTTATGTATGGTAACTTTTTTTTTTTTTTTTTTTTAAAGTAATAGAACTTATTGTATGAGATTTTAAATAGTAATTGATTTATTTTTGTTATTTTTTATAGGTTGTAGACAAAAATGGATGATGACTACATGGGAGAAGTTTTTTTTAAGTATTTGGAACTATAAACATCTTTTGTAAGTGGGGGTAGTAGGGATCTGTGGTTTCAGACTTTTGGATTGAGTTATACATATTTAAACAATTTATTTTTATCTTAGTTTAATTATAGAGGGCACATATCTAATCTCTTTAATTTAATCTTAGTTTTATAAGATTATGATTTGTGATTTGAATTTTGCATTTGCATATATTTAATTTAATCTCTTCTGTTTCTTTTCTTTTTACATGTGGTCACTTGGTCATCATATTTGTAGTGTAAGAGTTCCTATCATACCTTTTAGTAAATTTGCATATAAGTCTTAGGTTCCATTTGGTTATAACATCAATCTTTGTGAATATAATTTTTTTCTCAAACCAAATTGAGCTTAAGCTCTTTTTTAACTCCACCAATGCAACTTCTTGCATTGCCGGTCCCAAGCCCGGGTAAAGGAGGAGGGAAAAGGGCGTCAAGGTGAGTTGTGTCATTTTCTTCCATTTTATTTTACATACAATGTTAATCTTCAGGTCACTTGACTAATTTTCAAGTCACTTGACTAATTTTCAGGTCACTCGACTAATTTTCAAGTCACTTGACTAATTTTCAGGTCACTTGACATAGTCGGCATGGCCCACGCTCTGTTTGGTTGTAAGTGAAATTAATCTATGTACTTTTATATGTACTTTCCCTATTTCAAATGTTATGGTCAACAAGAATAGAGCAGCATGAATGTTGGGATAGGACATTTGCAAGCTGGTACTTAATTGGTGGACAGCTTGGATCTTACACTTGTGTCTGATTGACACAAATGAGAGTATGTAGATGGCATGCCTTATACTTGTGTGTCTGATTAGTAAACCTCTACAAGCAATACCTGCCCTGGACATGGATTTCTTGATTGCAACCTGTATTTGCTATCATGTAAGGCCTATGCATGGACAGGACTGGGCATGAATATGGATTAAGAAATGATGTATTTTAATAAGGAGTTTGATGTATTTTAAGAAGGGAGTTGATATCGTCCACACCCACCATTTTTCCAAATGGAAAAATTGACTGTATGCTAGTGACAAAGATGGGTGTAAATTGTGGTTGCTCCCTTTTTGAAATTATTGCTTGGTAGCTTCATCTGTCAAACATACTTCCTTAACATGGGTTTTATAAGATAGTTCTAGAATATTCTTGTACTATACTGCACTCAGTTCCACAAGAAGTTCGCTTAGCTGTAAAATAATCCTTCTGGTGGTGATCTATTGGATAGGCTGGTGTTTCCACTTGCATTCATAGTTAGAACTATGGGCTATAAGGAATGGCCTGGTGGTGATCTATTGGATAGGCTGTCAAGGGACCAGGCTTCATATTGCCAAATCCCAGTAAAAATTCCTCAAAGCTAGCCCAAGCTTTGAAGACTATAGAGTTGTATTATGCTATTTTCGAAAGTAGAAAAAAAAGTTGTCTACCAAACAGGGTGAGTATAAATATCAATTCCTGATTTTTTTTTTTTTTTTGGTGTGATATTTTTACATATATGGAAAAGATTACGAGAACACTGCATGAACCAAGGTCCAGGAAGTATCGATCTGAAGATTCCTATAAACATTGCTAATCATCTTCCTGATTTGGCCACACCCTGTGCACTAGGAAGGAAAAATGGCCAGTGACCGTAATTTTTGTTTGCCATTTTTTTATTTTAGGGTTTACTTCAATTCTTCCCAACGAAAACACGATTTCATTTTATATTTTACTTCAAATACACCCATGCCCCAGTCATTGTTGTTGGTTCCAGTTAGGCAGACACATCCTAGTTAAGGACATATATGCATTTTCTTCTCCTCAAGCATGCAATGTGGATGAAATTAGGATGATCATCCACTAATACAATTTGAATGTGATCTGGCTAACTATACAGAGGCTCTTTAGTATGTCGACCAAGAGTTGATTTCAACATCATTTGGTGAATGGCTGAGTTTAAATCAAATTCTCAAGGTTCTCTCATCGAGAAAGGGTCATCCACATGCTCCATCTAAACAGGTACATAACAAACCCTATATAATGCATGAGAAAAACAAGAACCTTCTTCCCTTTTTGCTTTTTATAATGGACCCATGAGGCTGTAATATGCATGCATGCATTAGAAAGTTCACACTAAAAATTCTCATAGATGTAAAAATATTGTACAGGAAGTATCACATAAGAATTCTCATAGATACATAATCTAGTTCGGTCCAGGAAGTATCACATAATATTTTAATACATAATTCAATTTTCACGGTTGATTTCTTCCTTCTCCTATCATTTCAAAATACAAAGGCACCCGTTAGTGTTAAAATATTGCCAACCCACCTCCATTATTTGAAATTCACCAAATTCTCTCAATGTGTTGAAAACTTTGTTGAATGCTCCTTATGTTGAAACTGAGTGAGAATCTTTTCTTTTCCTTCTCTTTCTTTTTCTCTCTTTTTCCCTATTTCTTTTTAGCTTTAGGCATCACACAAAGTTGGATACTCCAACTGGTTAGAAGTATACTGGATATTGAGTTGCATGCTAGTTAATGCTTCTGTAAAAAGGCTCATATTGAGTTGCATCCTGTGATGCTTATGATGCAGTTTTATCCTTGAAGAAAAAGGGAAGAAAAAGCTGTCCACATATTTATATATAAAAAATTCCATAGCTATTCTCCTCCATTTGCTAGTTACAGGTATTTATTGGTTCCTTTATTTTATATCAAATTTATTTTTTGGTTATTTTATTTTGTTTTGTAAACTTTTGTCTTTGCATTGGTAACTGAAGGTAGAGCATTTAGGGTGGAGCATTTGTAATAGAGGGGGGCTTTGCTGCTTCATATGAGGATGGATATGGACTTCATTCAGTATGGTTGTTTTTGCAGGAAATATTTATGACTGAAATTTTAATTTTAGATAGTGTAACTCGATTATGAGTGTATATACTGTTTTATTACCTGACCTCTATGCATGGCAGGGTGGTGCTGACAAAGGTCCTCTATATGGCATGAGTTCTGGTTCTTGGGGTGCATTTGAGAAGTCTCGCCTCGGCCGTCGCTGAAGTTCGTTGATTTTTTTTTCTTTCTGCTTTTCCTTGTGTCTTAATCTGTAGATTTTTTGTCCATTATGTAACCTTTCATTCTCAGTCCCCTGTAAATGAGGCTGGTTGTAAATGATTTACAGGTTGTGTTTCAATGCTAATTTAATCTTGTAAAGGTCTTTTGATTTAGAAGATTCAGCCTAGCAGAATTTTTAATTGTTTCTATTATTTTTTCTTTTACGCAGTAAATGATTTACCAGCGTTTTAAACAGATTTACCGGTGTTTTTAATCTCTCATTAGCATTTGTTAAAGCTTTTTAGCGGCGTTTGTTACTTTACCGGCGTTTATTACAAAATATACCTGTGTTCCTAGTATCTTTTACTGTCGTTTTAAAGTTTGTACCGGCGTTTCTTACATTTTTTCCCGGTGCTTCATACCATTTTTAGCGGCGCTTTTATAGTTTTTATCGACACATCTACAGTTTTTACTGGCAGTCAGTAGAGTCGCCAGTAAATGATAATAAGCGCCGGTAAAGGCTAACTTTTAGTGGCGGCTGCCAACAACGCCGGTAAAAATGGACGAATGCCGGTAAACGATATAGCAACGCCCCCCATTTGCGGCAACCGCCAGACCGCCGGTAATTCTTATACTGGCAGTTTTTTGGACTTTTAGGGGCAGTTTTGGCTACCGGTAATTCCTATTTTTCTTGTAGTGTGTCCAGCCACTCTGCATGTTGTAAAAACATAAATATCAGCTTGTTTCTGAAATGGTGGGCCACCTTTGTGGACCCCACCTTGTTATATACTTGTACAGGGATGTTGGCCCTATATTTTTCCAAATTTTGGTAGACCTGCGCCCAGTCTAATGGGGTGCACAAGTTAGGGGCAATAACATTATTTCAGCAGGAATTATTTCTGGACCTTGATGTCTATAATTTGCATGAATTAAATAAAATACTTAGACTACCTCAAAAATTATAAAATTTTACAGAGAGGTGGTCCACCCATGGTAGGACCCACCTACAAAATTTTGAGGCCAATGGACACTAGTACACACCATGGCAATAGCTAAACCGACCCACTATATTGTGGTGTCCAGACCAGGCAGTATCTCAGGACAGATTGTGATTACGGATTTAATTAAAATACTTTTGAATATCCAAATATCATGAAAATTTACAGCGAGGTGGTCCACCCATGGTAGGAATCACCTACAAAAGTTTGGGGCCAACGGGCCCCTATGCACACTGTGTAAAGGGCTGGATCTGCCCACCACATTGGGACGTCTAGGTCAGTCCAATTTTCTGGACAGACCGTTTTCTTTAAATAAATTAAAATACTTCTAGTTATCTAAAAATTAGAAAATTTTGCAGAGGTGTGGCCCACCTATAGAAGGACCACCCTGCCAAATTTCAAGGTCATCGGGCCCCTGTACCAACCGTGGTACGGCCTACAATTTGGATCAATTTTGGGCTAATACCCAGGTCCGTAGGATTACCCCCCATGGGACGCCCCTACCTTGGGCTGTTAGGCCTGCATTCCAATGGCACGACCCACTTGGTACATGAGTTATATGTCCCTCTCTCATCTAGTGGGACCCACTAATATGTATGTGGGCCATCAAAAATTTCATATACTGTAACATAATTTTGTTGTTGGATTCCAACCAACCCAGAAAATGGGTGGGCTGGAATTTGGCAATGAGCCCAATAATTGTTGCCTATAAATATTTGTTTTAGGGTAGTATGGCCCACTAGATTTAAGGAGGATTTAAATCAGTTATCTTACCATTTTTCTATAGTATTATTGAGCGTAATTAGGGCCCATATGAGGCCCACCCCAAGTTGAGTTTGAATGGAATGTTGCATGTGATTGAAAGACTAGTTCCTTAGGCCTTGTAGACTAAGTCCTTTTAGATAGACTCATTGATCTTGGGCCTATACTCTCCTATCTATTGTGATGGACTTAGGGGTAATAATATGCAAGAGGTTGGGCCCTTAGCTGCCCACTAAGTTGACCCTGTACTTAGGCTAAAAAGAGAGGCCCAACTCACTTGTGTTAAATATAAAATTTGCCCATGAGGATAAACTATCGGGCTGCCAATGAAGTCCACCACTATATATGGATTTATGACCTTTATGGGTGGGCCCAAACCTCACTTGAGGGCCCACCATATTACCCATGAGTTGGGTTTTATGTATACCCTATTAGGCCACGCATTGCTCGGGCCTTAGACCTTACTTTACATATATAGCGGGCTACCTTTAGGGACCCAGTTGAGGTTAGATGTCCTCCTTAGAGGCCCTAAGGTAGGCCTATAAGGCCCTTATAGGTCGTTGAAGGCCCACCTTGGACCTTGTTAGGTCCGTATCCTTTTTGAGGCCTTAGGACTTCCCTAGCTTGTGGGTCATCCAAATTGTTGGGCCCCCACTAAGAGAACTTCATTTCTCCTTAGAGTACCTGTCTATATATATCTTGTCCTTGTCCCTCTTTGGGACGGAGGATTACATATCCTACAGGTAGCGCACTTACTTCATTATGGCTCATATGCATCATCTTTGTGAATTGATTACATTATATAGTGGTCATTGAGGGATGGAGTTTCTCCCCTTGTGCACATTTAGTGCCTACAGCTAGTGCATGATCTGTATGTGTCACTCATGCATCGACATCGCATTTCATGATGATACCGCCCTTGCTTTATCAGGGCCTCGTCTCCACAGGGACGTTCGTGGATGGCTGTATATGTGGACACCGAAAATATTACTTAAGCATACCGGGTGCATAAGATGCCTATGGGTGAAATTTCCAAAACTTCCATGGTACCAAGGGACTGTCCCAACACTATGACCGAGTGAAAGCTATGAGTGCACGGGGGCCTTATACCGTTAGGCCGTGACTCCAACTGTTGTGTAGTCGGTTGGGTAGGGATGTAGCCTTATCCGCCCGTAAGGGAGGGCACTATTAGGCCGAGTTTGACTAGCTCGTGAAATGGGTCCACTGCCGTCGAGCCCTGTTGGTGATTGGTTGTCCACAGGTAGGTAGTGAGGTCTCTTTCTCTCATTTGACTGTGCGGGGACTGTAGAGCGGCAGTCATCCAGCAGTGTAATAGACCCCGATGATTTTCATATAATTGGAAATGTACTTGACATGTGGTTTAGATATGACCACTCGCATTACTTGCATCGCATTAACATTGACTGTATAAGCCCCTTCACGCATTGCCTTGGTATGACACCAGTACTCATTGCATGATAACCCTTAGTAAGGTTGGTGACATTATCATTGAGCATGTTCTCATCCTGTACCTCTTATTATTCTTCTGTGCACTATGGGCACACACTTACACTACCCCCTAAGCTTCTATAAGCTTATGCATGATTGATGCGTGCAGGTGATCAAAAGCAGGCGTCGTAGTAGCAAAGCTTGGCGTGGAGTTGAGCTTGAGGACTTCAGTGTTGCTGACTTTTCTCTCTTTTCCTATCATCTTATGTATGTCATTTCAGACCTGATGTAAGCTCGTAAAAGATTAAATTCTTAGTGGATTTTGTGATGTGTGCCCTTTGTTATTCTTAGATGTACTTGTTGTGATCCTGGGTATGCTCATATTGGAAATGATTATACTATTATAGAAATCCTCCTTGTAGGATCCCAAGATCGGAACCTGACTTAGGAGCCGAGAATGGGGTATTATGGTGGCTGTCACGGTCAGAATCGATCATCGGGTTCCTTGTGAGTCCGGTTACTGAGTCTGGGGCATGACAGCCCACGTGGTGGACCACTGAGCAAATTCCATATAGGATAAACATCCAACTACTAGGTTCTTTGATGATGTGGATCCAATCACATGGATAAGTGGGCCCCACTAGCTGAAGGTGCAAGTTCAACACATGATTGTGCTCCACATTTTACCACAAGTATGGGTAATGGGTTTTTCATAGATTTAACATTCTTGTGGTATGGCCCACTTAGGTTTAGGTTTGGTTTATTAGTGGACAACGGTCCCACACCAAAGGAAGTTATATGGATACATACCTTTAAGGTGGATCCCATAACATGACTGGGCTCCACAACTCCAACATCAAATAGGAGATAAACTTATAATCCCAAACATAAGACTCACATTCCAACATTGCACAGATTCTACATCGTGTTGGACCCATGAACCTCATTCACAAGTAAAATATGAAGGCTTGTCTATTATAACTTATACAATCCAAATGGGCCCCTTTAAGTGTGGCCTAGCTGACTAGTGGTAGTGTGCAAGGCACGCTGCCCACTAGACAATTGGCCTACCTAGTGGGCCTAAGAAGATTTACCATGACAAGCTTTCTACTCCCATGTGTTTCTCTTAGTATTGGGCCCATCGGGCCTTGGTTTTCTTCATTTTGATTGGCTCAAGGCCACATACGACCTAGGAGAATTTTACACAATATACTAAGTGGGCCTTGTTTGGCAAATGTGTGGCTCATACAAGAGAGACCACTTGGGCGTTAGGATTGCCTCATTTATATGAGCCCAAGGCCATCCATATCTTAAGACAACAATTGGGCAACAAGATCAGTCCACTACATATTTTACAAGTTATATAACACCCATTTATAAAACATGCAAGGTGGGCCTCATCAGATGAAGGGAATGACACATACAAGACAACCCACACTAGATGACCCATCCAAGGTTATGGGCTCACCAGCACCAATGATTTCTTTTCCATGGTTTAGTTGCTGCATTAAATGCCCTAAGAAGGTGGTGGACCCCATTAATGTGGCCTACATGAATTCTATATCAAATAAACTTTTGGTACAAGGTTGGTTTCGGGTCATTTTGGAGTCAGATTCATGATCAGTGGGGCCTACATATGGTGAAAGAAAATAACCACCTGGTTGCTCTATGTATGGGCTTTACAAATTATACGGCAAGCCTCATTGTTTGGGTGAGTACAATTTATGGTGATGGCCCAAACATGGGTACTTGGAGAAACTGTGGAGGAAACACAATGCATAATTAGTTTTGACCCAAGTTGGGGTACATCTCATGATCACAAGGGACCACCTTTCGGCGTGCCTTCAGGTGACCTTGGTATTCATATATATGGACTTCAAAAAAATATGAGATGAGACCAACAGATTATGTACACATAATATTTGGTGTAGGATCAAACATATGTATTTTAATTTTCTGCACAGAGTTCTCTGCACAACCATGCCTGACCCCATTTTGAGATCCACTCCCTGATCATGTGGGGTCTGATTTAGCCTGAGTAAAATATTATTTATCTATTAATTGGTATAGGTTAAAGGTTACAAGTGGTGGCCTACTTATATCTTCTGTGTGGGGTCCACTATAGAGGCCTAAAGTTGGTACAAAACACAATAATTAAATAGTTTTCAGCAATGGGATCTGTCACAACTTAGGGCCCACTATCCAAACACTTGGCGATCATTCCTGACAAAAAGGTGGGATATCCCATCTCACTGATATAAGAATTAAACATCCCCCATAATGGTACCCTTAACTATAGAGCGTGGGGCCCACTATAAGGTGTCAAAGAGGCCTACATGCAATACAGTCAAGTACTTAGAAAATTTCAGCAAACAGAAAGTGCAAAGGAAATGAAATAGATCCAATGGCAAGTTGGGCCTACATGCTAGCAAACCATAGATAAGAGATAAAAATGTATAAATTGCAAGTGATCTCACACCCAAATGAGTCAATAAGAGGATGAATGTTATGTACAACATAGATCCAACATACACATCAAGTAGCACATGTAATGTATTAATCAAATCACTATGATCAGATCCTCTGTTGGAAAATCCGATCTAATGGATGGTTTGGGAATAAGTCATTTATATTGTATGTAGATTTTCAACCATACAGAGCCTTGGATTCATCTGGAACATACAAAACAATTCAAGATTTATCCTTATGGAAGTATTTATTGGTCCATAATTTTCTAAAATTTATCATGAAAGAATATTACCATGGGGACCATACATATGAAATTAACTATCTCAAGTAAGTTAAGAATAAATATCAAATATATCTGACCGTTGGAATCACTGATATGGCCCACACAAGAATAGTCATAACAAGCCCCCAAATACATTTTCGTATAAGTCCAAGATCTCAGTCGTCCAAACTCCGATAGAGGCTTATTATATACTGTTGGAAGCTGGTTCGATTTTCTGCGAATCCAATGGAACATATATGTCTAATGTATTCATTAAAGGAGTTAAAAATGGGTCCATTTTTGGTAAATCAGAATCCTACATGTGTTGCTGGACAACAACCAAGTAAAGTTGATTCCACGGATGATTGGATGGTTTGATGGCTACGAAATTTGGCTCAGAGTTAGCTCATATTATGGTTCATATTATTCTCACATTTCAACTCTGATCTTTGCATGGTTAATTTTTACGATTTTTAGAAGTTGCTATCCAGATACAAAAATGGGATTACATGCATGTGAAGGGTGTTGATATAATGTTTATCATGATGGACCATACTGACTTAGGCCACCTTGCTGACCACCATGGCCAGTAATAAATGAACCCATGGGACTCCACACTAGTGGACCCCACACATATCACGAAAAATAAAAGAGAGAAAGATGAGGATGAGGAAGATGGAAGGACGGGTGCAGACTCACCTAAAATGGATGGATGGCTTGATGATGATGTGTGGTCCACTCCCTCTAGGTTGATGATGGGCCACACCTTGGCCACACTATCTCTTACTGTCTCTTAAAATCTCAGAATTTTTCTAAGTATAACAATAGGATGAGTGTAAGAGAGCTCCTACTCTTATATAGGGAATTAGGGGTTAAGGTGGTAAGATGTAACGCCCCAGTTTTTTAAACTTGAGTATATGACTCGTTTTCCAAAAACCCGAGTGTTAGCCTTTCAAATTCAGTATAAATTTGAACCACTTATCATTAATCAGAGTTAGTAGCAAATGTTAGTGGAATAAACCATGCATTGTATAAAAACGTTTCAATCATCATAAATATCCAAATAAAGGGCCCATACAGGACTTATACAATCCCTAAATAGTAAAGTTCATTAAATAAAAACAGAAATCTATCATCTAATGGCGGAGCTCAATATGGGTCGCATAGTCCCCAACTAGCTCCTCAGTTACCCGATCTACTCTAGCAACCCAGTGAACGACATCGGCTCACTCTACACCTGCATCAACTGATACGGTTTGATTACGTCAATAGCTATAGCAGTGAGGAGTACCTTCTAAGATTTCACACTCATCATTCATAATCCAGAATAGATAGCAAATCATAAGAATGTACACTACGCCAAAATCGCTGATTTGCGACGGACTAAATCCGTCGTAAAACCAAATAAACGACGAACTTCATCCGTCGTGAGGTCCGTCGCTGTTTAGTGGGTCGTTTTTGGTTTTACGACGGATTTTATCCGTCGTTTAATATGCGACGGATAAGGTCCGTCGCCTAATGGCGACGGATAAAATCCGTCGTAAAAATAAAAAAATCTTCGGTGAAATTCCAAAAAAGGTCGTCCCTATAAACATTAGCGACGGATAAGATCCGTCGCTAATATTAGTAAGCGACGGACCTCAAATCCGTCGTAAAAATTAAAAAGTGATTCTAAAAATGTCGTCCCTAGAAACAGTAGCGACGGATAAGATCCGTCGCTAATTTTAGTAAGCGACGGACCTCAATCCGTCGTTATTTTCAATGTTCAGAGATTAGCGACGGATTTGGTCCGTCGCTAAAATATCTGCAAAAAAAAATATATACACCAATAAATTATTATTAAAATTTTTTTAAATCTTGCACCTGATAGTCATTCAAAAAATAATTCACACTTGTTTGATAAGGATCCTATTCACAAAATTGGTAACAACTCAATTCAATAAAAGAGGAAATGACCCAAGTGGCCCATGCAACAAAAATTCACTCCAACCCTCCTAACTAAACACTTCCCCCTACTAAACTAGCTAGGACCCATACAAAAGAAATTACCTGGAACTTCCAATCATTGGCTATGCATTGTTTTGTATTGGCTACTTAGTATCTGCCTGCTCAACCTTCTTTTGAGCCCTTCCTACATATATTACAAGTAACCAAATTTAATCCAAGAAAAGACTAGTTTAGTCAACCCTTCATATATTTCAAATAACCAGCTCAAATCCATGGAAAGTGAATAGTTTAATCAACTGAAACCAATTAACAAAATAAAATATTAGAATTCATCCTACCAATTAGATGTTAAGGTAAGAACATTTCAATTGGTATGTTTCTTTGTAAGGCCTGTTACAACCGTCGATTAGAAAATCCTAGTGGGAAAAGAGAGCATTTTCAGATACAAATTTTGTCATCTTCCAGATGCACTGGATTGCCACATTCAGCAACAATATGCTAACATATGTACAAACTTCATAATATATAAATGCCAACAAAAGATTTAAAAAAAAACTTGAGAAAAATAAAGAACCATTACTAATAAAACTATTGAAGCTCGTTTTCTTCAGGTAGCTTTCCCTGTTGCTTTTTCTTTTTCGTTTGATGTTTAGCTTTCCCCAATGTGACACATGATCATATTAGAATATCTAATCGTGATATTCTTCGTGAGTCGGTTCATCTATGGTTGGGCCCAACAGAGATATTCTAGATCACTGATGACAATGAGTATTTTCCTTTTTTTTTTTTTTGGTCGTAGGACCATATAACTTGGTCACGTCAACACACTAGCCAGGTGGGTGTTGTATGCTACACCAGCCAATCTGCTTACATAACTACTACTTGTGATATGTCATGTCAGTCACCTTCATTCCCTTGTTATGTTATTTTATTCCCACACATCTACTACTTTTAATATCTATATAAAGGAGTTAAGCCCTTTGTTGTATTCACTCTCTAAGTTAGCCTTTTATATTTCAAACTAAAGTTTTTCAAGATATCCAGAGCAAGTTGTAACCTAGCTCCTTTTCTTACCTGTTGGTAGTCCGCCTTTGGTGGTGGTGCAAATCAATATTCGCTCCTCATTCTAGGTATTCTTCTTCTGCTTTCTCATTTTCTTCTTTCCTCCTTTGCTTCTTTTTTGATAATTTGTTTAGGGTCGGTTTGGCGGTGGGATTAGAAGGGATTAGGTGGGATGAGATTTAAAAAGATAATTATTACCCATGGCAGAGATTGTTCCCTATTGCCGTGGATAAAATTAATGCTATGCTTTGTTGATAATACGAGGTACATTGAATGGATATACCTACCATCATTTGAAATGACCGAATAACATGCATATGTTATATCTAAACCGTTCATTTGTTTTGTAACCTCATTTTATGGCATGTGCCTAAAAATGAGGTAGATCCAAAACTTACGTAGCTCCAAAGAAGTTTTCAACAAGTAAGTATTCAATCATGTTGCTTTCTATGGTGGGGTTCACTTGAGCTTTAGATTTACCTAATTTTTGGCCCATGCTCTAAAATAATCTCGATAAATGTGTGGATGGTGTGGATATAGCCCACACATCATGGTGGGACCTACACAACTTTCCAAACATTGAGTGAAATTGGCACGGACCCAATACAATTCCATTTAATGTAATTCCAAGCTTTTCCATTCTTCCCAAACATGAAGTGGAATTGGCACAGGACCAGATGAATCCCATCCCACCTAATCCCTTCTAATCCCACCGCCCAAATTGACCCTTAGCAACAATGAGTGCATGGCTAATGAACTTGTGGTGCATCCTACGAAGCTACCAAGAAATCCTGTTATTAGCCTTTGCATGTTTCTTCTTCATTTATAGCAAGAATAGTGTTATTCCTGTGAACTGGCCCCTGGTAGGAATGCTTCCTTCCTTTATTTTCAACGCCCATAGATTGCACGAGTGGGTCACTCAAGGTCTCCGGGAATGCGGGTCCACACCCTTGTAAGCCCCACTCCTTCCCTTACAGACGATGGTCCCCAACGGACACGGATTACGTATTAACTCTGCCTGTCCACATCCTAAAACAGGCTGGTTTATCAACACCGTCCGTCCATTTTGTCATGTCATCTAACCTATTCATTAGGGAAACGGATTGGCTACTTCCCCTGCTAGCCCCGTGGTTGCGGCCCCCACCACGATGTATGTGTTTCATATATACACGCTGTTCATTCATTTTTACAGATCATTTTAGGGATCTATACCAAAAATTAATGAGAAGGATATAAATTTCAGGTGGACCACACTACAGGAAAACAATAGTGATTAAATATCTACATTAAGGGCCCGTTTGGCCGGGTGGATTGGAAGGGAGTGAATGGTATTAGGGTGGATGGCATGGATTTCTAGGTAATGATGGTGTTGTCAGCGATTGTCTTGAGAACCATGGGATTGTTTGCATCCTCAGTATTGATACATCCAAATTGTTTGGCACGCCCGCCAATCCGAGATTAAAGCTTCGATCCCTTCCAATCCCTCGAACCAAACACGTCGCAGCTAATTTGAACGGATTAGGATGGATTGGATGGGATTTAAAGGTAATGATGGTGTTGTCGATGGATTGTCCGAAGATCCATTGGATTTGGATTAGATCACCTACACTGTTTGGCACGTACGGCCATTCCCGGGATTTACCATCCAATCCCTTCCACTACCATCTAATCCCTTCCAATCCAACCGCCAAACGGGCCGTAAAATTAATCCTCCTAAGGCCCACTGTACTTCTTATTTGACATCTTGTTGATTAGGTCATACGACTTAGAAGAAGGGAAAAACAAATATCACTTGATCCAAAACTTTTATGGGCCCCAAAAAGTTTTTAATGGTAGACCCTCATTCAACATTGTTTCTTGTAATGTGGTCCACTTGAGAATGGTAAATATCTCATTTTTGGTCTCCTGGATTTAAACTACAACTAAAACTTATAGAAATCGTGACTTACTATAAACAATAAAGTTACTATTTTACTATTTATGGACGGTTATGATTCCTACTAGCGTGCATGGTTTTTGGCCAAAAATAGTAAGTGTCCTATTTGCCTTCACCATGTCAGTTTCTCCTAATTATTCTAAACACTTTTAAAGTTGGGCACAACTCTTAAAGCCCAACAGATGAAGAGTTATATATAATCAAACTAAAACTAACTATGAATAGTAAAAATGAAATTAAAACAGGAATTCGACTGTCGATCTGATGGTATTTCAAAAATTCGGCGTGCTCAACCAACATAGCAAGGTTGGGTGGCTAAACTAGTTCGCCCTACCCCAAAATCATAATTAGTACGTCTAATAGCTTATTCCAGTTTGTGAGAAGCGTCCGTTTTAAGTTCTGATGATCCGGATCACCTTCGTCTCTGATCGGCCTTTTCTGGTCCATCTTGGCCATGAACTGTCCGTGACCTGCTCTACATCATTGGACATGTGTTGCTTTATACTAATGGTGTTGATGTTGATGGCATGTGAGTCAGTATCAATGTGACCCTTTGCCATTTCTAGTTCCAAGACCTTGGTAAAGAGGAAGGCGAATGTCTAGTTGGCAGCCAATCATAATTTCTTTTTGCCAATCTACCATTTAAAGCTAACCCCAAATCGATTAAAGAAAGGCTCAGATGATGATTGTATAACAGAATTTGGAAACCGGAATTGAAGTTTGGATCATGAGTTTATATATATATATATATATATATATATATATATATATATATATATATAATGAAAATGTTATTTTTTCTTCTTTTCAACCAGTAGTTTTCATTTTTTTTTTAAAGTTCTAAATCCTTAAAAAAACTGTAATTTGCAGATAAACTACATTCTGTTCGTGAAATAGAAGAGAAAGGAAAGAAGAGACATACCTTCTCTGAAATTTGTTGTTATCTCTGCATCTTTTTGTTTGGTTTGTTGTGGATTTCAGTTGTTCTAGATCCGACAGCTTCAATGGCGGATTTCAGTTGTTCTAGATCCGACATTGCCAGAACATTTCCCATTGATGCAAATGCAACGCAAATTAAGGCTTATGAGGTTCTCCTCAAGGCCCATGCAAAGAACGATAGGTGCATTGAAGGCTGGGAATAAGGTCAGTGTTGTTTACCAAGCGTGCCAGCCTCATGGTAGAAGGGATGCTCCCGAATTTGCCTCTCATCTTACAAAGTCAATGTGAACGGAATCGGTCTCGAGTTCCGTGAGTCGGTAATGAGTTTAAATGCCAGGAACGATCAGGTGTTGAAGCCTGGAATGGTTTTTAATGTATCTCTTGGGTTTCAAAACTTGCAATCAAAAACCAATAACCCAAAGACTAAGATGTTCTCGTTGCTTGCAGACATCATTATTGTCAATGAAAAAGTCAAGTTGTGACTTCAATCACTCCAAGTTAGTTAAGGATGTTGCATACTCATTCAATGAGGAAGAGGAGGAGGAGGAAGAAGAGCATCCAAAGGTCAAAGCCGAATCCAATGGAGCCGAGACATTCTTGTCGAAAGCGACTCTAAGGTCGGATAATGGGCGGTTCTGCCACCGGAGATGGCCGTGGTTCTACAAAGCTTCAAGCGATCTCATTGCCTACAAGAATGTCAATGATATCCCACAATCGAGGGAATTAATGATACGGATCGATCAAAAGAATGAGGTCGTCTTTTGCCAATCCATGGCAAAGATGGTGCCATTTCACATTGCTACCATCAAGAGTGTTTCAAGCCACAGATGGTAAAAATTGCTATAGGATGTGCCTTGGGAATTTTAAATGATCGTCGAGTACCATTCAAACTAAAAGGGAAGTTTTATAGAATAGCTGTAAGACCAACCACGCTTTAGGGAACAAATTGTTGGGCAAGGGGAAGGCCCAAAAAGACGTGGATGGAGGTAGTAAGAAAAGACCCGATGACCTATGGTCTAACTGAGGTATGGCCCTTGATAGAGTAGAACGGTGGAATAGGATTCATGTATGCGACCCTAATTAATTAGGATATGGCTTACATGATGACGATGATGACGATTATTTCATATATAAATTGCAATATAATAATTTGCAATATATATATATATATAACTATATTACATATACTTAGTATATGTATTGAATTTGGAGCAACCGACATTATCCCACCCCATTGTACCATGTATTAGAGGAACTAGTGGTGAATGGATGTTTGGTTTATCCAAAAGGTATCCAGTTTGAAGCTGAAAGGCATAAAAAGTGTCTCTTCCAAGTTCTTTTACTCGGTCTTCCACTCAAAACAAAATGTTTACTATTGATCCTAGTATTATCTACTACATACTAGTAACATACAACCAATATTGGGGCACCATACCATAAGCTACAAAATTTCATATCCCCCTAAACAAGGCATCCTCCATTGATAACATATATATATATATATATATCATAAGTTTTTTATTTTCATTTACATTCACAAATACATTCATCATCCATCCAACTATTAACAACATTTACAAAAAAATAAATTATATCCAACCAACTCTTAATAATAATTTGCAACTTAACCTTCTAGGAACCGTCATGCACCCGAATGTCTTACGACAGAGCTGGGTTCGAGGAGTTACAAGTTGACCTTGACGACAATATAAATGAAGCGATAAAGATACAAATGATTCAAGATTAATTATAGGTTTTCGAACTTACATCCACCTTACTCTTATTGCCAAGTAGTCCCGATGAAAATGCATCCACACTATAAGAAAGGGAAAAAATAAAAAATTTGTGGTCGCACCGCCATACGGTCTAGTATGGATTTGTCCGCTTACGTGCTCCAATGTTGGAAGATTGGGATCAAGCCACTACGTAGTTCTTAATATTTAAATCAGAACATTTTACGCATAAGCAAAGAAAAAATGAAAACAAAACATAATAAAAATATGTGTACCTTCTGTCACGCATAAGAAGATGAACAGCTGAAACAAATCACTAGATTAGTCAATCAAAACTACTAAATAATTCAAGATAAAGATTTATGCTAGGACACTCCATGCACGATGTGGCTTGCTTATATGTTAGAAACATGTCATAATAATAAGCAACCAACCTATATAATCAGCTGAATTTTGTTTTTAGAAATAAATCTATGATTTAATTGAGAACCATCTTCTTCTTCTATTTTTGCAATTGTCGGATTACAACTGCTACATAACATTACAAGTTCCTTAGTTGAAAGCCAGAAGAAATATAAATTGTGAGAAATGGAGTTACTTAAATCTAGCAATTTTCGGTCGTGGTCCTCCAATTCCACATCCCACATCCAAAACCTGCATCGACAAACCAAATTAAGCAAAATCCATAAATTCTCAAAGAATCTTGATAATGTATTGACCAAATAAAAAGTAATAAAAAAGAAATCAGCTGAAGGCACAAAACCAAACCTGTTCCTGTAGAGCTTGCATATGCGCCAAGTGCTTGGACATTTTTTTTTTGTGAGCCTAGAAAAGAGAGAAATTGCTTAGCATAATCAAGACAAGAAGAGGCAAAGATCAAATGAAAAGGCCATCTTAAAGTAAAGAAACATATGAAAAATGAATATATTAAACATAGAGAAATTGCTTAGCATAATCAAGAAAAGAGGAGGCAAAGATCAAATGAAAAGGCCATCTTAAAGTAAAGAAGCATATGAAAAATGAATACAACAAATAGAGAGGAATTCATCGTCTTTGACAGACAAAAAAGTTAAGCAAAACTCTCTAAGAAAGGTAACCTCATGAGAAGTGGCGATGTTTTTTGTTGGAAATACAACACTCATGATAAATGCCAACTTTCCTTTAGAAAGTCATTATTTGTAGTGACTACATTCTCCTAAAACATGGAGTCCTTTTTTTTAACCCTTAGTGGATGGCGCCAGAAGACCACCACTCATCATGGGGATTTACTGAACCACCTGGTGTTGGCTGATTTATGCACTGATGTTGGCTGATTTTTCACTTTGAAATAGTCAAAATGCACTGATGTTGGTCTGGTTTATGCACTGATGTTGGCTGATTTTTCGGCTTGGAAATAGCTGAAAAAGGCACCGATGTTGGCTTATTTTTCACTTGGAAACAATGGAAAATGCACTGATGTTGGCTGAATTTTCACTTGGAAATAGTGATTTATGCACTCGATGTTGGTGATTTTTTCACTTGGAAACAATTGAAAATGCACCTGTGTTGGCTGATTTTTCAGTTTGAAAGCAAAAAAATGCACCCGAAAGTGCTAATTTTTCAGCTACAAAAAGTTTGAAGGTTGAGCCCACGAAGTGATGAGTATGTCATATCCATGCTATCCATTTTGTACCGCTCATTTCATTTCTCAGCATAAGAAGAGAGAGAGAGAGAGAGAGAGAGAGAGAGAGAGAGAGAGAGAGACCTACAAAATTACCATGTGCCAAACACTCATGGAGTCTTACATGATCATGTTTTATTTCTTTGCAGGTCTACAAATCTAGATTCATGGAGTCCAGAGCGATTGAAGATGATGAGTTTCGGGAAACAACCGTGTACGTGTTTTTCTTTAAGCGACATGGATGGAGTGATGGAGGCAAAATTGAGGCAAAATATACTTCAAGAGTCATGAGTTGTACAGCAACTACTTTAAAAGAAGTTGCTAAAAGCATTGTCAAGAGCCCACAAAGATAGATGCTTCCATTGAGAGAAGGTGATGGTGGAAAAATCATGCTTGCAACAAAGAAGAAATGAGGTGTTCTCCCAAATACAAACAATTACCCAAGAATAAAATGAGAAAATACATAACTAAAGACAAGACTGTCAAAAAGTAAAGTGACAATTACAAGTTTGCCTCTAAGGGAGATGTATAGAATTTGCGTGACATGTCTACTTAATTAAGATGAGCTCATTATTCTACCGAACATTTGGAGAAGTCATCTTTCCTCCCGACTTAATCAATTAGGAGCACAGATTGGATATCATTATACATGCCATTAACAAATATATAGTTTTAACTCAAGATGATTGACTGGTTGTTAACATATCGTGTTACTAGATTACGTAGTAAGCACTTCATTACTCAAAGATAAGAACAAGTCCTTATGTGTTATCATATATTACCTTTTTTTGCCTCCTAAGATACTTGGTAAGTCGGATTTACGTAAGTTACGACCACATACAAAACTATTAGGTATCAAATGGCATTGGAACTGATTCAATATTAAAGATCTAGGTAATTCATGAGAAGCTGAATACATAAAGTAATCGAGTGTGATAGCAGCTGAATGAATTGTTAAGATAACGATAATTCATGGAAAAAAAAACTGAAAATACCTGTAGGTGGCTTTTTACATGATAGATTGTCAAACCCTAAACATTCATTACCTTCAATATACCCTTTGGAGTTTCCTCTGCATTTCATACCGACCTGTGTGAGATGAAAAATGCCTTATGTGTGTGTGTGCATTACTTGAAGTTGTGCACTCGCAAATACCCTTAACAACGAGCAAGATGATAGTGGTTAAACCCTCATAAGAGGGATTATCAGTCACTGACCTTACTTGACAAAAAAGGAAAAAAGGAAATAGAAAAAATTATGCTAACTCAATTTTGATTCGAACTCGTCTTGAATTGGCTTGAGCTGTTGGCAAACCCGAGCCGAGCTACCTAGTTAGGCTCGAGGACCGAGCCAAGCCGAGTTCAAGCTGAGGTAAGCCAATGGTCGAGCTTAGTCGAGCTATGCCAAGCTCAACTCGTGTACACCTTTATATTTCAACCAAAAATTATCCAAAAATCAGGGATTATGACTGCTCCACGTATAATTTCCAAGTGATTGCCTATCAAGCATCATATTAACAAAATAATTATACTAAAATTTATTGATGGTTAACAGGGATATTAACAAGGGATCGATTAGATTATATTATCCATAGTTCATAATCAATATTAGCGGTCCACTGTTAATGTTAACATCAGTGTTCTACTTAAGCGTTAGATTTACCTCATTTTCATGTACATGACTTAAAATGATCTAATAAAAGGGATGTGCGTCGTGGATAACAGATACATCAATGGTGGGACCACCCACAGAACTGGCCGTTCGTGGCTAGAGGCGGTTGGGGTAGGACGCAATCTGCGTCCGAGAGGCATACCGTTCCTCAGGTGGGCCCCACAGGTTACATTGCTTCTTCCAAATTCAATATAGTCCTCGATTGACCAACAGTCCACACCAAACATTGCGTCATCTAAAGTACAAACTGGCCTAATTTTCTGGTTAGGCGACTCTGCCTTTGAAACGTGTTCCATTCTTTCACACGTGGCTACGAGTAGGATTTTCTGTCTCCTTTTCAACTCTCCCAATGGCCCACTTGCTATAAACATGGTGCCTAATCTCTTTATAATCAGAAACTCCATGTGTACTTGCAACTTGCACACATGCTCCAAATCTGGACGGTTCAGGATAAGAAAACACAGAACAACAGGATAAGAAAGCAGAAGCTTGTATAGATGTACATGTCAGCATAGCACTGTGTTTGGATACACCGAATTCATGCGAGAAATGAAAAATGTTTTCAACTGTTTTCCACTAACAAGACAATTTGGTGTTTGGATACATGCATCATCCGATTCGTGTATTTATAACCATTTCCCATTCATCACATGAACATGCCATATATTGCCTCGCCGCAATATGTATGATTGAGAGTTTATTTCATACTTGGTGTTATGCGTGTGATGGTTGATATACAGGCATTAAGAAATCATACACGTGGCACATTAATTCAAATCAAACCATCCAATTGCAGGAAGCACTATAGATAGGTCATATCTCCCAAATAAGATTGATTTAATGACCGAAAGCACTGATTTATAACCATTTGTTTGTTGAAATTGACTCGTTGGGTATTTTCATCTCAATTGTCCATTAATCTCGTTGGACCCCACGATATCGATAGTGTAATTTAGTTTTAGATACCCAGGGATCCAACCCATGGTTCATTGGTAGATAAGAGTGCCTATCAACACTGAGGTCATGGGTTCAAGTGTTTGTGTGTGTGTGTGTGTTTTTTTTTTTTTTAGGTGATGAAGACATCTGTTGTACTTAAAAGTAGGGAGAGTATTGGAATTGAACGAAGGTGGGTAACTTAAAAGCAAAAGGCAGGCTGCTTTTAAAATTTAGGTGAAATTCGTGTGGAATGGCTGGTATTCCAGTTTCACCTAAATAAAATTCAGCTGGAATGATTCCACCTTCCTTTTAAAAATAAAAAATAAAAACAGCTACCATAGGCACATGTTTACAAATGTACCAAAGCAACAGAGACATGCGGAATGAGAACTCATACCTGAGAGTCATTGAGATGGGCTGCCATGGTTAGCCCTCCGCTGGATGTCTCCTTTTGAACATTGGGGACTGAGTTTTTAAAGCAACACCAAATGTCTCAGTGAGTTTGAATTCAAATACTACCTGGCCTGTCTGGCCATAGCAATCAAACAAATTGTAACTTGAAAATCTAAATGAGAAACATAAACATGAATAGTAAGATTTGTGGACCAAAAATAATAACAAATTAACAAGGATCATGGTATAGATAATGCATTGCAGCCTTGTAAGCTTCCTGGAATATGAACAATTTACAAGGATCCTCCCATTGATTCATACACAACATAATTAGCAAACAAAGCGAATTTTGACCTTTAGGAAGTTTGCTACTTAGCGACAATCTAGATTGTAAACAACCTGCACATGAGTTGATCCAATATGTAAACAAGAACTGGTACTATTGAATAGTAGATAGATTTCACTGTGAATGCTATTGAATCCAGCATCACTATTAAAGGAAAGCAGTTCAAAATAAATTAGTAGATAGATCACTCTCTGTCAATTAGATCACTCTCATCATTGGATTTCGTGAAACCAATAAATTGCTCCAACCAAATGACAAGACTCAAAAACAATGGCAATAGAATTTGCAGTGTCGTAAGGTCAAATTGATAAGTTTTTCTTTTCCATCTCAGAGTTGCTAAATCTTTTATGTACAACATTTGATTGATCAATATATCCAAGTCAACTATATAGCGAAATTTATACATTTATAATCTACAGGAGTAATCAGTTAATGAGTTGAGCACTTTACCAGGCGTGCATGGACATTCCCTCAGCTAGAAAATATGAAGAGAAACATTAGAAAATCAAACAATTGCAATCATGAAGAAAGTTGTTGATGGTTCTTCCAAAACATATGCAGGAATTGCATGGCCCAATGAAAGTAAGGAGCGAGGTTCTTCAAAATTTCAGAGTGTTTTTGGATATGATCAACTGTAACATGCTCCAAATAACATGCACTCATTTTCTTCCTTTAATGCAAATAATGAACATTATCATTCTAGTAAGAAGTGGAGCAGTATGCTCTAGGAATGGCATTTACCAACTGAAAAAAGGTAATCCTGTGAGGCAGGAAGATAATCCTATTACAACAACAAAAACAAACAAAACAAAAACGAAAAAAAAATAAAAAATCATGTTGAAGCAAAAGATTTGCTGAAAAGGGACCCATTCTTAGGTAAGCATACATTGTGGACTGACAGTCTAAACATGTATTGGAAAAGGAAAAGCTCTCTCATATCCACATGAGTATTCTTAATCATTAGATGTTCTAGTAAGAGTAGGAATCCCAAAGCAAATATTTTTCTCGTGGCACTGAGCCAAACTCAGCCTTAACCACAAAAAATACAACCAACGAAGTGACATACAAAAATCAACCAAATGGTTAGCCATGCATATGAGCCAGAGTATGTAGCATTGCGAGCTCATAAAGGAGGAAACCAAAGAGCCTAATGCCATATTTATTTTCTTTCTCAAATAGAATACCCATGATTGATCATTGTGGAGGGTCGTGACAAGATGATTGTGGTAAACAAACTAATATCGGAACCCGCACATCCTGACAAGGAGGCCTCATTTTCTTGCTGAACTCATATTCCTTTCAAGTTGCACAAATCATGGTTTAATCTATATAGCATATATTATAACATTCTTTTGAATCAGCTTCAGAAATCTTAAAGTTTTTTCACCATAAGCAACAACAAAGGCCTTGTTTCACATGTCATTCGCATCACCTTGATGCTTACCTACCATCTAACATGTTCATAAGGTGATTCTTACATGTACTTTTGTATTGTAAGAAACTCTGTATATATAACCATGTACTTAATTCCCACATTTCACTACTGTAAGGCATATGTGATATGAATATATGATTATGGTAGGCTCCACCGAAAAAGACCTCCAAAATCATGTTGATCTCTATTAAAGAGTCTGTGGAGAGCCTGTTCTAGATAAGGCAGAACATCAATCTCTATTACAATGCAAACTAACAAACCTTTAACACTATTGATGCCCTAACCCATGATTCAGGTTGAACCACTTGTCAGGGTGGCCACGGTTATCAAAACAAATGTATAGCTTTGAAAACTTTAGCTGAAAGTATTCTAGTACATCCACCTGTTTCCAATATTGAGGCCCACATGCCGAGTGGAGTATTTTTATTTTTGGGAAAAGATGTAGAAGTTCAGATTAACCTGATGGACAAGTTGGATCTTACACCTATTTGCCATGTTGGCACATGTGGTGTAAAACCAATTAAGCACTTCAAATATATATCTATATGGAACAAAACATCGGACCATACCTGAAGTAGAGGAAATATGTCAGAAACAAATGAAATAAATCCCCTTGGCATAACTGCAACATTCCCTCAAATAGAGATGAGAAGTGTGAATAGAAGATCAACCAACAAAGAGTGGAAAGTAAAATTTAGGGTGAATAGGAAAACATACTTCAACATGCTACTGAGAACAATAACTCCAAAAAGATTGAGCCCTCCCAATCCTATAACCATTGCCTTCTCTGATGTTCCTGCTTTGCTGAAACATCAGAAACCACAATAATGAATCAACATTCGACAATTATTGTTATCAAAGCTTGGCATTACACATGATTGCATGTGCCAACCTAGCACTTGTGTTGGACATCCAAGCCAGGCATCATGCGGTTAGGTGATCATCCCCAAAGAAGAGGACAAATCCACAAGTGGGGCACACTCGATGCACAAAGTCGGATGTCATGCACATACACATCGACCACGTATAGAGGTGAACATAAAGAGGTGTATGTGGACTTTGCCAAGCTACATGCTAACATCCCAGAAAAAAAAAAATCAAACAATGTATAAACCGAATGCATATATGTATGGTTTCGAAATGTCCACAATAACATTGTTGATTGGAACAAAGAAGAAAATATACAGCTACTGGGAACCCCAAAGTGTTGAATACAACTTGTTACGTGAAAACATAGTAAACCGAAAAACTCACTCCAACCAATTACGTACCAAGTTGTATGCTAATAGCAGAAAAATCAACATTTAGAAAGTATCTGGTCATGCTAACATAAGTCACTCAAGGACATACAATTCTAATCATTTGAGAGTTTTCCTACATGTTAAAGAAAAAATAATAGCATGCCAACCATTGAAAATAAAAAGTAATCACAGGCTAAGATGAGTTTGGTTGATAGCCTCAAGCTAGGATGACTGTATTTGCAAATGTAACTGAAGAAGTGAATATGAAGCGACTTATGTTCGCATGTGTTAGCCACGTCCACTATGAGCAAAGAGTATGCTGCACAAGAGCATTCCTCTTTGCACATATTTTGAGACATCGAACAAGAACCAGCATCAACATTAATAATTGAAGAAGATAAAAATTCTCATTTCAGAAAGAGCTAAAAGATGAAGCATACCCTTCAACAGGTACCCTTTCCCAGTAACTTCATTGACAATATTTCCAATGTCTCAAGAACTTTTAAAAACAAAATGGATATGCAATTAAGGATAGGCATGACTAGTGACAAGAATTACTACAAACAGCACTCATGAAGCATTTGGAGCAAACAAAATGTCTGTAAAGATGTTATGATTTTGAAAGAGAATTAAAAATTTCTTGCATCCATATTAGCTTATAAAGACACAAAATAAAAACTATATCACAATATGAACAGCAAGTTGTTCCACCTCTGGCAGTAGAGTAGTCCTCCGTGTGTTCTCTCGCAAATTCCTACCGCTTTTCTTTTAGAGGCATGAACACATGAAGAACTCGCCTTTTGCTCGTATCTTTGGAAGACCGATGAGTACTGAGCCCCCATCCCTTGCATTAGAAACTGAATTGCGAGGATGTGAAAAGAAAAAATAATCAACCATTTTGGATAGCCATAAGCAATAATAGCTCATCTCAATTTCAAATTTCAATAGAGAATTGGACTGCATATTACACACATTTCATAGTATGAAAAAAAAAAAATCGCCAAATGTGTAGTTTACCTTGGAGACGAGAACTTGGGCCCCAGCGTATTTAACATCCCAACCGAACTATATTGCTTTGTGGATCTCTCCAATCCTCCTAGCTATTATATTTTTCTGTTTGAAGTATTAAAATCCTCAAGATCCCTAAATCCCTAAAATCCTCAAGATCCCTAAAATTCTAAAATCCCCAAATCCCTAATTTGTAATATCAGAAAATCCCCGATTCGGGGTCTACATTCAAATCTATAAGCCCTAAAATCCCCAAATCCCTAAATGAGGGTCCACATCGAATCAGGAATCCACAAATTGCTAAATCCCTAAATCGGTATTGAGAGAGAGAGAGAGAGATACCTCGCCTCGTGAATGAGCTAGCCTTCAACCGAGCTTGAGAGAGAGAGAGAGAGAGAGAGAGAGAGAGAGAGAGAGACAGGGCGTGCGTGGGTAGGGCGTTCGGCAACAGTAGTGGAGAGAGAGAGAGGAGGGAGAGGGTGCGAGAGAGAGAGAGAGAGAGAGAGGAGAGGGGTGCGAGAGGGTCGGATTAGGGCGAGATAGACGGAGAGAGAGGAGGGGGCGAGAGAGACAGAGAGATGAGGGTGCGGGCGTCTCTGGACGGAAATTGGATTGCGTACTGAGTTACTCAGTACGCTTTTATCGTACTGAGTAAACTCTGTTGGGCCCACCGTCGATTCATGTGGTTTATCCACGCCGCCCATCCGTTTTTTAATCTCATTTTAACGGTTGATCCAAAAATTGAAACATATTCAAAGCTCAAGTGGGCCATACCACAGGAAACAGTGGGAATAATGATTTCCACCGTTGAAACCTTCATAGGGCCCACAGTAACGTTTATTTGTCATCCAAACTGTTCATAAGATCACAAGTACATGGATGAAGGGAAAAAACAAATATCAACTTGATCCAAAACGTCTGTCCACCCAAAGAAATTTTCAACGGTAGATGTTCAATTCACACTGCTCCCTGTGGTGTGGTCCACTTGAGCTTTGGATATGCTTTATTTTTGGTCCCTTTTATTAAAATTAAATTATAAAATGTATGTACGGAGTGGATTAAATAAATACATCATTTTGGGCCCCACATAGTTTACTCAATAAGCTTAGTGTACTAGTTACTCAGTACGCAATCCACTTCCCTCTGGACGCGGCTTAGATACTGACGTCATCAAGTTCTGTGGGCCCCACTATGATGTATGTGTTATATCTACACCATCCATCCATTTTTTAGATATCATTTTAGGGTATCTACCAAAGAACGAAGGAAAATAAAAATCTGCAGTGGATCCACCAAAGAAAAAAGTGGGGAGAGTGATTCCCACGGTTGAAACTATCCCAAGGCCCATCACAATGTTTATTTGAAATCCAACCTTTTCAAAAGTTAAAAAAGATATGAAATCAGGGAAAACACAAATATCAGCTTGATCTAAAACTTTTGTGGCCTTTAGAAGTTTTTAATGGTGGGTGTCACTGTCCCACTGTTTTCGTCAGGGCGTCCACTGGAGCTTTGGATTTAAGTCGTTCTTTGGATATTGCCCTAAAATGATCTCTCCAGATGGATGGAAGGTGTGGATACAAAACATACATCATGGTGAGGCCCATGGAACTTGCTGACGCACTTTAGTAGCTAGTCTCGCTACTCCCCTTGTCACCAAATTTAAGTCAAGGTTGGTGCTCTCTGGCCCCACCATGATGTATGTATTTCATCCATTATGTTCATCCATTTTTGAATATCATTTTAGTGATTTATTCCAAAAATGAGAGGTATATAAATCTCGTGTGACCACACCACATGAAAACAATAGTGATTGGATATTCATCATTAAAATCCTCCTATGGCCTCACTGCACTGTTTATTTGACATCCAATCTGTTTATTAGGTCATACAAGCCTAAATGAAGGGAAAAACAAAAATCATCTCGATCCAAAACTTTTATGGCCCCCAAAATGTTTTTAATGGTTAACGCTCATTCAACACTGTTTCTTGTAATGTGGTCCATTTCAGATTGGGATATACCTCATTTTTTTTGTTTCATCTCATAAGATGATCTTTAAGAATAGATGGACGGCATGGATGAAATACATACATCATGTTGGGGCCCACAGAGCACCGACCACCAGTCATTGGCCGGTGTCAGGGGGAGTAGCCAATCCATTCCCCTTATTTGTGGTGTAGTCCATTTAATCTCTGGATATGATTCATTTTTTAGATAATTCTCTAAAATAATCTCGAAAAATGGATGAACAGTGTGGGTTGATCCCAAATTTTCGGTAAATCCAAAACTCAAGTGGACCATGCCACACGAAACAATGTGGAATAATGATTTCCACCGTTGATACCTTCCTTGGGCCCATAGTAATGTTTATTTACCATCCAACCTGTTCATAATATCAAAAAGATATGAATGAAGAGAAAACACAAACATCAGCTTGATCCAAAACTTCTATGACCTCCAAGAATTTTTCAATGGTAGAGGTTCAGTCACACTATTTCCTGTGGTGTGGTCCACTTGAGCTTTGGATATACTTCCATTTTGTTCTTTAGACCTCAAATTATCTGTTAACATGGATGAACGGATTGGATAAAATAAATAAATGATGGTGGACCCCACAGAGCTTACCAGTATGCTAAGGGTAATTAGTAACTCACATAAATGGAGTGAGAGACGTTTCCTTAAAACATTCATAATCATATATTGGAATTGCCTAAATGTGATTCACATATCCAACCCACTCATTATGTGTGTCCCACTTGGATGAGGGATCAGACCAAGTTTCAGCCGCATCCAAAAATCATGTGGGCCCCACCAAGTGCTTTTATATTTTTTAGGATGTCTTCACATGGTTTTAGATGGTATGGCCCACCTGAGTTTCGTATATGGATGATTTTTGAGATATCTCATAACCTAAAGGGGACACATCAAATGCACGGTGTTGATGTTCGACACACATCATGATGGGGCCCACAAAACTTACTAACATTAATTCTTAGGTTCTTGCGAGGTCAATAAGTTGGGTCACAATTTTGACCAGAATATTTGGCCTATATTATATATCTGGTCCATTCATTCTATTTTACTGATCAATACCCTCAATTTGACTAGTTACTCATCCCAATCGGGATACATTTTTTTTTTCACAGATAATTTCAATTTCCATTTAAAAATAACATTTTTTTTCTTCAAAATGTATATTTTTTACGCTTAATTTTTCTTTGAAAACTTTTAACAAAATATCAATTTTATTATAAAATAGTTCAAAAAAATACTAATTCTAAATTTTTATTTTCAAAATCTCAAAAATTTTTCTTAAATTTTAATTTTTTTCTCAAAAATTCCAAAATGCCGATATTTCTTCTTCAAAAGCATCATTTTCTTTTCAACTTTTCAATTTCTTTTTAAAATGATATATATATATATATATATATATATATATATATATATATATATATATATATTCAAAATCTATATCTCAATGTTTTTATAAATAACTTTTTCTTTTAATTTCAAAATTTTAACATTTTCAATTATTTTTAAAAATCAGAAATTTTTTCAACTTCTTTATTTTTCGTTTCAAAATGTTTGTTTTTTGTTAAAATATCGATTCTTTAGTACTGTTTAATTTTAAAATTTTCAATTCCTTCTGACTTCTTCATTTAAAAAAAAAAAGAAGCATTTTTTCAACTTCTCAATTTTATTTTATTTTTCAAAATACAAACTCTCATTTTCTTTTTCAAAATATTTTCATTTTTCAACATCGTCAAAATTTTCACATTTTTACAAATCTTTTTAATTTTCTTTTTCAGGCCATTATTTTTTTCTAGAAATCAAATTCTTTTTTTTTCAAACTTATCAACTTTATTCAATATTTTTTTTCCACAAAATAGATTTTTATTAAATCACGATTTTTATTTTTTCAAAATCTCATTTTTTCTCAAGCATTGTTATATTTTTTTAACTTCTCAATATTTTTTTCTCATGTCATATTACAAATCATTTAAATATTAGATTTAAATTTAAAAAAAAAATTCCAAAAAACAATTTTTTTTTTCACATTCAATCAATTGTTAAAAAATAATTTTAGATACAAATATGTACAATTAAACCACTGAATTTGTATTGAAAAACAATTCTTAGACTAGAAATTAACATAATTTTCCACCATATTCTAAAATAACTGAAAAAAATAAGGCAAAATTCATTTTACGACGGACCATGATCCGTCGCAAAAAGCAACTAAAAAACGTCGGGCTTTGCTATTTTGGGCGGGAAGTCGCGGCTGATTGTATGCCGACACAAAATCAAAATTTGCGACGGATTAATCCGTCGCAGTTTTACGACGGACTAAAATCCGTCGTAAATACGTCGTAAATCGGATTTTAGCGACGGATTTTGGTCCGTCGCAAAATTTCACGACGTTCGGACAACGGATTTTCGAGAACGGCGGGATTGGCGACGGACCTTTTCGGTTAGCGACGGATTAAATCCGTCGTGAAACCAAGCAATTTCTGCGACGGACAAAGTCCGTCGCAAAAATGCGTCGCAAATCGGCAGTTTTGACGTAGTGGTATATATTAAGCAACGCAATTCGTAATCATGATTATATACTAAAAAATTAAGCCAGTCAACATAATCTCAACATTAAGGAAATGTAATAACAATTGCAATGCAAGTAGAATGTCCAGATAGTCAAATAATCAATCATACAACTTTCTATTGCACCTAAAAATCACATTGTACATGAACTCTGCAAGATGGCTAGAAAATCATTACGTGAACTTCATCTCCACCCGAAAATTATGGTACAACTAAACTCTGCAAGGTGAATAGAAAATCAACCTTTAAACCTCTACTTCACCCGAAAATCATATCGTACGTGAACTTCGCAAGATGGCTAGAAAATCAATAAGGGAACTTCAGCTCCACCCAGAAATCATGGTACGACTGAACTCCGCAAGATGAAGGAAGAGTCAACATATAAATATCTACTTAACCCAAAAATTATATCGTACTTGAACTTCGCAAGATGGATAGAAAAATGATAAGTGAACTTCAACTCAACCCAAAAATTATGATATGACTAAACTTCATAAAATGAAGACACAATCAACATACAAACTCTAGACCACTCAGAAATCATATCATATGTGAACACCGTAAGATGGCTAGAAAATCGATAAGCGAACTTTAGCTCCACCCGGAAATTACAGTATGACTGAACATCGCAAGATGGCTAGAAAACCAACATACAAACCTCTACTTTACCCGGAAATCATATCATACGTGAACTCCGTAAGATGGCTACAAAATCGGCTCCACCCGAAAATCAGGGTACGACTAAACTCTGCAAGATGAAGAGAGAATCAACATGGGAACTCCTCCATCATTCAAAAATTGTATGAACTTTAAAGATGTCTAGAAAATCGATAAACGAACTTCGACTCTATCCGAAAATCATAACGAACTCTGCATAATGACCCGAAAATCAACAATATATATGAATATAGCCAACAAGCCACAAAAGGGCTCCAATATCTATCAAAGCAACGAGGGAAAATATGTTATACAAGCTGTGTAAGGCAAATGTGCGATCCAAACCATGGAAGGAAAATAGGGACCGCAAGATGGTGGGTCCCCTATAAGTTCCATTCAATCCATCAAATAATCACAAGTAGTAAACATTCGATTAATTAGCAGGTTGTGCATATGGAAATAGCATGTGAACATCAATCATTTGTGCTTGCTAAAAATTAAAGAGACATGTCCATTATCTAATGCAAAAATCAATTGTGCAACATATTAGCATATTCATATAATAATTTAAGTAACTCAATCAAGTAACTTAGGAGATACTAAATGGGAGGGATTAAGCAATCATTTATGATTAGATTAATGAATTTAAGTGGAAAGCTTAAAGGGTGAGTCCTTATCTTAGAGTGTAGATTTATTTCTTGCTTGGTTAGAGACCATTAAAGGATTCAAAACACTCAATTAACCTAAAATATCACATGTGAATGGTTAAGATAAAATAGATTCGGATGCGCCCAAATGATTAAAGTTCCCAATGTGCATCTGGGTTAGATTCAAACTGGCACAACTAGATATACTAAAGTGTAAATTTAAATCTAAGAAAATGTGAAATCTCGAATCTTAAATTAGTCACTAATTAGTTATAATGAACATTTTAGATAGAGTAGGGCCTACTTGCCAAAAATCCAAGTCAACTTGGATCTAGCCCGGCTCGAAATGATTTATCCTTCTCAACAAAAATGATCTACACCAATATCATTCAAATACTTGTAACTAAGAAACTAACTAAATATTTAATTACATTAAATTACGGTTAATCATTTTAGGAAGCTAAGTTAAGTCACCTCAACCTGGATCAACTCATTTGGGCTAGGTGAGTTTCAATTGATTTGACTCATCAGCGACCAACCTAAACTCCCCATCTTTTTCTCTTGTTTTTCTTCTTCTTCTTCTTCTTTTCTTCTTCTTCTTCTTCTTCTTCTTCTTCTCTCTCTCTCTCTCTCTCTCTCTCTCTCTCTCTCTCTCTCCTCTCTATTCTCTACACTGTCCAACAACCCTGGACCAAGTCTGACTTGAGCACGACTTGGTCGAGTCGGGTGGTGCAACAGCCAACCACTTTCTATCCTCTCTCACGTTCTTCTTTCTCTCTTCTTCTTTCTTTTCTGCATTCTTCTCTTCTCCTTCTTCTCTTATCGTTTGAAGGTTCAGGAGGCCTACACGACCCATACTCGGACAAACTGAGTCCGAGACTCATTGCAGCAGCAGGCCACAAGAAGAAAGAGGACATCATCCTCTCTCTCTCTCTCTCTCTTCTTCTTCTTCTTCTTCTTCTTCTTCTTCTTCTTCTTCTTCTTCTTGTACCATCCAATAGCTCCTGGACCAGACTAGGAGAAAACTTGACCCAACCTCTGTTGGCTTGGCCCGAGATCGGTGAGGTAGCACAGTTGCACTTCTCTCTATTTCTACTCCTTTCCTTCTTCCTTCTCTGATAACCAGATAGGGTCGGCGATCAAACTCAGACCAAGCTCGGTCTGAGTTCAGCTGGTGCAATAATGGCGGGCGGCGTTCCATCCTCTCTTCTCCTTCTTCTCTCGTTTGTCTCTGTCCGAGCAACAGTGCTAGAATCACTCAGCCAGGATTGAGTCGACTCGACCCAACGTGGCGGGAGGAACAATGCCCTGTCTATTTCATTTTTCTTTGATTTCTTTTCGATGGGATGCCCCAGCTAAAAGAGAGCTTAAATAGGGCTCTCTTAGTTCATTTATACGGGATTTGAATGCAACTAATCCTTTGGATTAGTTGCATTTTAATGACTTAAGCAGCAAGAGATCTCTGATGGCACAACCGATCCTGCTTGCATGGTTGCAATCTAGAGCCACAGATGGAGTTTTGACGCCATGGCCCATCCAATGATATTCACAGATTAGACAATGGGGCCCACACAATGGTGGTGGTTTCTTTCAGCTAATGGAGAAGATGGCCCGATTGTTAATGGCGGGTCATCGTTGGGTGGCTGATTCGATGATCAGAGGCAAATGTATAGCGTGGATTCTTCCTCTGACCGCAATGGGGCCCACTAAATGGAAGGTTGTTAGCACTTTTATTGTAATGAGCTTAGCTTCATCTTACGGTGGCGGCGGAAGAAAACTCAATCAATAGCCAAAGGCGAACCTTAATTTGGAGGGCTACGATGGCTCTGTGTGGAGGGCTGAGATGCTGTAGAGGCAAACTATGTGGATCACTAGCGTGGAAAGAGGGAAAATGAAATTCTTTCTATTTTAAAAAATAGCCAGCTTCACGAAACCATTTCACGTCTGATCTTGTGTACGCACGTGTGCAATCTAATAGGTGGATTGACCATGGTTTTGTTCATATTCAGGTCCTCTACAAGATGGACAATTTGGATCCATCATTAAGATTATCATGGTGGGTCACATCGCATCCAAATGGATGTTATCCGTTTAAAGGCGCTGAAGGCGGGAGGCTGGGAGAAAGCTCCCTCCTTCATTCCCATTTTTGTCTGGTCAGACCCGGTTTGACTGGGCTCCCTGATCCGGTGCACCTCGGGTGTGCTCCAACCGTGCACACGCACTCATGTGTGGGGTCCACCATGATGTTTGTGGTTCAATCCACTCCGTTCATCTATTTTGTCGGCCCGCATTATGGCCGAGTCCAATGAACAAAGTAGATCCATGACTTAGGTGGGCCATATCATCTGAATTATGGCCATTAAGTGCCAACCACCATTGATTCGCAATGATTTCTGGTCTACTCCTGTGATCAGAACCGTTCATCTAACTAGTGAGCCACCCGGGGCCACTATATATTTTAAATTGATGTCATTTTAACCAGATGGGTCACACAACATTTATTTTTTGGTTCAAACTATGATTCCCATCCATTTGACGGTCAGATCGATTCCAAACCTTACCGTCAGTGGTCTCTGGCATTCCCCACCACATTTATAGGAAACATGGTAGTTTACTTATGTGTTTAAGTTAGGATTAACGAAGATCAAAAGTTCTTGGTCCATGGCCTGATGGACGATGGATTTGAGGATCTAACGTTTGATATTGGTAATGGGAGTTCGATTTGCCCATTAGGGTGTTTAAAACCATAAGAGTAGATTTCTCTAGTGGTATAATGGTCCATCTTGATAATTGACGGATGGATGCATTAACTCAGTCCTAAATCACTCCCAAGGGTCAGATTTAAGTTACAATGTGTGGATGTTCATGTAAATTTGAGTTTGTGTTTACTAAATTAGGTCATCATGGTAACACCCGAGTACTAAAAAATATACAGTGTTACACAAGATGATGTGGCAAGTTTATGGGATCTTATTGGTGCTAAAAGTGAGGTGGAAGGTGGTGTATGGTATGGGTAGTGGATGGATGAAGTGGATGGTGCTAAGCATGCATTGGCCAAGGCGGAAGAAATCTAGACATGCATTGGGTAATAGATGAATAAGGGTTGTAGGTTATAGGTGATGCATGGTGGACGGTGAAGTGGAGTGTCGCAATTGATTGTTTGAAGTGATGTGGTACAAATCAGGACATGCATTGGATGCATGTGTAGGATAAGGTGGACGTGGGCCATGATTAGGTAGAGGGCTAATGATGAACTTTGGGGTACGATCCAATTTTATCTCACAGTGCATTGTCTTATATGTGCTAGCTCATTTTTTTGTCATGTAGTAATTGTCTTATTTTGTGATAATTCCTATGTTCTAGAAAGTGGGCTTTAGGCCCACATCGGCCCAAGTCTAATGGGCCTAGCATAATAAATGTTACTCATGTTACAGGATACATAATTTGGTTGTGGATTCGATGGGTCATATCTCACTAACAGAGAATCAGAGCGATGACGTGGTCCACATGACAGAGGTTTCAAGGTTATCCGAGAAAAATCACTTGGGTGGGATTTCTAGGTGCGCTGGGGTGCAGTGTATGGTTTATCAATGGTGCAAGTTGGGAGACATTTGAGCATGAGAGGTGTTACAAAGGACATGGATCTTACAAATCCACTACCCATCATGAATACATAACATGAGGTGAACTTCTTGTTGTCAAGACAGCCCAAAAAATTTTCATATGTATATCCAACCAACTATAAACGGTCAGATCTCCTATACGTGAGTGCGAAGTCCTTTGTCCTTTGCAGATAGCCCAATACTTTTTTAACAACTATCCAATGGTTCATCAATAGATTGTTAAGGTACCTTCCCAACATTCCTCCACAAAAGCAATATCTGGATGCATACAGACCTGAGCAATCATGATGCTCCCTACTACTGATGCATACAGAATATCTTTCATCTTATCATTTTCTAAGTAATTCTTAGGACACTGAAATTGGCCAAACCTATCACCTTTTATAATAGGTACTTGGCTAGGAGCACAACCTTCACTACAAGAAATGGGGTTTTTAGTGACGAAATTTTTTACATGTCTAAAAGTTAAACTTTTCGTCGCTAAAGGCTGTGAACAGTTTTTTAAAATAATTGAAAGGTTTACTTTTAGCTACGAAAATTTTCGTAGCTAAAAAATACAGATGAGACTTTTAGCGACGAAAATTTTCGTCACTAAAGGCTATGAATAGTTTTTGGAAAAAATTGAAAGGTTTACTTTTAGCTACGAAAATTTTCGTAGCTAAAACACGGGGATGGGACTTTTAGCGACGAAAATTTTCATCGCTAAAGGCTGTGAACAGTTTTTGAAAAAAATCAAAAGGCTTACTTTTAGCTACGAAAATTTTCATAGCTAAAAAACGTGGATGGGACTTTTAGCAACGAAAATTTTCATTTTCGTCGCTAAAGGCTGTGAACAGTTTTTGAAAAACATCGAAAGGTTTCCTTTTAGCTACGAAAATTTTTGTAGCTAAAAAACGTGGATGGGACTTTTAGCGACGAAATTTTTGTCGGTAAAGGGTGTGAACAGTTTTTAAAAAAAGTCAAAAGGTTTACTTTTAGCTACAAAAATTTTCATAGGTAAAAAATGTCGATGGGACTTTTAGCGACGAAAATTTTCATCGCAAAAGGGTGTGAACAGTTTTTGAAAAAAGTTGAAAGGTTTACTTTTAGCTACGAACATTTTTGTAGCCAAAAAAAAAATGAGGATGGGACTTTTAGTGACAAAAAGTTTCGTCGTTAAAGGCTATGGACATTTTTGAAAAAAATCGAAAGGTATACTTTTAGCTACGAACATTTTCGTAGCTAAAAAACGTGGATGAGACTTTTAGCGACGAAAACTTTCGTCACTAAAGGCTGTGGACAGTTTTTCAAAAAATCGAAAGGTATACTTTTAGCTACGAAAATGTTCGTCGCTAAAGCTTGTGGACAATTTTTGAAAACAATCGAAAGGTATACTATTAGCTACGAACATTTTCGTAGCTAAAAAACGTGGATGGGACTTTTAGCGATGAAAATGTTCGTCGCTAAAGGCCGTGGACAGTTTTTTAAAAAATTGAAAGGTATACTTTTAGCTATGAATATTTTCGTAGCTAAAAAATGAGGATGAGACTTTTACCGACGAAACTTTTCGTCACTAAAGACTGTGAACAGTTTTGGAAAAAATCGAAAGGTATACTTTTAGCTATGAAAATTTTCCTAGCTAAAAATTGTGGATGTGACTTTTAGCAATGAAATTTTCATCGCTAAAGGCTGTGAACAGTTTTTGAAAAAAATTGAAAGGTGTACTTTTAGCTACGAAAATTTTCGTAGCTAAAAAACGTGGATAGGAATTGTAATGACGAAAATTTTCATCGCTAAAGGCTGTAAACAATTTTTCAAATTACTTTTAGCTACAAAATTTTTCATAGCTAAAAAACGTAGATGAGTCTTTCGGCGAGTAAACAATTTATCAAAGGATTACTTTTAGCTATGAAAAATTTCATCGCTAAAAAACGTGGTTGTCTTTTAGCGACGAAATATTTCGTAGCTAAAAGTCTCTTTTAAAAAATATATATATATTTCATCTCAAATTTCCTGATATACACCTGTTAGAATATAATTCATCATATTCTTCCTGATATACACCTGTTATATAATATATTTCATCATATTCACATTCACATTCACATCCATCTAAACCCAAACTACGTAAATTCGTCCAGACATAAACTACATTCATCTAAACATAAACTGCATCCATCCAAACACAAACAATCCTTGGAAAAAAACAAAATGAAAAGAGAGAGAACATATGAGAGGTGATCCAGACAAATGAAAAGAAAAACAACCTAAACCTATAACCTACACTTATAGGTTTAGGTTATCGGTTTAAGTTTAGGTTTTAGGTTTAGATTAAGGTTAGGTTATAGGTTATAAGTTTAGGTTATAAGTTGTGGGTTATAAGTTATAGGTTAAGGTTTACGTTATAGGTTTTGGTTTAGGTTAAGGTTTATGTTATAGGTTTAGGTTTAGGTTTAGGTTTAGGTTATAGGTTATAGCTTTAGGAATTGAGAATAGGTTAAGGTTTAGGTTTAAGAAATCGGGTTCGGTTCGGGTTCGGTATTTAGTATAGGTTTTGCTTTTCAAGTTTAGGTTTAGGTTTAGGTTAGGAGTTGAGAATACATTTAGGTTTTAGGTTTATGTTTAGGTTTAGGTTTTAGTTTATAGGTTTAGGTTAGGATTTGAGAATACATTTAGGTTTTAGGTTTAGGTTTAGGTTTAGGTTTTAGTTTATAGGTTTAGGTTAGGGATTTGAGAATACATTTAGGTTTTAGGTTTAGGTTTAGATTTAGGTTTTTGTTTATAGGTTTAGGTTATAAGTTATAGCTTTAGGGAATTGAGAATAGGTTAAGGTTTAGGTTAAGGAAATTTGGTTCGGCTTCGGGATTGGGTTTAGGTTTAGGTTTTCAAGTTTAGGTTTAGGTTAAGGAGTTGAGATTAGGATTAGGTGTAGGTTTAGGTTTTAGGTTATAGGTTTAGGTTTAAGTTAGGTTATAGGTTTAGGTTTAAGGAATTGAGAATAGGTTAAGGTTTAGTTTTAGGGATTTGAGAATACATTTAGGTTTTAGGTTATAAATGTAGGTTATAGGTTTAGGTTTAAGTTAGGTTATAGGTTAAGGTTTAGGGAATTGAGAATAGGTTAAGGTTTAGGTTTAGGAATTTGAGAATACATTAAGTTTTAGGTTTAAGTTTAGGTTAAGGTTATAGGTTTAGGTTTAGGTTTAGGTTATAGCTTTCAGAATTGAGAATAGGTTAAGGTTTAGGTTTAGGAAATCGGGTTCGAGTTCGGGTTCGGGTTCTGGGTTTAGGTTTAGGTTTAGGTTTTCAAGTTTAGGTTTAGGTTTAGGTTAGGAGTTGAGATTAGGATTAGGTGTAGGGATTTGAGATTACATTTAGGTTATAGGTTTAGGTTTAAGGAATTGAGAATAGGTTAAGGTTTAGTTTTAGGGATTTGAGAATACATTTAGGTTTTAGGTTATAAGTGTAGGTTATAGGTTTAGGTTTAAGTTAGGTTATAGGTTAAGGTTTAGGGAATTGAGAATAGGTTAAGGTTTAGGTTTAGGAAATTGGGTTCGGTTTAGGTTTGGGGTTTCAAGTTTACGTTTAGGTTAAGGAGTTGATATTAGGATTAGGTGTAGGTTTCGGGATTTGAGAATACATTTAGGTTTTAGGTTTAGGTTATAGGTTTAGGTTTAGGTTATAAGTGCCGTTATAGGTTTAGGTTTAAGTTAGGTTATAGGTTATAACTTTAGGGAATTGAGAATAGGTAAAGGTCTAGGTTTAGGAAATCGGGTTCGGGTTCGGGATCGGGTTTAGGTTTGGGTTTTCAAGTTTAGGTTTAGGTTTAGGTTAGGAGTTGAGATTAGGATTAGGTGTAGGTTTAGGTTTAGGTTTAGGGATTTGAGAATACATTTAGATTTTAGGTTTAGGCTTAGGTTTAGGTTAAGGTTATAGGTTTAGGTTAGGTTTAGCTTATAGGTTATAGGTTATAGCTTTAGGGAATCGAGAATAGGTTAAGGTTTAGGTTTAGGTTTAAGAAATCGTGTTCGTGTTCGGGATCGGGTTTATGTATGGATTTTCAAGTTTAGGTTTAGGTTTAGGTTAGGGAGTTGAGATTAGATTAGTTGTAGGTTTAGGTTTAGGGATTTGAGAATACATTTAGGTTTTAGGTTTAGGTTTAGGTTTAGGTTTTAGTTTATAGGTTTAGGTTATAAGTTATAGCTTTAGGGAATTGAGAATAGGTTAAGGTTTAGGTTAAGGAAATTTGGTTTGGGTTCTGGGATCGGGTTTAGGTTTGGGTTTTCACGTTTAGGTTTAGGTTAAGGAGTTGAGATTAAGATTAGGTGTAGGTTTAGGTTTTAGGTTATAAGTTTAGGTTATAGGTTTAGGTTTAAGTTAGGTTTAGGTTTAGGTTTAAGGAATTGAGAATAGGTTAAGGTTCGGTTTTAGGGATTTGATAATACATTTAGGTTATAGGTTATAAGTGTAGGTTATAGGTTTAGGTTTAAGTTAGGTTATAGGTTAAGGTTTAGGGATTTGAGAATATGTTAACGTTTAGGTTTAGGGATTTGAGAATACATTTAGTTTTAGGTTTATGTTTAGGTTAAGGTTATAGGTTTAGGTTTAGGTTTAGGTTATATGTTATAGGTTATAGGTTATAGCTTTCGGGAATTGAGAATAGGTTAAGGTTTAGTTTTAGGAAATCGGGTTCGGGTTCGGGTTTAGGTTTCGGTTTTAAGTTTAGGTTTAGGTTTAGGTTAGGGAGTTGAGATTAAGATTAGGTGTAGGGATTTGAGATTACATTTAGGTTATAGGTTTAGGTTTAGATTTTATGTTTAGGTTATACGTTTAAGTTTAGGTTATAAGTGCCGCTTATAGGTTTAGGTTTAAGTTAGGTTATAGGTTATAACTTTAGGGAATTGAGAATAGGTAAAGGTCTAGGTTTAGAAATCGGGTTCGGGTTCTGGATCGGGTTTAGGTTTGGGTTTTCAAGTTTAGGTTTAGGTTTAGGTTAGGGAGTTGAGATTAGGATTAGGTGTAGGTTTAGGTTTAGGTTTAGGGATTTGAGAATACATTTAGATTTTAGGTTTAGGCTTAGGTTTAGGTTAAGGTTATAGGTTTAGGTTTGGTTTAGCTTATAGGTTATAGGTTATAGCTTTAGGGAATCGAGAATAGGTTAAGGTTTAGGTTTAGGTTTAAGAAATCAGGTTCGGTTCAGGATCGGGTTTATGTATGGATTTTCAAGTTTAGGTTTAGGTTTAGGTTAGGAGTTGAGATTAGGATTAGTTGTAGGTTTAGGTTTAGGGATTTGAGAATACATTTAGGTTTTAGGTTTAGGTTTAGGTTTAGGTTTTAGTTTATAGGTTTAGGTTATAAGTTATAGCTTTAGGGAATTGAGAATAGGTTAAGGTTTAGGTTAAGGAAATTTGGTTTGGGTTCGGGATCGGGTTTAGGTTTGGGTTTTCAAGTTTAGGTTTAGGTTAAGGAGTTGAGATTAAGATTAGGTGTAGGTTTAGGTTTTAGGTTATAAGTTTAGGTTATAGGTTTAGGTTTAAGTTAGGTTTAGGTTTAGGTTTAAGGAATTGAGAATAGGTTAAGGTTCGGGCTTTAGGGATTTGAGAATACATTTAGGTTATAGGTTATAAGTGTAGGTTATAGGTTTAGGTTTAAGTTAGGTTATAGGTTAAGGTTTAGGGATTTGAGAATATGTTAAGGTTTAGGTTTAGGGATTTGAGAATACATTTAGTTTTAGGTTTATGTTTAGGTTAAGGTTATAGGTTTAGGTTTAGGTTTAGGTTATATGTTATAGGTTATAGGTTATAGCTTTCGGGAATTGAGAATAGGTTAAGGTTTAGTTTTAGGAAATCGGGTTCTGTTCTGGGTTTAGGTTTCGGTTTTTAAGTTTAGGTTTAGGTTTAGGTTAGGAGTTGAGATTAAGATTAGGTGTAGGGATTTGAGATTACATTTAGGTTATAGGTTTAGGTTTAGATTTTATGTTTAGGTTATACGTTTAAGTTTAGGTTATAAGTGTAGGTTATAGGTTTAGGTTTAAGTTAGGTTATAGGTTAAGGTTTAGGGAATTGAGAATAGGTTAAGGTTTAGGTTTAGGAAATTGGGTTCGGGTTTAGGTTTGGGGTTTCAAGTTTACGTTTAGGTTAAGGGGTTGATATTAGGATTAGGTGTAGGTGTTGGTTTAGGGATTTGAGAATACATTTAGGTTTTAGGTTTAGGTTATAAGTTTAGGTTATAAGTATAGGTTTAGGTTGGGTTATAGGTTAAGGTTTAGGATTTGAGTTTAAGTTAAGGTTTAGGTTTAGGTTATAAGTATAGGTTTTGGGATTTGAGAATACATTTAGGTTTAGGTTATAAGTATAGGTTATAGGTTAAGGTTAAGGTCTAGTTTTAGGTTATAAGTATAAGTTTTGGGATATGAGAATTGGTTTAAGTTAAGGTTGTAGGTTTAGGTTAAGGTTGTAAGTATAGGTTATAGGTTTAGGTTAAGGTTTAGGTTTAGGTTATAGGTATAGGTTTAGGTTTAGGTTTTAGGTTTAGGTTATAGCTTTAGGGAATTGAGAATAGGGTAAGGTTGAGGTTTCAAATCGGGTTCTGTGTTCTGGGGTCGGGTTTAGGTTTGGGTTTTCAAGTTTAGGTTTAGGGTTAGGTTATGGAGTTGAGATTAGGATTAGGTGTAGGTTTAAGTTATAGGTTAAGGTTTAGGGATTTGAGTTTAGGTTAAGGTTATAAGTTTAGGTTAAGATTATAAGTATATGTTATAGGTTAAGGTTAAGGTTTAGGTTATAGGTTTTGGTTTAGGGTTAGGGTTAGGTTATAAATTATAGGTTATAGATTTAGGGAATTGAGAATGGGTTTAGGTTATAGGTTTGGGGTTATAAGTTTAGGTTAAGGGTGTGGTTCCTGCAAATACAGATATAAACCCTGCCTGTCTAAATGGTCAGGCCCTTTCAAAACTGTCCATAGGAAATGGACAGCTCTATCATGGGCATAACAGCGGTTCCCACCTTCCAGGGACCCTTTCTCTTCTGGATAGCTCCGATGCACATCCGGGTCTGCTCCATTAATCTTGAGCAAATACATAAACACTGTCTGTCCAAATGGTCAGGCCCCTCCAATGCTGTCCATAGGAAATGTGCAGCTTCATCATGGTCATAACAGCGGTTCCCACCTTTCAGCGACCCCCGCTCTTCCGGATAGCTCTGATGCACATCCGGGTCTGCTCCATTAACATCGAGCAAATACAGATATAAACATGGCCTGTCCAAATGGCCAGGACCCTCCAATGTTGTCCATAGGAAATGGACAGCTTCATCATGGTCATAACAGCGGTTCCCACCTTCCAGGGACCCCCTCTCATCCAGATAGCTCCGACGCACATCTGGGTCTGCTCCATTAATTTCGAACAAATACATAAACACGGCCTGTCTAAATCGCCAGGCCCCTCCAATGCTCCATAGGAAATAGACGGCTTCATATGGTCATAACAGCTAGGGGTGTACACAAACTAGGTTAGCTCGGTTAGCTCACTCGACCCGGCCCGAAAAAGCCCAACTCGCCCTGACCCGGAACTGAGTTCGGGTCAGGACGGGCCAATTTTTTAGGCCCAAAAGTGAGTTCAGGCTGAGTTCGGATACCTCCTAGTTTAGCCCGACTCAGTCCAAAATCTGACTCGCCCCGGGCCGACCCGACCCGACCCGGCCCGGCCCGGCCCGACCTGGTCGGGTGTATATATATATACATATATATTTTTAACCTAACCCTACTCGTCCCTTTCCCCTTTCACTTTCTGAGATTGCCCGAACCCATGGCCACGGTCCCCACCAAACCCTTCTCCTCTCTCCCTGCCTGACGGCCCAACCCCACCAAATCTCTCTAATCTCTCTCTCTCTCTGTCTCTCTCTCTCGTCCGACCAGCAGGCGGATGCTGTCCGACCACAGTCCGGCGACCCCTCGACACCCTCACTCTCTAATCTCTCTCTCTCTCTCTCTCGTTCGACCAGCAGACGGACGCTGTCTGACCAGGCGACCACAGTCTGGCACTGTAAGACCTGTATCCTAGTTCGTACTGTTTCGTCGAATCCCGCGATCCTTTCCGTCGAAGTCTGGCAACCCGTGACTGATAACCGACATTTGTGATCGACCCTAAGTCGTATCCTATAGAATCGAGTCACCTTAATCCGAGACTTGTACCATTGCGACCGCACCATCGCAGCGGTTCCGACGCCGCGTCTCGTGCATTGATCCGATACCTAGGTCAAAAGATGTGGGCCAGCTTTTATTTTGAAGAAACGCTGCACTTTTACGATCTCGAGAGAATCTCTACAGCATCTCAAATCAATCCCATCAATCAATCCTATCAATCAATCCTATAATCACCCCTCATGTCAAGTACAAATCACCCTCATACTTTCTTTCTCCATAAGTTAAGCAACCACTAAAGTCAACCCATCACTCACCTCACCCATCACTCACCTCACATCCATCACTCTCTCTCCTTAGAACTCTCTCTCTCTCTCTCATTTCTCACCACACTTCCCAAGCAAGCAAGAGGTGCTCACGTCCAAGCCCTTCTTAAGAGAGAAAAGTGAGTGTGTGGCCCACCTTCCTCTCCCAAAAACCCTCAATCCTAGCCATTTAACTCTCATCCTCTCCATCAAAGTGAAGTACAAGGTGACCGACTTTCCAATGGACCAAGAAGATCGAAGGTGGGTGCTTATTAGGCTAGATTTTTCATGTTTTTATGGTGGACCAAGTGAGGCCTACCGATCAATGGTATGGATCTCACTTGGGACCCTAAGATGTGGCCGATGGCCCACCTTGATCATCAATATCATTCCATGATGGGGCCACTTTCCATGGACCCCATCATGATGTTTACTTTCCTAGCTTGAATAGGGGCCATCTAGACCATCTATTTTAGTGAAGAAGGAACCTCCACCATTGGATTTTTGATTTAATGGGCCCACATGTATTGGGACCCACTTGATGTATGATTGGATGCTTGAAACGAAGGGCCCATAGTGTCGGGGTCCCTCCATTACGCGTGTCCCACTCTCTTTTTCTCTCTCTCCCTCTCTTGTCATTTATTTATTTTGTGTATAATGGAATGGCCATGTGGCCCACCCGAATGGATGCCACCATAAAGCATGGTTTGGACCCAATTCACTTGTGGGCGAGGCCCACCTTACATGTGTATATGACCCACACCATCCTCCATGTGGTGGCCCACCTAAGCCAGGCCCACCTCGAATGTATGTGTTACATCCCAACTGTCCAGCGTCCAAGGACGCTGGACGTGGACTGAGAAAACACAAATATTAGCTTGGTTCACAAGATTTTGGGGTGGGTCACTTGTCTAGGCTCCACCTTGATGTATGTATTCAATCCATGTCATCTATCCTATTTACCAGCTCATTTTAGTCGTTGAGCCGAAAAATGATGCTGATCCAACTTTCTAGTGGGCCATGCCTTAGCGAACATTAATTTTCACCATTTAAAGTTGCTTAAATTTTTTCTACATGTCAAAAGATGCCCAATATTGGGCTTGATGGATGGGTTATGGGCTAAAGAATGCATTGGCTGAGGTGGATTCACTTGACGTGGGACCCACATGCGAAAAACCATGAAAAAACCATGATTTCAAAAAAAAATAAAATAAATAAAAACAGCAGTAGCCGCTGTTGTTGCCATTGTCAGAGGCGTAGGCAACGCCTGCGTACGTTAGCGGGCGTGAACGAGTAGGGCCCCACAGGTCCCCTGCCGTGGGCCCCATCGTGATGTATATCTGTCATCTAAGCGGTTCATATGGTGGGCCCTTAAGGCAGTGGGCCGCCCTCCAAAAATTAACCATATCTAATGCTCAAGTGGCACACGTCAGAGGAAACAGTGGGATTGAACGTATACCATTGAAACCCATTTTGGGTCCACAGATGTTTTGGATCATTGAGAAATTTGTTTTTCCTCATCCTTTGGGTACGTGTGACCCTATCAACAGATTGGATGCCAAATAAACATTATGGTGGGCCCCACATGGAACCCACCATTGATGTATGTGTTGTGTTCCCACCGTCCAGGCGGACGGTGGAACCCACCATGATATATGTATTGTATTCACACTGTCCAGCGGACGGTGGAGCCCACGATGATGCATGTGTTTTATTCACACTGTCCAATGACAGTGGGACCCATCATGATGCGTATGTTGCATCCCAACCATCCATTCACTTTGAAATCTCATCTTGTGGCTTGAGCTAAAGGAGTCAAGTCCATAATTCATGTGGACCCCCACCATGATGTATGGGTTGCATCCAAACCATCCACCATTTGGCAAGCTTGTATTGCAGGCTTGAGACAAAAATAGGACTGATCTATAGTTCAAGTGAGCCCCATCTTGATTTATATGTGGCCACCCATTGAGGCCCACCTTGGTATATATAAGGCCCAAGTGATTAGGCCCACCTTGCCATATTTGTGGCCCACTGTTGAGGCACACCGTGATGTGCATGAGGCCGTTGTTGAGGGCCACTTTGATGTGAATGTAAGGCCCATGTTATGAGGCCCATTCGATGTATTTGTGGCCCGTTATTGAGGCTCACTTTGATATATATGAGACCCATGTTACGAGGCCATTGTGATGTTTTCAAAGGCCCATGGGATATGGCCCATTGAAATGTACATAAGGCCCCTTTGATGCGGCCCACTTGATTGATATAAGGCCCATATGAGGTGGCCCATTTGATGTATCTGAGGACTATGGGTCGAGGCCCAATGAGATGTATATAGGTCCATTGTAATGTGTGATTCCCCATGGTTTGTGTAATGATATTTATGGCGGACCGTGCCTTGGGAGCAATGTTGGTTTGACATCCACATTGTAAGTACAATGTTGGTTAAATGTCCGCATTGTGACTCTCCCTAAGGCCCATTGATAGGCCCATACTCATTGTGTGTAGGCCGTCTAAGCCCATCTGTATTGTAAGGATAGTTCATTACTTTATAAAATACTTAGTATAACTCCATGATTCATGCCCATACGCATCATATGTATGCTTGATATGAGGACTATTTGATCATAGCATAAGTCATTAGGCTGAGACATTACGGAACTCCATATGAGACTGAGTGCTTGACATGAGCGCTTGGTACACACAAGATTGCCGCATGTTTATATGGTGTAACTCATGCATCTCGCATAAGTGTGACTTGATCACTGCACGCCCTAGCGACATCAGGGTCGTGGCCTCCACAGGCACATTGTTGATGGTCGTATCGGATACCGAAAATATTGGTTCTAGCATTGTGAGCACTTAGGATGTCCTTGGGTGAAAATCCCATAACCTTTTTGGTACCAAGAGTTGTTCCAACGTCTAGATCGAGTGGATACATGAGCGCTCAAGTGCCGAATACCAGTAGGACACATCTTCCACTGTGTCGTGGTTGGTTGGAAGAAGGTGTGGCCTTATCCGCCTGAGTGAGGGGGCTATAAGCTAGGCTAAGTTTGACCAGCTCACAAATGAGTCCGCTATCGATGAGCCGGGTAGGTATTGGTAGACTACTGGTCAGGCAGATAGTGTGGTCTCTTCCACTTGCTTCACTGTGCAGCTAGGGAGGAGGCAGTCAGTGTGAGGTGTATTAGACCCCAGTGATATCCAGAGAGGAACTGTATTGATATGTGTACTTGATGAGTACTGACACGCTTGTTTTGCATCTCGCATATGACATTTGGCTATATAGGCCTCGCATCGCATGGCCTTGGTATGGCTGATAGCATTCATGCCTTGCATCCATAGCTTTGGTATAACTGATAACATTCATGGACTTACCACATTTTTCTGCATTACTCTGATATTGTATACTTGGCACTCGCCTTACACACACTTTCACCACCCTCTAAGCTTTCTATAAGCTTATGCACAATAGATGCGTGCAGGTGGCGTTAGGTTGCTGCAGCGTTGAGCTCGGAGCGTGTAACAGTCTTTTGGAGCTTTTGGAGTTTTCTTTGATATCTTCATATTGTATTTCCCTTTCTGCATTATACTTGAAGTTTTTATTATAGTAGATATGTGGTGATGTTGTTTTGTGACTTGGTTATGCTCCATTACAAAAAAAAATCATACTGAAAATCCTCCTTGTAGGATCCCAGGATCGGAATCTGGCGTATGGGCGCTAGGAGCCGAGAATGGGATACTACGGAGGCTGTCGGCGCCGGATTCAGCGATCTAGAATTTTGTGAGCTCGATTTCTGAGTTTGGGGCGGGACAGGCGCCCTACTCGACGCTCTCACGGTCTCACCTCTCTAATCTCACTCTCTCTCGTCCGACCAGCGGGCGGAAGCTATCCGACCAAGGTATGATCTCTCTCTCTCTCTCTCTCTCTCTTAAATGGATACAAATTTCCCTATTTTTTTAATGGGTTTTGTGCAATGTTTCAATTTAAATTAATTATGTGTCGAATATACAATGTCTCAGTGCCTGTGTATCATCCATTACACTATACTGGAGTATGAAACTTTCATCTTCTTGGATTTATTTAATACTCCAGCTGCATAGAACTTGATAATCAGGCATTTTAATATGTAGATATGAGTTATATTAACTCGAATTAAACCGAATAAACTGTCGATATCACTGTACCCGAGTTACATTCCAAAAATAAGGTTAGTTTCACGATCCTATTTTCTAATTTATGGCGACTTGTTTGTGGATATAAACCAGTAGATGTTTATCATTTTTAACCATCCAATAAATGTTAAAAAATCTAATAGTAAGTTAATCAAATAAGAGTTATTTATTGGTTTATGATACATCTGAAACTGAATAAATAAATTAGACAGTTAATTTGAACTATTTGTATGCCATGTAATGTAATTTTTGGGTAACTTATAAGTGCCGAATATCATTCATCACACGCTGCAATAAAAACAACTATTGATTCCAACGTTTAAAAAAAAGATAAAAGATAAAGATAAAGAAAAATGAAAGAGAAGACAACAAAGGAAAGGGAAAAGGAGCCTTCAAAGTCGATGTGATGGCAGATCTCTTGGTCAAGCATCGCTTTGCATTTCAAGCATTTCAAATCCATGGCCTCTGTCTCTTCATCATTTCCACTTCTTATATTTGCAAGAATCTCAGCTCTCATAGTAGCAATCCTAGTCCTCATTTGGGCCCTTGCCTTCCAAACAAGCTTCCTACCTCATAGTTACTTGTTTTAATTTGAACTACTAAAGCTCATGTTTGCATTTGATGAGAAGGGAGGAAATACATTTCCACTTCTGGGTTTTCTAGAGAATGTGTGGATTTGATGTGAATGGATGGAGTGCGTGTCTGTATATGGTGAAAGGAGGAAAACCCATGTTCTGTTTTTGGTTGTTTTAGTTTGGTTGGAAGAAAAAAAAGGTGAATTTTTATGTGATTGGGGTGAAAAACCCATGTTCTGCTTTTTCCTTTTTTGTTGAGTGGGAACGAAAGTGGGTGATTTTGATGTGAATGGTTTGCTGCAACTGGCAAATGATGGAAGGAGAAGAATTCATCTCCTCTTTCTTCCTGTTTTGTTGAGTAGGAACAAAAATGAGTGATTTTGATGGGATTTGTTACTAAAGGAGTACCTAGGTTCTATCTCTATGCACCTCTCTGGTTTTGTTTTGTTTTTATTTTTTGGTTGCCAAACACACCCTAAAAGTTTTGAACCAACTCATTCTGAGCTGAAGTCATGATGTTTTTGTGAAATTTGATCCGCTCATCAGCTCTCTAGCTTAAGTTAGGAAGTTATTCTAAAAGCAAATCTAATCCAAAATTCAAGTGGGACATAGCAAAGAGAATAATAGGAATGAGATGCAGACCTTTAAGTCTGCCTATGTTTTAAATCAAGCTGATATTTAATTATTATTTTTTTATTTATCATCCACCTTATGAACTCATTGGACATTATGTAACATGATGATTTCAACAGTTGGGTACTCCCATTCTTACTCTTTTATATTGTGTCGCTCATTATAGTATTATCTCAACTTGATTTTTGGACTCATGTCTTAAAATGATCTGGCATAATTGTAGTTGGGTACTCTCATTCTCACTCTTTTAAACACATTTTGTTATTAGTTAGCTAAATGTTGATTGTCAATTACAATTGATTATGGAATTGTTAGGACTATTAGTTGTCAATTATAGAATTGATTTCTTTAGAACAGCAACCTGTTTACTTATATCAATTGCCTATTGGATATATATATATATATATATATATATTGTTTTTGTTGTAGTATAGGATAATCAGTTGCCCATTTGAGGATTTCTATGTTGCCAGACATAGATTGAGTGTGTTCATGGATGCATAGAAATTCTCAAATTGTCCCTTTTTGGATAGTTCAATGTTGGATAGATAGTAAGGTTTTCATTTATTCTAATTTAAATGCACATACTTGTTTCAGTTCGTCTCTCTTAATTCTCTCTGGATATTTTTCTTGCATTTACTTCATCATCAAATATCCACACTTTGTGTGGATAGTTGACGTGTGAATCAAATCTAAGATTAATATATTCTGGAGAGATAAGGGGAGATGCTGCCGAAATTTTGGCGTGACATTTAAATTGAATAATGAAAACATTACTATCTATTCAACATTGAATGGGTAACTGATTTAATTATTTTTTATGTTGTTCTTGTAGTATAGGATAATCAGTTACCCATTTGAGGATTTTTATGTTGCCAGACATAGATTGAGTGTGTTCATGAATGCATAGAAATTCTCAAATTGTCCCTTTTTGGACAGTTTAATGTTGAATAGATATTAATATTTTCATTTATTCTAATTTAAATACACATGGTTGTTTCGGTTCATCTCTCCCAATTCTCTATGGATATATTTCTTGCATTTACTTCCTCATCAAATATCCACACTTTGTGTGGATAGTTGACGTGTGAATCAAATCTAAGATTAATATATTCTGGAGAGATAAGGGGAGATGCTGCCGAAATTTTGGTGTGGCATTTAAATTGAATAATGAAAGCATTACTATTTATCCAGCATTAAATGGGTAACTGATTTATCCGCTTAGAAAATTCTTCACTAAGGTCCAAGGATAAATGAAATTGTTTCATTTCTTTAGATATGGCTAGTGAGGATGAAGTCCCACCTACGGCTACCCCTAGTAGCGGTGTCGGTGCCGGTGCATCAGCCACATCACCACTTGTTGTTGAGGGAGAGGGTTCTTTAACTGCAAATAAAGGAAAGAAACGGTCAGCTATTTGGGATGATTTTGAAGAAGTAGTAGTTAACAATGTCCCAAAGATCAGATGTATGCACTGCAAAAGTCTATACACCAAAAGTGTCGGGGATTCGACGTCTCATTTAAATAGACATAGAAAAAGTTGTGCAAGGAGACCTAGACCTCCACGTTCAGACCAACAATTGCTATCGTTTACAAAGTCCGAAGGATCTGCTTCTGAAGGTACACTTACTACTCATAAGTTTGAAAAAGGGAAGCTGAAGGAGTGGTTTGTAAAGCTTATTATCATTGATGAGCAGCCATTTAAGATGGTAGAGAGTGAAATATTTATGGGATACAGTAAATACCTTAATCCTCAGTTTGAGAAGGTCTCCTGTGTTAATGTGAAGAGGGAGTGCATGAAGATGTATGCCAGTGAGAAAATGAAGCTGAAAGCAGTTTTAGATTCGGTTTCAAGGGTAAGTTTGACGTCTGATATGTGGATTGCTCAAAATCAAAGAAAGGGTTACATTTCATTGACTGCACACTATGTTGATGAAAATTGAAAACTCTGTAAGAGAATATTGAACTTTTGCCACCTTCCACCCCCCATTCCGGTTTAGTTATTTCAGATTACATTTACAACTGTCTACGATATTGGGGCATTGAAAAAAAAGTCAGTTCATTAACTTTAGATAATGCTTCAAAAAATGACAATGTCATATAATTCTTACGTAACCAGTTTAAGGCAACTGACAATTTATTTTTTGAGGGAAAAATATTTCATGTTTGGTGTTGTGCACACATTCTCAACTTAATTGTATAAGAAGGGTTGAAATCAATTGACCAAACTATAGAGAATGTGAGGGAGAGTGTGAAGTACATAAGAGGCTCACCGTCAAGATTGAGTATATAGAATGACATCGTCTAACGTTTGAATTTAACGTCTCCAAAAACGTTAAAGCTAGATGTATGCACACGTTGGAATTCTACTTTTGAAATGTTGGATTCAGCCCTGAAATTAGAACATGCCTTTCCAGAATATGCAGTGCGTGATAGAACATATGCTTAGTTGCTTACTAATGATGATTGGAGTAAAGCGAAAGAAGTTCACAAGTTTTTGAAGGTTTTTTACGACTGTACGAAAATATTTTCTGGCAATAAGTTTCCTACAATAAATATGTTTCTTCCATCTGTGTGGAAGATCAAGGATGCCCTGAAGAAAGCTGCTAATGATGGTCCATTTTTTCTCCAAATCATGATAGGTGGTATGCAAATGAAGTTCGATAAGTACTGGGATGATTGTCATCTGATAATGTCCTTAGTTGTTATTCTTGATCCTCGGCGCAAGATGAGTTATGTTAAGTACATCTTCACGATGATTTATCCTACTGAAAAGGAAATATCTGAAACCTCGAAGGTTCGTGACGCAATCGAAGCATTGTACAACTCGTACACAACCATAGTGTCCACACCAAGTGCTTCTGAAGTTAGATCGCAAGTTGCTTCAAGCTTCGACGATAATGATTTCATGTCTTTCTTAGCATAAGAAAATACAGACACAAACACAAAAGAATCAGAGTTAGACATGTATCTCAAAGAATCAGTCATACTAAGACAGGATTCATAGTTCGATGTTTTGAAGTGGTGGAAATTAAGAGTTAGTGAAGGAAAATACCTTATACTATCGACGATGGCACAAGATATTTTATCAATTCCTATTTCAACAGTGGCATCAGAATCTGCGTTTAGCATAGGGAGTAGGGTCGTGAGCTAGACTAGAAGTTCTCTTGCACCAGATACAGTGGAAACATTAATTTATACACAAGATTGGTTGCGTCTGAGTCTAAGAGGTTATGATCTGGATGAGGAAGAGGAGGAGAATGTGAATGAAGCCGTAACACATGAAACAACAGCAATATGATGGATGTTTGGGATGGATTTTCTGATCTTGTTAGTTTATTTGAATTTACAAATGCTGTAATGGGTACTCTTTTGACTTTTATTTTTATTTATCTGTTATGTTGATGGATGTTATGCAAGCTGCGCAATGCATTAATGGCTCTTTTTTATCCATAAATTGCTTTTATTTTATGTCAGTATTTCATTATTTCTAAAAATCCTAAAATACTTTTCCAACACAATATGTAGATGTCTTCAAGCAAACCATCGATTGACATTTAGGACTATGGTTCCTTAGTCCATTCTCCAAAGTCTGGAAAGTTAAAGATTTTGTGTAATTTGGGTGGAGCCAAGTTTGTTAAGAAAACTAATCGGCTCAGATTACACTTATCCTGTCAGGGCGGAGATGCAAAATCATGTCCTAAAGCCTTAAAAGAAATCCAAGTTCTTTTCCAAGCAGTTCTTGACTCAAACAAAAAAGCTTCCACTCCCCAATCCAAACTTTCTGAGGCAGAGAATGAAGCTAAATTATTAGCGTTGGAAGAAGAACAATTCCAACTCGCTTTAAAGCGTAGTATGAAAGAGGCTTTTATACATCAGCGATGTCCTCCAAGACCACATGATGTCGAAGCAGGTTCAAGCTACACAGGTAAAAAGAAGAATAGTAAGAATTCAGCTAAGTTTCTCTCCAGTCTGGGTGCATTTTACAGGACATTGGGAACTACATATAAATCTTCTCATAAAAATAGTTTGAAAAATCTAATTCAAACTATACAAGAGGAGGGCAATAAAAAGCTATCTCCACCTTCTGAAGAGGGAGAGGTGAATGATTACATATATGAAGATTTAGATAGTAGCTCGGGCTCAACAGATGAATTTCCTCAACAGTAGTAGTCAGTAGTGTATGACTGTATTTAGTTTATATAAAATGTTTTATTTTATGCTTTGTCAAATGTATGTAAATGTCCTGACTAGTTAGATTTTTTGTGGAGTCTATAGTTCAACTATCTAAACCATTGATCGAGGGTCTTGTAATGGGACGCGGATTACCTGTCAAAGCCCTTCCCATGAACTTGCTGTAAGGTTCGAAACTGGCCCAAACTCAGGTTTGAAACTGGCCCGAACTCGGCTCAAACTCACGCCGGGCCCGGTTTGGGCTGGAGATGTTGGCCCGATGACCTGGCCTGGTCGGGTTCAGGCCTTGTGTGGCTGTTGAACGGGCCTGGACGGGCTGAGGCCAGCTAGACTCGGCCCGACCCGTGTATACCCCTAATAACAGCAGTTCCCACCTTTTAGGGACCCCCGCTCAACATTCGGATAGCTCCGACACACATTCGGGTCTGCTCTATCAATTTCGAGCTAATACATTTAAAAACAAGGTAGGCATCTATTTTTTTATGGATGAAAAACAATCGTCCAGACTATTCATCAGGTAATCCCTACAATGGATAGTAGTTGGACGTTGAATGATTAAATGCATTAACCACTTCTATTACTTTTCTGCATATACATAAGATTCATAGGCTGAAAATTTACCATCAAGTTCATGTTTTATGTTCGGTTAGTAGAGAAGGACAAACTCTTTATACCAGATGACCTACAACTAATGAAAATTTATAAGTAAATTGTGCAAGGTTTACAGTAATCTTAGAGTGAAGAAAATTTTCAAGTATGTGCATTTTGGTCTAAGTTCTTTCTCTAATTATGATAGCCTTAGGAGGGTTGATATAAGGGATGGGTTGATTACAAAAGGCCTGATTAAAACTATATTGGGTTATCTTGCCGGACATAATCATTTCAGGACCAGCAAGATAATCCAATATAGTTTTAATCAGGCCTTTTGCAAACCCATCCCTCATATCAACCGTCCCAAGGCTATCGTGATTAGAGAGATAACTCAGACTGTAATGCACATACTTGGAAATTTTCTTCACTCGAAGATTACTGTAAACCTCACACAATTTACTTGAAAATTTTCATCAACTGTAGGTCATTTGGTACAATGTATATTCAACGATGTATATAATACAATGTATATAATATGAAATAGTACATGAGTGAGATAAGACAACGTAACCTTTTATATAGAAGCCAGAGATTGATAGGTTAAGGTTGTCCTATTGAGGAGATTCTTAGGCATAGTCCATCTGCTGTTGGGGCAAACATGCATGGGTTTAGATTATTGGACCATGGATCCCATCTGTCATTGAAAACCAGGGATTAAAATTAGTGTATTGGGTATCATATCATTCACCACCGATAAGGCGGCCAATACTTCAAACCTTGTTCAAAACTGTTTTATTCTGTGCAAAGATGTAACATTGCCACACGATACTTGTGATTGTGGTTTAAATCCAATGTTTGTTGCTACGAAGTGCTAAATTGTACAGCTCATCCATGTACATAGACACCATTATATATGCTCAAAGTTGTGGGCCACATTGTGTATGAAATCAGATTATCAAATCATCTAATCACTGTGGTCCTTAGACAATGCTCCATCCACAAAAATTCATGTATGCGCTCGATCAGTGCATTGTTACTTGATGGATTTTTATGGAAGTGCAGCAGATGTTAAGTTTGGGTTTACAAGTTTAGGTTTAGGTTAAGGAGTTGATATTAGGATTAGGTGTAGGTTTAGGTTTAGGGATTGGTATTTACATTTAGGTTTTAGGTTTATGTTTAAGTTTGAGGTTTTAGTTTATAGGTTTAGGTTATAGATTTAGGTTTAGGTTTAGGTTTTAGGTTTAGGTTTAGGTTAAGGTTTAGGTTTTAGTTTCGGTTTAGGTTTTAAGTTATAGGTTTAGGTTTAGGTTTAGGTTAAGGTTATAAGTTTAGGTTATAGGTTATAGGTTAAGGTTTAGGTTTTAGGTTTGTCTTGAATAATTAGGTCTCTCTCTCTCTCTCTGTCTCTCTCTCTCTCTGTGTGTGTGTATGGCATCAACAGTTCCACAAAAAGAAGGTTGTCATGGTTCATCCACTTGGATACCTTCTTTAGAAATAACTCATAGTTCTTCATATGTTGCGAAAACAAATAAGGTTTAAGTATTCCTAGTTCAATCCTCATGATTCAAACAATAAGCTTTGATTTTAAGATGAGAGAAGATCATTTACATTTGGTAATATAATCTTAACATTTGATAGCTGAAGGTTCCTAAGGAATGAATGTGAAAAGCTAGTTGATATAACTTCTTCAATAGGATTCTCTAATTGTATTTGACATGCTTAGAGATTTTTCCTCTCCATTGTTATGAACATTATGGAAACATCATTAGAATTACAACAATTTGGTTGCCTCCTCTTCTATAGACTGAAGGTTTCAAATTCAATTTTAGAAAAAGTGGAACTTGCTTACTTGTCTCACTGTATAAGTTTTGAGAAATCTGTAGTAACATTAAGAACAAGTCAAGTGACCATACACAGTCGGGTGATGTGAATGATAATGACAACAATGATGTTGGCATTTGTATGTATGCATGAACCAGTATGTACCACAAGAAGTCCGATGATGATTTGGAATTTGTCTTGAATCCATTACATGTAAACAACTTGATATCAGTCCCAAAGAGATAGTGGCCGACCGTTGTATGTGCTCATGTTCATACTAAAACAACTATTTCAGTAGAAACTTTGATGCAGTAGATGTTACTGCATGGAGCCAAAATCTGATGATACCAAGAGATGCTACATGAAATTAGTACGGGCAATCCTCAGGGAAATTGAAAATAAAAATTGCTGGTCTCAGGCGGTAGATCCTCAGGGAAAATGAAAATAAAAATTGCAATGCCCAAACCGAGCGATATGCATCTCTGTGGATGTATGTAACAACAAAGAGAAACAGAAGCTATACATGCGTGACATAGAACTATTACTTTCTTATAGTCATTCTTACGAATGGAAACCATGTGTATAACAACTCAAAAACCCACCACTCTAAAACACCTGGTTCTACATGTCTGCATGTATATGTGTATGTATGTATGTATGTATGTATGTTTAAAAAAAATTAAAACTCACCTTGTTCCCTTAATTCCATACATATACACACATGCATATATGTATATCTGTATATACCTAAGATGTATGTATATGTATGTATGTATGTATGTATGTACACAAACATCATTTAAAAAGCAAAAAAAATAACGTGAGCCACCATCCATTCATCAGATTGGGCCACATCAGTATGAGAAAAATGGCGCTGGGAGAGAGAGATTGAGAGATATACACATGAAATGATGGGGGTTCCGAATCCAGGGAATCACCCATTTGGAATCACCCATTTGGAATCACCATTTGGCGCTGGGGTTTCCAATAATGGGGGTTCCGAATCCAGGGGGTTCCAAATCGTGGCGCTGGGAGAGAGAGATTGAGAGAGAACCACCACTATCAATCGATTGAGAGAACCACCTCTATCAATCGACTGAGAGAGAGAGAGAGAGAGAGAGATTGAGAGAGAGAGAGAGCATTACCTGATCTTCGTGAAGAGATCGACAGGAAGAGAGAGGTGGGAGAGATCTTTAGGGCCGGCGCTGGGAGACGGACAGACGAAAATGAGGATGCGTGGCTGAGAGGGAGAGAGAACAGGGTTCCTCATTTTAGGGCATGTGGATTTCCTGCCAAAGGAGGCGTGCTCACCTACGCACCTACGCACGTGCGCATCTTTGCAAACATGTTATGGGTATTGAATCTGAACGGTCCATAATATGTAGAATCCCATGAAATCTTAAGGGGTGAATTTTCACCCTGATCTAAGATTCTGGTGGGGCATAGAAAAGAGAAATAAAAATCAAGGGAAGAAACTGTTTGCATTTTTCATAGTCCACCGAAGTCTCAGTTCAAAGTAAAAATTGATACCAGGGGGTTTATTGAGGTTTTGCTTCATTTGGACCATTTAGATTTTAGAGACTCATCATGTGTGATGAGTTCTCAAAATCGTTTTAAGTAGTCCATGCGAACTGGTTCGCAAGTGAGCGTTTTACGTTTACATATAAGTTCCTGCACAAGGATGCTGGGTGGGGCCCATCACCATGGTTGTGGAAAATCTACTCCGTTAATCCATTTATAGAGCTCATTTTAGAAAAATATACCAAAAACTAAGTGGATCCAAAACTCAAGTGGGCACACGAGATGAAACAGTGGGGATTTAGTGAGAACCATTGAAAATTCTTAGGGCTATAAAAAGCTTTGTTTCAGGCTTTTTTTTTATTATTTCTTTTGTATTTTCACTTCATCCCAGTATTAATGACCTTATCAACTATTTGGATGGCATATAAACATCAATGTGGGCCCACAGAGCACCAACCACCAGCCATCAAGTGGACCACACTGAAAAAAGCAGTGGGGGATTAAACGGCTACCATTGAAACCCTTTTGGGGGCCATAAAAGTTTTGGATCAAGCTGATCTTTGTTTTTACCCTTCATCAGGGCATGTATGATCTAATCAACAAATTGGATGTCAAATAAACAGTATTGTGGGCCTTAAGAGGATTTTAATGGTGGATATCCAATCAATATTATTTTCCTATGATGTGGTCCACCTTAGGTTTATATCCCTATCATTTTTCGATCAAGCCCTAAAATGATCGATAAAAATGGATGAACATAATGGATGAAATACATACATCATAGTGGGGCCCACATAGCACCGAATACTAGCCAACAGGCGAGTGGCAGGGGAGTAGCCAATCCGTTCCCATCCATGCTGGTATTTGTGGTGTGGTCCATTTAATCTTTGGATATAATTAATTTTTTGAATAATTCTCTGAAATGATCTTGAAAAATGGATGAACAGTGTGGATTGATCCCAAATTTTCGGTAAATCCAAAACTCAAATGGACCATGCCACACGAAACAATGTGGAATAATGATTTCCACCATTGATACCTTCCTTGGGCCCACAGTAACGTTTATTTGCCATCCAACCTATTCATAATATCAAATATTTATGAATGAAGATGATCTTGTAGATTGTCATGAGGTGCAAGCGTCAGACGCTGTCCATTTACACCTGTAAGTACATTTCCCTTAAAGTGGACAGTTGTCACAAATGTAGCATTTCATTTAAATCTGAATTTGATCGGATCAAGTGCTTAAATACTATTTTCCCTTAAAATTTATTTTTTGTCTTCAATCCAAAGCTTGAACTCACTATTCCAGGTTGTATTTGAAATCATTGAATCCATATTGCGTTGGGAATCCTGTGCACTTTCGGGATTCTGTTCCAGATGGAACAAATGGTACTAATAGAGAAATCTTTGTTTGTCTACACCCTCGAGTACATGTTTTTTGTGTACACAATTTGCTTATCTTTGTTGATGCTGGTGTACTGGACAGGTGTCACAAATGTATCATTTCATTTCAATCTGAATCTGATTAGTGTTCTCTTCCATCCCAAATCTAGGATGCAAGATCCTCTATTCTGTCATTTTTGAACATTTTCTTTTTATGGGTTTGTTGTGTACATTGTTTTCTTATGGTTACTAGATCTAAACACCTTCATCAACTCTTAAGGTTTTGGAGGTCCTCTTTTGCTACTAACATTGTTAATATCGATGTAAATGTATTTGATTCAATGCAGACAATCTATAAGATCATCTTTGGATCAAAATTATTTTTCCCCTACATACGGGTCTGTTTGAGCTCATCAACAGATTGCATGGCAAACAAACATTACCGTGGGCATTAAGGTGGCCCCAAGACTTTTTTAACGGTGGGTGTTCAATCACCCAATTGTTTCCTATGGTATGGTCCATGTAAGCATTGGATATACTTTATTTCTAGGTTAGTGTCATAGAATGAGATGAAAAAAAAAAAAGAAGGATGAACTGCATGAATATAGAATAGATACACCAATGTGGGCCCCATGAGCTGCACCGTGTTGGGTGAGTGCTTGTTTTCTTTTCCTAGAAGCTGCAATTGAGCCATCAATATGTGTTAGAGATTGTCGGTGGAACGTGGGATTGCCGCCCATGTGACTTTCATGTGTTTTTATACACTTTAAAAATCCTAGGACTCACCAAGATGAATATGTCATATCCATGCCTTTCATTTTTTCCACAAGATCATGGGCATAAGGGCCCGTTTGGTCGAGCAGATTGGAAGGGATTGGATGATATTGGAAGGGATTGGAAGTTAAATCCCGGGATTGACCGGTCGTGCCAAACGGACTAGGTGACCTGATCCTGGGATATAGCAATCCCATGGATCTTAAGACAATCCACTGACAACACCATCATTACCTTTAAATCCCATCCGGTCTACCGTAATCCATTCAAATTTACTTGGGATGTGTTTGGTTAGAGGGATTGGAAGGGATGGGAAGGTTTAACTCCAAGATTGGTCGGGTCGGGCATGCCAAATAGGCTCAATATAGCAATCCCGGGATACAGCAATCCCATGGATCTTAAGACAATCCACTGACAACACCATCATTGCCTTGAAATCCATGTCAACCACCCTAATACCATTCAATCCCTTCCAATCCACCCGGCCAAATGGCCCCTAAGTCTAAAAATGAGTCGAATCCAAAGCTTAATTAGACCACGTTACATAAAATAGTGACTCTAATGGACCTCAACCGCAGAAAGTAGTGACTCTAATGGACCTCAACCGTAGAAAGACAAAATCTATGGCTTATCCTTTCACAACCATACATTTGTTCGGTTGACTGAGGCGAACGACCTGATTTTTGGGATAGGGACTCTTTGTATTTTTCCCTTCATATAAGTCTGGTTAACCTTATTAAGGTCTGTAGGCCTTAGGAAGTTTTTAATGGTGAGCATTCGATCACCACAATTTCCCCTAGATGTGGAACTATGTCCTAGAATGGACTGGTAACACCACAATTTCCCTTATATGTGGTCCACCTAATATTTGGATCTGTTCAATTTTTGTAACCAGAATGGACTAGCAACACCACGTCCTATGGCCTATAGTGATTTTTATTTATCATCCAACTTGTTCAATAGATCACAAATACATGGATGAAGGGAGAACTAAAATATCAACTTGATCCAAAACTTCAGTGGCCTCCCAAAATTTTTCAATGGTTGACGTTCAGTTTATATTATTTCCTATGATGTGGTCCACTTTAGATTTTTATAGGCTTCATTTTTTAGCTTATGTAATAAAATTATATGTTAAAATGGATGAATGGAGTGGATAAAATGAATAAATCATGGTGAACCCCACAGGATTTACTCAGTACGCTTGGAACGGATGGGCTACTCCCCTGACACCAGCCAATGGATGGTGGTCGGTGCTCTGTGGCCCCCACCATGATGTATGTATTTCATCCATGCCGTCCATATATTTTTACAGATAATTTTACAATATGAGACCAAAAATGAGATATATCCAAATCTCAAGTGGACCACATTACAGGAAACAGTGTTGAATGAGCGTCGACCATTAAAAACATTTTGGTAGCCATAAAAGTTTTGGATCAAGCTGATTTTTGTTTTTTCCCTTCATCTGGTCCTGTATGACCAAATTAACAGATTGGATGTCAAATAAACAATACAGTGGGCCTTAGGAGGATTTTAATGGTGAATATCCAATCACTGTTGTTCTCATGTGGTGTGGACCACCTGAGATTTATATCCCTCTAATTTTTAGGATCAAGCCAAGAAATAATATTTAAAAATGGATGAACAGAATGGATGAAACACATACATCATGGTAGGGCCCACAAAGCAATGAAGTGACGTCAACAAGTTATAAATGCCCCACCATGATGTATGTGTTTTATCCACACCATAAATTCATCTATACAGATCATTCCAGGGCAAGGGTCAAAGAATGAGGCAGATCAAAATCTCAAGTTGACTCACCACAAAGAAATAAAAAATAAAAAATGTGGAGATTGAACGCCTACTAAAAAAAATAATTCAAAGAGCTATAGAAGTCTTGGATCAAGCTGATATTTGATTTTTCTCTTCATCCATGTCTTTTTTTTTAAAAAAAAAACTTATTAACAGGTTAGGTCTCAAATAAACATGACAGTGGCCCTAGGAAAGTCTCAATGGTGGGTGTCATTGTCCCCACTATTTTTGTTGGAAGGGCCACTTGAGATTTGGATCTGATTCGTTCTTTTGATCATCCCATAAAATGATCTCTCCAAATGAATGGACAGTGTTGATACAATACATTTGCACCCACCGTGAATGTATCTAGTTTATCCATGCCGTCCATCCATTTTTTCATCTTATTTAGGGGCTAAGACAAAAATTTAAGCATGCCCAAAGATCAAGTGTACCATACCATAGGAAACCATTGAAATATTGATTTCCACCGTTGAAACCTTTATAGGGTCCACAGTGATGTTTATTTCTCATCCAACCTGTTCATAAGATCACAAAAACATGGATGAAGGGAAATCACAAATACAAGCTTGATCCAAAACTTCTGTGGGCCCCAAGAAATTTTCAATGGTAGATGTTCAATTCACACTGTTTCCTGTGGTGTGGTCCAATTGAGGTTTGGATATACTTCATTTTTTCATTCAAGCCCTAAAATATTAAGGTAAAATGGATGTACGGAGTGGATAAAATACATAAATCAAGGTGGACCCCACAGAGTTTACTCAGTACAATAAGCATACTGAGTTTCTCAGTACGCAATTCGCGCCCTCCCAAAACTCCTCCCAAATCCGAAAGCCGCGCCCTCCAAAAACCCAAATCCCCCTCAAAACCCTAATCCCGCGCCCTCCCAAAACCAAAACCCCCCTCTCCCAAACTCTCTCTCTCTCTCTCTCTCTCTCTCTCTCTCGCGTGCTTGCCCAAACCATCTACCGGTTTTCCAACCTCTCTCCCAACACCTCTCTCTCTCTCTCTCTCTCTCGGTAGGGTTTTGAAATCCTGCGAACCATTTACGATCTCTAGCTCCTCAAAACAACAGTTAGTCTCTCTCTCTCTCTCTCTCTCTCTCTCTCAACCTCTCAATGTCGATTTATGGATTTGGGGATTTAGTAATTTATGAATTTTTATACTCTGGTTTCCTGTGGTGTGTGATGTTTTATTTAAACCAACATGATTTAAATGATTTTTAAACTCGCAAGTATACGAATCAGATGTAGATATGGTACGTATTACGAGATCGTTCCCACGAGGACTGGTCGTCACAAATCAAATTCACAATTCTCCTTAACTAATCCAATAAATAATGGAATGAACTACTAAGCACAATTCTAGAAAAAAAACAATTAAGAACATAGAAGAAAATTCAATCAGAGAAAGAGCACTAGGACTTTTGAATTCACCCCTAATTATCCTAACTCTTATTTTGTCTGTTGATTCACCTTGATCTAGATTGATACCACTTATATAGAGAAAGCATAATCTGTGTCCTTAATCGGGCATACAGAATGTCTAATTCTTTTAAGCAATGCCATGAATAACATATCCCATATCCTTGGTCGGGCATATGGGATGTATAGTTCATTAAGCATCCTGTTTCTTCCTCTATAGGAAACCTGTTCTTGATCAGACACAAGCACCTATAATAAGCATCCAAACAACATCCATATATATACTTTGGTCAAGTTCATAGATGGAGAAGTATAGAATTTAAACCAATCAAGCCCACTTAGAGAAAGAAACAAATTAATTAATATTCAAAGTAAATCAACCAATACAAGAGCTAATCAAATTAGGGGCTTCATCTCAGCCCTAGCTGAGAGATTAGTGACCTATAAAATCCATTAAACAGATGAAACAAAATTCATAAAAAGAGCACCAAACCAATCGATCTCTCTCTCTTCTTTCTTCTCTTTCTTCTCTCCCTTGCTCTAGATCTGGAATTCCCTGGTTCTGAATGCCTTTCCCACGTCCAAAACTCCCCTTTTATAGCTGCTGGATGGTTGGAGTCGATGGCAGAGTCGTAGAAGGACATGAAGTACAAATTTTTACAGCCATGATCGGTGGGCCCCACAGAGGTATTTTCTGGAAAATCCACCCCGTCCATTGGATTCAGGACGAAATTTCAGTCAAGAATGGGTGGTTTTGAACGTCTATTGACGCGGCCCAGAGAAGAAATCACGAAAAGATCAATTTTGAACATTGCAGAGCAGTCCGTTTATGACCTCTGTATCATGCACGTGTGCACGCATGGGAGTGGAATATCAGCATGGTTTTGAAGCTCTCGAGCCACTCTACAAGATGGACGGCTTGGATCAGCCGTACAGGTGACGGGTGGGGCCCATTGTCTTTCGCAAAAACAGTAGCGGCCTGGTTACGCGGACGCGAATCGCACAGCAGAAGCTTCCGCTGTGACAATGGTGGGGCCCATTCCCTTGATTTAATGAAAAATCCACTCCGTCCACTGAATTTCTGTCGAAATTGCGGTTAAGAAGGACTGATTTTGGTTGTCCGTTGATGTGGCCCACCCGTCTTTTAGCTAAGTCGTCTGTTTGTATTTGAACGGCTGAGATCCCAAAAAAACTTTGTTTATTCAAATTTCGTCAGCTAGGCAAGGGTTGTTGCTGACCCAAGAAGCGAATGGATGGTTTGGATTGTCCATTTGGACAATAGGTGAGCCCCACAACTGACGACCACTGATCGTTCTCGCGGACGATGGAACGGAGAGAGAAAGAGCGTGCGGGTTAGCACTTCGCTGACCGTCTTGGGCGGTCCGGTGCATAGCCGGTGCAAACGTGCAGTGTGCACGCTCCTCATACACATGGCCCACCGTGATGTTTACGAGAAATCTACACCATCCATCCTCTTTATCATGGTAATTTAACCGTCAATACCAAGGTTGAGGCAGTTCCAAATATCAGGTGGGCCCCAAATTAAAGATTAATAGGCTGATCTGTCCTTTGGACCACTTCCCGAGATCTTTAAGGGCTGAAATTTAATATGTACGGTTGATTTACGGACCCCATCTCATGTATGAAGTTTCGAACTGATCGGATAGTGGGAACCATGTGATCTTGCATTCTTGACCCTTTTCGGGCCCCTTTGGCTTGCTTTTCTCAGATCCCAGGCGTGTAAAATCTTCATTATTGGTTTTCTGGAGTCCATCCCGAGCTCTGGTAATTTCGGAGCGTCCAATCCATGCTTTTAACATTATTTTTCAATACACGCTCCTGATTTCATCCTGTAATAAAAACACAATTAAAACACTCCATTAAGCCTTATCATGTACGTCAATTTAGGCAATTACTGGGGTCTGATATGCAATATTTAACCCTGATCAGTGTGTTCCACCTAAGATTTAGATTTTCTTCAATTTTGGAATCATGCCCTAAAATGAGCTTCATCCATTTTCAAAAATCATTTCAGGGTGTAATCCCAAAAATGAAGCAGATCCAAATCTTAGGTCGACCATACCACGGGAAACAATGGTGATTGAATTCCCACCATTAAAATCTTCATGGGGGTCACATGAATGTTTATTTGCCATCCAACCTATTGATAAGGTCACATAGACTTGGATGAAGGGAAAACACAAATAAATATCAGCTTCGATCTAAAACTTTTGTGGCCCACAACAAGTTTTTAATGGTCAATCACCACCGTTTCTTGTGGTTTCGTCCACCTGAGATTTGTATGTTCAACCATTACTCTGGCATGGTGTAATGGTTGATACTCAGGCACCAAGAAGCCTATACACGTGGCACAATATTAAATCAAATCAAACCATCGAAACGGTGAACCTCACTTTAGATGGATCATTAAAAAAATTGCACTAATTTGACCGCTAAACCAGTTGATTAATGGAGATTTGTTGAATGGGTGAGATGAAAAGTTAGCCAATGATTCGGCAAACTACTTACTGTAAGCCAGTGTGGGGCCCACAATGTTGTATATGCACCATCCACTCTGTAAACTAGGTTTTATTCTCAATTCTAAGATACAGAGAAGACAATCCCATATCCACAAATCAAGTGGCCGCCGCCCGCCCCACAGGGAATGATAGAGATGAGATACCAACCGTAGGTTTGTGTGTGGGTCCATTATGGTGTTTATCTATAATCAAACTGTAGGCTTGTCGTCGAAAACTTATTGAGGCTATTAGTCTTGGATCAAGTTGATATTTGCTTCATCCATGTCCCTTTGTTACTAATGCACCTTATATTGTTCCATGGTCATCTGTTACCTATAATTGTCCTTGCAAACCTTCATGAGCTTGTATATTACAGTTGTTGTGATTAGTTAGTTTATAGTTGTGACTTGTAATTTATAGATTTGTAAGTTAGATAATTAGTTACTCGTTTGAGGATTTCTATGGGGCCATACATAGATATGGTGTGTTTTTGGTGGCATAAAAATCGCTCAAATTGTCCCATTTTGGACAGTTCAAGGTTAGATGGAAAGTATGCTTTCATACAATCTATTTAAATGTTCATGCCTGATCCGTGGTCCATCTCCTTGTCTCTCTCTGGATATGTTTCTTTTGTTCCGTATCCAATAACAAATATCTTTACATTGCTTTAGATATTGGCATCGGAATATAACGTAAGATCAACATATCTGGAGAGGCATGGGGAGATGCTGCCGGATTTTTGGCGTGGACGTTTAAATGGGAATATGAAAGTCTTACAATCTATCCAACCTTGGATGAGTAACTAATTTAAGATTTAATTGATTAGCTTAGAATTGATAGAGCAGACCCGGATGCACGTCGGAGCTATCCGGATGAGCGAGGGTCCTTAGAAGGTGGGAACCGCTGTTATGGCCATGATGAAGTTGTCCATTTCCTATGGACAGCAATGGAGGGGCGTGGCCATTTGGACAGGCCGTCTTTATATCTGTATTTACTCGAGATTAATGGAGCAGACCCGAATGTTCGTCGGAGCTATCCGGAAGAGCAGGGGTCCCTAGAAGGTGAGAACGACTGTTATGACCATGATGAAGCTGCCCATTTCCTATGGACAACATTGGAGGGACCTAGCCATTTGGACAGGCCGTGTTTATATCTGTATTTGCAGGTACCACACCCTTAACCTAAACCTATAACCCCAAACCTATAACCTAAATTCATTCTCAATTCCCTAAATCTATAACCTATAACCTATAACCTAACCCTAACCCTAAACCAAAACCTATAATCTAAACCTTAACCTTAACCTATAACATATACTTATAATCTTAACCTAAACTTATAACCTTAACCTAAACGGAAATCCCTAAACCTTAACCTATAACATAAACCTACACCTAATCCTAATCTCAACCCCGTAACCTAAACCTAAACCTAAACTTGAAAACCCCAACCTAAACTCGATCCCGAACCCGAACACGATTTCCAAAACCTCAACCCTACCCTATTCTCACCCCTAAAGCTATAACCTAAAACTTAAACCTAAACCTATACTTATACCTATATCCTAAACCTAAACCTTAACCTAAACCTATAACCTATACTTACAACCTTAACCAAAACCTACAACCTTAACTTAAACTAAACCTATTCTCATATCCCAAAACTTATACTTGTAACCTAAAACTAGACCTTAACCTTAACCTATAACCTATACTTATAACCTAAACCTAAACCTATTCTCAAATCCCAAAACCTATACTTATAACCTAACCCTAAACCTAAACTTAAACTCAAATCCCAAAACCTTAACCTATGACCCAACCTAAACCTATACTTATAACCTAAACCTATTCTCAAATCTCAAAACCCATAACCTAAACCTAAACCTTAACCTATAACCCAACCTAAACATATACTTATAACCTAAACCTATTCTCAAATCCCAAAACCCATAACCTTAACCTAAACCTATACCTATAACCCAACCTAAACCTATACTTATAACCTAAACCTTTTCTCAAATCCCAAAACCTATAACCCAAGCTAAACCTAACCCAAAACCTATAACCTATACTTATAACCTAAACCAAAACTTATAACCTTAACCTAAACCGATTCTCAAATACCTAAACCTAAACTTACAACCTATACCTATAACCTAAACCTAAACCTTAACCTCCAACCTAAACCTATACTGATAACCTAAACATATTCTCAAATCCCAAAACCCATAACCTAAACCTAAACCTAAACCTTAACCTATAACCTAAACCTATTCTCAAATCCCAAAACCCATAACCTTAACCTAAACCTATACCTATAACCCAACCTAAACCTATACTTATAACCTAAACCTATTCTCAAATCTCAAACCCATAACCTAAACCTAAACCTTAACCTATAACCCAACCTAAACCTATACTTATGACCTAAACCTATTCTCAAATCCCAAAACCCATAACCTTAACCTAAACGTATACCTATAACCCAACCTAATGTCATGCCCCAGACCTGATAACCAGACTCACAAGGAACCCGATGGCCGGTTCTGGCCGCAACAGCCTCCGTAGTACTCCATTCTCGGCTCCTAAGGCAGGTTCCGATCCTAGGATCCTACAAGGAGGATTTTCATAACAGTATAATCATTCCAATACGAACATACCTAAGATCACAGCAAGTAAATCTGAGAATAACAAAGTCACACATCACAAAATCCACTATGAATTTGAACTTTTACAAGCTTCTATAAGGTCCAAAAGGACATACATAAGATAACAGAAGAAAGAAGGAAGAGGATCTACAACACTGGGTCCTCGGCTAGCACACCTATCCAAGCTCCGCTACTAAGACGCCGACTTAGGATCTCCTGCACACATCAATCATGCATAAGCTTATAGAAAGCTTAGAGGGTGGTGAAAATATGTGACAATGGTGCTCAGAAGAAGATAGAGAATACAGAAGGGAGTCATAATCAATACTAATACCACTAGCCTTACCAAGGCTATCATGAATGTAAGAAACTATACCAAGGCAGTACGATAATGTAGAAAGCCATACCAAGGCTATATAATGTAATGAGTACTGTAATGCAATGAGTACTGTAATGCGATGAGTACCGTAATACAATGAGTATTGTAATGCAATATGAGTACTGTAATACGATAGTACTGTAATGCAATGAGTACTGTAATGCATTATGAGGCTTACACAGCCGATGCAAATGCAATGCGAAGTAGTGTCAGTGCTCATATCCAATCCACATATCAAGTACATTTTCATCATAAGGAAATTGGGGTCCATTACACTGCTGGATGACTGTCACTCTACAGACCCCGCACAGTCAAACGAGCGTAAGAGACCTCACTACCCTGCCTACAGACAACCAATCACCAGCAAGGCCTGAAGGTAACGGACTCATTCACGAGCTGGTCAGACTCAGTATAGCAATGCCCCCTTACATCAGGCGAGTAAGGCCACGCCCCTATCCAACCGACTACACGAGAGTGGGAGTCGCGGCCTAACGGTATAAGGCCCTTGTGTGCTCATATATTCCACTCGGTCACAGTGTTGGAGCAGATCCTTGGTACCATAGAAGTTTTGAGAATTTTACCCATGGGCATCCTATGCACCCGATATGCTCAAGTAACATTTTCGGTGTCCAAACATGGCCAACCATGATGTATCTGTGGAGGCTACAACCCTGATGAAGCGATGGTGATAATGCTCATATGTTATGCAATGTCAGATGCATGAATCACACCATCAACTATGCATCAATTCCAAGCATCCAACATGCTCAAGAGGGAATACTACGTCCCTCAGGAAGGCAACATGCAATGCCCAATGGTACAATTATAACCACACACACAGTGTCATCCAAGCATACAATGATGCACATGGGCCATGAAGATGGGTTTAGACGTATTATGCGGCGATATACAAAGTAGTACATTCCTCATATCCAAGAAGGGACCAAGACTAGGTATTTAGACAATATCCACAAGGAATCTCACCTCTAGTGGGGGCCCATTTATCTGGGATAGCCCACGAGACTAAGCATACAACTACGTGTCCAAATAACACAGAAGTGAGTCTAGCAAGAGTTTAAGATGAGTGTTTAATGACATTTAGATACAAACGGGCCTATAGGGGTTCATAATGGAGACATTTAACCACCATTCTCCAAGAGGCATCTCAACCACGAACTATATGGATACAAGGCCCAAGGCCCTATATTCAAGATAAGAACATAGGTAACCACATATATACATTCCTCATAATAGGCCATAAAAAGATATAACACTACTTTTAACAATATGGGCCCCAAGAGAGAAATTAAGGCCCAAGACTCAAATCCCAATAGTCATAGAATCCATGCATTAAGTTGGACTTGGTGGGCAACCCGCATACATAATATACAGCCTAAAATAAGTTTAAGTTTAGATGATGAAATGGTCCCAACTACATCAGCCTAATAACTAGCAATTTAAGTGGGCAACCAAGGGCCCAATACTATCCTTATCTTAGCCCACAAGTCCATCAAAATGGTGGAAGTTGGCTTAATATATGGTTGGGCCAAGCTGGGACGTCCCAACCCACTCTAGGCTCATGGGATGCCCCAAAAATCTGATCTAAGATGGGGTCCTCATGTGATCACTAAAGGTGACCCAAAAGAATGCACTGATTAAGCCCAAGGATTATAACAAAACACAAGCATGCAACACGTACACAAGTTCTCAATATGGTGGGCCCCATGTCCAATAAGGTTTTAACCATAACAATGTACATTTGAGGCCCCTTGATAAATGTTCGACCCACTTAGCTTCTTGGGCCTGCTAAAGCCCAAAAATTAGTCAAATAAGTGGGAATGATCTCATGAAGGCCAACAATATCCACAGGGGCCCCCACAAAATGGAGGATGTGTATACTTCAAGAAAAGATCAAGTGGGTCTACTACTGGATTGTGAATCCAGCAGCAACCTAAGGCAGAGAGTGCCTCCATGATCGGGCGATCCAAGGCTTGGAAGGCCTGTACCAAACATGTGTTAAGGTAGGTTCTACATATATACACATTGAGCCTTAAACAAATGGCCTAGGGTCTATGATGGGCCTTTAACCATCCATAGAAGAACCCATAGGCCTACCTTAGGACCACCCAGGAGAACATCCAACCTCAACTGGTTCCCAAGAAGTAGTCCGCCACTACTCGAGCATGAAATAAGGCCCAAGGCCTAAGCAATCCATGGCCTAGTGGGCCATACATTAAGCCCAATACTTAGGTAGCATGGTGGGCCCTTAAGCGAGGTTTGAGCCCAACCATAAATGTCATAAATCCATATATTGTGGTGGGCTTCATGGACAGCCCAATAATTCATTTACATGGGCAAGTTTCACATTTAACACAAGTGAGTTCGGCCTCACTTTTATCCTAAGTACAGGGTCAGTTTAGTGGCTAGCTAAGGGCCCAACCTCTTGTGTATTATTACCCCTAAGAACATCACAATAGATAGGAGAGTATAGGCCCAAGATCAATGGGCCTATCTAAAAGAACTGAGTCCACAAGGCCTACTTGCTAACACAAACATGCATATAATATATCACATAATAGGCCCAAAAGAAATAGCCCAAATAAAACCCATCTAATTCATACATTATGGTGGACTTGAAGGCAGCCCGTAAGCCCAAGAATACACATGGGCAAGGCCTATACTGACAGTGTGGGCCTTGCCACAACAACCCAAAGATTTAGCAAGGCCCTCCACAATATACATTTATGTGGGCCTTGCAAGTCAGCTCACAATTAACCATTTTATGAGGGCATCAAGGCTAATAAATGCACATGATCAGTTTGTAGATGGCCCATTGGGCCCATGAATCAATAATGTCACCCCTTGCACAATCTTGGGCCCAATGGATAGATTTCCAGTCCATTGGGCCTATAAAGCTATCAAAAATTCTGGTTAAGGCTAGCCCACAAACCACCATAAAGGTAGGCCTCAAGGGGTACTAATTAAGCCTAAAATGTCTAAGGAAGGAGGACAAAGAGTGTGTGCAATACTCCCTTAAATCTGGTGGGCCGTCATAGCTCCAAAAGATCAACTATGCACAAATTTCGGCCCCTTGTTGGAAATCCAGCCCACCCACCTCCAGGGCCTGCTGGAGTCCAGAAATTTATTTAATTTTAATGGGTTACTGACCCATGGTGACCCACACATCTCACAGTGGATCCCACCAAATAAGAAGGGGGATATACAACACTTACTTCAAGTGGGCCATGCCGTTAGAATGTAGGCCCAGCAGCCCAAAGTAGGGGCATCCCATGGTGGGTTGTCCTACGGGCCTAGATATTTGATCCAAAACTGATCCAAATTGCAGGATACAACACGATCGATACAGGGGCCCGATGACCTTGAAAATTTTTAAGGTGGTCCTTCCATAGGTGTTCCACAACACCACAAAATTTTAGAATTTTTGAACACCTAGAAATATTTTAATTAATTTAAATAAGACGATCTGTCCAGAAAATTGGACTGACCTGGACATCCCAACGTGGTGGACCAGTTCGGGCCTTGTCATGGTGTGCAAAGGGGACAATTAGGCTTGAAATTTGGTAGGCAGGTCCTACGATGAGTGGATCATAACTCCAAAAAATTTCAGAATTTTTGAATATCTAGAAATATTTTAATTTATTTAAAGAAATCAATCTATCCTGAAAATCGGACTGATCTGGACACCATATTGTAATGGGCTGGTCCAGCCACCACCATGGTGTGTACAGGTGTCCATTGGCCCCAAAATTTTGTAAGTGGGTCCTAACATGAGTGGTCAACGTCTCTATAAATTTTCATAATTTTTAGTCACCCAAAAGTATTTTAATAAATTTTGAAATCCCAACCTATCCAAGGTGGAATGTTGCTGGAACAGTGCAGAAAATCCAAACTGTCCACCTCACTTGGACCACACCTTCGGGACCCCAATGAAGGTCAGATGGGGCTGAAATTTGGGGGACATCAAGATGAGATTCCCACCTTTCAAAAAATTATATTTTATGGGTACAAAAGGTCCCCTATTAAGTCCCAAGTTCATGCTTGAAGTCCAACAAAAATCTGTCCAGAAATTTCTGGACAGCAATACATGCATGAAATAAAATAAATGTATGGGCCTATTAAGAAAGGGATTGACCCATAAATTGGGTGCCATGGCCCACCCTAGTGGACCCCACAATTGTAGAGAACAAACCCCCAAATTCCCACCCTTGTAAGAACATTTAAGGTGGAAAAAAAGGGGCATCTAAACCATGGAGTAAGTTGAGTATAGATGTTCCTTCCTTACTGGGTTTTTCTGGGCAATCCAGGCCCACTAAGTGGACCACGTATAATATCATCAGATTATGAAAGAATGAAAGAGAAGGAAGAACATCGAGCCATCAGGGGAGGGCTCCACCGCTATTAAGCTGTCCCCACACAATCACAACCACAAACAACAATTAAACACATTGTACAATATAGATCTTATGATGTATGGCCTAGATCTTTGAAAAGAATGGTTGGGATGCTATCCCAGCCACATGCAAGGGTTTAGATGACCGATTATACCTAGAAAAATAGGGGAAATCCACATGCAAGGGGTCCATCAAGGGAAGAATCCCATGCATGGACATGCATGTACAATGTGGGCCTCATGGCCACATCTAGATGATTGTGTAGGATCTTCACCATTGATTGGTGGGTCTTACACATCCAAAATGAGAAGGAGGGAAGGATCTACATTAAGAAGAAGAGATCTACATGATATGGAGAGCACCCACCTTGATCATTACAAAAATCTAGGTCTCCTTGCTCCTTTAGCTCCAAGGAAGGGAAATCAATGGATGAGATGATCTTGAAATGGATGGATTTAAAGAGATTAGGGAAAGAAGGGGCTGGAGAAAATGGGGGATTTGCTGGCCAAGGAGAGAATAAGGAGGGAGAGAGATAAGGAGATAGAGAGAGAGAGAGAAATCATTTGTTTGTAAGAAAAGAAATAATTACCTATGGGAGGAGAAAATAAAGTTGTAGGGTAGAATAGGCTTTTGGGTGGTGTGTGTGGGGTGGGTAGTGTTTATTCCATGAGAATTGTAGTGTGTGTGGGTGGTGTGCATAGGAACTTGTGCCATGAGAGTGGTCCATATGCTTTTATACAAAAAGTGAACCATATGATAAAATGCTCACAACTTTTGATCTATAAGTCGGATGAACGCACAAGACGCGTCGTCGGAACTGCAACGACGATACGAACGAGATGACATAAGTCTAGGGTCGACCTGAGTCGGGTTTACGTGACTGGACTCAAAGATGACCGCAAACACTATCGGAGGGTCGCGAGTCACCAAAATTTGATCGGTAGGACCATAGGACCAAAATAAACGAGATGCATACTCACACACGCATATGCACACATGCAGACTCAGGTCGGGTCTCACAATCCTCCCCACTAACAAAGAAATTTTGTCCTCAAAATTAACCAATTCAGGACAAAAGAAAAGACAAAACACCACCATCATATAACAATCATCATACAAGGAAGGCAATACAAACAATCATATATCTATCAATCATCAAACAAATGGGGATAACGCTCTCTAATCTCGGCCTCGCGTTCCCAAGACGCCTCGCCTCCGAATGATGACCCCATTGCACTTTCACCAAGGGAATGACCTTGGTCCTGAGGACCTGCTCCTTCCGATCAAGAATATAAATTGGCTGCTCAATGTAGGAAGCATCCTCACGGACCTCAAGTGACTACTAATCAATCACGGGAATAGTGTCTGACCCACAATTTGGCAACATAGAAACACGGAACACGTCGTGGATCGCGGACAACTCAAGAGGTAAGGCAAGCCTATAGGCCACAACGCCTACGCGCTTGGTAATCTCAAAAGGTCCAATAAGTCTTGGGGCGAGCTTACCCTTTACACCAAAGCGATCCATGCCCTTCATAGGCAAGACCTTGAGAAATACCATGTCCCTAACTACGAACTCGAGGGGTTGACGCTGACGATTAGCAAAACTCTTTTGTCGGCTCAGAGCTATGCGCATCCTCTACTTGATAACATCAAAGCAAGCCAACAAGCTCAACATTGGCAATACCAAACTATTCAACGGGCAAGAACATCTCGCCAACCAAGACGGAGCATGATAATATCATCTGTTTAACATAGCGATCTTTCCAAAAATGTCGATACTGACAATCCCTTACGATAAACTCTAATAGCAATCTGAGTGAACAAAAGCCCTTGGATATAAAAAGGTGCGACTCACCTAAACACAAGACTTACATACGGAGACAAGGAGAATACTCATAACGACACCCCTAATAACTAAGGGCTTGTTGAGTCGTGCAAAATCAAACCTGAGGTGGCTGAGGAGGTGTCTGTCTACTCTACATATGCGGTCTCTACTGCTACTACAGTCGCTACGAAGGTCCATCCTGCTGATGGGGACACTCGAGCGTACGGTGTCCCGTTTGCCCACAACCGAAGCAAACTCCAGAAAAGGGGCTGGAAGATGAAGCGACCGGTGGTCCTAATGATGATGAAGAAGTTATTGCACATGATGCTGATGTTCTGGTAGCTTGACAGGTTATGCACCTCTGCCACTGTCGACGCTGCCGGGAGCTACCAGAGGGGGCCAGCCTCTTCCGGCCTCTCCTCTGATCACAATCCCTCTGCAAACCCGTCCACTTGGCCTCGCCTTGAAGTAGAAATACTGCCAATGGAGCTCGCTGAAGAGTCGAATCTTGCAGAAGGGGACTCACACGCTCCTGTTCCGCCTGTCCGGGCGTCTCAGGAAAAGGCTAACGGGTCTGAAGAACATCAGTGACGACTTGTATCAACTGATGGAGATGTTCAGCTCCTACAAGAATCGTCAGATAAAATGGGGTAGCACTAACCTCTGGTGGAGGCACAGGTATGGTGGGAGCCTCAGGAATAGGTACAACAGGCTCTAGAGGGGAAACAGGAACCTCAAATGGTGGAACAAAAGGCACTCGCATCACCGGAGCGGAATGAGAACCATGTCCATAGGCACTACGGCCACGGGCGTCACAATCATGGGCACCTTGACTGGATGGCATGGTCTATAGAAAGAACAAAGGTGATGGACGCTTAGGAATTAGAATCCTTGAAGGCTCAAACGGAACGAGGAAAATGCACTTGGGACACTACTTGTCCTAAGCTCGCAGTAGATATGTGATACTATCCCAAGTTATTCCAAAATTACTTGCTATGCTCTGATACCAACTCCTGTCACGCCCCAGACCCGGTAACCAGATTCACAAGGAACTCGATGGTCGGTTCTGGCCGCAACAGCCTCCGTAGTACCCCATTCTCAGCTCCTAAGGCAGGTTCCGATCCTGGGATCCTACAAGGAGGATTTCTATAACAGTATAATCATTCCAATACGAGCATACCCAAGATCACAGCAAGTAAATCTGAGAATAACAAAGGCACACATCACAAAATTCACTATGAATTTGAACTTTTACAAGTTTCCATAAGGTCCAAAAGGACGTACATAAGATAACAGAAGAAAGAAGGAAGAGGATCTGCAACACTGGGTCCTCGGCTCACACACCTATCCAAGCTCCGCTGCTAAGACGCCAACTTAGGATCTCCTGCACGCATCAATCGTGCATAAGCTTATAGAAAGCTTAGAGGGTGGTGAAAGTGTGTGACAATGGTGCTCAGAAGAAGATAGAGAATATAGAAGGGAGTCATGATCAATATTAATGCCACTAGCCTTACCAAGGCTATCATGAATGCGAGAAACTATACTAAGGCAGTACGATAATGTAGGAAGCCATACCAAGGCTATATAATACAATGAGTACTGTAATGCAATGAGTACTGTAATGCGATGAGTACTGTAATACAATGAGTACTGTAATGCAATATGAGTACTATAATGCGATGAGTACTGTAATGCAATGAGTACTGTAATGCATTATGAGGCTTACACAGTCGATGCAAATGCAATGCGAAGTAATGTCAGTGCTCATATCCAATCCACATATCAAGTACATTTTCATCATAAGGAAATCACCAGGGTCCATTACACTGCTGGATGACTGCCGCTCTATAGACCCCGCATAGTCAAACGAGCATAAGAGACCTCACTACCCTGCCTGCAGACGGCCAATCACAAGTAAGGCCTGAAGGTAGCGGACCCATTCACGAGCTGGTCAGACTCAACCTAGCAATGCCCCGTTACATCAGGCGAGTAAGGCCACACCCCAATCCGACTGACTACACGATAGTGGGAGTCGCGGCCTAATGGTATAAGGCTGTCGTGCGCTCATATATTCCACTAGGTCATGGCGCTGGAGCAGATCCTTGGTACCATTAAAGTTTTAAGAATTTCACCCATGGGCATCCTACGCACCCGGTATGCTCAAGTAACATTTTCGGTGTCCAAACATGGCCATCTACGATGTATCTGTGGAGGCTACAACCCTGATGAAGCGAGGGTGATAATGCTCATATGTTATGGAATGTCAGATGCATAAATCACACAATCAACTATGCATCAATTTCAAGCATCCAACATGCTCAAGAGGGAATACTATGTCCCTCAGGAAGGCAACATGTAATGCCTAATGACACAATCATAACCATACACATAGTGTCATCCAAGCATACAATGATGCATATGGGCCATGAAGATGGGTCCAGCTGCATTATGCGGCGATATATAAAGTAGTACACTCCTCCTATCCAAGAAGGGACCAAGATTAGGTATTTAGACAATATCCATAAGGAATCCCACCTCTAATGGGGGGCCCATTTACCTGGGGTAGCCCATGAGACTAAGCATACAACTACGTGTCTAAATAACATAGAAGTGAGTCTAGCAAGAGTTTAAGATGAGTGTCTAATGACATTTAGATACAAACAGGCCTATAGGGGTTCATAATGGGGACATTTAACCACCATTCCCCAAGCGGCATCTCAACCATGAACTATATGGATACAAGGTCCAAGGCCCTGCATTCAAGATAAGAACATAGGTAACTACATATATACATTCCTCATAATAAGCCATAAAAAGATATAACACTACTTTTAACAACATGGGCCCCAAGAGAGAAATTAAGGCCCAAGGCTCAAATCTCAATGGCCATAGAATCTATGCATTAAGTTGGACTTGGTGGGCAACCCGCATACATAATATGCGGCCCAAAATAAGCTTAAGTTTGGATGATGAAATGGGCCCAACTACATCAGCCTAATAACTAGCAATTTAAGTGGGCAACCAAGGGCCCAATACTATCCTTATCTTAACCCACAAGTCCATCAAAATGGTGGAAGTTGGCTTAATATATGGTTGGGCCAAGCTGGGACGTCTCAACCCACTCTAGGCTCATGGGATGCCCCAAAAATCTGATCTAAGATGGGGTCTTCATGTGATCACTAAAGGTGACCCAAAAGAATGCACTAATTAAGCCCAAGGATTATAACAAAACACAAGCATGCAACATGTACACAAGTTCTCAATATGGTGGGCCTCATGTCCAATAAGGTTTTAACCATAACAATGTACATTTGAGGCCCCTTGATAAATGTTCGACCCACTCAGCTTCTTGGGCCTGCTAAAGCCCAAAAATTAGTCAAATAAGTGGGAATGATCTCATGAAGGCCAACAATATCCACAGGGGGCCCCACCAAATGGAGGGTGTGTATACATCAAGAAAAGATCAAGTGGGTCTACTACTGGATTGTGAATCCAGCAGCAACCTAAGGCAGAGAGTGCCTCCATGATCGGGCGATCCAAGGCTTGGATGGCCTGGACCAAACATGTGTTAAGGTAGGTTCTACATATATACACATTGAGCCTTAAACAAATAGCCTAGGGTCTATGGTGGGCCTTTAACCATCCATAGAAGAACCCACGGGCCTACCGTATGACCACCCATGAGGACATCCAACCTCAACTGGTTCCCAAGAAGTAGCCCGCCACTACTCGAGCATGAAATAAGGCCCAAGGCCTAAGCAATCCATTGCCTAGTGAGCCATACACTAAGCCCAATACTTAGGTAGCATGGTGGGCCCTTAAGAAAGGTTTGGGCCCAACCATAAAGGTCATAAATCTATATATTGTGGTGGGCTTCATGGACAGCCTAATAATTCATTTACATGGACAAGTTTCATATTTAACACAAGTGAGTTGGGCCTCACTTTTAGCCCAAGTACAGGGTCAGTTTTGTGGGGCAGCCAAGAGCCCAACCTCTTGTGTATTATTACCCCTAAGCCCATCACAATAAATAGGAGAGTATAGGCCCAAGATCAATGGGCCTATCCAAAAGAACTGAGTCCATAAGGCCTACTTGCTAACACAAACATGCATATAATATATCACATAATGGGCCCAAAAGAAATGGCCCAAACAAAAGTCATCCAATTCATACATTATGGTGGACTTGAAGGCAGCCTGTAAGCCCAAGAATGCACATGGGCAAGGCCTATACTGACAGTGTGGGCCTTGCCACACCAGCCCAAAGATTTAGCAAGGCCCTCCACAATATACATTTATGTGGGCCTTGCAAGTCAGTCTACAATTAAGAATTTTATGAGGGCATCAAGGCTAATAAATGCACATGATCAGTTTGTAGACGGCCCATTGGGCCTATGAATCAATAAGGTCACCCCTTACAAAATCTTGGGCCCAAGGGATAGATTTCCAGCCCATTTGGCCTATAAAGCTATCAAAAATTCTGGTTAAGGCTAGCCCACAAACCACCACAAAGGTGGGCCTCAAGGGGCACTAATTAAGCCCAAAATGTCTAAGGAAGGAGGGCAAACAGTGTGTGCAACACTCCCTTAAATCTGGTGGGCCGCCACACCTCCAAAAGATCAACTATGCACAAATTTCATCCCCTTGTTGGAAATCTAGCCCACCCACTTCCTAGGCCTGCTAGAGTCTAGAAATTTATTTAATTTAAATGGGTTACTGACCTATGGTGACCCACACATATCACAGTGGGTCTCACCAAATAAGAAGGGGTATATACAATACTTACTTCAAGTGGGCCATGCCATTAGAATGCAGGCCCAGCAGCCCAAAGTAGGGGCATCCCATGGTGGGTTGTCCTACAGGCCTGGATATTTGATCCAAAACTGATCCAAATTACAGGCTACAACACGATCGATACAGGGGCCCAATGACCCTAAAAATTTGTAGGGTGGTCCTTCCATAGGTGGTCCACAACACCACAAAATTTCATAATTTTTGGACACTAGAAATATTTTAATTAATTTAAATAAAACAATTTGTCTAGAAAATCGGACTAACCTGGACGTCCCAACATGGTGGACCAGTCTGGCCTTGTCATGGTGTACATAGGGGTCCATTAGGCCTGAAATTTTGTAGGTAGGTCCTACCATGAGTGGATCACAATTTCAAAGAATTTCAGAATTTTTGGATTTCTAGAAATATTTTAATTTATTTAAAGAAATCAATCTATCCTGAAAATCGGACTGATCTGGACACCATATTGTAATGGGCCGGTCCAGCCATCACCATGGTGTGTACAGGTGTCCATTGGCCCCAAAATTTTGTACGTGGGTCCTGACATGAGTGATAAAACTCTCTATAAATTTTCATAATTTTTAGACACCCAAGATTATTTTAATAAATTTCGAAATTCCAACCTATCCTAGGTGGAATGTTGTTGGAACAGTGCAGAAAATCCAGACTGTCCACCTCACTTGGACCACACCTTTGGGACCCCAATGAAGGTCAGATGAGATTGAAATTTGGGGGACATCAAGATGAGATTCCCACCTTTCGAAAAAGTATATTTGATGGGTTCAAAAGCTCCCCCAATCAGTCCCAAGTTCATACCCAAAGTCCAACAAAAATCTGTCCAGAAATTTCTGGACAACAATACATGCATGAAATAAAATAAATGTATGGGCCTATTAAGAAAGGGATTGACCGATAAATTTGGTGTCATGGCCCACCCTAGTGGGCCCCACAATTGTCCAGAAAAAACCCCCAAATTTCCACCCTTGCAAGAACATTTAAGGTGGAGAAAAAGGGGCATCTAAACCATGGTGTAAGTTGAGTATAGATGTTCCTTCCTTACTGGGTTTTTCTGGGCAATCTAGGCCCACTAAGTGGACCACGCATAATATCATCAGATTATGAAAGAATGAAAGAGAAGGAAGAACATCCAGCCATCAGGGGAGGGCTCTGCCGCTATTAAGTCGTCCCCACACAATCGCAACCACAAACAACAATTAAACACATTGTACAATATAGATCTTATGATGCATGGCCTAGATCTTTGAGATGAATGGTTAGGATGCCATCCCAGCCACATGCAAGGGTCTAGATGACCCATCATACCTGGAAAAATAGGGAAAATCCACATGCAAGGGGTCCATCAAGGGAAGAATCCCATGCATGGACATGAATGTACAATGTGGGCCTCATGGCCACATCTAGATGATTGTGTAGGATCTCCACCATTGATTGGTGGGTCTTACACATCCAAAATGAGGAGGGAAGGATCTACATTAAGAAGAAGAGATCTACATGATATGAAGAGCACCCACCTTGATCCTTACAAAAATCTAGGTCTCCTTGCTCCTCTAGCAACAAAGAAGGGAAATCAATGGATGAGATGATCTTGAAATGGATGGATTTAGAGAGATTAGGGAAAGAAGGGGCTGGAGAAAATGGGGGATTTGCTGGCCATGTAGAGAATGAGGAGGGAGAGAGATAAGGAGATAGAGAGAGAGAGAGAAAAAATCATTTGTTTGTAAGAAAAGAAATAATTACCTATGGGAGGAGAAAATAAAGTTGTAGGGTAGAGTAGGCTTTTAGGTGGTGTGTGTAGGGCGGGTAGTGTTTATTCCATAGGAATTGTAGTGTGTGTGGGTGGTGTGCATGGGAACTTGTGCCATAAGAGTGGTCCATATGCTTTTGTACAAAAAGTGGGCCGCATGATGAAATGCTCACACCTTTTGATCTATAAGTCGGATGAACGCACAAGACGCATCGTTGGAGCCGCAACGACGATACGAACGAGATGACATAAGTCTAGGGTCGACCTAAGTCGGGTCTACGTGACCAGACTCAAAGATGACTGCAAACACTATCGGAGAGTCGCGGGTCACCAAAATTTGATCGGTAGGACCGCGGGACCAAAATAAACGAGATGTATACTCACACACGCACATGCACACATGCGGACTCGGGTCGGGTCTTACACCTAAACCTATACTTATAACCTAAACCTATTCTCAAATCCCAAAATCTATGACCCAACCTAAACCAAACCCAAAACCTTAACCAAAACCTATAACCTATACTTATAACCTAAACCTAAACTTATAACCTTAACCTAAACCTATTCTCAAATACCTAAACCTAAACTTATAACCTATACCTATAACCTAAACCTAAACCTTAACCTATAACCCAACCTAAACCTATACTTATAACCTAAACCTATTCTCAAATCCCAAGACCCATAACCTAAACCTAAACCTTAACCTATAACCCAACCTAAACCTTAACCTATAACCTAAACCTATTCTCAAATCACAAAACCCTTAACCTTAACCTAAACCTATACCTATAACCCAACCTAAACCTATACTTATAACCTAAACCTATTCTCAAATCCCAAAACCTATAACCCAACCTAAACCTAACCCAAAACCTTAACCAAAACCTATAACCTAAACCTATTCTCAAATCCCAAAACCTATAACCCACCTAAACCTAACCCAAAACCTTAACCAAAACCTATAACCTAAACTTATAACCTAAACCTAAACTTATAACATTAACCTAAACCTATTCTCAAATACCTAAACCTAAACTTATAACCTATACCTATAACCAAAACCTAAACCTTTACCTATAACCCAACCTTAACCTATACTTTTAACCTAAACCTATTCTCAAATCTCAAAACCGATAACCTAAACCTAAACCTTAACCTATAACCCAACCTAAACCTTTTCTCAAATCCCAAAACCCATAACCTTAACCTAAACCTATACCTATAACCCGGCCTAAACCTATACTTATAACCTAAACCTTTTCTCAAATCCCAAAACCTATAACCTAACCTAAACCAAACCCAAAACCTATAACCTAAACCTAAACTTATTACCTTAACCTAAACCTATTCCACTATGCCAAAACTGTGAATTTACGACCGACCAAATCCGTCGTAAAACCCAATAAACGACGGATTTCATCTTTGGGTTGGTCCGTCAGTGTTTATTGGGTCATTTTTTTCTCGACAGAAAAAATTCGTCGTTTAATCTGCGACGCAGTAGCGACGGATAGGATCCGTCGCAAAAAAATAAAAATCTATCATGAAAATTTGAAAAAAAACCGTCGTCATTAAAAATATTAGTGATGGATAAGTTCCGTCGCTAATTTGAGGAGAGCGATTGACCCAAATCCGTCGTTGATTGTCAACTTATTCAGAAATTAGCGACTGACCAAATCCGTCGTTGATTGTCAACTTATTTAGAAATTAGCGACGGATTTGGTCCGTCGCTAAAATATTTGTAAATTAAAAATATATATATCATCAAATTTATTTATTTATTTTAAATCTTACACCTGATAGTCATTCAAAAAATAATTTTTACGATTGTTTAATAAGAATTATATTCACAAAATAAATCCTATTCACATGATTGTTTGATAAGAATCCTATTCATCAAAATAAAAAGTTCAATCGTACTAAAAATAAAAACTCCCTGCCAAAGCATTATATGATACCTCGTATGAAAAATACATGAACATAAATGGAATCCACTAAATATGATACCTCATACAACAACTTATAACCATTGACTTGCAAAAAGCCTGCAACTCCCTAATGAAATCTAATATATACTTGCATACTTCTAGGAGAGCGAGCTTTTGATGGGACACTATCTTCCAGCTTAAATCCACAGCTTTGTCTACCATGGGAACATATTCATCAAACTCTGAGAACCCTGCCCTTCCAAATTAGAGAAGCATGTCAAAAACTACTGTTAGACACATTGTCACAGTATTTCTAGAAGACGGAACATTAATTAACTAAATAGAAATAGAAGAAAAACCTCATTGAGAGTACATGAATCTTTGAAGTGGTTTTTGTATCAATAAAAGACTTCACTGTCCTCCAAAGCAGCCTAAAACCAGGGCCAACATTGATGATAAACATTCAGCGCAATGTACAAGAGCAAGTCCAATGTTATAGGCATGCACTATCTACATGTACATTTCCATTAACAACTCGAATTCCTATTTAATTTCTGATCTGAACTAAATAATGATTATAAGTGACATCAGGGCTCCATAATTAAGACTGCAATTTCTGATACAATTATGCTTTATAAAACAATGTATATGGAAAAATGTTGGGCGAATTAAGACAGATTTCTTTTCTTGGCAATATTTGTTGGTGACTTCCTGAAAGTGTGCCAAGGCCTACACAAATATAATTCTAGCAAATTAATCATGGTGGGTGTACATATCAATTCCCAAACAAGAATTAGGAACAGAGCACAATAGAGGAAATCAAGATTAGAAAACCTGAAGTCTCGTCTATCTAAGATGTCCGACATCTGAGACTGGAAGTTACTGAAATTCAGACTCCCAAGCCTTCAAGTAGACTCTGACTCTGCAACTAACATCAATAGAAGATAAAATAATAAGAGGAAAATTTTGGATGGGATAAAGACAAATAGGAAGAAAAATCAATGCATATCAGATAAGCTTTTTCTGAAGGATGGTGGGGTAGCTGAAAAAGTCAGGGTTCTCTCAAATTTCGTTGTTATTTCTTACAAGAAAGAAATACTAGATATAAGAGGGAAAGCTTGGAATAGGATAAAGAGACAAAAACTTCATCCAAAATCACCCCAAGTTTCTTGGGTGGGGTTATCAAATCCAGAAGTTGCTCAGGCTTTAGATACCATGTGTGGGACCCACAGTTAGGCGATTCAAACTGTTGATATGATGGGCTACTCTCTCATCCCCCATCTCCCAAAAAGTCTTCAAGATTGGAAGACCCTATCCACCCAATCTTTAGCTCTTTCTTTTTCATTGAAAATGGTCCTATATTTTTTTCTTAACCGTCCATCTCTAGGCAATCAACTGATTTTTACTATCTTAAAAGGTGGAAGATTTTTGGGAGCATTGTCCATCCACTGCATGCTCAACATCTTAATGGCCTAGATCACCAGACAACAGGCCCACACATAAGGAATTGAAATCCTTAGTAAAATCCACATTTCATGAGGCTCAACATTCCATAATTCCTCACATAAAATGTCATTCTTACATCCCAAGCTTAAAAGGATATCGAATTACCTAAGTTCAAAAAGCTATCTACCAAGATAGGGACATCACTGAAAACACCCTATTCTACAGTTTGAACGAGGATCATGTCGCATAAAAATAACAATCAGGCTCAATCCAATGAAACCACGGATTAGCTTAGCAAAATAGAAAAACTAGAAGTTCTGTGGGGAAAAGGAACAAATAGAAGGTCATAATCAGTAGTGTTGTTATTCCAAGCAATACATGGTAACATGCATCACCTAGAAACATGATACTAGCTTGATTCCACATATTCAAATGGTTACTGTGTTAAATCACCATATAGGGTGATCAAGGACCCAAATTTCATGAGTTGTTGAGCTAGGTAGAGCACAAAGCCGGGCCAAAGAAGCTGATGGCATTTTAACATGAGTTCAGACAGGTTTCACAAATACTGATGACATTTTAACATGAGTTCAGACAGGTTTCACAAATACTAATGGCATTTTAACATGAGTTCAAACAGGTTTCACAAATACTTTTCTCATACATCTTGCTTAGTTAAAGAGGGTGTGGACTGGAATTAATCTATTTTAAAATATACACACATTTCTTTCCCTTCTCAAAATGAAATACTTATAATAAAATAGATGCACATTTCTTCCCCATCTGAAAAAGAAATGTCACAATGTTCTAATACTGTATTATAAAAAATTTGGAAGGGTTTGTACATGTTGCTGTAAATCATCGTTTAAAAATTCAAGCATTTGACCTGACTTGATGTCCTATAGGGTTGGGTGGATTTGAAGACTCAAGACTCGAATTTTTAATGATTAAATTTTAGGTACTTAGGTCATGTTTGATAAATGCCTAAAAATAAACTTATTTGACCAAGGACTAGAACAGGGTACATGGGTTCAATTTCAGTAACAATAGAATTGAAAAGAGGGAATTAGTTATGTAGCCTATGCTTCCTGGTATATTATGTAAAGATGAAATTTGCATGCCACACACTTTTAGCATATATTATGGAGCCGTAAATAAAGAGAACCGATATATTACCTCCTTGACAGGTTCTTCCTTCTTGGACAAAATCAACTTGATATGGCAAGGTGAGGGCATACAGGCTGGCATATTGAATAATGGATCATTGGTAAAAGAATATTTACAAGCAAAGTTTAAAATACTGGTATAGCTGAAGGTATAAGATCAAAGAAAACCAAATACATATTGACCATTGCCCACTTGTTTTAAAAACCCAAAAATATCGGCAATATTTGAACCATGCTTACCAGATGGCAAAAGAAGAAATAATAAGTTGATAGAGCAGAGACAACTTGCGGTTGATTCTTCCATGGGCACTATGTGAATGAACACAACCAAAATACACAAACTAGGAAAACCAAATCCTATTGACATGGCTATGAAAACCACGAAGACGTAATATTTTACCTGTTCATTTCCAAACCAGTCTAATATTCTTTTTTCCTATCCTCCATCCATGATTAGTCCCATCATATAAACTGTTTGGATGATTGAAACATGACCTGGGATTCCAAAAAAAAAAAAAAAAAAGTCTTTAAACTATACATCTACATATAAACTATTTGGCTTGTTGAAACATGACCCAGATCAAAAGAATTGTCTCTGAACTACACAACTAGGTCCAATGGTAACCGCTAACAAGTGCCAATAAACCTCTATTCTTTCTATATAACAGTGACCCACTTGATTAGACCAGGCCATTTGCCTGGAATAGGGCCTAGATTTCAAGCTTGATCCCAGTCCTCGGCCAAGTTTAAGGGCTTAGGATGTCACCCAGGACATATGTATATAAACAAATTCTTCCCTTGTAAATCGAATAGGAGAGCCCATACAAATGCAACTCGCATGAAGGTTCATTGGCTGTTTGAATTGTGAAAGAAACAAGAAATAATGATACGAAGAAGTGGGTTGAAATGAACCTGAATATATCATCTGGGTGCCTTGATTGTGAGAGGAATAGAAAATTACAATACAAAAAGGAGGTCAAAATGAACTGATCTTTATTCACAGTCCTTTCCTCCAAACATTTAATCCTTACCTCGCAAAAGAACTTCTACCTGGATATATTCGTGATCTTCCTGCATGTCATTTTTAGGAGGACAAGCAAACCTTCGTCGGGTTTCACTTGATAAAACCCATCCTTCCTTATGTACAAGTGACTACATGTGTGTGGCATGGTTTTCGTAAGTTGCATAATAGAGAACCATAGTGAGAATGTATCTTTTCTCATAGATTTATCAGAGAAAAGATTAAGAATGCTCACACCCAAGCTTTAAGAACGCAAGTACAGCAGTCCAACACAAACGGAAGAGAAATGATAGTACCCAATGACCAGAGATAGAGATGGATGTGGTCCACTGTTTCTTTAGAAGATCCCTCCGTACATATAGTGTTAGGAACCATTTGGAGTTTCATGAGTTTCTCAAGTTTATGCAAGAAAGATACTACTGTTTAAGAGCCAGTCAGAAAAGGTGAACTGATAAAAGAATCTATGATTTAATTAACTTCTTCAGTAATTTCTAACAGACTACAATCAGGGGAGTATAGGTACGTAAAACTCAAAACAATCATGGCCTTTGCTGCAAAAATCTATACTTAAGGTTGCCTTGTACTTGGTGCAGCATGTTTCCATAGTTACATGGATCTCATGGTATACTGTAATCATTCTTCAACCCATCTCATGGTTTGCGGCAGTCATTCTTCAAACTATGTCATGGTTTACAGCAATCATTCTTCATGCTAAGTAACACATACTCAATTCTTCGGTAATTTTGAAATTTACCAGATGTCTGATCAACATACCTAGAAGTCATTAATATTTGCAGAGGTAGTATTTTGTCAGGTCCACATAACCAAAATGGGTCATGCTCAACATGAGCATGGCTGTACAATTGGATAATTAAGATGGGATGAGCTAAGGTCCAAAAATCATAATCACTGCACAAACATTAATCAATAGCTTAATGGGCTTTAAAATTGTTGACCAATAACCATTTTTAGCTTTAACTGGGTGTTTGGAGGATGTTGATTAGAAGTCGAAATCATTTTGGAGTTATCATTTTGGGACTCCGACCCATCAAATGTGGAGGCTCCCAAATGGACAAATGGATCACTAGACTGAGAGGATGCTTATGGTGGTGACAGGATCCTAACCAAGATGGGACAGGTGACTAGATTACTCTACAAATTTAAAAACTAGAATGTTTTAATAATAATATAGATAGTTATCAGCTCGTAGTTTTTTTTGGAAAATGCAGTGGTGCAGTACAGCATAATCTTAGATTTGAGTCACTCTAACTAACAGCACCAAGGTTGTCTATCCCTAATTGCAACTAGCCTTCTAAGAAAAACATCTACAAAGGTAAACTTGCTCGAAAAATATTCGAATGTTGGGTACTGATTTCCTTGGAAAACCAACATGAATTACAGATCTAGCAGAAGGAGCATTTGGAAAATTTAGCACGTTCTTGAATTGAAGAGAAAAGGCAGTTTTGCAATCTGCAAGAGTCAACTTGGTAATTTCTACGAAATAAGGCATGCAATAAATTTTAAAAAAAATAAAAAATAAAATAAATAAAAATTGGTAGAAGGATTTAAGAGATTTTGTTGGATTTAAAAGGTAAAGAGATGCTTATTGCTTACCGGAAGAATTGAATGAATCTTCGTTGGTTTGGCTTATGGTGTTCTCTTTGGATGAAAATATTCTTGGAAGAAAAGACTGCAAGCATCATGTATAAAAAAATTAATTAATTAAAAAAAAACCCACTATTTCAAAATGAAAATAAAAGAAGCAGATAAGATTCTTCTACCACCAACCAAGAAATGTTCCAGAAAATTGGATTCTCAGGAATTAGAATCTAAGAAATTAAAATCTAACAAACAATAAAGGATATACCTTCCTGAAGGTCGTCTCTAAAATCTCTCCTCCTTTCAATGGAGAATGAAAAGTCTAAACTTTAAATACAATCAGACACCCCAAAACTTGAAACCTGTTATTCATGCATAAAAGATTCAGAAGAAGAATTTCCAATGAAGAGATGGGAATTGGAGAACACCCAATTTGAACAAGTTACTTTTAACTAGAAAATACGAGTAAAAAAAAAAAAAAAGGGAATCCTTTCAGTGCCTCCAGATTACAAGCCCTGCAATCACAAGGCATTAAGAGGGGAAAAAACCATTAAAAAAGACCAAATAAAATTATAAATGCAATAGATTTCACAAACTTCACAGCATAGACAACAACTCAAACCAATTACATAAAGTAGGAAAATGATGTATGTATGTGTGTGTGTATATATATATATATATATATATATATATATATATATATATATATATATATATATATATCATGAAAGAAAATCCAGTTCCACCAATCATAAAATGCTCCAAACTGCTTATTTTGAAATGGATAAACAATTTTGGAAGATGTGGTTGGTTGGTTGCAGCTGGATATTTGGTGCAGATTCTGTTTGGTAGTTTATGGAGCTATTGCTTTATATAAATAAACTAGTAAAATGCATGTGTTGCACATGTGAGTATATCTTCATAATTACATGGACAATGTTGTTGATTAGCTTAATACCGACATTAAAAAAAAAAATCAATTCAATGTAAAAATATGTAGAGTACTAATGGGAAGGGGAAGAGCTCGTCCACTGCTCAAGTGGTGTACATGTGCAAAAATTTAGACCTTATAATTGTTGACTCCATTTTGAATAGAGATTGCATTAACACCAATCAAATAAACTTTAGTCATAGAATTTAGACCTTTACCATTTTAACTTGAACCATTAATTTGACAAAGAGCACTAACTGAAAGAAATGACTAAAATTATTCAAACCAGAAATAGAACATAACAAGCCCCATGGGGACATTAAATGGAAAAAGGAAAATTCCATACACGAGCCTGATTTTTCTTCATTTTTCCTCGAGACGTTGCAACACCGACTCTGCGAAGATTTCTTGCCTGAAAATGTGAAACAATAGTGCTATCAACCATGGAGGAAGTTCTAAAACTCTTTTTATATTTATACATAGGCCTATTTTGGGGATAAAAACACAAAATTTAAATGAGATTGATGAATCAAAGTAGAATGAACCATTTTTTGGAAAATTTAATGGGAAAAAAAAATTGGGTGAAATAAAAGTCTATCAGCTGATACAGGGGAACATAATGATTCCTATCCAATAGTCATATTTAAAAATAATAATATGAAGAAGACAGGAAATACAGCCCCCCATATCTAGATCAATAATCATGGCTTTCTGAAATACAAGTTCAGCAATGAATGTGGAACAGGTTGGATGTTTTGGCTAGAGCTTAAGGCCCATGGGTTGGGCCCACAAGAGTTTTGAGGCCTGATAATTAATTGGACTAGAATAAAGCTGGGATAATATAGCAACGCCATAAGGTTATGCACTTGGCTATCATCCTCGCCTAGATGGTTTGACAGTAGGATCTGCCATGAAAAACAATAACGATGAGAATGACAACAACAATGATGATGATGATGAATGATAAGGCATAAGTAGATGCTGAAGCATGCACCTGAAAAGTGCTTTTTCGGCACCAAGGATCTGAAGTGTAGAAGCAGGGCACTTAGCTAGATTCGTAAGACTTCTAACATGGGAAATCAAACGGGCACCAACAACTTCACCAAGAATGATATCATGTATTTAAAAAAAAATAAAATTAAAGATAATCAGTTCATGCATTTAGCTCAAGATCTATGATAGAGGAATGCTATGAAATTTATGAAAATGCCATCAAAGATTTTTTTAATTTTAAAAAAAAAAAAAAAACTTGAAACTATTGAAACTATAAACAATACATCAACATCACAATCGATCCTTTGGCTGATTGTTGGGTTTTAAAAAGGAAAAGGAAATCAATCTCCTCAATCCTCATCTTTCGCAAATAAGAGAAACCATCACATCTGAGGAAATTGATTTCATTTTCTAAATTATTTATTTCCACCAATCTAAACAGCCCCTAATGGAATGGATGTGATAGAAAGTTCAATTGGAATATGTACCTGGAACTCAATGTGCTTGGGATTTTCCAGAACAAACAACTAGTGATTGCCACCAACTTTTCCAGAACATAAAAGGAGCCACTTTTTGTAGTTAATGAGAGTCTCACCATGTCCCTGTTCCAAGAATTATCTGCACTGAACTGAGCAAGGACAATATCCCCCTTCTTAGGATTAAAAGCGTCAATGACAGGAGGATCTTGGAGGGTCAATGAAGCTAGTTCTTTGTGGAATAAGCGACCACTTTCGATCTCCAACTATTTGGACATAGAACTTGCCACCGCCTGATGCTTGAACCACCACATGAAAGTAAAGATCAGGAAGGCAAGTCAATTATACACCTAAAGAAATAAAACAAGGCATCACTCAAGCGAAAATCACACAGCACCTTAAGCACTTCCTTCTGTTTGGTCTTAACCACTGATGACCCATTAGTAGCTTCATGTCCTTTAACATGATTTTCCCAAATCTACAATAAATATGTGTTAGCAGACACAAAGTGAGCAAGCTCGGCATCGACTTTCTAAATGACAAAGCACCTTAAGCACTAAACTTCAATCTCTGGTTTTTTGCAGACTGCTCAGCCTTTACCAGTAGGTGAGCATCAGGAACCACAGCCATGTTGGTCTTTGATTCCCATTAAGAACCCAAGAAGGTTCCAGTTCTATCAACTGTTTCGACCTTAATCTGCACAAAATTATAGAAATTTAACAGCACTGAACATGAAGTAAAATGGAAAACACCGAGGCAGAACATGGTACCTCTACATCCCTCTGCAAGATCTTTCTTCTCATGAAGGCAATTCTTTTTTTGCACACGAGAAAGGCTCATCACTAGGGGCATCTAACACCAGAAAGAGAATGCTATGCTGCAAGTTTCCTTAGGGATCAGCAATTTAAACCGATGACCACTAAGGACGTAATCCACAACAGCAGGTAGCCTTCTACTCCGTTGCAAGAAGGGGCAAGAAATCTTTAGCTTTTTCTACAGATGCCTGAAAATATATATTTTTAGCAAGTTCTGAAGGAACAATTTTATTCCATAAGAGATCATTTTATAGAACCAAACATGATAGAAAGTACAAGGAAACAAGAAGGTTCAGCTTTCTAACCGTCAGCAGGTCCGTTACGTGCATGACTAGCTGCAGCTCTGCTCTTCACTTGCTGCATAAAAAGAAAGAAAGAAAAAAAAAAGGACAATACAGTGTGAATTTTAAAGACAAACATAAATGGTGTATGCTTGGATCATGTCAATGCATCTTACATTTGTATCAAGCCCAAAGATGAGCGACCAAGGCGATAGCAACAAGAGACACTGAAAACATACAACACTCTTCATCTAACGCAAGAATTCCCCTCCAAACTTATAGACCTACAACCAACAATTCCTCCAAATAAGCACTCTTCATCCATTCTGGAACCATCCTAACACAGAATGCAAGTTAACCAAACAGACTACACAACTCTTCCAATCTGCACCCATCACGTCACAGTATCCAATTCCTCTACACATGCAGACCTACAACCAACAATTAATCCAAACAGGTACATCATAGAATCCTCTATTCACCAACCATCAAAGCACAATGACACTTGTGCTGCCCACCAATTAACTGATATGGCCCTCAAACCAAAGGTAAGCAATCAAAGCAGGTAGTCAATCAAATAGTCCAAACTGTAAGGTCGCATTTTAGATGCACTGTGAACCAAAAACTACACCTATTTAATCAGTTTATTTTGAGTTAATGCATGCCTCAATTGAAACTGATTGCTACAAAACAAAGAGTTACTGCACATATTTCCTATTTCCATAGAAAAATTCCCACATTGCCAAAAAAACACATCTGATTGCTCTCTTGCTATTTAAATTGGCCTTATTTTTTTCCAAACATCAAAATTCAAAAAGACAATAAGAAGAGGACAACAAGAAGAGGATAAGTCCTTAGGACAACCAGATCTTCAACAACTTGCATGCATTCATCAGGAACATTTGTATAAAATGTCTTCCTCACTTTAGCTTGAGCTCCAAATTGCAATTCTGTTGCTTTCACTTTGTACGTGCACTACTCCCTTGTCAACGGTAGGAAACAACTTTTTTTTTTAAAACTAAATGTCTAGAATTCAATTTGCTCAGGCATCCAAACAACCCAATTTCCAGAGCCAAATCACAAATAACAATGTTCAAGATTTCATGGTTGATGACAAGTTAGCCTCTCAAATCTATATTGGTAGAGATGTTTCTCTGACACAATAAATTGCTACTACTGAGAAGAAACAGTAAAGCCTAACATCATGCTTTTCAAAAAATAAAAATAAAGCTCAAGATTGTCCTATTTTCTCCAAAAGTTGAAGGGCCTAGGCACATGGATACCTGATTCAGTTTCTACTGAAGATGGAGCCAACATCTTGACATATTGTAATGCACACTATCGCTTTTTCTTCTTGCTTTTCATTTTTGCAAAAGAGACAACAAGTAAATAAATACATTGAAATGCTCAGAAAAACTCAATCGATTTTAAATCACAATTGATGTCAAAGTGAATCGAACCGCAAATTGGGCGTAGATCATAGATTTTTCCAGAATTCCTGATTACAAAACCAAAAGAAAATCAAGATTGACATATGGTAATGCACACTACAGCCATTATACAATAGATGCCATGTTCGAGGTATACTTTACAACACAAAGAAGGCTTTTAGATGTGATAGGTTTGGTCGATGGTCCAGTGAATGAGGCCATTACAAATCAAAACAGTACTAGAGATTTCATTGGCCAAAATCTACAAAAATTTGGGGGAAAACAGAAACTGAGTAAGAAAAATTAGGGAAATGTGGATTTAAACCTTATGGATGGATTGAATGCAATCCCTAAGCGTACGAACCAGATCCGAACTCCAGCCGATCTACACCTGCGAAATCCGATCGTCAGAAGCTCGATCAGATCAATGGCTCATTGTTTCTGGTGAAGGGAGGGAGAGGGAGAGGGAGAGAGGGGAATAGAGAGAGTGAGAGAGAGAGAGAGAGATCGGGAGAGAGAGAGAGAGAGAGAGAGAGAGAGAGAGAGATCAGGCGATCGACAGTGAGGGAGTGGGAGACAGATGGGTAGAGGGATCGAGAGGATTGAGAGGGTTTTCATCCTTCTTGACCATGGCCTTGTAGATGTATGACATCCTCATGCCGCAAGAGAGAAACAGGTGGAAAAAAACCCTTGTGCCCTTTCACCATTTTCATTGCAGAGCATTTTGCCAAGAAAGAAACAGGTGGAAAAAAACTCTAGAAGACGCAGACCACGAATTACCTGGTTGTGCTCGTTGAGGCTCTCTTCGTCGAGCTCCGAGTTGGAGAGGAAGAGGGAGAGAGAGAGTGGGAGACCGATCGAGATCAAGAGAGAGAGAGATCAAGAGGGAGGGAGAGGGGCTGAAACAGGGACTGGTTAGGGCGTCGTCAACTCTTGAGATAGGGATGCGGATTAACGACTGACAGGTTGAGTAGGCTCGCTACTGAAGTGACGTCACCAAGTTATGTGGGCCCCACTATGATGTATGTTTTGTATCCACACCATCCATACATTTTGAGAGGTCATTTCAGGGTATGATACAGAGAATGAGGCAGATCCAAGGCTGGAGTGGACCCCACCACAGAAAACAGTGGAGAGAGTGACGCCCACCGTTTAAACCTTCCGAAGGTCCACCATACTGTTTATTTGAGATCCAACCTGTTCATGCATTAAAGAAGACATGAAAGAAGGGAAAACACAAATATTATCTTGATCGAAAACTTTCGTGGCCCTTAGAACTTTTTAATGGTGGGCGTCACTCTCTCCCTACTATTTTCTATGGTGGGGTCCACTCGAGCTTTGGATCTGACTCATTCTTTGGATTATGCCCTAATATGATCTCTCCAAATGAATGGATGGTGTAGATACAAAACATACATCATGGTGGGGCCCACAGAAGTTGGTGATGTAACTTCAGTGGCGAGTCTCACTACTCAACCTGTCAGTATCTAATCCACACCCTTGAGAGAGGGGGCTAGGTGTCGTGATCAAGTTATGTGGGTCATATCATGAGGTATGTGTTATATCCAAACCGTCCATCCACATGGCAATCTGGTTGTAAGGCTTGAGACCAAAAATAAGACAGATCTAACTATCAACTGGACCACTCAATCAAAAGCATGTAGGGGATTGAACGTCTACCATTGAAACCCTTTTGGGGGTCACAAAAGTTTTGGATCAATATGAAATTTGTTTTTCCTCTTCATCCAGGTCTTTGTGACCTTATGAACAGATTGGATGGAAAATATACCCTATGGTGGGCCCTACAAATTTTTTAACAGTGAAAATCATCACCCATGCTGGTATTTGTGGTGCGGTCCATTTAATCTTTGGAAATGATTCATTTTTGGAATAATTCTCCGAAATGATCTCGAAAAATGGATGAACAGTGTGGGTTGATCCCAAATTTTCAATAAATCCAAAACTCAAGTGGACCATGTGTGAGACCCGACCCTAGTTCCCATGTTTGCATGTGTGTGTGTAAGTATGCATCTTGTTCATCATGGTCTCGCGGTCCTACCGGTCAAATTCCGACGACCCGCGACCCTCGGATTGTGTTTACAGTCACCTTGAGTTCGGTCATATAGACCCAACTCGGATCAACCCGAGACCTATGCCATCTCGTTCGTATCGTCGTTGCGGTTCCAACGACGCGTCTTGTGCGTCAATCCGACCTATGGATCAAAAGTTATGAGCATTTCATCATGTGGCCCACTTTTTACAAAAGCATGTGGACCACCTCCATGGCACAATTTCCCATGCACACCACACACACACACTACACTATTGCATGGAATAAACACTACCCACCCTAAACACTACCCATACCTAACCTACCCTAGCAACATTGTTATTGTCACCATAGGCAATGATTACTTCTCTTAAATAGTTTTTTTCTCTCTCTTCCCCTCTCATTTTCCTTCATTGCTGAAATTTCCAGCAACTTCTCTTCCTCCTCCCTCTCTTCTCCAGCCCCTTACCCCATTATACTCTCAATCCCTCCATTTGAACTAGATCTCCACCATTGAAATCCATTCTTTGCTCCAAGAGCTTCATGGAGTAGAAGTTTGGGGTGAGATCACAAGTGGGTAACTATGATCTTGCTGATCTAATTTTATATCTTTAAATCTTCTTATTTCTTTTGTATGGATCATATGGGGCCCACCAATCCATGGTGGAGACCCCATTTGACCCCATGGATGTGGCCTTTTGGCCCATCCTACATGCATGTCATGATCCATGATGGGGCCATTCTCCATGGACCCCATCATGATGTATGTAATGATCCACTCCATCTCAAGGTCATCTAGACCTAAGGATCATGTTGGGATGACATTTCAACCATCCATAGCAATTATAGATCATGCATGTAGTGATTTCATGTTGCATGTACAATCAATGTAGTTATATGGGTATGATTCTTTCTTGGGAGGGCCCATTAGTGGCGGGGCCCTATCCTATGGCCGGATTATGTTTCTTCTCCATATTTTCTTTCCTATGTTTATAGTAAATCTGATGTATGTGGGGCCCACTTGATGTGCCATGCAACTAGGCCCAAGTGGTTAGACATCCAAGCCCACCTTGTTGCCCCATATTGTTGGCATGTTTTGGACAGCCTTTGGGCTTGATTTTATGGATGATATTGGAAGGGGATTGGGTCTGAGAGTTGTGTGACCCATCTAGATGGACCCCACCCTGAGAAAATGCTGATTTATTTTCCTTTTAATTATCTTTTGGGGTGGTTTGGACAGTAACATGTTGCTGTCCAAATCTGCCTGGACAGATTTTTGGGCCACTTTGGGGCCTGATTTATGGGTCTTTGGTGGGAATAATGAAACAAAATAATATGTGATTCTTGTAGCCTTATGACCCACCTACAACCATACCAAATTTCAGCCCCATCTGACCTTCATTGGGGTCCCAAAGGTGTGGTCCAAATGAGGTGGACAGTCTGGATTTTTCTGCACTGTTCCAGCAACATTCTACCCTGAATAGGTTGGAATTCTAAAATTTATTAAAATATTTTTGGGTGTCTAAAAATTATAAAAATTTACAGAAAGGTGGTCCACTTATGGTGGGACCAACCTACAAAATTTTGGGGCCAATGGAAACCTGTACACACCATGGTGGTGGCTGGACTGGCCCATTACAATATGGTGTCTAGATCAGTCCGATTTTCAGGACAGATTGATTTCTTTAAATAAACTAAAATATTTTTAGGTGTCCATAAATTCTGAAATTTTGTGAAGTTGTGGTCCACCCATGGTGGACCTACCTACCAACTTTCAGGGCCAATGGACCCCTGTGCACATCGTGGCGAGGACCGGACTGGCCCACCACATTGGGATGTCCAGGTCTGTCCGATTTTCTGGACAGACTATCTTGTTTAAATTAATTAAAATACTTAGGGTATCCAAAAATTCTGAAATTTTGTGAGGGTATGTCCTACCTATTGAAGTATCACTCTGAAAAATTTCAGCCCCAACTGACCTTGTTTGGGCATCCAAAAGAATGGGCCAAAATAGTTGGACTGCCAGATTTTTCTGCTGTGCAGTCCAGCAATGTGCCTTGATAAAAACCATAATTCAAAAATATTTCCTCTGATGGTGGGCCACCTTTTTGGGTTTTCTCTCATTGTATGCATAATGAGGGACCTTGGCCCTCAATTTCCAGAGTTTTAGAGGCCCTGGGCCCACTCCAATGGAGTGCCCAAATTTAGGACAGCAACATGTTATAATTATGTTTGGCCTTTGGCTGAAATTTTGAGGAGTGGGGCCCAACACATTGTGAAGAATCTTAGAGGTAATAATTTATACATTTAGTTCCTTAAATGTTGGGCCTAATAAATACACTTTTGAGGCCCACCACAGTTGAATTTAATTGGGTCCATGAATGTGGCTAGTTGTTGAACTCTTTGAGCCCAATTGGGCTGAACTTTCTAGATAGGCCCATTGAACTCTTGGGCCATTTTTACCATACTATTGTATTGGATTAGTGGGCCAGATTACACAAGTATATGGGCCCTTGATTGCCCACCAAATCAACTTTATACTTGGGCCGGGTTGTAGGCTCAACTTACTTGACTAAGAACATGACTTTTGCCCATGTGATTTGAGCAATGGGCTGCCCACTAGGCCACAACAATATATGGGATTAGTAGCCTTTATGTTGGGCCCTAACCTTTCCCCTGTGGGCCCATAGTGGTATATATGGGTTGGGCTATGTGTGTTCCCATGGACCCATGTTTTGGATAGGCCTTGGCTGCCTTTTCAAGCCCAACATGAATGTATGTGGTATGTAATGGTTGTTCATTTCTTATTTCTAATGTTGTGTGGGCCTTGGGCCTTGATCCGTAATCAATTAGAGATGGGTTACCTCTTGGGGACCAATTGTGGTTGGATGTCCACATTGGTGGCCCTAAGGTAGGCCCATGGGCTTCTATGGATGGTTAAAGGCCCACCATAGATCCTTGCTAGGCTCATTTCATCTATTTAGGCCCATATCATTGTTCTCCTTAGTCTCGTGGGTTACCCTGTATATGGGCCCCCACTAGAGGTTGTATTCCTTATGAGGATTGATTAAGTACCTAGACCCTTCATGGTTAGGTAAAGAGTTCATCTTCACCTCATTAACACCCCTATTCATCTTCATAGCCCACTCCCATACGCATCATATGCATGCTTGGTTGAGGTATGATTGGTCATGGTTGTGTCATTGTGTAGGACATGTTAGTATCTCCCTGAGAGATGGATGCTTGGGATTGATGCATGGGTGATTATGTGATTCATGCATCTGACATTGCATAGCTTATGGATATCCGCCCTTACTTCATCAGGGCCTTGCCTCCACAGGGGTATTCGTGGATGGTCGTATGTGTGGACACCGAAAATATTAGTTGAGCATACCGGGTGCATAGGATGCCCATGGGTGAAATTCTCAAAACTTCCATGGTACCAAGGATCTGCTCCAACGCCGTGACCGGGTGAAATATATGAGCGCACGAGGGCCTTATACCATTAGGCCGCGTCTCCCACTGTCGTGTAGTCGGTTGGATAGGGGTGTGGCCTTACCTGCCTGATGTGAGGAGGCATTGCTAGGCTGAGTCGACCCAGCTCGTAAATGGGTCCGCTACCTTCGTGCCTTGTTGGTGATTGGCTGTCCACAGGCGGGTAGTGAGGTCTCTTACGCTCGTTTGACCGTGAAGGTCCGTAGAGCGGCACTCATTCAAGCAGTGTAATGGACCCCTAGGTGATTTCCTTATGATTGGAAATGTACATGACTTGTGGTTTGGATATGAGCACTGACATTACTTGCATTGCATTAGCATTGGTTGTACAAGCCCCTTCATGCATTGCCTTGGCATGGCACCCAGTACTCATTGCATCTTATTCATGATAAGCCCGGGTAAGGCTAGTGATATCCTCATTGATCATGCTTCTCTCCTTGTATCTCCTACTACTCTTACGTGCACCATTATCACACACCTACACCACCCTCTAAGCTTCTATAAGCTTATGCACGATTGATGCGTGCGAGATACTCTAAGCGGCGACACAAAGAAGAGAGCATGGAGTAGAGCCGAGCATTTGAGGACTCTGGTGTTGCTGACCTTTCTCTCTTTTTTCTTTTATCTCATGTATGTCCTTTGGACCTTATGGATTATTGTAAAGTTCAAATTTATAGTGGATTTTGCGATGTGTGCCTTTGTTATTCTCGGATGTTCTTCTTTGTGATCTTGGGTATGCTCGCATGGGAATGAATATACAGCTATGAAAATCCTCCTTGTAGGATCTCAAGATTAGAACCTGCCTCAGGAGCCGAGAATGGGGTACTACGGAGGCATTGCGTTCGAACCCATTCTAATCCTTGTGAGTCCGGTTGCACCGAGTCCGGGGCGTGACAGAGTTGGTATCGAGCATAGCAAGTAATTGCTCCGGAATAACTCAGATAACATCACATGTCCTAAGAACATAGGACAAGTAGTGTCCCGAGATTCTTCTCTTTGCTCAGATTGAGCCTATAATTGTCTTGATTCCTTGCGACGTCATTATTTTGTAAACGATGACGCGTGGACGTGGCGCCCGTGGTCGTGGCACCCGTGGTCGTGGTGCCCGTGGTCGTGGTGCCCGTGGACGAGGCGCTCGAGGTACCCATCCTACTCGAGCACATCCTGCTCCTATTGTTGAGGATCCGATTCCTGAGGTCCCGATCCGGCTGCTCCCAGTTGAGCCCGTAGTGCCCGTACCTCCGCTTGCTCCAGCTCCGCCACCTATTCCCTTTTCTCGGCCTGTTCCGGCATTCTGAGGCTCCACGGTTGCTCAGTTCCCCACCTATTCCCCCTCCTCAGTCTGCATTCGGTTTCGGAGGCTCCTGCTCCGACGGCCGTACCCGTGCCTCCGCCTGAGGCGAGTGCCACCCCTGCTTTTCCGACAGTACCTATAGGAGCTGAGCATTTCCAAGGCCATGATGCACTGGTTGCCACGCACGCAGACCACGCCGGCCTACCACCGAGGTTTCCTGCGCCTCGACTTACCGCATGCTAGTGCGATAGCCCGAGAGTTCCGCCAGCATGATCCCCCGAGGTTTAGTGGTGATCCTGACCCTTCTGCAGCTGAGGCTTGGCGCACTGAGGTTGCGAGGATTTTTGACACTATTCAGTGTCCTGCGGGCCAGAGAGTATCCCTTGCCACCTACCTTCTTCAGGGTGAGGCCCGACACTGGTGGTCATCCGTGTCCAGGATGGTCGGGGCTCAGTTCGTTTGGACATGGGAGGAGTTTGTGACCCGCTTCGACCAGAAGTTCTTCCCTGAGCATGTTCAGATCCAGCGGGCGATCGAGTTTGAGACCCTAGTGCAGGGCGATATGATCAGTATCTCAGTATGAGGCCCGTTTCTTGGCCTTGTCTAGATTTGCTCCTCATCCGACCGGCGATGAGAAGATGAGGGCCCGTCGTTTGCTGACAGGACCTACGTCCCGCCCTTCGCAATCGTGGTGGTGGGGCATTGCTTGGAGACGTTTGACCGTTGTGCATCGGGCACTAGTTTATGAGGAGGACCGGGCTATGACCCGGAGATCGAGAGAGCGAGTTCGGTGGAGACCGGAGAGGAGTGCACCAGCCAACAGCTTCTGGCGATCGTCGGCGAGGGCGGAGGGGCGGATCGGGGTATCGGCGGCACACTGCGCTCGGTCGATAGCCTCTTCATCGTCATCGGCACCGCCACCGCTTTCATCTTCGACCCCTTTTCGGCGTATGCTTCGGTTGTGGACAAAGCCGCACACATCGGAGGCGTGAGTGTCCTCTCCCCATTCGGCGCGGCCAGGCCACCGCAATTGCCCCTCCTCGTCCTCCTCGGCCGGCGAGAGAGCACGGCCTCCACCAGCCACTCCTGGGCTCCTCCTCGCCAGAGGCAACCGGGCGACCACCTCAAGAGAGACAAGAAGCGAGATGAGCGAAGCAGCGAAGCCACAAAGCACAGCGAGAGGGGATATCCGTATGTTGTTCGATCCTGGTTCGGTGTGTAGTTCAGCCCGGCAGTACGGTTCAAGACCCTCGGTCTTCTCCGGGTTGCTTCCCCTACCGGCTCGGGCGTTTTATTCTTACACGAGCGCCAGCCATGACCCGCAATCATCGACCGGTGGAGTCGTTGAGGGTATTCTTCTTGTTTCTGCTTGTGTTACTCATGTTTTGTTTGATTCTGATGCTTCCCATTCTTTTGTGGCCGAGCAGCGCTATTGATCGACCGGTATTCCGTCGGAGGCCGTGTCTGAGGCCTTGACCGTTTCGACTCCCATGGGGAAGTCTATTGTGCTAACCCGTCGCTGTCCTTCTTGCCCGGTGTTAGTGGGCGAGATGTTCCTCCCAGCCGATCTATTCATGATGCCGATGGCAGGATTTGATGTGATTCTGGGTATGGACTGGCTTGCAGAGTATCGTGCCATCTTGGACTGTGCTGCGAGGACAGTCACGTTTCATATCCCAGGCTTGCCAGTGTTCCAGTTCGTCGCCGAGCCCAGAGGAGAGCTGCTATCTAGTTTATTGGCTTCGGTCGTTGAGGATTCTATGGCAGAGAGTATTGAGCAGCTGCCAGTTGTTCGTGAGTACCCGGATGTGTTTCAAGAGATACCGGGTTTGCCGCCGCGTCGGCAGGTGGAGTTCCAGATTGATTTGGTGCCAGGTGCCGCACCTATCTCAAAAGCCCCCTACCGGATGGCACCATTAGAGTTGAGGGAACTGCAGGAGCAGTTAGATGAGCTCCGGGAGTTAGGTTTTATTCGTCCCAGCAAGTTCGCCTTGGGGAGCCCCGGTATTGTTTGTGAAGAAGAAGGATGGTTCGTTGCGACTCGTGCGATTATCGTGAGCTCAACAGAGTCACCATCAAGAATCGATACCCGCTCCCGTATTAATGATCTGTTTGATCGCCTGTGGTGCGCAGTGATTTTTCCAAGATAGACTTGCGTTCCGGTTACCATCGATTCGGGTCCGAGAGGAGGACATTCCCAAGACGGCTTCCGAACACGCTATGGTCACTTTGAGTTTCTCGTCATGTCATTCGACCGACCAACGCGCCCGCCGTATTCATGCACCGATGAACGAGGTTTTCGGCCGTTCCTCGATCGCCGTGGTGGTATTCATTGATGATATTCTTGTATATTCGAGAACCCGAGAGGACCATGCTGAGCACTTGCGGATTGTGCTTGAGACCCTCCGTGCCCACCAGCGTATGCGAAGCCGGAGAAGTGCGAGTTTTGGGGAGGAGATGAAGTTCCTCTGGTCACGTAGTGACGAGGGAGGGTGTCGCCGTGGACCCCTCAAAGGTTGATGCAATGCGTCAGTGGGGCCAGCCCATGAACGCGTCCGAGATTCGCAGCTTCCTTCGTCTAAAGGGATATTATCGATGGTTTATCGAGGGTTTCTCTCGTATTGCAAAGACCGCCGACCCGGCTGACGCGAAAGGGCGTCGAGTTCGTCCCGTCTGGAGTGACGCTTGTGAGGAGGCATTTGCGGAGTTGAAGGACCGCCTCACGTCCGCTCCTGTTCTCACTCTTCCTGATGGGAGTGAGGGTTTTGTTGTTTTCACCGATGCCTCTAGAGTTGGCTTGGGTGCCGACGATGCAAAGATGGGAAGCCGCGGCGTATGCCTCGCGCCGCCTCAAGGTCCATGAGGTGAACTACCCCACTCATGATTTGGAGCTTGCGCTTGTCTTCGCACCGAAGGTGTGGAGGCATTATCTATATGGGGTCGTGTTCGAGCTCTTCTCGATCATAAGAGCTTGAAGTATCTATTTTCGCATCCGAGCCGAACACAACGATGAGGCGATGGATGGAGTTGCTTTGAAAGATTATGATTTTGACCTTCGCACTACCCGGGTAAGGCAAACGTGGTGGCGGATGCGCTCGGCCAGTCGACCACGAGGCTTGGTGGCACATATGATGGTTCGACAAAGGGCGTATGCTCGAGGATGTTTCAGAGTTTGACTTTGAGTTCTGGTCTCAGTCTTCCATTGTTCCTTTCGAGCTTGTCGATTCAACCCTCTTTGGTGGCTAGGGTGATCGAAGCTCACAGACGGATGAGTCACTTCAGAGTACCGAGCGCAGGCCGCATCCGTGGAGCAACCCGACCGCGATTGGTTCCGATGGTGGATTACGCTCGCAGGCCGATTATGTGTCCCGAATGTGCCGAGTTACGTCGTGATCCGATGACCGAGGCACACCGATCGAGACTTACTATCCACCCGGCTCCACGAAGATGTATCTTGATATGAGGAGGCGACTTCCTGCGGGGGATGAAGCGTCGGTTGCAAGTTTTGTGGCCGAGTGTGACACATGCCAACGTGTCAAGGCCGATCATCGAGACCCCCGGTCCCTTGCGGTACGTTGAGCATTCCAGAGTGGAAGTGGGAGCACGTATCGATGGACTTCATCGCAGGGTTTGCCGAGGACTCGGCCACGGTCATGATACTATCCGGGTTATCGTCGATCGTCTGACGAAGTCGGCTCATTTCATTCCAGTGCGTGCTTCTTGATCTATGGATCGGTTAGCGAGGATATTCATTGAGGAGATAGTAAGACTACACGGCGTCCCAGTTTCGATCGTTTCACCGAGACTCTAGATTTACGTCTCAGTTTTGGAGGAGTTTCCAGCAGGCGTTGGGGGTCACTTTGCGTCTCAGCACCGCTTATCATCCACAGACGGATGGGCAGACCGAAAGGGTCAACCAGATCCTTGAGGATATGCTCAGAGCTTGTGTGATCGACTTTGCGTGTAGTTGGGATGAGCATATGCGCCTCGCAGTTCGCCTACAATAATAGTTATCGGCGACTATCGGCATGGCTCCTTTTGAGGCACTTTATGGTAGACCGTGCAGATCTCCTAGTTGTTGGACCGAGGTTGGAGAGCGTCGTCTCTTAGGTCCCAAGCTTGTGCTGCAAACGTCAGAGGCTATTGATGTTATTAGGTAGAGGATGCGCACAGCTCAGAGCTGGCAGAAGAGTTTTACTGTTCATTGGCGTCGACCCCTCGAGTTTGCAGTGGGGGGATATGGTATATCTCAAGGTCTCACCTATGAAGGGTGTGGTACGCTTTGGTGTGAAGGGCAAGCTCGCCCCAAGATTTATTGGACCTTTTGAGATTACTAAGCGCGTAGGCGCTGTGGCCTATAGGCTTGCCTTACCTCCTGAGTTGTCCGCGATCCACGATGTATTTCATGTTTCTATGTTGCGGAAATGTGGGTGGATACTATTCCCGTGATTGATTGGCAGCCACTTGAGGTCGTGAGGATGCTTCCTACATTGAGCACCTATTCGTATTCTCGATCGGAAGGAGCAAGTCCTCAGGACCAAGGTCATTCCCTTGGTGAAGGTGCAATGGGGTCACCATTCGGAGGCCGAGGCATCTTGGGAACGCGAGGTCGAGATTAGAGAGCGTTATCCCCATTTGTTTGATGATTGATAGATATATGATTGCTTGTATTACCATCCTTGTGTGATGATTGTTATATGATGGCGGTGTTTTATTTTTTTCTTTTGTCCTGGATTGGTCAATTTTGAGGACGAAATTTCTTTGTTGGTGGGGAGGATTGTGAGACCCGACCCTAGTTCCCATGTTTGCATGTGTGTGTGTAAGTATGCATCTTGTTCATCATGGTCTCGCGGTCCTACCGGTCAAATTCCGGCGACCCGCGACCCTCGGATTGTGTTTACAGTCACCTTGAGTTCGGTCATATAGACCCAACTCAGATCAACCCGAGACCTATGCCATCTCGTTCGTATCGTCGTTGCGGTTCCAACGACGCGTCTTGTGCGTCAATCCGACCTATGGATCAAAAGTTATGAGCATTTCATCATGTGGCCCACTTTTTACAAAAGCATGTGGACCACCTCCATGGCACAATTTCCCATGCACACCACACACACACACTACACTATTGCATGGAATAAACACTACCCACCCTAAACACTACCCATACCTAACCTACCCTAGCAACATTGTTATTGTCACCATAGGCAATGATTACTTCTCTTAAATAGTTTTTTCTCTCTCTTCCCCTCTCATTTTCCTTCATTGCTGAAATTTCCAGCAACTTCTCTTCCTCCTCCTCTCTTCTCCAGCCCCCTTACCCCCATTATACTCTCAATCCCTCCATTTGAACTAGATCTCCACCATTGAAATCCATTCTTTGCTCCAAGAGCTTCATGGAGTAGAAGTTTGGGGGTGAGATCACAAGTGGGTAACTATGATCTTGCTGATCTAATTTTATATCTTTAAATCTTCTTATTTCTTTTGTATGGATCATATGGGGCCCACCAATCCATGGTGGAGACCCCATTTGACCCCATGGATGTGGCCTTTTGGCCCATCCTACATGCATGTCATGATCCATGATGGGGCCATTCTCCATGGACCCCATCATGATGTATGTAATGATCCACTCCATCTCAAGGTCATCTAGACCTAAGGATCATGTTGGGATGACATTTCAACCATCCATAGCAATTATAGATCATGCATGTAGTGATTTCATGTTGTATGTACAATCAATGTAGTTATATGGGTATGATTCTTTCTTGGGAGGGCCCATTAGTGGCGGGGCCCTACCCTATGGCCGGATTATGTTTCTTCTCCATATTTTCTTTCCTATGTTTATAGTAAATCTGATGTATGTGGGGCCCACTTGATGTGCCATGCAACTAGGCCCAAGTGGTTAGACATCCAAGCCCACCTTGTTGCCCCATATTGTTGGCATGTTTTGGACAGCCTTTGGGCTTGATTTTATGGATGATATTGGAAGGGGATTGGGTCTGAGAGTTGTGTGACCCATCTATATGGACCCCACCCTGAGAAAATGCTGATTTATTTTCCTTTTAATTATCTTTTGGGGTGGTTTGGACAGTAACATGTTGCTGTCCAAATCTGCCTGGACAGATTTTTGGGCCACTTTGGGGCCTGATTTATGGGTCTTTGGTGGGAATAATGAAACAAAATAATATGTGATTCTTGTAGCCTTATGACCCACCTACAACCATACCAAATTTCAGCCCCATCTGACCTTCATTGGGGTCCCAAAGGTGTGGTCCAAATGAGGTGGACAGTCTGGATTTTTCTGCACTGTTCCAGCAACATTCTACCCTGAATAGGTTGGAATTCCAAAATTTATTAAAATATTTTTGGGTGTCTAAAAATTATAAAAATTTACAGAAAGGTGGTCCACTTATGGTGGGACCAACCTACAAAATTTTGGGGCCAATGGAAACCTGTACACACCATGGTGGTGGCTGGACTGGCCCATTACAATATGGTGTCCAGATCAGTCCGATTTTCAGGATAGATTGATTTCTTTAAATAAACTAAAATATTTTTAGGTGTCCATAAATTCTGAAATTTTGTGAAGTTGTGGTCCACCCATGGTGGGACCTACCTACCAACTTTCAGGGCCAATGGACCCCTGTGCACATCGTGGCGAGGACCGGACTGGCCCACCACATTGGGATGTCCAGGTCTGTCCGATTTTCTGGACAGACTATCTTGTTTAAATTAATTAAAATACTTAGGGATATCCAAAAATTCTGAAATTTTGTGAGGGTATGTCCTACCTATTGAAGTATTACTCTGAAAAATTTCAGCCCCAACTGACCTTGTTTGGGCATCCAAAAGAATGGGCCAAAATAGTTGGACTGCCAGATTTTTCTGCTGTGCAGTCCAGCAATGTGCCTTGATAAAAACCATAATTCAAAAATATTTCCTCTGATGGTGGGCCACCTTTTTGGGTTTTCTCTCATTGTATGCATAATGAGGGACCTTGGCCCTCAATTTCCAGAGTTTTAGAGGCCCTGGGCCCACTCCAATGGAGTGCCCAAATTTAGGACAGCAACATGTTATAATTATGTTTGGCCTTTGGCTGAAATTTTGAGGAGTGGGGCCCAACACATTGTGAAGAATCTTAGAGGTAATAATTTATACATTTAGTTCCTTAAATGTTGGGCCTAATAAATACACTTTTGAGGCCCACCACAGTTGAATTTAATTGGGTCCATGAATGTGGCTAGTTGTTGAACTCTTTGAGCCCAATTGGGCTGGAACTTTCTAGATAGGCCCATTGAACTCTTGGGCCATTTTTACCATACTATTGTATTGATTAGTGGGCCAGATTACACAAGTATATGGGCCCTTGATTGCCCACCAAATCAACTTTATACTTGGGCCGGGTTGTAGGCCCAACTTACTTGACTAAGAACATGACTTTTGCCCATGTGATTTGAGCAATGGGCTGCCCACTAGGCCACAACAATATATGGGATTAGTAGCCTTTATGTTGGGCCCTAACCTTTCCCCATGGGCCCATAGTGGTATATATGGGTTGGGCTATGTGTGTTCCCATGGACCCATGTTTTGGATAGGCCTTGGGCCGCCTTTCTGAAGCCCAACATGAATGTATGTGGTATGTAATGGTTGTTCATTTCTTATTTCTAATGTTGTGTGGGCCTTGGGCCTTGATCCGTAATCAATTAGAGATGGGTTACCTCTTGGGGACCAATTGTGGTTGGATGTCCACATTGGTGGCCCTAAGGTAGGCCCATGGGCTTCTATGGATGGTTAAAGGCCCACCATAGATCCTTGCTAGGCTCATTTCATCTATTTAGGCCCATATCATTGTTCTCCTTAGTCTCGTGGGTTACCCTGTATATATGGGCCCCACTAGAGGTTGTATTCCTTATGAGGAATTGATTAAGTACCTAGACCCTTCATGGTTAGGTAAAGAGTTCATCTTCACCTCATTGACACCCCTATTCATCTTCATAGCCCACTCCCATACGCATCATATGCATGCTTGGTTGAGGTATGATTGGTCATGGTTGTGTCATTGTGTAGACATGTTAGTATCTCCCGAGAGATGGATGCTTGGGATTGATGCATGGGTGATTATGTGATTCATGCATCCGACATTGCATAGCTTATGGATATCCGCCCTTACTTCATCGTGGGCCTTGCCTCCACAGGGGTATTCGTGGATGGTCGTATGTGTGGACACCGGAAATATTAGTTGAGCATACCGGGTGCATAGGATGCCCATGGGTGAAATTCCCAAAACTTCCATGGTACCAAGGATCTCGCTCCAACGCCGTGACCGGGTGGAATATATGAGCGCACGAGGGCCTTATACCATTAGGCCGCGTCTCCCACCGTCCGTGTAGTCGGTTGATAGGGGTGTGGCCTTACCGCCCGATGTGAGGAGGCATTGCTAGGCCGAGTCCGACTGGCTCGTAAATGGGTCCGCTACCTTCGTGCCTTGTTGGTGATTGGGTCGTCCACAAAGGGGGTAGTGAGGTCTCTTACGCTCGTTTGACTGTGCGGGGTCTGTAGAGCGGCGTCATTCAAGCAGGTAATGGACCCTGGTGATTTTCTTATGATTGGAAATGTACATGACTTGTGGTTTGGATATGAGCACTGACATTACTTGCATTGCATTAGCATTGGTTGTACAAGCCCCTTCATGCATTGCCTTGGCATGGCACCCAAGACTCATTGCATCTTATTCATGATAAGCCCGGGTAAGGCTAGTGATATCCTCATTGATCATGCTTCTCTCCTTGTATCTCCTACTACTCTTCTTCAGTGCACCATTATCACACACCTACACCACCCTCTAAGCTTCTATAAGCTTATGCACGATTGATGCGTGCAGATACTTCAGTGGCGACACAAAGAAGAGCATGGAGTAGAGCTGAGCATTTGAGGACTCCAAGTTGCTGACCTTTCTCTTTTTCTTTTATCTCATGTATGTCCTTTGGACCTTATGGATTATTGTAAAAGTTCAAATTTATAGTGGATTTTGCGATGTGTGCCTTTGTTATTCTCAGATGTTCTTGCTGTGATCTTGGGTATGCTCGTATTGGAATGATTATACTGTTATGAAAATCCTCCTTGTAGGATCCCAGGATCGGAACCTGCCTCAAGAGCCGAGAATGGGGTACTATGGAGGCTGTTGCGTTCAGAACCGGTCATCGGAATCCTTGTGAGTCCGGTTACTGAGTCTGGGGCGTGACACCATGCCACACGAAACAATGTGGAATAATGATTTCCACCATTAATACCTTCCTTAGGCCCACAGTAACATTTATTTGCCATCCTACCTATTCATAATATCAAATATATATGAATGAAGAGAAAACACAAACATCAGCTTGATCCAAAACTTCTATGGCCTCCAAGAATTTTTCAATGGAAGAGGTTCAATCACACTATTTTCTGTGGTGTGGTCCACTTGAGCTTTGGATATGCTTCCTTTTTGTTCTTTAGACCTCAAACTATCTGTTAACATGGATAAACGGAATGAATAAAATAAATAAATAACGATGGACCCCACAAAGTTTACTTTGGTAAAGGTAATGACTAACTCACCTAAATGTAGAGGGGTTTCCTTAAAACATTCATAATCATATATTGGGCTTGCCTTAATGTGATTCACATATCCAACCCACTCATTATGTGTGTCCCACTTGGATGAGAGGTCAGACCAAGTTTTAGCCGCATCCAAAACTCATGTGAGCCCCACCAAGTGTTTTTATATTTTTTATAATGTCTTGACATGGTTTTAGATGGTATGGTCCACCTGAGTTTCATTTATGGATGATTTTTGAGATATCTCATAACCTAAAGGGGACACATTAAATGCACGGTGTTGATGTTCGACACACATCATGATGGGGCCCACAAAACTTATTAACATCAATTCGTAGGTTCTCGCGAGGTCAATAAGTTGGGTCACAATTTTGACAATAATATTTAGACCATTTTATATGTATAGTCCATTCACTCTATTTTATTGATCAATACCCTCAATTTGACTAGTTACTCGCCCCAATCAGGCTAGCTACATGTGAGAAAGGTACTGGGAATACAAGATTGATCAACAATTTGTGTGAAATTTGATTTAAACATATCAAGTTATTTACTCTTCAATCTGGACTAATTTGATTCTCCAAAAATGGCTAAATGTTCAATTAGTGGATGTGCCTAATAATTTATTAAAAAATATTTTTTCATAGATAAATATCAATTTCCATTTAAAAATTACATTTGTTTTCAAAATGTATATTTTTTTTACTCTTAATTTTTCTTTGAAAACTTTTAACAAAATATCATTTTTATTATAAAATATTTCAAAAAATAAATTAAAATACAAATTCTGAATTTTTATTTTCAAAATATCTTAAATTTTCACAATTTTTAATTTTTTTTCTCAAAAATTCCAAAATGCCGATTTTTTTACTTCAAAAGCATCATGTTATTTTCAACTTTTCAATTTTTAAAAAATTATATTTTTTTTTTCAAAATCTTAGTGTTTTTATAAATAACTTTTTCTTTTAATTTCGAATTTTGAATATTTTCAATTATTTTTCAAAATCACAAAAAATTTAAACTTATTTATTTTTCATTTCAAAATGTTTATTTTTTGATAAAGTATCGATTTTTTAATATCGTCTTATTTTAAAAAATTTCAATTCTTTTCCACTTCTCCATTTTTTTAAAAGCATTTTATTTGAACTTGTCAAATTTTATTGAACTTCACAATTTTTTTTTTAATTTTTTTTTTCAAATTATAAACTCTCATTTTCTTTTTAAAAATATTTTCATTTTTCAACAATGTGATAATTTTCACATTTTTAAAAATATTTTAATTCTTTTTCAAGATATTATTTTTTCTCAAAATCAAATGCTTTTTTTTTTCAAATTTATCAACTTTATTAAATATTCTTTTTTGTTCCCACAAAATAGATTTTTATTAAATCACGATTTTTATTTTTTCAAAATCTAAATTTTTTTCTCAAACATTGTTAAATTTTTTAAACTTCCCAATATTCTTTTTCATGTGATATTACAAATCACTAAAATATTAGTTTTAAATTAAAAAATAAAAATAAAAATTCCACTCATTTGATATAAAAACAAAATAAATTTTCGTTTTGCATTCAATCAATTGTTTAAAAATAATCTTAGATACAAATATGTACAATTAAACCACTGAAATTCTATTAAAAAATTTATTGGACTATAAAAAAACTTAATTTTCCACCATTTTTTAAACAAAATGAAAAAAAGAATAAAGTTAAGGCTAAAGTCCTTTTACGACGGACATGATCCGTCGCAAAATCAACTAAAAAGGGCGCAATTTGGTATTTTGGGCGAGAATTTCCAACTGTTCATTTTCCATCGCCAAATCAAACTCTGCAACAAATTTGGTCCGTCGCCTAGTTACAACGGACAAAAATTCGTCGCAAATTTATCGTAAATAAGATTTTAGCGACAGATTTTGGTCCATCGGTAAAGTCCGCGACATTCGGACTACGGATATTCGAAAAAGACAAGCTTAGTGACGGACTTTTTCCGTTAGCGACAGATTAAATCCGTCGTTAAACCAAGAAATTTATGTCCATTGCAAAAATACGTCTTAAATTGGTCATTTTGGCGTAGTGTTCTCAAATACCTAAACCTAAACAATACCTATAACCTAAACCTAAACCTTAACTTATAACCCAACCTAAACCTATCCTTATAACCCAAACCTATTCTCAAATCCCAAAATCCATAACCTAAACCTAAACCTTAACCTATAACCCAACCTAAACCTATACTTATAACATAAACCTATTCTCAAATCCCAAAACCCATAACCTTAACCTAAACCTATACCAATAACCCAACCTAAACCAATACTTATAACCTAAACCTACTCTCAAATCCCAAAACTCAGAACTCCAACCAAAACCAAACCCAAAACCTTAACCAAAACCTATAACCTATACTTATAACCTTAACCTAAACTTATTCTTAAATACCTAAACCTAAACTTATAACTTATACCGATAACCTAAACCTAAACTATAACCTATAACCCAACCTAAACCTATATCTATAACCAAAACTCTAATCTCAAATCCCAAACCCATAACCTTAACCTAAACCTATACCTATGACCCAACCTAAACCTATACTTATAACCTAAACCTATTCTCAAATCCCAAAACCTATAACCCAACCTAAACCAAACCCAAAACATATAACCTAAACCTAAACATACAACTTTAACTTAAACATACTTCTCAAATACCTAAACCTAAACTTATAACTTATACCTATAACCTAAACCTAAACCTTAACCTATAACCCAACCAAAACCTATACTTATAACCTAAACCTATTCTCAAATCCCAAAACCCATAACATAAACCTAAACCTTAACCTATAACCCAACCTAAACCTATGCATGTAACCTAAACCTATTCTCAAATCCCAAAACCCATAACCTTAACCTAAACCTATACCAATAACCCAACCTAAACCTATACTTATAACCTAAACCTATTCTCAAATCCCAAAACCTATAACCCAACCTAAACTAAACCCAAAACCTTAACCAAAAAGTATAACCTATACTTATAACCTAAACCTAAACTTATAACGTTAACCTAAACCTATTCTCAAATACCTAAACCTAAACATATAACCTATACCGATAACTTAAACCTAAACCTCAACCTATAACCCAACCTAAACCTATACTTATAACCTAAACTCTATTCTCAAATCCCAAAACCCATAACCTTAACCTAAACCTATACCTATAACCCAACCTAAACCTATACCGATAACCTAAACCTATTCTCAAATCCCAAAACCTAAAACCCAACCTAAACCAAACCCAAAACCTTAACCAAAACAAATAACCTATACTTATAATCTAAACCTAAACTTATAACCTTAACCTAAACCTATTCTCAAATACCTAAACCTAAACTTATAACCAATACATATAACTTAAACCTAAACCTCAACCTATAACACAACCTAAACCTATACTTATAACCTAAACCTATTCTCAAACCCAAAACCCATAACCTAAACCTAAACCTTAACCTATAACCTAACCTAAACCTTAACCTATAACATAAACCTATTCTCGAATCACAAAACCCATAACCTTATCCTAAACCTATACCTATACCACAACCTAAACCAGTATTTATAACCTAAACCTATTCTCAAATCCCAAAACCCATAACGTTAACCTAAACCTATACCTATAACCCAACCTAAACCTATACTTATAACCTAAACCTATTCTCAAATCTCAAAACCTATAACCTAACCTAAACCAAACCCAAAACCTTAACCAAAACCTATAACCTCTACTTATAACCTAAACTTAAACTTATAACCTTAACCTAAACCTATTCTCAAATACCTAAACCTAAACTTATAACCTATACCAATAACTCAATCTAAACCATAACCTATAACCCAACCTAAACCGATACTTATAACCTAAACTCTATTCTCAAAATCCCAAAACCCATAACCTTAACCTAAACCTATACATATAACCCAACATAAACCTATACTTATAACCTAAACCTACTCACAAATCCCAAAACCTATAACCCAACCTAAACCAAACCCAAAACCTTAACCAAAACATAAAACCTATAATTATAACCTAAACCTAAACTTATAACCTTAACCTAAATCTATTCTCAAATACCTAAACCTAAACTTGTAACCTATACATATAACATAAAACCTAAACCTTAACCTATAACACAACCTAAACCAATACTTATAAGCTAAACCTATTCTCCAAACCCAAAACCAATAACCAAAACCTAAACCTTAACCAATAAACCAACCTAAACCTTAACCTATAACCTAAACCTATTCTCAAATCACAAAACCTATAACCTTAAACTAAAACTATACCTATAACCCAACCTAAACCTATACTTATAACCTAAACCTATTCTCAAATCCCAAAACCCATAACCATAACCAAAACCTATACCTATAACCCAACCTAAACATATAATTATAACCTAAACAAATTCTCAAATCCCAATACCCATAACCTAAACTTAAACCTTAACCTATAACCCAACCAAAACCTATACTTGTAACCTAAACATATTCTCAAATCCAAAACCCATAACCTTAACTTAAACCTATACCTATAACCCAACCTAAATCTATACGTATAACCTAAACCTATTCTCAAATCCCAAAACCTATAACCCAACCTAAACCAAAGCCAAAACCTTAACCAAAACCTATAACCTATACTTATAACCTAAACCTAAACATATAACCTTAATCTAAACCTATTCTCAAATACCTAAACCTAAACTTATAACCTATACCAATAACTTAAACCTAAACCTTAACCTATAACCCAACCTAAACCTATACTTATAACCTAAACTCTATTCTAAAATCCCAAAACCCATAACCTTAACCTAAAACTATACCTATAACCCAACTTAAACCTATACATATAACCTAAACCTATTGTCAAATCCCAAAACCGATAACCCAACCTAAACTAAACCCAAAACCTTAACCAAAACATAAAACCTATACTTATAACCTAAACCTAAACTTATAACCGTAACCTATACCAATTCTCAAATTCCTAAACGTAAACTTATAACCTATACATATAACCTAAACTTAAACCTTAAAATATAACACAACCTAAACCTATACTTATAAGCTAAATCTATTCTCAAAACCCAAAACCAAGAACCAAAACCTAAACCTTAACCTATAACACAACCTAAACCTTTACCTATAACCTAAACCTATTCTCAAATCACAAAACCCATAACCTTATCCAAAGCATAAACCTATAACCCAACCTAAACCTATATTTATAACCTAAACCTATTCTCAAATCCCAAACCCATAACCTTAACCAAAACCTACACCTATAACCCAACCTAAACCTATACTTATAACCTAAACCAATTCTCAAATCTCAAACCCATAACCTAAACCTAAACCTTAACCTATAACCAAACCTAAACCAATACTAGTAACCTAAACATATTCTCAAATCCCAAAACCCATAACCTTAACCTAAACCTATACCTATAACCCAACCAAAACCGATGCTTATAACTTAAACCAATTCTCAAATCCCAAAACCCATAACCTAAACCTAAACCATAACATATAACCCAACCTAAACTTAAACTTATAACCTAAACCTATTCTCAAATACCAAAAGCCATAACCTTAACCTAAACCTTAAACTATAGCCCAACCTAAACTTACGCTATATCCTAAACCTATTCTCAAATCCCAAAACCTATAACCCAACCTAAACCAAACCCAAAACCTTAACCAAAACCTATAAACCTATACTTATAACCTAAACCTAAACTAATAACCTAAACCTAAACCTATTCTCAAATACCTAAACTTAAACTTATAACCGATACCTATAACTTAAACCTAAACCTTAACCTATAACCAACCTAAACCTATACATATAACCTAAACCTATTCTCAAATCCCAAAACCATTAACCTAAACATAAACCTTAACCTATCACCCAACCTAAAGCTATACTTATAACCTAAACCTTTTCTCAAATCCCAAAACCCATAACCCCAACCTAAACCTATACCTATAAAGACAACCTAAACCTATACTTATAACCTAAACCTATTCTCAATTCCCAAAACCTATAATCCAACCTAAACCAAACCCAAACCTTAACCAAAACCTAAAACCTAAACTTATAACCTTAACATAAACCTATTCTCAAATACCTAAACCTAAACTTATAACCTATACCTATAACCTAAACCTAAACCTTAACCTATAACCAAACCAAAACCTATACTTATAACCTAAACCTATTCTCAAATCCCAAAACCCATAACCTAAACGTAAACCTTAACCTATAACCCAACCTAAACTTATACTTATAACCTAAACATATTCTCAAATCCCAAAACCCATAACCTTAACCAAAACCTATACCTTTAACCCAACCTAAACCTATACTTATAACCTAACCCTATTCTCAAATCCCAAAACCTATAACCCAACCTAAGCTAAACCAAAACCTTAGCAAAAACCTATAACCTATACTTATAACCTTAACCTAAACTTATTCTCAAATACCTAAACCTACACTTATAGCTTATACCTATAACCTAAACCTAAATCTTAACCTATAACCCAACCTAAACCTATACTTACAACCTAAACCCTTTTTCTCAAATCCCAAAACCCATAACCTTAACCTAAACCTCTACCTATAACCCAACGTAAACCTATACTAATAACCTAAACCAATTCTCAAATCCCAAAACCTATAACCCAACCTAACCCAAACCCAAAACCTTAACCAAAACATATAACCTATACTTATAACCTAAACCTAAACTTATAACCTTAACCTAAACCTATTCTCAATTACCTAAACCTAAACTTATAACCTTAACCTAAAACCTATTCTCAATAACCTAAACCAAAACTTATAACCTATACCTATAACCTAAACATAAACTTTAACATATAACCCAACCTAAACCTATACTTATAACCTAAACCTATTCTCAAATCCCAAAACCCATAACCTAAACCAATTCTCAAATCCCAAAACACATAACCTAAACCTAAACCTTAACCTACAACCTATCCTAAACCTAATCTCAAATCACAAAACCGATAACCTTAACCTAAACCTATACCTATAACCCAACCTAAACCTATACATATAAACTAACCTATTCTTAAATCCCAAAACTCATAACCTTAACCGAAACCTACACCTATATCCCAACCTAAACCTATACTTATAACCTAAACCTATTCTCAAATCCCAAAACCCATAACCTAAACCTAAACCTTAACGTATAACTCAACCTAAACCTATAATTATAACCTAAACCTATTCTCAAATCCCAAAACCCTAAACCTTAACCTAAACAGATACCTATAACCCAACCAAAACCAATACTTATAACCTAAACCTATTCTCAAATCCCAAAACCCATAACCAAAACCTAAACCTTAACCTATAACCCAACCTAAACCTATACTTATAACCTAAACCTATTCTCAAATCCCAAAACCCATAAGCTTTACCTAAACCTATACCTATAACCCAACCTAAACCCATACGTATAACCTAAACCTATTCTCAAATCCCAAAACCCATAACCTAAAACTAAACCTTAACCTATAACCCAACCTAAACCTATACTTATAACCTAAACCAATTTTCAAATCCCAAAACCTATAACCTAACCTAAACTAAACCCAAAACCTATAACCTATACTTATAACCTAAACCTAAACTTATAACCTTAACCTAAACCTATTCTCAATTACCTAAACCTAAACTTATAACCTTAACCTAAACCTATTCTCAATAACCTAAACCAAAACTTATAACCTATACCTATAACCTAAACATAAACTTTAACATATAACCCAACCTAAACCTATACTTATAACCTAAACCTATTCTCAAATCCCAAAACCCATAACCTAAAACTAAACCTTAACCTATAACCCAACCTAAACCTATACTTATAACCTAAACCTATTTTCAAATCCCAAAACCTATAACCTAACCTAAACTAAACCCAAAACCTATAACCTATACTTATAACCTAAACCTAAACTTATAACCTTAACCTAAACCTATTCTCAATTACCTAAACCTAAACTTATAACCTTAACCTAAACCTATTCTCAATAACCTAAACCAAAACTTATAACCTATACCTATAACCTAAACATAAACTTTAACATATAACCCAACCTAAACCTATACTTATAACCTAAACCTATTCTCAAATCCCAAAACCCATAACCTAAACCAATTCTCAAATCCCAAAACACATAACCTAAACCTAAACCTTAACCTACAACCCATCCTAAACCTAATCTCAAATCACAAAACCGATAACCTTAACCTAAACCTATACCTATAACCCAACCTAAACCTATACATATAAACTAACCTATTCTTAAATCCCAAAACTCATAACCTTAACCTAAACCTACACCTATATCCCAACCTAAACCTATACTTATAACCTAAACCTATTCTCAAATCCCAAAACCCATAACCTAAACCTAAACCTTAACGTATAACTCAACCTAAACCTATAATTATAACCTAAACCTATTCTCAAATCCCAAAACCCTAAACCTTAACCTAAACAGATACCTATAACCCAACCAAAACCAATACTTATAACCTAAACCTATTCTCAAATCCCAAAACCTATAACCAAAACCTAAACCTTAACCTATAACCCAACCTAAACCTATACTTATAACCTAAACCTATTCTCAAATCCCAAAACCCATAAGCTTTACCTAAACCTATACCTATAACCCAACCTAAACCTATACGTATAACCTAAACCTATTCTCAAATCCCAAACCCATAACCTAAAACTAAACCTTAACCGATAACCCAACCTAAACCTATACTTATAACCTAAACCAATTTTCAAATCCCAAAACCTATAACCTAACCTAAACTAAACCCAAAACCTATAACCTATACTTATAACCTAAACCTAAACTTATAACCTTAACCTAAACCTATTCTCAATTACCTAAACCTAAACTTATAACCTTAACCTAAACTTATTCTCAATAACCTAAACCAAAACTTATAACCTATACCTATAACGTAAACATAAACTTTAACATATAACCCAACCTAAACCTATACTTATAACCTAAACCTATTCTCAAATCCCAAAACCCATAACCTAAACCTAAACCTTAACCTATAACCCAACCTAAACCTATACTTATAACCTAAACCTATTTTCAAATCCCAAAACCTATAACCTAACCTAAACTAAACCCAAAACCTATAACCTATACTTATAACCTAAACCTAAACTTATAACCTTAACCTAAACCTATTCTCAATTACCTAAACCTAAACTTATAACCTTAACCTAAACCTATTCTCAATAACCTAAACCAAAACTTATAACCTATACCTATAACCTAAACATAAACTTTAACATATAACCCAACCTAAACCTATACTTATAACCTAAACCTATTCTCAAATCCCAAAACCCATAACCTAAACCAATTCTCAAATCCCAAAACACATAACCTAAACCTAAACCTTAACCTACAACCCATCCTAAACCTAATCTCAAATCACAAAACCGATAACCTTAACCTAAACCTATACCTATAACCCAACCTAAACCTATACATATAAACTAACCTATTCTTAAATCCTAAAACTCATAACCTTAACCTAAACCTACACCTATATCCCAACCTAAACCTATACTTATAACCTAAACCTATTCTCAAATCCCAAAACCCATAACCTAAACCTAAACCTTAACGTATAACTCAACCTAAACCTATAATTATAACCTAAACCTATTCTCAAATCCCAAAACCCTAAACCTTAACCTAAACATATACCTATAACCCAACCAAAACCAATACTTATAACCTAAACCTATTCTCAAATCCCAAAATCCATAACCAAAACCTAAACCTTAACCTATAACCCAACCTAAACATATACTTATAACCTAAACCTATTCTCAAATCCCAAAACCCATAAGCTTTACCCAAACCTATACCTATAACCCAACCTAAACCTATACGTATAACCTAAACCTATTCTCAAATCCCAAAACCCATAACCTAAAACTAAACCTTAACCTATAACCCAACCTAAACCTATACTTATAACCTAAACCTATTTTCAAATCCCAAAACCTATAACCTAACCTAAACTAAACCCAAAACCTATAACCTATACTTATAACCTAAACCTAAACTTATAACCTTAACCTAAACCTATTCTCAAATACCTAAACCTAAACTTATAACCTATAACGATAACCTAAACCCAAACCTTAACCTATAACCCAACCTAAACCTATACTTATAACCTAAACCTATTCTCAAATCCCAAAACCCATAACCTAAATATAAACCTTAACATATAACCCAACCTAAAGCTATATTTATAACCTAAACCTTTTCTCAAATCCCTAAACCCATAACCTTATCCTAATCCTATACCTATAACCCAACCTAAACCTACACTTATAACATAAACCTATTCATAAATCCCAAAACTTATAACCCAACCTAAACCAAACCCAAAACCTTAACCAAAACCTATAACCTATACTTAGAACCTAAACCTAAACTTATAACATTAACCTAAACCTATTCTTAAATACCTAAACCTAAACTTATAACCTATACCTATAACCTAAACTTAAACCTTAACCTATAACCCAACCTAAACCTATACTTATAACCTAAACCTATTCCCAAATCCCAAAACCCATAACCTTAACCAAAACCTTAACATATAACTTAACCTAAACCTAAACTTATAGCTAAACCTATTCTCAAATCTCAAAACTCATAACATTTACCTAAACCCATACATATAACCCAACCTAAACCAATTCTCAAATCCCAAAACCTATAACCAAACCAAAAACCTTAACCAAAACCAATAACCCATACTTATAACCTAAACCTAAACTTATAACCTTAACCTAAACCTATTCTCAAATACCTAAACCTAAACTTATAACCTATACCAATAACCTAAACCTAAACCTTAACCTATAACCCAACCTAAACCTATTCTCAAATCCCAAAACCCATAACCTAGACTTAAACCTTAACCTATAACCCAATCTAAACCTATACTTATAACATAAACCTATTCTCAAATCACAAAATTCATAACCTTATCCTAAACCTATACCTATAACCCAACCTAAACCTATACTTATAACCTACCCCTATTCTCAAATCCCAAAACCTATAACCCAACCTAAACCTATACTTATAACCTACCCCTATTCTCAAATCCCAAAACTTACAACCCAACCTAATCCAAACCAAAAACCTTAACAAAACCTATAACCTATACTTATAACCTTAACCTAAACATATTCTCAAATACCTAAACCGACACTTATAGCCTATACCTATAACCTAAATCTAAACATTAACCTATAGCCCAACCTAAACCTATACTTACAACCTAAACCCTTTTCTCAAATCCCAAAACCCATAACCTTAACCTATACCTCAACCTATAACCCAACGTAAACCTATACTTATAACCTAAACCAATTCTCAAATCCCAAAACCTATAACCCAACGTAACCCAAACCCAAAACCTTAACCAAAACATATAACCTATACTTATAACCTAAACCTAAACTTATAACCTAAACCTAAACCTAATCTCAATTACCTAAATCTAAACTTATAACCTTAACCTAAACCTATTCTCAATTACCTAAACCTAAACTTATAACCTATACCTATAACCTAAACATAAACTTTAACCTATAACCCAACCTAAACCTATACTTATAGCCTAAACCTATTCTCAAATCCCAAAACCCATAACCTAAACCACTCAAATCCCAAAACACATAACCTAAACCTAAACCTTAACCTATAACCCGTCATCCTAAACCTAATCTCAAATCACAAAACCCATAACCTTAAGCTAAACCTATACCTATAACCCAACCTAAACCTATACTTGTAAACTACAGTATTCTCAAATCCCAAAACTCATAACCTTAACCTAAACCTATACCTATAACCCAACCTAAACCTATACTTATAACCTAAACCTATTCTCAAATCCCAAAACCCATAACCTAAACCTAAACCTTAACCTATAACCCAACCTAAACCTATACTTATAACATAAATCTATTCTCAAATCCCAAAATCCAAAACCTTAACCTAAACCTATACCTATAACCCAACCTAAACTTATACTTATAACCTAAACCTATTCTCAAATCCCAAAACCCATAACCAAAACCTAAACCTTAACCTATAACCCAACCTAAACCTATACTTATAACCTAAACATATTCTCAAATCCCAAAACCCATAACCTTTACCTAAACCTATACCTATAACCCAACGTAAACCTATACGTATAACCTAAACCTATTCTCAAATCCCAAAACCCATAACCTAAAACTAAACCTTAACCTATAACCCAATCTAAACCTATACTTATAACCTAAACGTATTCTCAAATCCCAAAACCCATAACATTCACCTAAACCTAAACCTATAACCCAACGTAAACCTGACTTATAACCTAAACCTATTCTCAAATCCCAAAACCTATAACCTAACCTAAACCAAACCCAAAACCTTAACCAAAACCTATAACGTATACTAATAACCTAAACCTAAACTTTTAACCTTAGCCTAAACCTATTCTCAAATACCTAAACCTAAACTTATAACCTATACCTATAACCTAAACCTAAACCTTAACCTATTACCCAACCTAAACCTATACTTATAACCTAAACCTATTCTCAAATCCCAAAACCCATAACCTAAACATAAACCTTAACATAAAACCCAACCTAAAGCTATACTTGATAACCTAAACCTTTTCTTAAATCCCAAAACCCATAACCTTATCCTAAACCTATACCTATAACCCAACCTAAACCTATACTTATAACCTAAACCTATTCACAGATCCCAAAACCTATAACCCAACCTAAACCAAACCCAAAACCTTAACCAAAACCTATAACCTATACTTATAACCTAAAACTAAACTTATAACCTTAACCTAAACCTATTCTCAAATACCTAAACCTGAACTTATAACCTATACCTATAACCTAAACTTAAACTCGAACCTATAACCCAACCTAAAACTATACTTATAACCTAAACTTTTTCTCAAATTCCAAAACCCATAACCTAAACCTAAACCTTAACTTAGAACCCAACCTAAACCTATACTTATAACCTAAAGCTATTCTCAAATCTCAAAACTCATAACCTTTGCCTAAACCTATTCATATAACCCAACCTAAACCTATTCTCAAAACCCAAAACCTATAACCAAACCCAAAACCTTAACCAAAACCTATACTTATAACCTAAACCTAAACTTATAACCTTAACCTAAACCTGTTTCTCAAATACCTAAACCTAAACTTATAACCTATGCCTATAACCTAAAGCTAAACCTTAACCTATAACCCAACCTAAACCTCTTCTCAAATACCAAAACCCAAAACCTAGACATAAACCTTAACCTATAACTCAACTTAAACCTATACTTATAACATAAACCTATTCTCAAATCCCAAAACCATAACCATAACCTAAACCGATACCTATAACCCAACCTAAACCAATACTTATAACCTAAACCTATTCTCAAATCCAAAACCTATAACCCAACCTAAAACAAACTCAAAACCTTAACTAAAACCTATAACCTATACGTATAACATAAACATAAACTTATAACCTTAGCCTAAACATATTCTCAAATACCTAAACCTAAACTTATAACCTATACCGATAACTTAAACTTAAACCTTAACCTATAACCCAACCTAAAACTATACTTATAACCTAAAATCTATTCTCAAATCCCAAAACCCATAACCTTAACCTAAACCTATCCCTATAACCCAACCTAAACCTATACTTATAACCTAAACCTATACTCAAATCCAAAACCTATTACCCAATCTAAACTAAACCCAAAACCTTAACCAAAACATATAACTTATACTTATAACCTAAACCTAAACTTATAACCATAACCCAAACATATTCTCAAATATCTAAACCTAAACTTATAACCTATACATATAACCAAAACCTAAACCTTAACCTATAACACAACCTAAACCTATACTTATAACCTAAACCTATTCTCGTGCCAAAACCCATAACTTCTTTTCTATTCTATTCGATGATTCCACCTAAACCTAAACCTTCACCTCTAACCCAACCTAAACCTTAACTTATAACCTAAACCTATTCTCAAATCACAAAACCCATAATCTTATTCTAAACCTATACCAATAACCCAACCTAAACCTATACTTATAACCTAAACCTAAAATCCCAAAACCCATAACCCTAACCAAAACCATACTTATAAACCTAAATAACATAAATCTATTCTCAAATCCCAAAACCCATAACCCTAACCAAACCTAAAACCTATAACCTATAACCTAAACCAATTCCAAACCTAAACCTATACTTATAACCTACTAAACTATTCTCAAATCCTAAACCCATAACTCAACCAAAACCTATACCTATAACAAAACCAAAACCTATTTATAACCTAAACCAATTCTAATCCCAAACCCATAACCTAAACCTAAACCTTAACCTATAACCCAACTTAAACCTATAAAACCTAAACCTATTCTCAAATCCCTAAAACCCATAACCATAACCTAACCTATACCTATAACCCAACCTAAAACCTATTCTCAAATCCCAAAACCTATAACCAAAACCTAAACCTTAACCTATAACCCAACCTAAACCTATACTTATAACCTAAACCTAATCTCAAATACCAAAACCCATAACCATAACCTAAACCTTAACCTATAACCCAACCTAAACCTATACTTATATCCTAAACCTATTCTCAAATCCCAAAACCTATAACCCAACCTAAACCAAACCCAAAACCTTAACCAAAACCTATAACCCATACTTATAACGTAAACCTAAAATTATAACCTTATCCTAAACCTATTCTCAAATACCTAAACCTAAACTTATAACCTATACCTATAATCTAAACCTAAACCTTAACCTATAACCCAACCTGAACCTATACATATAACCTAAAGCTATTTTCAAATCCCAAAACTCATAACCTAAACATAAACATTAACCTATAACCGAACCTAAAGCTATACTTATAACCTAAACCTTTTTCTCAAATCCCAAAACCCATAACCCTAACCTAAACCTATACCTATAACCCAACCTAAACCTATACTTATAACCTAAACCTATTCTCAAATCCCAACATCTATAACCCAACCTAAACCAAACCCAAATGATTCCCAACCTTTACCAAAACCTAAAAAACTTAAACCTTATAACCTAAACCTAGACTTATAACCTTAACCTAAACCTATTCTCAAATACCTAAACCTAAACTTATAAATAATACCTATAACCTAAACCAAAACCTTAACCTATAACCCTACCAAAACCGATATTTATAACCAAAACCTATTCTCAAATCCTAAACCCATAACCGAAACCTAAACCTTAACCTATAACCCAACCTAAACCTATACTTATAACCTAAACATATTCTCAAATCCCAAAACCCATAACCTTTACTTAAACTTATACCTATAACCCAACCTAAACATATACTTATATAACCTAAAGCTATTCACAAATCCCAAAACCTATAACCCAACCTAAACCAAACCCAAAACCTTAACCAAAACCTATAAGCTATACTTATAACCTAAACCTAAACTTATAACCTTAACCTAAAAACTATTCTCAAATACCTAAACCTAAACTTATAACTTATACTCTATAACCTAAACCTAAACCTTAACCTATAACCCAACCTAAACCTATACCTATAACCTAAACCTATTCTCAAATCCCAAACCCATAACCTAAACCTAAACCTTAACCTATAACCAAGCCTATACCTATACTTATAACCTAAACCTATTCTCAAATCCCAAACCTCATAACCTTTACCTAAACCTATACATATAACCCAACCTAAACCTATTCTCAAATCCCAAAACCTATAGCCCAACCTAAACCAAACCCAAAACCTTAACTAAAACTATAACCTATACTTATAACCTAAACCTAAAATTATAACCATAACCTAAACCTATTCTCAAATACCTAAACCTAAACTTATAACCTATACCTATAACCTAAACCTAAACTCTAACCTATAACCCAACCTAAACCTATTCTCAAATCCCAAAACCCATAACCTAAACTTAAACCTTAACCTATAACCCAACCTAAACCTATACTTATAGCCCAAACCTATTCTCAAATCCCAAAACCTATAACCTTAACCTAAACCTATACCTATAACCCAACCTAAACCTATACTTATAACCTAAACCTAATCTCAAATCCCAAAATATAACCCAACCTAAACCTCACCCAAAACCTTAACCAAACCTATAACCTATACTTATAACCAAAACTTAACCTTATAACCTTAATCTAAACCTATTCTCAAGTACCTAAACCTAAACTTATAACCTTAACCTAAACCTATTCTAAAATCTCAAAACCTATAACCCAACCTAAACCTCGAACCTAAACCTTAACCTATACTTATAACCTAAACCTATAACCTTAACATATACTTATAACCTTAACTTATACTTATAACCTAAACCTAAACCTTTACCTATAACCCAACCTAAACCTATACTTATAATCTAAACCTATTCTCAAATCCCAAAACCAAAACCTTAACCTAAACCTATACTTATAACCTAAGCCTATTCTCAAATCCCAAAACCTAAAACCTTAACCAAAACATATAACCTATACTTATAACCTAAACCTAAACTTATAACTTTAACCTAAACCTATTCTCAAATCCCAAAACTTATACTTATAACTAAACCTAGCTCTTAACCTTAACCTTAACCTATAACCTATACTTATAACTTTAACCTAAACCTAGACCTTAACCTAAACCTATAACCTAAACCTAATCCCAAACTTATAACCTAAACCTATTCTTAAATACCAAAACCTATAACCTATACTTATGACCTAAACATATAACCTATAACCTATACTTATAACCTAAACCTAAACTTATAACCTAAACCTTATCTCTAAACCTATTCTCAAATCCTTAAACATATAACCTACACTTATAATTTATCTATAATCTAAACATAAAACCCGATCCCGATCCCGAACCCGATTTCCTAAACCTAAACCTTAATGTATTCTTAAATCCCTAATCCTAAACCTACACCTAATCCTAATCTCAACTCCAATTCCCTAAACCTAAACCTAAACCTAAACTTATACCTATTCTCAAATCCCTAAACCTAAACCTAAACCTAAACTTATATCTATTCTCAATTCCCTAAACCTAAACATATAACCTAAACCTATAACGTAGCCTAATCTTAAAGTTATTTCCCTAAACTGACTTTAGTCTTTTCATTGTAGACATGGATAAGAGTTGGATGCGAGCTAAGAACAGGTTTAGCCCAGAGTATAAATAAGGAGTTCAAGAGTTCATGGAATTTGCGTGAAATCGGGCAGATTTAAGGAATAGGATTAGGTGTCCATGTCAAAAATGCAAGAACATGATATCTAAGACTTTAGATAAAGTAGAGGATGATTTGTTCATAGTTGGGATTAACCAAAGTTACACTTGGTGGATCTATCATGGTGAAGATATGACCCATAGAGTTGCGCCCACTGAAGTCCTTACTAACCCAATTGTGCTGGATGACGAGGATGAAGATGTTGATGAAATGCAAGATATCATAGGGGATGTGTTCAGGGGAATAGCTGCGGATACTAATTTTGTAGCGACAAGAAGTAGCCAAGATATTCCTCTAATGGGTGATGATGAATCAGAAAAGTTTAGTAGGTTGTTGAGGGATGTGCAACGTCCACTTTATTCGGGGTGTGAGAACTTCTCCAAGTTGAATTTTCTTACAAAGTTACTTCATTTGAAGATAATAAATTGTTGGAGTAACAAATTATTCGGCATGTTGCTTGAGTTGTTGAAAGAAGCATTACGGGACGATGAGACATTGCCTAAGTCTCATTACGAGGCAAAATCCTTGATGCGCGACGTTGGCCTTGGTTACACCCCCATACATACATGTATAAATGATTGTTTATTGTATTGGAAAGAGCATAATAAGGTTGAAGAGTGTCATTTTTGTGGAGAGTCTAGCTGGAAGTATGACAAAGCTGGGCGTAAGAATATCTCGCGAAAGGTGTTAAGGTACTTCCCATTGAAACTCAGATTGTAAAGATTATTTATGTCACGTAAGATGGCTGAAGATATGAGGTGGCATAAGAAGAAACGCGTTCATGATGATAGTACATTGACCCACCTTGCGGACTTTGAACCCTGGCAAAATTTTAACAAGCAACATGACTAGTTTGCAGAGGATTCTCGCAATGTTCGACTAGGTCTTGCAAGTGATGGTTTTAATCCATTTAGTAATATGAGTAGCTCATATAGTATGTGGCCAGTGGTGCTTATGCCCTACAATTTATCTCCTTGGTTGTGTATGAAGGACTTATTTTTCATGATGTCATTGCTTATTCATGGACCCAGGTCACCTGGGAATGACATTGGTGTGTATTTGCGACCATTAGTAGATGAGTTAAACGAGTTGTGGAGTCAAGGTGTAGAAACGTATGACACATTCGCAGGACAGACATTTCGATTGCATGTAGCGGTCTTGTGGACAATAAATGACTTTCCCACGTATGGAAATTTGTCTGGGTGGAGCACGAAGGGCAAGTTGGCTTGTCCTACATGTGTTATTGAGACTTGTTCATTGTTATTGAGGCATGGTAGAAAAATGTGTTATATGGGCCATCGTCGCTTCCTTCCGAGCGATCATAGTTGGCGCAGGAAGATGATGATCTTTGATGGCAAACAAGATCATAGGCCACCCCTGAAAGAGCTATCTGGAGAAGATGTGATGCAACAACTGAGTAACATTGGAGAAGTTAGATTTGGTAAGGCATCGCACTCGAAGAAAAGGAATGTACAGTATTGGACTATAACTGGAGGAAGAAGAGCATCTTTTTTGAGTTACCCTATTGGAGCGATCTGAAATTGTGACACAACTTGGATGTCATGCATATTGAGAAAAATATATGTGACAATATCTTCGGAACATTAATGAACATAGAGAAGAAAACAAAAGATAGTTTCAAGGCTCGATTGGATCTACAAGAAATGGGTTTAAGGAAAGAGTTGCACTTGCAACCACATGAAAATTCATATACTATACCAGCAGCCTGCTACACATTGACAAAACTAGAGAGAAAGCATTTATGTGAATGATTGAGATCGGTGAAGTTTCCTGATGGGTATGCGTCAAACATATCTCGATACGTAAACGTTACGAATTGTAAGGTAACAGGAATGAAAAGTCATGATTGTCACGTCCTTCTGTAATGCCTACTGCCGGTTGAGATTCATGGATTCCCGAGTAAGGATATCAGTACGGTGCTAATTAAGTTGGGGATATTCTTTAAGGATTTGTGTTCAAAATCATTGAATGTAGATGTTATTAAACAACTGGAGAGGGACATTACCATAATCCTTTGCAAACTTGAAAGAATATTTTTACCTGTGTTTTTCGATGTCATGGTATACCTAGCTATTCACTTGCCGCACGAGGCGAAGCTTGCAGGCCCAGTACAATATCGTTGGATGTATCTGATCGAAAGGTGGTAGAACCTATTAAAATTTTTATTCATTTCATAAACTACATATATCGATGTTTTCATATGTATAACATATTGGTTTTGTGTACAGATACCTTCACACAGTCAAATGATTTGTGAGGAATAAGGCACAACCGGAGGGGTTGATAACTGAAGCGTACATTGATAATGAGTGCCTTACATTTTACTCCATATATCTTCGTGGCATAGAGACTAGATTCAACCGAGAAGATCGGAATGCCGATGAAGGGCAGGAGCATAAACAAGGACTCATATCTGTATTTGCACATAACGTTCGTCCTTTAGGATCCCCGACGTTTCAGGATATGGACCTTGGGGATCTAGCAAAGGCGCGTGGTATATGTTAAATAATTGTGAAGAAATAGAGTCGTACTTGGAGTAAGTCTTCCCTCGATTATTATCTTCTCTACATAAGATGATCTTAATGTTTCTTGTTAATGATGTGCCATTTATGTGTAGCGAACACATAGACGAGATGAAGTCCAAATTCCTCACAAATTATGATCGAATGTATCAAGACCAGTTTCCAGAATAGTTCGCCAAACGTGTAAGATTTCACATTGTATCTCACCACACTTAGAATTTTCATTGTATTCCACATTATTTCAACCTAAGAAAATCCCTAATCAATTATATTTTGTACATGATAATAAATGATGACTTTACGCACAAGCAACTCTTCTGATGCGTCTGATGCACTATACTCACTGGCGTGTGGCCCTGACAGACGTGTATCTAGATATATAGGTTGTATTGTAAATGGGATTCGGTTCTACACCGAAGAACGTGAGAAGTGTAGGATCACACAAAATAGTGAGGTGGTTGTGAAGGGAACAAATGAGGGGAGTGAAATTGACTTTTATAGAATTTTGACGGATATTATTGAGCTGAGTTATTGTATGAGAAAGCGGGTGTACTTATTTAGATGTGATTGGTGAGACATTGGAAATAAGAAGTTGGGAATACAGACTGAAAACTACTTTACGAGCGTAAATTTATCTAGAAAGTAGTTTAAGGATGACCCATTTGTCCTCGCCAACCAAGCAGAACAAGTATTTTACCTCACTAACACAAAGTTAGGCGGCTCTTGGCACATGGTGTAGAAAATAAAGCCCAAGAACATATTTGACGTTCCCTTACCAGAAGTTGAAGATAGCGAGGATGAGAGAAATGACACGTTTATGGTTGAACAAGCATATCAAGAAGACATGCCATCTAGGGATACAGGGACTGATTCAAGTGTTGATATTGATGTGATGCAATTAAACAGAGATGATGTGCCACCTAATCATGTTAATGCCTCAATAATATAAGACATTGTTAGAGATGATAGCGGTTTCATTGATGACAACGTTGCAGACGATGAGGAGGAAATACTGATCAGCGATTATGATGGTGAAGAATAAATAGCCCTAAGCGATAGTGATACAGACGACGATTATTAAATGTACACATGATTTACATGTCATTTTTCAATTCGAATAATTTATGTATTCCATGTATATAGGAAAATTACAAGTCATGATTAATTCCTTTTATTAACTTGTTTAAAATCCACATTTGCAATTGAGTCAATTTCTGATCATGTCATCCTCAAACCAGAGCATAACAGAAGCACGCAACATACTTCATCAGTTGTTGCAGATGGACATTTCAGTCCTATCTTCTTCTGGTAGGGTCATAGAGATACCCAGTCTGGTCGATGAGTGTAGAGTGGAATATATCGACAACGACTCAGACGAAAGATTATACTATCTCAAAGAAATTCTGGGGCTGATAGAGATATATAACCACGGGAAACGAGATATGGAAGATTCGACTCTGTCACTTGCACATCTGAATGGAGTACTTATAGACCAGATTTCTCCTATTGTCACTGACATGTTGGCTATAAAAATATCGAGTGCTTCACACTACATGACATATGCTTCTGAAGCATGCGATAACTTACGCAAGGAGTACTGTAAGTGTTATGGTATCATACTGGAGATTGTAAGTGTTATGGTCTCATACTGGAGATTGTAAGTGTTATGGTCTCATACTCTGGTTGTCAAATTTTGATGTGTCAAAACATCTATCTGTGTCCTGTGCTTGTATGATGATTTATATGAATTCAAGACACTGCATAAATACTTCAAGAAGCTACAAGTTGAACTTTTCAAGATGTTACATATTGAAGTTCAAGAAGCTACAAGTTGAAGTTCAAGAAGCTACAATGTTGATGTTCAAGTCTTAAGAAACAACTCATGACTTCAAGACTAATAAGCAATGCATGAAGTAGTTGTTATGCTGATGAAGATCTCAAATTTGAAGCTACAACAAGTTCAAGATCTCAAGCCGGATATGGTTCAAACAATCTACATTTGTTGAATGGTTGAAGTTCAATGTCCATACGACATGATTCAGGTTTGAATGACCTTAGGTTGACCCTTTAAGTAGGTTATTTTGGATATATAAATCAAATATTTATTTTACATAAGGTTGGTCTATTCTACGACCAGTCCTAGCTCTTGTTCGACCAGTCCTGGCATTGGTTCGACTAGTCCAAGAAATTCCACGACCAGTCCTAAGTAGTTGAAAATTTTTCAAAATTTTTGGTATACCCACGACCAGTCCTGGAGGTCCTTCGACCGGTCGTAGGTGTGGCTTCGACTCATTCACGACCAGTCGTGGATCTACGACTCAAAGTCCAGCAACGAAATCTTTGGTCCTACGACCAGTCGTAGGTGACCCACGACCAGTCGTGGAACGACTTTCAGAGATCGCGCTCAATTTTTCAAAAATCTGTTTGAGCTACGACCAGTCGAAGGTTTCTAAGACCAGTCGTAGGAACGATTTTTTCTTCTATAAATTGAACACGAAATTCAGAGTTTTCACACTTCAACTCTATTCAATTCAAGAATTTTCAAGTGATCACTCTGAGATAAGTCTGTGTTTATTTTAAGCTACATTGTGCTTATTTAATATTCCTTTTTGCTAGCTTATTTAATTTGATTTTGTTTCTATATTCCAATCTTATTTGAAAAGAGGAATTATCTTATTCCTTCTTCTTGGAATCAAAATCAAATATAGCTACGCCCAACGAGTTAAATCTAAAATCAATTAGAATTTAGAACCTTATGAATGTGAGTATTGGAAATTGAACTTTGACATTCAATCATCTACTCCAATTGGTTCTACCGGGCTGCTAAGAAAAGGAGAAATTCAGGTATTTTACAATTTTGTAAAATTTATTTAGTTTTGGTTTTGTTTGAGGTTGAGCCAAAAAATCTCATTGTACTGGTTTTGTTTGAGGTTGAGCCAGAAAAATCTCATTGTATTGGTTGTCTGAGGAGAACCGAAAACTCGAAAAAGAGGGGTTTTTGAATTGTGTAAGCCCAAGTGAAAAAGACAATTGTAAAGGTTTTTGGTGAACCTGTGAAAACCGATTTGATAGTGAACGCTAATATCCCCCGTGTGAGGATATTAGGAGTGGAGTAAGCTTTGTGTGGTCATGTTGGAAAACAAGCTTGGTGTACACACAAAGCGAACCATTATGACTCTTTGTCTTGTGGATTGAATGCTTGCTTAATTTTTCATATCTTTTATCATTCGATTGTGTGGAATGTACAAGTGGATGTGAATGTTGTAACTATTTACATTTCAAGCAAGTGTGGGGATTGTTGTAATAATTTAGATCTATATTTCTGCATTTAATTTCAATTCCTTGCTATTTCATTTACTTATATTAAAATTGAGTCCTTGATCCAAAAGAGGTTCTAGAAATAAGGTTGTCCTACCATAAGCCCTTGTTTATTATGGTGTAAGGTTGTCCTTAGAACTGAATTTGTATCAATCTCTCAATACTTATTAATCAAGGTGATTTAAATTTAGCATTGTGAATTGATTCATAATTGTAAGGATATTGGTTTAATTTATTTCTGCTGATTTTATTTTAAATTTGGCATATTCCTATTCACCCCCCCCCCCCTCTAGGACATATAGCTTCGCCTTTTCAAGTGGTATCAGAGCCTAATAGCTCATTTTTGTTGCTTTTTATTTGGATTTATTTCCTGAGCTAACGATCTAAGCTATATAAAAAGATGTCAAATTTTGATAGCCTTTCAGTTACTAGGCCTCCACCTTTTGATGGCTCCAACTATGCCTATTGGAAAGCCAGAATGAGGATCTTCCTCAAATCAATGGATAAAAGTGTGTGGCAAGCCACAGTGACTGAATGGAACCCTCCTATCATGGAGTAACTGGTGTTGATGGTTCAAAATCTATGAAAATTACACCATATTTCCAATGGACCACACTTCAGAAAATTGAGAGTAGTGCTAATGCTAAAGCACTAAATGCAATCACTTGCGCACTATCACCGGATGAGTTCAAAAGAATCATATCCTGTGATACTGCAAAGTAAGCCTGGGATATTTTAGAAATGACACATGAAGGTACATCAATTGTCAAGAAATCTAAAGTCCAACTCCTCACAACTAAATTTGAAGAAATTCATATGGAGGAAAATGAAATGTTTATGGACTTTTACAGTAGATTGAATGACATTGTAAACTCAATGTGGGGTCTTGGTGATAAGATTCCAGAAAGTAAAGTGTGTGTAAAAATACTACTCTCTCTTCCTGAACGGTTCAATTCTAAGGTAACCGCAATCCAGGAACTTCGTGATACGGATATTATGAAGGTTGAAGAATTAGTTGGTTCTTTACAAACCTATGAATTAAGTTTTAAAGCTCCTAAAGGTAAGTCTATTGCTTTGAAGTCATCTAAAAGTATTACTCAAGAAAATTCAGATTCAGAAAAGTCTAAAGATAATATGGCCCTTTTGGTAAAAAATTTTATAAGATTTTCAAAAGTAAGAAAAGAGTTGACTTTCAAAAGGCAAATGAAAAGAAACGTTCCAAACCTAAGTCTAAAACTTGGAAATCATTGAAAGATAGTCAATGCTACAATCTGTAAAGAAAATGGGCTTTTAGCAAAAAAAGTTCTAAAAAGGACAGATCCAAAAGGAAGGGTATGTTGGCTACTTGGGATGAATCGTCTGATTCTGAAGCCTCTTCTCGAGTCGAAAAAATTCGAAACCGAGTCGGGCAGTGAACTTAAGGCCCTTATGACTCTAGCCAAGTTTACCTTTTTCGATCACGATGATTCAACAAGTGAAGAAAATTTGGATAGTGATCATGAAAATGATGAAGATCTTCAAGATGCTTATAATGCCTTATATAAGGAAAGTTGTAAAATTGTCATTAAACTTAAACTTCAAAAGAAAAGTTTTTAAACTTAAAGAATGTTTTGAAACCCTTGTTTTAGAAAAATCTCAAATTTCATTGTTTTGAAAAATCAAAGTGTGATCTAGAATTCAAAACCTCTCTAATTGAAAATTTGAAATCAAAATGAGAAACTTAAAAATGAAGTATCTTCTCTTACGAGTTTGAAGGACACATAGAGATATGCCCAAGGTGATCCAAAATTAGAAAAATTATTATCCTGATCAAGAAAATGTGGTGATCGATCCGAGTTGGGCTATGATAAAACACATCTCCTAAACGAAGAATACTCCTTCCAATTTTGTGAAAGGAGAGACTTCTAACTCAAAAGGAAAAGGTACCACAAGTTTTTTCTAAAAATACAAAAACTTTTCAAAAACACAAAAGCAACTATATAAATTTCAAAAATCAGATTCGAAACCCACTAGCTGAAAAAATTGTTGATTTACTTAAGGAGCTATTAAAATCTAACTCAATAGGTCACTCTTACAACTATAAACAAAAGATGACCAATTATTCTCCTAAACCCAAAACAGTACTGAAATGGGTTCCTAAGGTTACTTGTTTGGTTGCTCACAATGCTTTCAAAGCTACAAGCCATTCGAAATGGTACCTGGATAGTGGATGCTCCAGACATATGACAGGCGACAAAGCTCTATTCACCGATCTTAAAGATATGACTGATGGGTCAGTCACATTTGGTGATGGTAGCAACTGCAAGATAATTGGCAAAGGTACGGTTCAACTCTATAACCTTCCCTTATTTAAAAATGTTTTATATGTTGAGGGTTTAAAACACAACCTGTTGAGCATATCACAAATATGCGATAACAACCATAATGTTAAATTTTCTAATCAAGGTTGTGAAATTATAAACGAAAAGGGTTCTGTAATATTAACTGGTCACAAAACTTCTGAAAACTACTATATTGTAAGTAATGGTAGCTCATCTAAACAAACGTGCTACATGGTCCATACCGATGAGACAGAATTATGGCATAAACGCCTTGGACATGTTCACTACCGAAATTTATACAGATTGAGCAAAAGTGAACTAATTAAAGGTCTACCTAAGATGCAAAAAGTAGACAAGATTTGTGGTGAATGCCAAAGATGGTAAACAAACTAGGAGCTCTCACAAAAAGGTGAACTCCAATATCACCACAAGACCACTCGAGCTTCTCCACATGGATCTTATAGACCAACAAGAACGGAAAGTCGAGGTGGCAAAAAGTACATCTTAGTTATTGTAGATGATTACACGAGATACACTTGGGTTTCATTCTTGAGAGACAAATCAGAAACCCTTGATGAAGTGAAAAAGATTATAAAACGGATTCAAACCGAAAAATGTTCTCAAGTCAGCGAGATCCGTAGTGATCATGGATCCGAATTTGAAAATAGTGGTTTTGAGAAATTTTGTAGTGATCGTGAATATCGCATGAATTCTCTCGCACCTAAAACTCCTCAACAAAATGGAATTGTCGAGAGGAAGAATAGAGTGCTTCAAGAAATGGGAAATGTTATGTTAAATAGCATGAAGCTTCATAGAATCTCTCGGGTCAAGCGTTGAATACAAATGCTACAATATTAACCGTGTTTATATTTGTAAATCTAATAATAAAACGGCTTATGAAATGTGGTTTGAGAAAAGCCTTCACAAAATACTTTCGAGTTTTTGGCAAAGAAGTGCTATATTTTACGTGACCGTGAAAAATTGGGAAAATTCGACACTAAAAGTGATGAAGGGATCTTTTTAGGATATTCTTTAAACAGTCGTGCATATCGAGTTCTGAACAACAGGATGTCACACCCCAAACCCGGTAATCGGATCCACAGGAATCCCGATCGCCGAATCTGGTGCCGACAGCCTCCGTAGTACCCCATTCTCGGATTCTAGCGTCCATACGCCAGATTCGATCCTGGATCCTACAAGGAGGATTTTTTTGTACATTTAACTCGCAATAAGCATAACCATAAGATTACCCATTTCACAAAGGCAACATCATCATCACATATCCACTAATATAATCAGTTGAGTACAGTGCTGGAAAGAAATACATAAATAAAAATCAAGCTTCAGAAGACCGTTGTACGCTCCAAGCTCAACGATCTTGCAACCTAACATCACCTGGACGCATCTATCGTGCATAAGCTTATAGAAAGCTTAGAGGGTGGTGTAAGTGTGTGCACAAGGTAAGTGCCAAGTAAGCAATATCAGAGTAATCAGAGTAAGCAGGAACACTAACAAGCCCATAAATCATACAATATTAGAAATAAGCAGAAATACTGACAAGTCCATGAGTCAATCAATATCAGAATACGCATTATAAAATATCTATGCAACTAAAGAGTCATAAAGAGCCAAACATCAGATGCTAAGGATGCGATGCAGTACGCAATTCCTGATGAGTGCACGAATACCGTCAATCGTATCTAGACCGTATAAACGCATAAACATAGTAACCCGGAATGCCATATGCAGTAGATGTAATGCACTATGCGGTGCGAATGGAGAGACTATGCTGGAGTGTGAAGTCGGGATGGTAGTACGTAGTATCGCAGGCTATGGGGTCCATCACAAGGGCCTTCTATCCAAACCAGTCCCATACATAAATTCGGAAGTCAGACTCAATATGGTAAACTCCTGATCTCAGGTTAGTCGCGCGCCCCAACCGAAATCCTTGCCATAACGAAGGCACACAACAATTAGTTGCGCACCACCAGCCCGAGTGGATAGTGAATGAATGAATGAATGAGCATGCAACTCCTACTCAATAAGTCCACATATCAGTACAGTTCGTCTCTGGGATCATTACCGGGGTCTATTACACTTTACGCCAGCTTGCCGCCCCTATCCGAGCGCACAACTGGGTAAGTGGAAGAGACCTCACTATCCGCTCGCCAATATCGGCCCGGCTCGTCGATAGCGGACCCATTCCTCAAGCCGGGTCAAACTCAACCTAGACATTGCCCCTCACTCAGGCGGGTAAGGTCACACCCCCTTCCAACCGACCACGACACAGTGGGAGACGCGGCCTCCTGGCATTCGGCCCTTGTGCGCTCATATATCCACTCGGTCTCGACGTTGGAGTCATCTCCTAGCCACGGAGGTTTAGGGGTTTTCACCCAGGGACATCTATGGCGCCCGTATGCTAGAACCAAACATTTTCGGTGTCCCATCCATCCACGATCTGCCTGTGGAGGCTACGGCCCTGATGTCGCTAGGGCGTACAGTAATCATAATGCAAAATGCATGAGTCATACAATCCAGTCATGCATCATTCTTGCGCATGCCATGCGCTCACGTGAGATAACCTCCACCTATCAGGGAGTCTCATATCAACTTGCTCAATAACATATGCAATGGTCAACCACATCTCATAACAAACATGCAGATGATGCGTATGGGCATGTATCATGATGCGTATGCTATCACATACTCATAATCGGTATCAATAACCGCATCAACAATCTGCCTCGATCGGTAATCGGTCAATCGGCCACGACCGGTAAGCAGTCACGATAATCGGCCTCTATCGGTAATCGGTCAATTGGCCATGACAAGCAGAATCGGCACTCGGCCACAGTCGGTAATCAGTCACGATAATCGGCCTCGGTCGGTAGTCGGTCAATTGGCCACGACAAGCAGAATTGGCATCGGCCACGTCAATCGATAATCGGCTACGATCGGTAATCAGTCACGATAATCGGCCTCGATCAATCGGCCACGACAAGCAGAATCAATGAGAATGGGCCTAATAAGGCCTAAGGGAAGGTCACAACATGGACATTCAACTATCATTGCCCATTAATGTGGACATTTAACCACATTAACCCTAAGGAGTGGTCCTAATAGGGCCAAACATATAGTGGGCCCACGGCCTCACACAAAGGCCTAATATACATCACAATGAGCCACATTAAGTGGGGTATAGAAACATCACAATAGGCCATACTATATGGGCTGGGAATGCGTCTCAATGGGCCTTACCAAATGGGCCGGGAATAAATCATAACGGGCCTTATCATATGACAATAAACACATTACTATGGCTTTGCCCATGGGCCTCGAATACATCGCAATGGGCCACAACCCATGGGCTTCAAATATTCAATTGGTGGGCCCTACACATGGGCCACAAACGCATCACAATGGGCCACACCCATGGGCCACATCGATGTGTCATTCAAATGGATCATAACGGAAGATCATCCGGCCTTACCATAATTAACCGTTGAGATAATGATTCTTACTGTTATACTAATCACCGGGTCCATCATAAACTTTATTCCCTATCCAATCTGAACATAAGGCCACAAAGACCTCGATTAAGGGGGGAAAAACAAATATCATATCGATCCAAAAACCTCTGTGACCCCACAAAAAAGTTTTAATAGTGGACGTCCAATCTACACTGTTTTCTACAGTGTGTGGTCCACCCGATCACCAAATCGCCTCATTTTTATGTCCCCACCTTAAGATGAGCTTGCCAAATGGATGACGGTTGGATGGAACACATCCACCATGGTGAGGCTCTACGGCCGTCCAACAGATGGACGGCCCGATGTAAACATACCATAGTGGGACCCACAAGATTGCTTGACGTCACCACAGCAGCCTATGAAGTTGTGTGGTAGACCACCAATCCGCTTCTTACATTAACATCAGGTGGGTCCACGTGGAACCACCACAACAACTGCATATATATTACTAAAATATTATCAATATTATTATTTTAAAATATATATTATAATATTAACATGAGTGCTATTTCAAACTTCTAGACCTGAACGTCTGTAGACGGACGGCCTGGTGAACTTACACCTCATAGGCCCTACCATCTCGTGATAGACGGTGTGGATTACCATGCATACACCTAGGTAGTCTCCACCGTCCAGAACACTGGGCGGCTTGGATAGAAGGCACATACCTCATGGTGGGTCCACAGACCTGCTTAATGGTGTGGACCTACAATACATACATCAGGGTGAAGTCCCACCGTTCGTGATCGGACAGTGAGGATACAACACATCATTAGGGTGGGGCCCACCAAGCTGTGGTTCACAGATCTAGCCCATCCATTTAGTGTGTCCCACTTATTTAAGAGGTCAAACCGAGTTTCATGAGCATTCAAATTTCAGGTGGGCCCTAGCAAGTGCTTTTATATGACTTAGTATGTCTTCACAAACTTGTAAATGGTGTGGGCCACATAAGTTCTATTTATGGCTGAGTTTTGGAGGCACCCCATAAATAAAGGGAACCCATCAAATGGACGGTGTGGATGCCCCACATGCATCACGTTGGGGCCTGAAGTGGGGCCCACTCTCCTGCCCGTGGAGCGTGACGCCCACCGACCGACGGCGTCCTCTGGACGCTGCAGCAAGCAGCGTTAGCTTGTTCTTGTTTTTTTTTTTTTTAAATATTTTAAACGGCGATTTCTCATAGGTGAGGTCCACATCCGGATGATCTAATCCATCGGTTAACTTCTCACCAGATCGTCCAACGATACCAAAGTATTCAAAGATATTTGAAGTACGTAAAACATCACAGCGATCCGTAATTATCTTGACAGCAAATTCGCTGTTTTCACTGGTGTGGCCTACTAAAGATTCAGATTGACTTCAAATTTCGGCTCAACGCTTGAAATGATCTAGGGAATGTGATGGATGACGTGGATTGAATACATACATCAAGGGGAGGCCTGCATGAGCAGCCCACCGAAAATCTAAAAGTCTCTTTATCTTTATTGGTTGATGTGGGTACCAATTTCACTCTGTTCACTCTTCACGAGAGTGTCCAGACGGTTTGCATACAATGCAAATGTAAGGTGGGTCCCACGTGTGCGCGGCCCACTTGATTTGGATCAAACCAATGTTTGTGTTTTCTCATCACCATCAAGTAGGGCCCATATCACTTGGACGGTGTAGATCCAACATGTCCATCAAGTGGGTCCCACAAAGGTGGACGACTTGGATCAAATACACACATCATAGGTCCATGAATAAGGAAAAAAAAAAGGAGAGAGAGAAAAAGAGAAAGAGAGAAAAAAATAATAGAGGCACCCACCTCAAGATCTCTTCGTCCTTCCGCTAACATGATCTAGAGCTCCAAAGGGACGATTTCAATGGTCGAGATGGATCATGGATGGTGAAGATGGGAGTTAGGAAGTGGGCCACACAAGGCCTCTCATGGAGGCTTGGACGATTCTTGCATGGAGAATGAGAGGAAGAGAGAGAGAGAATGAGAGAGAAAGGGAGAGGTGATGGGTGTAAGGTGGTGGGTGTACTTGATGTAAGGGAAAGTTGACTTTGGAGAGAGGTGGTTGTACTTGAGTATGGGTGTGAGTGATGGGAGTGATGTGTACTTGATTGATGTGACCAATGTGATGTGTCGTAGAGATTCCCTCGATATTTGCAATGTGCGTGTTTTCCTCGAATTGAACGCGGCCCACATCTCCTGGCCTGGGTATCGCCTTTACGCGTGAGTCGCGGCGTTGGAACCGCGGCGATGGTGCGGTCGCAATGATATAGGTCTCGGATTAAACCGACTCAATATAAATGATATGACTTACGATCGATCGCGAGATCGATTATCGTCGCCGCGACTCCGGACTTCGACGAAATGATCGCAAGATTCATCGAACAAGTGCGAACTAGGATACGGGTCTTGCTACAAATTTCTACCCACCTAATAAAAAATTTCGTCTTCGAAATTTAAACCTCGATATAACCAATACAGAGCTCTTAAAGGGAGGGAAATTCTATCGCAAAATATACCAACATAATCTCAACGGTAGGGAGCTATGTTAGAAAATCTCTAAGTTATTCGAACTTGGGGATCTAACCATTCTAGATTCTCAACAATCATAGAGTGTAGGGTAGCTATCAGCAAATATGTGATGTTATCTTCAGGTATTCCCAAGTTATGCTCTGATACCAACTTCTGTCACACCCCAAACCCGGTAATCGGATCCACAGGAATCCCGATCGCCGAATCTGGTGCCGACAGCCTCCGTAGTACTCCATTCTCGGATTCTAGCGTCCATACGCCAGATTCCGATCCTGAGATCCTACAAGGAGGATTTTTTTTGTACATTTAACTCGCAATAAGCATAACCATAAGATTACCCATTTCACAAAGGCAACATCATCATCACATATCCACTAATATAATCAGTTGAGTACAGTGCTGGAAAGAAATACATAAATAAAAATCAAGCTTCGAAGACCGTTGTACGCTCCAAGCTCAACGATGTCGCAACCTAACATCACCGCACGCATCTATCGTGCATGTTTATAGAAAGCTTAGAGGGTGGTGTAAGTGTGTGCACAAGGTAAGTGCCAAGTAAGCATATCGTGAGTAATCGAGTAAAGGGAATACTAACAAGCCCATAAATCATACAATATTAGAAATAAGCAGAAATACTGAAAAGTCCATGAGTCAATCAATATCAGAATACGCATTATAAAACATCTATGCAACTGAAGAGTCATAAAGAGCCAAACATCAGATGCTAAGGATGCGATGCAGTACGCAATTCCTGATGAGTGCACGAATACCGTCAATCGTATCTAGACCGTATAAACGCATAAACATAGTAACCCGAATGCCATATGCAGTAGATGTAATGCGCTATGCGGTGCGAATGGAGAGACTATCTTTGGAGTGTGAAGTCGGGATGGTAGTACGTAGTATCGCAGGCTATGGGGTCCATCACAAGGGCCTTCTATCCAAACCAGCCCCATACCTAAATTTGGATAGTCAGACTCAATGTGGTAAACTCCCGATCTCAAGTTAGTCACGCGCCCAACCGAAATCCTTGCCATAACGAAGGCACACAACAATTAGTCAAGCGCACCACCGGCTCGAGTGGATAGTGAATGAATGAATGAATGAGCATGCAACTCCTACTCAATAAGTCCACATATCGAGTACGGTTCTCTGGGATCATCACGGGGTCTATTACACTTTACGCCAGCTTGCCGCCCCTATCCGAGCGCACAACTGGGTAAGTGGAAGAGACCTCACTATCCGCCTGCCAATATCGGGCCTGGCTCGTCGATAGCGGACCCATTCCTCAAGCTGGTCAAACTCAACCTAGACATTGTCCCCTCACTCAGGCGAGTAAGGTCACACCCCCTTCCAACCGACCATGACACAGTGGGAGACACGGCCTCCTGGTATTCGGCCCTTGTGCGCTCATATATCCACTCGGTCTCAACGTTGGAGTCATCTCCTGGCCACGGAGGTTTAGGGGTTTTCACCCAGGGACATCTATGGCGCCCGTATGCTAGAACCAAACATTTCCGGTGTCCCATCCATCCACGATCTGCCTGTGGAGGCTACGGCCCTGATGTCGCTAGGGCGTACAGTAATCATAATGCAAAATGCATGAGTCATACAATCCAGTCATGCATCAATCCTGCGCATGCCGTGCGCTCACGTGAGATAACCTCCGCCTATCAGGGAGTCTCATATCAACATGCTCAATAACATATGCAATGGTCAACCACATCTCATAACAAACATGCAGATGATGCGTATGGGCATGTATCATGATGCGTATGCTATCACATACTCATAATCGGTATCAATAACCGCATCAACAATCTGCCTCGATCGGTAATCGGTCAATCGGCCACGACCGAAGGGATCCACGATAATCGGCCTCTATCAGTAATCGGTCAATTGGCCATGACAAGCAGAATCGGCACTCGGCCACAGTCAGTAATCAGTCACGATAATCGGCCTCGGTCGGTAGTCGGTCAGTTGGCCACGACAAGCAGAATTGGCATCGGCCACGTCAATCGATAATCGGCCACGATCGGTAATCAGTCACGATAATCGGCCTCGATCAATCGGCCACGACAAGCAGAATCAATGAGAATGGGCCTAACAAGGCCTAAGGGAAGGTCACAACATGGACATTCAACTATCATTGCCCATTAATGTGGACATTTAACCACATTAACCCCAAGGAGTGGTCCTAATAGGGCCAAACATATAGTGGGCCCACGGCCTCACACAAAGGCCTAATATACATCACAATGAGCCACATTAAGTGGGGTATAAAAACATCACAATAGGCCATACTATATGGGCTGGGAATGCGTCTCAATGGGCCTTACCAAATGGGCCGGGAATAAATCATAACGGGCCTTATCATATGACAATAAACACATTACTATGGCTTTGCCCATGGGCCTCGAATACATCGCAATGGGCCACAACCCATGGGCTTCAAATATTCAATTGGTGGGCCCTACACATGGGCCACAAACGCATCACAATGGGCCACACCCATGGGCCACATCGATGTGTCATTCAAATGGATCATAACGGAAGATCATCCGGGCCTTACCATAATTAACCGTTGAGATAATGACTCTTACTATTATACTAATCACCGGGTCCATCATAAACTTTATTCCCTATCCAATCTGAACATAAGGCCACAAAGACCTCGATTAAGGGGGGAAAAACAAATATCATATCGATCCAAAAACCTCTGTGACCCCACAAAAAGGTTTTAATAGTGGACGTCCAATCTACACTGTTTTCTACAGTGTGGTCCACCTGATCACCAAATCTGCCTCATTTTTATGTCCCCAACCTTAAGATGAGCTTGCCAAATGGATAGACGGTTGGATGGAACACATCCACCATGGTGAGGCTACTGGCCGTCCAACAGATGGACGGCCCTGATGTAAACATACCATAGTGGGACCCACAGTTGCTGACGTCACCACAGCAGCTATGAAGTTGTGTGGTAGACCAGCCAATCCGCTTCTTACATTAACATCAGGTGGGTCCACGTGGAACCACCACAACAACTGCATATATATTACTAAAATATTATCAATATTATTATTTTAAAATATATATTATAATATTAACATGAGTGCTATTTCAAACTTCTAGACCTGAACGTCTGTAGACGGACGGCCTGGTGAACTTACACCTCACAGGCCCTACCATCTCGTGATAGACGGTGTGGATTACCACGCATACACCTAGGTAGTCTCCACCGTCCAGAACACTGGGCGGCTTGGATAGAAGGCACATACCTCATGGTGGGTCCACAGACCTGCTTAATGGTGTGGACCTACAATACATACATCAGGGTGAAGTCCCACCGTTCGTGATCTGGACAGTGAGGATACAACACATCATTAGGGTGGGGCCCACCAAGCTGTGGTTCACAGATCTAGCCCATCCATTTAGTGTGTCCCACTTATTTAAGAGGTCAAACCGAGTTTCATGAGCATTCAAATTTCAGGTGGGCCCTAGCAAGTGCTTTTATATGACTTAGTATGTCTTCACAAACTTGTAAATGGTGTGGGCCACATAAGTTCTATTTATGGCTGAGTTTTGGAGGCACCCCATAAATAAAGGGAACCCATCAAATGGACGGTGTGGATGCCCCACATGCATCACGTTGGGGCCTGAAGTGGGGCCCACTCTCCTTGCCCGCTGGAGCAGGACGCTGCCACTGACGGCGTCCTCTAGACGCTGCAGCAAGCAGCGTCAGCTTGTTCTTGTTTTTTTTTTTTTAAATATTTTAAACGGCGATTTCTCATAGGTGGGGTCCACATCCGGATGATCTAATCCATCGGTTAAGTTCTCACCAGTATCGTCCAACGATACCAAGATTCAATATATTTGAAGTACAGAAACATCACAGCGATCCGTAATTATCTTGACAGCAAATTCGCTGTTTTCACTGGTGTGGCCTACTAAAGATTCAGATTGACTTCAAATTTCGGCTCAACGCTTGAAATGATCTAGGGAATGTGATGGATGACGTGGATTGAATACATACATCAAGGGGAGGCCTGCATGAGCAGCCCACCGAAAATCTAAAAGTCTCTTTATCTTTATTGGTTCTGTGGGTACCAATTTCACTCTGTTCACTCTTCACGAGAGTGTCCAGACGGTTTGCATACAATGCAAATGTAAGGTGGGTCCCACGTGTGCGCGGCCCACTTGATTTGGATCAAACCAATGTTTGTGTTTTCTCATCACCATCAAGTAGGGCCCATATCACTTGGACGGTGTAGATCCAACATGTCCATCAAGTGGGTCCCACAAAGGTGGACGACTTGGATCAAATACACACATCATAGGTCCATGAATAAGGAAAAAAAAGGAGAAAGAGAAAAAGAGAAAGAGAGAAAAAATAATAGAGGCACCCACCTCAAGATCTCTTCGTCCTTCCGCTAACATGATCTAGAGCTCCAAAGGGACGATTTCAATGGTCGAGATGGATCATGGATGGTGAAGATGGGAGTTAGGAAGTGGGCCACACAAGGCCTCTCATGGAGGCTTGGACGATTCTTGCATGGAGAATGAGAGGGAGAGAGAGAGAGAATGAGAGAGAAAGGAGAGAGGTGATGGGTGTAAGGTGGTGGGTGTACTTGATGTAAGGAAAGTTGACTTTGGAGAGAGGTGGTTGTACTTGAGTATGGGTGTGAGTGATGGGAGTGATGTGTACTTGATTGATGTGACCAATGTGATGTGTCGTAGAGATTCCTCGATATTTGCAATGTGCGTGTTTTCCTCGAATCGAACGCGGCCCACATCTCCCGGCCCGGGTATCGCTTTGCGCGTGAGTCGCGGCGTTGGAACCGCGGCGATGGTGCGGTCGCAATGATATAGGTCTCGATTAAACCGACTCGAATATAAATGATACGACTTCTACGATCGATCGCGAGATCGATTATCGGGCATGCGATTGCCTTGGGACTGACGGAAATGATCGCAAGATTCATCTAACAAAGTGCGAACTAGGATACGGTCTTACAAATCTACCCACTAATAAAAATTTCGTCTTCGAAATTTAAACCTCGATATAACCAATACAGAGCTCTTAAAGGGAGGGAAATTCTATCGCAAAATATACCAACATAATCTCAACGGTAGGGAGCTATGTTAGAAAATCTCTAAGTTATTCGAACTTGGGGATCTAACCATTCTAGATTCTCAACAATCATAGAGTGTAGGGTAGCTATCAAAGAAATATGTGATGTTATCTTCAGTGTATTCCCAAGTTATGCTCGATACCAATCTCACACCCCAAACCCTAAATCGGATCCACAGAATCCCGATCGCCGAATCCGGTGTCGACAGCCTCCAGTACTTCATTCTCGGATTCTAGCGTCCATACGCCGTATTCGATCCCGAGATCCTACAAGGAGGATTTTTTTTGTACATTTAACTCGCAATAAGCATAACCACAAGATTACCCATTTCACAAAGGCAACATCATCATCACATATCCACTAATATAATCAGTTGAGTACAGTGCTGGAAAGAAATACATAAATAAAAATCAAGCTTCAGAAGACCGCTGTACGCTCCAAGCTCAACGATGCTGCAACCTAACATCACCTGCACGCATCTATCGTGCATAATTATGAAAGCTTAGAGGGTGGTGTAAGTGTGTGCACAAGGTAAGTGCCAAGTAAGCAATATCAGAGTAATCAGAGTAAGCAGGAATACTAACAAGCCCATAAATCATACAATATTAGAAATAAGCAGAAATACTGAAAAGTCCATGAGTCAATCAATATCAGAATACGCATTATAAAACATCTATGCAACTGAAGAGTCATAAAGAGCCAAACATCAGATGCTAAGGATGCGATGCAGTACGCAATTCCTGATGAGTGCACGAATACCGTCAATCGTATCTAGACCGTATAAACGCATAAACATAGTAACCCGGAATGCCATATGCAGTAGATGTAATGCGCGCTATGCGGTGCGAATGGAGAGACTATGCTTTGGAGTGTGAAGTCGGGATGGTAGTACGTAGTATCGCAGTTATGGGGTCCATCACAAGGGCCTTCTATCCAAACCAGTCCCATACCTAAATTTGGATAGTCAGACTCAATGTGGTAAACTCCTGATCTCAGGTTAGTCGCGCGCCCCAACCGAAATCCTTGCCATAACGAAGGCACACAACAATTAGTTGCGCACCACCAGCCCGAGTGGATAGTGAATGAATGAATGAATGAGCATGCAACTCCTACTCAATAAGTCCACATATCAGTACAGTTCGTCTCTGGGATCATCACCGGGGTCTATTACACTTTACGCCAGCTTGCCGCCCCTATCCGAGCGCACAACTGGGTAAGTGGAAGAGACCTCACTATCCGCCTGCCAATATCGGGCCTGGCTCGTCGATAGCGGACCCATTCCTCAAGCTGGTCAAACTCAACCTAGACATTGTCCCCTCACTCAGGCGAGTAAGGTCACACCCCCTTCCAACCGACCATGACACAGTGGGAGACACGGCCTCCTGGTATTCGGCCCTTGTGCGCTCATATATCCACTCGGTCTCAACGTTGGAGTCATCTCCTGGCCACGGAGGTTTAGGGGTTTTCACCCAGGGACATCTATGGCGCCCGTATGCTAGAACCAAACATTTCCGGTGTCCCATCCATCCACGATCTGCCTGTGGAGGCTACGGCCCTGATGTCGCTAGGGCGTACAATAATCATAATGCAAAATGCATGAGTCATACAATCCAGTCATGCATCAATCCTGCGCATGCCGTGCGCTCACGTGAGATAACCTCCGCCTATCAGGGAGTCTCATATCAACATGCTCAATAACATATGCAATGGTCAACCACATCTCATAACAAACATGCAGATGATGCGTATGGGCATGTATCATGATGCGTATGCTATCACATACTCATAATCGGTATCAATAACCGCATCAACAATGTGCCTCGATCGGCACTCCACAATCGGCCACGACCGAAGGCGATCACGATAATCGGCCTCTATCGGTAATCGGTCAATCGCCATGACAAGCGAATCGGCACTCGGCCACGGTCGTGTCGATCACGATAATCGGCCTCGGTCGGTAGTCGGTCACTTGGCCACGACAAGCGGGGTGGCATCGGCCACGTCAATCGATAATCGGCCACGATCGGTGTCGGGCACGATAATCGGCCTCGATCAATCGGCCACGACAAGCAGAATCAATGAGAATGGGCCTAACAAGGCCTAAGGGAAGGTCACAACATGGACATTCAACTATCATTGCCCATTAATGTGGACATTTAACCACATTAACCCCAAGGAGTGGTCCTAATAGGGCCAAACATATAGTGGGCCCACGGCCTCACACAAAGGCCTAATATACATCACAATGAGCCACATTAAGTGGGGTATAAAAACATCACAATAGGCCATACTATATGGGCCGGGAATGCGTCTCAATGGGCCTTACCAAATGGGCCGGGAATAAATCATAACGCCTTATCATATGACAATAAACACATTACTATGGCTTTGCCCATGGGCCTCGAATACATCGCAATGGGCCACAACCCATGGGCTTCAAATATTCAATTGGTGGGCCCTACACATGGGCCACAAACGCATCACAATGGGCCACACCCATGGGCCACATCGATGTGTCATTCAAATGGATCATAACGGAAGATCATCCGGGCCTTACCATAATTAACCGTTGAGATAATGACTCTTACTATTATACTAATCACCGGGTCCATCATAAACTTTATTCCCTATCCAATCTGAACATAAGGCCACAAAGACCTCGATTAAGGGGGGAAAAACAAATATCATATCGATCCAAAAACCTCTGTGACCCCACAAAAAGGTTTTAATAGTGGACGTCCAATCTACACTGTTTTCTACAGTGTGGTCCACCTGATCACCAAATCTGCCTCATTTTTATGTCCCCAACCTTAAGATGAGCTTGCCAAATGGATAGACGGTTGGATGGAACACATCCACCATGGTGAGGCTAGTCGGCCGTCCAACGATGGACGGCCTCGATGTAAACATACCATAGTGGGACCCACAGCTTTCTTTGACGTCACCACGGCAGCCTATGAAGTTGTGTGGTAGACCACCAATCCGCTTCTTACATTAACATCAGGTGGGTCCACGTGGAACCACCACAACAACTGCATATATATTACTAAAATATTATCAATATTATTATTTTAAAATATATATTATAATATTAACATGAGTGCTATTTCAAACTTCTAGACCTCGAACGTCGTCTGTAGACGGACGGCCTGGTGAACTTACACCTCACAGGCCCTACCATCTCGTGATAGACGGTGTGGATTACCACGCATACACCTAGGTAGTCTCCACCGTCCAGGAACACTGGGCGGCTTGGATAGAAGGCACATACCTCATGGTGGGTCCACAGACCTGCTTAATGGTGTGGACCTACAATACATACATCAGGGTGAAGTCCCACCGTTCGTGATCGGACAGTGAGGATACAACACATCATTAGGGTGGGGCCCACCAAGCTGTGGTTCACAGATCTAGCCCATCCATTTAGTGTGTCCCACTTATTTAAGAGGTCAAACCGAGTTTCATGAGCATTCAAATTTCAGGTGGGCCCTAGCAAGTGCTTTTATATGACTTAGTATGTCTTCACAAACTTGTAAATGGTGTGGGCCACATAAGTTCTATTTATGGCTGAGTTTTGGAGGCACCCCATAAATAAAGGGAACCCATCAAATGGACGGTGTGGATGCCCCACATGCATCACGTTGGGGCCTGAAGTGGGGCCCACTCTCCTTGCCCGCTGGAGCAGGACGCTGCCACTGACGGCGTCCTCTGAGACGCTTGCAAGAAGGGGGCCACTTGTTCTTGTTTTTTTTTTTTTTAAATATTTTAAACGGCGATTTCTCATAGGTGGGGTCCACATCCGGATGATCTAATCCATCTTAAGTTCTCACCAGTGTCGTCCAACGATACCAAGATTCAAGATATTTGAAGTACGTAAACATCACAAATGATCCGTAATTATCTTGACAGCAAATTCGCTGTTTTCACTGGTGTGGCCTACTAAAGATTCAGATTGACTTCAAATTTCGGCTCAACGCTTGAAATGATCTAGGGAATGTGATGGATGACGTGGATTGAATACATACATCAAGGGGAGGCCTGCATGAGCAGCCCACCGAAAATCTAAAAGTCTCTTTATCTTTATTGGTTGCTGTGGGTACCAATTTCACTCTGTTCACTCTTCACGAGAGTGTCCAGACGGTTTGCATACAATGCAAATGTAAGGTGGGTCCCACGTGTGCGCGGCCCACTTGATTTGGATCAAACCAATGTTTGTGTTTTCTCATCACCATCAAGTAGGGCCCATATCACTTGGACGGTGTAGATCCAACATGTCCATCAAGTGGGTCCCACAAAGGTGGACGACTTGGATCAAATACACACATCATAGGTCCATGAATAAGGAAAAAAAGGAGAGAGAGAAAAAGAGAAAGAGAGAAAAAAATAATAGAGGCACCCACCTCAAGATCTCTTCGTCCTTCTTCCGCTAACATGATCTAGAGCTCCAAAGGGACGATTTCAATGGTCGAGATGGATCATGGATGGTCAAGATGGGAGTTAGGAAGTGGGCCACACAAGGCCTCTCATGGAGGCTTGGACGATTCTTGCATGGAGAATGAGAGGGAGAGAGAGAGAGAATGAGAGAGAAAGGGAGAGGTGATGGGTGTAAGGTGGTGGGTGTACTTGATGTAAGGGAAAGTTGACTTTGGAGAGAGGTGGTTGTACTTGAGTATGGGTGTGAGTGATGGGAGTGATGTGTACTTGATTGATGTGACCAATGTGATGTGTCGTAGAGATTCCCTCGATATTTGCAACGTGCGTGTTTTCCTCGAACTGAACGCGGCCCACATCTCCTGGCCTGGGTATCGCCTTTGCGCGTGAGTCGCGGCGTTGAACTCGCGGCGATGGTGCGGTCGCAATGATATAGGTCTCGGATTAAACCGACTCGAATTTAAATGATACGACTTACGATCGATCGCGACGTCGATTATCAGTCGCGGATTGCCGGACTTCGACGGAAATGATCGCAAGATTCATCGGAACAGTGCGAACTAGGATACGGGTCTTACACAGGACCGGTGTGATTCAAGAGTCAATTAATGTTGTGATTGACGATCTTTTGAACACACTTGTTCCTAGTTCAGATAATGATGAAGTTCTTATACTTGAAAAACAAGAAATTTCATCAAGTGAAACTAATCTAGAATTAAGGACTGTTAAAGATCATCCAACTTCTCAAATACTTGGAAACCCTCTCACTGGTGTGCGCACTCGTAGACAATTAGAGGACATATGTAACTACGTATGCTTTACATCCCATTGAACCTAAGTTAACGTAAAAGAAGCACTTTCTGATGAAAATTGGATTCTTGCGATGCAAGAAGAACTTAATCAGTTTGTCAGAAATGATGTTTGGCACCTTGTTCCTAGACCTAAAGATAAACATATTATTAGAACAAAATGGATTTTCAAAAACAAATCTGATGAACTTGGAAATATTATTCGAAATAAAGCAAGACTAGTTGTACAGGGGGTATACACAAATCAAGGTATTGACTATAATGAAACATTTGCTCCTGTAGCTCGTCTTGAATCAATCAGACTTTTTATCTCCATTGCATGTTTTAGGAAGATTAAAATTTACCAAATGGATGTAAAGAGTGCCTTTCTAAATGGTGATTTACATGAAGAGGTATATGTTGAACAACCTATAGGGTTTGAAGATCCTAAATTTACTGATCATGTATATCGTCTTAAGAAGGCTCTCTATGGTCTGAAACAAGCTCCTAGAGCATGGTACGAAAAACTGACTAAGTTTTTACTGAGTCATAATTTTCAGATGGGATGTGTTGATAAGACACTTTTTGTTAAGAAACATAACGATGATATTCTAATGGTTCAAATATATGTTGACGATATTATTTATGGATCAACTGTACTAACATGACTGTTGAGTTTGCAGATTTGATGAAGTTTAAATTCGAAATGAGTATGGTTGGAGAATTAAACTATTTTCTAGGGTTACAAGTAAAACAACAACCTGATGGAATTTTTATCTCTCAAACCAAATATGCTCAGAGTTTAATTAAGAAGTTTGGATTTGAGAAAGGTAAAAATTTTGATACTCCTATGAGTACAACTTTAAGACTCTCAAAAGACTCTACAGGTAATGATGTGGATCCTAAATTGTATCGTAGTTTGATTGGTAGTTTGCTTTATCTAACTGCTAGTAGACCAGATATTGCTTTAAGTGTTGGTATTTGTGCTCGTTATTAATCAAATCCTAAAGAATCTCACTTAACTGCTGTTAAGCGGATTATGCGACAAGTCGCAAGTTCTACTAAACTGGGTCTCTGGTATCCACACGAGACTAATGTTCAATTAGCCAGGTACGCAGATGCTGACTGGGCTGGAAACATTGATGATAGGAAATCAACCAGTGGTGGTTGTTTCTACATTGGAAATTGTCTTGTTTCTTGGTTTAGCAAGAAGCAAAGTTCTATATCGCTATCAACAATGAGGTTTGAATACATTGTCTTTGAAATGCATGTACTCAACTTGTTTGGATGAAACGAATGTTAAGCGATTACGAATCACTCAGATTCTATGATTTTATTTTGTGATAATTCCAGTGCAATAAATATCTCTAAAAATCCAGTTCAGCATTCACGTACTAAGCATATTGACATTAGATTTTATTACATTCGTGAATTAGTGGAAGAAAAATTAATATATTTGGATTACATTCCAACCGAGACTCAACTTGCGGACATTTTCACTAAACCGCTCGACAAAAGCAGGTTTAATAAATTAAAGTTTGATCTCGGTATGTGCAATTTAAATTGAATTTACATGATTTGGTGTATCATAATGTACATGACTTGATGTTTTATTTGCTTGAATTTGAAAATTATTTAAAAAATTGTAAATTTTGTGTCGTACTCGACCAGTCGTAAGTGTACACGACCGGTCGTGCCACGACCGATCGAATACTTACACGACCAGTCGTGAACCTCGGGATTTCACTTTAATTTGGGGATTTTGACTCTTCTTCTTCATTTCTTTTTACTCTCCAACGGTTCTAGCTACGACCGACCGAACCCACCTTCATAGTACTTCAAGGTTAGTGGTTCTTTTGCATTTTTTTTTGTAGATTCTTGCTATTAGTGTTTCAAATCTCATTCTTGTGGAATCTATTTGGTCGTTCATTGCAGGTTTGGGGTTTTATCTTGAAAAATCTGTTTTATTTAAACCTCATTTCTTCCAACTTGTTGTTTCCTTGAAATCCTTCTGTGAAAATGGATGCTAGAGGTAAAAAGAAAACTACTCGAAGTCTATCTTCTTCTAGATCAGCTTCTATTGTACAACGTCATCTTCGCTCTCCCGAAAATGATCCTTCTGATGCTCGGGATTTGCATATGCGCAATGTTATTGTTGAGCGTCATGTTAATATCAATCACATTGCTTCTTTTGGTATCCCTTCTCTATTGGAATCTGTGGGATGGGATAACATCTTACATTGGGGTGGAGCTGCATACCAATCCATTGCCCAATCCATGTTTGCATGTATCTGTAATTTTTCTCTTGAGGATTTAACTTTTAAAGTTGATACTCAAGAAGGATTGTTTTTAGTAGATCGACATTTGATTGCTGACATTATGGAAATACCTGTCAATGATGAGAGCATTCCAATTCATATTTTACATGACAGTCTCTCAGAATCTGAATGAAGAATGCTTACTAGAGATTTATGTAATTTGGATGTCCATTGGACTCATAAAGGTCATGTACTTCCCTCAAGGTATTTGTTACCCAGACACAGAGTACTTCATAAGATATTCATCTCAAATCTTTATCCACGTTCTGGTAATAAAACCGAACTCACTGCTTTCATGGTTCGTGTTTTGCATTCTGTAGTCTCTGGTGCAAAAATATGTCTGCCTTCTTTAATTTGTCATTCCATTATTTTGTCTCGTCACCATCCTGGACATAGTGATATACCCTTTGGTTATTTATTGACTATGCTGGCAAATCATATGCTCATAGCTATGCCTACTAGAGAAAAACCCATCCATCATCTCCCTTTTAATAATTCCAATCTTAAAAAGATGACTTTAGAATTGCTGATGGCCAAGTGGATGCTGGTAGCAGTGGTGCTGATGCAGGAAATGCTCAAGCTAGTGATCTTCCTGAAGACGTGAATATGGATGATTTATTTGAAGAACTTGAATCGGACTCGGCTGATGATCCTGATTTTCAGCCTTCTGAATTTGATGAGAGATTGAATTCTCTTCAAGAGCAGGTGGCTCAAATTCGTGTTACTCAAGACACACAATTTTCATATTTACGCAAATATATGAGGCGGGTTGCTAAGGGTTTACATAAAATTGATCCATCTAATCCTGCACCCTCTTTTGGTTCTGACTAAATTTTAAATGTGTCTGTAATATTTTTACTGAACTTTTCATGCTTACTGATTTTTTTTTTATGCACAATGTTCTCTTGAATCAACTCCTATTTTTATTATTATTGATGCTCTTCTTCCTTTGTCATTTTGTGTCAAAAAGGGGGAGAAGTTTTGGAGGTTTGATTTATTTGAAATATGCTCTTATTACTCAAGCTATTACTCAAGGGGAGTTAAACTTCTCAGGGGTAGTTATGAGTTAATGATGCTAGTTATTAATGATGCTAGTTATGATGTTAGTCATTACTTATCATATCTATATAACTGTGCATGCTTTTCTATTGTGAACCTGTTGTGTTTGTACTTCTCTTATGTAGATTGGAAGTATTATTACTTGCTTGGGTGTTTTGTCACAAATTTAACAAAGGGGGAGATTGTAAGTGTTATGGTCTCATACTGGAGATTGTAAGTGTTATGGTCTCATACTGGAGATTGTAAGTGTTATGGTCTCATACTCCTTTGGTTGTCAAATTTTGATGTGTCAAAACATCTATCTGTGTCCTGTGCTTGTATGATGATTTATATGAATTCAAGACACTGCAAAAATACTTCAAGAAGCTACAAGTTGAACTTTTCAAGATGCTACATATTGAAGTTCAAGAAGCTACAAGTTGAAGTTCAAGAAGCTACAATGTTGATGTTCAAGTCTTAAGAAACAACTCATGACTTCAAGACTAATAAGCAATGCATGAAGTAGTTGTTATGCTGATGAAGATCTCAAATTTGAAGCTACAACAAGTTCAAGATCTCAAGCCGGATATGGTTCAAACAATCTACATTTGTTGAATGGTTGAAGTTCAATGTCCATACGACATGATTCAAGTTTGAATGACCTTAGGTTGACCCTTTAAGTAGGTCATTTTGGATATATAAATCAAATATTTATTTTACATAAGGTTGGTCTATTCTACGACCAGTCCTAGCTCTTGTTCGACCCAATCCCTGGCATTGGTTCGACTAGTCCAAGAAATTCCACGACTGGGCCCTAAGTAGTTGAAAATTTTTCGTAATTTTTGGTACGCCCACGACCACGATCTCTGAGGTCCTTCGACCGGTCGTAGGTGTGGCTTCGACTCATCCACGACCAGTCGTGGATCTACGACTCAAAGTCCAGCAACGAAATCTTTGGTCCTACGACCAGTCGTAGGTGACCCACGACCAGTCGTAGGATACTCACGACCAGTCATGGAACGACTTTCAGAGATCGCGCTCAATTTTTCAAAACTCTTTTTGAGCTACGACCAGTCGAAGATTTCTAAGACCAGTCGTAGGAACGATTTTTACTTCTATAAATTGAACACGAAATTCAGAGTTTTCACACTTCAACTCTATTCAATTCAAGAATTTTCAAGTGATCACTCTGAGATAAGTCTGTGTTTATTTTAAGCTACATTGTGCTTATTTAATATTCCTTTTTGCTAGCTTATTTAATTTGATTTTGTTTCTATATTCCAATCTTATTTGAAAAGAGGAATTATCTTATTCCTTCTTCTTGGAATCAAAATCAAATATAGCTACGCCCAACGAGTTAAATCTAAAATCAATTAGAATTTAGAACCTTATGAATGTGAGTATTGGAAATTGAACTTTGACATTCAATCATCTACTCCGATTGGTTCTACCGGGCTGCTAAGAAAAGGAGAAATTCGTATTTTACAATTTTGTAAAATTTATTTAGTTTTGGTTTTGTTTGAGGTTGAGCCAGAAAAATCTCATTGTATTGGTTTTGTTTGAGGTTGAGCCAAAAAATCTCATTGTATTGGTTGTCTGAGGAGAACCAGAAAACTCAGAAAAGAGGAGTTTTTGAATTGTGCAAGCCCAAGTGAAAAAGACACAATTGTAAAGGTTTTTGGTGAACCTGTGAAAACCGATTTGATAGTGAACGCTAATATCCCCTGTGTGAGGATATTAGGAGTGGAGTAGCTTTCTGTGTGGTTATTGGAAAACAAGCTGGTGTACACACAGCGAACCACTATAACTCTTTGTCTTGTGGATTGAATGCTTGCTTAATTTTTCATATCTTTTATCATTCGATTGTGTGGAATGTACAAGTGGATGTGAATGTTGTAACTATTTACATTTCAAGCAAGTGTGGGGATTGTTGTAATAATTTAGATCTATATTTCTGCATTTAATTTCAATTCCTAGCTATTTCATTTACTTATATTAAAATTGAGTCCTTGATCCAAAAGAGGTTCTAGAAATAAGGTTGTCCTACCATAAGCCCTTGTTTATTATGGTGTAAGGTTGTCCTTAGAACTGAATTTGTATCAATCTCTCAATACTTATTAATCAAGGTGATTTAAATTTAGCATTGTGAATTGATTCATAATTGTAAGGATATTGGTTTAATTTATTTCCGCTGATTTTATTTTAAATTTGGCATAGTCTTATTCACCCCCCCCCCCTCTAGGACATATAGCTTCGCCTTTTCAAGTGGTATCAGAGCATAATAGCTCATTTTTGTTGCTTTTTATTTGGATTTATTTCCTGAGCTAACGATCTAAGCTATATAAAAAGATGTCAAATTTTGATAGCCTTTCAGTTACTAGGCCTCCACCTTTTGATGGCTCCAACTATGCCTATTGGAAAGCCAGAATGAGGATCTTCCTCAAATCAATGGATGAAAGTGTGTGGCAAGCCACAGTGACTGAATGGAACCCTCCTATCATGGAAGTAACTGGTGTTGATGGTTCAAAATCTATAAAAATTACACCATATTTCCAATGGACCACACTTCAGAAAAATGAGAGTAGTGCTAATGCTAAAGCACTAAATGCAATCACTTGTGCACTATCACCGGATGAGTTCAAAAGAATCATATCCTGTGATACTGCAAAGCAAGCCTGTGATATTTTAGAAATGACACACGAAGGTACATCAATTGTCAAGAAATCTAAAGTCCAACTCCTCACAACTAAATTTGAAGAAATTCATATGGAGGAAAATGAAATGTTTATGGACTTTTACAGTAGATTGAATGACATTGTAAACTCAATGTGGGGTCTTGGTGATAAGATTCCGTAGTAAAGTGTGTGTAAAAATACTACGCTCTCTTCCCGAATGGTTCAATTCTAAGGTAACTCGCAATCCAGAACTTCGTGATACCTGATATTATGAAGGTTGAAGAATTAGTTGGTTCTTTACAAACCTATGAATTAAGTTTTAAAGCTCTAAAGGAAAGTCTATTGCTTTGAAGTCATCTAAAAGTATTACTCAAGAAAATTCAGATTCGTAAAAGTCCAAGATGATATGGCCCTTTTAAAAAAAAGTTTTATAAGATTTTCAAAAGTAAGAAAAGAGTTGACTTTCAAAAGGCAAATGAAAAGAAACGTTCCAAACCTAAGTCTAAAACTTGGAAATCATTGAAAGATAGTCAATGCTACAACTGTCAAGAATATGGGCATTTAGCAAATAAATGTCTTAAAAAGGACAGATCCAAAAGGAAGGGTATGTTGGCTACTTGGGATGAATCGTCTGATTCAAGCCTCTTCAATCGAAAATTGAAACCGAGTCTGGGCAAAGGAACTTAAGGCCCTTATGACTCTAACCAAGTTTACCTTTTCCGATCACGATGATTCAACAAGTGAAGAAAATTTGGATAGTGATCATGAAAATGATGAAGATCTTCAAGATGCTTATAATGCCTTATATAAGGAAAGTTGTAAAATTGTCATTTAAACTTAAACTTCAAAAAGAAAAGTTTTTAAACTTAAAGAATGTTTTGAAACCCTTGTTTTAGAAAAATCTCAAATTTCAGATTATTTTGAAAAATCAAAGTGTGATCTAGAATTCAAAACCTCTCTAATTGAAAATTTGAAATCTGAAAATGAGAAACTTAAAAATGAAGTATCTTCTCTTCTGAGTTTGAAGGACACATGGAGATATGCCCAAGGTGATCCAAAATTAGAAAATTATTATCCTGGATCAAGAAAATGTGGTGATCGATCCGGTTGGGCTATGATAAAAACACATCTCCTAAACAAGAATACTCCTTCCAATTTTATGAAAGGAGAGACTTCTAACCGAAAAGGAAAAGGTACCAATCAAGTTTTTTCTAAAAATACAAAAACTTTTCAAAAACACAAAAGCAAATATATAAATTTCAAAAATCAGATTCGAAACCCACTAGCTGAAAAAATTGTTGATTTACTTAAGGAGCTATTAAAATCTAACTCAATAGGTCACTCTTACAACTATAAACAAAAGAAGACCAATTATTCTCCTAAACCCAAAACAGTACTGAAATGGGTTCCTAAGGTTACTTGTTTGGTTGCTCACACTGCTTTCAAAGCTACAAGCCATTCGAAATGGTACCTGGATAGTGGATGCTCCAGACATATGACAAAGGACATAAAGCTCTATTCACCGATCTTAAAGATATGACTGATGGGTCAGTCACATTTGGTGATGGTAGCAACTGCAAGATAATTGGCAAAGGTACGGTTCAACTCTATAACCTTCCCTTATTTAAAAATATTTTATATGTTGAGGGTTTAAAACACAACCTGTTGAGCATATCACAAATATGCGATAACAACCATAATGTTAAATTTTCTAATCAAGGTTGTGAAATTATAAACGAAAAGGGTTCTGTAATATTAACTGGTCACAGAACTTCTGAAAACTGCTATATTGTAAGTAATGGTAGCTCATCTAAACAAACGTGCTACATGGTCCATACCGATGAGACAGAATTATGGCATAAACGCCTTGGACATGTTCACTACCGAAATTTATACAGATTGAGCAAAAGTGAACTAATTAAAGGTTTACCTAAGATGCAAAAAGTAGACAAGATTTGTGGTGAATGCCAGTATGGTAAACAAACTAGGAGCTCTCACAAAAAGGTGAACTCCAATATCACCACAAGACCACTCGAGCTTCTCCACATGGATCTTATAGGACCAACAAGAACGGAAAGTCGAGGTGGCAAAAGTACATCTTAGTTATTGTAGATGATTACACGAGATACACTTGGGTTTCATTCTTGAGAGACAAATCAGAAACCCTTGATGAAGTGAAAAAGATTATAAAACGGATTCAAACTGAAAAATGTTCTCAAGTCAGCGAGATCCGTAGTGATCATGGATCCGAATTTGAAAATAGTGGTTTTGAGAAATTTTGTAGTGATCAGGGAATATCGCATGAATTCTCTGCACCTAAAACTCCTCAACAAAATGGAATTGTCGAGAGGAAGAATAGAGTGCTTCAAGAAATGGGAAATGTTATGTTAAATAGCATGAAGCTTCCTAGAATCTCAAATTTGAAGCAAAGAATACAAATGCTACATTATTAACCGTGTTTATATTTGTAAATCTAATAATAAAACGCTTATGAAATGTGGTTTGAGAAAAAGCCTTCTATCAAATACTTTCGAGTTTTTGGCAGCAAGTGCTATATTTTGCGTGACCGTGAAAATTTGGGAAAATTCGACACTAAAAGTGATGAAGGGATCTTTTTAGGATATTCTTTAAACAGTCGTGCATATCGAGTTCTGAACAACAGGACCGGTGTGATTCAAGAGTCAATTAATGTTGTGATTGACGATCTTTTGAACACACTTGTTCCTAGTTCAGATAATGATGAAGTTTTTATACTTGAAAAATAAGAAATTTCATCAAGTGAAACTAATCCAGAATTAAGGACTGTTAAAGATCATCCAACTTCTCAAATACTTGGAAACCCTCTCACTGGTGTGCGCACTCGTAGACAATTAGAGGACATATGTAACTACGTATGCTTTATATCCCAGATTGAACCGGTTAACGTAAAAGAAGCACTTTCGGATGAAAACTGGATTCTTGCGATGCAAGAAGAACTTAATCAGTTTGTCAGAAATGATGTTTGGCACCTTGTTCCTAGACCTAAAGATAAACATATTATTGGAACAAAATGGATTTTTAAAAACAAATCTGATGAACTTGGAAATATTATTCGAAATAAAGCAAGACTAGTTGTACAGGGGTATACACAAATCAAGGTATTGACTATAATGAAACATTTGCTCCTCTAGCTCGTCTTGAATCAATCGACTTTTTATCTCCATTGCATGTTTTAGGAAGATTAAAATTTACCAAATGGATGTAAAGAGTGCCTTTCTAAATGGTGATTTACATGAAGAGGTATATGTTGAACAACCTACAGGGTTTGAAGATCCTAAATTTACTGATCATGTATATCGTCTTAAGAAGGCTCTCTATGGTCTGAAACAAGCTCCTAGAGCATGGTACGAAAAACTGACTAAGTTTTTACTGAGTCATAATTTTCAGATGGGATGTGTTGATAAGACACTTTTTGTTAAGAAACATAACGATGATATTCTAATGGTTCAAATATATGTTGACGATATTATTTATGGATCAACCTGTACTAACATGACTGTTGAGTTTGCAGATTTGATGAAGTTTAAATTCGAAATGAGTATGGTTGGAGAATTAAACTATTTTCTAGGGTTACAAGTAAAACAACAACCTGATGGAATTTTTATCTCTCAAACCAAATATGCTCAGAGTTTAATTAAGAAGTTTGGATTTGAGAAAGGTAAAAATTTTGATACTCCTATGAGTACAACTTTAAGACTCTCAAAAGACTCTACAGGTAATGATGTGGATCCTAAATTGTATCGTAGTTTGATTGGTAGTTTGCTTTATCTAACTGCTAGTAGACCAGATATTGCTTTAAGTGTTGGTATTTGTGCTCGTTATTAATCAAATCCTAAAGAATCTCACTTAACTGCTGTTAAGCGGATTATGCGACAAGTCGCAAGTTCTATTAAACTGGGTCTCTGGTATCCACACGAGACTAATGTTCAATTAGCCAGGTACGCAGATGCTGACTGGGCTGGAAACATTGATGATAGGAAATCAACCAAGGTGGTTGTTTCTACATTGGAAATTGTCTTGTTTCTTGGTTTAGCGAAGCAAAGTTCTATATCGCTATCAACAAATGAGGTCAATACATTCTTCTTTGAAATGCATGTACTCAACTTGTTTGGATGAAACGAATGTTAAGCGATTATGGAATCACTCAGATTCTATGATTTTATTTTGTGATAATTCCAGTGCAATAAATATCTCTAAAAATCCATTCAAAGATTCACGTACTAAGCATATTGACATTAGATTTTATTACATTCGTGAATTAGTGGAAGAAAAATTAATATATTTGGATTACATTCCAACCGAGACTCAACTTGCGGACATTTTCACTAAACCGCTCGACAAAAGCAGGTTTAATAAATTAAAGTTTGATCTCGGTATGTGCAATTTAAATTGAATTTACATGATTTGGTGTATCATAATGTACATGACTTGATGTTTTATTTGCTTGAATTTGAAAATTATTTAAAAAATTGCAAATTTTGTGTCGTACTCGACCGATGTATTGAGTGTACACGGCCGTCGTACCTACCTAATCGGTCGAACACTTACACCCGGGTCGTGAACCTCGGGATTTCACTTTAATTTGGGGATTTTGACTCTTCTTCTTCATTTCTTTTTACTCTCCAACGGTTCTAGCTACGACCGACCGAACCCACCTTCATAGTACTTCAAGGTTAGTGGTTCTTTTGCATTTTTTTGTAGATTCTTGCTATTAGTGTTTCAAATCTCAGTCTTGTGGAATCTATTTGGTCGTTATTTGCAAGTTTGGGGTTTTATCTTGAAAAATCTGTTTTATTTAAACCTCATTTCTTCCAACTTGTTGTTTCCTTGAAATCCTTCTGTGAAAATGGATGCTAGAGGTAAAAAGAAAACTACTCGAGGTCCATCTTCTTCTAGATCAGCTTCTATTGTACAACGTCATCTTCGCTCTCCCGAAAATGATCCTTCTGATGCTCGGGATTTGCGTATGCGCAATGTTATTGTTGAGCGTCATGTTAATATCAATCACATTGCTTCTTTTGGTATCCCTTCTCTGTTGGAATCTGTGGGATGGGATAACATCTTACATTGGGGTGGAGCTACATACCAGTCCATTGCCCAATCCATGTTTGCATGTATCTGTAATTTTTCTCTTGAGGATTTAACTTTTAAAGTTGATACTCAAGAAGGATTGTTTTTAGTAGATTGACATTTGATTGCTGACATTATGGAAATACCTGTCAATGATGAGAGCATTCCAATTCATATTTTACATGACAGTCTCTCAGAATCTGAACGAAGAATGCTTACTAGAGATTTATGTAATTTGGATGTCCATTGGACTCATAAAGGTCATGTACTTCCCTCAAGGTATTTGTTACCCAGACACAGAGTACTTCATAAGATATTCATCTCAAATCTTTATCCACGTTCTGGTAATAAAACCGAACTCACTGCTTTCATGGTTCGTGTTTTGCATTCTGTAGTCTCTGGTGCAAAAATATGGCTGCCTTCTTTAATTTGTCATTCCATTATTTTGTCTCGTCACCATCCTGGACATAATGATATACCCTTTGGTTATTTATTGACTATGCTGGCAAATCATATGCTCATAGCTATGCCTACTAGAGAAAAACCCATCCATCATCTCCCTTTTAATAATTCCAATCTTAACAAGATGAATTTAGAATTGGCTGATGGCCAAGTGGATGCTGGTAGCAGTGGTGCTGAAGCAGGAAATGCTCAAGCTAGTGATCTTCCTGAAGACGTGAATATGGATGATTTATTTGAAGAACTTGAATCAGACTCAGCTGATGATCCTGATTTTCAGCCTTCTGATTTTGATGAGAGATTGAATTCTCTTCAAGAGCAGGTGGCTCAAATTCGTGTTACTCAAGACACACAATTTTCATATTTACGCAAATATATGAGGCGAGTTGCTAAGGGTTTACATAAAATTGATCCATCTAATCCTGCACCCTCTTCTGGTTCTGACTAAATTTTAGATGTGTCTGTAATATTTTTACTGAACTTTTCATGCTTACTGATTTTTTTTTATTATGCACAATGTTCTCTTGAATCAACTCCTATTTTTATTATTATTGATGCTCTTCTTCCTTTGTCATTTTGTGTCAAAAAGGGGGAGAAGTTTTGGAGGTTTGATTTATTTGAAATATGCTCTTATTACTCAAGCTATTACTCAAGGGGAGTTAAACTTCTCAGGGGTAGTTATGAGTTAATGATGCTAGTTATTAATGATGCTAGTTATTAATGATGCTAGTTATGATGCTAGTCATTACTTATCATATCTATATAACTGTGCATGCTTTTCTATTGTGAACCTGTTGTGTTTGTACTTCTCTTATGTAGATTGGAAGTATTATTACTTGCTTGGGTGTTTTGTCACAAATTTAACAAAGGGGGAGATTGTAAGTGTTATGGTCTCATACTGGAGATTGTAAGTGTTATGGTCTCATACTAGAGATTGTAAGTGTTATGGTCTCATACTCCTTTGGTTGTCAAATTTTGATGTGTCAAAACATCTATCTGTGTCCTGTACTTGTATGATGATTTATATGAATTCAAGACACTGCATAAATACTTCAAGAAGCTACAAGTTGAACTTTTCAAGATGCTACATATTGAAGTTCAAGAAGCTACAAGTTGAAGTTCAAGAAGCTACAATGTTGATGTTCAAGTCTTAAGAAACAACTCATGACTTCAAGACTAATAAGCAATGCATGAAGTAGTTGTTATGCTGATGAAGATCTCAAATTTGAAGCTACAACAAGTTCAAGATCTCAAGCCGGATATGGTTCAAACAATCTACATTTGTTGAATGGTTGAAGTTCAATGTCCATACGACATGATTCAGGTTTGAATGACCTTAGGTTGACCCTTTAAGTAGGTCATTTTGGATATATAAATCAAATATTTATTTTACATAAGGTTGGTCTATTCTACGACCAGTCCTAGCTCTTGTTCGACCAGTCCTGGCATTGGTTCGACTAGTCCAAGAAATTTCACGACCAGTCCTAAGTAGTTGAAAATTTTTCAAATTTTGAGTACGCCCACCGATCTGGAGGTCCTTCGACCGGTCGTAGGTGTGGCTTCGACTGCGTCCACGACCAGTCGTGGATCTACGACTCAAAGTCCAGCAACGAAATCTTTGGTCCTACGACCAGTCGTAAGGATCTACGACCAGTCGTAGGTGACCCACGACCAGTCGTAGGATACTCACGACCAGTCGTGGAACGACTTTTAGAGATCACGCTCAATTTTTCAAAAATCTGTTTGAGCTACGACCAGTCGAAGGTTTCTAAGACCAGTCGTAGGAACGATTTTTGCTTCTATAAATTGAACACGAAATTCAGAGTTTTCACACTTCAACTCTATTCAATTCAAGAATTTTCAAGTGATCACTCTGAGATAAGTCTGTGTTTATTTTAAGCTACATTGTGCTTATTTAATATTCCTTTTTGCTAGCTTATTTAATTTGATTTTGTTTCTATATTCCAATCTTATTTGAAAAGAGGAATTATCTTATTCCTTCTTCTTGGAATCAAAATCAAATATAGCTACGCCCAACGAGTTAAATCTAAAATCAATTAGAATTTAGAACCTTATGAATGTGAGTATTGGAAATTGAACTTTGACATTCAATCATCTACTCCGATTGGTTCTACCGGGCTGCTAAGAAAAGGAGAAATTCAGGTATTTTACAATTTTGTAAAATTTATTTAGTTTTGGTTTTGTTTGAGGTTGAGCCAGAAAAATCTCATTGTACTGGTTTTGTTTGAGGTTGAGCCAGAAAAATCTCATTGTATTGGTTGTCTGAGGAGAACCAGAAAACTCAGAAAAGAGGGGTTTTTGAATTGTGTAAGCCCAAGTGAAAAAGACACAATTGTAAAGGTTTTTGGTGAACCTGTGAAAACCGATTTGATAGTGAACACTAATATCCCCTGTGTGAGGATATTAGGAGTGGAGTAGCTTTCTTGGTGGTCATTGGAAAACAGTTGGTGTACACACAAAGCCCACTATAACTCTTTGTCTTATGGATTGAATGCTTGCTTAATTTTTCATATCTTTTATCATTCGATTGTGTGGAATGTACAAGTGGATGTGAATGTTGTAACTATTTACATTTCAAGCAAGTGTGGGGATTGTTGTAATAATTTAGATCTATATTTCTGCATTTAATTTCAATTCCTAGCTATTTCATTTACTTATATTAAAATTGAGTCCTTGATCCAAAAGAGGTTCTAGAAATAAGGTTGTCCTACCATAAGCCCTTGTTTATTATGGTGTAAGGTTGTCCTTAGAACTGAATTTGTATCAATCTCTCAATACTTATTAATCGAGGTGATTTAAATTTAGCATTGTGAATTGATTCATAATTGTAAGGATATTGGTTTAATTTATTTCCACTGATTTTATTTTAAATTTGGCATAGTCCTATTCACCCCCCCCCCCTCTAGGACATATAGCTTGGCCTTTTCAAGTACTTCGGATAGTTTACCTCAAAGTTGTTTCGTATTATAACGAAATATGTGTATTTATTATATAATGACAATCTGTAATGGAATTTCTAAGGGTTATAGATTAAAGTTTACAGTTTTATTATATTCTGCTTGCATTATAGTGTAATGGTTTAATCATATTTTAATCATTCTCTAAGCATAAGCACAAATGCATTCTACTGTCAACACTACTTGTATAATATTTTAGTATATTCCACTTGTATTAACATTGTTTAAATTTATAAGTTCGTAACTCGCACATATTCAGTGATGGCACCAGGTGGGAGAGCACGTCGTTCGCACACTGGATCTACCCCTTCTACCCATGATGCGATGGAGACAGCATCGCCGTCACATGTTGCATCGTAGGCGTCTGATCCCTCAGTCGCGTATACACCGGGTACTGCATGTAAGTCTAGACATGTATTTCTTTTAATAACTTCTGTTTATGTTTACTTACATATTTCTTTTGCAACAGAGTCGTCGACCGGCCGACGAGGACGTGGACCCATGCGTGGGTTGCTTTTAAAGTGACTTATGTGTGAGGGTAGGGTGATAGTAGAGTTTCTACAGGACTGCATTAGACCTATTGAGAACAATGTCAGACTGTTTACATTGGAGGTCGGTGTCTTATGCCAATCTCTGATCCCCCCCACCACCCCTCGTTAGGTAGACGTGACAGATGATGTGCGGCAGCTCATCCGTCAGCACCTTCAGGTAAATTTTAGTAAATTAAAAATTTTTTTTTATGAAAGTTCATTTACTCTTAAGTTATTATCTTAATAAGTTTATTGCCTTAATCTATTATTTATGAAATTGTAGGATAAATTTGACTTTGATTTGAGTGTTCCACACATCTCTTATGTCGTCGACGACATGATGAAGGAGCGGTTCAAGGATTACCACGGTAAGTTACACCGGTACTATAAGTAGCGCGTGAGCTACGAGGAGGCCGTACAGTTTGCACCGCCGCACGTGACCGATGAGGACTAGCAGATACTCTGCGATAGGTTTTCGTCTGATTCTTTTCAGATAATATTTACATATTTACGATATCTTAACGCAATAATTAAATTCGCAATTAATAACAATGTATTATGAATAATGTGTTCAGAAGAAGAACAAAATAAATTCTGACAATAGAGAAAAGTTGGCAATGAACCACGTAGCTGGTTCAAAGTCATTTGTACGACTTCGTCACGACATGGTAAGAAATTACTGGTAATTATTACATTTATATATTCTTTCTATACATTTATATTAACTCTATTGTCCTTTCGATTGCGCAGCGAGATTCTGTCACTGGCCAGGAGCCCGGACCAGTAGACTTCTACAGAGGGACTCACTGTCGGCAGGAGACGAGATCTTGGATACATCCTAGAGCCAGCGAGATTTGGATAAAATCCTTACATTGTAAAATTTAATTGCATTAAATTATAATAATGTCATTATTATAAAAATTTATATGTTTTCATTATAGGAGTTGATGGACACCTTACGCAGTTAGCCCACTCCCGATGGCACTCAGTAGAGTGAGCCAGAGATCTTAAGTCAGGTGCTTGGTACCCGTTCTGGATATGTGCATGGGTTTGGTCATGGTGTCAAGATCACGACACCCACTAGAACTACCTCCACTTATTCCATCGTCGTTGGCGATAGCGCTATACGCCGAGATAATATCGCAGAGAGAGAGAGGTTCAACAGCTACGGGTTGTCGTCCATGACATCAGAGAGCAACTTGAGAGGCGGAGGGAGGAGCAAGAGAGGAGGATGGAGGAGCTGGAGAGGCAGAGAGAGGAGCATGTGAGAAGGATGGAGGAGTTGACGAGGGAGAGGGAGGAGCAGGTGAGGCAGAGGAAGGAGGATCAAGCGAGGCAGAGGGAGGAGCAGGCGAGGCAGATGGAGAAGATGCGGGTGGCACATGAGTGACAGATGATGGAGATGTTTCAAGCTCTCGCTGCACGCTTACCCACCGATGCCCCACCGCCTCCACCTTCATCTTCGTGATTTTTTGTATTTTATTTATGATGTTTAAACTTATATGTATTTATGCGTGAATGAATGTGATGTGAATAAGATATGTTTGTGTTTAGAAGGATTTACTAGTTTGGGTTTAGATGGATGTGAATGTGAATATGATGAAATATATTATATAACAGGTGTATATCAGGAATTTTGTGCTGGAATATTTTTTTTTTTTTTAAAAAGACTTTTAGCAATGAAAATTTTCGTCGCTAAAGGTTAAAGAAATTATTTTTAGCAACAAAAATTTTCGTCGCTAAAGGTTTTAGGTCATTTTTTTAGCGACGAAAACTATCGTCGCTACAAGTCACAACACGTATATTTAGCAACGAAAATGTTCGTCCCAAAAAGTTATACAAGTATATTTAGCGACAAAATAATATCGTCGCTAGAAGTTTAACACGTATATTTAGCGATGAAAATGTTCGTCGCGAAAAGTTTTATAATTATTTTTAGCGACGAAATATATCGTCATTAAAAGTTTTAAAAAGTTTTTTAACGGCGAAACAATTCGTCACAAAAAGGTTTTTCCGTATTTTTTTAGCGACGAAAATGTTCTTCGCTAAAAGTAATTTTTTTGTGACGAAATCTATCGTCGCTATAAGTTCAATACTTATTTTTTAGCGACAAAAATATTCGTAGCTAAAAGTTTTCTAGATTACTTTTAGCGACGAAAACGATCGTCACTTTAAGTTTTTTAAACTCTTTTTAGCGACGAAAAGTTTCGTTGCTAAAAGTCACTTTTAGCGACGAATATTTTTGTCGCTAAAAGCCCTGTCTTTGTCGACGATTAAAAATTTTCGTCGATAAAAGTCTATTGCCGTGACATATTGGCGACGAAAATTTTCGTCGTTAAAAAGTTTTAGCTACGAAAATTTTACTTTTAGCTATGAAAATTTTACTTTTAGCAACGAAAATTTTCATTGCTAAAGGTGTGATTTCTTGTAGTGCTTACATGTTAAACCTTTCAAGAACCCTATCAATATAGGCCCTTTGCGATAGGCCAAATAGTCCACGCGATCTATTTCAGCTAATATGAATGCCAATGACAAATGATGCATCACCAAGATCTTTCATCTCAAAGTTTTGAAATAGAATTTCTTAGTCTCGCGCAATAGTCCAATATCAGTATTGGCCAACAAAATGTCATCAATATACAACACTAAAATAATAAATTTACTTCCACTGACTTTCACATATATACACTCATCCACAGTGTTTTTAAAGAAACCATATAAGGAAACAAGTTCATGAAACTTTAGGTACCACTATCGTGATTCCTGTTTCAACCTATAAATGTACTTCTTGAGCTTGCAGACTAGATGTTTTGAGCCTTTTTCTCTAAAACCTTCTGTTTATAACATATATATGTTCTCACTTAGATCTTCATTAAGGAATATAGTTTTTACATCCATTTGATGTAAATTTAAATCCATATGAGCCACAAGAGTCATAATGATCCTAAATGAGTCTTTCTTGGACACAGATGAGAAAGTCTCCTTAAAGTCAATGCCCTCACACTGACTGAAACTCTTTACAACTAGTCTAGCTTTATACCTGTCGATATTGCCCTTGGATGAATACCACTTACAACCAATCGGCCTAATCCCTTTAGGAAATTTAACAAGGTCTTGGGCTTTGTTATCCCTCATGGATTTCAATTCATCCTTCATGACATAGAATCAATGAGAAGAATTCACACTTTTTTTAACTAGTGAAAAAGAAACAATATCATTTTTAGCCCCAATGTCAAACTAATGCTCTTGCATATAGACGATGTAATCATTTATAATCACATATCTTCTCTCTCTGTGTAATCATCTTAAAGGCTCAAAATTTTGAATTGGGTTTTCTATTTCCTCATCAGTGGGTTGTATTTGAGGCTCTACATGTTCATCCATAAGGATCTCAAGGTTTGTTGTTAGACGTACATACATGTTACTCTGAATAATTGTGGTGGGAATCACAATCCGCTCTTCCTCAAACACAATGTTTCTTAAGTTCATTCTCTCACTATCTTCAATACTCTCAATAAACCTAGAATTCACAGTCTCAATGACTCTCATGGAATAGGATGAATAATAAAATCTAAATCCTTTAGATCTTTCTGGATATCCAATAAAGAGGCAACTAACCATTCTATGGTCAAGCTTTTTATCATGCGGGTTATACGGTTTGGCTTCTGCAGGACAACCCTATACATGAAAGTATTATAAACTAGCATTTTGCCCTGTCCATAATTTATATGGAGTTTTCATTACAGTCTTACTTGGAACTCTATTTAAGATATGCACATTGTTTTCAACACATCACCTCATAAAGATTCTAGTAACGTTGAATTACTAATCATAAACCACACCATGTCCTTTATGGTGAGATTATGCCTTTCTGTTACACCATTTTTCTCTGGGGTACCAGACATGGTATACTATGGGACGATGCCATGATCTTGTAGATATCAAATGAATGGCCCTAGATTATGCCCAGATTCGTCATACCTTCCGTACCACTCACACCATGCTTAGATCTAACGACTTTTATCTTTCTATCGAGTTAATTCTTGACTTGAGACTTATAGATCTTAAATGTATTGAGGGCATCTGACTTATCATTAATAAAGTATAAGTACCCATAATGAGAGTAATCGTCTATGAAGGTGACACAATACTTCTGCTCATTCCAATATGCTGTAGGGAATGGTCTGCAGATGTCCGTATGAATCACTTCCAGGAATCATATGCTTCTAGTGACACACTTTTTCCTGTTTCTAGTTTATTTACCTTTAATGCAATATATGCAGAGCCTAGAGTCTAAAAAGTCTAGAGAGTGGAGAATTCCTTTATGCACGAGTCTTTTCAATCTCTCACGAGAGATGTAGCCTAATCGCCTGTGCCACAACATGGAGAAATTTTTACGGTCCAAATTTCGCCCGATGCCTTAAGTATTTCCATGTGAAGAGTTAATGCTGTAGACATGTGAAACATGCAAATTTAGCTGATAAATGTTATTAACTAAACTGTCAAAACCAATCACAACTAAATTATAGTAAATACTCAAATTTTCATTTCTAAATTTAAACTCATAACCTTACTTGTCTAAAAAAGAAATGAAAACTAAATTATGCCTTATATAATGCACACAAATAGTATTTACTAGATTAAGAAAGTGTCTCAATGATAACCTAAGCATACATACTCTAATAGCTTCCACGTATACTCTAATGTCATTTCCCATATAGATCATTTTTTTTTACATCAATTGGTGTCTGACTTTAGAGCATATCATGCATGGAATTACATATTTGACTAGTGGCATTAGAGTCTATCCACTAACAGTCTGTGGACATATAAGTAAAATTTGATTCAAAACAAATTAAAACTTGATTCTTACACTTAAAAATGTGTCATTCTTTAAATTACGCGTAATCCTTCTTTTGATAACTAGGCTTCTTGCAAAAGTAAGCAGCCATCTTTAAGACCTCACTTTTTCTTCTTTGTTTTTCCCTCAGAGTTAGGCTAATTGCCACCCACAGGACCCATAGAATGCTTTCCTAAATTGTGCTTTCTTTTCTTATTCCCCTTTTATCCTTTACCAGATATCACTAGGTGTGTACTTTACCTTGATCAACCTTCTAAGTCTCTCTTCCTCCTGAATGCACTGCGATATCAATTCATTTAATGTTTATTTTCCTTTTGGGTGTTATAGCTGATTTGGAATTGACCGAACTGTGGAGGTAGGGAATTCAGAACTAAGAAAATCAAGAGTTCATCGTCAATCTTAAGGCCCAATGCATGAATTTTAGCCACCACATCGGACAATCCACCAATGACTTCCTGGTGTTTCCTCGACTATTATAGGTGGCTTGACCCAGCTTATGCAAAAACTAACTTAGCTCAATTTTATTCGACTTCATGAATCGATTCCCTATTTCGGTTAGGAACACTTTAGCTTTCTTAGTGTTGGGCCTGATACCCTAGATGGTCTTAAGAATCGAGTTCTTTATGATCTTGAGACATATTATTTGACTTGGAGCAGGCCTTGTAGTAAGCCTTTTCTGATTCCATACTGGAGTCAGATGGAATGGGAGGCTCGACTTTCTCCGGGACCAAACTCAAGTCCACGCAGCTTATGACTATTTCAACGAACGATTTCCATTTATAGTAGTTAGACCCAGTAAGCAAAGGAATGGAGTTGCATTAGTTTGGAACATTGAAAACAATCATAGCTGGACATACAAAGCATGCCACTCACATTAATAAATAAACAAGTCCCACATAATACTACATGAATATAAACCACAAACATCATATATTGTGAGACCCGACCCTAGTTCCCATGTTTGCATGTGTGTGTGTAAGTATGCATCTTGTTCATCATGGTCTCGCGGTCCTACCGGTCAAATTCCGGCGACCCGCGACCCTCGGATTGTGTTTACAGTCACCTTGAGTTCGGTCATATAGACCCAACTCGGATCAACCCGAGACCTATGCCATCTCGTTCGTATCGTCGTTGCGGTTCCAACGACGCGTCTTGTGCGTCAATCCGACCTATGGATCAAAAGTTATGAGCATTTCATCATGTGGCCCACTTTTTACAAAAGCATGTGGACCACCTCCATGGCACAATTTCCCATGCACACCACACACACACACACTACACTATTGCATGGAATAAACACTACCCACCCTAAACACTACCCAATACCTAACCTACCCTAGCAACATTGTTATTGTCACCATAGGCTATGATTACTTCTCTTAAATAGTTTTTTTCTCTCTTCCCCTCTCATTTCCCTTCATTGCTGAAATTTCCAGCAACTTCTCTTCCTCCTCCCTCTCTTCTCCAGCCCCCTTACCCCCATCATACTCTCAATCCCTCCATTTGAACTAGATCTCCACCATTGAAATCCATTCTTTGCTCCAAGAGCTTCATGGAGTAGAAGTTTGGGAGTGAGATCACAAGTGGGTAACTATGATCTTGCTGATCTAATTTTATATCTTTAAATCTTCTTATTTCTTTTGTATGGATCATATGGGGCCCACCAATCCATGGTGGAGACCCCATTTGACCCCATGGATGTGGCCTTTTGGCCCATCCTACATGCATGTCATGATCCATGATGGGGCCATTCTCTATGGACCCCATCATGATGTATGTAATGATCCACTCCATCTCAAGGTCATCTAGACCTAAGGATCATGTTGGGATGACATTTCAACCATCCATAGCAATTATAGATCATGCATGTAGTGATTTCATGTTGCATGTACAATCAATGTAGTTATATGGGTATGATTCCTTCTTGGGAGGGCCCATTAGTGGCGGGGCCCTACCCTATGGCCGGATTATGTTTCTTCTCCATATTTTCTTTCCTATCTTTATAGTAAATCTGATGTATGTGGGGCCCACTTGATGTGCCATGCAACTAGGCCCAAGTGGTTAGACATCCAGCCCACCTTCTTGTCCCATATTGTTGGCATGTTTTGGACAGCCTTTGGGCTTGATTTTATGGATGATCTTGGAAGGGGCTTGGGTCTGAGAGTTGTGTGACCCATCTAGGTGGACCCCACCCTGAGAAAATACTGATTTATTTTCCTTTTAATTATCTTTTGGGGTGGTTTGGACAAAGTAACATGTTGCTGTCCAAATCTGCCTGACAGATTTTTGGGCCACCTTGGGGCCTGATTTATGGGTCTTTGGTGAAAATACTAAAACAAAATAATATATGATTCTTGTAGCCTTATGACCCACCTATAACCATACCAAATTTCAGCTCCATCTGACTTTCATTGGAGTCCCAAAGGTGTGGTCCAAGTGAGGTGGACAGTCTGGATTTTCTGCACTGTTCCAGCAACATTCCACCCTGGACAGGTTGGAATTCCGAAATTTATTAAAATATTTTTGGGTATCTAAAAATTATGAAAATTTACAGAGAGGTGGTCCACCCATGGTGGGACCAACCTACAAAATTTTGGAGCCAATGGAAACCTGTACACACCATGGTGGTGGCTGGACTGGCCCATTACAATATGGTGTCCAGATCAGTCCGATTTTCAGGATAGATTGATTTCTTTAAATAAACTAAAATATTTTTAGGTGTCCATAAATTCTGAAATTTTGTGAAGTTGTGGTCCACCCATGGTGGGACCTACCTACCAACTTTCAGGGCCATTGGACCCCTGTGCACATCGTGGCGAGGGCCGGACTGGCCCACCACATTGGGATGTCCAGGTCTGTCCGATTTTCTGGACAGACTGTCTTGTTTAAATTAATTAAAATACTTAGGGATATCCAAAAATTTTAAAATTTTGTGAGGATATGTCCTACCTATTGAAGTATCACTCTGAAAAATTTCAGCCCCAACTGACCCTGTTTGGGCATCCAAAAGAATGGGCCAAAATAGTTGGACTGCCAGATTTTTCTGCTGTGCAGTCCAGCAATGTGCCTTGATAAAAGCCATAATTCAAAAATATTTCCTCTTATGGTGGGCCACCTTTTTGGGTTTTCTCTCATTGTATGCATAATGAGGGACCTTGGCCCTCAATTTCCAGAGTTTTAGAAGCCCTGGGCCCACTCCAATGGAGTGCCCAAATTTAAGACAGCAACATGTTATAATTATGTTTGGCCTTTGGGCTGAAATTTTGAGGAGTGGGGCCCAACACATTGTGAAGAATCTTAGAGGTAATAATTTATACATTTAGTTCCTTTATGTTGGGCCTAATAAATACACTTTTGAGGCCCACCACAGTTGAATTTAATTAGGTCCATGAATGTGGCTAGTTGTTGAACTCTTTGAGCCCAATTGGGCTGGAACTTTCTAGATAGGCCCATTGAACTCTTGGGCCATTTTTACCATATTATTGTGTTGGATTAGTGGGCCAGATTACACAAGTATATGGGCCCTTGATTGCCCACCAAATCAACTTTATACTTGGGCCGGGTTGTAGGCCCAACTTACTTGACTAAGAACATGACAATTACCCATGTGATTTGAGTAATGGGCTGCCCACTAGCCCACAACAATATATGGGATTAGTAGCCTTTATGTTGGGCCCTAACCTTCCCCCTGTGGGCCCATAGTGGTATATATGGGTTGGGCTATGTGTGTTCCCCATGGACCCATGTTTTGGATAGGCCTTGGGCCGTCTTTCTGAAGCCCAACATGAATGTATGTGGTATGTAATGGTTGTTCATTTCTTATTTCTAATGTTGTGTGGGCCTTGGGCCTTGATCCGTAATCAATTAGAGATGGGCTACCTCTTGGGGACCGATTGTGGTTGGATGTCCACATTGGTGGCCCTAAGGTAGGCCCATGGGCTTCTATGGATGGTTAAAGGCCCACCATAGATCCTTGCTAGGCTCATTTCATCTATTTAGGCCCATATCATTGTTCTCCTTAGTCTCATGGGCTACCCCAGGTATATGGGCCCCCACTAGAGGTTGTATCCCTTATGAGGAATTGGTTAAGTACCTAAACCCTTCATGGTTAGGTAGAGAGTTCATCTTCACCTCATTGACACCCCTATTCATCTTCATGGCCCACTCTCATACGCATCATATGCATGCTTGGTTGAGGTATGATTGGCCATGGTTGTGTCATTGTGTAGGACATATCGGTATCTCCCCGAGAGATGGATGCTTGGGATTGATGCATGGGTGATTGTGTGATTCATGCATCTGACATTGCATAGCTTATGGATATCCGCCCTTACTTCATCAGGGCCTTGCCTCCACAGGGGTATTTGTGGATGGCCGTATGTGTGGACACCGGAAATATTAGTTGAGCATACCGGGTGCATAGGATGCCCATGGGTGAAATTCCCAAAACTTCCATGGTACCAAGGATCTGCTCCAACGCCGTGACCGGGTGGAATATATGAGCGCATGAGGGCCTTATACCATTAGGTCGCGTCTCCCACTGTCGTGTAGTTGGTTGGATAGGGTGTGGCCTTACCGCCTGATGTGAGGAGGCATTGCTGGGGCCGAGTCCGACCGGCTCGTAAATGGGTCCGCTACCTTCGAGCCTTGTTGGTGATTGGCGTCCACGGGCGGGTAGTGAGGTCTCTTACACTCGTTTGGTGTGCGGGGTCTGTAGAGCGGCGATCATTCGGCGAAAGGTAATGGACCCCTGATTTCCTTATGATTGGAAATGTACATGACTTGTGGTTTGGATATGAGCACTGACATTACTTACATTGCATTAGCATTGGTTGTACAAGCCCCTTCATGCATTGCCTTGACATGGCATCCAGTACTCATTGCATCTTATTTATAAGCCTGGGCAAGGCTAGTGATATCCTCATTGATCATGCTTCTCTCCTTGTATCTCCTACTACTCTTCTGTGCACCATTATCACACACCTACACCACCCTCTAAGCTTCTATAAGCTTATGCACGATTGATGCGTGCGGGATACTCTGCAAAGCGACACGGCAGTAGAGCATGGAGTAGAGTGAGCATTTGAGGACTCAAAGAGTTGTTTGACCTTTCTCTCTTTCCTTTTATCTCATGTATGTCCTTTGGACCTTATGGATGATTGTAAAAGTTCAAATTTATAGTGGATTTTGCGATGTGTGCCTTTGTTATTCTCGATGTTCTTGCTTTGTGATCTTGGTTATGCTCATATTGAAATGATTATACTGTTATGAAAATCCTCCTTGTAGGATCCCAGGATCGGAACCTGCCTCAGGAGCCGAGAATGGGGTACTATGGAGGCTGTTGCGTTCAGAACCGGTCATCGGAATCCTTGTGAGTCCGGTTACTGAGTCTGGGGCGTGACATATATATACTAACATTTGATTGAGTGTGGCCTTCAATTAAATAACCCAGAATGATGATGGGCCTAAATCATCAAAGTTTGGCAAGAGCCCGACATATCATCGTGACTCCTCCTTTGGGTGAAATTATAACATACAGGAGGTTATACCGAACATGAAGCTGACCAATGCTAGGTAAGTAAATTTAAGACATTTATCACCTTTCAACAAAATGAATCTCTCAAACTTATATCACCATCACCAATCACTTCACCCTGCTCGCATTTTGCAAAACAATGATACCTCTTTGTTCTAATCACCGCCCACTATAGATACAAAAGCAACTTTACTAAATGCAATCTTATGATAGATGGTCACTAAATTCCATATCTTAAAGTCTGAAAAAAAATCTTTTTGCCAATTGAGGTCACTTTGATGGCTAACACAACCAGCTTCAATTCTTACTCCCAGATTCAATGATTATTATATGGTCCTGCCCACAATGGACCATTCTGCAAAAGATTTGATTCAGCCCAAAATATGGTTGATGTTGAGTGTCCGCAGGTTCAAACATATTCTAAAGTGATGGTTGAATTAAATTCTTCATGGTCAACTACTTAATATCAGCCAAGAGGAATAGGTAAAGGCCCTATTTCGGGTTAAATCAGAACTAAATAATATATTTAACCATATTTATTAAATTATCAAGGCCATCTAAAAAGTCTAACCTACCAACTATCATATAATATTTAGGTTTCATTTGTACCAAAATGGCCCAAGTATATTGATTCAATTGTTTAGATCATCATGTTGGACAATAAGCCCAAAAACTAAAGTGGGCCCTATAAAATCCAAAGAAAGAGTGTGTCAATAGACCCAAGGCTAAGCCCAAAAGAAAATCCAATCAGACCCCTAAAATTAGGCTATCATTCAAAGTGTCATGGATCTATGGAAATAGTTTTTTTTTTTTTTTTTTTTTTTTTTTTTTTTTGTAAATGCCCTATGTTGGGCCTGATGTCAATAAAAAAAAATCACACTCTTATATGAAGAGGGCCATAATCAGGCCTAAAACATAGTCCATTTCAAAACATTCAAGGAAGCACAGTCCAACTGGCCTAAAATAGTCGACAATCGGACCATAAAAAATGGGCCTAGAATCATCATAATTGGGCCTTGAATCCCAAACAAGTTCTTAGGAAAAACCCCAATGGATGACCTTAAAACCAGTAGGGCCATAATACTCTAAAAGCCCAGGGCCACGCCCAACTAGCAGCCAATTCAACCACTGTTCCCAAAGCTCTAGCCACACACTGACTTCTTCACAAGCTAAAACCTAGCCACTGTCAGGTCTCACCATAGCCGAACGAACCCCTCCATGCTGTCATCTCCCTTTATGGAATCTAGCTGTCGCACAACAATCCTCGACCACTGCAATGGCTACCGAAAGTTTTTTTCTAAAAAAATTAGAATGGGAGATCAAGACTGCCAATTGGTTCCAGCGCCTTAGTCAATCGAGGAATATTGGTGGGTTTCTTGCTAGGGTTGGCAACCATGTCGGATGGGGTTCTAGCTACTGACTACCAATGCGGATGAAGAAGAGATGGGAAGTAGGCATCTGCTATTGCCACTGGATGTGAGATAGGTGCAGGGCTGATGGCCATGGCAGTAGAGTCGCTTTGGGTGTCTTTTTTTTGAAAGAAAGAGAACTCACCACAATCCATGACATATTTGTTCAAAAATTCCACCGCTGTCGTGATTAGCTTCACCATATGATAACTGCTGAAGGGACTTTAGCTTCGAAGGAGGTCATCGGCGTCAATGGTTGCACCGTTGGCCCAGGGCAGACAGAACGACCTTCTGGCATCAAGACGTGGTTGTCGATTTGGACAATAGCCTTGCTTAATAGTTATTAGAGATCCTACATCGACGTTAAATACTAACAGCAGCAGTAGGCCGATGTGAAGAGGGGTGACAATCGTTGATTGGGAAGAAAAAAACATAGACGTAGGGTGTGGATCCAAGGGTTTTACAGTTCGGCATTGCAAGCACGAAGAACATTATATGATTATGGTTTCAATCTAATTCCCAAAGCGGCCGGTCATGACACTCACTGATTCTAACAATGCAACCCTATTTGCAACATCTGTGATATTTGGTTACAAATCCCTAGTGTCGATTATCAACACATTCCATGAACGACAATCCCACCCATAAATCTGATGAAGAAAGATATAGAAGAGAAAACCTTGATTGATTGCAAATCTACCAATTCAATGCATAGATGGTCTGATACTAACTATTAACTGTATATCGTGAAATTGACAGATCATCAACGCATCAATAATAGAGACTTAACAAAGTAATCTTGCAGTGATTTGCTAAGAAAAGGATTTTGGTCTTCTTCACCTTACACCCTTATGAGAATTTTTCAATGAAACTATGCGATTCTCTCTTGTGTTGGTGAGGGGACTAAGATAGGTATTTATAGGAAAGAGGGATAAAGAAGCTTACCCATCAAACTTCTTTCCTCTAGTGTCTTCACACTATAGGTTTCCATATCTGGCTTAATAATAGTGTATAGGGAACACGGTTCAAGCGTTCCACCCCAAACCTATTTCTAATGATCACAATTGTAGTGAGGCCTACTGTATCGCTCAATCTGAATAATCCAACGGTCAGATCTAAAACGATGATCATGTGTGGCCCACCTGATGGAGTCTTACATATTAATCAACTATCATTGATCACTGTACACATGGCACACATGTATGGATTTGCAATTTCTTCAACTGATGGCTCCATTGGAAATGAATTTTCTCATTTTATGTTGACTGTCCATTAGACTTGTATTTCCTAATTGCTCCCCGTCTTCACGAATGTGGGAAGAAGTTCAAGTTTATTGAGAAAAGTGATGCGCTATCTACTTTGAGCAAGTCTAGGTACAAAAACAATGTTGTGGATCCTCTATCATCTTAAAAAGTTAGTTCAGGAGAGAGAAGTGATGCCCCATATCCACCTCATTTAATTTGATAATTCTAAGAATTCAGAGTTGATATAGGGTAGCCCATGCAACACTGAGCATGCTAAAGTATTTTGCGGGATGTCTTGGATTCTGCCAATTTGAAGGTGAGGAGAAGGCCACTATCGGTTCAACCAATATTCCATCGGACCAACAGATTTAGTGGGTGAATCTCAGTTTGCACACTATTGAGATTTGTACATTTTTTTGTTTGATCGATATGTGAGTCAGTTTTTTTTTCAGTTTAACCGATGTGTTACACAGATTAGCACAAATCAGGGTATTTAAGTCCATTTTTTATTGGACTTAATGATGAAAGTATGTTTTCTCTCTAAGGACAAGCGTTTTGCAATGTGAGAGGGTTCTAAACACTTGTAAGGGCTTGGGAATGTACTTTCTCAAGTGGCTAGGGTTTTCCTAGGTGCACATCGTAAGGGGAGATTAGGTTTCATCTATAATCAAAGAAGGTAAGTGGTGTAAACTATAAGGCTTTTGATTATAATGGATTTCTATCGCTTTATGCCATGGTTTTTTCTCACAAGGGTTTTCCATGTAAAATCAGTGAGTTTGTATTTTCTTGCTTGTTTATTTTGGTTATTATAGTTATTGTGATTTCTCTATCTTTGTTGAATGTTTGTGCATGAACCTATTCTCTTCTCTACTAAACTAACCACTTGACTCGAGAAATGAAAAAAATTACAATCCATTCTATTGTTATTAACAAATTACTGAGTACGAACACAAATCTAGGCCGTCGGGTAGTTGCTCACCATTTCAAAGTCTATATCTGTCTCGATCTCGAGATGTGTCGGCCGGGATATCGCAAGCTCGGACGGAGGGAACGTGAGGCAAGGTGATTGATGGCTTTCAAACAGGAGTTGGAACCAGTGCAAGGGATGTGGGAACATTAGTGGAGTCTAGCTATCAAAATGGAAGGGACTTTGCTATGAGATATCTTTTCCTTTAATTTGTCCCATTAAAAAAAAATCAAAGGCGTGGGAGGACGTTGCAGATGTCCGGGACGGACACGACTTCTTCTAACGCTAGAAGACCACAGGAAGACACCCGGGACCAGAGCATGTCGTGAAAGAAGCACACTGGGCGGGCGTGCTTCGACCGTGTCTTCGGGGCGCACTATGAGCAAGCTGTGCGAAAAACCGCTTCTTTTTTCCGGTTCCGCAACTTGGTCGAAATGGGGTTCTACCGGGAAACCATGGATTTTTGAGTTTTCGCCATTGGTTACTGGTCGAGCCACTGGAATGGAATGAGATAGGAATCTCTGGAGATCTTTCCTCCTCTTTGACTTTTGTTTCCTGGATCAAAATCATATCTACTTTATTAGAATTGGATTTAATGAAGTCCGAGATAGCCCTTTACGAAGCTCGCCCATTCAAAGCCCTAAAGTTCTGAGTCATTCTGCTATTACGTAGATACGATATCCACTTTATACTGGAGGCGACATAGACATAGTGGTTGTCCAAAGAGGTACTACGCATAATAAGATCTTGCTTCGGGTGATCCACATATCGCGCACCTACCTTTTGAGACTCCTAGGAATCTTATTTATGCTTTACCATCATCAAACATGTTTTATCAAGTACACCAATTCACATCTTTTCAGTCGCTCTGATCCCTAAATATGTGGCAGTGGAAATAGAAAGATTGTTCTCCAATTCATTTCCTTTGGAGTGTCACGGATAACTCTAGCAATGCTTCCGCAAAGCACATAGATTAACATTGGTATTAGTTCCAAATTTCTAATACATAACATTGATCCGAGTTTGTTGTGGCTCAGGATTACATCATAGTGGTGTGAGGGAAGTGTTAGAACTCTAATAAAGTGGTATCAGAACGTCATATTTAAGAATGTTTGGGAATTCTACGAAGATGTCAGGGTCAAAATTTGATATATAAAAACTAGATAGAAAGAAAAATTTTAGTTTGTGATAGCGAAAGGTTAAGGCTATTCTTTTATTGCAAAGGTTGAGCAAGGCATTTTTGGATACTAAACCAGAGAAGATAGCAGATGATGACAGGAGTGAACTTGAGGAGAAGGCTATGAGCACCATCCGTCTGTCTATTTGATGAAGTCATGTACAATGTTCTGAATGAGGAATCTCCCCTAGAGATGTGTAAGAAACTAGAAGATTTATACATACTGAAATCCCTCAATAATAAGTTATTTCTAAACAAATAACTTTTTGGGCTATGGATGAAGGAAGGATCCAATCTCGTAGAGTACATGAACTCGTTTTCGAAGGTCTATAGCGAGTTATTAAGGCTCAGAGTGACGATCGAGGATGAAGACAACTTAGTGCGACTTTTAGCATCGCTTTCCACGTCATATGACCATCTTATCACTACTTTATTGTATAGGAAGAATACAATGAAGCAGGAAGAAATCATTGTGGCTCTCATTTCTAATGAGATGAGGAAGAAGTCAACCGATAAAGACTCTCAGGCAGAAGGGTTAATTGGGAAAGGGGGTCAAGGATGTGGTAAATCTGTGAAGCGATCTCAGTCTGACAAGAAGAAAAAGTCTAAATTGAAATCAAATTCTAAGGATGGAAGCTTTTATTGTGGCAAAAAGGGGCACTTTAAGAGATACTGCCATAAATGAAAGGATGAGTTAAAAGCAAGCGTAAAAGGAACATATATGAATCGGCTAGCGTAGCGAAAGAGAGCTCAAAAGGAGACCTCCTCTTAATCTCTTCAAATATGAGTCATCTCTCAAATATATATATATTCAATTCAGGATGTTTGTATCATATGTGCACGGATAGAACTTTGTTCGATTCCTATAGTCCCATGATGGTGGAAGTGATTTGATGGGGAACGACGTATCATGCAAGGCCATTGGAATATGGACCATCAATGTAATGATATTTAATGGAGTCATACAGACTTTAGGTGATGTTAGGCATGTCCTGGATATGAAGAAAATTTTGATATCCTTGGGGGTTTTAGATACAAATGGGTGCACATTCATTGCACCTAGTGGTGTAATCATGGTCATCAGAAGTGCAATGATGTTAATGAATGGACATAAAATGGGAACTCTATACAAGTTAGTTAGGAACATGGTTATAGGTGAGGCCGTTACCACCTCACATATAGTGTAACGCCCTGAAAATCAGGGGTCGAGTGTAACTCAACTCCCGAGTTTCAACGCATCACTTATGCAACATGTTTAATGATGTTTATATGTTGTCTGTGTTAGAGCAGTAAACATGAATGAGATTATACCAAAGCAGTAATTCATACTCCAGATCAATTGTATAAAAGCAAACGGAAGACTGAACTGTATATATATGTATGTAAAGAAACAAAATAAACGATTCATTCTCCAAAGTATGAATCCATCTGAGTCCATATACATTTCTGTTTATAATAAAAAAAGTCAAAAATAACTAGGTACAATCCCTGTGGAACCCATCGATCCTGGCAACCTAGTCGGCCCGCCAGAGAACTGCATATACGAGAACTCCTCCTGGTCCTCGTCATAATCAGTTCGCCTCCAGAGTAGTCGGATCGCCTAAACCTGAGACAGAGTCTGGTTGGTGTGCGCAACACCGTCCCGTAATGTGGGAGTGAGCAGCTAACTCAAGTGGAACGATAAGGCATAAGTTATCATGTTATCAATACGGTCGCCAAGCAAGAATGATAAAGCAAGAAATCAAACACTCCTAGTTACTCGATTAATGCAAGTATGAATGCGGGTATGATGGATGCCCTCGCCGACATACTCCCTCATGCGACACCATCTCACGTTCGCGGCATGCTTACATCCCACAGTTGCTCCACATCTTTCGTGCACATGCGATGCATGATGAGTATGATTACCGAGTTTTTAATTAGTCCATTTCAAACAAATACAGATTGGGAAACTAAGGTACCTCCCTTGTATCATTTTCAAACATGATCCAATCTAGGGTCGTCACCCTAGTTAATATCGACGATGGTGTGTTTTCTAGGTCACTGCAGAGGTCGCCAGTGGTCATTACGCACAAAGGTTGCACCACTCCCCCATCACCCCTTAAACGATTCATCACTATACGTAAACAGCCTAGTTCATACTCTATATATCGCGGCGAACCCTAAGGCACACCGCGACTTGAGAATATGCTCGCGGCCACTACAAAGGGTCGCTGTGGTCATTGCGCACAAAGGTTACACCGCTCCCCCATCACCTTATCAATGTAGGCCGACAGCACGAATATAGTGTCCCATACCACCATAATCGGCTCACGAGTTGTGTTGCTCACTGGTCACTACGGGGAGGCACGTAGCTCCAGCGTAGGCCGACAGCTCGACCACGGTGTCCCATACCACCATGCCCGGCTCATGAGTCTTAGCGGATCGAGGTACCATGGTTAACGGGATTCTCACTGGTAAGTTTGGTACCCTAGGTTCAAGCATTAGCGACCAAACATGGTGAACATACGTAAGACATACGGGTTACTTGATGTATTCGGTTAACTCGAGCGCACAACAAGTTGGGCGATATGAAGCGCAGAAGCACCTCGTGTGGCCAACCACTATCGCCAACCGAAGTACGACACGGGTTCGCCAACACATCATGCGTGGCGGAACGAATCCCAACCACAACTTCAAGTCTGATACCGGATGCCTGGACTATGGACATAGTCCCAAGCTCAGTCAAGTCCTAACCATAGCATATGAAATACGGCATGATAACATGGTAATTCAAGGACACTAGTAATCATGTTACAAAGCATATCATGAAGCATGGTAATAAACAAATTACAAAGCATGTTCAAAAGCATGTTATAAAGCATTATGCAAATAGGGATACAAATACATATATTTCATAGGTAAGTGATTAGAGTGAATAACCACATGGAGGATGTCATAGGTGACTCTAAGGTAGCTAAGAATCCCATCTCAGCACCTACCTAAGGTTCTAACACTTAAGCACTTACACTCACAAGTGATTTCACCAACACTTGGAATGCACCATTTCAACATACATGACGTATGCTAGAGAAATGTGTACTAGGGTTGTCCCTTTGCCAAACTAATATTTTATACATCTACATCATATTCATATAGCAAATAAACCTGACAATCATGTCAGCAAAATTTATACGTATAGGGTACTTCCTAGTGTACCCAGTTTCGACATACATAGTGTTTACAAGGGAGCTCGTAATACGGCGATTCCTTTCGCCAAGCTAGTATTTTATTCATATATTGTATAATCATATATTAAATAAGTATGTCAAACATTATTCCAAAAGAAATACGTATACGGTATTTCTAACATACACAATTTCAACATACGTCGCATTTACAAGTGAACATGTATTTTGGCGATTCCTTTCGCCAAACTAGTATTTTATTCATATATTATATAATCATACATTAAATAAATATGTCAAACATTTATCCAAAAAAAATACGTATACGGTATTTCTACGTATACCTAGAATATGTGAAATTCCATATTTCACATCGTTAATCGAAACAGGAAACGGAAAGCACTTTGTACATGTGCAATTGCATGCAGATCATGAATCTACCATTATCTGACATTGAAAGCATTGAAAACCGCAACTTATACACTTAAAGTCCTCACCTTTGCCTTTTGAAACTCAACGAATCAGCAAGGGCAGTAGAACCTCCGTATACGGGAGTTTTCTAGCCTAAAGAGCGGAATCGGTTAGTTGTTACATAGCCTACAACGATCCTACCAAAATTCAGACCTAGGGTTAGGGTTTCTTACCTTTAAATGAGATGGATACCGCCGAGAAAGCACCTAGAACAGGGCGGTGTAGGCCGTGTAACAAGCCAAAGCAGTAGGAGGAAGATCGGCAACAAAACCCAAGCTCTTCTCTCTCTTTTCTCTCTCTCCCTCTAGGGTTTTTCTCCAAAATTCGTATGGCTGTGAGAGGGGCTGTTCTAAGCTCCTTTTATAGCCAAAAACATTCCGAAATTAGACTCAGGTTCAAGGGTACTGCTAATATAGGATATTCGTCGCTTTTCCAGCTCAAAAGGGAAGTTCTGGTGGCCCTCCTTGAACCAAACGTCAGACTTAAGCTCACCACCTATGGATCTATGTGGGATTACGTTTTTGACTCGATCGGATTCCCAGATCGCACGTGGAGGACCACTTTCAGTTCGACGGTTAGTGGGCCACGATCAGAAATTCCAAGTACATGTAAATGTTCCTGAAATTTTTTTTAATCCGAGGGTGTAATCTGGTCTGATTCTGACGGTCAGGTTGCTTAATACTGACGTGTCAACGAATGATGCCAGATCACTATTCCAGATATTTATTTTGGATGGGAATAGTGTTTTTCACACTCCCTCGCTCCGAATCGAAACGAATGGCCATGGAACATCGGATGGAGCTGATTTTTGAGATGATTGTTAAGCCCAGTAGGGGGGTCCTAGTTCCTTAGCTTCGGGTCAATCGGTCTCCCGATGTGCGATCTAGACCTAATACGAAGTTTCGTTTCATTCTCGAGAGCAGCCGGGAAATGAGTTTGATTCTAAACTTTAGGGTAACCTAGCGTCACTTGTTCTGCAAGTTTTGGGTCTTGCAGATCGTATTTAAAGCGATCCTAACGGATTTCATGGCTAATCGAGTTTAGTAGTTAGTTAACTTTGTTAAATTTCTAAAGAATTTAATCCTACGTGATTTCTGGTCGAGGTGGTACTCGACCCAATGTATGGAAATTTACGGGTCGTTACAATCTACCCCCCTTAAACAAAAAATTTCGTCCTCGAAATTTATACCTTTTCGTACTCCTCGAGAAGCCGAGGGTAGTTCTTCCTGACCTCGGCCTCGCCTCCCAGCTTCCTCCTCGAATGATGTGTCCAAAGCACCTTCACAAGTGGGATGACCTTGCTACGCAAAACCTGCTCCTTCTGTCAAGGATGCGCGTCGGCGCAACTCATATGTAGCATCCTCGCTCAACCGTACCTGCTCCCATCTGATGATATGCGAAGGATCAGGAACGTACTTCTTCAACATAGATACATGAAATACGTTGTGTACGGAAGTAAGTGGTGTAGGCAAGGCGAGACGATACGCCACATCACCCACTCGATCCAGTATCTGAAATGGACCGATAAACCTCAGTGTGAGCTTCCCTTTCTTCCCAAACCGAAGGACTCCCTTCATAGGGGAAACTCGAAGGAACACATGATCACCGACCTCGAACTCCAGCGGTCGCCGCCTCGTATCGGCGTAACTCTTCTGCTTGCTCTGCGCTGTGAGTAATCGACGCTTGATAATGTCTACCTTCTCTGTAGTCGCCTGAACCAACTTCGGGCCAATCAGACTACGCTCTCCAACCTCTGCCCAACAGCGCGGTGCCCTACAAGGTCGACCATATAGAGCCTCATATGGGGCCATGCCAATAGTCGCCTGGAAGCTATTGTTGTAGGCGAACTCTGCGTATGGAAGACAGTCATCCCAGCTGTCCTTGAAGTCCAACACACATGCTCACAACATATCCTCCAAAATCTGATTCACCCGCTCTGTCTGCCCATCGGTCTGAGGATGAAACGCTGTACTGAACTTCAACTTCACACCCATCGCCTCCTGGATACGAGTCCAGAAGATAGATGTGAACCGCGTGTCTCTGTCCGACACGATCTCCAAAGGAACCCCATACAGACGGACGATCTCCCTGATGTACAATCTAGCCAGCTCGTCTGCAGAGTTCGTAACTCTGATAGGGAGGAAATGGGCCGATTTGGTCAACCGGTCCACAATCACCCAAATGAAATTGTGCCCCTTCCTCGTCTTTGGCAACCCTGATATGAAATCCATGGAGATGAAGTCTCACTTCCACTCCGCTATAGGCATGGGCTGAAGTAGTCCAGGAGGTCGGCGATGTTACGCCTTGACTGGCCGACCGCACGGCAGTCGACATCGAGACACATACTCAGTAATGTGGGCCTTCATGTTATCCCACCAATATGTCCGTCTCATATCCTGGTACATCTTCGTGCTACCCGGATGCATCGCAGATTTCGAGTTATGGGCAGACTCGAGAAGCTCGCGTCTCAAGTCAGGCACATCTGGAACACATAGGCGGCCACGGAATCGTAAACCCCCATCAGAACCAACTCTCCACTCGGAGTCCACGGCGTCGCTAGCCTGCTCTCGAAGCTCAGATAGCCGTATATCGCCCTCCTGGGCCTCAACAATCCTGTCGTCAATAAGTGGTCGCACCCGAACGTGCGCAACACACTCAAATGGCTCCTCGACAGTGAGTCTTTGCTCGAAGTCCCGCACAAACTCCATCATGTCCCACTCGGCTATCATCAGCGGTGCCGCAAATGCAATCGCCTTCTTGCGGTTCAACGCGTCTGCCACAAGGTTCGCCTTGCCAGGATGGTAGGAAACCTCGAACTTGAAGTCCTTCAAGGTCTCCATCCATCGGCGCTGTCTCATATTCAAATCCCGCTGTGTGAATATGTATTTAAGGCTCTTGTGGTCGCAGAAAAGCTCGAACTCCTCACCGTAGAGGTAATGTCTCCAGAGCTTCAATGCAAAGATGACAGCTGCCAACTCTAGGTCATGTGTAGGGTAATTCTCCTCGTGCTTCCTTAATTGTCTTGAGGCATACGAAATCACCCTATCCTTCTGCATCAGTACACAACCCAAACCAACGCGAGACGCGTCCGTATACACCGTGTATTTCACCCCTTGCTCTGGCAATACTAACACAGGGGCGGACGTTAACTTGTCCTTCAGCTCCTTAAAAGCTGCCTCCGCCTTCTCATTCCAGGCGAACTTGTGTCCTTCCGAGTCACCTGAAACAATGGCCTGGCGATCTTCGAGAAATCCCGAATGAAACGTCTCCGTAGTACCCACCACTGGACCAAGGAAACTCCTCACCTCGCAACCGATTCAGCCGCAACGCTAATCCCGAACCATGCAGCCTACCTTAGCAAGGTCCATCATATCCCATCCTTGGACACTACATGTCCCAGGAACTTGACTTCCTCCTGCCAGAAGTCGCACTTCTTATATTGCGCGAACAACTGGTTCTTCTTCAGTGTATCCAATACCGCTCGCAAGTGCTCCTCGTGCTCCTCACGACTTATTGAGTATATCAAAATGTCATCGATAAAGATGATGACGAATCGGTAAAGGAAGGGCCGAAATACCCGGTTCATCAGATCCATGAACACGGCTGGTGCGTTCGTCAGACCGAACGACATCACCAAGAACTCATAGTGCCCAAAGCACGTCCCGAAGGCCGTCTCTTCGCACGTCCTCCTCTCTCACGCGCAAATCGGTGGTACCGACCGAAGGTCAATCTTCGAGAAGTACTTCGCCCCCCTCAACTGATCGAACAGATCATCAATCCTGGGCAAAGGATACTTGTTCTTCACCATGACCTGGTTCAACCTACGGTAATTAATACACAACCGTAGCGACCCGTCCTTCTTCTTCACGAACAACACAGGTGCTCCCCAAGGAGACACACTAGGTCGAATAAAACCTTTCTCTACAAGTCCGTCAATCTGTTTCCGCAGCTCCTCCATCTCGTATGGAGGCATACGATAAGTCGGCAACGAGATGGGCGTCGCACCAGGCGTAAGGTCAATCGTGAAATCAATCTCACGCCGAGGAGGTAAACCAGGGATAGTCTCAAACACGCCTGCAAATTCTCGAACCACCGGCGTACCATTTACTGTCGGACCATCAATCGGCACAAGTAAAGCAGCATAACAATCAACTCGACAGGGCCAACTGACCTGCACTGGGAACGTGAAAGTTGTACCATCAGGTCCGTAGGCCGTCACGATTCAAGTATCGCAATCTATATCCGGCCTCATCCTGGTGAGCCAATCCATACCAAGGATAACGTCGTAGTGCCATAGTGGAGCAACAATGAGGTCGATGAGCACTGTGCTGCTACCCAAAACTACCGAGCAACCCTCGCATAATCGTGTGACATCCGAACAGGTTCCGGTAGCCGTAGTGAGTCTCATTCCCTTAGTGGGAATCGTATGCAAAGATAGGCGTTTCACCACCCCACAAGAAATAATAGAGGTAGTGGACCCAGTGTCCACCAATAGAGAAACGGGAGTGCCATGAATAAAAGCCGTACCCTCGAAAGCTGTCGGGGCCGCAAGTGAGGTCTCTGGTGCCTCAGCCACAAGCGTATGAACGCGCGCCTGCTGCTGACGGTTCGGCTGAGGAGCCAAGGGTCGCTGTGGCGGCCTAAAGCGCGGCACAGGAGGTCGGAAGGAATGATGTGCAGGAGCAGTCTGTAGCGGTGGAGCTGATATGGCCTGTGGGCGAGAATGGCCCAACATCTGTGGCGGAGAGAAACCACTATCCTTCATCCACGCGAAACAACTCCCAATAAGATGACCCTGCTTCCCGCAGTACGTGCAGGTCACAACAGGGCGCCTCACCTGAGCCCCTGGCGCTGCGATCCTGGGAGGCGAGTCAACACGAGGCCTCTTGCCTGGATAAGCCTGCTCAGATCTCCTGTCGTGGCCTCGCAACCATAGCACCACGAGATCGGGCCAACCGGCCCACATCCCGCTTCCTGCCGTCATAGACATGTGAACCAGCCGCATAGTAGGTATACCGAGGCAAAGATATCTTCGACCGTATCTCCGGTCGCAAGCCCAAAGAAAAATAACGCATCCGCATCTGCTCGTCCACCAGTATAGTCGGGACAAAGCGGCCTAACTCTGTGAAGCGGTGCTCGTACTCCGTAATCGTCATGCCTCCCTGCCCGAGGCGTAGAAACTCATCCTCCCGCTCATGTCGATAAGTCTGCGGGTAGTATTTCTCATGAAACCGGAACTCGAAAGCCTCCCAGGTCCACACGTAATCTGCGGTGACAGACCGCAACACACTATCCCACCATAAACTGGTCTCCCTCTCAAACATGAAAGCGGCCAGCTCTACCTGCTCTGCCTCTGAGCAATGCAGCATCCGAAGCATCTTAGAGATGCGGTCAAGCCAAAACTCTGCCTCCTCGGGTCTATGAGTGCCCATAAATGAAGGAGGCCTCAAGCGCTGAAATCGCTCGAGTAGACCGCGTGTACTGACATCTCCAGTAGGAGGCACCACGGGTGAGGGCAGAGGCACATCCTCACACTGAGCAGGAGGCTCCGGGTGCCCGGCAGGACAAGCAGATGTCGTAGGTGGAGTCGCACTACCACCATGGGACAAGGCCTCAGGGATAGTGGCCATAAGCCAGCCGGTGTTGTTGTTGTTCTTGTCAGACTGCCGGCCGATGCATCATCAACATCAGCTGCTCAAATTTATCAGTCGGCGGAGCAGCCTGGGAGTCATGCTGCGCAGAAGATGACGGCCGATACTGCTCACGGACCGGGGGCGTGTAAGGTGGCAACCCACTGGCAGGACTAGCAGGGGGCTGATCAGAACCTAACCCACGGTCCACAGGATCGCTACTACCAGAAGGAGTCTGGTCCATAGAGCCAGTCAGACAGAGATGTGCCGTGCTCCGCGTATACTGTCGCGGCATGCCCTATACAACACAGGGTGCAGCATTAGTGAGATACAGCATAACACACATCATAAAGCACTTTAAGCATTCCACACATAATCAAAACAAAAGGGGCTACATGCCTTTCATTTACCCAAAATTAGTCATAATACATGGATTACAGAGTTTACATGAATCTTGACGGAAATCACATGATAGCCAATACATCCACACATTAAACACTTAGAACACACTACTACCTAATACAACATCCGTACGAAAACACAAATCGCCTATCGCGGTAACCAAAGCAAACACAACATACAATAACATGGATGACTAAGCATCCGAAGTAGGCGGTGGAGGAGTGTTCTTGTCCTGCACACAGCACAAAATGGCCTTCAACGTACGAGACACCTTCTTAAAGCTCCTCTTCATGTAGGCTTCGGTCTCTTCAAGCTTGGTTCGAACTTGACCAATCTCTTCGCGGGCGGCTTGCCCTCCTCAAGGCGGGCCAATCGCGCATCAAAAACATCTCGATCCACACCCTGCTCTTGAGCCGTAAGGGGTGAACTCTCCTCGGTGTCCTGAGCCTCAGGCTCTTCCTCCTGTATGTCATCACTACGCCCCTCATCACTCTCAGCCTGGAGGTCAACACTCTCCTCACCGGCGCTATCCGACTCATCTCCAAACTCGTCGAGTCGGGCGTGCCGCTGTTAGGGGCCGATCTTCATATTCCTGAGTGTCGCTTCACTTATGATTCGGACTGGTGCAAGATCCTCCATATTCAATCTGTAGCCTACATCACGAGCCATCCTGCATCGTGCGGCCAAATGGGAGCGAAAGATCGTTCCCCGGCGAACGAACAACATGAACTATCCGGGATAGGATGAATGTGGGCGTGCATATGTTGTCCCCGCGTCCCATCTTGTACGTAAAGTCCACCATCACCCTAGTGCATTCCGTGCGGTTACCCCACCGTGGGTATACATTGTATGTGAAAATGTGATGGAGTAAATGGAAGTCTTCGGTCATCTTTGTCGCCGCAATACAATTTCCTCGCTTCCAAGTAACCCGGTGACCACAGAGAAATCGCGTGCGACGATCCCTTTCCCGCGCACTTCTAGAGAAGTCATCACTAGGATGCACTTGACCAAGCGGGATCTTCGTGATTCGAACCACCTCATCCACAGTGATTGTGCGCCTTATGCCCCTCACAGAGACAGTAAACTGAAGAGGCTCTACTGATGAGTCCACGATGTGAGCGTAGAAAGCGCGAACCGTGTTCTCACATGCGGGGGACTCGCCTTCAAAAATGAAATTCCATCCAATATCCACCAAGTGGTCCATCATCGGGTGTAGGCCAAACATCCTTTCATCCACATGAGCTTTAAACACAACCTTGCGGCCCGCGAAGCGCCCATATTTCATGCCTATCGGGTAAGCATTTCTGGCGGGGTGGTCAGGATCCAGGTCTCGCTTCGACCTAAACTCCCGCACTGTGCTTGTGCTGGCCCCAACATCGGATCTTCTTCGGGAATGGGCTGGCCTACTTGGGCCGGCGTCATCGGCCGCGGTTTTCCTCTTTCCCATGAAAGATAGGATGGAGGAAATGGAGAAAATGGTAGCCACCACACCAAGGAGGGCCATGGAAAATTGCCAAAATGGGGAAACAAGGGGCTGATCTCTTTGATCCCCACAAACAACAATCCAATGGGTGTGGAAGGAGCTCTAGAGGTAGGAAATGAAGGAGAAACAAGAAGAAAAAGGAATGGGTTAGTAGATTACCCGATTTTGAGCTCCAAGGAGGGGTATGAGAGCTCTAACTTGTGAAAATGGGGAAAGGAGGAAGCTAGGGCTGTTGTGGAAGGTTGGGGTGTGTGAGTTATGGAAGAAAATGGAAGATTTGAAGGTTTGGAGGGATGGGTTTTGAGAAAAATCGGAAATGAGGGTGGAGGTGCTTGAAAAGGGGGTGAAATGAGAGAAAGGGGTGTTCCAGCCCTTTAAAACCCAACCAAATAGAAATTTGGCACGTGCCAGGGGGTAGAGGGGGCTGGGCCGACCAACCTCACGCTTGGAGTTTCGCCGAAAAAGCAACCGGACCGCGGTCCGCCGCCGGAACCGCGCTGCCGCGGTGGGGCCTTGTTTGCCATGTGTCCAGGGTGCCAAATGCACCCTGGTTTGATCTGAATGCTTAGTGTATTAACGTGGAGGGGCCCCCGACTCAGTTTAGCTCCCGAACGGGTGGTTCCGAGGAATTTCTAATCTGGATTGGTATTTCTGACCTTCCTAGCAACTGTATTGGGTGGATAAGGATCTAGACACGTCAATAGACTGTCTAGAGGTGACTTGGGGTCCATAAGTGCAGTCGGGATCGAGTACGAATTCGATCAAAATGTCCACTTGCAATGAACTTCGCCGAACGGTGAAATCGGGAGACCCTAAGACTGTTGCTAGGTTTTGCGCACCCTCCTAAGTATAATGCGTCAGCGTACGTAGTGGGGACATAACTCAGGTCCGATTTAATCAAAATCATGCTCTGATACCAACTTGTAACGCCCTGAAAATCGGGGGTCGAGTGTAACTCAACTCCCGAGTTCCAACGCATCACTTATGCAACATGTTTAATGATGTTTGTATGTTGTCTGTGTTAGAGCAGTAAACATAAATGAGATTATACCAAAGCAGTAATTCATACTCCAGATCAATTGTATAAAAGCAAGCGGAAGACTGAACTGTATATATATGTATGTAAAGAAACAAAATAAACGATTCATTCTCCAGAGTATGAATCCATCTGAGTCCATATACATTTCTGTTTATAATAAAAAAAAGTCAAAAATAACTAGGTACAATCCCTGTGGAACCCATCGATCCTGGCAACCTAGTCGAAGCCGCCAGAGAACTGCATATACGAGAACTCCTCCTGGTCCTCGTCATAATCAGGCTCCGCCTCCAGAGTAGTCGGATCGCCTAAACCTGAGACAGAGTCTGGTTGGTGTGCGCAACACCGTCCCGTAACGTGGGAGTGAGTAGCTAACTCAGTGGAACGATAAGGCATAAGTTATCATGTTATCAATACAGTCAAGCAGTAATGATAAAGCAGTAAATCAAACACTCCTAGTTACTCTGATTAATGCAAGTATGAATGCGGGTATGATGGATGCCCTCGCCGACATACTCCCTCATGCGACACCATCTCACGTTCGCGGCATGCTTACATCCCACAGTGCTCCACATCTTCCAGGCACATGCGATGCATGATGAGTATGATTACCGAGTTTTTAATTAATCCATTTCAAACAGCAGGATTGGGAAACTAAGGTACCTCCCTTGTATCATTTCCAAACATGATCCAATCTAGGGTCGTCAGTTCTAGTTAATATCAGATGATGGTGTGTTTTCTAGGTCACTGCAGAGGCTGCCAGGGCTGTTACACACAAAGGTTGCACCACTCCCCCATCACCCCTTAAACGATTCATCACTATCCAGAAACAGGCCTAGTTCATACTCTATATATCGCGGCGAACCCTAAGGCACACTGCGACTTCAGAATATGCTCGCAGTAACTACAAAGGGCTGCCAGGGCTGTTGCGCACAAAGGTTGCACCGCTCCCCCATCACCTTATCAATGTAGGCCGACAGCACGAATATAGTGTCCCATACCACCATAATCGGCTCACGAGTTGTGTTGCTCACTGGTCACTACGGGGAGGTACGTAGCCCCAGCGTAGGCCGACAGCTCGACCACGGTGTCCCATACCACCATGCCCAGCTCATGAGTCTTAGCGGATCGAGGTACCATGGTTAACGGGATTCTCACCGGTAAGTTTGGTACCCTAGGTTCAAGCATTAGCGACCAAACATGGTGAACATACGTAAGACATACGGGTTACTTGATGTATTCGGTTAACTCGAGCGCACAACAAGTTGAGCGATATGAAGCGCAGAAGCACCTCGTGTGGCCAACCACTATCGCCAACCGAAGTACGACACGGGTTCGCCAACACATCATGCGTGGCGGAACGAATCTCAACCACAACTTCAAGTCTGATACCGGATGCCTGGACTATGGACATAGTCCCAAGCTCAATCAAGTCCTAACCATAGCATATGAAATACAGCATGATAACATGGTAATTCAAGGACACTAGTAATCATGTTACAAAGCATATCATGAAGCATGGTAATAAACAAATTACAAAGCATGTTCAAAAGCATGTTATAAAGCATTATGCAAATAGGGATACAAATACATATATTTCATAGGTAAGTGATTAGAGTGAATAACCACATGGAGGATGTCATAGGTGACTCTAAGGTAGCTAAGAATCCCATCTCAGCACCTACCTAAGGTTCTAACACTTAAGCACTTACACTCACAAGTGATTTCACCAACACTTGGAATGCACCATTTCAACATACATGACGTATGCTAGAGAAATGTGTACTAGGGTTGTCCCTTTGCCAAACTAATATTTTATACATCTACATCATATTCATATAGCAAATAAACCTGACAATCATGTCAGCAAAATTTATACGTATAGGGTACTTCCTAGTGTACCCAGTTTCGACATACATAGTGTTTACAAGGGAGCTCGTAATACGGCGATTCCTTTCGCCAAGCTAGTATTTTATTCATATATTGTATAATCATATATTAAATAAGTATGTCAAACATTATTCCAAAAGAAATACGTATACGGTATTTCTAACATACACAATTTCAACATACGTCGCATTTACAAGTAAACATGTATTTTGGCGATTCCTTTCGCCAAACTAGTATTTTATTCATATATTATATAATCATACATTAAATAAACATGTCAAACATTTATCCAAAAAAATACGTATACGGTATTTCTACGTATACCTAGAATATGTGAAATTCCATATTTCACATCGTTAATCGAAACAGGAAACGGAAAGCACTTTGTACATGTGCAATTGCATGCAGATCATGAATCTACCATTATCTGACATTGAAAGCGTTGAAAACCGTAACTTATACACTTAAAGTCCTCACCTTTGCCTTTTGAAACTCAACAAATCAGCAAGGGCAGTAGAACCTCCGTATACGGGAGTTTTCTAGCCTAAAGAGCGGAATCGGTTAGTTGTTACATAGCCTACAACGATCCTACCAAAATTCAGACCTAGGGTTAGGGTTTCTTACCTTCAAATGAGATGGATACCGCTGGGAAAGCGCCTAGAACAGGGCGGTGTAGGCCGTGTAACAAGCCAAAGCAGTAGGAGGAAGATCGGCAACAAAACCCAAGCTCTTCTCTCTCTTTTCTCTCTCTCCCTCTAGGGTTTTTCTCCAAAATTCGTATGGCTGTGAGAGGGGCTGTTCTAAGCTCCTTTTATAGCCAAAAACATTCTGAAATTAGACTCAGGTTCAAGGGGTACTGCTAATATAGGATATTCGTCGCTTTTTCAGCTCAAAAGGGAAGTTCTGGTGGCCCTCCTTGAACCAAATGTCAGACTTAAGCTCACCACCTATGGATCTACGTGGGATTACGTTTTTGACTCGATCGGATTCCCAGATCGCACGTGGCGGACCACTTTCAGTTCGACGGTCAGTGGGCCACGATCAGAAATTCCAAGTACATGTAAATGTTCCCGAAATTTTTCTTAATCCGAGGGTGTAATTGGTCCGATTCTGACGGTCCAGTTGCTTAATACGACGCGTCAACGAATGATGCCGATCACTATTCCAAATATTTATTTTGGATGGGAATAGTGTTTTTCACACTCCTCGCTCAATCGAAACGAATGGCCATGGAACATCGGATGGAGCTGATTTTTGAGATGATTGTTAAGCCCGGGCGGTCCTAGTTCCTTAGCTTCGGGTCAATCGGTCTCCGATGTGTGATCTAGACCTAATACTGAAGCTTTCGTTTCATTCCCGAGAGCAAATGTGGAAATGAGTTTGATTCTAAACTTTAGGGTAACCTAGCGTCACTTGTTCTGCAAGTTTTGGGTCTTGCAGATCGTATTTAAAGCGATCCTAACGGATTTCATGGCTAATCGAGTTTAGTACTTAGTTAACTTTGTTAAATTTCTAAAGAATTTAATCCTACGTGATTTCTGGTCGAGGTGGTACTCGACCCAATGTATGAAAATTTACGGGTCGTTACATATAGAATCTAACATAAATGACACTAGTCCGTGACATATGTGGCTAGGGCATATGAGTGAGGGGCATGATGGAATTCCATAAATGGAAGCTATTAAAGGGAGTTAAGGCATGCAAGGTGAATTTCTATGAGCATTGCATATATGGAAAACAATGCAAGGTAAGATTCAAGATTACTGCATATTCTAACAATGGGGTACTCGCTTATAGTCATTCCAATGTATGGAGGCTAGTGATAGTACTGTCTATGGGTGGAGCATGATACTTCGTGAGATTCATAAATGATTACTCAAGGAAGGTTTAGTTCTATTTCTTAAAGAACAAGTTTGAGGTGTTCGCCAAGTTCAATGAATAGAAGGCGAAAGTAAAGAAGAAAATTAGAAAACATGTTAACTGTCTTAGGTCAGATAACGGTATGGAGTACAGATAGGCAGATTTTATGAAAGTCTATAAGGAATATGACATCACAAGGCATTTCTTAACTCTAGAGACCCCACAACAGAATGGGGTGGTAGAAAGGATAAATAAAACTCTATTGAAAATGGTGAGAAGTATGTGGTTGCATGTGGGGTTTTCCAAAAGCTTATGGGCAGAAAAGGTTAACATCGCATGATATATTGTAAATTGGTCACCATATATAACGGTAGACTCCAAGGTTGTAGAGAAAGTCTAGATAGGTAAGGATGTTGATTACTCAGTGATGAGGATCTTCGGGTGTCTAGCATATGTCAGCGTGCAAAGTGGATAAATGATAAGGTTTGATCCCAAATTTAGGAAGTGCATCTTTATCAGGTATAAGAAAGGTGTCAAGGGCTACAAGCTTTGGAATTTAGTTTCATAAAAGGTGGTCATTAGTGTAGATGTTATCTTTAATGATATATCGATGTTGAAGGCCAACAAGGATACTACGGAGAAGTTAGAAAAACACCGTGAGTCTAAGAAATTATCATTACAAATGGAACCAGTTGAGTTAGTTACTGAAGGTGAAATTTTACAAGATTAAGAAATTGACCAAAACAATCAGCATGATACCCAGGAGAGTATACCTAAGACTAGAGAAAAGAACCATTAGGGCCCCAGTTTAATATGGGTTCGAGGATATGGTTTTTTTTGCCTTATTCATAAGGAGTGGAGATCCCTCAACCTTTTAAGATGCAAAATCTGGAAAGTATAACGATAAATAGATGTTGGCCATGGAGGAGGAGATATAATCTCTACACATGAATTAGGCATGCAATTTGGTTGAACTTGCAAAACTCAATGGGCTATGAGGTGCAAGTGGGTATTCAGGAAGAAGGTAGAATTAATAGGAAATAAGTGAAAAAATTCAAGGTATGACTTGTAGTAAAGGGGTACTCGCAGAGGATATGGTATATTATAATGAAGTTTTCTCTTCGATCGTGAAACATATGTCAATCAGGGTGTTACTGGCAATGTTAGCGAATTTAGAATTGGATTAACTCGATGTGAAGAAGACATTCCTTCATGGGAACTTAGAGGAAGTGAAACCTAAAGGATTTAAGGAGCTTGCCAAGGAAGGTCATGTGTATAGTCTGAAATATTCTGAGGTAATAGTATAAGTGGATCGATTCCTACATGGTGGAGATTGGTTATATAAGATGTGAGGACAATTACTAAGTATATTACATGGTTCTAGGTTGTGTTCAAGTAAAGAAGAGATTTGAGATATGTCACAAGTGTTGTATGCGAGTGCAGTGGGGAGTCTCATATATGCAATGGTTTACTTGAGGCTAAATATCTCACAGGCAGTTAGTGTGTTCAATAGATATATGATGAATCTAGGAAAGGAGCATTGAAATACTATTAAGTGGATTCTAAGGTATCTCAGGGGTACAATTGGTACTTGGATCATGTTCGGGGGACATGAAGCTTCAGGTGGAGTTGTAGGCTATGTAGATTTGGATTATGCAGGTGATTTGGAAATAGGAGGTTCACTGCATGATATGTTTTCACATTAGCAGGCGAAATGATATATTGGATATCTATGCTACAGTCTACAACAACGTTGTCTGCAAGAGATGCAAAATATATGGCCGCGATAGAGGTGTCAAAGGAGGCATTTTGCTTCAAATGTCTAGTAAGAGAACTAGGGTTGAAGTATGAGATAATTCGGTTGTATTGCGATAGTAAGAGTGTTATCCATCTAGCGGTGAATTAGATGTATCACACGAGAACCAAGCACATCAACGTGAGGTTCCACAAGATATAGGAACTCATTACTTTAGGAGAGATTCTATTTTATAAGACTCACATGGATGAGAATGCTGAAGTATGTTGACGAAGCCGGTGACCATAAAAAAGCAACCATTGATGAGATCAGGCACTCTTATACAGGGGTGCGAATGGAGTTGCGTTCTAGGTGAAGAATGTAGGGAATGGTTTACGCTCAAGGTAGAGATTTCACGGGAGATCTTCGGGGTGACTTGGTAGAATGTAAGTCAAGGTGGAGATTATTTTGTGGGATGCCTTGTATTTTGCCAATCTGATAGTGTAGAGAAGGTCACTGTAGGTTCAACCGGTATCCCATCGATCCAACTGAATTAATGGGTGAATATTATTTTGCACTCTATAAAGATTTGCATATTTTTAGTTCAACTGATATGTGTAAGTCAATTTGTTTCGGTCTGACCGAAGGTCCCATTAAGTCTGATCGACGGGTTACACATATTAACGCAAATTGGGGTATTTAAGTCTGTCTTATATTAGGGCTTGATCGACGCATGCTTTCTCTCTAAGGGAAAGTTTTTTTGTGAGGTGAGAGGGTTGTAGACACTTGTAAGGGATTGAGAAATGATTTTCTCAAGAGGTTAGGGTTTTCTTAAGTGTGTATCACAAGGGGAGATCATGTTTCTTCTATAATCGAAGAAGGTGAGTGGTATAAACTCTAAGAGTTTTGATTATCGTGGATTTCCATTGCTTTGTATCATGATTTTTTTCCTACAAGGGTTTTCCACATAAAATAGGTGTTATGTGTTTTCTTGCTTGATTGTTTTGGTTATTCTATTTATTGTAATTATTCTAACTTCATTGAACGTGCTTGCATAAAGCGCGATTAACGACGGCATTAGATCAGAATTTCGAATACTTAGGGTTGATCCAGTTTTGTCGTGGCTTGGGATTACATCATATTGGTGTGAGATAAGAGCTGAAACTCTAACATAAAGCAATATCTTCACATAACATGAGTAATGAAGATATATCAATTAATTACCATCTAAATAGTTTCCCCTACTTTGGACAGTATGATAGTCGAAATCAAACTTAATTGATTACCATCCAAATAGTTTTCCCTACTTTGGACGGTCACAACCATTTTGATTAGTGTGGGAAATTGAAAATTTTGATGGATGGGACCATCTAATCTCCATGATTTTGATTGTTAAATTTTTTTTTAAAGAAAATATCTATACCATCTATAGAAAACAATGCGAGTTAGCTTCAAGCAACCAAGCTTCTAGAATTTTGGCGATGAGTCTACGTTTTTGTACAACAAGAGGGGAAGTTGAAATTAGAAGGCTATGAGATATTTTTGTATTGTTTTTTTGTTGATTTTGATTTGGATTTATACAATAGTTGTGGCCTAATGTTTTTGTCGGGTTCACCCGAATGAACATAAATTTCCAACGGGGTTGTTTGACATCTCTACTCCAAACCAATAATAGCTTTTCTAATAACACCTAGTCTTATAAGCTCTTTTTATTCTAACTCTTGTTTTAAATAAGCCTGTTGGTTAAATCACTTTTTCAAAACTATAAAAAAAACTCTTATTTGAAATAAGCAAGTTTGGTAGAATGTTCAAATAAGAGTTTTTTTTTTTCATTTTAGTTAATGTCATTTTTAAAAATTATGACAAATCCATTATAAGAGCAATTCAGATGGTTGTTTTAGTGGATCTCACTATAGACGGAACATGCCCCAAATATCTACACCTTTGATGTTCGCCATCTATCATGTGGGTCCCACCTTTATTGTGGACCATCCATCATGTGGGGCCCACTTGATGTGTTTAATTAATCCATCATGTGGGGCCACATTTTGTTATGGGTCATCCATCATGTGGGACCCACCTTTGATGTATGGCATCCATCATTTGGGTCCCACCTTTGTTGTGTATTTCCCATCATGTGGGGCCCACTTGATGTAGATAGTCCATCATATGGGGCTACATTTTGATGTGGGTCATTCATCATATAGGATCCACCTTCGATGTCCACTATCCATGAAGTGGGTCCCACCTTTAGTGTAGACTGCCCATCATGTGGGGTCCAAATTCAATATGGGTTATTCATCATGTGGGACCACCTTTGATGTCAACCTTCTATCATGTCGTCCAACATTCAATGTCCACCATCCATCATGTATGCCCTACCTTTGATGTGGACCTACCATCAGGTGGTGCCAGCTTGATATGGATCATCCATCCTGTGGGGCTATCATCTTGTGGCTCCCACCTTTGATGTGGGCCATCATCATGTGGGGCCCACCTTTGATGTGATTGTACATTATGTGGGTCCACCTTGATGTGGACCACTCATCATGTTGGGCTCCACCTTTAATTTAGGTAGCTCATCATGGGAATTACTTAAAAAGTTTAAGGACAAACTTATTAAAAAAGAAAAGAAAAGAAAAAGCTAAAAATGTCTACCTATGTAAGCTAACTAAGCTCTTAAAAAATAAGTGACATCTCCACCATTTATTTATTAAGAGCTTCTTGGTTAGTTTCTAAAACTTAAATGATAAAATTAGAGCTCCATCAAATAGTCTATTTTTAAAATGGGCTTATTATTACTATTATTATTTAGACCAAGCAACTAAGCTCTTATTAGTAGAGATGGTTAATGAGCCCTTAATTTTCACCAAAAAAATTACAAGTAGCATGCTGCCACCTTTTTTATCACTCTGCCAGGGCTTCGTGGAGCCCGAGCCCACTGTGATGTATGCGTTTTATATCCACATTGTCCATCCATGTTGCCACCTCATTTTGAGCATGAGCTTAAAAATATGAAGCGGCTTGAAACCTCAAGTGGACCACACCACACGAAATGGTGGGTATAATTGACACACACAATTAAAACTTTCCCAGGGCCCACCATGATGCTTACTTGCCATCTAACATGTTGATAAGGTCTCACAAATCTAGATAGAGGGAAAACACAAATATGAGCTTGATCCAAAACTTTTATGGCCCCTAAGAAGTTTTTATCATGGGCGTTCAATCACCAATGTTTCCAGTGGTGTGGTCCACTTAAGCTTTGGATTTTCTTCAATTTTTGGGCTTATGCCCTCAAATAAGCTCACAAAATGGATGGACAATATAGATGTAACACATATACATCATAGTGAGCCCCACATCACCAAAGGCACCATGCAATCTGCTTCGGACAATAAGAAACACACCAATTCAAAGCATAGGCTAGGAAAAAGCCTGAAACGTTATAAGCCATTTCTGTCAATCAACCACCTGCCATGCATCTTAAGCACCATTGCACCATCAAAATTAGCGTATAGGTTACCCATTATGACATTAGTTTCAATCCAACTAGAGGTCCAAATAACTAACAATGGACGACAATGAACAAGCTTGTTGTTGGCTCACGCCTATTCAAAATATTAATTTTCCCTAACCCAGGATTAGCCTGTAATGACCCTGAATTTTTACTCTTATAAAATCCTGAATTAATTAAATTTAAATTTTGTAATTAATAACAAAATAAATTACTTAGCACGCTAGTAGAGACTCTTGGATAAAGGAGAGGTTAGAGGATTGACTTGTGTCGTTGCGACTTTAGGTTAAATAACTTTTTGTACAAATTGATAAAACTTTCAAATTATGAAAATGAGCTCGTTTGGATAAGAAGTTTCTAGATCTGGGGCTCCTCTCTCTATATAAGAAGGGATCATAGAGAGAACTCTCCTATGAAAACCTAAGGAAAAGAGAAAAGAGAAAGCTTGAGAGAGGGGAGGCCTGTAGAGAAAAGCCCTTGCTGGTAGGTTCCTAACCTTTCTTTTTATAATTTTTCTTACGCCTTTGATTAATAACCCTCATATCTATGCCATGAATGGGGCAAATCGGCCTTGCATTTGTTACTTTGATATGTGAGAATTTTTTATAATAGATGAAGGTTTTAAGCGAGATCTCTTATCATAGAGATTAACATGGTACTGCTAACAGTGTTAGCTCAAATTCCTTTAGATCATACGTTTCCTAAGGCCAAAATATACTAGGGCCCCAAATTCTAAAATGATCTGAACACCGAGTGGGCCACACTAATTGGAGTAAATCTCAGTCATGGTTTTGCATATTTGTTGATTCGATAGATTTTCTGATGTATTAGATCGATATACAACATTGATATTGATTCTGGGTTATATCTGGGATGTTACCCAAAATTTTAATCAATGTAATCATTCGATTATCCATAGGGATCAGAGGATAATATATATATATATATATATATATATATATATATATATTTGATGATGATTGTGGATCTTAGGATGGTCTAGATCTGAACAATCCTATGATTTTTCTATAACTTGATGGCGAGAAAATCATTGGATGGTTCAGATCTAACCTATGAGTATGTTAGATCTTTTAAAACTTAAAAACAAGAAAAATTTCTAAACTTTGCAAAAATGGATCATGGAATAGAGCATAATCGACCTCTGCCGATTCGATCGAAGGGAGCTTCGATCGATTGAAATATGTCGAAATGTGTCTAGAAACTTAAACTATAAAATTTTGAAATTTCCAATTTGGTCAATTTATGTTTGATTTAATCAATGGAGCATTAATCAGACTTGATCGATTGAAGAGTTCGATCGAAAATGTTGAAAATGGTCCAACGACCAAACTACTTTAATCTTGATTTTGTCGATTCAATTGATTGGAGATCGATTCGATCGAGGGACTTTGATGAATCGATAGGTTCGCTCAAAAAATTCCTGGATTGATCTATTAGATATTAGAATGTGATAATTGGATTATTAAGTTATAATATACATATATAACCCTGGATTAATTACCAAATTATGAATGATAGAGGGTCACCTTGATTTGATCAAAGGTGGGCCCTATTAAATGGAACGATTAGATCAAATTCATGATTGGTTTAAAGTATGCATTAGGAATCTTAGATTTAAACATGTACGACTATTCAGTGAATTTATTTATACCAAATACAAGTCAGTGAATACCAACATGCCACATCTCTATTACGATTAAGATGGATTTGTTATGATTGCCATATTTGTTGTAATGTCTTGCTAACATTGATTTATTGAAGTATGAAATATTGTAATGAACGACTATTACGGTGAATTGAATATATGAAGATGCCTATCATTACATTCATGAAATTAGAGTTTCCACTTATATAGAGAGATGTATATGACAATTTGGATATGTCGATGCATTGAGCATTGAGCATGCATCACATGCATTACATAGTGCTCCTAGAGGCCCACTCTAGATGAATTGCATGCACACGTCGTGCCTGGGTTCTCGAGGGATCTCCTTGAATGGTTTCTTGGTAGAATTGTACTGGATGCCCACCATTCCTAGAGAAGCTCGTCAAGTGCAATGCTAGTTGACGGATATCTAACCCAAGTAAGTGTATGATTATCCCACTTGATGCATGCATCTCATGCAATTTTGCATCCATGCCCATTTCTACATTTCTTTAATTTAATTGTTGTTATGTGTTATCTTAATTATGTCGTGCATGAATTATGATGGGTTCACTTAATAGGCTTGGCTAGCTGATGTTTGTTGAATCATGCAGAGGTGATCGAGTTGGAAATATAAATTAGGTACCAGAGGATGAGGCCCAAATGGCGGATGACCCACAAGATCAACGGCCATACTTATTTGAAGATGAACTTACTACGATGAGCTGATTAAATGGATTATTTAACAAGAACTGATGATCATGAACTTTAAGATCTCTTTATATTACTCATTTATGATTAGAAATTGATAGGGTATTTGTTAATAGACATTTACGTTGGATGGTTGTTGATATTATGGTTGAATAAAGTCCCAAATGGATAGACTTATTTGAGTTATCAGTTAGATGATGTGGTTTGAGAATGAGAAGGTAGTGATTAATAGAAATGTGTGAAACTGTATGATATGTGTGGATGTGTGAATGTTAGAATTGTGGATGAACTTAGAATGCATTAAGCTATGCCTCCAAGCAACTATATGAATTGTTAATTTAAGTACACTTGGAGTACGTGTCATGGGTCGTAACTCAAGTATGAGAGTGCACACTCTGTATCTGAATTGCGGGCATGGCATATCCTTTTACCAGCCTTAATCATTCCACAAATTCAACACCAATGTCTACATCTTACTAACAAAAATATTGAACTATTTTGTTTCATTATTTTTTTTCCAACTAACTATTAGGCCACAAATTGTACAATTTGATGGCCACATCAATATATTTGCAGTGAGACTACTGCAATCACATACTAGACTGAATCAAAAAGTTGAAACAAGAAAACCAATGGTCTATTGAAATCAAACACATGTTCGAGGCGGATGACTCTTCTGCATCCTAGATCTAAGGGCAAAGATGGCGGTCGACAATCATGACATGAATCCAATTCCGCATTGTAGGTCCCACCCCCAATTAGTTGCCTCATCTTCATCCTATATGGAAAGAAGTCTAAAGTCTATGGAGAAAAAAGCAATGCCCTTTCTCCTTTTGACACACTGAAAAATTAATTCTAAGGACAAAAGCAATGTCCTATCTTCATCTCTTTGAAAAGTATGCACCTTCTCCATCGTAGTAGGTTTAATCTTTTAGGAACAGTCCACTTAACTCTAAGATTCCTGAGAAAATATGGTATATCCCCCATAACAATTGATGCCATCCAAATGTTTTCCCTAATTTAGATGGCAAGTGGTCCAAATCAAACTTTGATGGGGCCGTTTGATTAGTGTTGGAAATTAAAGTTTGATGGTTGGAATTGTTTAATAGATATTAGCCATTAAAAATATGTTGGATCAAATTTTGCACTGTCATATCTACCCGAAAAATATTAAAATACCCTTCCCATGGTAGGAAGTTAAAAAAAATTTCTTAATCACCTCCGAATGCTACGAGATTCACACCTCTTAAAAGGTCAACCAGAAATTTCAATATTACATCAACGATCACACCAATCCAGAACATGAGCCATGAATGAGCTCAAAACATCCCAAGCATTTTTAAGTCATGCAACAAAGCAGGGGTCTAGTTCCATGGCTCAATGGTAGACATGCCTCTATTTCAATAATGAGAGACCAGGGATCGAGTGCACATGTGGTATGTGTTGGGGGCCTTGCACAAAACCTTAGGATCTAGCCTCCCAAAACAAACCAGAATTATGGGATAATAAAGTAATGAAATAATCAAAGCACAAACCAAACGACATAGGAGATTTTTATGTGGAAAACCCTCAAGAAGGTAAAAACCACTGGACCTCATCCAGATCAACAATCCACTATGAAGTAGAACGTCATGCAGGAGTGGATAAACAATAAGAGAATAAAAGAAAATTGGAGAGATCTCACCGATCACAAGGATGTAGAAGCGCTGAAATACCAAGTGCATAATAGATCACCTTTATGAGCATAACCTCCCTTCTACGAGCTTCCTCTCTCTCTTTCTCTCTCTCTCTCACACACCTTTGATAGCCCTAAACCCTTTAGCAAACCCTTACAAAGCATTAGGAAACCCTCTTGCATTACCTAGAAAGCCCTAGGTACCTCCTATTTATAGTTTAGGAAACTCCCTTTCGCACCTCTTGCAAAATCACCTCAGATTTTTGCATCCCGCACAAACACAGAATCAAATCTGCATATCCTCGACTGGTCGGGCAGAGTCCTCGACCAGTCGAGCGGCTCCCTCGACCGGTCAAGCACAACCAACGACTAGTCGAGCACCTCAAAAATTCAAAACCACAACTCGCTGGAAAATGAATCTAGCTAGTCCACGACTGGTCGTGCACCAACCCTCGACCGGTCGAGTGAAACTCACGACCGGTCGAGCCTGGGGAAAAACCCCCATCAAATCTCTCCCTTTTTGACACAGGAGAAATCCGTCATCTTTAACCTAGCCCAGTTTTTACAAACCTCAAACTTGCCCTTGAGCAATGCCTTCGTCATCATGTCTAACCCATTATCATCCTTGTGGACCTTCTCAAGCTGCAACACCTTCTGTTCCAAAGTATCCCTGCTCCAGTGATACCGAATCTCTATGTGCTTCGACTTGGAATGCTAAATTGGATTCTTGCTCAAGTGTATAGTACTCTGACTATCACAATAAACCACGTGCTACTCTTGCTTCAGTCTAAGTTCCTGTAGGAACCTCTCCATCCAAAGCATCTCTTTACATGCTTCTATGACCGCAATGTACTAGGCCTCTGTCGTTGACAACACTACGACGTTCTGTAGCTTACTCTGTCAAGTGACCGCTCCCCCTGCAAACGTGAACATGAACCCCGATGTAAACTTTCTGGAATCTAAGTCACCTATCATATCTACATTTATGTAGCCCTCTAATATAGGTTTTCTGTTACCATAGCATAGGCTCAACCTGGATGAGCCTCTTAGATACTACAGTATCCACTTCACCGCTACCCAATACTCTTTGCTAGGATTAGCAAGATATCGACTGACAACACCAACTGCATATGCTATGTCTGGGCACATGCACACCATAGCATGCACTAAACTTCCTATTGCTGATGCGTAGGGTATCTTCTGCATCTCATCCACCTCTGCTTTCATCTTGGGACACTGTCTGTCGCTCAATTTGAAGTGACCATCTAGTGGAGTATTAATCGGCTTTGCTGCATTCATATTGAACTACTTTAGGACTTTCTCAATATACCGCTCTTGTGACAGCCAAAGCTTCTTGTTGCTTCTGTTACGGGTTATCTTCATTCTTAGGATCTGTTTAGCCAGGCCAAAGTCTTTCATTGCAAATGACTTGCCCAACTCCTGTTTCAACCTGTCGATCCTCTTGATGTCTTTTCCCATGACGAGCATGTCATCAACGTATAACAGCAGAACTAAGAAATCACCATATGAGAACTTGTGCGTGAACATACAGTGGTCCGACTCCGTTCTGTCATACCCATGCTTCAACATAAAGGAGTCGAACTTCTTGTACCATTGCCGTGGAGCTTGTTTCAGCCCATACAAGCTCTTCCTCAGCCTACACACCATATGCTCTTTGCCCTTGACTTCGAACCCCTCTGGCTGGTGCATGTAGATATCTTCTTCCAGGTCACCATAGAGGAAGACAGTTTTAACATCTAACTACTCTATCTCTAAATCCATGCTAACCGCCAACCTAAACAACACCCGTATGGATGTCATCTTCACCACTGGTGATAATATCTCCTTGAAGTCTATGCCTTTCCTCTGACCAAACCCTTTCACCATAAGTATGACCTTGAACCTCGTCTGTGAATTCTTCTGCTCAACCTTCTTTCTGAACACCCACTTGTTGCTAAAAGCTTTCTTGCCCTTAGGTAATCTCACTATATCATAGATATGGTTCTTATGCAAGGATTTCATCTCCTCTTGTATAGCTTTCAACCACTCCCCCTTATGCTCGTCGGCTAGGGCCTCAAAATAATCTTCTAGTTCTCCCCCATCAGTGAGCATAATATACTCATGCGGTGAGTACCTCTTGGACGGCTGCCTGTCCCTAGATAACCTCCTCACCTGTGGCTCAACAGGTGGATCAAATGGGGGTTGCTCCCTCGTTCCATCTTCTATAGGAACTCCCTTGTCCTCTACACCTTGTTGTACTCCCCCGTCATCAGGCACCACAGGAGGAATAACCAGATCCATGTCTTCTAGCTCACCTGAACTAGATTGGTTCTTCTCTGGCTTACCATTGTCTTCCATACACTGATCTTCAAAGAAAATCACATCTCTGCTCCTGACGAGCTTCTTCTCGGTCAGATCTCACAATCTGTAACAGAACTTTTCATCACCGTACCCCAAGAACACATATGCCTGGTCTTCACATCGAGCTTGGACCTCTCGTCCTTTTGTACGTGAACGGATGCCCTGCATCCAAACACCCTGAGATGACTGTACGATGGATCCTATCCAGTCCACACCTTCTCAAGTACTTCTCCATTCAACAGGGCTGATGGAGACCTGTTTATCAAATATACTACCGTATGCATTGCTTCTCCCCAGAACGTCTTGGGTAATTTCGCATGGGATAGCATGCATCTAATTCTCTCTATAATGGTGTGATTCATTCGCTCAGCTACACCATTATGCTGGGGGTCTTGGGAATCGTCTGTTCATGCTGTATACCCAGGGACCTACAATACTCATGAAAGTCGTCAATGTATTCACCACTATTGTCAGTGTGGATGCACTTCAATGATCTACCTATCACTCTCTCGACCATAGCATGAAACAATTTAAACACACCAAAGACCTCATCCTTAGATTTCAAAGCATAACCCAAGCCCTCTTAGATGCATCATCTATAAAAGTGACAAAATATAATGCCCCACCAAAGGTTTTTGTCCTCATAGGATCACAAACATCAAAATAAACTAAATCTAATGCATGCACTTTATTAACATGAGAAACAAATTTAACAAATGAAACTCTATGTTGTTTCCCTGATAAACAATCAATACAGGTTTTGAGAGGTATACCTGTCACGTCTGGAAGGAGTCACTTCCTCGCTAGTATATGAAACCCTTTTTCACTCATGTGGCCTAGATGCTTGTGCCACATGTCAATAGCTGAATCTTTCGCTATGTTCAACCCACCCTTGCACACACTGACACTTGCCTTGTAAAGGGTGCAACACTTCTTTCATCTAGCTGCGATCAACGAACCCATGATGACCTTCCAGCGCCCACGAGCAAATCGGCTTTCATAGCCATCATCATCCAACCTTCCCGTCGACATCAAGTTGAGGTGAAAGTCTGGAATATGCCTCACATCCCTGAGAACCAATGTGCAGCCCACATCAGTCTTAACACAAATATCACTGACCCCTACGATCTTCGATACACCAGAATTTCCCATCTTCACGGTCCCATAGTCACCTGACTTGTAGCTTGTGAATAAGTCCCTACATGGAGTCGCATGAAAAGAAGCTCCTGAATCAATCACCCAGTCGGTGTCCTGACTCGTAGCCATGAGACAAACATCATGATTTGCTGAAAAAATAACTACAATGTCGCTATCTGAAGCGACCGAAATGGAATCTGATTCTTCTTTCTTCTCCTTTCCTTTCTCTTTCTTGTCATTTTTATTCTTACGACATTTATGCTTATAGTGGCCCTTCTTGCCACAATTCCAACATTCAACATCCTTCCTAGTACTCGACTTGCCTCTTAATTTATCTCAGGCCTTCCCACCCTTCTTGTTCTTTCCTCTCTCTGGCCCATTCCTGTGTCACAAGGGCCTCTTGCTGAGTAAACCCCTGAGACTTCCTCCTTGTCTCCTCATTGAAGAGACAACTGGTTACCTGTTCCATAGATACCTTTCCGTCTGGCGCGGAGTTACTTAAAGACACTACCAATGTCTCCCAACTATCAGGTAATGAGCTAAGCAATAGCAAAGCCTGTAATTCATCATCCAGGACCATCTTCATAGTGAAGAGTTGGTTTAATATATTGTTGACTTCATTTATGTGCTCAGCCACAGAACCCCATCTTTGAACTTGAGATTCACAAGTCGTCTTATCAGAAAAAGTTTATTCACATCTGTCTTCCTCTCATACAGCCCCTGTAATTTCAACCATAGGCTAGCGACTAATGTCTCCGTAGACAAATGGTGAAATATGGAATCGTCCAACCATTGTCTAATAAACCCCACTGCCTTCCGGTCCAATTTCTTCCAATCATCATCAGACATATCCTTGGATTTTGCTGATATGCCTAAAATTGGAGAATATAAGTCCTTGCAATAAAGCAAGTCCTCTATCTTAGCCTTCCATATGGTCCAGTTAGAACCATTGAGGCTGATCATCCTTGATGAGCCACCTTCCATAATTCAGAACTGATCCCACTCTGTTCAATGAACTTAGCTCTGACCACTTTGTTGGGGGCCTTGCACAAAACCTTAAGATCTAGCCTCCCAAAATAAACTAGAATTATGGGATAATAAAGCAATGAAATAAATCAATGCACAAACCACATGACACAGGAGATTTTTATGTGGAAAACCCTCAAAGAGGTAAATACCACGGGACCACATCTAGATCAACAATCCATTATGAAGTATAACATTACAACCTTCTTCACTCACGTTAGGAGTGGATAAATAATAAGAGAATAAAAGAAAAACGAAGAGATCTCACTAATTACGAGCACATAGAAGCACTGAGATATCAAGTACATAATAGATCACCTCTATGAGCATAACTTCCCTTCCACAAGCTTTCTCTCTCTTTCTTTCTCTCTCTCTCTCTCTCTCTCACACACACACACACACACACACCTTTGATAGCCCTAAACCCTTTAGTAACCCTTGCAAAGCTTTAGGAAACCCTCTTGCATTACCTAGAAAGCCCTAGGTACCTCTTATTTATAATTTAGGAAACTCTCTTTCGTACCTCTTGTGAAACCACCTCAAATTTTCACATCCCGCACAAACATATAATCAAATTTGTATAACCTCGACTGGTCGTGCAGAGTCCTTGATCAGTCGAGCGGTACCCTCAACCGGTCGAGCACATCCCATGACTAGTCGAGCACCTCAGAAATCCAAAACCACAACTTGCTGGAAAACGAGTCGAGACAATCCACGACTGGTCGTGCACCAGCCCTCGACCGGTCAAGTGAAGCTCACGACCAATCGAACCTGAGGAAAAAATTGCATCAGTATGAGTGGGCGCATGAGTGTGGGGGGTGTGGGTGGTCAGGTCTCATCATTTCATGGATTTCACATTAGTTTCAAGATCTTGACAAGAAAAAAATTCAACAAATTCATTTCATTAAAAAATTTCAATTTAATTGATAACGTTGGATTGTATAATTAGATAGCCTCATTAATATCCTAGGGGCCTGTAAGGATGGAAGGTAAACTAGGGAAATATAAAGAAAGCATATAAGGCATGACATAAGTGAGAGGTAGACACTCATCAACACTAAGGGATGAAAATCGTTTGCACCTTTTTATCTAAATAAAAGTCCTTGGAAATACCTTGTGAGACCTGACCTGAGTTCTCATATGTGCATGTGTGTGCATAAGTGTGCATTTCGTTCATTTTGGTCCCGCGGTCCTACCGGTCGAATCCCGGTGACTCGCAACCCTTGGATTGTGTTGCGGTCATCCTTAAGTTTGGTCACATAGACTGACTCGGATTGACCCGAGACCCATGCCATCTTGTCCGTATCGGCGCCGCGATTCTAACGCCGCGTCCCATGCGTTAATCCGACGTGTACATCTCAAGTTATGAGCATTTCATCATATGGCCCACTTTTTATACAAATGCATGTGGACCACCTTAATGGCACAATTTCCCATGCACACCACACACACTACACAATTTCTATGGAATAGACACTACCCACCCCACACACACCACCCAAAAGCCTACTCTAACCTACAACCTTGTTTTCTCCTCCCATAGGTATTATTTCTTTTCTTACAAACAAATGATTTTTTTTCTCTCTCTCTCTCTATCTCCTTATCTCTCTCCCTCCTTCTCATTCTCTCCATGGCTAGCAAATCCTCCATTTTCTCCAGCCCCTTCTCCCTAAAATACCTCCTCATCTACCCCTTCTCACTTGATCTTAGCCATTGATCCATGTTGCTTGGAGCCTCTAGATGATGGTGATGTAAGTTTCAAGGTTGATATAGGTGGGTGCTCTTAGATCCTTCTTCATTTCTTTCTTAGGAGCTTGTGGGACCCATCAAGTGGTGATGGAGGTCCCTCATGTCTCCATGGTTGAGGCCAATGGCCCTTTTTCCTTGCATGCATGATCCATGGATGGGGCCATTCTCCATGGACCCCATCATAGCATTTTCCTTTGATGCATGTCATTTTCCTCTCTTGTGGCTGGATTATTTTTATTTTTCATTATTCTATTCTTGATTTTCTGATGTGTGTGGCCCACTTAGTGGCCTCGGAATATCCAAACCGTCCAAGCAAAGTGGACGCCCATGGCTGTCCATTCGTTGGACATTGGCACTCTATTTGCTCCATTTTGGGCACATGCAATGGGTTTCATGGAGGGGGTATGGTCTGGATGTTTGTGGGGCCCACTGGGGTGGTCCATACCATAATTTTCATGGATTGATTTTCTCTTTTTATAGTGATTATAATTATTTTAATTCAGTATTATGTTGCTATCCAAAAGCCATCTGGACAGATTTTTTAGTCTTGAGCTCAGTTTTGGGGATGATTGGTGGGTTGTTTGGTCCCATGTGATATATACCTCTTAAAGGTGGGGATCCCACCTAGATGTTCCCCAAATTTCACCCTCATCCGTCCCTGTTTGATCACCCAAAAGAGTGGGCCAGGGAGGGTGGATAGTCCAGATTTTCTAGACTGTCTAGCAACTGTGCTTGTTGTGCAAATATAATTATCAGTCTGTTTCTGAAATGGTGGGCCACCTTTGTGGACCCCACCTTATTGTATACTTGTGTAGGGATGTTGGTCCTACATCTTCTTAAAATTTAGTAAACATGAGCCCACTCTAATGGGGTGCACAAATCAGGGGCAGCAGCATTGTTTCAGCAGCAACATTGTTTCAGAAATACCTTGCTGTCCATAAATTGTAGGAGTTAAATAAAATATTTTTACTATCCCAAAAATTCTAAAATTTTTCAGAGAGGTGTCCCACCCATGGTAGGGCCTACCGGCAAAATTTTAGGGCCAATGAACCCCATTTGGTCATCCAAAAGGGTGGGCTAATATAGTGGGCTGCCAGAAATTTTTGCTATGCAGTTCAGCAGCATAGTTCCATAAAAATAAATTTTAAAAAAAATATTTTCTTAGAAGGTGAGCCATATTTCTTGGTCCCACCTTGTTATGGGCTTGATGAGGGACCTTGGGTCCAAATTTCAAGAATTTTAGAGGCCCAGAACCCACCCATTTGATGGCCCAAATTCAGGACAGTTATATTCCAGCAGTATTTCACCATATACAGATTGTATTCTTTAAATTAATTAAAATACTTCTAAGTATCCAAAAATTATGAAAATTTGCAGGGAAGTAGTAAACTCATGGTAGAACCTACCTGCCAAATTTCAGGTCTAATGGACCCCTGTGCATACCGTGGAAAGGACCGGACTGGCCCACCACGTTGGGACGTCCAGGCCAGTCCGATTTTCTGGACAGCTTCTTTTATTCAAGTTAATTAAATTATTTCTAGATGTCCAAAAATTCTGAAATTTTGTAGGGTTGTGGTCCACCTATGGAAGGAAAATCCTGTAAATTTTCAGGGCCATCAAACCCCTGGACTAACCGTGGTATGACTTGTAAATTGGGTCAGTTTTGAGCCAAATACCCAGGCCCATATGACTAACCACCATGGGATGCCCTACCTTGGGCTACTGGGCCTACATTCTAATGGCATGGCACACTTAAAGTAAGTGTTGTATATCCCCCTTCTTATCTGGTGGGACCCACTGTGATATGTGTGGGTCACCATGGGTCAGTAACCCATTTAAATTAAATAAATTTCTGGACTCCAGCAGGCCCAGGAAGTGGGTGGGCTGGAATTCTAGCAAGGGGCCCAAATTTGTGCATAGTTGATCTTTTGGAGTCGTGGCGGTCCACCAGATTTAAGGGAGTATTGCACACACTCTTTGCCCTCATTCCTTAGATATTTTGGGGTGTATTTGTGCCCCTTGAGGCCCACCTTTGTGGTGGTTTGTGGGCTAACCTTAAGAGAATTTTTGATAGCTTTATAGGCCCAATAGCCTGGAAACCTATCCCTTGAGCCCAAGATTGTGCAAGGGCTGACCTTATTGATTCACGGGCCCAATGAGCCGTCTACAAGCTGATCATGTGCATTTATTAGCCTTGATGCCCTCGTAAAATACTTAATTGTGGGCTGACTTACAAGGCCCGCATAAATGTATATTGTGGGGACCTTGCTAAGTCTTTGGGCTGATGTGGCAAGGCCCACACTGTCAGTATAAGCCTTGTCCATGTGTATTATTGGACTTACGGGCTGCCCTCAAGTCCACCATAATGTATGAATTGGATGGCTTTTGTTTGGGCCATTTCTTTTGGGCCCATTATGTGATATATTATATGCATGTTTGTGTTGGCAAGTATGCCTTGTGGACTTAGTTCTTTTGGATAGGCCCATTGATCTTAGGCCTATACTTTCCTATCTATTGTGATGGGCTTAGGGGCAATAATACACAAGAGCTTGGACCCTTGGCTGCCCACTAAACTGACCCTGTACTTGGGCCAAAAGTGAGGCCCAACTCCCTTGTGTTAAATGTGAAACTTGCCCATGTAAATGAATTACTGGGCTGCCCATGAAACCCACCACAATATATGGATTTATGACCTCTATGGTTGGGCCCAAACCTTTCTTAAGGGCCCACCATGCTACCTAAGTGTTGGGCTTTGAGTATAAGCCCACTAGGCCATGGATTTGCCTTAGGCCTTGGGCCTTAGTTCATGTTCGAGTAGTGGCGGACTACCCCTTAGAAACCAGTTGAGGTTGGATGTCCTCCTGGGTGATCTTAAGGTAGGCCCATAGGTTTCTCTATGGATAGTTAAAGGCCCACCATAGACCCTAGGCCATTTGTTTAAGGCTCAATGTGTATGTATGTGGAACCTACCTTAATGCATGTGGTCCAGGCTGTCCAAGCCTTGGATCGCCCGATCATGGAGGCACTCTCTGCCTTGGGTTGCTACTGGATTCACAATCTAATAGCAGGCCCACTTGATCTTTTCTTGATGTATACACACCCTCCATCTGGTGGGGTCCCCTATAAATATTGTTGGCCTTCATGAGATCATTCCCACTTATTTGACTAATTTCTGGGCTTTCGCAAGCCCAGGAAGCAGAGTAGGCCGAACGTTTATTAAGGGGCCTTAAATGTACATTGTTATGGTTGAAACTTTATTGGACATGGGACCCACCATATTGAGAACTTGTGTGCGTGTTGCATGCTTATGTTTTCTTATAATCTTTGGGCTTAATAAATACATTTTTGGGTCACCTTTAGTGATCACATGAGGACCCCCATCTTAGATCAGATTTTTGGGGCATCCCATGGGCCCAGAGTGGGATGGGACGTCCCAGCTTGGCCCAACCATATATTGGGCCGACTTCCACCATTTTGATGGACTTGTGGGCTGAGGTAAGGATAGTATTGGGCTCTTGGTTGCCCACTTAAATCGCTAGTTATTGGGCTGATGTAGTTGGGCCCATTTCATCATCCAAACTTAAACTTATTTTGGGCCGTATATTGTGTATGCAGGCTGCCCACCAAGTCCAACTTAATGCATGGATTCTATGGCCATTGAGAATTGAGCCTTGGGCCTTAATTTCTCTCTTGGGACCCATGTTGTTAAAAGTGGTATTGTATCTTTTTATGGCCTATTATGAGGAATGTATGTATGTGGTTACCTGTGTTCTTATCTTGAATGTAGGGCCTTGGGCCTTGTATCCATATAGTTCGTGGTTGAGATGCTTCTTGGGGAATGGTGGTTAAATGTCCCCATTATGGACCCCTCTAGGCCCGATTGTATCTAAATGTGATTAGATACTCATCTTAGACTCTTGTTAGGCTCATTTCCATATTACTTAGACCTGTAGCTTGTATACTTAGTTCGTGGGCTACCCCAGGTAAATGGGCCCCCACTAGAAGTTGGATTCCTTAAGGATATTATCAAGTACATGATCTTGGTTCCTTCTTGGATAGGAGGAATGTAATATACATTGTGTATCGCCCTATAGTGTGATTAAATTCATCCTCATGACCATGTGCATCATTGTATGCTTGGTTGACACTGTGTGTGTGGTCATATTGGGCATTGCATGATACCTTCCCCGAGGGACGTAGTATCCCCTCTTGAGCTCGTTGGATGCTTGGGATTGATGCATGGTTGATTGTGTGATTCATGTATCTGACATTGCATAGCATATGAGCATTATCACCCTTACTTCATCAGGGTTGTAGCCTCCACAGATACATCGTGGATGGCTATGTTTGGACACCAAAAATGTTATTTGAGCATACCGGGTGCATAGGATGCCCATGGGTGAAATTCCCAAAACTTCCATGGTACCAGGATCTGCTCCAACGGCGTGGCCAGGTGGTATATATGAGCGCATGAGGGCCTTATACCGTTAGGCCGTGACTCCCACTGTCGTGTAGTCGGTTGGATAGGGGTGTGGCCTTACTCGCCTGATATAAGGGGGCATTGCTAGGCTGAGTCTGACCAGCTCGTGAATGGGTCCGCTACCTTTAGGCCTTGCTAGTGATTGGCTATCCGCAGGCAGGGTAGTGAGGTCTCTTATGCTCGTTTAACTGTGCGGGGTCTGTAGAGCGGCAGTCATCTAGTAGTGTAATGGACCCCGGTGATTTCCTTATGATGGAAATGTATTTGATATGTGGATTGGATATGAGCACTGACATTACTTCGCATTGCATTTGCATCGGCTGTGTAAGCCTCATATTGCATTACAGTACTCATTGCATTACAGTGCTCATCGCATTACAGTACTCATGGCATTACAGTACTCATTGCATCATAGTACTCATTGCATTATATAGCTTGGTATGGCTTCCTGCATTATTGTACTGCCTTGGTATAATTTCTTGCATTCATGATAGCCTTGGTAAGGTTAGTGGTATTGGTATTAATCATGACTCCCTTCTGCATTCTCTATCTTCTTCTGAGCACTATTATCACCCACTTTCACCACCCTCTAAGCTTTTTATAAGCTTATGCACAATTGATGCGTACAGGAGATCCTAGGCAGGCGTCGTAGCAGCAGAGCGTGGAGTAGAGTTGAGCTTGAGGACTCCAGTGTTGCTGACTCTTTTCTCTCTTTCCCATTATCTTATGATGTCCTTTCGGACCTGATGTAAGCTTGTAAAAGTTCAAATTCTTAATGAATTTTGTGATATGTATCCTTCGTTACTTCTAGATGTACTTGCTATGATCTTGGGTATGCTCATATTGGTAATGATTATACTGTTATGAAAATCCTCCTTGTAGGATCCCAGGATCAAAACCTGCCTCAGGAGCCGAGAATGGGGTACTACGGAGGCTGTGCGGCCAGAACCGGCCATCGGGTTCCTTGTGAGTCCGGTTACCAAGTCTGGGGCGTGACATACCTTTTCTTCATATTTGCAACCATTTGTATTATAATCCCATGTAAGTAAACGTTTTTCACTTTTTCACTCCATTATTATTTGACACCTCATGTCAAAGGCAAACTATTTTCCCTCCATTTAACTTTTCAGGAAAAAATCTCTTATTGCCACGAAAGCAAATGCAAAGATGTTTGGTTGAACATCTTAGGACCTTTGGAGTCTTTCTACACATAATCGTAAAGAATAGAGAGTTGTCGAGATTTTATTGATTCTAACAACACTCCAGTCATGTGATTTTTGTCAAAGTTTCTATTTTGTATCTACATTATTATGGCGTGATAAGGAGCTGGTTTACTCCAACAAGAAGTAGCAGATGTTGGGGCAAAGTATTTGTATCTAAATTATAATGCAATTCATATAAAATTTATTTTTCAACACACATTTTCTAATTTTACCCTATTGTTAAAGTTTTACGAATATCCTAAATTTTTTTACAAGTTATTACAAGGTTATATTTGCGACCCATGATAAATTACAAGGTGTCTAAACTTGCAATTTCTTGAATCTAATAAGATTTTTCCAACCTAATATCGATATTCCAACAGAAAAATACTATTTCTAATAAAAAGGATGTTTGAAATGTTCATTTGTCATATTTAAGAGAACATTATTCAAATGTCTAGTCGGGAGGTGTTCTCATTCAATATACATTATAGTAGCCATTTGTTTTCCCACAACACTTGAATTCTATTTTTAAGTTCCGTGATTATTCTAGTAATTTTCAAGGGAGCTTAAAATTTAGATTTATATATTCATAAAACCATATTGCTAATAGGAATTAAACTTAGTTCAAGTCTCTAATTTCATCAATGTAACTTTGGAGGATTTGAATTTATATAAGTTCCATTTTCCCCGAGGCCAGATTTATCTAAACTCTAATCTAATACCATCTTGTAACACCCCTGTTTTTAGAACTTGAGTATAATACTTGTTTTCCAAAATTCTGAGTGTTAACCTTAAAATTTAAAGTCTAAATTTAAACAATCTTCTCAATTTTTATTGTTAGTAACAATTACTAGTGGAGTAAACTGTGCATTGAGTAAAAGCTTTTCATTCATAACAAAAATCCAAATGTAGTGCCCATACAAAACTTATACAACCCAAATACCAAAAGTACTCGAATCTGAAATAGAAATTTATCAACTACTGATGAAGCTCCTCAACTACTTGATCCCTTTTAGCAACTAGGTGAACATCGTCGGCTCGCTCTAACCTCCATCAACTGATATGTTTTGATAGAGTCAATGACTATTACAGTGAGGAATACCCTCTAAGATTACACACCCAACATTCATAATTCAGAATAGTTCGCAAAACATAGAAAAAGATATATTAAATAATGAAATTTTAACTCATGATCATATACACAAAGAATATATCCAACCAACATAATTACTCTATTAAGAAAATGTAAAAGGAACCACAATATGAATGGAAATATCAAAATAATCAGATAATCAACATGTGACTTTCTGCTTCACCCGGAAATCACATTGTATATGAACTCTACAAGATGACTAGAAAATCAACAAGTGAACTTCTACTTCACTCGAAAATCATATAAAACTCCGCAAGGTGACTAGAAAATCAACAAGTGAACTTTAACTTCACTTCAAAATAACAATAAAAGTGAACTCCGCAAGGTGAATAGAAAATCAACATGTGAACTCTGACGTCACTCAGAAATTATAACTCCGCATAAAATAAACCATCAATACGCAAAATGGCAAATATTCCATCAAAACCACATAAGGCAAATAGTCCATCCAAAGATGCAATAAAATTGGATTATCCCCAAAAGCCACATAGGCCCAAATGATCCTTAAGATGGTAAGTCCACAAAAATTTTCATTTAATCCATTAGAAAAAAATGTCCACTAGTTCAAGGACCTCTGAAATATCATCAAGTAATCAGAAGTGGTAAACATATAATTAATTAACCTATTTTTTACTTGAGATAACTTGTAACAATCAAATCACTTAATCTTAATAGAATTTAAGAGGCATGTCAATTATTCAATTTAAGAGTTAATTGCATAAAATATTAACATATTTGTGTACTGAGATAAATAGATTAACCAAGTAACTCAATAGGTTCTAAATATAAGTAATTAAAACATCATCTATAATAAGATTGTTTCGACAAGAAACGAAAGCATTTGATTAGGGGGATTATCATTCAATAATAACAAAGAAAGAATGAGAGAACAATCATTATCATATATTTCATTAATTCTGAGTTTGTTTACATCCTCGTATTTCCCTTAATTCTGAAAATAAAGTACAATGAATGAGAGGAGAAGCAATTCAATGGAAATTTTCGGCAGCATTTTGGTGTATTAGATGTTCATCACAAAGACATATGAGTTGTGAAGACTTGAGGCCCTTGGTTTGGTTGTGTGATAGACACTGGTTGTCTTTTCACTCTCTCCTTCGACTTCTCCACCTCATTCTGAATTCTTCTCTCCTTGCTCTTAATGTCCCTTCAAAAGAAATGGTTGTGCAAGTGAACCAGTTGCACAGATGGACTTTTCCTTCTTCAGGAGCTCTCTAAACATGAAAACTTCTGTTGTACGAGACTTCAGTTGTGTAATGCACAACGATACTCTAGGGGAAACTTGAGTTGTGCACTAGATAACTTCGGTTGTGCATCCGCACAACGATACTCTCAGGGCAAGTTGATTTGTGTCATAGATAATTTCGATTGTGCACGCCCACACAACGACATTCTCGAGGCAACTTGAGTTGTATCATAGATAACTTCGATTGTGCACCCACACAATGAAATTCTTGAGGCAACTCGAGTTGTGCCATAGATAACTTCGATTGTGCACCCACAAAACGATATTCTTGGGGCAACTTGAGTTGTGCCATAGATAACTTTGATTGTGCACCCGCACAACGACATTCTCGGGGCAACTTAAGTTGTGCCATAGATAACTTCGATTGTGCACCCGCACAACGACATTCTCGGGGTAACTTGAGTTGTGCCATAGATAACTTCGATTGTGCACCCGCACAACGACATTCTCAGGGCAACTTGAGTTGTGCGAATTTTCCCTGGCTCCGCTTTTCTCTTGCTCCAGGAACTCCTTGAGCTTCTCCAACTTTTGTCCTCTCTAAATGAGGATGGGAGAGGGGTATTTATAGGCATTTCGCACGTGTGAAGGCTATTTGCGCACAACAGGGAGTGCACAACACATCTCCAACAGGGGTGCACAACCCATCCAAGCGCACAACCCATTCCAGTGCACAACCCTTTTCCAGTGCACAACCCATTCCAACCCTTTCCAACACATAACCCTTTCCAGCGCATAACCCATTCCAGCACACAACCCATCCAACGCACAACCCATGGTTTGAGGGGAGAGAGAGAGAGAGAGAGAGAGAGAGAGAGAGAGAGAGAGAGAGTGTGTGTGTGTGTGTGTGTGTGTGTGTGTGTGTGCGCGCATAAAATGTCAATGATAGGCTTGGGTGCTAACTTGTGTAAAAGAGGGCGTAATCTGGGGAGTTGACCCACACAATGGAATTTCCTCACTAAGGTGAGGCATGTGCCAATGAGATTCCAAGAGAGAAAAAGATAGAATATTTTTGTGCCCCAACAAAGATTAACGAACTCGAGTGATAAGCTTAAAGGGGGGGAAACCTCACTTTGGGATGCAGATACACTCGCTTGACTTACAAAGCACAAAAGATATGCTCCATTAGGAGTCCAAATATCCACACTTGAATCGACATAAACAAACTCTGTTTTATTAAACTTGGATACATCACAAAATAAATTGGTTCAACCTGGTTTCGAACAAACTCCATCTGAATAGTGAAATCCGACACACTCTAGAAGAGAGTGCGTTAGCCGGGAGTAGGCACATAGACAAACCACTTTACATTTTATGCAATGGGTTGAATGATTTAAATTTCTATCTGCTATGTTTTGTTGAACAATATACTTGATTTATTTACTACAACAAACATGTTTGACATAATGCCTAAATGATGCTTTCACTAAGTAAACTTTTTTTTTTTGCACTTCTTCTTATTTATATTCCTTTATATAAGTATTTAGAAGTGCATGTTAATTATTTAGTTAAATTTTGAAAAGTCCTATTCACCCCCTCTAGGACATTAGCCATATCTTAAAGCTTCGCTTATAGCAGTAAAACTGCAATTTCAAGATTAAGCCCCATTGTTACGCCTTCTTGGGATACTTCTTCAATGCTCTCTTGTTCTTGAATTAACTTCTCATTTGTTCCCACGATCATTGATGTGGATGCTTCAACTCCTACGATCAATCACCTTATATTTGATGCTTTAATGAGATGACCAAGGTAATGGGAGAAAGTGAAATCTCCTATAACTAAATAGATAGTTTTTATCTAATGCAGATTCACCTGGATGGGTGTTCTAAAGGTTAATAGACTAAGGATTTTCCAATGAAATTGTGTCTATTCACTAAAAAATGGTGAAGATCAAGTGCATCCTCATAATGGAGGTTGGATTAATCCTCATTAGAGTGGTAAATATAAAGGAACATGACTTAAATCTCTTAGGTTTAGAGGCTTAAAAGTGGATTTAAGAGTGGGGAATCACCTAAGCTCTAATGGCATAAAAAAAATCATCAAAAATCCCAAGGTTAAAATGCCCTTTATAAAGAAGTTGAGTTCTAATGACTATAAACAAGCATAAAATGACACCTTCGATCGATCGATCGGTGTGTCGATCGGTCAAACTTAGTTTCACTTTAGCTAGAAATGTTGCTGGATTAATTGTTTTGGCCATTCTCGTTCAATCGTTTGAGGATTCTCTCAATCGATCGATCGATTAAGGATTCGCTCGATTGATCGAGGATCAATCGAAATCATCCAAAGTTCTGTTGTCTTTGGGATATACAATTTACAATAGCTCTGAATCTCTATAGCTTATCTAAGCATGTCTAAATAAGGATCCTAAGGCCAAGGTATGATCAAATAAAGATTACCTGTTAAGGAATAGATCATCTAGAGTTTAAGGTTATTTTGAGTCTATTTAGTTGTGAGATTCGTCCCTAGTTTTCTTGTGTGTGTATGTGTGTGTGTGTGTAAGTATGCATTCCATCCATTTTGGCTCTGTGGTCCTACCGGTCAAATTTTGGTGACCCGCGACCCTCGGATTGTGTTTATGGTCATCCTTAAGTCCGATCACATAGACCCAACTCGAATCAACCCTAGACCTATGCCATCTCGTTCGTATTGTCGTTGCAGTTCCAACGACTTATCTTGTGCTTCCATCCAACCTACGAATCAAAAGCTATGAACATTTCATCATATGGCCCACTTTTTGTACATGGGCCATTTTCATGGCACAATTTCCCATGCACACCACACACACACTACACAATTGCATGGATTGAACACCACCCACTCTAAACACCACCAAGCCTAGTCTAAACTTAGCAACTTTGTTACTTTCACCATAGGTTATGATTGCTTTCTCTAACCAAGGAGGGAGAGTAATGATGACTCTCCTACAACCCTTCCTCTCCCTCTCTCCTCTCTCATTTCTCTCATTCCACCTCTCCCCCATATTCCAGCAACTCCATCTCATTTTCTCTCAAAAACCTCCCAATCTAACCATTGAAAAGTGATCTCAACCATAGATCTATAACCCTTGGAGCTTAAGGAGCTTGAAGATAGGAAAATCTTGAAGATCCATTAAGGTGGGTGATGCATCGAGATTCTTTCCTTCTTTCTTCTTCTCTACATACTTGGGAGTATGTAGGACCCACCAATCAATGGTGGAGGTCGTACATAACTCCATGAAGTGAGAACAAGCCTCGCTACATGCATGTACATTTCCATGGTGGGTCATTCTCCATGGACCCACCATGATGGAATTTCTCTTTAAATCTAAATTATTTGGGTCATTTAGACCTAAGGTGCATGGTGGGGATGGTATCCCCACCTCATAATTTCATTGATTTGTATAGATCACATGCATGCATTATTCATGTGAGATGTAGGTGTGATTGTAATGGTGGAGGATTCATAGTGTCGGAATCCTCCATGGCCGTTGATCTCTCTCTCTCTCTCTCTCTCTCTCTCTCTCTCTCTCTCTCTCTCTCCTTCTATCTCTTTTCCTTATTTGCTCCTGATGTTGGTGGCCCATTGATGTGAAAAAAAAAAATTCTCAGACCCATCAGATTTTGGGACGCCCAGGCCCACTAAGCTAGACGTCCATATGCATTTATGATGCATGGGTTGGATGGCCCCATAAGGCATGATTTCTTGGAAATTCTTGGATGGATTTTAATCTAGAATTTTTTTGGTCCATTTAGGTGGCCCTCACTTGGTGTATCTGACCATTTATCCCTCTGGATATTTTTCCATGGGCTGGAAATGGACAGTATATGCTGCTGTCCAAATTTCAGGCCCATTTGCCGCATGGTTTTTGGGCACTGTTTTAGGCCCATTTGTGGGGATTTTTATTCCTGATTTATTTGGAATTTTTCTGAGGCATGGACCCCACCTTGATGTAGGATGGGCCCCACATCATTTAACCCTTGATTGAGGCCTATGGGATGGGCCAAAGTACGCTAGACGTCCAGAAATTTCTGGACAGCCCAGCAATGTTGCATGTTAGAGAGGAGCCGGGCCCGCTCCAGTGGACCCCACCTGCTGTACATACATGGGAGTACCAAACCCACCTATTTTTCTAGTGATTTGAGAGACCTATGCCCACCCCATGAGGTGCCAATCATGGGGACAACAACATTGTGCAGTAGCGGATTTTTTTTGAAAAACATTGTTGTCCAGAATTTGTATCAATTAAATAAAATACTAATACTACTTAAAAAATTCTAAAATTTTGTAAGGGGATGTCTCATATATATTAGGACACCCTTAAAAAATTTCAAATCTAATGGACACATGTACACACCATGGCAATAGCCGAACTGGCCCACTGTATTGTGGTGTCCAGATCATGCAGAATCTCATGATAGATTATTTTCTTGAAATGAATTAAAATATTTATTGTTGTCCAAAAATCCTAAAATTTTGCAGAGAGGTGGCCCACTAATGGTAGGACCCATCTATAAATTTGTGGGTCCAATGGACCCCTTTGCACACCGTGGTGAGAGCTGGACCGGTCCACCACGTTGGGACGTCCAGGATCAAAAATTTTGGGCAGACCATTTTCCGTAAATAAATTAAAATAATTATGAGTGTCCAAAAATCTTGAAATTTTGTGGAGGTGTGGCCCACCCATGGACGTCTCACACTACAAAATTTCAGACCTAACGGATATTTGAGGTGACCGTGGTGAGACCGGGAGTGGACCACCAGGCTGGGGCGTCCAGCCTGCTTCGTGGACCCACCTTGATGTGTTGTAATCTCACCATCCATCCATGTGGGGTCCTTAGGGGATTGATCATCCTTCCCTTTTTTTGGTATTCAATTGGGGCCCATTGGGTGGATTTTTGGGCCAGATACCCCGGGCCCATAGAGCTACCTACACATGGGACATCCCTGCCTTAGGCTACTGCTGAGCCTACATTCCAACGGCTTGGCCCACTTGATATATGTGTTGCATATCCTCTCTCATATGGTGGGGTCCACAGTGATGTATGTGGGTCATTAGGGATTAAATATACTAAGAAATATTTTTATTGTTGGACTCCAACCAACCTAGAAATTTGGCAATGGGCCCAATGTTGCCACCCATAAATGATTTGGGGCAGCATGGCCCACCAAATGTGAGGAGGACTTAGATCAGTTATCTTACCCTTTCTCTACAACATTTTTGGATGTGATTAGAGCCCAGCTGAGGCCCACCCAAGTTGAGTTTTATTGAAATGTTGCGTGTGATTAGTTAACTAGTTCTTTAGGCCTTGTGGACTAGATCCTTTTAATAGGTCCATTGACCTTTAGGCCTATACTCTCCTACCTACTGTGATTGGTTAAGGGCTATAATGTAAGCCCCATGTTTTAGTCCATACCGTTCCGTAGACTTCCGCGATCTTCCCGGTCGAATTTCGACAACTTCGACCCTTAACCGGTAATTGCGCGCGACCCTGATTCACACGCCGTCAACCCTTGTCAACTCAAACCGAGACTAGTACCTTAGCGACCCTGCCGTCGCCGCGGTTCTGATACCACGACTCGGGCGGCGAGGCGATACTCTGACCAGGAGATGTGAGCCAGCGTTTGGTACGAGAAAAACGTCGCACGTACGAATTTTGAGAGAATCTCTACGAGATGTCACATCAATCATCCATCAATCAATCTCATCATGTCAAGTATGCATCACCTCACACCCTTCTCCAAGCAACCCCTAAAGTCAAAAAGTCTCTTACAAGCCCATACCTTTCTTACACCAAAAACTACAAAAGTCAAAAAGTTCTTACACCCATCACTCACCACATCCATCACCCATCACCCTCTCTCTCCCTTTACAACACCCTCTCTCTCTCTCTCTCATTTTCAAAAACTCTCCCAAGCAAGAGAAGCCTCACACATCCAAGCCCTTCCCCATCTCTCCCAAAAACCACAAGTGTGGCCCACCCTCTCATCTCCCATCTCAACCATCCAAATCTCATCTCCTCCGTTGGAATTGAAGATAAGGAGCTAAGGAAGCCTATGGTGCAAGAAGAAGCCAGTGGGTGATTTTTAGATTTTTTTTGTTGTTGTTTTCATTCATTTGTTTGATTTAAGGGCCACATGTAGTGGGACCCACATTGATGTAGGCTTTGTATCAAAGAGGGGCCCATAATGGCGGGGCCCCTCCATCTTTGCCGGTGTTTCTCTCTCTCTCTTTCTATGTTTATGGCCCACCTAATGTGTGTATTTCATCTATTGCACCTACCGGTGGACCCCATTCATGTGGGATGCACCATGATATTTATATGTCATCCCAACCTTCCATAAGGAGCCCACCTTGATGTGCTATCAGGGGGTGTGGCTGCCAGTGGAGTGCAACTGATGTGGGACCCACCCAGCCCCATGGTCCAAGTGGCAGATGAGTGAAAGATACCCTGTTTCAACACAAAGGTCTAAGCATCGATTCCCTGTAGTGGTGGATAACATGGAGTGTGCACTGGCAGCGGGTGTGCACTGAACAGTGAGTGTGGACTGGCATGGGGTCCACAGGGCCCATCCACACCGTCCACCCTTTCTGATGGGGCCCACCATGGTGTATGTGTCTCATCCAGCCATCCACCATTCTGGACGGTGGAACCCACATTCGTGTGGGGCCCTCGTTGGACACCCAGATCCAAAGCTCAACTGGCAGGCGGAGTGGAGACACCTCGTTTCAGCATTGAGGTCTTTGCCTCAATTCCCTAGTGAGGGTGGTCTGTGTGGGGCCCACCTTGGTCTTGGATGCGGCTGAAACGTGGTTTGACTGCTCATTCAAGTGGAACACCCACAATGGGTGGGTTGGATTTGTGAACCCCATCTCGGTGGGCCCAAATAACATATTATGAATGTTTTCAATGGAGGGTATCTCTCTCAACTGTTGTATCTGAGGTGGCCCGCACAAATCACGGAATAACTTGATTTTGGAGACCTAGGCCCACCCTGGAATGGTGCATCTGACTGATGAGTTGGATGCTTGATAACCATCAACGGTGGGGCCCACACAGCTCACCTCATGGGAGCTTAACATCAGCCCGAGCGTTATACGTTTTCCCATATATATATATATATGGTGGGCCCTATGTGGGACCCACCTCTGTTGTGTCAGGAGGAAGGAAAAAAAAAGGAAAAGAAAAGAAAAAAAAAGGGGCACATGGCTGCCCTCTCTCTCTCTAGCTCTCTCTCACTCTCTCTCTCTCTAACGCTCTCTCTATCTCTCTCTCTAACTTTCTCTCACTCTCTCTCTGACGCTCTCTCTATCTCTCTCTTTAGTTCTCTCTCACTCTCTCTCTCTGACTCTCTCTCTAGCTCTCTCTCTCTCTATCTCTCTCTATCTTTCTCTCTATCTCTCTCTCTCTTAATCATCCTAACCAGTCCCTGGTGCTGTGTTTGTGCATCCAAGCGGTCCATATGGTGAGGCCCACCTGTTTGTATTGTTAGGCCCAGATCTGAGGACCATTTGGTGGATACGAGGCTCAAGTAGTGAGGCCCATTTGTTGTATATATATGGCCCACATGAGAGGCCCATTGGTACGACCTATTTGATTGCATGTGGCCCATTTGTGCTCTAAATGGGCCCACTTGATTTGATTCGGCCCATTCGAATAGGCCCATTGATTGAGGTTCCGCCAGGATGTATGTGTCGATGTTTCTTTTAGCGGTCATGCCTTAGGAGCAATGTTGGTTTGACATCCACATTGATGGGCAATAATAGTTAGATGTCCTCATTGTGACCTTCCCTTAGGCCTTGTTAGGCCATTCCCTTCATGGGTTAACCCAAATAAGTGGGCCCCATTCACCATATGTGATTGACCAATTCCGATTATCGGTGCCGATTACCGATACTGATATCGGTGCCGATTGTTGAGGTCGACGCTGATTATCGACCCTAATTAGCGGTGCCGATTACTGATGCTTGAGGCTGACGCCGATTATCGGTACTGAGTACAAGCATGTGACAACATGATATCATAATACATGTCCATACGCATCATCTGCATGCTTGTGATGAGATGAGTGATTGATCATAACACCTACCTTTGAGTAGATCGTTTATAGGCTCCCTGATAAGCGGAGTTGCCCTACATGAGCTCACGATACGCGCAAGATTGCTGCATGATTGGATTGTGTGATTCATGCATCTTGCATCGTGTGACATGTGTACTATACGCCCTAGCGACATCAGGGTCATAGCCGCCACATGCATATCGTGGTTGACAGGATTGGATACCGAAAATTGTATTCTACATGGGGTGTTATAGATATCCCTAGGTGAAAGTCCCTAAACCCTTATGGTACCAAGAGGTTGCTCTAACGTCTAGACCGAGTGGGTGCATGGGCGCTGATGGCCAATTACCAGAAGGCCGCACTTTCCACTGTGTCGTGCTCGGTTGGAAGGGGGTGCGGCCTTACCCGCCCGAGAGGAGGGGGTAATGCTAGGCTGAGTTTAACCAGCTCGAGTAATGGGTCCGCTATCGATGAGCCGAGCCCGATATTGGCAGGTGGGTAGTGAGGTCTCTTCCACTTACCTTATTGCGCGCGATGGGGCGGTAATCTGGTTTAAAGTATACTAGACCCTAGTGATATTCCAGATTTGAGCTGTACTGATATGTGGACTTAGATGAGGATTTGTATGCTTAAGTTGCATTTCGCATCGCATGGCCTTGGTACGGCCGACATCATTCATGTCTTGCATCGCATAGCCTTGGTACGGTTGACGATATTCATGGATTCACCAGCATGTTCCGCATTACTCTGATACTGCATATCTGCATTTCTACCTTGCACACACACTTTCACCACCCTCTAAGCTTTCTATAAGCTTATGCACGACCGTTGCGTGCAGGTGACGTTGGGACGCAGCAGCGCTAAGGTTGGAGCGCATAGCAAATCAGTTTGGAGCTTTTTGTCTATCATCATTGTATTGCCCTTTATGCTCACTGTACTTGTAAAGTTTTTTATCATAGTGGAAATGTGTTGGAGTTTTTGGTTGTTGGTTGTAGGTTATGCCTTTGGTTATGCTTATTACAAATTAAACTGATGTTGAAAATCCTCCTTGTAGCATCCCAGGATCGGAACCTGGCGTATGGGCGCTGGGAGCTGAGAATGGGGTTCTACGGAGGCTATTGACGCCGGATTCGGCGATCGGGAATTTTGTGAGCCCGGTTTCCGAATTTGGGGCGTGACATATAATATGTAAGTAGTTGGGCCCTTCGCTGCCCACTAAATTGACCCTGTACTTGTGCTAAAAAGTGAGGCCCAATTCACTTGTGTTAAATGTGAAATTTGCCCATATGAATGAACTACTGGGATGCCCATGAAGCACACCATAATATATGAATTTATGACCTTTATGGTTGGGCCCAAACCTTGCTTAGGGGCCCACCATGCTACCTAAGTATTGGGCTTAGTGGATTGCTTAGGCCTTGGGCCTTATTTCATGCTTGAGTAGTGGCAAGCTACCTCTTGGAAACTAGTTGAGGTTGGATGTCCTCCTGGGTGATCCTAAGGTAGGCTCATGAGTTTCTTTATGGATGGTAAAAGTCCCACCATAGACCTTAGGCCGTTTATTTGAGGCTAAATATGGATGTATGTGAAGCCTACCTCAATGTATGTTGGTCCAGGCCATTCAAGTCTTAGATCGCTCGATCATGGGAGTACTCTCTGCCTTGGGTTGCTGCTGGACTCACAATCCAGTAGCAGGCCCACTTGATCTTTTTATGATATATACACACTTCTATCTGGCGGGGTCCCCCAATGAGTATAGTTGGCCTTTATGAGATTATTTCCACATATTTAACTAATTTCTAGACCTTAACAGGTCTAGGAAGTCAAACGGGCCAAAAGTTTATCAAAGGGCTTTAAATGTACAATTTTATGATTAAAACTTTATTTGGCTGTGAGGCCCACCATATTGAGAACTTGTGTATGTGTTACATGCTTATGTTTTTCTTATAATCTTTGGGCTTAATCAGTGCATTCTTTTGGGTCACCTTTTAGTGATCACATAAGGACCCCATCTTAGATTAGAATTTTGGGGCATCTCATGGACCCAAAGTGGGTTGGGACGTCTCATCTTGGCCCAGCCATATATTGGGCTGACTTTCACCATTTTGATGGACTTGTCGGCTGAGATAAGGATAGTACTGGGCTCTTGGTTGCCCACTTAAATTACTAATTATTGGGTTGATGTAGTGGGGCCCATTTCATCCAAACTTAAACTTATTTTTGGGCCATATATTGTGTACATGGGTTGCCCACCAAGTCCAACTTAATGCATGGATTATATAGCCATTGGGAATTAAGCCTTGGGCCTTAATTCCCCTCTTGGAGCCCATATTGTTAAAAGTGGTATTATATCTTTTATGGCCTATTATGAGGAATATAAGTATGCGGTAACCTTTATTTTTATCTTAAATATTGGCCTTGGGCCTTCTATCCATATAGTTCATGGTTGATATGTCTTTTTGGAGAATGGTGGTTAAATGTCCCCATTATGGATCCCTCTAGCCCGGTTGTATTTAAGAGTGATTGGATACTCATCTTAGACTCTTGCTAGGCTCATTTCTGTCATGCCCTAGACTCGGTAACCGGAATCACAAGGAACTCGAAGGCCGGTTCTGGCCGTAACAGCCTCCATAGTACCCATTCTCGGCTCCTGAGGTAGGTTTCAATCCTGGGATCCTACAAGGAGGATTTTTTTCATAACAATATAATCATTACCAATACGAGCATACCCAAGATCACAACAAGTACATCTGAGAATAACAAAGGCATACATCGCAAAATTCACTATAAATTTGAACTTTTACAATCATTCATAGGGTCCAAAAGGACATATATAAGATAAAAGGAAAAGAGAGAAAGGTCAGCAACACTGGAGTTCTCAAATGCTCAGCTCTACTCCATGCTCTGCTGCTATGTCGCCGGCCTAGAATATCCTGCACGCATCAATCGTACATAAGCTTATAGAAGCTTAGAGGGTGGTGTAGGTGTGTGATAATGGTGCACAGAAGAGTAGTAGGAGATACAAGGAGAGAAGCATGATCAATGAGGATATCACTAGCCTTACCCAGGCTTATCATGAATAAGATGCAATGACTACTGGGTGCCATGTCAAGGCAATGCATGAAGGGGCTTGTACAACCAATGCTAATGCAGTGCAAGTAATGTCAGTGCTCATATCCAAACCACAAGTCATGTACATTTCCGATCATAAGGAAATCACCAGGGTCCATTATACTTTGAATGACCGCTCTCGAGACCCATACAGTCAAACGAGCGTAAGAGACCACATTACCCACCTGTGGACAACCAATCACCAACAAGGCCTGAAGGTAGCGAACCCATTTACGAGCTGGTCAGACTCAGCCTAGCAATGCCTCCCCACATCAGGCAGGTAAGGCCACACCCCTATCCAACCGACTACACGACAGTGGGAGTCGCGGCCTAATGGTATAAGGCCTTCGTGCGCTCATATATTTCACCCGGTCATGGCATTGGAGCAGATCCTTGGTACCATGGAAGTTTTAAAAATTTCACCCATGGGCATCCTATGCACCCGATATGCTCAACTAATATTTCCGGAGTCCACACATACGGCTATCCATGAATATCCCTATGGAGGTAAGGCCCTGATAAAGTAAGGGCGGATATCCATAAGCTATGCAATGCCAGATGCATGAATCATACAATCACCCATGCATCAATCCCAAGTATCCATCTCTCGGGGAGATACCGACATGTCCTACACAATGACACAACCATGGTCAATCATACCTCAACCAAGCATGCATATAATGCGTATGAGAGTGGGCCATGAAGATAAATAGGGGTGCCAATGAGGTGAAGATGAACTCTCTACCTAACCATGAAGGGTCTAGGTACTTAACCAATTCCTTATAAGGAATACAACCACTAGTGGGGGCCCATATACCTAGGGTAGCCCACGAGACTAAGGAGAACAATGATATGGGCCTAAATAGATGAAACGAGCCTAGCAAGGATCTATGGTGGGCCTTTAACCATCCATAGAAGCCCATGGGCCTACCTGAGGGCCACCAATGTGGACATCCAACCACAATTGGTCTTCAAGAGGTAGCCCATCTCTAATTGATTACGGATTAAGGCCCAAGGCCGACACAACATTAGAAATAAGAAATGGGCAGCCATTACATACCACATACATTCATGTTGGGCTTCAAAAAGGTGGCCCAAGGCCTATCCAAAACATTGGTCCAAGGGGAACACACATAGCCCAACCCATATATACCACTATGGGCCCGTAAGGGAAAGGTTAGGGCCCAACCTAAAGGCCACTAATCCCATATATTGTGATGGCCTAGTAGGCAGCCCATTGCTCAAATCACATGAGCAAATGTCATGCTCTTAGTCAAGTCAGTTAGGCCTACAACCCGGCCCAAGTATAAAGTTGATTTGGTGGGCAACCAAGGGCCCATATACTTGTGTAGTCCGGCCCACTAATCCAACACAATAGTATGGTAAAAATGGCCCAAGAGTTCAATGGGCCTATCTGGAAAGTTCCAGCCCAATTGGGCCTAAAGAGTTCAACAACTATCTACATTCATGGACCCAATTAAATCAACTGTGGTGGGCTTCAAAAGTGCATTTATTAAGCCCAACATTTAAGAAAATAAAAGTATAAATTATTACCTTTAAGATTCTTCACAATGTGTTGGGCCCCACTCCTCAAAATTTCAGCCCAAAGGCCAAACATAATTATAACATGTTGTTGTCCTAAATTTGGGCACTCCATTGGAGTGGGCCCAGGGCCTATAAAACTCTAGGAATTGAGGGCCAAGGTCCCTCATCATGCACACAATGATAGGAAACCCAAAAAGGTGGCCCACCATCAGACGAAACATTTTTGAATTATAATTTTTATCAAGGCATATTGCTGGACTGCACAGCAGAAAATTCTGGCAAACCAACCATCTTGGCCCATTCTTTTGGATGCCCAAATGGGGTCAGTTGGGGCTAAAATTTTACAGACTGATACTTCAATAGGTACACACCCCCACAAAATTTTAGAATTTTTGGATATTCCTAAGTATTTTAATTAATTTGAACAAAACAGTTTGTCTAGAAAATCGGACAGACCTGGACGTCCCAATGTGGTGGGCCAGTCTGGCCCTCGTCACGGTGTGCACAGGGGTCCATTAGCTCTGAAACTTGGTAGGTAAGTCCCAACATAGGTAAAAAACAACTCCACAAATTTTCAGAATTTTTGGACATTTAAAAATATTTTAATTTATTTAAAGAAATCAATCTATCCTGAAAAATCGGACTGATCTGGACACCATATTGTAATAGGCCGGTCCAGCCTCTACCATGGTATGTACAGGTGTCCATTGGCCCCAAAATTTTGTAGGTTGGTCCTACCATGAGTGGAACATTTCCCTGTAAATTTTTATAATTTTTAGACACCCAAAAGTATTTTAATAAATTTTGGAATTCCAACCAGTCCAGGGTGGAATGTTGCTGGAACAGTGCAGAAAATCCAGACTGTCCACCTCACTTGGACCACACCTTTGGGACCCCAATGTATGTCAGATGGGGCTGAAATTTGGTATGGTTGTAGGTGGATCATAAGTATATAAGAATCATATATTATTTTGTTTCATTATTCCTACCAAAGACCCATAAATCAGGCCCCAAGGTGGCCCAAAAATCTGTCCAAGCAGATTTGGATAGCAACATGTAATAGAAATGATTAAAATATAAACATGGTTTTCCATGGAATTTAACCCCAGGAATTTGTATGGTAGACCACCCCAGTGGGTCCCACAAATGTCCAGACCTTCCCCATCATCAAATACCCCTTGCATGTGTCCCATTTAGGTGGATTTGGGGGCCACATGTCTAAGGATGGACTGTTATAGGTGTCCAAGCTCCATGGTTGGTCTAGATTTTTGTTGGCCTACAAGGTGGGCCACACATGCAAGATTAGAATTCTATCATAAAGAAAAAAAAATAAAGAATCGGCCACAAGAGGATGGGCTCCTCCACATTGAGGCCCTCCCCTTCATCAATCACACCATACATTCCTTCTATTCATATGTTATAACAAAGATCCACCACATACATGTTCTAGATTCAAGATCAATGGTTGGGATGTCATCCCAATCATGATTCTAGGGTCTATATAACCTATCAGGCTATGGAATCCAAGTAATCCTCCATGATGGGGGCCTATAGAGGGGAAACCTCATGCATGGACATGCATGCATCAAATATGCCATTTAGCCACAACTAAGGGGTGATGTAGGATCTCCACCATGGATTGGTGGGTCCTACACTTCCCACAAAAGAGATCTAAGGATATGAAAATATAAATCCTAAGTCCTAGGAGTACACCCACCTTAGATTGCCTCAAACTTGGACCTCCTAGCTCCTAGTGCACCAAGGGATCCATATCAGTGGGTGAGATTGGATTTAGATGGTTAGATTTAGAGGATTAAAGGGGAAATGGGGCTGGAGAAGAGAGGGAGATGGAAGAGAAGTTGCTGGAGAAGAAGAGAGAGAGAGAGAGAGAGAGAGAGAGAGAGAGAGAGAGAAATGAGAGGGAAAGAGAGGGAAAAGCTTTTTAAGGGAAGTAATCATAGCCTATGGTGACAATAACAATGTTGTTAGGGTAGTGTTTAGGGTGGGTAGTGTTTATTCCATGCAATAGTGTAGTGTGTATGTGTATGGTGTGCATGAAAAATTGTGCCATGGAGGTGGTCCACATGTATTTGTACAAAAAGTGGGCCACATGATGAAATGCTCATAACTTTTGATTCATAGGTGGGATTGACGCACAAGACGCGTCGTTGGAACCGCAACGACGATACGAACGAGATGGCATAGGTCTCGGGTTAATCCGAGTTGGGTCTATATGACTGAACTCAAGATGACTGTAAAAACAATCCGAGGGTCGCGGGTCACCGGAATTCGACCGGTAAGACTGCGAGACCATGATGAGCAAGATGCATACTCACACACACACATGCACACATGGGAACTATGGTCGGGTCTCACAATCCTCCCCACCAACAAAGAAATTTCATCCTCGAAATTGACCAATATAGGACAAAAGAAAAAAAAACAAAACACCACCATCATATAACAATCATCATACAAGGAAGGCAATACAAACAATCATATATCTATCAATCATCAAACAAATGGGGATAACGCTCTCTAATCTTGGCCTTGCATTCTCAAGACGCCTCGGCCTCCGAATGATGACCTCATTGCACCTTCACCAAGGGAATGACCTTGGTCCTGAGGACCTGCTCCTTCCGATCAAGAATACGAATTAGCTGCTCAATGTAGGAAGCATCCTCACGGACCTCAAGTGGCTGCCAATCAATTATGGGAATAGTGTCCGACCCACATTTCCGTAACATAGAAACATGGAATACACCGTAGATCGTGGACAACTCAGGAGGTAAGGGAAGCCTATAGGCCACAGCGCCTACGCGCTCGATAATCTTAAAAGGTCCAATAAATCTTGGGACAAGCTTGCCCTTCACACCAAAGCGTACCACACCTTTCATAGGCGAGACCTTGAGATATACCATGTCCCCAACTGTGAACTTGAGGGGTCGACGCTGATGATCAGCAAAACTCTTCTGCCGGCTCTGAGCTGTGTGCATCCTTTGCCTGATAACATCAATAGCCTCTGACGTCTGCAATACAAGCTCGAGACCTAAGAGACGACGCTCTCCAACCTCAGTCCAACAACTAGGAGATCTTCGTGGTCTACCATAAAGTGCCTCAAAAGGAGCCATGCCGATAGTTGCCTGATAGTTATTGTTGTACGCGAACTCTGTGAGGCGCATATGCTCATCCCAACTACCCGCAAAGTCGATCACACAAGCTCTAAGCATATCCTCAAGGATCTGGTTGACCCTTTCGGTCTACCCATCTGTCTGCAGATGATAAGCGGTGCTGAGACGCAAAATTACCCCCAACGCCTGCTGGAAACTCCTCCAAAACTGAGACGTAAATCTAGAGTCTCGGTCTGAAACTATCGAAACTGAGACGCCGTGCAGTCTCACAATCTCCTCAATGGCTATCCTTGCCAACCGGTCCATAGACCAGGAAGCACGCACTAGAATGAAATGAACCGACTTTGTTAAACGATCGATGATAACCAAGATAGTATCGTGACCGCGCTGAGTCCTTGACAACCCTGCAATGAAGTCCATCGATACGTGCTCCCACTTCCACTCTGGAACGCTCAACGGCTGCAAGGGACCAGGGGGTCTCTGATGATCGGCCTTAACATGCTGGTATGTGTCACACTCAACCACAAAACTTGTAATCTGACGCTTCATCCCCTGCCAGAAGTACTGCCTCCTCATATCATGATACATCTTCATGGAGCCCGGGTGGATAGTAAGTCTCGATCGGTGTGCCTCGGTCAACAGATCACGACGCAACTCTAGCACATTCGGTACACACAATTGACCTCTGAAGCGTAATCCACCATCGAAACCAATCTACCAGTCTGACTGCTCCACGGATGTGGCCTCTGCTCGGTACTCCTGAAGTGACTCGTCCGTCTGCTGAGCTTCGATCATCCTAGCCACCAAAGAGGGTTGAATTGATAAGCTCGAAAGCTGAACAATGGAAGACTGTCGACCGAACTCAAAGTGAAACTCTGAAACATCCTCGAGTATCTACCACTGCCGAACCATCATATGTGCCACCAACCCTCGTGGCTGACGGCTGAGCGCATCCGCCACCACGTTTGCCTTACCCGGGTGGTACTGAAGGTCAAAATCATAATCTTTCAGCAACTCCATCCATCGCCTCTGTCGCAGGTTCAACTCGGACTACAAAAATAGATACTTCAAGCTCTTATAATCCGAGAAGAGCTCGAACCTGACCCCATATAGATAATGCCTCCACACCTTTAGTGCGAAGATAACTGTTGCAAGCTCCAAATCATGAGTGGGGTAGTTCAGCTCATGGACCTTGAGCTAGCGTGAGGCATACGCCACTAGCTTCCCGTGCTGCATCAGTACAACACCCAAGCGAACTCTAGAGGCATCGGTGAAAACAAGAAAACCCTCACTCCCATCAGGAAGAGTGAGAACAGGAGCAGACATGAGGTGGTCCTTCAACTCCGCAAATGCCTTCTCACAAGCGTCACTCCAGACGAACTCGATGCCCTTCTACGTCAACCGGGTCAGCGGTGCTGCAATACGGGAGAAACCCTCGATAAATCGTCGATAATATTCCACTAGACCAAGGAAGCTGCGAATCTCGGACGAGTTCGTGGGCTGGCCCCACTGATGTACTACATCAACCTTCGAGGGGTCCACAGCGACCCCCTCCCTCGTCACTATGTGACCGAGGAACTTCATCTCCTTCTGCCAAAACTCGCACTTCTCTAGCTTCGCATACAGCTGGTGACCACGAAGGGTCTCAAGCACAATCCGCAGGTGCTCAGCATGGTCCTCTCAGGTCCTCAAATATACAAGAATATCATCAATGAATACCACCACGAACTGATCGAGGAACGGCTGAAAAACCTCATTCATCAGCTGCATGAATATGGCGGGCGCGTTGGTCAGTCCGAACGACATGACCAGAAACTCAAAGTGACCATAGCGTGTTCGGAAAGCCGTCTTTGGAATGTCCTCTTTTCGAACCCGAATCTGATGGTAACCGGAACGTAAGTCTATCTTGGAAAAATACTGCGCACCCTGCAACTGATCGAACAGATCATTAATACAGGGAAGCAGGTATCGATTCTTGATGGTGACTCTGTTGAGCTCACGATAGTCCACACAGAGTCGCAACGAACCATCCTTCTTCTTCACAAACAATACCGGGGCTCCCTAAGGTGAACTGCTGGGATGAATAAAACCTAACTCCCGGAGCTCATCTAACTGCTCCTACAGTTACCTCAACTCTAACGGTGCCATCCGGGAGGGGGCCTTCGAGATAGGTGTGGCACCGGGCACCAAATCAATCTGAAACTCCACCTGCCAACGTGGCGGCAAACCCAGTATCTCCTGAAACACATCCGGGTACTCACAAACAACTGGCAGCTGCTCAATACTCTCTGCCATAGAATCCTCAACGACTAAAGCCAATAAACTAGATAGTAGCTCTCCTTTGGGCTCGGCAACGAACTGGAACACTGGCAAGCCTGGGATATGAAACGTGACTGTCCTCGCGGCACAGTCCAAGATGGCACGATACTCTGTAAGCCAGTCCATACCCAGAATCACATCGAATCCTTCCATCGGCATCATGAATAGATCAGCAGGGAGGAACATCTCGCCCACTAACACCGGGCAAGAAAGACAGTGACGGGTCAGCACAATAGACTTCCCCATGGGAGTCAAAACGGTCAAGGCCTCAAACAAGGCCTCCGACGGAATACCGGTCGATCGGCAAAACTGCTCGGCCACAAAAGAATGGAAAGCACCAGAATCAAACAAAACATGAGCAACATAAGCATAAATAAGAAGAATACCCTCAACGACTCTACCGGTCGATGACTGCGGGTCTGACACAGCGCACACTACGCGAGAATAAAAACGGCCACGAGGCTGGTAGGGAAGCAATGGGAAGGCGAGGTCTGAATCCGAGCCTGTTTGGGCTCTATACACACTGGACCTAGGGATCAAACAACATACGGATATCCCCTCTCTGCTGGTCTTTGCAAAATTTCTTCATCGCTATTCTTCTTGTCTCTCTTCTTCTTGTCTCTCTTGAGGTGGTCTACTGGCCCTCTGTGCTCGAGGAGGATCCCTAGGAGTGGCCGGTGGAAGCTATGCTCTCTGCTGCTGCTGAGGAAGACGAGGAGGGGGCAACTGCGGTGGCCGCTGCTGCTGAATGGGGAGAGGGCACTCACGCCTCCGATGCCTGGCTTGTTCACAACCGAAGCATACGCCGGAAAAGGGGTCGGAAGATGAAGCAACAGGCAATACTGATGACGATGAAGAGGCTCTTGGTGAGCCGCAGTGCCGCCGTACCCCCGATCTGCCCCTCCTCCTCTGGCCGACGATCTTTGCCTAGAAGCTGGCCGGTGGTGCACTCCTCTTCCGGTCTCCACCGGAACTCTGCTCTCTCGATCTCTGGGTCATAGCCCAGTCCTCCTCATAAACTAGTGCCCGATGCACAACCTGGTCAAACGTCTCTAAGCAATGCCCCACCACACGGCTGCGAAGGGCAGGACGCAAACCGGTTACAAAACGACAGGCCCTCATCTTCTCATCGCTGGCGAGATGAGGAGCAAATCTAGACAAGGCCAAGAAACGGGCCTTATACTGAGATATAGTCATATCGCCCTGCACTAGGGTGTCAAACTCGATCGCCCGCTGGATCTGAACATGCTCAGGGAAGAACTTCTGGTCGAAGCGGGTCACAAACTCCTCCCATGTCCAAACGAACTGAGCCCCGACCATCCTAGACACGGATGACCACCAATGTTAGGCCTCACCCTGAAGAAGGTAGGTGGCAAGGGATACTCTCTAGCCCGCAGGACACTGAATAGTATCAAAAATCCTCGCAACCTCAGTACGCCAAGCCTCAGCTACAGAAGGGTCAGGATCACCACTAAACCTCGGGGGATCATGCTGGCAGAACTCTTGGCCTATCGCACTAGCATGCAGTAAGTCAGACTGCCCGGAAACCTCAGTAGTAGATGGCTGACGGGTCTGCAATGCGGTGGCAACCAGCTGCATCAGCTGCTGGAAATGCTCAGCTCCTATAGGTACTGTCGGAAAAGCAGGGGCAACACTCGCCTCAGGTGGAGGCACAGGTACGGCCGTCGGAGCAGGGACCCTCCGAAACCGGAAATGACGGGCGAGGAGGGGGAATAGGTGGGGAACCGGGCCTGGAGCCTTTGTGGCAACCGGAATGGGGCCGAGGAGAGGGGATTGGTGGGGGAACTGGAGCAACTGGAGGTACGGGCGCTACGGGCTCAACTGGGGGAGCAGACCGGATAGGGACCTCAGGAATCGGGTCCCCAACAACGGGTGCAGGATGTGCTCGAGTAGGATGGGTACCTCGGGTGCCTCATCCACGGGCACCACGACCACAGGCGCCACGACCACGGGTGCCACTACCACGGGCGCCACATCCACACGTCATCGTCTACAAAATAATGACGTCGCAAGGAATCAAGACAATTATAGGCTCAATACGGAGCGAAGAGAAGAATCTCGGGATACTACTTGTCCTATGTTCTTGGTAGACATGTGATGTTATCCTGAGTTATTCCAGAATTACTTGCTATGCTCTGATACCAACTCTTGTCACGCCCCAGACTCGGTAACAGGAATCACAAGGAACCCGATGGCCGGTTCTGGCCGTAACAGCCTCCATAGTACCCCATTCTCGGCTCCTGAGGTAGGTTCCGATCCTGGGATCCTATAAGGAGGATTTTTTTCATAACAATATAATTATTACAAATACGAGCATACCCAAGATCACAACAAGTACATCTGAAAATAACAAAGGCACACATCGTAAAATTCACTATAAATTTGAACGTTTACAATCATCTATAAGGTCCAAAAGGACATACATGAGATAAATGGAAAAGAGAGAAAGGTCAGCAACACTGGAGTTCTCAAATGCTCAGCTCTTCTCCATGCTCTGCTACTATGTCGCCTGCCTAGAGTATCCTACACACATCAATCATGCATAAGCTTATAGAAGCTTAGAGGGTGGTGTAGGTGTGTGATAATGGTGCACAGAAGAGTAGTAGGAGATATAAGGAGAGAAGCATGATCAATGAGGATATCACTAGCCTTACCCAGGCTTATCATGAATAAGATGCAATGACTACTAGGTGCCATGTCAAGGCAATGCATGAAGGGGCTTGTACAACCAATGCTAATGCAGTGCAAGTAATGTCAGTGCTCATATCCAAACCACAAGTCATGTACATTTTCGATCATAAGGAAATCACCGGGGTCCATTACACTGTTGAATGACTGCCGCTCTACAGACCCCGCATAGTCAAATGAGCGTAAGAGACCTCACTACCCGCCCGCGGACAGCCAATCACCAAAAAGGCCTGAAGGTAGCGGACCCATTTACGAGCTGGTCAGACTCAGCCTAGCAATGCCTCCTCACATCAGGCAGGTAAGGCCACACCCCTATCCAACCGACTACACGACAGTGGGAGTCGCGGCCTAATGGTATAAGGCCCTCGTGCGCTCATATATTTCACCCGGTCATGGCATTGGAGCAGATCCTTGGTACCATGGAAGTTTTAAAAATTTCACCCATGGGCATCCTATGCACCCGGTATGCTCAACTAATATTTCCGGAGTCCACACATACGGCCATCCATGAATATCCCTATGGAGGTAAGGCCCTGATAAAGTAAGGGCGGATATCCATAAGCTATGCAATGCCAGATGCATGAATCATACAATCACCCATGCATCAATCCCAAGTATCCATCTCTCGGGGAGATACCGACATGTCCTACACAATGACACAACCATGGTCAATCATACCTCAACCAAGCATGCATATAATGCGTATGAGAGTGGGCCATGAAGATAAATAGGGGTGCCAATGAGGTGAAGATGAACTCTCTACCTAACCATGAAGGGTCTAGGTACTTAACCAATTCCTTATAAGGAATACAACCACTAGTGGGGGCCCATATACCTAGGGTAGCCCACGAGACTAAGGAGAACAATGATATGGGCCTAAATAGATGAAACGAGCCTAACAAGGATCTATGGTGGGCCTTTAACCATCCATAGAAGCCCACGGGCCTAACTAATATTTCCGGTGTCCACACATATGGCCATCCACGAATACCCCTGTGGAGGAAAGGCCCTGATAAAGTAAGGGCGGATATCGATAAGCTATGCAATGCCAGATGCATAAATCATACAATCACCCATGCATCAATCCCAAGCATCCATCTCTCGGGGAGATACCGACATGTCCTACACAATGACACAACCATGGCCAATCATACCTCAACCAAGCATGCATATGATGCGTATGAGAGTGGGCCATGAAGATGAATAGGGTTGCCAATGAGGTGAAGATAAACTCTCTACCTAACCATGAAGGGTCTAGGTACTTAACCAATTCCTTATAAGGAATACAACCTCTAGTGGGGGCTCATATACCTGGGGTAGCTCACGAGACTAAGGAGAACAATGATATGGGCCTAAATAGATGAAACGAGCCTTGCAAGGATCTATGGTGGGCCTTTAGCCATCCATAGAAGCCCACGGGCCTACCTTAGGGCCACCAATGTGGACATCCAACCACAATTGGTCCTCAAGAGGTAGCCCATCTCTAATTGATTGCGGATCAAGGCCCAAGGCCCACACAACATTAGAAATAAGAAATGGGTAGCCATTACATACCACATACATTCATGTTGGGCTTCAGAAAAGCGGCCCAAGGCCTATCCAAAACATGGGTCCAAGGGGAACACACATAGCACAACCCATATATACCACTATGGGCCCATATGGGAAAGGTTAGGGCCCAACCTAAAGGCCACTAATCCCATATATTGTGATGGCCTAGTGGGCAGCCCATTGCTCAAATCACATGGGCAAATGTCATGCTCTTAGTCAAGTAAGTTGGGCCTACAACCCAGCCCAAGTATAAAGTTGATTTGGTGGGCAACCAACGGCCCATATACTTGTGTAGTCCGGCCCACTAATCCAACACAATAGTATGGTAAAAATGGCTCAAGAGTTCAATGGGCCTATCTGGAAAGTTCCAGCCCAATTGGGCCTAAAGAGTTCAACAACTAGCTACATTCATGGACCCAATTAAATCAACTGTGGTGGGCTTCAAAAGTGCATTTATTAATCCCAACATTTAAGGAACTAAAGATATAAATTATTACCTCTAAGATTCTTCGCAATGTGTTGGGCCCCACTCCTTAAAATTTCAGCCCAAAGGCCAAACATAATTATAACATGTTGTTGTCCTAAATTTGGGCACTCCATTGGAGTGGGCCCACGGCCTATAAAACTCTAGGAATTGAGGGCCAAGGTCCCTCATCATGCATACAATAATAGGAAACCCAAAAAGGTGGCCCACCATCAGACGAAACATTTTTAAATTATAATTTTTATTAAGGCATATTGCTGGACTGCACAGCAGAAAATTCTGGCAAGCCAACCATCTTGGCCCATTCTTTTTGATGCCCAAATGGGGTCAGTTGGGGCTGAAATTTTACAGAGTGATACTTCAATAAGTGAGACACACCCCCACAAAATTTCAGAATTTTTGGATATTCCTAAGTATTTTAATTAATTTGAACAAAACAGTCTGTCCAGAAAATCAGACAGACCTGGACGTCCCAATGTGGTGGGCCAGTCCGGCCCTCGCCATGGTGTGCACAGGGGTCCATTAGCTCTGAAACTTTGTAGGAAGATCCCACCATATATAAAAAACAACTCCACAAATTTTCAGACTTTTTGGACATTTAAAAGTATTTTAATTTATTTAAAGAAATCGATCTATCCTGAAAAATCGGACTGATCTGGACACCATATTATAATGGGCCGGTCCAGCCTCCACCATGGTGTGTACAGGTGTCCATTAGCCCCAAAAATTTTTAGGTTGGTCCTACCATGAGTGGAACACCTCCCTGTAAATTTTTATAATTTTTAGACACCCAAAAGTATTTTAATAAATTTTGGAATTCCAACCTGTACAGGGTGGAATGTTGCTGGAAAGTGCAAAAAATTCATACTGTCCACCTCACTTGGACCACACCTTTGGGACCCCAATGTATGTCAGATGGGGCTGAAATTTGGTATGGTTGTAGGTGGATCATAAGTCTATAAGAATCATATATTATTTTGTTTCATTATTCCCACCAAAGACCCATAAATCAGGCCCCAAGGTGGCCCAAAAATCTGTCCAGGCAGATTTGGACAGCAACATGTAATAAAAATGATTAAAATATAAACATAGTTTTTCATGGAATTTAACTCCAGGAATTTGTGTGGTAGACCACCCTAGTGGGCCCCACAAATGTCCAAACCTTCCCCATCATCAAATACCCCTTGCATGTGTCCCATTTAGGTGGATTTGGGGGCCACATGTCTAATGATGGACTGCTATGGGTGTCCAAGCTCCATGGTTGGTCTGGATTTTTGTTGGCCTACAAGGTGGGCCACACATGGAAGATCAGAATTCTATCATAAATAAAAAAATTAAAGAATCAGCCACAAGAGGAGGGGCTCCTCCACATTGAGGCCCTCCCCTTCATCAATCACACCATACATTCCTTCTATTCATATGTTACAACAAAGATCCACCACATGCATGTTGTAGATTCAAGATCAATGGTTGAGATGTCATCCCAACCATGATTCTAAGGTCTAGATGACCTATCATACTATGGAATCCAAGTAATCCTCCATGATGGGGGCCTATAGAGGGGAAACCCCATGCATGGACATGCAAGCATCAAATAGGCCATTTGGCCACAACTAAGGGGTGATGTAGGATCTCCACCATGGATTGTGGGTCCTACACTTCCCACAAAAGAGATCTAAGGATATGAAAATAGAAATCGTAAGTCCTAGGAGTACACTCACCTTAGATTGCCTCAAACTTGGACCTCCTAGCTCCTAGTGCACCAAGGGATCCATATCAATGGGTGAGATTGGATTTAGATGGTTAGATTTAGAGGATTAAAGGGAAAATGGGGCTGGAGAAGAGAGGGAGATGGAAGAGAAGTTGCTGGAGAAGAAGAGAAAAGAGAGAGAGAGAGAGAGAGAGAGAGAGAGAGAGAGAGAGAGAAATGAGAGGGAAAGAGAGGGAAAAACTTTTTAAGGGAAGTAATCATAGCCTATGGTGGCAATAACAATGTTGCTAGGGTAGGTTAGGTGTGGGTAGTGTTTAGGGTGGGTAGTGTTTATTCCATGTAGTAGTGTAGTGTGTGTGTGTATGGTGTGCATGGAAAATTGTGCCATGGAGGAAGTCCACATGCATTTGTACAAAAAGTAGGCCACATGATGAAATGCTCATAACTTTTGATCCATAGGTCGGATTGACGCACAAGATGCGTCGTTGGAACCGTAACGACGATACGAACGAGATGGCATAGGTCTCGGGTTAATCTGAGTCCGGTCTATGTGACTGAACTCAAGGTGACTACAAACACAATCTGAGGGTCGCGGGTCACCGGAATTCGACCAGTAAGACCGCATGACCATGATGAACAAGATGCATACTCACACACACACATGCACACATGGGAACTAGGGTTGGGTCTCACAATTTCTATGTTACTTAGACCCGTAGCTTGTACACCTCGTGGGCTACCCTAGGTAAATGGGCCCCCACTAGAAGTTAGATTCCTTAAGGATATTGTCTAAGTACCTAGTCTTGGTTCCTTCTTGGATAGGAGGAATGTAATATATGTTGTATATCGCCATATAGTATGATTAAATTCATCTTCATTACCCATGTACATCATTGTATGCTTAGTTGACATTATGTGCGTGTGGTCATATTGTGTCATTGGGCATTGCATGTTACCTTCTCCGAGGGACGTAATATTCCCTCTTGAGCACGTTGGATGCTTGGAATTGATGCATGGTTGATTGTGTGATTCATGCATCTGGCATGGCATAGCATATGGACAATTATCGCCCTTGCTTCATCAAGGTTATAGCCTCCATAGTTACATCGTGGATGGCCATGATTGGACACCGAAAATGTTATCTGAGCATACAGGGTGCATAGGATGCCCATAGGTGAAATTTTTAAAACTTCCATGGTACCAAGGATCTGCTCCAACGCCGTGACCAAGTGGAAACTATGAGCGCACAAGGGCCTTACACCTTTATGCTGTGACTCCCACTGTCGAGTAGTCGGTTGGATAGGGGTGTAGCCTTACTCGCCTAATGTAAGGAGGCATTGCTAAGCTGAGTCTGACCAGTTCGTAAATGGGTCCGCTACCTTCAGGCCTTGCTGGTGATTAGTTGTCCGCAGGTAGGGTAGTGAGGTCTCTTACGCTTGTTTGACTGTGCGGGGTCTGTAAAGTGGCAGTCATCCAGTAGTGTAATAGACCCCGGTGATTTTCTTATGATGGAAATGTACTTGATATGTGGATTAGATATGAGCACTGGCATTACTTCGCATTGCATTTGCATCAGCTGTGTAAGCCTCATATTCTATCGCCTTGGCATGACACCTAGTACTCATTGCATTACAGTACTCATTGCATTATATAGCCTTGGTATGGCTTCCTGCATTATTGTACTACCTTTGTATAGCTTCTTGCGTTCATGACAGCCTTGGTAAGGCTGATGGTGTTGGCTTTAATCATGTTTCCTTCATGTATCTCTTATTATTCTTCTATGCACTATTATCACACACCTTCACCACCCTCTAAGCATCTATAAGTTTATGCATGATTGATGCGTGCAGGAGATCCAAGGCAGGCGTTGTAGCGACAGAGTGTGGAGTAGAGTTGAGCTTGAGGACCCCAGTGTTGCAGACTTTCATTTCCTTCTTCTATTATCTTATGTATGTCCTTTTGGACCTTATGGATACTTGTAAAAGTTCAAATTTATAGTGAATTTTGTGATGTGTGCTTTGGTTATTCTCAGAGATACTTGTTGTGATCTTGGGTATGCTCGTATTGGAAATAGTTATACGGTTATATATGAAAATCCTCCTTGTGGGATCCCAAGATCGGAACCTGCCTCAAAAGCCGAGAATGGGGTACTACGGAGGCTGTTGCGGCCAGAACCGGCTATTGGGTTCCTTGTGAGTTCGGTTACCGAGTTGGGGGCGTGACATTGGGTCTAAGGTTTGGATCACCAAGGTACCTCATGATTTACCTATTTTTCACTATATTTCATGTCCTCTTGTGTCTTCGATCTTTTGTTTTCAAGGGTTCAACCGACTTATCGACATACGGACACATGTAGTGCACTAATAGGAAGGTGCTAAGATAGTTAACACGTCTCTAGCATGCCACTTTGAGTTATCAACAAGGTTATGTCCAAGTATAGAAAATGAGATTTCAAATATGTCATAGGTATCATATGCAAGTATAGTGGGGAGTCCCATGTATGTAATGGTTTGCACGAGGCTAAATATCTGACGGACAGTTAGTGCGGTCAATAGATATATGGCGAATGTAGGAAATGAGCATTGGAATGTTGTTAAGTAGATTCTAAGGTATCTTAAGTGCACAATCGACACTAAAATCATGTTCGGAGGACATGGAACTTCAAGTGGAGCTGTAAACTATATGGATTCGGATTATACAAGTGATCTAGACAACAAGAGGTTCGCTATGGGATATCTTTTTACATTAGCAGGCCGACCGGTATGTTGGAGACCTACGTTATAGTCTATAATAGAATTCTCTACAACCGATGTATAATATATAGTTGTGACAGAGGCATCAAAGGAGGCACTATGGTTGAAAGGTCTAATAGGAGAACTCAGGTTGAAGTAAGAGGTGATTCGTTTACATTGCGATAGTAAGAGTTCTATCCATCTAGCGATGAATCAGGTGTATTACGCGAGAACCAAGAACATCAACGTGATGTTCCATAAGATACAAGAACTCATTACTTCTAAATAGATTCTGTGGATTATACAAGTGATCTAGACAACAGGAGGTTCGCTACGGGATATCTTTTCACATTAGCAGGCCGACTGGTATGTTGGAGGCCTACGTTATAGTCTATAATAGAATTCTCTACAACCAATGCATAATATATAGTTGTGACAGAGGCATCAAAAGAGGCACTATGGTTGAAAGGTCTGATAGGAGAACTCAGGTTGAAGCAAGAGGTGATTCGTTTACATTGCGATAGTAAGAGTTCTATCCATCTAGCGATGAATCAGGTGTATTACGCGAGAACCAAGCACATCAACATGATGTTCCATAAGATACAAGAACTCATTACTTCTAAATAGATTCTGTTTTAAAATATCCACATGGACAATGATGCCATTGATATGTTGACTAAGCCGATGACCAGAGGGAGTTCAAGTATTGCTTGTGCTTGATCAATCTCTCCATCCATTATTAAGATTGTGCACCATTGCGCAGGGGTGTAAATGGATATGCATTCTAGGTGGAGAATGCTGGGAGCAGTCTATGCTCAAGGTGGAGGTTGTAAGAGAGATTTTTAAGGTGACTTATCATAATGCAAGTCAATGTGGAAATTATTGCGTAAAATGCCTTGGATTTTGCCAATCTGCTAGTGTAGAGAAGCCCTATCTCAGTTCAACCGATGTCTTTTTAGTTCAACCAAATTAGGGAAGGTTTCTTAGTTTTCTCACTATGAAGATTTACACATTTTCATTTCAATCAAAATATGTGAGTTGGTTTATTTCGATTTGACAGAAGGTCCCATTCGGTCTGACTGATAGGTTACACAGATTAGTACAAATCGTGGTATTTAACTCCGTTTTCGATTAGGGCTTAGATTATACGAATGCTTTCTCTCTAAGGGCAAGAGTTTTGTAAGGTGAGTCAATTTTCTACACTTGTAAGGGCATGTGAAGGGATTTTTTCAAGGGGCCAGAGTTTTTTTAGGTGCGCATTGTAAGGGGAGATTGGGTTTCTGTTGTAATCGAAGAAGATGAGGGGTGTAAACTCTAATGCTTTTAATTATAGTGGATTTATATCATTTTGTGTCATAATTATTTCCCACAAGGATTTTCTACATTAATTATCTTATGCTTTGTATAATTATTTCATTGGTTATTGTTTATTTGATTGTTTTATTTTTTGTTGAACATACTTTCACAAAGTGTATAAATTAACTATGGTATTAGATCCAAATTTCTAATACCTAAGGTTGATCTGGATTTATTATGGCTGGGATTAGATTATAGTGGTGTGAGATAAGTGTTGGAACTCCAATAGGGAGTACTCCTATGATTTCCTAACTTATGAGCATTATTCTACGATATCTAGCAGGCCTTAGATTGTAACCCTCATTTGGCTAGTGGTGACTTTAAGTTATATGCATTATCTCATCTAAGTAAAATCACACCTTAATCACATAAATGCTACAGGAGAGTAAGTGAGGACATCATGCTTGCATGAAAGCATTCATTGACTAATAATAAGTTGGCAATCCAACATCTAAACTAATTCCTTACTATTGAAACATCAATTTTAAAACTTTTGCATAAAATATATTAACAATTAAACATCTCAGTAACTCAATATTTTTCTTATTATAAAACAATAATGTCTTTTTCATATAAAATTAATTGTCTAGCATAATATAAAATAAAGAAAAAGAAACACATCTTCTAATATATTCAATATGAATACAAGTACACTCTTAATCTAATACTAAATCTATCCAAACCTTGTTTAGAAACGTATTCAACAAAGTAACTTTGTTTGAAAATATTTCTCCACATAACTATCGATAATAACTTAGTAATGACTGAGGTAAGATAAACCTCTATCCAACATTTGTGATCTAACTTGTATGTTTCTGTGATTTCTGACCCCGAGATACTGGTTCTTGATTGCATGCATTTCTGAAGCCACATCTTTCATGCACATTCGTTCTCTTGGAGATTCTGAAGAGCATAAGACACCGATTCTGACCATTAAAATCAAGCATTCATGCATTCTATTTCTTGTATTGATATGATTTCCATTGTCCTGAGTAACTTCAGTGTCTTCTATAAGTAGTTGTGGCTCAACAATCTCCATTATTCGTTCAGGCAAAACCAACTTAGCGAAATGATGAAGGCTTAGATTGTCCATAAACATGCCATCAGTTGGCCCCTTTCCAGTGACCATCTCCAATAGAAGGATTCCATAGCTGTAAACATCCCCTTGTGTAGATGCTTTACTGCCCATCGCATATTCTGTAATTTATACCTCTCATATTAGAATGTAAGTGATCATTTGGATAAAAATAATATTAAAGGTTCAATTTAGAGAGAGAGGGAATTCTATTTAAACAAGTAATTAGCATTTTTTCTATTCTAAGGATCTAAATTTTTAACATCAATTGGTGTGCTATGAACTTGTAAGTGCTTACAAAGATGTTCAAAATTGATCAACACTATAGTACTAAAGTGAAAGAACTCAACATGTCAATCATCAACTGAACAAAAGACTTATTGTTATGATTTTTGTGTAACACATATTTTAACTAAAGATATTGTAAGAAAATAATTCTTTATATCTTGCCATGGTGTGATTAATGTGGGCTGCAAGTGAGTACAACTTTGTCTATCCAGATCTTGTTGGGTATATCCTTTAAATCTGAGGTCATTCTTTTAGATCTAAAACCAGATAAAATCAGGTTCAGGTAAGATTTACCTGTGTTCCACATTCAGTGTACAAGAGGTGGCCTACTTGATCACAAGAATGATCAGGCTAGAACCCAAATAATGAATTAGTATATTTGGTATACCTCTTAAAAGTGCCCATACGAGTGGATGAGCCTTACTTTTGCACAAGATTGTCTTCATGTTGGGATTACCCTTGTCCCACACACCCAAGTAGATAAGTGTAAAGATATGTAGGGGGCTAGAATACCTTTTTGTCCATACAATTACTGGGTGTGCTCTCACCTTTTGGGTGTGTGTGTAGAAAGAGAATGTTTCACGTCCAATTGGTTGGACCACAAGTTACGCTCTACCCAATGAATAACCTACAACCTCTTAAGTGAATGTGGCATCCAACCAATCCAATAGGTTAGGCCCGCCATGAGGATCATTTGCACTGCAAAAATCAGCTTCATCCACCCATAAGGTGGACCACATTTATAAAAATTAAAAAAAAAAAAAAAAAAAAAAAAAAAAAAAAAAAAAAACAATTACCATCCATTGATAAATAGACTTGCTCAATTATTTGATGGTTGATTTTTTCATGAGGCCATCCTTATGATGGGGCCAATCTATTTCATGGATTGGATGCTTTTTTGAAATCCACCTGGATCACGAGGTTTGTCACCTTATTTCACACCAGGGCCCAAAAACATCCCCTTCCATGATTTACGTAAACCACACAATTGGAAATAATATACTGGAAAACACTCACCTTCCAAACTATTTCAATTCCTATGGCTCACCTGAACCACGGATGGGTCTGATTTTTGAACCTTGGGCCTTATTTTAGTGTGCAAGCTAATGGTTGGAGTTGATTTCATATTATCATGGTAGTGGACCCAGTAAAAATTAAGGGTTGTCATCTCTCCTAACTTTCAGTTTGATGTGTCCCACTTGAATCATAGATCAGCCTGATTTTTGGCCCCCAATATTACTCGGAATGACATATCTAATGATTGGAGTGGATTTCACAGTGGGCCATATAGAAATTAAACAATGGTGGGCATCCCTCTCCCCAATTATTTCCCTTGGAATGGCTCACCTAAATCAGAACGAGTCTGATTTTTTGACCTAGGGCCTAACATGGGCTAATGCATCTATTAGTTAGAATGGATTTCAGATGCACATCACAATGGGCCTAACCCAGCCCACCCTACTTTGCTCGCACCTCCAGTACTCTCCCGCGAAGCGAATAGCCAAACTTGGTGGGTGTGTTTTTTTTGTTCATATTTATGTATTTATATACAAGGAATTAAATAAGGTAATAGAGAAAATTGTTACCTGGAGCGATGTATCCAACAGATCCCTTGATTCCAACCGAGCTAGTTTGAGAAACCTCAGGTAAGAACTTGGCTAGCCCGAAATCACCCACACGAGCAATCATGTCATCATCAAGAAGTATATTGCTTGGCTTTAAATCTCGATGAATGATTGGTGTTTGGCAATGATTATGCAGATAATCCAGTGCAGAAGCCACGTCAATAGCTATGTTTAGCATTTGAGTAAACTTCAAGTTCCTTCCAAGCTGGTCATCGCCATCTCTGCGCAACCACTTGTCTAGACTTTCATTGGGCATGTACTCGTAAACTAGAGCTTTAAAATCATTGCCCTTAAAATCAATGCTTACACAGCAAGTTAAGATCTTAACAAGATTCCGATGCCTAATGTTTTTCAAGGCTTCGCATTCAGCCATGAAGCTCCTGAGAGCTCCTTGTTGTTGAAGATTGAAGACTTTCACTGCTACCATAGTTCCATCACGATCTAGAGCCCCTTTATATACAGCGCCAAAACTTCCGGTGCCGACCAAATTGGCAGAAGAGAAGCCATCTGTTGCTTTAAAGAGTTCTGCATAAGACATGGTGACGAAAGGATCCTCCGCAGAAGGCACATCAATAGGTTTCCTTCTTGATTTTCTTACCCAATAAAGAGTGGCAAAGATACATGATACTAACATAAGGCACAGGACGACAACAACAACTGAGATTTTTACTTTTGATGCAAGAGACTTTCTCCGTTTCTTGGAAGCTTGGCTAGAGCATTGAGGCAAATTTAATTCTGGAATACCCCCACAAAGCTTATTATTTCCGAGCACTGAAACTTGACTGGCATTTCCAAAGACCCCTTGTTTTGGTACTTCACCCTTGAAATTATTGAAGGAAAGATTTAGAGACTCTAGAGCAAGCTTCTCCAGATATTTTGGAATCTCCCCGGAAAGGTTGTTGCGTGAAAGATCCAGGGATCGAAGGCCTCTTAGAGTACTAAATATTGGAGGAATTGATTCTTGAAAGAAGTTTCCATCCAACAAGAGATACTCTAGGCTGAGACAATTGCCTAGCGAGCTTGGAATTTCTCCTGACAATTTGTTATTTGAAACACTCAATATTGAGAGAGTTTTCAAGTTACCAACTTCGACTGGCAAACTATTGGTAAAAGAGTTATTTCCAATGTGAAGTTCAATCAAAGATGGAAAGATGAAAAGCTGTTTGGGCAAGCTACTGCTGAACTTATTACTGTCGAGGTATATGAATTGCAGGTTTATGCAATTACCAAGAGTTGAAGGTATGCTCCCCGATAGATTGTTTTCATATAAACTGAGTACCAACAATTGGGAGATGTTGCCTAAGGAAGACGGAATTTGCCATGATAATTCATTTGCTTCAAAGTAAAGCTTTCTTGCATTGTTAAGCTTCCCAATACCAATGGGAATAGTACCTGTTAAAAAGTTATTCCCCATATACAGTACTGTTAAGCCGACAAGATTCTGAATCCCAGATGGGATGCTTCCGAATATCTTGTTCTCTCCCAAAGTTAACTGAGTCAGTTGGGTCGAAATATTAGACATGGAGTCGGGCAACGCACCGCTGAGTTGATTACTGTGTACCTGCAGCAGTCGTAAGCTACTGCAATTGGTCAAAGAATCGAGAAAAATCAAGTCATGAGATTTTCCAATTCCAAGTTTATTAGCCCACAAACGTAACTCGGACAGACCCTTGAGGCTTCCAAAATTCGTAGGTACAGAACCGCTAAAGCTATTGTTAGCAAGGCTAATACTTACGAGTCCTGAAGCATTGGATAATGAAATTGGTATGGGTCCTGTGAATTGGTTTCTTCCGGCGTAAAGCTCTTGGAGATTAGGAAGAGTGAGGCCTAAGTTAGGAGGAAGGTTTCCATGCAATCTGTTAAATCCCACGTCCAAAATGTAAATAGAGGAGAGATTGTATAGCTGGGGTGGAATCCTACCTGACAGTTCATTTTGACTAATGCCAAACCTCTCTAAGCTTGCCAACCGACCAAGGTCATCTGGTATGCTGCCATCGAGACTGTTTGTTGAGAGATAAAGGGTAGTGAGAGACGAAAGGTTTCCAAGTGAAAGCGGGATGCTTCCTGTAAGATTATTCTCACCAAGAACCAATTCAGTGAGTTTCGATAGAGAGCCAATCTCAGTTGGAATCCTCCCTGCCAACCAATTCCGGACAAGAATAAGGACTTCGAGTTTCGAACAGTGGGTCAGATTTGTTGGAATTTCTCCAGTGAGTGTGTTATTGTCCAGACCGAGATACTGCAAGCGGAACAACTGGCCCATCTGTTCAGGAATCGGTCCGCTGAAGAAGTTGTTTGCAAGATGGATTCTCTTGAGGAAGGTGAGGTTACCTATGAAGGGAGATATGGGGCCCACCAAGTTCTTGTCTGTGAGATTCAAGGCAGTGACCCTTTGAGGATGGCGGCGACCACCGCATGTGACTCCTTGCCAGCGACAGAAGTGGAGAGTATGGTTCCATGAGCTCAAGGAATGGAAAGGACCGTCGGTTATCAGATCTTTAAAGTGGAGCAAAGCAAGGTGATCGGTTTCGTTGGAGAAGTGAGCGGCTGATGCGAAGAAGCATGGAACGTGAGTGGAAGAGAGAAGGAGAAATGACCAAAATGCCAATAGGGTCATAGGTGGGAGCTCCATAACAGTGTTTGTGAATGAAGGAAAGCCAAAGCGAGGAGACAAATATGGAGTGGATTCTGAGCCCTTGATGACTTGAGGAGTCTACTTATAAGAAAATGATGAGATGATTTTGGTGGGTCCCAGTTGTTGGAAACGTCAAACCCAAACAGACGTTTCAGCATTATCTCCCAGCACCGTTTCAAGTTTTGAATTCCATGAACGTTTCCAGCATTATCTCTCAGCTCCACCGTTTCAAACTTTTGAATTCTTATGTTCTGTTACATACACCTAATGAATATCAGATAGGACAGTCTTGTAATTTCACAAAGACTCCAGATGCCTATAAATTGCTTCCCTCTATCCGATTGTAGCTAAGAAATGAAAAATAACAATTTCCAGCAGCTTCTTTTGTAAAAGAAAACGAATTTTTTTTTCTCTATCTATGACTGGCTGAAGCCAACAGAAAATCAGATTCACAGTCCCAACAATCCCTGTTCTTGTTGTGCACGTTGCAGCAGCAGGTTTCTACAAACAGTCCCTGTTCTTGTTGTGCACTGTACAGAAGCAGGTTCTTACAATCAGTCCCAACAAACTGGTATCAGAGCCTAGTTCAGCAGATTTTCAACCCCGATTCAGCAGAGTTACAACCCCATTTCAACAGAGAGAACTAGATTCAGTAATAGTGCAGCAGCTAAATTGTTCTTCATCCAGCAAGTAAACAGCATTCCTGTTTGTTTGCTACAAGTTCCTGAATAAATGGCCAATTCGATCCAGCCATAAATTCCGAAATTGTCTAAGGACAACTATGAGAATTGGTGCATCCAAATGAAAACACTATTCGGGTCACAAGATCTATGGGATATTGTTACCGATGGGTATGTAGAACCCACAATGGAAGAAGAAGCTCTCTACACCGCTGATCAAAGAGCGGTCCTCAAAGATCAAAGAAAAAAGGACAAGAAGGCTCTGTTTCTTGTCTATCAAGGGTTGGATGAGTCCACCTTTGAACGGATCACTGAAGCGACGACATGCAAGCAAGCATGGGAGATTCTAAGCATAATCTTCAAAGGAGTTGATCGTGTGAAGAAGGTTCGTCTCCAAACTTTTAGAGCCGAATTCGAAACCTCACACATGAAGGAAGGTGAGACCATTTCTGATTTTTTTTCAAGGTTACTTGTTATTGTTAACAACTTGAAAAGAAATGGTGAAAAGATCGAAGATGTACGGGTTGTTGAAAAAGTACTTCAATCCCTCACAACTAAATTTGAACATGTGGTTGTTACCATAGAAGAATCAAAGGACTTAGAAAATCTATCCATTGAAGAATTGATGGGCTCGTTACAAGTATATGAGCAACGAATGCAAAAGAACGCGGGTTCAATGCTTGAACATGCCTTAGAGTCTAAGTTGACTCTAAAGAATGGTCCTACACAACGAGGGGGCCATGGCACTAGCAATCGTGCAAGAGGCAGAGGGCGTGGATATTATCCAAGCCAATCACAAAATCAACAAAAGACTATCAACTTCCGTGGAAGAGGAAATGGTAAAGGTTGTTCCATGCGTGGACGTGGAAATATAAAAAATATTCAATGTTACAATTGTAACAAGTTCGGCCGTTATACTTTAGACTATTGGAGCAAACCAGTAGATCAAGATGAGCATTCTAATTATGTAGAAGCATCAAATCATGAAAAAGAAGACTCCACACTTCTTCTTGCACAAGAAGAAGCATGTGATCAACACGACGTGTGGTATCTCGACTCTGGTGCGAGTAACCACATGTGTGGAAAGAAGAAGTTGTTCGTGGAACTGGCAGAAGATGCTCATGGCAATGTGAGTCTAGGAGACTCATCAAAAGTTTCTGTGAAAGGTAAAGGAAAAGTTAAAATCTATCAGAAGAATGGTGTGCCGAATTTTATCTCTAATGTGTATTACGTACCAAACATGAAAAATAACATCCTCAGTATCGGCCAACTCCTTGAAAAGGGGTATGTCATACACATGGAGAACTATTCTCTCTCTATAAGAGATGCTCATAGGAGACTTGTGGCTCAAGTCCAAATGGCGAAGAATCGCATGTTTCCACTTCATATTAACACAAAGGCTGAGAAGTGCCTCTATGGACTCGTGAAGAATGATTCATGGAGATGGCATCTTCGCTTTGGGCATCTCCATTTCAATGGCCTTAAACTCTTATCCTCATCAAGCATGGTGCATAGCTTACCGGCTATTGAAGCTCCAAAACATGTGTGTGAGGCGTGCACACTCGGCAAGCAACAAAGGAACTCCTTCCCAAGTGGAGTGTCCAGAAGAGCAAAGGAACCACTTCAGTTGGTTCACACTGATATTTGCAGACTACTTGAAATACCCTCTCTTGGAGGTAATAAATACTTTATTACCTTCATTGATGATTTCAGCAGAAGATTTTGGATGTATTGTATCAAAGAAAAATCTTCCGCTTTCACTATTTTTAAAATTTTCAAAACTCGTGTTGAAGTTGAAAGTAGTCACAAAATTAAAGTACTCAGATCTGACAGAGGCGGAGAGTACACCTCAAATGCATTTCGAGATTATTGCAGGGAATAAGGCATCAAGCAGCAACACACTGTAACCTACACGCCACAGCAGAATGGCATTGCGGAACGAAAGAACCGCACCATCCTTGACATGATAAGAACCATGCTCAAAGAGAAAGGTCTGCTAAAGAGCTTCTGGGCAGAGGCAGTTGTATGTACTGCCTACTTGCTCAATCGGTGTCCAACCAAGAGCGTAAGAAACATGACACCACAGGAGGCATGGAGTGGCTACAAACCGAGCGTGGCGCACCTAAGGATCTTTGGGTGTGTCGCCTACGCTCAAGTTCCAGAAGCAAGAAGAAGGAAGCTTGATGATCGTGGCGAGAAATGCATCTTCATCGGCTACAGTGAAGAGTCAAAGGCATATAAACTCTACAACCCACTAACCAATAAAGTGGTCGTAAGTAGAGATGTAGTATTCTACGAGGAAGAAGTCTGGAAATGGAACGAGGAAGATTCGGCCAAAGAAAATCAAGTCGAGGTTGAAGAACACGAAGAAGATAAGCATGAGAATCAGGAACAGACACCTGCAACACCCTCTTCCGTCGAACCGTCTGCACGCAGAAGTCCAGTGATACGTTCCATCTCATTTGGAAGTATTCCATCAAATCAAAATTCAGCCAGCACGTCTTCATCTAGTTCTCCTTCACCCTTGGCTCCTATCAAAATGAGGAGTTTAAACGATATCTACGCCGAAACTGAGGAAGTAAATTTGTTCTGCTTGTATGCGGACCACGAGCCTCTTACATTTGAGGAGGCTGTAGAAGAAGAATTTTGGAGGACGGCTATGGAAGAGGAGATTCACGCCATTAAGAAGAACAATACATGGGATCTGACTTTACTTCCTCAAGGCCAAAGAACTATTGGCGTCAAATGGGTGTACAAGATCAAGCAAAATGCTGATGGTGAAATTGATCGCTACAAGGCAAGGCTCGTAGCAAAGGGTTACAAACAAAAATACGGGGTGGATTATGAAGAAGTCTTCGCTCCTGTTGCTCGCCTTGACACTGTAAGGATGATTATCTCCCTTGCAGCCCATCACAGTTGGATGATCTACCAACTAGATGTGAAATCTGCATTCCTGAATGGAATTCTAGAAGAAGAGGTCTATGTTGACCAGCCTGAAGGTTTTGTTATTCAAGGGGAGGAACACAAAGTGTATCGACTGAAGAAGGCCCTTTATGGGTTGAAATAGGCTCCTCGTGCCTGGAATGCACGCATCGACAACTATCTTCAAGAGAACGGCTTCGCCCAATGTCCATATGAGCATGCAGTCTACATCAAGAAAAATGCTCATGGCGACATCCTCATAGCATGCCTATATGTTGATGATCTGCTATTCACAGGAAACAGCCAGACGATGTTTGAAGAATTCAAGCATGCTATGTTCAATGAATTCGAGATGACTGATGGTGGATTGATGTCCTTCTTCTTGGGCATCGAAGTAAAACAACAAGTCGGTGGCATTTATATATCACAGAAAAAGTATGCCAAGGAGTTGCTTAAAAAGTTCAAGATGGCGGGCACGATGCAGTGGAACACGCCCGTAGAACAACAGCCCCAAGGCGACAAAAGAAGGAGAAGGAAGAAGCATGGACTCGACTCTGTTCAAGAGTCTGATTGGAAGCCTAAGGTATCTCACAATCACAAGGCCGGATATCGTCTACAGTGTTGGACTTCTAAGCAGGTATATGGAAGCGCCAAAAGAATCACACTGGCTAGCCGCAAAAAGAATCCTCAAGTATGTCAAAGGAACAATGGAATTTGGTCTTTTCTATCCATACGAAGATGAAGCAATACTGTATGGATACTCAACAATGATTAGGGAGGTGACTAAGATGAAAGGAAAAGCACCACGAGATATGTCTTCTATCTTGGATCGACTGCTTTCACATGGAATTCAAAGAAACAAAGTATTGTTGCTTTGTCCACATGTGAAGCAGAGTATGTGGCAGCATCGTCCACAGTCTGTGAAGCAATATGGTTGAAGAACATGCTAAAAGAGCTGAAACATTCACAGGAGGAATCCACCGTTATATATGTGGATAACAAGTCGGCAATCGAACTTGCCAAAAATCCGGTGCAGCATGGAAGGAGCAAGCACATTGATACTAGGTATCATTTTTTAAGAGATCAAGTAAAGCAGAAAATGGTGAAATTGGAGTATTGTCATACAACTGAACAGGTGGCAGATATTTTTACCAAGGCACTATCGACAGATGCATTCAGACGACTAAGATCGATGCTTGGAATGAAGCCTGTTTTGGTTTGAAGGGGAGTGTTGGAAACGTCAAACCCAAACAGACGTTTCAGCATTATCTCCCAGCACCGTTTCAAGTTTTGAATTCCATGAACGTTTCTAGCATTATCTCTTAGCTCCACCATTTCAAACTTTTAAATTCTTATGTTCTGTTACATGCACCTAATGAATATCGATAGACGGTTTAAGAATTTCACAAAGACTCAGGATGCCTATAAATTGCTTCCCTCTATCCGATTGTAGCTAACAAATGAAAAATAACAATTTCCAGCTTCTTTTGTAAAAGAAAAAGAATTTTTTTCTCTATCTGTGGATCAAGCTAAAGCCAACAGTAAAATCGATTCACAGTCCCAACAATCCCTCGTTCTTGTTGTGCACGTTACAAAGAAGAGTTTCCTACAAACAGTCCCTATTCTTCTTTGTACTTTAATCGTACAAAAAAGCGTGTTCTTACAATCAGTCCCAACACTAGTTTACCATATTATTTTCTTTCTTCCTTTTTTTTTTGGTGTTTAATAATACTGAATCAGGTCACTGTTCAAAAGGGTGGCAGATCCGGTACTTCCTCGTTATTGGATAAATGTCTAAAAATGATCCATCGAAATGGATAAACGGTGGGTCTCACGGATTCCCTGACAGGAATGGTGGGGTAGTACCCAATCGATGTGATGTAGGCTCACATCGATTTTGACAAAGTATTTTAAGGGATGCGCTAAAAAATAGGCGGATTCAAGGCTTAAATATTACACACAAAGGAAATTGTACCATTACCACTTACCATTAAAAATTTTCAAAAGGCCCGCCATCATCTTTATTTGCCATCCAATCATTCGACATGATTTAAAAAAAAAAAAAAAAAAAGAAAAGAAAAAAACCTGACTGGATAAAGGGAAAACACAGCTATCATCTTGATCTAAAAATTTTAAAACTAAAAAGGAGTTTTTAATGGTGGGTGCTCAATCATCGGTGCTTCATGTGGTGTGGTCTACCAGAGATCTTGCTCTGCTTCATTTTTTGGCTCGTGCCCTAAAATGAGCTGGCAAAACAGATGGTCAACGTCCAACGTCCATATTTAACACATATATTAAATTAGGCTGTCACGGCCTGACCAAGGTCCATGTTACCCCCAACCTGGCCCAATCTCCTCCACTATCAGTTTAAGTCAATCTGATGAGTGCCTGAGGCAAGTGACATGGTACATCTGATGAGATATTCAGAATCCAATGTTAAATATAATCAATATTGAGATGCTCATCATCCTGGATGGATTATATAGGGACCACAAAAAAGCATTGTCTAATGATCTGAACAACACATCGTTTAGGCACTTACCATGGATAGTCCATGATGTAGGAATTATGCCAATCGATCGTTCTTACCATCCAGCCAGTTGATCTTCAGCTCTTTATCTAGAAACTGATGAATATACATAAGGGGCCCTAAAGAAAACGTCAGCACCCTAGAAGCTTGAAAACGACTGTAAATAAAGGGTCACATGCGCGTTTTGCTTAGGCTTTTCAGCCTTTGCCCTCGGTTGGACTAGTCCTCCCCCACCCATTTTGAGGTTCATAAGCTTGCTGTCTTTGGCCACCTCCCTAAACTCTTTCCTACTAGTGGACTGCTAGATCACTTTGAGATCAGCCCTCTGAGTTCTCTTCTCCAAACTTTTATTTGAAACCAACTTGGATTGCAAACAATGAAAAAGCTGAACTCTCCATATCTGATCCAGGTGCATATCATCGAGCAGACTTCATGAATCATTTACATTTCTAGGCCTTCCAAGTCAATTACGTGGAATCTCTACTGGATCCAGAAGAAGGTCGAAAACAGTAAATAGTCCACACTTAATAGGAAAAAGTCCATTCATTGGCTGACTATGATGACCAATCCACATTAACTTTGATCCTCGGCCCATCTACATTTTAGTATTCAGCATATGAACGGTTGGGATCATCTGAACAAGAACATACAAGATTGTCCAACAGATAGGTTGAGGCAAGGCAAACCAAATGTTCCCCATTTTATCTTTGATGCAACAAACTTGACTTGTGGATCAACTAATTTTAAGATCTAGGCATGTGTGGAGCAGTGCATCTAATGAAGATCTATGTTACTTAAACATCACAGTGAGCCCCATATAGCTTAAATGTATTGTAACTCAAATCTATTCTAACCAGTAAATGTGTAATCTCTTGTTAGGCCCAGGGCCAAAAAACAGACTGACATTTGATTCAGATGAACCACCAAAGTAGCAATTGGGAGAAAAGTTATGCCTAGTCTCCTCCACCACATTGAAAAGTAAGTTTGGCCATGGAGAAACCATGCCTTATTGTTGTCTAAATGTCTTCAATTTGTACATGAAATAGGGGTCTCGATCGATCGACCAAGCTGATCGATTAATCGATTGAGCCCTGGATTATATAGACAGGTCTCTAGACAGTTTTAGATAGGCTCGGTTGATTGACCTAAGAGGTCGAGCAATCAAATATTTTCTAATAATACTTGTAAACTCTCTGAACCATTTTGAGCATGTTCGAGCGATCAAACAAATGGATGCCCATCAATCGATGGTTGCTCGATTGATGTCGATCGATCGATACTTTGATCGACGACCTACGCAGTATTGTGTTATTATGCAGATTGTTTACTATTCCTAGTGTAATGCTATAAATATTGGTGTAATGCGAGATTAGGGTATGACTAAGATAGCTTTAATATTTCTAAGAGTGTTTTGAAGGAAGGCTAGGGTTTTCTGAAGGGTTTTGCATTTTGTAAGTTCATCTAATCTATTCTAATTAATTCATTATTTATAGTGGATTTGCTTGCTGCTTTGTGCTGTAATTTTTTCCCACAAGAGATTTTCACATAAAATCATGTGTTCCTGTGCATGATTTATTACGTTTATCTTTTACTTGTTTGATTCGAATTTGGGGTTTACTTCCATAGTCCTCCAACAAGTGGTATCAGAGCTATATGTTGGGATTGAAGTTTAAATCTAAAACATGTTGATGAAGGGATTAAACATCAAGTATGAAACTGAAAAGTTTGCCAGTAAAAATAACATTGAACTATGGAAGGTGAAGATGAGAGGTCTTCTAGTTTAAAATGGATTGCAACACGCACTCCTTAATGTAGCGAAGCGTCACGAAACTATGAGTGAAGAAGAGTGAGAAGAACTGGATGATCGAGCGAAAACCTCGATTCAATTATGCATATTTGACGAGGTCATTTATAATGTCCTTGATCAAAAGATCACTATAGGATTTTAGACAAAGTTAGAAAGCTTGTACATTACAAAATCTCTTTAAAATCATCTATATCTGAAGAAAAAAATTTCTATCACCTAAAGATGGTAGAAGGGTCTGATATTAATGAATACATCAGTGCATTTAACCAGTTACTTTGCAAATTGATGAGTGTGGAAGTGATAATCAATGAGGAAGACCAAGCCCTAATTATGTTGAATTCTCTTTCAGAATCTTACGAGAGTCTCATAGATACTAAGTGTCATGGTAGGGAGACTATAAATGTCGAAATGGTCATCTCAACCCTTCATTCAAAGTAGTTAAGAAAGAATGACAGTGGTGGTGGTTCCTCTATGGATGTGTTGGTTGTTAGGGGATGAAACTCGTAACGGGAGAATGAAAACTTACGATCTCTGTCTAAGTCTAAGGGCAAGTGGAAGATAGAGTGCGGGAATTGTGGAAGACATAGACATATGAAGAAAATTTGTTGGAATCCTAAAGCACAGAAACAGAAAAAATAAGATGAAATGCCAAAGGAGGCCAACACAGCAGAATCCAGGGAGGCTTTGACATTCTGACCGTATCCAAATTCAAGTATTTCAACAATGAGTGGATTTTGGATTCGAGGGCTTCATACCACATAACCTTTCAGCATAGTTAGTTCACTGGTTGTATCAAGTATGATGGTGGCCCAAGTGTTTATGGGAAATGAATTTGCCTATACGGTTGTTAGTGGTTGTTAGTGTCAGATCGGAGTGTGCGAGGCAAGTGACATGGTCCATTTGATAAGATATACAGAACCCAATGTTAAATATAATCAAGATTGAAATGTTCATCATCCATGATGGATTATAAAACGTTGGATAGGGACCAAAAAATAGCATAGTCTAATGATTTGTCGATCGTTCTTACCATCCAGTCAGATGATCCGCAGCTCTTCATCTAGAAACTGACGGATATACATAAGGGGCCCTAAAGAAAATGTCAGCACCCTAGTAGCTTGAAAATGACTATAAATAAAGGGGCACATGCGCATTTTGTTAATAGGCTTTTCAGCCTTTACCCTCAGTTGGACCAATCCTCCCCCACCCATTCCGAGGTCCATAAGCTTGTTGTCTTTAGCCACCTCCCTAAATTCTTTCCTACTAGTGGACTGCTAGATCACTTTGGGATCAGCCATCTGAGTTCTCTTCTCCAAACTTTTATTTGGAACCAACTTGGATTGCACATAAGGAAAGAGTTGAACTCTCCATTTCTGATCCGGGTGCAGATCATCGAGCAGACTTCATGAATCATTTACATTTCCCGGCCTTCCAGGTCACTTACTAGTAATCTCTACTGGATCCAGAAGAAGGTCAAAAATAGTAAATAGTCCACACTTAATAGGAAAAAGTTCATTCATTGGTTGACTATGATGACCAATCAGCATTAACTTTGATCCTCGACTCATCCACATTTTAGTATCCGCCAGATGAACAGTTGGGATCATCTAAATAAGAACATACAAGGATGTCCAACAAATAAGTTGAGGCAGGGCAAGCAAACTGTTCCCCATTTTTATCTTTGATGTAACACACCTGACTTAATGATCAACTAATTTTAGGATCTATGCCTGTGGAGCAGTGCATCTAATGAATATCTATGTCACTTAAACATCACTATGAGCCCCATATAGCTTAAATGTATTGTAACTCAAATCCATTCTAACCATTAAATGTGAAATCTCTTGTTAGGCTCAGGGCCAAAAAACAGGCTGACATTTGATTCAGATGAACCACACCAAAGCAACGGTTGGGAGAAAAGTTATGCATAGTCTCCTCCACCACATTGAAAAGTAAGTTTGGCCATGGTGAAACCATGCCTTATTGTTGTCTAAATTTCTTCGATTTGTATATGAAATAGGGGTCTCGATCGATTGACTAGACTAATCAATCAATTGAGTGAGCCTCTAATTATACAAACAGGCTCGGTTGATTGACCTAAGAGGTTCGAGCGATCGACTATTTTCTAATAATACTTTGTAAACTCTCTAAACCATTTTGAGCATGTTCTAGCGGCCGAATAAGCGGTTGCCCATCAATTGATGGTTGTTCGATTGATGTCGATCGACGACGTACTCAATTTTGCATAATTATGCAGATTGTTTACTATTCCTAGTGTTATGCTATAAATTTTGGTTTAATGCGAGATTAGGGTATGACTAAGATAGCTTAAATATTTCTAAGAGTGTTTTAAAGGAAAGCTAGGGTTTTTTGAAGGGTTTTGCATTTTTAAGTTCATCTAATCTCTTCTAATTAATTCATTCTTCATAGTGGATTTGCTTGCCAATTTGTGCTGTGGTTTTTTTCCACAAGGGATTTTCACATAAAATCGTGTGTCCCTGTGCATGCTTTATTACGTTTATCTTTTACCTGTTTGATTCGAATTTGGGGTTTGCTTCCTCGGTCCTCCAACAAGTGATATCAGAACTATACGTTGAGATTTGAGTTTGAATTTAAAACATATTGATGAAGGGATCGAACATTAAGTATGAAACTAAAAAGTTCACCAATAAAAATAACATTGAACTATGGAAGGCGAAGATGATAGGCTTTCTAGTTCAACAAGGATTGCAATAGACACTCCTTAGTGTAGTGAAGCATCACGAAACTATGACTGAAGAAGAGTGGGAAGAAGTGGACTGGATGATTGAGTGAAAACCTCGATTCAATTATGCATGTCTGACGAGGTCATTTATAATGCCCTTGATCAAAAGACCATTGCAGGATTTTAGAAAACGTTAGAAAGCTTGTACATGTGACAAAATCTCTTTCAAATCATTTGTATCTAAAGAAAAAAAAAATCTATCACCTAAAGATGGCGGGATATTAATGAATACATAAGTGCATTTAACCAGTTACTTTGCAAATCGACGAGTGTGGAAGTGATGATCAGTGAGGAAGACCAAGCCCTAATTCTGTTGAATTCTTATTTAGCATCTTACGAGAGTCTCGTAGATACTATGTGCCATGGTAGGGAGACTATAAACGTCGAAATGGTCATCTCAACCCTTCATTCAAAGCATTTGAGAAAGAATGACACTGGTGGTGGTTCCTCTATAGATGTGTTGGCTGTTAGGGGAAGAAATTTGAAGCAGGAGAATGGAAAATCATGATCTTGGTCCAAGTCTAAGGGCAAGTGGAAGATAGTGTACTGGAACTGTGGAAGACATGGACATATGAAGAAGAATTGTCGGAATCCTAAAGTACAGAAACGGAAAAAATAAGATGAAATGCCAAATGAGGTCAACACAGCAGAATCCAAGGAGGCTTTGACGTTTTGACCATATCCAAATTCGAGTATTTCAACAATGAGTGGATTTTGGATTCGAGGGCTTTATACCACATAACCTTTCAGCATAGTTGGTTCACTGGTTGTATCAAGTATGATGGTGGCCCAAGTGTTTATGGGAAATGAATTTTCCTATACGGTTGTTAGCGCCAGATCGGAGTACATCAAGATGTTTGATGGAATGAAACGAATCCTTATGGATGTGAGACGCATTCCTTAACTAAGATAGAATTTGATATCCCTAGGAGCTTTTGATGCGTTTGAGTGCAAGTTCGCATTGTTTGATTGTGTCCTAAAGGTTTAAAATGGGAACTCATTTGATGAAAGTATAGTAGAGTGGTAACCTTTATAAGTTGATCGGGAATACCGTATCGGGTGGAGCTACAATGTCTATAACGAAATCCAGATCGGTATGATTGTGGCATGTACACTTCTCTGTGTTCGTTGCTTGATTCATGCTTTTAAAAGTATTGATTTTAATATATGTGACTATTGTATATATGGTAAACAATCATAATTATCTTTTAAATTTGAAAGGCATGTAAGTAAGTGTTCACTCCCCAAGTGCAGGGTTGTGATGTAGTAATAAACTCGGTAAGACCGAGGTCGAATCCCAAGGGACTGGAACTTGTACGCTATCTGAAACTAAGTAGAAATAGAACTAGAATGAGATGAAATCTAAATCGATTGTAATTTGAAAAATAATGATGAAATATTTATCTAGAACTTAGGAAAATTCAGAGAAGGGAAACTAGGGATTCAGAGGATCCACTTGTAGAGATCAGGGAGATCTTATGCCTGGATTAAAAATCAGGGAAATTAACTGAACTGCTATTGATAAAGTTTTCAAGAGATGAGAGGTATATGAATTAGAATGGATTCCATCACTAAACCATGCCCAGGAGACAAAGCAAACAACAGAATTAAACTAATTACCAAGCACATCAACATGTTTATGAAGGTTAGGAAGGGTACCGTCATCCAACCATGCCCAGGAGACGATGGTGAACAACAGGGCTTCCTGACGTCATAAGCATAAAGAAGAAAAGAACATGCTCAAAGCCATTGCAGACCCATTGTAATTTCAATCACAACAGACCATTAAAGACTGAAAACATTCCCTTAATAAAAACCCAAATCAACATCAATTCAGTCTAAACAAAGGCACAGGCAAAGAGGCATCCCATCACGCTACAAGCTTCACCTCTTAGCCCTAGCTAAGAGGTTTAACCACACATGAGTGGATTAGATCTCTCAAAATAAAATAAATACATTAAAAGCAAAGAAGAAAAAAAATACAACTCAACTTCCTTTCTCTCTCTCTTCACCCACGTTCCAGCCCAAAACTTCAATCTTCCAGCCGTGGATAATCCTCAAACACGTCCCAGCTCTCTCCCTTTTATAGACAAAACGAAGCAGATTAGGTGCTGGGGTCGGTTTGCGCAGTAAACAAGGATTTTGGACTCCTTACGCAACAACTCCATGCTCTGTTTGGATTCTCTTAATGCAGCAGAGAACGTGTGTTTAATTTCTGACCTGACTTGTGTGGGGATAGCCGAATCTTGTATTAGATCTGAATCGAGTGCTGGATCAGATAAACGGTTCAGATTACTCCCATTCGCAGCAATGGTGGTCCACCTAAAGCACCAGTTCCTCCCAGAAACAGCGCTCGCACGGCTTCTTCTTACGCTGACAATTGGTAGGGCCCACTTCGTTGAGTGATGAGAAAATCCACTCCATCTATTAGATCGACGTCGAAAAACCGTTCAAACCTGATCAGTTTTGTGTCAAAACCATGGTGGCCCACAGAAGCATTACTCGACCGTTCATCCTGCGTCCGATCAGTTTAAATCCGTTGTGTGCTTCTTTTTGGAAAAATTCCACCTAGGTGAGGGTCATAGCACCCCTTGTAGAGCAATGGATGGTTCTGATCTTCTGTTGACATGATGATGGTGGCCCACAAATGAAAAACCGCAACCTCTGTTGCGAAACAGAGGTTCGAGCCGCCTTTGTGATGATCGGTGGACCCAGTAACGGTGTCATCGTGAAAATCCACTCCGTCCATTGGGATCCCCACGAAAAACCATCTGGAAAAACCCACTTCTGTCTAATTTCGATGTGGTCCACTGATCTAACTCAACTCGCCGTTCATCGTTCATTTTTTCACGATTCACCTGGTTACACGTGCATGGGCCCGAAAGGTCACCTAGGCGTTAGTTTTGGCCATCTCCTGAGATAAGTGAATGGTTCAGATCATCAAAACATGAGCTGGGTGGGCCCCACTACTTAAAAACGGCGGACGGTCGTCCGTCCGCTGTCTCTGCGAACGAAGGAAGACGGGTCAGCCCGTCTTTGATCGGGCTGCCCGTCCGGTGCACCTCCTGATTGCCTGCCTTACATGCACGTGCGCCCTCGTGTGGGGTCCACTGTGATGTTCGTGCGAAATCCGCTCCGACCATCCATTCTGTCATATCATTCAAGCCGTGCGGACCGAAGATGAAGTGTATCCAGACATCAGGTGTGCCCCACTTAGTGAATCAAGGGGCTGATCTGTCTGTTGGGCTACTTCGGCGATGATCCGACGGATGAATTTTGATGTGTACGGTTCATTTAGAGTCCTCAGGCCCTGTATAGAGTTTTGAGCCAAATGGATGATGGAAACACTGTGATCTTGCATTCTGGACCAATTTCTGGCCACTTGAGCTTCAGTTTCTCAATTTTCCCGGATCTCTGGTGTGTAAATTCATCAATCTTGGTCCCCTGGAGTCCGTCCCTTGCCTTGGTGTCCTCAGATTATTAAATTCATGCTTTTTAGTGACTTTTTACCGTTCATGCTCTCAAATACACCCTGTATCACAAACACAGTTAAAACCGGGCGTTAACAATATTGTGCTCGTAAATCCAAGTAATAAATGGGGTCTAATATGCAATATTTGACCCTCAGCACAACCCCCAACCAGCATTTTGCTAGTCCCGAGCAAAATATGCGAAAATTAAGTTTGAGAATTACGAGACAATTCTTGTGAAACCGAGTGATATTTTGAAAAACAATCCAGATATGAGAATTCATAAGATTCATGAGTGTTGATTATCGATTTCTCTTGGCCTCTCATGCATGGTGAATTTCATAATCAAGTTCAAATATTAATCCATAAACTAGAATAATTTTAAACATTAAGTTCCATGGGTGTAGAGTGTAATCCCGACTTTCAACATTAATATTCAATTCTTTATTTCAGGATTTCGTTGGTAATTAACAAGAGAATTCATGATAACCAAAACTTGCCTCACAGATCATTCTTTTTTTTTTCTTTTTTTTTCTTTTTTTTTTTTTAATTTCACAAAGATGGGAATTAAATTTTCACTTATAGGGAGCACACCTATGGTGAAACTAGTCGCCCAACTCTTTCCAACTGTTAATCATGAAGAATCGAATCCACACCTATAGGGAGCAAACCTATGGTGAAGATTATTCGACTTACTCTGATGGCCAAATCTTTTAGGCTGGTTTCTTTCATGCTCAGTGATTACCAAGTTAATCATTCAATATCAAACTGAAATCTCAATGTGTAAGTGAGATGTGGTATGTGAAATCATGACTCAATCAATGTTTACAACTTCTAATCATGGATTAACAATTCAAACTTAACTGCGAAATCTACAAATAACTGAATCCAAAAGTCATGAATTACCAACATTACGTATCTTAAAATTCTAAATCCAAGATATCTGTCAAAATCACTTTGAATTCACTAGAAAGTCTAGAAAAAATTTAAAAATTTTCACACAATTTTTGCTCAAGACGAAGAAAACACTGATTAGGTTACCTAATCTCCCACCCCCCAACCTAAAATCTACATTGTCCTCAATGTAAAAGATATGAGCATGTAATGCACATGGGACAACGACAATAAAGAAAAAGTGATGGGAAGATAGTACCTGGATAACGAATCGAGAGGCTTTCTCAAAAATATCAACGTAAAAGCGAGTCAGCACAAGTGAGAAATCAACAATAAATAAAAATAAAATCCTACCTATACCACTTTCGCAGGTGCTTTCGATTGCATTTAGCGTATGCAACAAGCCTTTAAACCCCTAGGTTGCCCCTAGTGGACGAGTTGTAGTCCCAGGAGCGCTAAGTTTAACATCTTCAGCCAGACCAAAGCAACTAGCCTAGTCTTATGAAAGCAATAACCTACCTATACCTCCATCAGACTAGGAGATCATTCCTGGTAAACAGGATCAGTCAGAGGCATGGACATATCCTCTGAATCAAATTTCTCGATAAATGGCTTTAAACGATGTCCATTTACTTTAAACTCCTTGCCATTGTCAGGATCTCTTATCTCGACGACCCCATGAGGATATGCAGTAACAACAATGTAAGGGCCGGTCCAACGAGATCGAAGCTTACCCGGAAAGAGATGTAATCGAGAATTATACAAAAGGACTTTCTGACCAGGCGTGAATATTTCCGTAGAATATGTTGGTCATGAAACGCCTTCATCCTGTCCTTGTAAATTCTCGAGTTTTCGTATGCGTCGTTCCTGATTTCTTCAAGTTCATTTAATTGAAGTTTGCGTAGCGAGCCAGTGTTGTTAAGATTGAAATTTAAATTTTTGATTGCCTAGTAGGCTCTATGTTCCAACTCCACAGGTAAGTGGCAAGCCTTCCCATAGACGAGTCTAAAGGGAGACATTCCAATAGGAGTTTTAAAAGCAGTATGGTATGCTCATAAGGCATCGGTCAATCGAATTGACCAATCCTTACGGTCAGGGTTAACCGTTTTCTCCAAAATGTGTTTGATCTCCCTGTTAGAAATCTCAGCTTGCCCACATGTCTGTGGGTGGTATGGGGTGCTCACCTTATGAGAGATACTGTATTTCTTCATTAAACTCTCGAATGGCCTATTACAAAAGTGTGAGCCCCCATCACTAATGATGGCTCGAGGCGTTCCAAATCGGGAAAGGATGTTCTCTTTTAGGAATTTAATGACCGTGCGATGGTCATTATTCCAACACGGAATTGCTTCGACCCATTTAGTGACATAGTCTACGGCAAGCAAAATATATAAATTCCCAAAAGATTGGGAGAATGGTCCCATGAAATCGATGCCCCAACAATCAAATGCCTCTATGATAAGAATGGGATTAAAGGGCATCATATTTCGATGGGACAATGCTCCCAATTTCTGACAACGCTCATAAGCTTTGCAAAACTCATGAGTGTCCCTAAACATAGTGGGCCAATAGAAGCCACACTGCAGAATCTTTGTCGTGGTCTTTTTTGCAGAAAAGTGACCACCACAGGCCTGTGAGTGACAGAAGGAGATGACACTCTGATGTTCATCGTCTGGCACACATCTCCTCAAGATTTGGTCTGGGTAATATTTAAACAAGTATGGATCATCCCGAAGAATTTGAATTTGCGTACCTCGGTGAAAAATTTCTTCTTATCTTCATGCTAGATCCAATGTGACGGTATGGAACCTGTAGCAAGATAATTAGCAATATCAGTGAACCAAGGTGAATGGGAGACTCTGAACAGTTGTTCATCAGGGAACATGTCATTGATATGGGTCGCCTCGAGGGAATCAGAGGTATTAAGGCGAGAAAGGTGATCGGCCACTACGTTCTCTACTCCTTTTTTATCTTTTATTTCCAAATCAAATTCTTGGAGTAGAAGGATCCATCGTATCAGGCGGGGCTTAGAATCATTCTTAGAAAGAATATACTTCAGTGCCGCATGATCTGTATAGATAATGATCTTGGATCCGATCAGGTAGGACCTAAATTTGTCCAAGGAGAACACTACGGTTAAGAGTTCCTTCTCTGTAGTCGAGTAGTTCACTTGGGCAGGATTTAAATTCCTACTCACGTAATGGATGACGTAGGGCCTCTTATCTTTTCTCTAGCCTAGCACCGCTCCAAGAGCATAATCAGAAGCGTCGCACATAAGCTCAAAAGGAAGGCTCCAGTCGGGTGGCTGCATGATGGGTGTAGTGGTTAACATGCCTTTAAGCTTGGTGAAAGCTTCCTGGCATTGCTCAGTCCACTCGTATGGAACATCCTTTTGAAGAAGGTTACATAAAGGACGAGAGAGGAGACTAAAGTCCTTTATGAATTGCCTATAAAATCCTGCGTATCCTAAGAAGGATCGCACATCCCTGATGTTCTTAGGTGGAGGTAGGTTAGAGATAAGATCGATTTTTGCCTTATCTACCTCAATTCCCTTGGACGAGATGATATGTCCAAGGACAATCCCCTTATGAACCATGAAATGACACTTCTCCCAATTAAGTACCAAGTTCTTTTCTTCACATCTTTTCAGCACACATTTAAGACTTCCAAGCACTTGCTGAAAGATGAACCATAGACAGAGAAATCGTCCATGAAGACCTCTAGATATTGCCCCACCATATCAGAAAAGATACTCAACATACATCGCTGAAAGGTGGCAGGGGCATTACATAATCCAAATGGCATCCTTCGGTAAGCAAAGGTGTCATAGGGACATGTAAATGTGGTCTTTTCCTGGTCCTCAGGGGCAATTTTAATCTGATTGTAGCCCGAATACCCGTCAAGAAAACAGTAATAGGAATGACCAGCTAGCCTTTCCAAGATTTGATCGATGAAGGGCAGAGGAAAGTGATCCTTCCTTGTGACGGTATTCAACTTTCTGTAGTCAATGCACATTCTCCAACCAGTAGTGACTCTGGTTGGCACGAGTTCATTATTAGCATTGGCTACGATGGTGATTCCGGACTTCTTAGGAACCACCTGAGTTGGACTCACCCATTGACTATCAGATATAGGGTATATAATACCCACATCCAATAGTTTGAGAACCTCGGCCTTAACCACTTCCTTCATGTTTGGATTTAGCCTACGTTGTAGTTGCCGAGTGGTCTTCGCATTTTCCTCAAGATATATGTGGTGAGTACAAATCGAGGGATCGATTCCCATGAGGTCCGCTATCGTCCATCCTAGGGCTCCTTTATGCTCAATGAGAGTAGATATGAGCATACTCTCCTGTTCTTTCTCCAGGTGGGCAGAGATCACCACCGGGTATGTCTCATCTTGACCTAAATAGGCATATTTCAAATCAGAGGGAAAAGGTTTTAGGTCAAGCTTTGGTGCCTTGAGGTTAGACGGTAGAGGCACTACATCATTTTGTGGCAATTCTTCTAATTGTGGCCTCCACAGGTTAACTTCAAGTACCGGTGCAGTATCAAGTAAGGCACACGTCTCCCTAATCATATCATCATCAAACTCATGGGAGTGGGCCAAGCACGTCTCTAGAGGATCAGAGGATAAGGTAAGGGGTATCCTATCTTCCACGAAAGTATCGATCATGTTAATGTCATGGACATCGTCATCATCCTCTGCGTTCTTTGCCGCCATTATTAAAAAGATGTTTGACTCCAATGTCAAATTTCCAAAAGACATAGTCATGACACCATTCCCGCAATTGATGATTGCATTTGACGTGGCAAGGAATGGGCGACCAAGAATGACAGAATCGAGTGCTCATGTTGTTGATGGGTTCGGTGTCCAGGATGATAAAATCTACAGGGTAGTAAAATCTATCGACTTGAACTAACACATCCTCAATAATCCCTCTTGGTACACGAACAGTTCGATCGGCAAGTTGTAGTGTGGTTAGGGTAGGTTTTAACTCACCCAATCCTAACTGTTTGTATACCGAGTAGGGGATCAGATTGACACTCGCTCCCAAATTAAGAAGTGCGTGATCAATTCGATGGTTCCCGATTACACATGATATGGTTGGGCTACCAGGATCCTTGAATTTCTGCGGCACGTCTTGCTTCAGGATGGCACTTACTTTCTCAGTCAAGAAGATCTTCTTTTGAATGCTTTGCCGTCTTTTGGTCGTACATAGGTCTTTCAGAAATTTTGCATATAGAGGAACCTGTTTTAAGACATCAAGTAGAGGAATGTTGACTTTCACTTGTTTCAACACCTCCAGAATATCCTGAGAGTTAGAAAGACGTTTTGGTGCAACCAACCGCAGGGGAACGAGCAACTGGCTTCTCTAGAAGTTCTGGTTCTAAATTTTGTGGGACATCACGAGATCCATCATTATTGTCCTCTTCTGGTTCTTGAGGCTTTTCAGGCCTAACCGGAAGGGTTTTATCAATGATCTTCCCACTCCTAAGAGTGGTGATGGATTTAGCGTGTCCCATTTGATTTGAAGAGTCAGGGATCATTTATCTCGTATTAAACTACGATTGGGGAGCGGTTGTGCAGAAGCATCCCTTTTCTATAACCGTCATACGTGAATCTATTTTTTTGCATAAAGTCTGAAGTCCACGCACTGCCTGAGTCAGCTCTTGTATGGGATTTTGAACCAGTTCTTCTTGAGGTTTCCCCTGATTTGGATTTTGAAAAAAAAACTTGGGGGGTAGCCGTTTGTCCATTTCTCCAACTAAAGTTTGGATGATTTTTCCAACCAGGATTGTATGTATTGGAGTTGGGTCCAGCAAAAGGTCTTTGATAGTTGTTCACGGCATTGGCTTGTTCATTCAACACTCCTCGAAAGGCAGGTATTGTAGGACAGTTTTCAGTTGTGTGAATGTTGCAATCACAGATGCCGCAGACAATTTCATTGACCTTATCCTTCTTTCCTTCCATGGCCTCAAATTTTCTTATGAGATTAGTCACTTTATAATTGAGATCATCCTCTTCTTTCAGGAGATACAATCCACCTTTCTCCTTAGATTGAGTTGGCCTAGACGTGGTGTTTGATTTTGGGTAATAGTCCCAAGATTGTGTTTTTTCAGCCAGACTGTCGAGGTAATCCCATACCTCGTCAACATCTTTATTAATGAACTCTCCATTGCACATTGTCTCGACCATTTGGCGCATGGAAGATGTCAGTCCATCGTAGAAAAAATTTGTAATGCGCCACGTTTCAAAGCCGTGTTGTGGGCATGAACTGACCAGATCCTTAAACCTTTCCCAACATTGGAAGAATGTTTCATCTTCCTTTTGGGCAAAGTTCATGATTGCTTTTCTGAGGGTAATTGTTTTATGATGTGGGAAGAATTTCTTTATGAATTCCCTCTGCATATCATTCCATGTGCCAATGGATCGAGGACGCAGTGAATGTAGCCACGTCTTAGCCTTCTCTTTTAAGGAAAAAGGAAAGAGTTTCAGCCTGATTGTATCCTCGAATACATTGGGAAAGTATAAGGTGGCTATAATCTCATCGAACTCTTTCAAATGTAAGTATGGACTTTCTGATTCAAGCCCATGGAATTTAGGAAGGAGTTGGATAACTCCTGGCTTGATGTCCATCTGTCCTGTGTTTTCAGGAAAAATCATACATGAGGGCGTACTCACCCCCGCCGGTTGTAAATAATTCCGTAAAGTACGAGGCGGGGGTGCTTGATGCACCTCATTCTCATCCATATGTTGAGGTAGTGCTTGAGGTTGATTTGCAGTCGTAACCTCATGTACTTCCTCATCCACATGTTGAGGTAATGCTTGAGGTTGATTTGCAGCCATTACCTCAATTAACTCAGGGGAATTCGAGTGGTGTCTAGTCCTGCGATGGACAGTCAACCCCTCAACTAATCCTCCTTCAGTCAAGAGACGTCGAGTGTCGTCACGAGCCCACTTGGGCATGAAACACTCGCAGCCCTCAATCAAATTCTAAACCTAATCCTAAGAAAGAAATTGAAAATCTAGAAAGAAAGAGAGGGTTGGAAGGAAGTTACCAAATTGAAGTCCCTAAGCTAAAGACCTGCAAAACAAAACAAAATAAGTTAGTTTCTAGAATAGACGAAGTTCCTAAGGCAAACCAAATCTAAAGATTTAGAGAATCTAAAAAAATCAGAAAGAGTTTACCAAATTAGAAGTTCTATCTTAACAACCTACAGAATAGAAAATAAGTTTGTTCTATGAATCAAATAGAAAACAAAATTAAAAATTAAAATTAGTAAAATCCTAATCTTAAACTAACTCTAAATCCAATTAATTTCAGAAAATCCTAGTCATCGGTCCACTTAAGAACGGCGCTTAAAACTTGTTCACTCCCCAAGTGAAGGGTTGTGATGTAGTAATAAACTCGGTAAGACCGAGGTCAAATCCCAAGGGACTGGAACTTGTACGTTATCTGAAACTAAGTAGAAATAGAACTAGAATGAGATGAAATCTAAATCAATTGTAATTTGAAAAATAATGATGAAATATTTATCTAGAACTTAGGAAAATTCAAAGAAGGGAAACTAGGGATTCAGAGGATCCACTTGGAGAGATCAGGGAGATCTTATGCCTGGATTAAAAATCAGGGAAATTAATTGAACTGCTGTTGATAAAGTTTTCAAGAGATGAGAGGTATATGAATTAGAATGGATTCCATCACTAAACCATGCCCAGGAGACAAAGCAAACAACAGAATTAAACTAATTACCAACCACATCAACATGTTTATGAAGGTTAGGAAGGGTACCGTCATCCAACCATGCCCAGGAGACGATGGTGAACAACAGGGCTTCCTGACGTCATAAGCATAAAGAAGAAAAGAACATGTTCAAAGCCATTGTAGACCCATTGTAATTTCAGTCACAAGATCATTAAAGACTGAAAACATTCCCTTAATAAAAACCCAAATCAACATCAATTCAGTCTAAACAAAGGCACAGGCAAAGAGGCATCCCATCACGTTACAAGCTTCACCTCTTAGCCCTAGCTAAGAGGTTTAGCCACACATGAGTGGACTAGATCTCTCAAAATAAAATAAATAAATTAAAAGCAAAGAAGAAAAAAAATGCAACTCAACTTCCTTTCTCTCTCTCTTCACCCACGTTCCAGCCCAAAACTTCAATCTTCCAGCCGTGGATAATCCTCAAACACGTCCCAGCTCTCTCCCTTTTATAGACAAAACGAAGCAGATTAGGTGCTGGGGTCGGTTTGCGCAGTAAACAAGGATTTTGGACTCCTTACGCAGCAACTCCATGCTCTGTTTGGATTCTCTTAACGCAGCAGAGAACGTGTGTTTAATTTCTGACCTGACTTGCGTGGGGATAGCCGAATCTTGTATTAGATCTGAATCGAGTGCTGGATCAGATAAACGGTTCAGATTACTCCCATTCGCAGCAATGGTGGTCCACCTAAAGCACCGCTTCCTTCCGAAACAAGGCCGCATCGCTTCTTCTTCTTACGCTGACAATTGGTAGGGCCCACTTTGTTGAGTGATGAGAAAATCCACTCCATCTATTATATCGGCGTCGAAAAACCGTTCAAACCTGATCAGTTTTGTGTCAAAACCATGGTGGCCCACAGAAGCATTACTCGATCGTTCATCCTGCGTCTGATCAGTTTAAATCCGTTGTGTGCTTCTTTTTGGAAAAATTCCACCTAGGTGAGGGTCATAGCACCCCTTGTAGAGCAATGGATGGTTCTGATCTTCTGTTGACATGACGATGGTGGCCCACAGCGGAAAACCGCAACCTCTGTTGCGAAACAGAGGTTCGGGCTTCGCACTGTGATGATCGGTGGACCCAGTAACGGTGTCATCGTGAAAATCCACTCCGTCCATTGGGATCCCCACAAAAAACCATATGGAAAAACCCACTTCTGTCTAATTTCAATGTGGTCCACTGATCTAACTCAACTCACCGTTCATCGTTCGTTTTTTCACGATTCACCTGGTTACACGTGCATGGGCCTGAAAGGTCACCTAGGCGTTAGTTTTGGCCATCTCCTGAGATAAGTGAATGGTTCAGATCATCAAAACATGAGCTGGGTGGGCCCCAGTACTTAAAAACGGCGGACGGTATTCCGTCTGCTGTCTCTGCGAACGAAGGAAGACGGGTCAGCCCGTCTTTGACCGGGCTGCCCGTCCGGTGCACCTCCTGATTGCCTGCCTTACATGCACGTGCACCCTCGTGTGGGGTCTACTGTGATGTTCGTGCGAAATCTGCTCCGACCATCCATTCTGTCATATCATTCAAGCCGTGCGGACCGAAGATGAAGTGTATCCAGACATCAGGTGTGCCCCACTTAGTGAATCAAGGGGCTGATCTATCCGTTGGGCTGCTTCGGCGATGATCCGACGGATGAATTTTGATGTGTACGATTCATTTAGAGTCCTCAGGCCCTGTATAGAGTTTTGAGCCAAATGGATGATGGGAACACTGTGATCTTGCATTCTGGACTAATTTCTGGCCACTTGAGCTTCAGTTTCTCGATTTTCCCGGATCTCTGGTGTGTAAATTCGTCGATCTTGGTCCCCTGGAGTCCGTCCCTTGCCTTGGTGTCCTCAGATTATTAAATTCATTCTTTTTAGTGACTTTTTACCGTTCATGCTCTCAAATACACCCTGTATCACAAACACAGTTAAAACCGGGCGTTAACAATATTGTGCTCGTAAATCCAGGTAATAAATGGGGTCTAATATGCAATATTTGACCCTCAACAGTAAGGGTGTGCTAGACTATGTGCATTTGGATGTATGGGGGTTGTTGTCCATTGTTTTTGGAGAGGGGTTATCATTTTTGTCTCATTCATAGATAACTATTATAGAAAAGATTGGGTTTACTTTATGAAGCATAAATCCAATGTTTATGCCGCCTTTAAGATGAGTAAGGCGATAGTAGAAAAATAGTCATAGTGAAAATTAAAAGTGTTGAGGATAGACAATTATGGAAAATTCAATTCGAAAGAATTTAATCAGTTTTATAAATGTGAGGGGATCGTATGAAATTAAAAATTCAAGCACACGCCAGAGCAGAACGGTGTAGCGGAAAGAATGAATCAAACTCTCTTAGAGAGAGCTCGAAGTTTGTTGAGTAACGCTGGATTAGGTAAATATCTATGGATTGAGGCATTAAACGGTTTATTACTTAGTGAATCAGTTCCCCTCTGCATTGATAGACTGTAAAATTTCAAAAGAAGTGTAGAGCGGTCATGGTGTAGACTACTAAGGGTTGTGAGTATTTGGTTGTAACGCTTACTCTCATGTACCATTAGTTGAGAGAAATAAGATAGACCAAATGACTAAGAAGTGCACCTTTGTAGGCTATGGTAATGGTGTGAGTGAATACATGTTGTATGATCGGGTTAAATTGAATCTCATGATTAGTCGTGATGTCAAGTTTGACATGAATTCCTTGTTCCGTAAGGATAAACATAAGGAAATAGAAAAATTACCATTTATTGATGTCGAAGTCGAAAAATGTGAGACACATATAGAAATTGAGTCACAAGAAGAGGCACAAGAGTAGGTGGAGCAACCACCTGTAGGAGAAATCCAACGAGAAATCGCAGATTACCGACGAGATACAGAGATGACTTAAATATTGCATTCGCTCTCATTACGGATGAAGGAAATCCAGCATTGGATGACCCAAATGCTAAGAAGTGGATGGCAGCGATGCAAGACATGATGGACTCTCTGTACAAGAATGAAATATGGAAGCTGGTGTAGTTTTCCATTAGGTGTAAAGAGATCAGTTGTAAGTGAATCTATCGAAAGAAATATGATAAATACAATGTGAGATTGGTAGCAAAGGGTAAGCTCAGAAAGACTGCATAGACTTCAATGAGATTTTTACGCTTATTGTCAAGTATGTTTTTATCAAATTTGTGTTAGTGATGTGATGTTTTATTTAAACCAACACAATTTAAATGATTTTTAAACTCGCAAGTATACGAATCAGATGTAGATACGGTACGTATTACGAGATCGTTCCCACGAGGACTAATCGTCACAATTCAAATCTATGACTCTCCTTAACTAATCCAACAAATAATGAACTAAACTACTAAGCACAATTCTAGGAAAAAAACAATTAAGAACAGGGAAGAAAATTCAATCAGAGAAAGAGCACTAGGACTTTCGAATCCACCCCTAAGTATCCTAACCCTTGTTTGTCTGTTGATTCACCTTGATCTAGATTGATACCACTTATACAGAGAAAGCACAATCTGTGTCCTTAATCGGGCATACAGAATGTCTAATTCCTTTAAGCAATGCCATGAACAACATATCCCATGTCCATGGTCAGGTACATGGAATGTACATTCATTAAAGCACCCTGTTTCTTCCTCTATAAGAAACTTGTTCTTGATCAGACACAAGCACCTATAATAAGCATCCAAACAACATCCATATATATAATTTGGTCAAGTTCATAGATGGAGAAGTATAGAATTTAAACCCATAAAGCCCACTTAGAGAAAGAAACAAATTAATTGATATTCAAAGTAAATCAACCAAAACAAAAGCTAATCAAATTAGGGGATTCATCTCAGCCCTAGCTGAGAGATTAGTGACCCATAAAATCTATTAAATAGATGAAATAAAATTCATAAAAATAAGGAACATCAAACCGATCGATCTCTCTCTTCTTTCTTCTCTTTCTTCTCTCTCTTCTCTCTCTTCTCTCCCTTGCTCTAGATCTGGAATTCCCTGGCTCTGAATGAATTTTCCACATCCATAATCCCTCTTTTATAGTTGTTGGAGAGCTAAGGTTGGTGGCAGAATCGTAGAAGGACTCGAAGTGTAATTTTTCGCAGCCGTGATCGGTGGGCCCCACAGAGGTATTTTCTAGAAAATCCACCCCGTCCATTGGATTCAGGACGAAATTTCAGTCAAGAATGGGTGGTTTTAAACGTCCATTAGTACGGCCCAGAGAAGAAATCACGATAAAATCAGTTTTGAACGTTACAGAGCAGTCCGTTTATGGCCTCTGTACCGCACATGTGTGTACGCATGGGAGTGGAATATCAGCATGGTTTCGAAGCTCTCGAACCCCTCTACACGATGGACGGCTCGGATCGGCCGGACAGGTGACGTGCGGGGCCCACAATCCGCCGTAAAAACCGGCAGCGTCCGTGCATTACGCGGACGGCGGAAACGAGGACTGTGATGATGTTGGGTCCCACTTTGATAATTATTTCAATAATCCACTCCGTCCATTGCATGGAGGATGAAAAAATGGCTAGGAATGCCCAATTTCGAGTTAGATTTACGGTGGCCCACAGAGTTTTGAACTCACCATCCGTTTTGCGTTTTTCAACGATCAAAGTCTGTACACATGCATGGAACCAAACGGACATCTAGACAGTGTTGAGAAGCTTCCCTGGACTCTGTTGGACGGTCCGGATTGTCCATTTGATTGATGATGGTGGCCCACAACCGAAAACTGGTGTCGGCAGCGTTAACGTTGTTGGAAACGGCGAAGGCGAACGCGGGTCAGCGCTCGTTTTGACCGAAGCAGCAGTGCGGTGCGCCGCTGGTGCGCACGTGCAGGGTGCACACTCCCCATACACAGGGCCCACTGTAATATTTTTGAAAAATCTGCACCGTCCATCCTTTTTCTCATATTATTTCCACCGTCAAGACCAAATTTGAGGCAGTTCCAAATATCAGGTGGGCCCCAAAGTGAAGATTAATGGGCTGATCTGTCCGTTGGACCACTTTCGGAGATCTGCAAGGGCTAAAATTTAATATGTACGGTTAATTTACGGCCCTCATCCCATGTATGAAGTTTCGAACTGATCGGATGGCGGGAAATATGTGATCTTGCATTCTGGACCATTTTCGGGCCTTTTTAAACGTGAACGGCTTGATTTCCTCAGGTCCCTGACGTGCAAAATCTTCAATATTGGTCCTCTGAGGTTCATCCCGTGCTCTGGTAATTTTGGAGCGTCAAATCCATGTTTTTAACATCATCTTTCAATACACACTCCTGATTTCATCCTGTAATAAAGACACGAGTAAAACACTCCATTAAGCCTTATCATGTACGTAAAATTAGGCAATTACTGGGGTCTAATATGCAACATTTGACACTCATCACAACCCCCAACCAGCATTTTGCTAGTCCCGAGCAAAACATGCGAAAAAATAATTTCAGAAATAAAAGACAATTCCTGTAAATTCAAGTGACTTGTGAACAAATAGCTGAGATGTGAAAATTCTAAGATTCATGAATGGTGAGAAGATTTTTCTCCTGAAACCAATCTTACAGTAAACTTCATAATCAAGTTCAAAATATTAATCCATTCATTAGAACAATTTTAAACATTGAGTTCCAAGAGTGTATAGTGTAATCTCGGCTTACAACCATTAAGAGATCCAATTGTCAATTTCATGATATCATTGGTAATTAACAACGGAACTCATGACACCCCAAACTGAAACCAACACCTGCCTTACAGATTAACCTTTCATTTTACCATCTTTTGATCTTCTTTATGAACAGTACGCCAAGGAAGGGGATCAAATCCTCACCCATAGGGAGCAAACCTATGGCGAAAACTTGTCGCCTAACTTTTTTTTTTTTTTTTTTTAGATATGTCAACTATAGATAATCAAATCTTCATCTATAGGGAGCAAACCTATGATGACGATTATGCAACTTACCCTTTCAATTCTTCTTTTTTATGCTAAAATTTTTTTATTTTTCAGGCTGGTTCCTTTCATGCTTAATGCTTACTAAGTTAATCATTCAATTTTCGAATCGGAAAACTTAATGTGTAAGTGAGATCTGATATGTGAAATCATGGCTCAATCAATGTTTACAACTTCTAATCATGGATTATCAATTCAAAATTGACTGTGAAATTAAGCAGATGGCCGAATCCAAGAGTCATAAGTTACCAACATCACATATCTTATAATGTTAAAATCACAACTATCCTTCAAAATCACTTTGAATTCAATAGAATCCCAGAAAAAAAAATTAAAATTTTCACAAATTTTGCTCAAGACTAAGAAAATACTGATTAGGTAACCTAATCTCCCACCGCTAACCTAAAATCTACATTGTCCTCAATGTAAAAGAAATAAGCAAGCAATGCACATAGGACAATGAAAGTAAAAGAGGAATGAGGGAAAGATAGTACCTGGACGGAGAATCAAGAGGCTTTCTCAAAAAAAATTTCAACGTAAAAGCAAGTTAGCACAAGAGAGAAATCAACAGAAGCAAAAATAACAAAAAACAAAAAAAACAAAAGAAAATCCTACCTATACCACTTTCGCAGGTGCTCTCGATTGCATTTAGCGCATGTAACAAGCCTTTAAACCCCTAGGCTACCCCTAGTGGACGAGTTGTAGTCTCGTGAGGGTTTGCAGTAATGTTACCCACCAACATTGAAGTAACTCACTAAGAAAAAGCATAAAACAAAAGACTGGGTTGCCTCCCAGGAGCGCTAAGTTTAACGTCTTCAGCCAGACAAGAACGGACCATGAATGAAATAATCTTTATAACTAGGGTCCGCCAAAGAAATTACCTCAACACCTTGATTAACCAATCCCAGACAGGTGATGTGAGTTTCCATGAACTGTGCTATCTGAAAGGAGGTAACTGACACTGTCGTCAAATAATTTAAGGACTTCTGCTCGAACGACTTCTTCCATGTTAGGATCACGCTTCCTATGCATGTCATGTGATATTACCATAGCATGATCCATACATACAGTGGGGCATACTCCTTGAATTTTTGCTATCTTCCATTCAATTGCTGCCTTATATGCTCTAAGAACATTAAGCAGCCTGCTCGCCTTTGTCTTCTCAGAGTTCGAAACTGTGCTGTCAGGAGGCATCTTAGAGGGATGAAGAGGTTCCACTTTCGCTCTCCATCTTTCAGTCTCCAATATAGGAGTAGAGTCGAGCAGTGCATTGACTTCGTGGATGGGACTATCGATGTCAAAGTCCATGCCATATTGTGCTAAGCGGTCTCTCAGTGGATCTTCTTGAAAGATTTACGGAAGGAGTCCTGCACGAGACTCTCGATCATGTCCACTTCAGATATGTCATCCAAATCTGCGGATTGTTGTCCTGCATTAAAAATATTAAGTTTAATATTCATATTACCAAAGGATAATTTCATAACTCCATTCTAGCAATTTATAATAGCATTAGATGTGGCCAAAAATGGACGACCCAAGATGACTGGGATCTGACTATGAAGATTCTGGACAGGCTGAGTATCTATAACTATGAAATCCACTGGAAAATAGAATTTATCAACCTGGATTAACACGTCTTCAATAACACCCCGGGGTACCTTGACAGATCTATCAGCCAGTTGTAATGTTACCTTAGTCAGTTTTAACTCACCAAGTCCTAGCTGCTCATAAACCGAATATGGTAACAAATTGACACTTGCCCCTAAATCAAGCAATGTCTTCCCGATCTTATGATCTCCTATGCCGCAAGAAATGGTGGGAGCTCCTGGATCCCTACATTTAGGAGGAGTGTTATGTTGAATCATGGAGCTGAGCTGCTCTGCAATGAAGACCTTCTTATGAACATTCTTCTTACGCTTTTGAGTGCATAAATCTTTCAGGAACTTAGCGTAAGCAGGGACTTGTTTGATAGCGTCAAGCAACGGGATGCTGACTTGCACTTTTTTAAACACATCCAAGATTTCATCAAAGTTATTTCTTTTCTTTATTGGTGCCAGACGTTGAGAAAAGGGTGCTTTGGGCACGTAGGGTGGCACATTAGTGGCTCTTGGAGAGTCAGAGAGCTTTTGAACTTTGGATGCATTGGTGTGACTCTCTGCTTCATCTTGATCTTCTGTTTTAGAATTCGATTCATCCCCAGGCATCTCTATTCTGTTATCAAGCTGCTTGCCTGACCTAAGGGTAGTGATCGATTTGGCTTGTTCATGATATTGCCCTTGGTTGGAATTAGAGCCAATCTCATACTGTCCCTTTGGATTAGCCTCAGGTTGGCTAGGGAACTTACCCTTCTCTCTCTCACTCAATGTGGCAGCTAGTTGACCCATTTGTATTTCCAGCTTGGCAATGGATTGTGCATTTGCATGCAAGCTTTCTTGGTTGGCCAATAGGTTTGTTGGGTGTCTTTTTGGAATTGGAGAGAACTCTGCATAAAAAGATGGAGTGTATCCTCAAGAGATGGTTTCCTTGATTGTGTAGGCAGTTGTTGATATTGCGGAAACTGTTGAAGTTGTTGACTGCCAACTTGGAGGTGCGGTTGCATGGGAGGATTTCCAGATGGTCCTCCTTGTTGTGGTCCCTTTGCCCAAGAGAAATTTGGATGCCTAGCCCACCCTGGGTTGTATGTGTTCGAGTAAGGATCATTCCCGGGTTTTGAAAAGTGTTCATAGCATGAACTTGTTCGAGAGAAAGTTCACTGGGGATCTTTGCACCGGATGGACAAGACTGCATAGGATGGGCAGGACTAGAATATGTGGCACATGCCTCGACTTGAGCTGTTTGTGGAGGTCCATACCAGAGCATCAACTTTCTTTGTCAGGTTATCAAGCTTGGCGCACAGATCTGGCACAACTCCTATCTCATATATACCACCTCTCTTTTGTGGTTGGGGACTTCTGTCACCTCTATTTGAATAGTCCCATTGCTGGAAATTTTCGCACAAGGTTTCAAAGAAGTTCCACGCTTCGACATCACTTTTGGTCATGAATGACCCTCCACTGGTGGCATCAACCATGCGACGGTTCTGGGGTGTTAGACCGTCATAGAAGTATTGAACCTGTTGCTAGTTTTCAAAACCATGGTGAGGACATTTAAGAAGCAAGTCCTTCCATCTTTCCCAACATTCATGAAAGTACTCGCCCTCTTTTTGTGTGAAGTTAGTAATTTCTCTACGAAGGGCATTGGTTTTGTGAACGGGGAAGAACTTGTTTAAGAACTTCTTAGACAGTTGGTCGCATGTAGTGATAGATCCAACTTCTAGAGAATTCAACCATGCTTTCGCCTTATCCTTCAAGGAAAAAGGAAACAGGTGTAGGCGGATCGAATCGTCTGAGAAGTTTTGAAACTTAAAAGTGGAGCAAATGTCTAGGAATTCTTTCACATGATGATATGGGTCCTCCTTGTCCAATCCGTAAAAGGATGGCAACAGTTGTATGACTCCAGGTTTAAGTTCAAAGTGTGCCGCCGTAGTGGTTGGCAACACTATGCATGAAGGCACATTAAACTGGACAGGAGCTGAATAATCTTTGAGAGCTTTAACTTCATTCTCAGTCGCCATTTCAACAGGATTATTTCTCAATCTTTCACGAAATGTTCTTTCTATTTCAGGATCAAACGGTGCTAGTTCTATATTCAGAGATCTACGTCCTAGCATAAACTATGTTATTGCAATGTAAGAAAGAAAACTAAACTAAGAAGCAACCTAAGAGAAACTAAGAAGCAACCTAAGAGAAATAAAACTAGACCTAGAAACTATGAGATTCTAAAACAAGTTAAAACTATGTAAATAAGAATGGGAAGAAAGAATCTGGAAAAGGAGATGAATGATGTCAAAAATTTTATGAAGTTCCTCCTTCACTTAGTAGCTTCCTTCCTCAATTCTTGTAAACAAAAAAAATAAATTAGGTTTCCTACAATAATGATAGAAAAATCCTAAGCAACGGTTAATTTCTAAAAAGAAAGTTTCTAAAAAGGGAAGAATTTCTAAACTAGAAAATAGAAAGTTAATTGAAAGAAGAATTTAAATCTAAAATTAGAAACTAAAAACTTTCTAAAAAATAAAATCCTATTTTTAAAAATAGAAATTAGAAAAAATAAAGAAATTAGAAAGGGATTACTAAATTAGAAGTTTATTTCAGGACCCTACAAAACCGGAAACAGGTTAGTTTCTAAAAATAAAATAAAAATAAAATAAAATAAAAACTTTAACCTAAGTTAGTAAAATCCTAAGACTATGAATTATGATAAGAGAGAATCCTAAATTCAATTTGGAACGAATTAGTCGTCGGCAACGGCGCCAAAAACTTGATGTTTTATTTAAACCAACACGATTTAAATGATTTTTAAACTCGCAAGTATACGAATCAGATGTAGATACGGTACGTATTACGAGATCGTTCCCACGAGGACTAATCGTTACAATTCAAATCTATGACTCTCCTTAACTAATCCAACAAATAATGAACTAAACTACTAAGCACAATTCTAGAAAAAAAAAAACAATTAAGAACAGAGAAGAAAATTCAATCAGAGAAAGAGCACTAGGACTTTCGAATCCACCCCTAAGTATCCTAACCCTTGCTTGTCTATTGATTCACCTTGATCTAGATTGATACCACTTATACAGAGAAAGCACAATCTGTGTCCTTAATCGGGCATACAGAATGTCTAATTCCTTTAAGCAATGCCATGAACAACATATCTCATGTCCTTGGTCAGGTACATGGAATGTACATTCATTAAAGCACCCTGTTTCTTCCTCTATAAGAAACTTGTTCTTGATCAGACACAAGCACCTATAATAAGCATCCAAACAACATCCATATATATACTTTGGTCAAGTTCATAGATGGAGAAGTATAGAATTTAAACCCATAAAGCCCACTTAGAGAAAGAAACAAATTAATTGATATTCAAAGTAAATCAACCAAAACAAAAGCTAATCAAATTAGGGGCTTCATCTTAGCCCTAGCTGAGAGATTAGTGACCCATAAAATCCATTAAATAGATTAAATAAAATTCATAAAAACAAGGAACATCAAACCGATCGATCTCTCTCTTCTTTCTTCTCTTTCTTCTCTCTCTTCTCTCTCTTCTCTCCCTTGCTCTAGATCTGGAATTCCCTGGCTCTGAATGAATTTCCCACGTCCATAATCCCTCTTTTATAGTTGTTGGAGAGCTGGGGTCGGTGGCAGAATCGTAGAAGGACTCGAAGTGCAATTTTTCGCAGCCGTGATCGGTGGGCCCCACAGAGGTATTTTCTGAAAAATCCACCCCGTCCATTGGATTCAGGACGAAATTTCAGTCAAGAATGGGTGGTTTTGAACGTCCATTAGTGCGGCCCCGAGAAGAAATCACGACAAAATCAGTTTTGAACGTTACAGAGCAGTCCGTTTGTGGCCTCTGTACCGCACATGTGTGTATGCATGGGAGTGGAATATCAGCGTGGTTTCGAAGCTCTCGAACCCCTCTACACGATGGATGACTCGTATCGGCCGGACAGGTGACGTGCGGGGCCCACAATCCGCCGCAAAAACCGGCAGCGTCCGTGCGTTACGCGGACGGCAGAAACGAGGACTGTGATGATGTTGGGTCCCACTTTGATAATTATTTCAATAATCCACTCCGTCCATTGCATGGAGGATGAAAAAATGGCTAGGAATGCCCAATTTCGAGTTAGATTTGCGGTGACCCACAGAGTTTTGAACTCACCATCCGTTTTGCATTTTTCAGCGATCAAAGTCCGTACACATGCATGGAACCAAACGGGCATCTAGGCAGTGTTGAGAAGCTTCCCTGGACTCTGATGGACGGTCCGGATTGTCCATTTGATTGATGATAGTGGCCCACAACCAAAAACCGGTGTCGGCAGCGTTAACGCTGTTGGAAACGGCGAAGGCGAACGCGGGTCAGCGCTCGTTTTGACCGAAGCAGCGGTGCGGTGCGCCGCTGGTGCGCACGTGCAAGGTGCACACTCCCCATACACAGGGCCCACTGTAATGTTTTTGAAAAATCTGCACCGTCCATCCTTTTTCTCATATTATTTCCACCGTCAGGACCAAATTTGAGGTAGTTCCAAATATCAGGTGGGCCCCAAAGTGAAGATTAATGGGCTGATCTGTCCGTTGGACCACTTCTGGAGATCTGCAAGGGCTAAAATTTAATATGTACGGTTAATTTACGGCCCTCATCCCATGTATGAAGTTTCGAACTGATCGGATGGCGGGAAATATGTGATCTTGCATCTGGACCATTTTTGGGCCTTTTTAAACGTGAACGGCTTGATTTCCTCAGGTCCCTGACGTGCAAAATCTTCAATATTGGTCCTCTGAGGTTCATCCCGTGCTCTGGTAATTTTGGAGCGTCAAATCCATATTTTTAACATCATCTTTCAATACACACTCCTGATTTCATCCTGTAATAAAGACACGAGTAAAACACTCCATTAAGCCTTATCATGTACGTAAAATTAGGCAATTACTGGGGTCTAATATGTAACATTCGACACTCATCATGATGGTTGTCTAATACAATATGAAACTATAACAAATGGATATAAAGACTATCTTCTTACATGGGGAATTAGTAGAGCATATTTACATGAAACAACTGGATGGATTCAAGATACAGGGGTTGAAAAATAAGGTTCAAGATCTCGTGTGTCTTATTTGAGTGCACTTGACAATTTGATGTATGTCATGGTCTCTACGAGACTGAATATTTCACATGTGGTTGGTGTCGTTAGAAGATACATGTCAGACCTCGACAAGTAGCATTGAGAGGTAGTGGAATAGCTACTTCGTTATTTACGAGATACAACGAACTACGTGTTGACATTTGAAAAATCAGAGGAAAAGTTGGTAGGATATGTACATGTAGATTACCCAGGAAATGTGGACAATGTTCACTCCCCAAGTATAGGGTTGTGATGTAGTAATAAACTCGGTATGACCGAGGTCGAATCCCAAGAGACTGAACTTGTACGTAATCTGAAAATAACCAGATCTAGAACTAGGCTAAGATGAAATCTAAATTGAGTGTAATTTGAAGAATAACGGTGAAATATTTAATCTAAAACTGAAGAGAAATTCAAAGAGGGGAAACTAGGGATTCAGAGGATCCACTTGTAGAGATCAGGGAGATCTTATGCCTGGATTAAAAATCAAGGAAATTAACTGAACTGCCATTGATATAGTTTTCAAGATATGAGAGGTATATGAATTAGAATGGATTCCATCACCAACCATGCCCAGGAGACAAAGCAAACAACAGAATTAAACTAATTACCAACCAATCAACATGCCATGAAGGCTAGGAAGGGTACCATTATCCGACCATGCCCAGGAGACGATGGTGAACAACAGGGCTTCCTGATGTCATAGGCATAAAGAGGAAAAGAACATGCTCAAAGCCATCGCAGACCCATTGTAATTTCAGTCACAACAGACCATTAAAGACTAAAAACATATTCCCTTAATAAAACCCAAATCAACATCAATTCAGTCTAAATAAAGGCACAAGCAAAGAGGCAGCCCATCACGCTACAAGCTTCACCTCTTAGCCCTAGCTAAGAGGTTTAGCCACATATGAGTGGACTAGATCTCTCAAAATAAAATAAATAAATAAAACAGTAAAAGATTAAAAAAAAAAAAAAACTCTTTTTCTCTGTCTCTCTCTCTCCTCACGTCCAACCTCCAGCCGATTGGATTTTCCCCCTCCACGGCTCTGTCTTTCCTTTTATAAGCAGCAAGGAGATTCCTCCGGTTGCTGGATAGCTTTACGCAAAGAGTTACGCAGCACGGAGGTCGGCTACGTAACATTGAGAGCCAACTTGCACTGAAGCAATGGTGGGGTCCACTTCAGTTGCCAGGTAGGAAATCCACTCCGTCTATTGGATGCCACGTGGAATCTTGGCTCGAGAAGCCATGTTTTTGATCTGAAATTGATGCGACCCAAAGAATTTAATCAGCCGCATCTGCTTTGAACGTTTTAAAACAACCTCCTTATGACCTCTGTAGCAGACACGTGCGTACATATGGTTGCCCACGGTCAACGTGGGTTTGAATGTTTCGATCCCCTCTGCATGATAGATGGGTTGGATCATTTGTCCGGATGACGAAGGTGGGCCGCGGATGGAGCAGCGGACGGATCGGGCTGCGGCGAAAGCAGAGCTTCCGTCTGTTTTACGTGATGGATGGTGGCCCACGATCGATGTCATTTGAGGAATCCAAGCCGTACATTAGCTTCAGGACGAAAAACCAGCCAGGAAGGACAAGATTTGTTTGATTTCAGTGTGGCCCACTTGATTTCTCACTCCACCGTCGGTTGTCCGTTTGAACGGTTGGATTTTGATCCTCGAGATCGTCTACAATTCTGCCCTCTAGGCAGTGATAAGAAGCTCCCTAGCGATCTGATGACGGTCCAGATCAACAGTTTGGACCATGGGTGGGGCCCACAACATCAACTGACGATCGGTTGATGCGAACGCTGGAACAGCGTTCCTGTTTTGCGTAAGAAGTCGGTCAACACCGACTTTGACCGAGCTTCTTCATCCGGTGCACGTCGAGTACACCTACACTTCCTATACGTGCAATGCTCAAGGCCCACCATCATGATGGTCGTGAGAAATCCGTTCCGTGCATATCTTTTCTCATATCATCTAATGGATATAGCCCAAGTTTGAAGCATATCTGAATATCAGGTGGGTCCAAAATTAGAGTTTTGTGGGCTGATCTATCCGTTGGGCCACTTCTATAGTGATCCGGGAGCTCAAAACTGATGTGTACGGCTTATTTAACGTCTTCAACTCATATATGAAGTCTTGAGTCTATCAGATCGTGGGAACACTGTGATCTTGTATTCTGGACGTCCTTCGGGCCACTTGAGCTTCAGTTTCTCGATTTTCTCGGATCTCTGGCGTGTAAATTCGTCGATCTTGGTCCCCTGGGGTCTGTCCCTTGCTCTGGTGAATTCTGAGTGTCAAATCCACACTTTTAGTGTCAGTTTTCAGTCAACGCTCCTTATTGCATCCTGCATCAAAACACAATTAAAATACTCCATTAAGCATTATTGTGTATGTAAAATCTGGCACTAATCGAGGTCTGATATGCAATATTTGACCTTCAATAGACAATACATGGTTGACTTCTGGTAACTCATTTATGTTAGTGGGTGGAGCGATCAGTTGAATGTCGAAGCTTCAGTTTGTGGTTTCTCTTTCCACAAGCGAAGTTGAGTATGTAGTAGTGACAGAGGCTTTAAAGGAATATGTTTGATTGTGTGGAATGATGAATGAGTTGGGGCTTCAATAGGAGGTCGTGCCGATTAATTATGATAGCGAAAGTAAGATCAACTGGGGAAAGAATTTAGTTTACTACTCTATAATTGAATATATTGATGTTCGTCATAATTTGATCCGACAAATACATGAGGAATGCGGTGTTACGTACTCTTGAGAAGATCCACATGAGAGTGAATCCAGTGGATATACTTACGAAGGTGGTTCCGATAGAGAAGTTTAAATTATATTCGACTTCTATAGGTCTAACAAAGGTTTGATGAATATGGAGTGTGCATGAAAAGCATGGATAATGGTGAAGCTATGATAGAGGCGATTAGAGATGGAGCTTCAAGCTGTGGTTCATTATGATCGAAGTCATGGTGGAGAATGTTGTCTGGATGTATTCAATATGTACATGAAACATGAATTTTGATCTATCGACCAAACTGATCAATCAATCAAGTGAGCCCCGGATTACACAGATTGGTCTTTGTACAGTTTTGGACAGGTTTGGTTGATCGACCTGGGAGGTTCGAGCGATTGACTATTTTCGGATAATATTTGTAAATTCTATGAACCCTTTTGAGCATATTCGAGAAATCGAACATGTGGCTGTCGATTGATCGAGGGTTGCTTGATCGACGATGCATTCATTTTTTGCATAATTGTACGGATCGTTTCCTATTCCAGGTGTTATGCTATAAATATGGGTGTAATGCTGGATTAGGGTATGATTATGAGAGCTTAAACATTTCTAAAAGGGTTTTGAATGGAGTTTAGAGTTTTATAAAGGATTTCACATATATATGTTCATCTAATTTCTTATAATTCGTTCTTCATAGGGGATTTACTTGTCGCTTTATGCTGTGATTTTTTCCAACAAGGATTTTTCACATAAAATCGTCTATTTCTGTGCATGCTTTGTTGCGTTTATCTTTCATTTGTTTGATTCGAATTTAGGGTTTGCTTCAATGGTCCCCCAACACCTATCTCCAGCCAATGGATTTAAACTTCTTAGGACTAATCAACTTGACTCTATTTGAATCCTCATATGGTATGGTGAATCAAACATGTATAGTTGATGGTTACAATATGTTCGATTGAATATCTACACCACCAGATCTACCCCAAACATCTCAAAATACCTTCATAGTAGTCGGAAGAACTTCTATACACACCCGTTGCTTTGCACCCTACGACTATAAGAAGTTTAATACGTTAGTTCATTACAACAAGGAAAGCAGATTCCCTGATAACCCTGCGACAAAGACTCTGTGAGACCCATTCTAATATATGTGTTTTATATCAATGACATCAACCAATTTTGCCACCTTATTTTATAACACCAACCATTGAAACCTTCCAATGACCCATCGTGATGGTTATGCTTATTCGCCATTCGTACCATCACACAAACCTAGACAAAGGGAAACACAAATATCAGCTTGATCTAAAACTTTTGAGGCCACCAAGAAGTTTTTAATGGTGGGGTGCTCAATGTCCATCATTTCCTATGGTGTGGTCCACTTGAGTTTTGGATCTGCTTCAATTTTGGGCTCATGCCCAAAAATGAGCTGGCGAAATGGATGGATGACATTGATGCAAAATACATACATCACAGTGGACACCACAACGTTGCCACCAGGCAATAGGCTTCTAACAACAAGGATCACACCAATACAAAGCATAAGCTGGGAACGAGCCCCAGACATCACAGGCAGTTTGGGGTCAATTAACCACCTACCACGCATTATAACCAATATTGCAGAACCAAAACTAGCGTGCAGGTCATTCATCACATCATGGAGTTTCAATTAAACAAGTGGTCAAAATAGCTGATAATGGATGGTAATGAGCAAGCCTACTCAAAATATTAATTTTTCCTAGTGCAGGCTTGGCCCATTGCCAGCTTTAATCATTCCACAATTTCAACTTCAGTATCAACATCTTACTAATAATCAAGTGGTCCACACCATCTTAGATTCCATTGTCCATAGCTTATCCACTACAGAGAGTTTCTACGGCCCACCTACCACTCAGATCCACCTCTTTTTTGTCCAATGATATAAAAGGAGATGGAAACTTTGTTTGATAGTATTGATCAACGAAGTTAATTATGTAGGTGGGCACCATTTCAATCTTTTAAAGGCTTGGCGGATTTCATTGTAATAAAAGAACTGAGCGAGAATAGCAGGTTCAAAGAGTTATTGAGATTCCAAAAATGTATGATGCGAGTAGATTTCTTTTTCTTTTGCTTTTTCTTTTTCTTTTTCTCTTTTTGACTCCTTTATAAAATGACCAAAGTAAGCTGTGTAATAGATCCGTCCTCCTTTTCGAAATAGCCCTCCTATTGGCCGTTTGAATCATTCATTAGTGGCACTAGCTTGGAGGATCGCCCCGGCATTGGATATTGACTGATCGCTAGACTTGCTCTTCGGGCCGCTCACGGTCTTCATCCAATGTGAAAACACATGCGAATCTACTGAGAAAACTGATGCACCGTCTCACCATACACATGGTCTTCATCTAACGTACAAGGCAAATCTAGCTACAGAAGTCATGGCTTATCTTCCCAACCACTGAAAAAGTGTATGGACAACAGCTATTCCGTGTCTCCGCCAATTGAAAAGTAAGTTCGAATGTCCGTCTCACCATACACATGTTCTTCATCTAACGTACAAGGAAGTCAAGTCTAGCTACAGAAGTTATGGCTTATCTTCTCCAAACACTGAAATATTATAGGGACAAAAGCTATTCCGTGTCCCTGACGCCTTGAAAAGTAAGTTTGGCCATGGAAAAACCATGCCCTATCTCTTCTGTAAATCCTAAGATAGTACGGTGTAGCCAATGGAACCTGAACATGATAAAGCCATCTCTTCTGTGAAATGAAGATGTATCAATTGATTACTATCCAAATAGTTTTATCTACTTTGGATGGTAAAATGGTCCAAATCAAACTTTAATAGGATGTCCCAGCTGTTGATTAATTAGCATGGAAACTTGGAGAAAATTGATGGATGAGATTGTCTAACATGTATAATGTTGATGGTTAGAATATGTTGGATTGAATATCTACACCACCAGATCTGCTACAAACATCTCAAAATACCGTCATGGAGGTAGGAAGAAATTCAGATCCACCCGTTGCTTTGGACCCCACGGCTCTTCGAAGTGAAATCGGATTGCATGCTGAGTTACTCAGTACACTTTTATGGTACTGAGTACACTCAGTTGGGCCCACTGTGAATATTTATAGTTTATCTACGCAGTCCATCATTTCTCCATCCCATTTTAGTGGTCCAGCCAAAAATATATTGAAGCATATCCAAGGCTCAAGTGGACCACACCACAGGAAACAATGGGAATAATGACTTCCACGGTTGAAAACTTTCTAGGGCCCAAAGTGATTTTTATTTTTCATCCAACCTGTTAATAAGATCACACAGACATGGATGAAGGGAAAAAAACAAATAACATCTTGATCTAAAACTTCCGTGGCCGACAAAAATTCTTCAGCTTCGGAGTCGAAGGTCGGGTCGAGAATTTTTGTTATTTGCACGGCTGGTTGAGTTAATAAGGTTTCAACCTGACCTTTTCCAATTAGTCGGCCGTTTTTCCCATAACATGGTTCATATGAGATTTAGGTCTGCTTCATTTTTTGATTCATGTCTTAAAATGTTCTTAGAAAAAATAATAAACGGTGTGGATGTAGCATACATGTAACATGTATTAAAGTGGGCCTTACATTAACTGAGGCATCGGTCTTGGGTGAGGCTAGGTCGCACTTAATCCATCGTGAGCGTGGCAGAGGCATCATCTAAAATAGCTTCTGTTTTATGCGAACCTACTACCCAATCAAATGCCGCAGCATCGTACTTATATCAACTGGTACTTTAGATTCCTTGCACTTGGCGCACATATTCGGTGGGAGGATAATTCCGAAGTTATCATTCATCACAGTCTTGCATGAAAACCTGTCTTTAGCTGGCGCTGCAATTTGGACGGTTTAGATTGAATTACTGTATGCCAGGTGTACAATCTCTGAGCCCTGCGGATCAACGATCACAATCAGCCAGATGCCCGGATGCGGACCCACCACCATGGACCGGACTGGCGTACTCTTGCAGATCACATTCATATGGTGGTCCATCTCACCTTATCGATGGTTCGTAGGAAATTCCAGTTTATCGGGATGAGTTGCTGAAATAAACTTGCTTAGGGTTCAGTTTCAACGAGTAAAAGATCATTATAATTGGATGGTTAGGATTGTCTGATCAGCACCAGTTAAGCATCAGGATCATTCACAGCAGGACTTGCCGGATTCTGAACGTTGAGAATTTTCTCATTGGATATTGACTGCAGATGGCTAGACTTGTTTTTCGGGTCGCTCAAAGTCTTCATCCAATGTGAAAAGAAATACGAATCCACTGAGAAAACTGATGCACTGTCCCATCAACGTCCTGGTGTTAAATTTAGTAACCATCAAATGGATGGTTGGGATTGTTTGATTGGTGGCCTTTTTGTGAGATGCACGGTCCATAATAGAGCAAGACGTTTGGATGTCCCAGATTTACATATATGTATGGCTTGTGTAGGACGGATGGGCCACTACAATTTTGGAACGGTGGTGAGTCAACATCATTGGTAGTGTTGTCCCAGTCATGAAAGGGATATGTTTCAATTTCCACAAGGGCCTCTCTAAACACGTTTGAAGTTTCTTCTGCATGACCTTTTCAAACTTGAAATTTCTGCGCACGAATCATATGAACTCCTGCCTAGGACATGAATCGTGCACTCAATTCAGATTCCGTACATATGGGGCCTACGTTCAGTGATCTGGACCGTAGATCTGATTGATTCCAACGTGGATGAACTGCTCTCCGAAAATCTCCGCCATCAAGCAGTCCTACGCCTTTAAATCACGGCCTGCAAACGGACGGATAAGGGAAAAAAATGATAATGGTCAGATGGCTAGTGTCTTCCAATGCGTAAGAATTCTTGGGCATGTCGATCAGCTGTGGGGCCCTTGAGATCAATGGTCTAGGTCCCCGAATCATGGGCCCACCTGCGAGGACGAGTCTCTTTTTTACTCGTCTTGATGACAGGTATAGAGTCGTCATGCCAGCGTCTACTTGGAGAAATCCATCTTGCATGGATCACCGCAAGTTTCTTTTACTTAGAATCCAGTCTGATGTGTCCTTTACACCTGGAACCCTTGGAAAGATCCAGACCATTCATTTAGCAGGCCCTACGAAGGAGGTTACCTGCCTTAGAGCTGCTCTGATCGGACCATCCCAACCATCCAATCGCCGTACTTTGTGTCGGGTTTGTGCTAGCGTACAAAAATCCAGACAATTCATCTGGCAGGCCCTACCTTCAAGGCCGTACTTCGTGACATACAAAGATGATGATCTAGAGCGTAGATGGGCCTTCCTACTACAATACAAAAATGGGGCCCATCCACCTTATGATCGGTCACATGAGGGGCCCACCAGAGTTAACCAATCACCATAGGGTCTTAAATGGACTGGTCTACCTTTGGGCCGGATTTTGGCTGAGGCTTTAGGTCTATGGTTTGGCCCGTTTAGACCAGATAAATAACTGGGCTGGACAGGTCAGAAGGCCCAAGCCTAGATGCCCATAGGGTGGACTCGGGTATGACGTTCCCAAGTAATTTAACAATGGTCGAGCAGTTGTTTGTATGTGGGGCCCAGATTTGCCAAGCCCATTTTCAGAGTTCACGGCCTCATCTGGGTTTGGACTTAGGTCAGCAATGGGCTGGACATTGACATGCTTCAGCCTGGCCAAATAGGCCCAAGTCTAGCAATGGGCTGGAATTGAACTTGAGTTTGTTAAGCCCACATACGTGTGTGGAGCCCTGCTCATGTGCACGCAAAGACACATGCTCATTTTCAACCGTCCATTAAACGTCAACCAATCTAATATTCGAATACTCAAATAAGATTAACTTTTGGTTCATAGTACATGTACATCGGTATCAATGATTTGGACGGTTCAGATTGAATTGTTTGCTTGATAAGTATGCAAGTTCTCAGTAATTCTAACTGGCTGTGTACCATCAATCACACTTTGCCGGAGTATTAAAGTTTTTCTCTTACAGTATTGGATGACTTGTCCTCCGCGTTATCGTTTAAGTTGGTTTTAAACCGTCCATTTTTAAGCCATAGATCAAAACAGTTAAAGCCAGCTTCTCACACTCAATTACCTCTACTGGCCAGTCTCACTAGATGAACGATTCAGATAACGATACACGTGTCGTACGTGTATGATTTAGATGCGACTGCTCATAACATCCGGTGTGGGCAACCCGCAGCTCTCTCGAAAGAACCCGTATCTGTACATCCAAACCGTGTATCCCTTTTATCATATTATTTTAAGGTATCAAAACAAAAATGAGGCAGATCCAACGATCAAGCGGACCACACCAAATAATAAGCTTGGTTGCATTAAAATGCACAAAGCATTAAATGTCAGTTGCATTAAATGCAAGGGTCATCCGTGGTGTGGTCCATTTGATCGTTGGATCTGCCTATTTTTGTTTTGATGCCTTAAAATAATCTATACATCACGGTGGGCCTGCCCACGGAACTGCCCGTTTGGAGCTAGGGACGGGCGGGGGTAGTACGCAATCCGCGTCCTCAAGTCTTGACATGAGCTGGTGCGAATGGACCTAGTCGATATCGGACACGTCACTCTGAGCCCACAGAGGTTTTTGTTGCACGGGCTCCCTGTAGAAACTGTTGCTAGAACCTCTGGTGCCTGAGTATGATGGTTAGTGATTGGAATTTATTATAACCCTGTTGGTAAAAAAAAAAAATCAAAATCAAAATCAAAACATGCCCGACTTGGTCCAACTCGCCTTTCACACGCGTGAGGAGCCCTGCTCATCCACACGCAGTAAATCAAGATAAACACGTGTGGGTTATCTGATATTCATGTGAACCCAAGGTACGACAAAAACTTACTGTTGAAACATGTTACCCTAAGTCCAATTGCTTGGCACACTGTAGACCACGCGAGGTCTGAAATAGCCTGACTTTAGGCCATTAGATCTGAACAGGGTACCCCACTTGATGGAACAGATGTTCCACTTTGTCACGTGTGCCTATGAATGCATGCACGTGGAATTAAAACAGTTTTTTGCATTTAAGTTCTGGCTAAGGGCGTCGGTGGTCCCGGTGTGACCAAGTATAGCTACAGAAGTCATGGCTTATCTTCTCCAACCACTGAAAAAGTGTAGGGACAAAAGCAATGCCCTGTCTCATCCAACTTGAAAAGTAATTTTGGCCAAGCAGAAACTAGGCCCCATCTCTTAGGATGGTATAGTGTAGCCTCTGGAGCCTGAACAAGATAAAGCCATCTCTTCTGTGATATGAAGATGTATCAATTGATTACTATCCAAATAGTTTTATCTACTTTGGATGGTAAAGTGGTCCGAATCAAGCTTTAATAGGATGTCCCAGCTGTTGATTAATTAGCATGGAAACTTGGAGAAAATTGATGGATGAGATTGTCTAACATGTGTAGTATTGATGGTTAGAACATGTTGGATTGAGTATCTACAACCACCAGATCTGCTACAAACATCTCAAAATACCCTTACGGAGGTAGGAAGAAATTCAGATCCAACCGTTACTTTGGACCCACGGCTCTTCCAAGTGAAATCGGATGCTTTTATCCTACCGAGTAAACTCAATTGGGCCCACTGTGAATATATATACTCTAGCCCATTTTAGTGGTTGAGCCAAAACTTGAAGCAAATCCAAGACTCAAGTGGACCACACTACAGGAAACGGCGGGAATAATGACTTCCACCGTTGAAAACTTTCTAGGGCCCAAAGTGATTTTTATCTGTCATTCAACCTGTTCATAAGATCACGCAGACATGGATGAAGGGAAAAAGCAAATACCATCTTGATCTAAAACTTCTATAGCCCACAAAAATCTTTCAACGGTGCAATTTCAATTCACACTCTTTCCCGCGGCGAAGTACTCCACTTGAGATTTTGATATACTTCATTTTTAGTCTCAAGCCATAAAATTATCTGTTAAAATAGATGAACAGAGTAGATAAAATATATAAATCACGTTGGACCATAGAATTTACTCAGCAAGCAATCCACTTTCCTTATAGGTTCATTACGTAAACAGTGGGAATTATGACACCAACCCATTGTGAAACCCACTGATGTATGTATTTTATATCAATTCCATCAATCATTTTTACCCATTCATTTCAGGGCAGGAGCCTAACCAAAAAAAAAAAAAAAAGCAATCCAAAAGCTTAAATGAACCACACGACAATAAACAGTGGGAATTATGACACCAACCATTCATACCTTCCTATGACCGATCGTGATGCTCTTGCTCATTTGCCATCACCTGTTCATACTATCACATACACCTGAACGAAGGGAAAGACAAATATCAGCTTGATCTAAAACTTTCGTGGCTGCCAAGAAGTTTTTAATGGTGGAGTGTTCAATCTCCATCATTTCCTCTGGTGTGGTCCACTTGAGCTTTGGATCTGCTTCAATTTTGGGCTCATTTACTAAAATGATCTGGAAAAATGGATGGATGGTGTTGATGCAAAATACATACATCACGGTGGACCTTACAGCGCTGCCATCAGCCAATAGGCTTCTGCCACAACAAGGATCACACCAATATAAAGCATAAGCTAGGAACCAGCCCCAAACATCACAACAGTATCTGGTCGATTAAACACCTGCCATGCATCATAAGAAATGTTGCAGCACCAAAACTAGCCTTCAGGTAACTCATCACCACACGGACGGCAATGAGCTGCGGTTGGCTCAGGCCTACTCAAAATATCGATTTTTCCGGGACCAGGCTTAACCCATTGCCAGCTTTAATCATTCCATCGATTCAACATCAATACCTATATCTTACTAATAAAAATATTCAACTACATTTTTTTTCCATTATTTTTTTCAATAAACTGTTGGACGACAGATTGTACAATTGAATGGACATGTAAATATCTTTGCACTGAGATTGATGCAACCACCTAATAAAAGCAGAAACAGGGAAACCATTGGCCTGTTTAAATCAACCACACATTGAGGAGGACAAGCCTCCATCCTAGATCCGATGGTAGAAATGGTGGCTGACAATCATGGCCAGAATTCAATTGTGCATGGCGGGCATGACCTCTATGTTGCCCCATTTTCATCCTATAGGAAAAGAAGTAGAGTCTAAAATGAATTATTATTATTATTTTTTATTTTTATTTTTTAAAAGGTTAAAGAAAATGAAAAATGAAAAACATGATGCCTTGTCTTCTCCTTGCACACTGAAAAAATAAGTCTACGGACAGAATCAATGCCCTGTCTCTTTCTGTTTGAAATGTATGCCCCATCGATCTCCACCCTATAGATGGAACAACTGATGCCATAAAATTTGTTTTCTCTGCTTTGGTTGGTAAAATGGTCCAAATAAAATTTTGATGGGATAGTCCCAGCCATTTGATTAGCATGGGAAATTGAAATTTGATGGGTGGATCTATCTAATAGATACTGGCCGTTAAAATATATTAGATCAAATATTTGCATTGTCATATTGTTAGATTAAAATGGTTAAAAAGGAATATTTGAAATTTTCAGAAAAAAATAAATTTTGTCTTTATTAACCCACTTACCTTAATTGTATTTTGTTTTATCTCACATTGAAAAGTTGTTAACAAAATTAAGCTTTTGTATTAAAACCTCTCACTAATTCTTTGTATTCGAAAACAAAGGTATGCCATGGGAGTAACCTCGCACAACTGCGGGGGCCGTATTCAGGGTCATTGCTTGGCGTGGTATGGTGTGTCTTTGATCGACACTTTCTTTTTTTTCTACGCATATTTTTTTTCTTACTCATGGACATGAAGATAGAGCTATCTTGCACCTACCATAAAATTAATGAGAGAACATACATTTATTATGTTGCTCGCATGCATTTCAAGCTCAAATGACTACCTATTTTTCCTTTATAAAGACATCTCCACTTGATTACAAATCCATTAAAAAATTCTTCATTCTCTCTGATTTTTTTCTATGCTTTTTTTACAAATTCTGTTTGGACATGAGTACGAGCAGTCTTGGGTTTGTGTGGCTAAGATCATGAGTGCACCTAATCAAAGCTGCTCATCTTAGAAGAGAATTGTTGTATCCCAGAAGCATACTTATTGGAGCCGAGTACATCAGGGATCGTCTTCCTGTAAGGAAAAAAATTGTCTTTAAGACAACAACTGTAACATGCCCTAGCTCTCAAGATCCTTATTTTATTATTTATAATTTTTTAATTTTGGAATTTTCTACTATATCTCGGTATATTAGAACCAATAATTTAAAGACAGATTTCTCTCTCAAAAATATCAGTACTATTGCTATTGTTTTAAAGAATTCTAGAATCGAAATTTTTTATGGGAAGAACTTTAAGAAATGACAGCAGAAAATAGAGTTCTATCTCACTACCCTCAAACTAATTTACGTTACCAAAGAATCTACCCCATCCTTTAAGGAAAATGAACCAACAACAACCTTTAATCAATCGAAATGTAAGAACAATGACTATCTGTACAAAAATCATATTCTCTATGTTATAACAAATGAAAACTATGATATCTATTGTCATTAATCCACTACCAAAGAGCTGTGGGAGCATCTTGCAAAGAAATTCAGGCAAAGCATGCTAGAATAAAAAAATATATATGTAACTAGTCATTTTATTAATTTAAAAATGTCGGATGATAAGTCCGTGATATATCAGGTATATGATGTACGAAAGATTGCTCATAAAATATCATCTAAAGGTATGATGATTGATGAGGCTTTCTAAGCTATTATAATAATTAAGAAACTTCCATTGTCTTGAACAGATTATAAAAATTCTCTAAAGTATAAGAGAAAGGACATGAGCTTGGATGACCTCATCATTCACATACATATATAAGAGGAAGCAAGAAACCGTAATAAATATTCTTTTTAAAATCTGTAACTTTGGATATGCTTCAATTTTGAGCTCGTGCCCTAAAATGATCTGATAAAATGGATGGATTGTGTAGATAAGCCACAACTCCACGTTGGACCCTACCTATCCTCATGAATTTGCATGAAGTGACGATTCATGCAATTAATGAACCAGATAAAATGGGAAAGAAATGGATTGCAATACCATCATTTGGCAAATATAAAACATTGGGAAGAGGTCAAACAATAATATATCGGGTCAACAAGGGGTAAGCCAGACTTTTTTGCAATTAACATTGGATCCCTTAAGGGCTCGTTTGATATCTCTACTAGTAAGATCTTATTTGCTTATTATTATAAAAAAAGACTCTTATGTTTGAAATAGATTTTTCGGTTAAGCTTTAATTTTAAAACTTAATCTTTTAGAGACTATTAAAAAATTCTTTTAAATAAATGATGGGGAGGTCATTTTTTTTTCTTCTGGAGCTTATTTGGCTTATTAAGTGAGTAGACATTTTTTTGTTTTTTTTTTTTTGATAAGTTTGTTCTTAAATTTTTTAAGTAATTCCCATCTTACCCTCCCCTCTTATCTTTATAATATCTCTAAGGTGGACCTCACATGATGAGCAACACATATTAGAAGTGGGGCTCTACATGATGAATGGTCTACATTAAGGTGAGCTCACATAATACACAGTGACATCAAGGGTGGGCCCCACATGATAGATGCTCCATATTAAAGTGTGACCTCACATGATGGATGACCCACTGTTGAGAGTCAAATATTGCATATTTAACCCTTCAATTACATTAGCTTTCCTGACATATTAGTGTTAACTTAATTTAATTATATGAGTTTTTATCACGCAAGGTAATATGGAAGCTTATGATGAATATCGCTTAAAATGATGAATTTAGAGCTCAAAAAAAGATAATGAAGAATTAGAGATTTGGAAGTCATTATTGAAGAATTCATATGCCAAAGATCCAAAGAAACCAAGTGACGAATGAAGTGAATCAAAGATTTGAAGTGAAGGAAAGGAATCCTGAAAATTGGCTAGAAAAAATATATATTGAAATTCGGGGTCTAAAAAAAGAAAGTTATGAAATAATTTCAAAAATAGACTTTGATGGCATCGACAATTTAGGAATTTCGGCTTAACTAGTTGGACAGTTCTTGACGATTTTCAATGACATTGAAGATAGTTTGATGCCATCGAAGACCTCTCCAATGACATCAAAGTTGCCATTGAAGATGCGCAGAATGCGTAAATTTGAAGCAGTTTGTAAACTTTTTCAAGGTGATGTGAAAGTTTGAGTTGCAAAACTAGTTAAAGGAGTCCTTACGCTATTCAAAATCATCTTCTAGTGTTTGTAAAGGAAGAGAATGCCTAAGTGGAGCGCCGACAATGTTCTTCCACTACGATTTCTTCATGGATTCTAGTTGATCATTTTGTTTTTCTTCTAGGATGTTAGTCTTCTCAGGCTAATCTCTTCGTTAAGGCTAAGAGATGAAACCTGTAATTTATTTTAATGTTTAGTTTACTTTGATTCAAGAATATGTTAAACTTTCATTAAATTTTAGTTTAAATAAAGATATATTTCCACTTTTCTATGATTTATTGTGACTAAAATTACAGTAGATGCTATAAAAGCTTTTGATATGATCTTATTGGCTTTGGAATTGTGTGATCTGTAAAAGTCGTTATTCACCATCGTCTATGGGCGTGGTGGATGATCGAATTTCCTACGATCATTGTAATTAGACGAATATTTGTGAACTAAACTAATGAAAAGTTCAAAATTCCATTATTGTTTAAATGCTCCATCATCCAATTGGATAGGATATGACTTCGATTCCAACCGAGTTATCGTTAAATCAAGTAGATTGAATATTAAGATTATTATAGGTGGATTCCTGGATCCTTAATATTTTTTTCTTTATTTATTTCAAAACTTTTGTCTTCATCGCTTGATTAAAAATCTAGACACACCATTAGACTTAGATTAGTTCTAGGCTGTATTCCCCATTACCTATGAATTCAGCCTCTGTCTCACCAAGTTATTACTACATCGCGACCCTGCACTCAGTGTTTTGAACACCCACATCGAAGGTAGGAGTCACATGATAAATAGTGGACATCAAAAGTGGGACCACATGATAGAAGGTTGACATTAAAGGTCGACTACATGATAGAAGGTTGACATTAAAGGTGGGACCACATGATAAAAGAAGGTTAACATCAAAGGCAAGCCTATATGATGAACGACCCATATTGAAGGTTGGGCCCCACATGATCGATGGTCCATAGAAAAGGTGGGACGCACATGACTGATGGTTCACATTAAAATGTGGCCCCGCATGATAGATTATCTACATCAAGTGGGCTGCACATATGGATGGTCCATAGCAAAGGTGGGACCCATATCATGGATGGTGAACATCAAAGGTGGGTCCCACATGATAGACTATCTACATCTAGTGGGCCCCACATTATGGACAGTCCATAGCAAAGGTGGGAGCCACGTGATGGATGGTGGACATCAAAGTTGGGCTCGCGTGATGAACAATTCATATTGAAGGTTTCACGCCCTGAAAATCATCACCCGATGTCACGCCCCAAACTCGGAAATCAGATTCACAGGAATCCCGATCGCCGAATCCGGTGCCGACAGCCTCCGTAGTACCCCATTCTCGGTTCCTAGTATCCATACGCTAGATTCCGATCCTGGGATCCTACAAGTAGGATTTTTTTTTTTAATTTACGTTTAACTTGTAATAAGCATAACCACAAGATTACCCAATTCACAAAGGCAACATCATCATCACATATCCACTAATACAATCATTTGAGTACAATGCTGAAAGGGAAATACATAAATAAAAAAAAAATTCAAGCTCCAGAAGACCGCTGCATGCTCCAATCTCAACACTGCTGCAACCTAACGCCACCTGCACGCATCTATCGTGCATAAGCTTATAGAAAGCTTAGTGGGTGGTGAAAGTGTGTGCGTAAGGTAAGTGCCAAGAATGTAATACAATGCCATAAATCATATAACATCAGTAATACAGGCAAGATCATGAATCATACGATATCAGAGTAAGCGAAAATACTGGCAATCTATAAATCCATGAATGCTATCAGCCGTACCAAGACTATGCGATGTAAAAACATAATAACCAATATTTGAGGAAGCAAAATAGATCAGCTATGCAATAAGGAGTCATAAAGAGCCAAATATCAGATGGCGAAGATGCAATGCAATATACAAATCCTGCTACGTCTGTCTAAGCCATATAAGTACAGAAACATAGCAACCCAAAATGTCATATACCTGCGGATGTAATGCAATATGTGATGCGAATGAAATGACCATGCTGGAGTGAAGTCGGGATGATAGTACGTAGTATCACAAGCTATGGGGTCTATCACAAAGAACTTCTATCCAAACCAGTCCCATACCTAAATTTGGATAGTTAGACTCAATGTGGTAAACTCCTGATCTCAGGTTAGTCGCGCGCTCAACCGAAATCCTTGCCATGCGAAGGTACACAACAATTAGTTGTGCACCACCAGCCCGAGTGGATAGTGAATGAAATGAATGTATGAGTATGCAAATCCTGCTCAATAAGTCCATGTATCAGTACGGTTCCTCTCTGGGATCATCACCGGGGTTTAGTACACTACAAATAGCACTGCCGCTCTCCCAGCCGCACAGTCCAAGTGAGCGTAAGAAACCTCACTATCCGCCTGGCCAATAGTCTGCCAATACCTATTCGGCACGTCGATAGCGGACCCATTCCTCGAGCTGGTCAGACTCAGCCTAGCAATGCCCCCTACGCTCGGGCGGGTAAGGCCACACCCCCTCCCAACCGACCATCGCACAGTGGGAGACGCGGCCTCCTGGTATTCGGCACTCGGGCGCTCATGTGTATCCACTCGGTCCCGACGTTGGGGCGTCCTCTGGTACCAAGAGGGTTTTAGGGATTTTCACCCAGGGCCATCTATGGCAGCCCGATGCTAGAACAGATTTCCGGTGTCCCGTCCGGCCATCCACGATATGCCTGTGGAGGCTACAGCCCTGATGTCGCTAGGGCGTACAGTAATCATAATGCAAGATGCATGAGTCATACAATCCAGTCATGCATCAATCCTGTGCATGTCATGCTCTCATATGGGGTAACTCCGCCTATCAGGGAGCCCTATGAACAACCTGCCCTATGGCATATGCAATGGTCAATCACATCTCATAACAAAGATGTAGATGATGCGTATGGGCATGTATTATGATGTTACGCTGTCACATACTCATAATCGGTATCAATAACCAGCGTCAACCATCGGCCTCGACAATGTGGACATTTAACCAACACTGCCCCCAAGGAATGGCCACATAGAGCCAAACATATAATGATCTCATTGCCTCCCACAAGGGCCAAATATACAACATCATGGGCCTCACTCAAGAGTTTAATACACATCACGATGGGCCTCGCTCGTGGGCCACATATACATCAAGTGGGTCGCATCTCACGGGTCTAATATACATCGCAACGAGTCGCTCACACGGGCCTAATATACGTCAAGTCGGGCCTCATCATATGGGCCACGTACATCAATAGGTCATGACAATCGGCCTTGGCAATCGAGATTGGCCTCGACAATCGAAATCGGCAATTTGGTCACGTTAATCGGAAATCGGCAATCGGTCATGATAATCAGCCTCAATCGCTAATCGGCAATCGGCCACTACAATTGGGGTCGGTCGATAATCAAAATCAGCAAATCGGTCACAACAATCAAGATAGATCGATAATCAGAATTGGCAAATCGGTCACATCGATCGAAATCGGCCATCGGCCACGACAATCGGAATCGATCAATAATCAGAATCGGTAAATCAGTCACGTTAATTCGAATCGCATTCGGCCATGGCAATCGGAATCGATCAATAATCAGAATCGGCAAATCGGTCACAACCATCGGGATAGATCAATAATCAAAATAAGCAAATCGGTCACGTAGATCGAAATCGGCCATCGCCACGACAATCGGAATCGATCAATAATCAGAATCGGTAAATCAGTCACGTCAATCGGAATCGGCATTTGGCTACGACAATCGGAATCAATCGATAATCAGAATCGGCAAATCGGTCACAACCATCGGGATAGATCAATAATCAAAATAAGCAAATCGGTCACGTCGATCGAAATCGGCCATCGGCCACGACAATCGGAATCGATCAATAATCAGAATCGGTAAATCAGTCACGTCAATCGGAATCGGCATTTGGCCACGACAATCGGAATCGATCGATAATCAGAATCGGCAAATCGGTCACAACCATCGAGATAGATCAATAATCAAAATAAGCAAATCGGTCACGTCGATCGAAATCGGCCATCGGCCACGACAATCGGAATCGATCAATAATCATAATCGGTAAATCAGTCACGTCAATCGGAATCGGCATTTGGCCACGACAATCGAAATCGATCGATAATCAGAATCGGCAAATCGATCACAACCATCAAGATAGATCAATAATCAAAATCGGCAAATCGGTCACGTCGATTGGAATCGACAATCGGTCATGGCAATAGGAATCGATTGATAATCAGAATCGGAAAATCGGTCACAACCATCGAGATAGATCAATAATCAGAATCGGTAAATCAGTCATGTCCATCGGTCGAAATCGGTAATCAGTCAAGGTAATTAGAATCGATCAATAATCAGAATCGGTAAATCGATCACGTCAATCGAAATCGGCATTCGGCCACGACAATCGAAATCGATCGATAATCAGAATCGGCAAATCGGTCACGTCAATCGAAATCGGCATTCGGCCACGACAATCGAAATCGATCGATAATCAGAATCGGCAAATCGGTCACGTCAATCGCAATGGGCCGCTCCCACGGGCCTAATATACATCAAGTCGGGCCTCGCCATATGGGTCAGAGATATTTCACAACGGGCCACGTCCCATGGGCGTCAAATACACAATAGGTGGGCCCCATCCATGGGCCAAATACACATTGGGTGGGCCTCAAAACATCATAATGGGTCATATACCATGGGCCCGAAAGCTAATGACGGCAAGGATAAAACATATATATCATGGTGAACTACATCCCATCGACGACGTGCATACAAAACAAACTTCCGGTGGGCCCCGTCCCAATTGGATGGTGTCGATAAAATACATACACCACGGTAGGGCCCACCACCCTACAGACGGTATAGATAAAACACATACATCATATTGTGGCCCGACAAATGGGTGGCGTGGACGTGCAATACATACATCAACATGGCCCCACACTCCCCTGGACAGATGGATAGAGGGAATATAGAATAAATACATCAAAGTGGGGTCCACATCCCCCAACTGATGGACGTTGAGGATACAACACTAACCTCATATGTGGGCCCCTCATAGACTTGCTGATGTCAACCTCATAAGTAATAAAATATATTATTATAATATTTATTATTATCATCATTATTATTATTATTATTATTATTATTATTATTATTATTATTATTATTATTATTATTATTATAATCATCAGTGTCTAGCACTAGCACCGTCCATGCACGGACGGTGGGGATAAAGAACACATACATGAATGTGGGTCTCATCCACCACACATTCTGGGGTGGTCACTTGTCCAAATAGATGGACAGAGTGTATAAAGCACATGCATACGGGAATCTCACATGCTTCCATGGTGTGTGAGGTATACCAGCCAATGTATTCGTGTGAGGCATACTAGCCAATCCACACACGTGTAAAGCATACAAGCCAATCTACACACGTGTGAGGTATACAAATTCCATGCATTTGGTGGTTCCACCGTCCAGTCCCCTGGACGGACGGTCTGGATTCATTACATGCATACAAGGTGGTACTCAAAGCTCTGGCCCATCCCAGCAAGGTGGATGGACGGCCGGATGGACACATCCATCGTGGAGGTCCACGTGCTGAGTGCATGTCACCAAGGTGGGCCCCACGTCCACACACAGATGGACGGTAGGCGTACAACACACACATCATGGTGGGGCCGTACCTGGAACACCAGACCCACCATGATATCTTATTGATATATAATATTAATATATATATATATATATATATATATATATATATATATATATATATATATATATATACACGTGTGAGAGAGAGGGAGTTAGATGCTGGGCGATGTCAGCGTGATGGTAGGCCCACGTTTGGACGGTTTGATGTACACATCATATAGCGGGTCCACATAAGACAGCATCCAGATGAATGGACGGTTAGAAAAATGCACACACATCAAGTGGCCCGTCCAGATCACGGTCCCGATTCACCTGGGTCCGCATGGGAGTGGCTGCCTACCATATATATATTTTTTTATTATATAAAATATTATATTAATACAATAACATATATCATAATATAATATTATATGAAAATGTGAGTGTGTGGGAGGGTGAGACCATCAGCGCTGCCAACGTCCAGCGCCTCTCTCTGGACGGACAGCCTGATGCTAGGCCACACCTGTATGGACGGTTTGGATGTACATCCATTGTGGTAGGGCCTCACAGGGATGAACGGTGGATATAACACATATATCATGTGGTCTCACGGCTGCTGGACAGCTGGACAGTAGCGTCCACCAGATGGACGGTGTGGATCGAATCCACACATCACGGTGGGTCACATATACAAATACATTATGGTGGCCCCTGCATAGCACCGTCCAACAATGGACAGTGCAGATGTAACACATAAATCCAGTGGGCTCCACCGTCCCAGCTAGACGGCTGGATGGAACTCACAAATCAGGTGGGCCACATGGTCATCACAAAAAGAGAGAGAGAGCGAGAGAAATAGAGGCACCCACCTTCAAAACTCCTCCTCCTTCCGCATTAGGGTGATCTAGCTCCAAGGAGAAAGAATCAATGGTCAAGATTGGATTTTAGAAGTTAGATGATGGGGTATGAAGCTTCATGGTGGGTGGAAAATGGAGGAAAGCTTGGACGTTGGGAGTTTTTGGGATTGCTTGGAGAATGAGAGAGATGAGAGAGAGTGTGATGTAAGGGAATTGATGGGAGAGAGAGATGGTGAGGTGATGGAAAGTTGACTTTTGGGGTTGTTGTGTAAGAGAGGTATGGGTTTTGATGGGGTGAGTGATGTGTTGGGTGATGGGTTGATTGATGTGTTGTACTTAACATTGATGGGATTGATGGGACATGATTTGAAAGGTTGTCTTGGGTTTGCAAATGTGCGGCGCTTCCTCGAACCAAACGCTGACACACATCTCCTGGCCAGAGTATCGCCTCGGCGCGCGAGTCGCGGCATCGGAACCGCGATGACGGTGCGGTCGCAATGGCACAAGTCTCGGGTTGAGTCGAATCAGATTAACGATGTGTGAATCAAGGTCGCGCGTAACGCCGGTTAAGGATCGAAGGTTACCGGAATTTGACCGGAAAGACCGTGGAAGTCTATGTAATGGTACGGTTAAGGGTACGGGTCTTACACCTGAGTACGAAGGCTCAAATCTCAAGTTTTTAAGTGTGAACCTAGCAAAAATGCATGTAGGCGACTTCTCATGTGCCCGCGCAGCCCAGTTAACATTCACTAATCAAAGTAGTTTTAAATCAACGACATCAAAAGTTAAGCAAAGATAACTAAGCCCAAAAATAGATGACTAATATTCAAAATGTACAATTCCAAGAGTAGTGTCTGCCCAAATGAGAATTATACAAGCCACGATTATATATATATATATATATATATATATATATATATATATATATATATATATATATATATATATATACCCAAAATGATCAAAGTGTAAAGTTCTCCATTTTGATCCAATCATTCAAAACATAATGGCAGTGGTGTAGTCCAATGTAAGCATACTCGTCAAAGATTTTAATAATACCTGCATTGAACGGTCCATAGCAAAGGTGGGAGCCACGTGATGGATGGTGGACATCAAAGTTGGGCTCGCATGATGAACAATTCATATTGAAGGTTTCACGCCCTGAAAATCATCACCCGAGTACGAAGGCTCAAATTTCAAGTTTTCGAGTGTGAACCTAGCAAAAATGCATGTAGGCGAGTTCTCATGTGCCCGCGCAGCTCGGTTAACATTCACTAATCAAAGTAGTTTTAAATCAACGGCATCAAAAGTTAAGCAAAGATAACTAAGCCCAAAAATAGATGACTAATATTCAAAATGTACAATTCCAAGAGTAGTGTCCGCCCAAATGAGAATTATACAAGCCACGATATATATATATATATATATATATATATATATATATATATATATATATATATATATATATATATATATACCCAAAATGATCAAAGTGTAAAGTTCTCCATTTTGATCCAATCATTCAAAACATAATGACAGTGGTGTAGTCCGATGTAAGCATACCCGTCAGAGATTTTAATAGTACCTGCATTGATAATATCGCATGGTTGTTGTTTTAAAACATCATCCCAGGTATGAGTGAGTAGTTAGCTCAGTAGTTCCATTAGTTATAAGTTACATATATTATCAACTTAATCAGTGCGGGTAATAATAACATACGAAACAAATAATTCTTAAGTCAGTTATTTAATGCATGATGCGATGTTATGTGCAATGGTTGGCCTGCAGCACAACCCAACAATTATTTTCATGATGATATACGCAATCGCTGACCCCCGGCACAATCCAACAATATTGTCTTGATGATACGCATGATTAGTTAAGTTGTTATTATTCACGTTTCAAACATCAGGTTAGCAAAGTTAGGATACCGACGTTATATCATAGTCCTTATCCAGATCACGTGGCTCATTGCTGTACGTAGCAGATCCACACCCAAGTCCCTTGATCTAAATTTAGGTATCGCTTGTTATATCTCACAAATCAACAATTTCAAAGGTATGATACTAAATGTATGAGGATCAATCCGGGATGAGTCATCACCTAAATACTAAGTATGATCACTCAGTTCAGAGGTGCAGGCCTGTCACGTAAAACCAAATCACCACAAAGGAAATGCCTCATTACCCAATTTCATTCACGCCTGGGTCGTTCGAATGGTACTATGACATGGACCCATCAGCCGAGTATTTAACAGGGCTGTTTGAATAAAAATCTATCACCTCCATCAATGCTCACTGTTTACTATGGGGAGCCTCGTCATCTAATATTTCACCAACATAATCGGCTCATCACCCAATATTTTGCCTATGTAGTAGGCATGTCACCCCAACGTAGGCTGACAGCTTCGACATGGTGTCCCATACTACCATGCTAGCTTATGAGTCTTTGTGGGATCGCGTTGTATTAACGGTTATGAATAAACTCATCCATTAGGAACGGGGTATCCTAAATTCAATTTGGTTGTATCATACATTGTGAATATACATGATCAATTGGCTTTTAGACTAATTTAATTGACTTAGGAGAACCTCGGTGTACCTGGCATTGGGTGCAAGCATCCCATGCAGTGGATTTAGTGGAGGAGAACGGTCAAGGCTAGAGCTTTGGTTGAAAGATTTGGTGAATGAGACACCAATCTCCTCCTCACTTCCTTTCTCTTCTTCTTTCTTTCTTTCTTTCTTTATTTCTGTAGGGTAAAAATCGGATGGGAGCAATGGTTTCCCCCAAATGCCCTATTTATCGCACCATAAATGGTACAAAGGGTCCTAAAGCCTACGCTTTCGTTATATTTGCCCTACGAGAGGGTGTTTCTAACATTTGGGGTCCACTATGGGGTGTAATGGGTCAATATACAACATATGATAGTTGGCCCTAGTGATGATCTACATATGAATCCGATCGGCTTATTATTTGAATGTGTCGATTGATGGGTATAATCAAGTTAGTTTGACAGTCACCGATGGTCAATCAGGATTGCGGCTATACATATATGTACTGGGTATTAACTTAGGTTGTTATCTTAAATTTGGTCGCAATCTAATAGTCTGAAAGACAACTTTAGCAAAGACCGGATGCGGACAACTAACTAAGTTTTTGCTTAATTTTAAGAATATTCACATGTCTCATGTATTATCTTTGTGAGTCCAAGTTGAGTGATTTGAGACACGATCTCAGCTTGATATCCCGCGATGAACGACAAGTCCGCTAGGACGAATGTCTTTCTATAGTCTCGGGTTTAGTGGTTCATAAACGAGCGGTTTGGAGCTTGTTCAGACAATCAGGGCATTTTTTGGAATGAATTGGATAATGAGATTTCTTATACCTGATGATTAAGGTTTGAATTAACTAAGTTCATAGTATGTCGTATTCGCAACTAGCGAAAACAGTGATTCGATCCTAATCACCCTAAACCGTTGGTTCTTGAGATAAAGGAGTAATTAGGTTAATTTAGTTTGTTAATTAACATCTGACCCCTAGTTGTCCTGGGTTTAGGTAGGTCTTTATTTAGTTGCATTTGTCTTGATTGGCCAGTAATAAGTTGGCTAGATTTAGGCCCTAGATGAACAAATCACGAGGCTAAGCTCGAGGTTTAAGTAATCAGGTGAATTCGTTGGCTTCCTACGGTTGATTAATCATATTTATGAGGTTCTTTACTGGTACCACCCGTATATTGGCTCACCTCGACCGTTAAGGGTCAGTAAGTGACAACGTAAGCTAATTATAATGAAAAATTTCAAAAGTTTTGTAAATCCAAAATAGCGAAAATCTAGGACGTTACAGAAGGTTCCCCCACATGATGAATGGTCCACATCACGTAATGCACGGTTCATATTAAAGAGGGGCCCCACATGATGAATGACCTACATTAAAGTGTGGGCCAACATGAACCATCCACATTAAGTGGGCCCCACTTAATGGACAATCCACATCAAAGGTGGGACCCATATAATGGGTGGTGGACATTAAATGTGGGCCCACGTGATGGACGGTCACATCAAAGGTGCACCCACAAGATGAACAATCCGTATTGAAGGGGGACCCACATAATGAATGGTCCATATCAAGGTGGCCCACATAATGGATGGCCCATATAAAAGTGTGGTCCCTCGTGATGGATAGTCAACATTAAGTTGGCCCCACCTAATCCACATCTAAGGTCTCACATGATGGACGACCCATATCCAAAGTGGCGTAACGTGATGGATGATCCATATGGAAGTGTGCCCCATATGATATTAGATGATAAGTACCAACCCTACCACATGGATGGTACTTACCTGTCATGGTGGGTCACACGAAGGTTTCAAAAGGGCTGGTACTTATCATCTAATATCATCTAATATCAACTTCATCCAAAACTTTTGTGAGCCCTACCATGATGTATATCTGTCGATCGACGCGTCGAAATGGCAGGCCGATTATGTCCATACGTAGATCATCATTAGGTCGTTTTCAAGCCTCCAACGAATCCAAAGGTGCGGACTATTATTCTTAGGTGGTCTAGCATTAATTATAATTTGAGTTTAATGATTTTGTGTGTATGGGATGTTGTTTGGAGGATCTAGAGGAAACCTAAGAATTTCATGTTCGTTGAAATCGTATGGATTTGCATGTTTAGTTCCCTTTTGATGTTGATCTTGCCTCTCATATGCTTGGTTACAATGAATGTTGTATGTTCATGTCTTGATGGAGTTGTGTGTAATGTTCTTTATAACATGTAGTTTGCCTCTCACATGGTTAGGTAGAAAATCAAATGCTTACATGCTCATGTCTTGGTGATCCATGTATGTTGTTCCTCATAACATGTATGACTCATTCACGTTTGTGCATTTTGGTCCTATGAGATGCGGAAAGTGCTTCACTTCCACACAAACACACATTACATACAAGTACCTTATTCAAATGCGTTGTTAGCTTACTTGTAGAAGAATTCCAGATGGGTGTGATGAATGTGTATGCATTATATCGGCTATGCTAGTAGATAACAATGATGAATAACATGTCATGACTGTTTGTCGACCCTTGGGTTGGTCAGGAAATGAGGAGAGTGAGGATGGTCCCATTGGTAGGACTATCCTGGGGCTAGGTCGTGAGTTTGGGTGAGTGCGGATGGGCGGTAGTAGTTAGACTATATGGGTCGCCCGTACCCGATGTTGTCTGTTGCGTGTTTGCCTGAACTTGTGCGGTATAGCCTAATACTGACCAATCTTGTCTGTTAACCTTGATTGCTCACACATGTATGGAACCTGGCAAACCCTACCACCGTTGTTAGCCCACTGATAGCGAACTGAGTATTGATCCACCGTCTCATGAGCCGGGCATGGTGGAATGGGACACTGTGTCCGAGCTATCGGCCTACGCTGGGGTGACGCGCCTCCCCGTAGTGACCGCGAGCGATCCCTTCCTCTCAGCACTCCCCATGTGCTTGGAGTCGGGGATGGGGAACCCGATGGGATCACGGATCGCGGTGCCCTGGCCTCACGCATTGAGGGGTCTCGGCACCGCAACTAGTTGAGGGCATTGATACGTGGGGTGAATCAGTTTCCCAAACTTGCTGGATGAACGGAATTAACTAAGAACTTGGCTAACATAACATTGCATCGCATTAGCTAGGTTGGCGACTCGGCAGTCGAGGTCGCTCTGAGGGAGTGTTGTCATATGTGATCGTAAGATGGAGTCGCTTGAGGGAGAGTTGTGGCGAGGGCATGCATCATTTCATCCATCATGCATGCACATTAATAAGATTAGTTTAGTGACTGTGAATGATTGTTTTTCATTAAATCCGCAATATAACTGATGTTTGTGATAACTTGAGACTAATAGTTTACACTGAGTTGATCACTGACTCCCACTCTGGGATGGTGTTTTAAAACACCAACCAGACCCTCTCATAGATGCAGGTGGAGTATGGCGATGCTACCCTCGAGGAGGACGAGTTCTCCTACTTTCAGCTGATCGGCGGCTCTCCATCGGCTTGATCAAGCTGAATTTGGATTTGCTGAGCCGCGGGCTCCGCTTTAGTCTTTTGGATATAATTTTTTTTCATTATCCTGTTGGGCAACACCTTGAGCGACCCTTTATTATTTTTAGACCTATATATTTGTGAGATTTTAGACTGGTGCGATTATGCTTCATGCTTCAAGTAATTCCAAATTGCGCAGTTAAATTTGATTAATCATAAAAACCATAAATGCATGATAAGTGACACTCGGGAACTCGGGAGACGAGTTTATGCATGACCCCCGATTTTTCGGGTCGTTACAGATGGTATCAGAGCATGGTTTGGAATTAATTGGGCCATGGGTCATGAACTCACTGCGCGTCCGCTGACTTGAGAGGATATGTATTAGAAAACGCAATAGGAACTTAGAACTCTATGAACCATCCCAGACCCTGAACCGACAATTATAGACGGGGGATAGGACTTCCAAGGAATTAGGAATTGGTAGCGAGAAAGGGAATTTGAGGGTCTTGACTTGACGACAAGATTCGATTTGATTGAATAAGAGGTTTAGCTAGTTAGTCCGCCCAAATCCTTGGGCCCATGGGGCCAACTGAATTAGGTGAGATTTGGGTGAAATGGATTTTTGAGTAACAATGAATGTAGGTGTGAGGGAGTGTCCCTGGGATGAGCGCATCCCATGTTCCATGATGCCCTGTCGAAACGTATCCAATTAGAGGTAAATTTCAGATTTCCTTCCAAATATACTCGGAAGGTTCATCGTCAAGGGATTTGGAAATCCTGCGACACACCTCTCAACCCAAGGCTCATCCAGCAAAGCCTAGGGAGTCAATTTTGAGTCTCATCCCACACTCATTCCGGACCTGCCATTCCCAATCGTGAGTTGAGATTAGCATTGTAATCCCATTTCGTGCAGCTTAATGCTACTAGTCAAGCAGGCTTAAGTCTAAATTCCTCTGCCCTTTAGCTTTTCTAGGATATTGATAGGAACGAGCTGGGAATGGAGTGATTAGATGGTTAAAACCATCGCCCTAGACCAAACGAACGAACACTGGGCCAAACTTGATAGTTCCGATATGTTCGGGGATAAAGATCCATGGATGAATGAAAATTTAACATAAATAGTGGAAATATAAGTAAATTGATATTTGGCCCCTAAATAAGAGGAATCTCATAAAACTAGTAGGCTCATTGCGTAGATCGGCTTCTCCTACCCCAAATTCATATAGCACGTCGAATAACTCATTTCGGTTTGCGAGATATGCACGTCGCAAGGCGACCTCACCCGGAAAACAGAGGGCCGGCGGGACCCCACCCGCACGACTGCCCGACCCCACCCATGGACCCCGCCCGGGCTCCAGCAACTCTGCGGGACCCCGCCCAGCCGGCGGGGACCCCGCCCGGACTTCCAGAGGGTCGGCGGGACCCCGCCCGACCGGCGTGACCCCGCCGAAAATTTATGCAATTTTGGGTCAAATTCAAAAAATCATATCTCCTTCATTACAACTCCGATTTAGGTGATTCAAAATCTAGATTGAACTTTGATGAGTCTAGTTTTATATAAAAAATAAGAAAAAAATAAAATAAGAATTATAATATAGCTAAAATTAAGCTGTTCTGTCAACTATCCAAAATTTTTTTATTTCAGACAGTTGTTGCTCGTAGAATTTTAATAATTTATTCACAACTCCAAATGAGATGAAATTTTGTGAGATGTCTTTAAACTCAATGATAAAATATTATAAAAAATTTTAAAAATAATTTAGTTACCGAAAGTACAAGAAATAGAGACATCGTGCAATCTTACAAAAAAAAAATCGTTAGTTTCAGACAAGTGTCACTTTTGGAGTTTTGACAATTTTTTTTTCTACAACTCGAAATGAAATAAAATTTTGTCGAGTGAGTTTAAGCTTTTTAAAAAAATAATTAATTTTATTACTAAATATATAAGAAACATTACAATGGCCCCCGCCCAGGCGACCAATGGGTGGCCCTTTTTGTGTTTTAAACATGTGTGGGGTCACTTGAAGACCCCTCTACCAGCCCTTCTCTTCCTCATTCCAAAAACCACAACCCATTTCTTTCAAATCCCTCTCCTCATCCATGAAACCCATCCCAACAACCCTTACTCAAATCCTTCAATTCCTCTCAAATCTTCATCAAAGCCCTCTTCTTCTTCTCAAACCTCATTTCCAAAGCCTTCTTCTATTTCTACATCAAAGCCCCCTTCCATTTCTAAATCTTCATCATATTAGTTATATAAATTGCTATATTTCAAGAGTTAATTGAGCCATATTAGATAAATTCAAAGGTTTTAGAAATGAGTTTACGTAGTAACTTAATTGAGAGTTTCACCAGAATTTATGTGGATGATGGATGATCCATATGGAAGTGACCGTCTCTAATACGGACGGTCTTTGACAAAATCATTATGATAAGCCTTATGAAGTTTTTAATGGTAGAGAAATAAACATTACAGTGTGCCTTGTGCCTTGGGAAGTTTTTAATGGTCCAATATTAAATCACAACTATTTCTTATAATGTGGTCCACCTTAGATTTTAATCTACTTCATTTATGAGCTCATGAGCTAAAATGACCTAGCAAAATAGATGGGCATCATGAATACATTCATCAAAGTGGGCCTCAAGGTAAGGGTTGCACCATCTTGGATGAGGCCAAGGCACATCTAAATATATGAGCTATGAAAAACTACAGTGACTCATAAACCAACAAGTCTTTCTTCTCATGCAAAATAAGGTATTCATTAGAAGAAGAAAGATTTGCAACATACATCAGCATAGCCTTTACCAAGATATTTGGGGTCAGCTTTATGAATCATGTTTTGGCAATCATTTTTCTATTTAAGCCATGTTCTTAAATTCTTATTTGATGGAAGTTAGAAATACATTAGCAAAGGGGTAGAAAAGGGAAGCAATGGTCAACCGAAGTTGTGAATTTCTTTTCGAAAAATGTCATTGGAATAGGTTTTCTTTTTTTAAAATCCAATAACATTTTTAGAATTGTAAAACTAAAATTTCATTTTTGAAACTCCTTAGGAACTCAGCTATCATCTGAATTGAAAGCAAACTAGTTAAAAATACACCACTATTTTTTTAGAATGACTCATTAAACATCCCATTCATGAATACAATTTAGTCACTTCACCTCCATGCTGTATGTCTTCCCAGCTCCAGTCTGTTCCAAGTGTAATTTTTTTTTTTTCATAACTGATTCAGTAGACACTAATTGGAATTTTTAGACTTGTTGATCTAGGAGATTTTTATTGAATGGGTCATCTGCAATGTTAAGTACTACATCAAAAGGTTTGGATCATTGGAACCTAGGTCCACTTGTGTAATATATATATCTGCAGCACTCCGCATGTAATATATATATCAGATGCACCATTCCATGGTAGGCCTTGGGCTTTTTATTTATTTATTTATTTATTTATTTATTTTTATTTTAGGCCTTTGGCTTAAAAATCAAGTCAATCCATGACTTGTGTGGGCCACACCACGTACAAAAGTTTACACTAGCTCAAGTGCACTTTGAATGGTGTAACATCAACATGTGGGATGAATGGTGTAAGATAATAGTAACATTGATAATTGCACTAGCTCAAGTGCACTTTGAATGTGCAGTCACCTTTCTAGTGAAAAATGAGGTACATGAGTGCATGTGAGAATCAAGATATATATTAATCGGGCAGCCCATGCAGTGAACATTGATTAGCACACAATCCAAGGATACATGAAAGCTCACTAGATGCATATTTTGTAGCCTGGCCTCAAACAGAAGTGCAATCCAAGGATACATCTTCGCACTTGTGTACATGTGTACTACAGTGCATGCATGTTTGCAATCATGAATTCATGCATTTAACAATCTGAACAACTACAGTTAATGACAAAAACGTAAAAACAAAATGTTGACAACCAAAACAAGCATCATTTCAAGTAATTTCTACCAAAGTGCAACTTACTGTCCATAAGTAATGATTGTTCCATTTATTGCATTAATGGCATCTGTTTAGAAATAAAAATTTCAAAATTACATACAAAGCGGTCGGGCACGCATAGAAATCAACTAAATCGTTTACCAAGAATATAAAACAGGAAAGTAATTACTGTAAGCACACACCAAACTATAGGCAGAGCTAGAAATTGATATACATCATCTTGAGAAGAGTGCTGATAGAATACCCTATCAAAGCAAAATGTCAAATCTCCTTCCTTCCCATCCTACAAGACATTAATGTAAAAATCATATCAGTCATTCTATAAATGGAGAAACTCTCTGGAAAAAAAAAAACCTTGAACACAAAAGACTCGGTATTTAGGCTCCGTATGCAAACACTATCGCCATGATCTCTTTTTCTCTTGAACTCAAAGGTCTGAAGCGAGCACAAACTTTTACACTTTCCATGTCTACTACTTTTGATACTTTGAACTCCTGAATTTCTTCAAGCTGTCACCAAAATTAGCAGAAAAATCATGACTTGATATGGAAGTTTCAGCTCTAAAGCATCAGTACATAGTTTAGAGCTAGAACTTTCTTTAGCACCTTTCCTCAATAATTTCAAGAAAAAGACATTAAAATGGACCTCGATAAAATTCGTATAGAAAATCAGCTCTAATCAGATCTTGAAATCTACAAGATTATTCAGAGATTTCTAACAGATGATCGCAAAATCAAACTGACATAAGGACAACAATATTATATCGAAAGAAATTGCAACTAAAGATAGAATTGTCGGATTTCAAATGCCTTATAGAATTCCAGATCTAGATTTTTACACCATAGTTTTCTAAAAATAGTAGAATTTGACAAACAAAGATGCTTCAGCTGAAATCGGTGAAAACCACAACTTTGATCCGAAATTTTGACTGTAAATTACCTCCAACTAGCCTAGATCATGAATGTAGAAAACTTAATATTGTAATTTCGTGAAATTCCTAGTAATTTTCAAACAGAGCAGTAATAGCAGAATGATATCGAAAGGAAATGGGGCGTTTGGATGTAAAGAAGCTATAATCAGGTGAGGATCGGGGATTTAGAAATCTCTTTTGTAAAGAAGCTATAACTGGTGAGAATGTTTGTGTGTCATTTATTGTACTCCTCATAGCAGCATAACTTTGTTTTGGATTATTTTCAAAAAAAAAAAAACAAAAATGTCTTCCATTGGACGATGATGGTTGCCTTACATATCAACCGGTTGCTCAAATATGGGATTTACCATGCAACTGTATAGCTTATGCAGCAAGTGAGGTCACCTACAAAGCAGGAAAGTTTCCTATTGTGGACATATTGAGTGCATAGAGAAAATCCTTCAGCAAATGCCACACCAACACATTTACCAAAGCATGGAAGACAGGGTGGAATATCCGAATCATCCATCAGAAGGGTACCACTATATAGATTCCCTATTACAAGAATCAGGTTGGTCAACTAGTCAGGCGGGCCACAATTAACTGAATGAATATACAGTTGTGATAAAATTAGCCAAAGTTTTCTAACCTGTCAACTTATTTATAATATCATAGTACACCAGCTAAATGGATAGGAGAAATGATTCACACACTCATGTTTGCTAACATCCCACTTATGAAAAGATGGACCCCACCAAATATCACCATCTGTAAAAAAATCGGTTGACCTATTTACTTAGCTAGGCAACACCTGTTGGTGGACCCTGCTGATTTTTGGATGTTCTACACAAGTAACAAATTGACAAGAAAATTAAGATTTTTGTGATCACATATAATAAGAGTAATCATGGGCAAAAAGGTTTTCTCGGATAGTAAAATAGAAAATGTTTAAACTAAAGAAAACCCCACAATCGCCACATAGAGTATTAAATAACTCTTGTCCCACAATCGTTTCACTCCTCTCGCAATATGTAGCTTGAGATTGCTTGTATTTTTAACATTAAAAAAAAAAAAAAAAAAAAACCCAAATCGGGAATTAGGATAATGTCTTGAAATTCCAAGAAACACCTAACTTCATCAATCGAGATCAAAATATCCACAACCGAAAATAAAATAAAAACATAAATAAAAATCAATATATATATGGAGAGAGAGAGAGAGAGAAAGAGAGAGAGAGAGATTGAATGTACCCGATTCATCTTCTTCAATTAATAAATAAATAATTTTTTAAAAAATCCCCTCTTAAAAAAAATAAAAAATACGAGAAAGGAGACTCGTCTCGAAAACACACTATACATTTCTTTGCCATGCAATTTCTTCTTCCCATCATCAGCAAATAAAAAAGACCACTCGTCAACATGGAAAACATGAGTAGGAGAGTAGCAATGGATCGCTATATGAAGATTTTCAACCGTCTTTCTTTGGACTCAACGAGAGAGAGAGAGAGAGCGTGAGAGAGTGGGGGGGAAAGAGGCGGTCGAGAGAGAGAGAGAGGTGTGAGAGAATGGGGAAAAGGGTAGGGTTTTTTTAATTTGGGCGCGAAATCGTTTTGGGCGCGGGCCACGCCGTCCATTAATTTTGAGAACTATTTTTGGGTGGGGCCCACTTCCATGTTTGTGAGAAATGTACTCCGTTCATCCGTCTTTTGAGCTCATTTGACAACATACAACCAAAAATGAGTTGGATCCCAAACTTAAGTGGTCCACACGAGAGGAAACAGTGGGGATTCAGTGAGAACCGTTGAAACATTCTTATGGCCATAAAAGCTTTATTTAAGGCTAAATTTTCTGGATTTTCACCTCATCCAAGTGGTAATAACCTTATAGACGGTTTTGATGGCATATAAACATCAAGGTGGAGCCCAGGTAGGTTTCAACGGTATATATTTCTTTCCCCATTTTTCCCTCTCAGGTGGCCCACTTGAGTATTATATCTACTCATTTTTGGTTTTTTGTCCTAAAATGAGCTCACCAAACTAATGAACCGCATAGATTTACCACAAACATGGTGGTGGGCCCTACCCAACATCTGTGCACAGTAACTTCATGCGAAAAGCCTTCCTACGATTTATTAGATGAATAAATATAGTAATCCTAGCCTGTTTTAAGCCGAGTGTAAAACACTTGAGGTTTTAGGGCCCAATATATTTTATATATGAAATCCACTCCGTCCATCAGATTATAACCATTAGCTTCATTGTTCATACAAAATATGAACTTCAGAAATGATTCGGGTCGATCACACCAATGGTAGCAATGTAAAACAATGGCTAAATCTCTAATTTCATCGGTTATGGCCCACCGAGTTTTTCATCAGGTTGATTTGTGTATATTGCCTTCATCCTTTTAATTCACACATGATGAACAGGTTTGATGAAAGATACACAATATGGTGGCCCTAATGACAAACCTAAGGTTGGCATCTCATGGCCATTTTCCCTTATAGTGTGCTCACATGAATTGTTTATTTGGCTGATTTTTGGATCCATGGTGTATAATTGAAGGACTCACTTGATGGATGGAGAGGATATCACATCCTCAGACATTCATAGTGGGTACGCAATCTGATTTGGATGAATATATTCTATACCCAATCTATCCATTAGGGCCTGTTTGGCCCAGCAGGGTGGATGAGATTAGGTTGTATTAGGATGGATTGGGAGGAGCAATCCCGGGATTTGGCCGGGCGTGCCAAACAATCCCTCTTAACCCCATCATTACCAGCAATCCACTGACATCACCATCATTACCTTAAAATCCACTCAATCCCTTTTAATCCCATCTATTTTGCTTGGGACATGTTTGGTTAGACGGAGCAATCCCGGGATTGGCTGACGTAATCCCAGGATTGGCCAGGCAAGCCAAACATACTCGGTGGTGAATTCCCCGGATATAGCAATCCATAACAATCCCATGGGATTGCCAGCAATCCACTGACACAACCATCATTACTTGCCATCCACCCTAATACAATCCAATCCCATGGGATGGGCCCGTCCAAACACGCCCTTAGATGAGCCACACGAATTATTTATTTGACTGATTTTTAGATCCATGGTGTATAATTGAAGGACTCGCTTGATGGACGGAGAGGATATCGCATCTGATGACATGCAAAGTGGGTACGCAATCCGATTTGGATAAATATATTCTATACCCAACCTATCCATTAGATGAGCCATCCCAGACATTCACAGGGTGTCAATAAGTTGGGTCACAATTTTGATAAGAATATTTGACCCATTTTACATGTCTGGTCCATTCACTCTTTTTCTTGATCATTACCCTCAATTTGACTGGTTACTCACCCTAATCATGCTACATATGAGAAAGATATTGGGCAAACAAGATTGATTGATAAATTGAGTGAATTTTGATTTAAACATCTAAAGTTATTTACTCTTCAATCTAAACTGATCAGATTGTCCAAAAACGATTAAAAGTTGTTCATAATATCAAAAACATATTAATGAATATAAAACACAAACATCAAGAGAACTTCCCAATGACTCTTAGACATGAAGCGAGCAAAAGTTCAGAACACTCTCCCTACCCTCCAATCCTACATGCTTGTGTAAGGCAGCCCATCTATGTTCTACATGCAACCACATGTGCCAAGATGACTGCTAGGTGCATGATCCAAACCATCCATCAGGCAGGTCCCACCTTGTATATTCACTTGCCATGAAACAACTAGATGGCTCAGGAAAACTTGGCCAAGGTTTTATTTTTTGTTTCTAACATAGCAGCCAACATGAAGAGTAAACCAGGGGCATCTCTACGGTGATACCCAAGTGATCAACAGTTTGCACTTCGCACAAGTGTCCCATGTTGGCAAATAGAATCTTTAAGCCAAGAATATTAGGGAAATAGCGATGAAATCATTTGACTCAAAGGGCATAAACTTGTCTACCCAGATGAATAATCATGTATGTTAGTTCATCTTATAGAAGTCATGACCCTTAGTAACGGAAGCGGATTGCGTGCTAAGTAAACTCTTTAAGGCTCACCATGATTTATGTATTGTATCCAATCCATCCATCCATTTTACCATATAATTTTAAATCTTGATCTCAAATATGAAAAATATCCAAATATCAAATGAACCACACAATAGGAAACAATATGAATTGAACTTCTACCGTTGAAAATTTATTGGGGGCCATAGAAGTTTTGGATCAAGCTTATATTTGATTTTTCCCTTCATCCATGTTTGTATAATTTTATAAACATGTTGGTTGTCAAATAAACATGACTATGGGGCCTAGCAAGGTTTCAATGGTGGAAATCATTATTCCCACAGTTTCATGTGGAATGATCCACTTGAGCTCTGGATTTGCTTCAATTTTGGTCTCAATCCCGTAAATAAATAAGCTTGGAAAAATGGATGGACAACATGGATAAATCATATACATTCATCGTGGGCCAATTGAGTTTACTTGGTACGATAAAAGATCCGATGTCATTGTCAATAGGTTGGATGGTAAATCGGATTAGTCTTGAGTTACTCGGTACGCTCTTATCGCATCGAGTAAACTTAGTCGGGCCCACCTTGAATGTATATGGTCTGTCCATGCCGTCCATCCATTTTTCCATCTAATTTAAGGGGTTAAGCCCAAAATTGGCGCATATACAAAAATGAAGTGGATCATACCACAGGACAATTAGGATATTGAATTTCAATTGTAAAACCTTTCTAAGTCTGACAGTAATGTTTATTTGTCATCTAACTAGTTTATAAGATTATACAAACATATGCATGGGAAACAAAAATTTAAGTTTGAACCAAAACTTACGTGGCCCTAAGAAATTTTCAATAGTACATGATCAAGTCCATTGTTTCCTATGGTGTGGTCCATTTGAAAATTATATATACTTCATTTTTGGGCTCAATTGCTAAAATTACCTGGAAAAAAAACTCCCTAGGCAAACTGCTTTAGTTGGATGGCAAATAAATATTTAAGTGGGCCCGTGATATTTTTAATGGTAGGAATTTAGTTGCGATTGTTTCTTGTTGTGTGGCCCATTTGAGATTTGGGTCAGCTTCATTTTTTTTATCATATGCTAAAATGATTTTTCAATACGGATGGACGGTGTAGATGTAAGGAAAGTACATCACTGTGGGCCCCACAGTTAGGCATCTGAAACCACCATGCCAAACAGCCCCGTTTCGCACACCCGCAAAAGAAAAAAAAATGAAGGAGAGGTTAGGGCTTCCGTTGCCAGAGCGAAGAGAGGGAAGGAGACGCTTAGAGAGAGAGAAAGGGAGAGAGAGAGAGAGAGAGAGGGAAGGAGACGTTGAGACAGAGAGAGAGAGAGGGAAGGAGACGCCAAGGGAGAAGGAGACGCTGAGAGGGAGAGAGATCGAAGGAGACGCTGAGAGAGGGAGAAGAAGTAGACGCAGGGTCGGTGCGGTGGGTGCACTTCCAATCCACTGCGTTTCCACCACCCTCTCCCAAATTCGAAATGGATAGCCGTTGCACCTGTAACAAAGTAACTGTGACTTGAAAAACCCCTAATTCCTCTGTTACATTTCTTGCAATCTTACACGATAGAAAGTTACGAGTTGAGACTTTGTTACAGTAGCATTTCTCCCCAAACACAAATCGTAAGAAAGTCACCTCTAACTTTCTTACGTTTTTCTAAGTTACGTGCATCCAAACGGCCCCTTAGGGATTTGGGGATTTTAGGGCTTATAGATTTGAATGTGGACCCCGAGGAATTGGGGTTTTTCTAATTTTACAAATTAGGGATTTGGGGATTTTAGGATTTTGGGGATCTGAGGATCCAACCAGAATTAGGGATTTCTGATTTTACAAATTAGGGATTTGACAAATTAGGGATTTTTGGGCTTACAAATTTGAATGTGGACCCCGAATTGGGGTTTTTCTGATTTTACAAATTAGGGATTTGGGGATCTGAGGATCCAACCAGAATTAGGGATTTCTGATTTACATGGAGGGATAGTTGGATGGTTAGACATGTACATATGCATGGATGGATTATTGGATTGGATGCATTTATATTATACAAACTCATTCTGGTTACTATTGCAGATATTTTACAATGACACATGCTTTTAAACCCCCATAAAATGGGAATTTATCATGTATGCGTCTTTTTGCAATTATTTGATTACCAAATGTCCCAAAAAGTCCAACCAGTTCAATTATAAGGCCCGAACCAACCACAGGCTAACCAGTTTCCAAGGCCTAATCATTTCAAAGTATTGCAATTGGCCTGTTTGAGTTAGGTGCAAGGGTACTAAAACCTATATCTGTACTTATGTTGGACCTGAAATGAATGCCCATATTTATACCTGGCATGTGTATGTGTGTGGTCCAGGTTACATCCTGTGTATGTTGAGGATGGGCAAGTTTGCTCTGGTTGAGAAAAAAAGTGGCCAGTTTGGTCATTATTGCATTTGTATTTTTAGGATGGACCTTTTGTCATTTCTTTTTCAACTACCCTTCTCTAGTTGTAGAAGGGTGGATCACATATAGGCAGAAAACCATTTTTTAGGCAATGACATGACAAAGACCACCTGATGACTAGCTCACATCAAATAATGCATGAAATGATCCCACACTACACCAAAATCGTTTATCAGGAACGGTCGATGCTTTGGTTCAGGTACAATTTTAAACTGTTTCTAAGTGAACATGGTTCTAAACCGTTTTTAAGTGCAGGCACATTTTTCAAAATTGGTTTAAAGCTTTTGTTTTTCTACAGTATTTTGAGATATTACTTCTGAAAAAATGCTATTCTGTGATATACCATGCTATATTTTTTAGTTGCTGTTTAGATAGATTTGGGATATACCATTTGAAGAAGAAAAAGAAAAAACTGGGGAAAAATAGGGTGGTGTTTCTATGACTTGAGTCAATTGCTGCTTTATGAGTCAATCATTTTGAAGCAGCCTCATGGTTTTGATGACGTGGATAAAACACATACATCATGGCAGGGCCCATGAAATCAACAAACTTTTGGGCATGCGTCTCAGTGGGTTGCTAATTGTCTTTTTAAAGTAATGGCATTTTCTTTAATCATATTGTACACTCTAGAATTCTGATTATCTGCAAATTTATTCCTTTATTTTGCAAATGCAAAGGATGGCACAGAAAAAATCCCCTAAAGTGCATGATCCCATTCACATTACACATTTCAGCTCGATTGAACTGTAGAAATTTGTATATAGGCACATGCTCATCATTTAGGCACAACAGATTCCCATGTTACATCTGGTTATTCATTGTCAGGAATATGCAATCGACTTGTAAATGGTAAATTGGTGAATGTTTCATAGACTGGAGATCAACCTTCCTTTTATTCAGGCTTTGATACTTCTTCTGTTTGATACTTTTCAACTTCCTGTATTAAAAAAAATAAAATGATTGGACCATTTGTTAACTAGCTAGATTTTGATGATTCACAAACGTTGTAGTAGATAACATGACCATATTCTGATTTGAGAGAGGGTGACTTCTTTGCTGCTATTTCCATTGGAAGTAATGAAGAAACCCATTGACAAAGTGGGGGTAAACGCTAAATGCTTGGGCCATATGCCAAATGAAACACTAAAACTCATTTCCTATGCAAACAATCAACTCTCTTTATACCTGGACAACTAAGGCATGTGTTCTTAGTTCATCTTGTAATGCACGTTGAAGATCCTAAGCACAGACATCAAATGATGAGTGAAAAACTTAAAAAAGACCTGGTTAAGAATCCACAAATGAGGAGTGCGACTTAGCAAAATGTTTCATTGTTTTTGTAGAACACTTTCTGACATCAATGTAGGTCCCAATGTTCCTGTAGTTACATTATCTATCTTAATGCTTTCCATTTGTGATGAAGCTTGGATACTCACTGTATTGCATGTGTGGCTTATTGTTTTGCTAGCCTTGGCTTGACACCCGTTCCATGAGGAATATTTTGTGAGCGGGAGCTTTGATGGATCCATCTTTCATTGGCTTGTTGGGTAATCTCTCTCAATAGTCATCATGATATTTTTGCCAAATTCATTTTCTTTGATATCCCTATTTTTTTTTTTCGCTGCAAGTGTTGGCATTGCATTTCAATAGCAGAAAAAGCACTTTGGTGTAATAATTCTTCCATCATTCTAAAATCTTCTAAGCTTTTATTGACGTGGTTCATGTATTCAACTATTTTGGGCCAGCTTTACAAATCTTGTTTTGCAATAAATCATATCTAAGGACCTTTACTTGGTAACTGATCTTTATGTCCACTGTCATTATAACCTTGTTAGTTGTCTTGACTATTTGGGGACTTTACAAATCCTGATTTTCCAATCAATCATATCCAACGCCATTTCCTTTGTAAGTGAACATGCCTTTATATCCCTAGATCATGAACTTCACCTACTTTGTGAAAGAAGGGAAACATGATATTGTTGAGTGATTTTCAGTCTAGTGATTTTAAACACATCAGTTTGGGAACAATGGTAGTTGAATAGATTGGGTAAGGTAACATAAGTGGGCACCATGCATCAACACTTCAAGTTTGAACCATAAAGGCCATCTTGTGGTTAGTATGTCTTTTATTTGGAGCCGTAAAAAGGAGCCATACGATAGGTGAGGCCCAGTTATTTTGTGGCACCCACCTAAAATATATACAGCCAATTTTTTTTTTGTCAAGAGAAAAAAAGAGTCTGATTCTATCATGTATGTTAAATGTTGATTGTCAATTTTGTTCATATATGATTGGCTCACCTAAATTGTGTCTGACCTGATTCTTGGACCAAGCATAAGTTGTGGGTGAGGTTTCGAAAGCCCACATGTGTGTGGAGCATTGCTCAACCAAATACCACCACATGCACTAATGTAGCATAAGTGTTACATAAGACATAATTACCATCTAGTAGGTCACTTTTTTTTAGTACCACTGTGTATGAAACAAATGGATGTTCAGAAAGAGTTGTATTAGCCATTCATTTCTTTGTATATTGTGCCTAACTTCAGTGCTGAAAAGCTTGATTCTTACATGTGGCTTGTCTAATTAAAAGCTGGGATCTCACACATGTTCCATATTGGCATGTGTGGCCCACTTGATGAGGGATCAAACTAATTTTTTTTGCTCAAGGTGATCCTCATGTTGGGGCCAACTTTTTTGGATGGGTTGGATGTTGTACACACATGATAGGATGGGAATTATCTGCTTGTTGGATGTGAGCTTCTCTCTATTTATTTATGTGGTATTATCCTGTGTGTCATGTGCTTCATGTTAAGCTAGAGATCACTTGTATTGTATAGGTGCAACAATGCTGCATTGGACTATTCCCCTTTACTTGTAAACTAATTTATACCCATGATGTTAGGCTCGGTATTTCATATCCGGAGCTGACTGAAATGCAAGCACGTCTGTCTTTGAAGGCTGCAATTGCTATGACCAATCGAGGGTGTTAAAGTTCTTCCAGAGATAATGGTCCTCTTGTTGGAACACCACATATATGTTCTTCTTTCCTTTATTTTGGGTTTTCAATGGTTTTCAATATAACTTTGAATTTTACTTTATTTACTCTGAAAATTGGATAAATTACATCATCAATTTAGATGCTCTTTACACTTTGCAAATTGGATAAAAACATATATACCTTCTCTGATTTTCCCATGGTGCACATGCCCATCTGGATTATTCATTCTATTTGCCACCTCATGGATGTTCCATAGTTTGAAATTGTACCACTCTGATTTTCACAACGTATTAGAAGTTTGCGTTTGGAACGTCAGCACAAGTTTTATGTAACAATCCACAGAGTAAGGAAGTCCTAGTGATTGAATGGTTTGGGTTGCTTGATCATGGTTTATGGCCATTTGGACAGATCGTGTTTATGTATTTGCTCGAAATTGATGGAACAGACCCGGATGTGCGTCGGAGCTATCCGGATGAGCGAGGGTCCCTGGAAGGTGGGAACCGGTATTATGTGACCATAATGAAGCTGTCCATTTCATATGGACAGCATTGGAGGGGCCTGGCCATTTTGACAGGCCATGTTTATATATTTGCTTGAAATTAATGGAGTAGACCCGGATGTGCGTCGGAGCTATCCGGATGAGCGGGGGTCCCTGGAAGGTGGGAACCGTTGTTATGACCATGATGAAGCTGTCCATTTCCTATGGACAGCATTGGAAGGGCCTGGCCATTTGGACAGGCCGTGTTTATATCTGTATTTGCAGGTACCACACCCTTAACCTAAACCTATAACCCCAAACCTATAACCTATAACCTAAACTTATAACCTTAACCTAAACCTTAAACCAAAACCTAAACCTATAACCTAAACCTATAAACTAAAACCTAAACCTAAACCTAAATCATAACCTATAACAAAAACTAAAACCTATAACCTTAACCTAAACCAAAACCTATAACCTTAACCTTAGCTTTATAACCTATAACCTATAACCTACAACCTAAACCTAAAACCAAAACCTAAACTTATAAGCTAAAACCTAAACCTAAACCTTAACCTATTCTCAAATCCCTAAACCTAAACGTACACCTAATCCCAATCTCAACTCCCTAACCTAAAGCTAAACCTAAACATGAAAACCCAAGCATAAACCCAAACCCGATTTCCTAAACCTAAACCTTAACCTATTCTCAAATCCTTAAACCGAAACCTACACCAAATCCTAATCACAACTCCCTAACCTAAACCTAAACTCGAACTTCAAAACCCTAACCTAAACCCGATCCGAACCCGAACCCAGTTCCTAAACCTAAACCTTAACCTATTCTTAATTCCCAAAGCTATAACCTATAGCCTAAACCTAAACCAAACCTAAACCTATAACCTTAACCTTAACCTAAACCTAATACCTAAATGTATTCTCAAATACCTAAACCTAAACCTAATCCCAATCCTAATCTCAAGTCCCCAACCTAAACCTAAACCTAAACTTCTAAACCCGATCCCGAACCCGATTTCCTATACCTAAACCTTAACCTATTCTCAAATCCCTAAACTTAAACCTACACCTGATCCCAATCTCAACTCCCTAACCTAAACCTAAACCTAAACTTGAAAACCCAAGCTTAAACCCGATCACGAACCCGAACCCGATTTCCTAAACCTAAACCTTAACCTATTCTCAATTCCTAAAGCCTAAACCTATAAACTAAAACCTAAACCTAAACCCATAACCTAAACCAAAACCTATAACCTTAACCTAAACCAAAACCTATAACCTAAACCAAAACACAGTAACCTAAACCTTAACCTAAACTTATAACTTTAACCTAAACCTAAAACCAAAACCTAAACCTATAACTTAATCATATAAACTAAAACCTAAACCTAAACTTAAACCTTAACCTATTCTCAAATCCCTAAACCTAAACCTACACCTAATCCTAATCTCAACTCCCTAACTTAAACCTAAACCTAACCTTGAAAACCCAAGCCTAAACCCGATCCCGAACTCAACCCGATTTCCTAAACCTTAACATATTCTCAATTCCTAAACCTAAACCTACACCTAATCCCAATCTTAACTCCCAACCTAAACCTAAACCTAAACATGAAAACCCAAGCTAAACTCCGATCTCCGAACCCGAACCCGATTTCTAAAACCTAAACCTTAACCTATTCTCAAATCCCTAAACCTAAACCTACACCAAATCCTAATCTCAACTCCCTAACCTAAACCTAAACTGAACTTGAAACCCAAACCTAAACCCGATCCCGAACCCGAACCCGGTTTCTAAACCTAAACCTTAACGTATTCTCAATTCCCAAAGCTATAACCTATAACATAAACCTATAACCTTAACCTAAACCTAAAACCAAAACCAAAACCTATAAGCTAAAACCTAAACCTAAACCTAAAACCTAAATGTATTCTCAAATCCCTAAACCTAAACCTACACCAAATCCTAATCTCAACTCTCTAACCTAAACCTAAACCTAAACTTGAAAACCCAAACCTAAACCCGATCCCGAACCCGAACCCGTTTCTAAACCTAAACCTTAACCTATTCTCAATTCCCAAAGCTATAACCTATAACCTAAACCTAAAACCAAAACTTAAACCTATAACCTAAACCTATAAGCTAAAACCTAAACCTAAACCTAAAACCTAAATGTATTCTCAAATCCTAAACCAAAACCTAATCCCAATCCCAATCTCAACTCCTCAACCTAAACTCGAACCTAAACTTCTAAACTCGATCCCGAACCCGAACACGATTTCCTAAACCTAAACCTTAACTTATTCTTAAATCCCTAAACCTAAACCTACACCATATCCCAATCTCAACTCCCTAACCTAAACCTAATCCTAAACATGAAAACACAAGCCTAAACCCGATCCCGAACCCGAACCCGAACCCGATTTCCTAAACCTAAACCTTAACCTATTCTCAATTCCCAAAGCTATAACCTATAACCTATAACCTAAACCTAAACCTAACCTAAATCTATAACCTTAACATAAACCCAAAACATAAACCTTAACCTAAACCAAAACCTATAACTTAACCTAAACCAAAACACAGTAACCTAAACCTTAACCTCAACTTATAACCTTAACCTAAACCTAAAACCAAAACCTAAACCTATAAACTAAAACCGAAACCTAAACCTAAACCTTAACCTATAACCTAAACCAAAACCTATAACCTTAACCTAAACAAAAACCTATAACCTAAACCTTAACCTATAACCTAAACTTATAACCTCAACCTAAAACGAAAACCTAAACCTATAAGCTAAAACCTAAATCTAAACCTAAAACCTAAATGTATTCTCAAATCTCTAAACCTAAACCTAATCCCAATCCAAATCTCAACTCCCCAACCTAAACCTAAACCTAAACTTCAAAACCCGATTAGACCCGAATCCGATTTCCTAAACCTAAACCTTAACCTATTCTCAAATCCCTAAACCTAAACCTACACCAAATCCCAATCTCAACTCCTAACCTAAACCTAAACCTAAACATGAAAACCAAGCCTAAACCCGATCTCGAACCCAAACTCGATTTCCTAAACCTAAACTTTAACCTATTCTCAATTCCCGAAGCTATAACCTATAACCTAAACCTAAACCTATAACCTAAACCTAAACCTAACCTAAACCTATAACCTTAACATAAACCCAAAACCTAAACCTTAACCTAAACCAAAACCTATAACCTTAACCTAAACCAAAACACGAATTTAAACCTTAACCTAAACTTATAACCTAAACCTAAACCTAAACCTAAAACCAAAACCTAAACCTATAACCTTAACCTATAAACTAAAACCTAAACTTAAACCTAAACAAAAACCTATAACCTAAAACCTAAACTTATAACCTTAACCTAAACCTAAACCTAAAACCAAAACCTAAACCTATAAGCTAAAACCTAAACCTAAACCTATACCTAAACATTAACCTATTCTCAAATCCCTAAACCTAAACCTACACCTAATCCCAAAGTCAACTCCTAACCTAAACCTAAACCTAAACATGAAACCCAAGCCTAAACTGATTCGAACCCGATTCCCTAAACCTAAACCTTAACCAATTCTTAATTCCCTAAACCTATAGCTTATAACCTAAACCTAAACCTAAACCTTAACCTAAAACTAAACCTAAACCTTAATCAAAACCTATAACCTTAGCCTAAACTAAAACCTATTACCTATAACCTAAACTTATAACCTATAACCTAACAGTAACCTAAACCTAAAACCTAAACCTTAACCTATAACCTATAACCTAAACCTAAATGTATTCTCAAATCCCTAAACCTAAACCTAAACCTACACCTAATCTTAATCTCAACTCTCTAACCTTAACCTAAGCTTAAACTTGAAAACCCAAACCTAAACTCAATTCCGAACCCAAACCCAATTTCCTAAACCCTAAACCTTAAACCTATTCTCAAATCTCAAAACCTATGCTTATAACCTGAACCTAAACCTAAACCTAAACCTAAACCTAAACCTGGAGGAGCAGGAGAGGCAGAGGGAGGAGCAGGAGAGGAGGATAGAGGATCAGCTGGCAAGGTAGAGGAGGATGGAGGAGGAGTTTGTGAGGCAGAGGGAGGAGCATGAGAGGAGGATGTAGGAGATGCGGGTGGAGCATGAGCGATGGATGAAGGAGATGTTTCAGGCTTTCGCTGCACGCTTACCCACCGATGCCTCACCACCTCCACCTTCATCTCTGTGATTTTTTGTTTATTTGTTTATGTTAAATTTATATGTATTTATGCGTGAATGAATGTGATGCAGATAAGATTGTTTGTGTTTGGATTAATGTAGTTTATGTAGTTTGGGTTTAGATGGATGTGAATGTAAATATGATGAAATGTGTATATTAAGATGAATATGATGGAATATATTGTTAACAGGTGTATATCAGGAATTTTGTACGGATTTTGAGCTAGATTTTATTTTTTAAAAAAAGAAACTTTTGGCGACGAAAATTTTCGTAGCTAAAAGATACGGTAGTTTATTTTTAGCAGTAAAAATTTTCGCTGCTAAAAGTCTTGTACAGTATAAGACTTTTAGCAGCGAAAATTTTCACTGCTAAAAAAAAGAAAGATTTTTTAATTTTTTAGTGACGAACAGTTTCGCCGCTAAAAGTGTATGTAGTTTGGGTTTAAATGAATGTGAATGCGAATATGAATATGATGAAATGTGTATATCAGGATGAATATGATGGAATATATTGTTAAGAGGTGTATATCAGGAATTTTGTATGGATTTTAAGCTGGAATATTTTTTTTTAAAGAAACTTTTGGCGACGAAACTTTTCGTCGCTAAAAGATATGTTAGTTTATTTTTAGCAGCGAAAATTTTCGCTGCTAAAAACAGAAAGATTTTTAATTTTTTAGCGACGAATAGTTTCGCCGCTAAAAGTGGATGTAGTTTGGGTTTAGATGGATGTGAATGTGAATATGATGAAATGTGTATATTAGGATGAATATGATGGAATATATTGTTAAGAGGTGTATATCGAAATTTTATGCGGATTTTGAGCTAGATTATTTTTTTAAAAGAAACTTTTGGCGTAACTTTTTCGTCGTTAAAAGATACGTTAGTTTATTTTTAGCAATGAAAATTTTATTTCTTGAAAGTCTTATCTTGTCAGGACTTTTAGCGTGAAAATTTTCGCTTTAAAAACAATTTTTTAATTTTTTAACGACGAAACAGTTTATTTGCTAAAAGTTTATGTAGTTTGAATGTGCATAGTATGAAATGTGTATATCGGATGAATATGATGGAATATATTGTTAAGAGGTGTATATCGAATTTTGTACATGATTTTGAGGTGGAATATTTTTTTAAAAGAAACTTTTTTACTTGACGAAACTTTTTATCGCTAAAAGATATGTTAGTTTATTTTTAGCAATAAATTTTTCGGCTAAAAGTCTTATACAAGATAAGACTTTTAGCGTAAAAATTTTCATTATATCTAAGACTTTTAGCATGAAAATATTCACGCTAAAAACAAAAAGATTTTTGTATTTTTTAGCGACGAAAATTTTTGCCCCTAAAAGTTGAAGAAAATGTTTCGAGTCTTTAGCGATGAAAATTTTCGTCGCTAAAAGTATCGTACAGGATTTTTAGCAGCGAAAATTTTCGCTGCTAGAAGATAGGTATTCCAACGGAAAGTAAAATGTTTGGAGCATTTAGCGACGAAACGTTTCGTCGCTAAAAGTATAATGTACGATTTTTAGCTACGAAAATTTTCGCCGCTAAAAGTTTCGTCGCTAAAAGTGAACTTTTAGCGACGAAAAAATGTGTTTCGTCGCTAAAAGTTTTGTCGCTAAAAACCCTCTTTTTTGTAGTGCTTGCATTTCAAGAGGGCCCATCGGATCAACGGTCTGTATTTCCCAACCTCCCAACCAAGATTACCAGTTGAGAATTAAGTGCTTGCGGATTCCATACACAATCCTTGGGGTTGAGAATGCTAAAACCTTCACAAAAATCCGATTCTAAGATTCCCAACCATTTTATCACAAAGGAGCAAGATGATCTTTGGCCTGAGTATATGTGCAGTGTACTAGGATTTTTCTCATAGAAGCATAATTTTCCATGATTAGCAGACCAACATCAGTTTTTGACCCAGGGCATGTGCAAAGTGTACACTACCTGATGAATGAGCTGGATTTTTGACATGTATACCATTCAATGGACAGAACAATGGTTCACTCATGTGTGGATGGATCCATTTCTGGACACATTTTAGTCCCCAGAGAGCAATCAACATACACAGATTAACCTCGATCATATAAATCATGGAGCGATCCGTGATTTTATTGTTCTTTTGTATACTTTGAATTATTTCCTAAATGCAATGCACATGCATTTTACTAATAGCATCTAGTTATGAATATTGACTAGAGGAAGGCGTAATACTTGCCTTACGAAGCTCAAGTTTTCCACCATTTTCTATTGTAGAACATTTGCATGAAAGAGTCACTCCATGTTTGTCAAGCACCTACATTAAATAAATAAATAAAAACCTTTTGAGCATTACAACATCTATTCAATGGAAACTAGTAACAAAGTAGCCATAGAGGCTAAAATAATACCTTCACATGGTAATGCTCTCTCTAATGCATTACCATATTCAGTCCTTAGAACAACCAGATCTTCAACAGCTTGCATATATTCATCAGGAACATTTGTATAAAATGTCTTCCTCACCTTAGCTTGAGCTGGAGAAACATATCACATTCCCGGTGTCAATGGCAACCCCAAATCAACCTACATTGACGATGTTATCAGAAAGATGGAAATAAGAAATGAGAGTATCCATGTCTATTTCCTAACTGAGTTAAGCTGATTTAGGCCGCTTTTGGATGCACAAGTGAATTGAATTCCAAACAAAGATTACTGCCACTACCCACAGGGAAGCTGATAAGAGTCACCAGACAAACCAAAAACAATAAGAAAGGATCCAGCCAAATCAGAATATTTAAGTGTCATTAAAGAGAAAGGAAGTCCCTGCATGGTTATAAAAATCACTCATTACCAACCAAGCATGTGGACAGCACAAGTGTGGAAGTTAAAAGAAATGCCAAGTTTCAATGCTTTTTTGCTTGTAGTTTTCATCTTGTTAGCTCCTTGTAGTTTTCCTTGGTCTAGGTTCAACATTGTTTACCATTTGTTATGCAGGAAAGGCCTCACATGTTTCAATTTGTTCCTAACGGAATAGCGTTTTATTGGATGACATAATACCACTGGATGAAGAAACAAAACATCCAGTGTATGCAATGGATGCAATTACATTATATGGAAGCAGTTATTGAGGAATCAATGGCTTGATTTTGGCTAACTATTGTTTATCTGATGTCCATCTTACGTAACAATTAGCTATTGGGTGTGAATCTCAAGACCAGGTTCAATCCATGGGCTTCTAAGCTCAGCCTATACCCTGTCCAAAGTGGTTTGGACTCACCCTCTAAGCTCATTCATTAGCTATAATCTCTCACTTCCTATCATGGTTACCCAGAGTATACCGAATATCAATCATTAGAAAAAATTTCTGAATCCTAGGTAAATTTGGGATTGTCCAAAATGCTCCTGTGAATGAAGAAAAGCTCCACAAGTTAATGGGTGAAAGAAAAATCTTGAGGATCTATAGTCTATGACTGAAGATAGCACCTTTAATAAGAATCCTATTCAAAAAATTACATTGGTGAATGGTACTACAATTGGTATTGTAAGATAATTGGAGCTAAAGAATGACTCTCATACACAATAAATCTAGCATCATTATTTCTAGCCCACCTTCTTGGGAAATAAATTGCATAGGGAGAGAGATGAGTGATAGCTTACACAAATTCATCTCAATCATTGTCTCAAATGGTTGAGAAGATTCGTTTGGGAGAGAGTTATACTTTGTACTCAATGCCCTTAACCTACACACAAACATAGATCTATGCCTAATTGAGAAGGTATGTCATCAAGTAGTTGTAAAAACAAATCAAATCGTGACAGAGTAAGGACATGCAAATATACAAAAATAAATAAATGTCTAATATATAACCATCATGGACAAATTTCATCACTACCTGCACACGTATCATAGTTCAAAATGGGCTTCCAAAATATGCAGATTTCAGCATTATCTCACACTTCAAGGGGGGGAAAGCCTAGAAATTTCCTGCATGCAAATCAGTAAAATAAAACATGAATAAAATTCAGAAAGCTTTGGGAACATAAAGGCATAGATCAAAATCAAGCATCGATTTTTATTTTTATTTCTTTTTTTTATTATTACAAATTGAAAATCAAATGTAAAAAACTAAGGGCGGTATGCTATAATTACTGGAAGAAGTTTAGAGAGAGTAAATAAACATGCTTCAAGCACTTACTGAAAGCTGAGGGTGGTATGCTAGGAGGCACTGTCTGAAGCAAGATGCTGCCAGATGCTCTAAAAAGTGGCATGATGACCATGAACACCACAACTGAAACAAGCCCCATGCATGACACCTCAGCATTCTTTGCCCTAAAATCAAAGTGTAAAATATCATTTACGGAATCTTCAAGGAGAAGGTTTTCAACACTAATTAAATGTGAAGGGAAATTAAATTGAGATGTTACCCAAGGGAAAGAACCATGGTGTAAAGATCAAACCTGCACTGCAAAACAATTGACAAAATGCAACTTAGAATGGATCTTTCAACTACAAACTTAAGAAGAAAAAGAGGAAATATAAAATAGAAGCAAAGGAAAAAAAGGTGTTATCTTTTATTTTTCTAAAGCAAAGAAGATATAAAACCTTCTAATAGAATCTGCAAGAACGTGGAAGCACACCAAGTGGTAGTTCATATCCTCATCTTTCCTATAAACTACAAAAAAAGATGCAACCTTTAGCACAACATGCAAGTGATGAGAACAAGTAGCATTTATTGCTATTGTCTCAAACAAATTTAGAATTCAATGATACAAGCAGAAAAAATTTTAGTTATGAAAGGGTGTTTCATGATGGTTCTCGTTTGCAATCTACAATGGAGAGTTGGGAAATATTTCAAGTAGATATAAATAATCCCTGCAAATATCTTCAACATGACAACTCCAATTTAAGAAGATCGAGCAACTTCAAATTTCTTTAGTAGCATACTGGTGACGGTCAACAGAGAATTGGTTCAAGAAGCTTGTCACCATCTAGCATATTGTTCACTCCCCAAGTATAGGGTTGTGATGTAGTAATAAACTCGGTAAGACCGAGGTCGAATCCACAGGGACTGAAACCTGTACGTTATCTAAAAATAACTAGATCTAGAACTAGGCTAAGATGAAATCTAAACCAATTATGATTTGAGGAATAATGGTGAAATAATTAAACCAAAATTTAAGAAAATTCAAAAGTGGAAAACTAGTGATTCAGAGGATCCACTTGTAGAAATCAGGGAGAACTACGCTTGATTCATGAAAATCCACTGAACCTCCTTTGATGTAATTTTAAAAAGATGAAAGGTATATGAATTAGAATGGATTCCATCACCAAACCATGCCCAAGAGACAAAGCAAACAACAGAATTAAACTAATTACCAACCAATCAATGTATGAAGGTTAGGAAGGGTACCGACATCCAACCATGCCCAAGAGACGATGATGAACAACAGGGCTTCCTGATGTCAAAAACATAAAGAGGAAAAGAACATGCTCAAAGCCATCACAGACCCATTGTAATTTCAGTCACAACAGACCATTAAAGACTGAAAACATTCCTTTAATAAAAACCCAAATCAACATCAAATTCAGTATAAACAAAGGCACAAGCAAAGAGGCCTCCCATCACGCTACAAGCTTCACCTCTTAGCCCTAGCTAAGAGGTTTAGCCACACATGGGCATGGTGGGCTAGATCTCTTAAAAAATAAAAATAAAAATAAAAGAAAAAGGAAAGAAAATAATCTACTTTCTCACTCTACTCCTGGTGCTCCACGCCCAGCCCACGGCTTTCACGTTTCTCTCAGCCGTACTCCAATCTCCGGATATCCCCTTTCCACGTCCAGCCCACCCTTTTTATAGAAACCTGTCTCAGCGGCAATTTCCTTTACGCACACGCTGCTGTGCTTACGCAAGGACACCCACTTGCGTTGGATACTTGACGGGCCCAAGACTGATATCAAACAAGAAATCCACGCCGTCCACTTAATTCAGGAAGAAAAAACGTTCAGGTTGGCCAATTTTGGAGCATTGATCGCGCGGCCCACCTTCTTTCTGCTCTGCCGTCGATCATCCGTTTGAAAGGTTAGGGACCCATCAACGCTGTTTTATCTCATTTCGTCACCTAGGATAGGGTCTTGGCCATCTGTTGAAACATGTGAATGGTCTGGATCATCAATCCGACGGTGATCAGAAACACACAGGGTTCCACAGCGTCCGGTTTTCACGGACGCCCAAAAGAGCTGCCATTGGCCCGGTGGGTGGGGCCCCACTCCTTTGGTGTCTATGGAATCCACTCCGTTCATGAGATAGCCGTCGAAAAACCATTCAGAATCGGTCGGTTTTGGATCAAATTTGGTGTGGCCCACGAAGTTTTCATTCAGCCGTCCATCCTCCGTTTGGACAGTTAAAAAAAACAATCTCCGATGTATCTTAATTTTCCGTCACCTAGGTAAGGGAAATACGTACCATGCAAGACACGCAGACGGTCCGGATCAGACTTTCGGATCACGATGGTGGGCCACAAGCAAAACCCAAATCCAACAGGGAAACGCTGTTGCGTTTTTTCTGATTTGAGAAGAAGAGTCGGTCAGCATACGCTGACCGACTTTTGGCGTTTCGATGCACGTCCGGTGCATGTGTGCACCTTGCACACATACTGTATATGAGGGTCCCACAGAGATGTTTGTGAAACATCTGCTCCGTCCATCCACTTTGTAGCCCAAGTTAAGGAGTTGAGACCAAAATTGAAGCATATCCAGATCTCAGGTGGGCCCCTGAATCAGATTCTGAGGGACAATCTATCGATTAGGCCACTTCCACCAGGATCCAACGGCCGAAATTCTACATGTACGGTTAATTTATGTTCTTCAGGCCGTGTACGAAATTTTGGGACAAACGGATGATGGGAAACCTGTGATCTTGCATTCTGGACGTCCTTCGGCCCACTTGAGCTTCAGTTTCTTGATTTTCTTGGATCTCTGGCATGTAATCCCGTTGATTTTAGTCCCCTGGGGTCCGTCCCTTGTCTTGGTGTCCTCAGATTATTAAATCCATGCTTTTAAGCGACTTTTTACTGTTCATGCTCTCAAATACACCCTGTATCACAAACACAGTTAAAACCGGGCGTTAACAATATTGTGCTCATAAATCCAGGTAATAAATGGGGTCTAATATGCAATATTTGACCCTTAACACAACCCCCAACCAGCATTTTGCTAGTCCCGAGCAAAATATGCGAAAATTAAGTTGAAAATTACGAAACAATTCTTGTGAAGCCGAGTGATATTTTGAAAAACAATCCAGATATGAGAAATCTTAAGATTCATGAATGTTGATTATCAATTTCTCCTGGCCTCCCATGCACAGTGAATTTCATAATCAAGTTCAAATATTAATCCATAAACTAGAATAATTTTAAACATTGAGTTCCATGGGTGTATAGTGAAATCTCAGCCTAACAACATTAAGAGATCAAATTGTCGATTTCATGATATCTTTAGTAATTAATCAGAAAATTCATAACAACCATCACCTAAACCAGTACTTTGCCTCACAGATCATTCTTTTATTTTCTAGTTTTTTTTTTTTTTAATTAAATGTCAAGATGGGAATCAACTTTTCACTTATAGGGAGCAAACCTATGGTGAAACTAGTTGCCCAACTTCTTCTTAACTGTTAATCATAGAAAATCAAATCCACACCTATAGGGAGCAAACCCATGGTGTAATTCTCTTTTATACCCTGATGGCCAAATCTTTTAGGTCAATTTGTTTCTTTCATGCTCATTACCAAGTTAATCATTCAATATCAAACTGAAATCTCAGTGTGTAAGTGAGATGTGGTATGTGAAATCATGACTCAATCAATGTTTACAACTTCTAATCATGGATTAACAATTCAAACTTAACTGTGAAATCTAACGAGCAACTGAATCCAAGAGTAGTAAATTTCCACATCACGTATCTTGAAATTCTAAATCCAGGATAGTCGTCAAAATCACTTCAAATGCACAAGAATTTTCAGAAAATATGTAAAAATTTTCACAATTTTTGCTCAAGACCAAGAAAACACTGATTAGGTAACCTAATCTCCCACCCCCAACCTAAAATCTACATTGTCCTCAATGTAAAAGATATGAGCATGGAATGCACATGGGAAAACGAATAGTAAAAGAGAAGTGATGGGAAGATAGTACCTGAATGATGAATCGCGAGAAACTTTCCAAGAGATCGCAGCATGAAATCCAATTAGCACGAGAGAGAAAGGAAGAGAAAAAAAAAAAACTAAAAAAATAAAATCCTACCTATACCACTTTCGCAGGTGCTCTCGATTGCATTTAGCGTATGCAACAAGCCTTTAAACCCCTAGGTTACCCCTAGTGGACGAGTTGTAGTCTCGTGAGGGTTTGCAGTAATGATACCCACAAACATTGGACTATCTAGGAAAATAAATGGAAAAGAAAAGCTGGGTTGCCTCCCAAGAGCGCTAAGTTTAACGTCTTCAGCCAGACCAAAGAAACTAGTCTAGTCCTATGAAAGCAATAAACCTACCTATACCTCCATCAGACTAGGAGATCAGTCCTGGTAGACAGGATCAGTCAAAGGCATAGACATGTCCTCTGAATCAAATTTCTCGACAAATGGCTTTAAGCGATGTCTATTTACTTTAAACTCCTTGCCATTGTCGGGGTCTCTTATCTCGACAGCCCCATGAGGATATGCAGTAACAACAATGTAAGGGCCGTTCCAACGAGATCGAAGCTTACCCGGAAAGAGATGTAATCGAGAATTATACAAAAGGACTTTCTGGCCTGGCGTGAATGATTTTCGTAGAATATGTTGGTCATGAAACGCCTTCATCCTGTCCTTGTAAATTCTCGAATTCTCATATGCGTCATTCCGGATTTCTTCAAGTTCATTTAATTGAAGTTTGCGTAGCGAGCCAGCGTTGTTCAGATTGAAATTTAAATTTTTGATTGCCCAGTAGGCTCTATGTTCCAACTCTACAGGTAAGTGGCAAGCCTTCCCATAGACGAGTCTAAAGGGAGACATTCCAATAGGAGTTTTAAAAGTAGTACGGTACGCCTATAAGGCATCGGTCAATCGAATTGACCAATCCTTACGGTCAGGGTTAACCGTTTTCTCCAAAATGTGTTTGATCTCCCTATTAGAAATCTCAGCTTGCCCACTTGTCTGTGGGTGGTATGGGGTGCTCACTTTATGAGAGATACCGTATTTCTTCATTAAACTCTCGAATGGCCTATTACAAAAGTGTGAGCCCCCATCACTAATAATGGCTCGAGGTGTTCCAAATCGGGAAAGAATGTTTTCTTTTAGGAATTTAATGACCGTGCGATGGTCATTATTCCGACATGGAATCGCTTCGACCCATTTAGTGACATAGTCTACGGCAAGCAAAATATATAAATTCCCAAAAGATTGGGGGAATGGTCCCATGAAATCGATACCCCAGCAATCAAATGCCTCTATGATAAGAATGGGATTCAAGGGCATCATATTTCGACGGGACAATGCTCCCAATTTCTGACAACGCTCACAAGCTTTACAAAACTCATGAGTGTCCCTGAACATAGTGGGCCAATAGAAGCCACACTGCAGAATCTTGGCCGTGGTCTTTTCGCAGAAAAGTGACCACCACCAACTGTGAGTGACAAAAGGAGATGACACTCTGATGCTCATCGTCTGGCACACATCTCCTCAAGATTTGGTCTGGGCAATATTTAAACAAGTATGGATCATCCCAGAAGAAGTTGCGCACCTCGGTGAAGAATTTCTTCTTATCTTGCGCAGTCCAATGTGTCGGTATGGAACCTGTAGCAAGATAATTAGCAATATCAGCGAACCAAGGTGAATGTGAGACTCTGAACAGTTGTTCATCAGGGAACATGTCATTGATGTGGGTCGCCTCAAGGGAATCAAAGGTATTAAGGCGAGAAAGGTGATCGGCCACTACGTTCTCTACTCCCTTTTTATCTTTAATTTCCAAATCAAATTCTTGGAGTAGAAGGATCCATCGTATCAAGCGAGGCTTAGAATCATTCTTAGAAAGGAGATACTTCAGTGCCGCATGATCTGTATAGATAATGATCTTGGATCCGATCAGGTAGGACCTAAATTTGTCCAAGGCGAACACTACGGCTAAGAGTTCCTTTTCTGTAGTCGAGTAGTTCACTTGGGCAGGATTTAAAGTCCTACTCGCGTAATGGATGACGTAGGGCCTCTTATCTTTTCTCTGGCCTAGAACCGCTCCAAGAGCATAATCAGAGGCGTCGCACATAAGCTCAAAAGGAAGGCTCCAGTCGGGTGGCTGCATGATAGGTGCAGTGGTCAACATGCCTTTAAGCTTGGTGAAAGCTTCCTGGCATTGCTCAGTCCACTCGTATGGAGCATCCTTTTGAAGAAGATTACATAAAGGACGAGAGAGGAGACTAAAGTCCTTTATGAATCGCTCAGTAAAATCTGCGTGTCCTAAGAAGGATCGCACGTCTCGATGTTCTTGGGTGGAGGTAGGTTAGAGATAAGATCGATTTTTGCCTTATCTACCTCAATTCCCTTGACGAGATGATATGTCCAAGGACAATCCCCTTATGAACCATGAAATGGCACTTCTCCCAATTAAGTACCAGATTCTTTTCTTCACATCTTTTCAGTACACATTTAAGACTTTCCAAGTACTTGCTGAAAGATGAGCCATAGACAGAGAAATCGTCCATGAAGACCTCTAGATATTGCCCCACCATATCAGAAAAGATACTCAACATACATCGCTGAAAGGTGGCAGGGGCATTACATAGTCCAAATGGCATCCTTCGGTAAGCAAAGGTGCCGTAGGGACATGTAAATGTGGTCTTTTCCTGGTCCTCGGGGCGATTTCAATCTGATTGTAGCCCGTATACCCGTCAAGGAAACAGTAATAGGAATGACCGGCTAGCCTTTCCAAGATTTGATCGATGAAGGGCAGAGGAAAATGATCCTTCCTTGTGACGGTATTCAACTTTCTGTAGTCAATGCACATTCTCCAACCAGTAGTGACTCTGGTTGGCACGAGTTCATTATTAGCATTGGCTACGATGGTGATTCCGGACTTCTTAGGAACCACCTGAGTTGGACTCACCCATTGACTATCAGATATAGGGTATATGATACCCACATCTAATAGTTTAAGAACCTCGGCTTTAACCACTTCCTTCATGTTTGGATTTAGTCTACGTTGTGGTTGCCGAGCAGTCTTTGCATTTTCCTCAAGATATATGTGGTGAGTACAAATCGAGGGATCGATTCCTTTGAGGTCCGCTATCGTCCATCCTAGGGCTCTTTTATGCTCAATGAGAGTAGATATGAGCATACTCTCCTGTTCTTTCTCCAGGTGGGCAGAGATCACCACCGGGTATATCTCATCTTGACCTAAATAGGCATATTTTAAATCAGAGGGCAAAGGTTTTAGGTCAAGCTTCGGTGCCTTGAGGTTAGACGGTAGAGGCACTACATCAGTTTGTGGCAATTCTTCAAATTGTGGCCTCCACCGGTTAACTTCAAGTACCGGTGCAGTATCAAGCAAGGCACACATCTCCCTAATCATATCATCATCAAACTCATGGGAGTGGGCCAAGCACGTCTCTAGAGGATCAGAGGATAAGGTAAGGGGTGTCCTATCTTCCACGAAAGTATCAATCATGTTAATGTCGTGGACATCGTCATCATCCTCTACGTTGCTGCCGTTATTGAAAAAGATGTTCGACTCCAATGTCAAATTTCCAAAAGACATAGTCATGACACCATTCCTGCAATTGATGATTGCATTTGATGTGGCAAGGAATGGGCGACCAAGAATGACGGGAATCTGAGTGCTTATGTTGTTGATGGGTTCAGTGTCCAGGATGATAAAATCTACAGGGTAGTAAAATCTATCAACTTGGACTAACACATCCTCAATAATCCCTCTTGGTACACGAACAGTTCGATCGGCAAGTTGTAGTGTAGTTAGGGTAGGTTTTAACTCACCCAATCCTAACTGTTTGTATACCGAGTAGGGGATCAGATTGACGCTTGCTCCCAAGTCAAGAAGTGCGTGATCAATTCGATGGTTCCCGATCACACATGATATGGTTGGGCTACCGGGATCCTTGAATTTCTGCGGCACGTCTTGCTTCAGGATGGCACTCACTTTCTCAGTTAAGAAAATCTTCTTTTGAATACTCTGCCGTCTTTTGGTCGTACATAGGTCTTTCAGAAATTTTGCATATGAAGGAATCTGTTTTACGACATCAAGTAGAGGAATGTTGACTTTCACTTGTTTCAACACCTCCAGAATATCCTGAGAGTTAGAAAGACGTTTTGGTGCAACCAACCGTTGGGGAACGAGACAACTGGCTTCTCTAGAAGTTCCGGTTCTAAATTTTGTGGGACATCACGAGATCCATCATTATTGTCCTCTTCTGGTTCTTGAGGCTTTTCGGGCCTAACCGGAAGGGTTTTATCAATGATCTTCCCACTCCTAAGAGTGGTGATGGATTTAGCGTGTCCCATTTGATTTGAAGAGCTGGGATCATTTATCTCGTATTGCGGTTTAGGATTGGGGAGCGGTTGTGCAGAAGCATCCTTTTCTATAACCGTCATACGTGAATCTATTTTCTGCATAAAGTCTGTAAGTTCACGCACTGCCTGAGTCAGCTCTTGTATGGGATTTTGAATCGGTTCTTCTTGAGGTTTCCCCTGATTTGGATTTTGATTGAAGAAACTTTGAGGGGTAGCAGTTTGTCCATTCCTCCAACTAAAATTTGGATGATTTCTCCAACCAGGATTGTATGTATTGGAGGTAGATCCATTGAAAGGTCTTTGATAGTTATTTACGGCATTGGCTTGCTCATTCAACACTCCTCGAAAGGCAGATATGGTAGGACAATTTTCAGTTGTGTGAATGTTGCAATCACAGATGCATGAACAATTTCATTAACCTTCTCCTTCTTTCCTTCCATGGCCTCGACTCTTCGAGTGAGATTAGTCACTTTAAAATTTACATCGTCCTCTTCTTTCAGGAGATATACTCCACCTTTCTCCTTAGATTGAGTTGGCCTAGGCGTGGTGTTTGATTTTGGGTAATGGTCCCATGATTGTGCATTCTCGGCAAGTCTATCGAGGTAATCTCATACCTCGTCGACCTCTTTATTCATGAATTCTCCATTACACATTGTCTCGACCAATTGGCGCATGGAAGATGTCAGTCCATCATAGAAGAAATTTGTAATGCGCCACATTTCAAAACCGTGTTGTGGGCATGAACTGACAAGATCCTTGAACCTTTCCCAACATTGGTAGAATGTTTCATCTTCCTTTTGGGCGAAGTTCATGATTGCTTTTCTGAGGGTAATTGTTTTATGGTGTGGGAAAATTTTTTTTATGAATTCCCTCTGCAAATCATTCCATGTGCCAATGGATCTAGGACGCAGTGAATGTAACCACGTCTTAGCCTTCTCTTTCAAGGAGAAAGGAAAGAGTTTCAGCCTGATTGTATCCTCGGATACATTGGGAAAGTATAAGGTGGCTATGATCTCATCGAACTCTTTCAAATGTAAGTATGGACTTTCTGATTCAAGTCCATGGAATTTAGGAAGGAGTTGGATAACTCCTGGCTTGATGTCCATGTGTCCTGTGTTTTCAGGAAAAATCATGCATGAGGGCGTGCTCACCCCCGTCGGTTGTAAATAATCTCGTAAGGTACGAGGCGGGGGTGCTTGAAGCACCTCATTCTCATCATGTACTTCCTCATCCATCTGTTGAGGTAGTGCTTGAGGTTGATTTTCAGCCATAACCTCAATTAACTCAGGGGAATTCGAGCGGTGTCTAATCCTGCGATGGACAGTCAACCCCTCAACTAACCCTCCTTCAGTCAAGAGACGTCGAGTGTCGTCACGGGCCCACTTGGGCATGAAACACTCGCAGCCCTCAGTTAAATTCTAAACCTAATCCTAAGAAAGAAAATGAAAATCTAGAAGGAAAGAGAAAGTTGGAAGGATATTACCAAATTGAAGTCCCTAAGCTAAAGACCTGCAAAACAAAACAAAATAAGTTAGTTTCTAAATAGAAGAAATTTCTAAAGTAAACCAAATCTTAAAGAGTTAGAAAATCTAGAAAATTAGAAAAAGTTAACCAAATTAGAAGTTCTATCCTAACAACCTACAGAATAAGAAATATGTTAGTTCTATGAAAAATAGAAAACAAAATTAAAAATTTAAAATTAGTAAAATCCTAATCTTAAACTAACTCTAAAACTAATTAATTTTAGAAAATCGTAGCAAATCGGTCCAAGAATCAACGCGCTTAAAACTTGTTCACTCCCAAGTATAGGGTTGTGATGTAGTAATAAACTCGGTAAGACCGAGGTCGAATCCACAGGGACTGAAACCTGTACGTTATCTAAAAATAACTAGATCTAGAACTAGGCTAAGATGAAATCTAAACCAATTATGATTTGAGGAATAATGGTGAAATAATTAAACCAAAATTTAAGAAAATTCAAAAGTGGAAAACTAGTGATTCAGAGGATCCACTTGTAGAAATCGGGAGAACTACGCTTGATTCATGAAAATCCAAAATTAACCTCCTTTGATGTAATTTTAAAAAGATGAAAGGTATATGAATTAGAATGGATTCCATCACCAAACCATGCCCAGGAGACAAAGCAAACAACAGAATTAAACTAATTACCAACCAATCAATGTATGAAGGTTAGGAAGGGTACCGACATCCAACCATGCCCAAGAGACGATGATGAACAACAGGGCTTCCTGACGTCAAAAACATAAAGAGGAAAAGAACATGCTCAAAGCCATCACAGACCCATTGTAATTTCAAGTCACAACAGACTATTAAAGACTGAAAACATTCCTTTAATAAAAACCCAAATCAACATCAAATTCAGTATAAACAAAGGCACAAGCAAAGAGGCCTCTCATCACGCTACAAGCTTCACCTGTTAGCCCTAGCTAAGAGGTTTAGCCACACATGGGCATGGTGGGCTAGATCTCTTAAAAAATAAAAATAAAAATAAAAGAAAAAGGAAAGAAAATAATCTACTTTCTCACTCTACTCCTGGTGCTCCACGCCCAGCCCACGGCTTTCACGTTTCTCTCAGCCGTACTCCAATCTCCGGATATCCCCTTTCCACGTCCAGCCCACCCTTTTTATAGAAACCTGTCTCAGCGGCAATTTCCTTTATGCACACGCTGCTGTGCTTACGCAAGGACACCCACTTGCGTTGGATACTTGACGGGCCCAAGACTGATATCAAACAAGAAATCCACGCCGTCCACTTGATTCAGGAAGAAAAACGTTCAGGTTGGCCAATTTTGGAGCATTGATCGCGCGGCCCACCTTCTTTATGCTCTGCCGTCGATCATCCGTTTGAAAGGTTAGGGACCCATCAACGCTGTTTTATCTCATTTCGTCACCTAGGATAGGGTCTTGGCCATCTGTTGAAACATGTGAATGGTCTGGATCATCAATCCGACGGTGATCAGAAACACACAGGTTCCACAAATGGCCCAGGTTTTCACGGACGCCGAAACAGAGCTGTTGCCCAGGTGTCGGTGGGGCCCACTCCTTTTGGTGTCTATGGAATCCACTCCGTTCATGAGATAGCCGTCGAAAAACCATTCAGAATCGGTCGGTTTTGGATCAAATTTGGTGTGGCCCACGAAGTTTTCATTCAGCCGTCCATCCTCCGTTTGGACAGTTAAAAAACAATCTCCGATGTATCTTAATTTTCCGTCACCTAGGTAAGGGAAATACGTACCATGCAAGACACGCAGACGGTCCGGATCAGACTTTCGGATCACGATGGTGGGCCACAAGCAAAACCCAAATCCAACAGGGAAACGCTGTTGCGTTTTTTCTGATTTGAGAAGAAGAGTCGGTCAGCATACGCTGACCGACTTTTGGCGTTTCGATGCACGTCCGGTGCATGTGTGCACCTTGCACACATACTGTATATGAGGGTCCCACAGAGATGTTTGTGAAACATCTGCTCCGTCCATCCACTTTGTAGCCCAAGTTAAGGAGTTGAGACCAAAATTGAAGCATATCCAGATCTCAGGTGGGCCCAATCAGATTCTGAGGGACAATCTATCGATTAGGCCACTTCCACCGGATCCAACGGCCGAAATTCTACATGTACGGTTAATTTATGTTCTTGGTAGTACAAAATTTTGGGACAAACGGATGGTGGAAACCCGTGATCTTGCATTCTGGCGTCCTTCGGCCCACTTGAGCTTCAGTTTCTTGATTTCCTTGGATCTCTGGCATGTAATCCCGTTGATTTTAGTCCCCTGGGGTCCGTCCCTTGCCTTGGTGTCCTCAGATTATTAAATCCATGCTTTTAATCGACTTTTTACCGTTCATGCTCTCAAATACACCCTGTATCACAAACACAGTTAAAACCGGGCGTTAACAATATTGTGCTCATAAATCCAGGTGATAAATGGGGTCTAATATGCAATATTTGACCCTTAACACATATGGGTGAATCTTGTCACCATCCGATCTGGTTGCATAGTGATAAGATTCATTAAACCTAATACACGGGTTGGTAAATATTTTAATTAGGAAAATGATCCAGTTTGAAGTAGCCATTAGCTAGATGTTGAATCGGTTGTTCAATAGTGAAACATTTTACAAGGCAAACTTGAAAGTTGAAAATACAAGAGAATTAAACATTTCTAGTTCCACGATTACTCATTTCCAAATTGTTGCAACTTAATTACCACAATTAAAGCCAGTTGAACATCCAAACACAACCTAATCATGCATAGATGCATATAGAAGTAACACATTTCCATAGAAACCAAGAACAGAAAGGGGGGTGTGGGTGTGGTTGATTGAATGACAGGCCCAGCATGACAACTCCCTGGTCACACTGTGAACATACCATATGCCAAGAATCAGGGTAGTACACTCATCAAATGAGTCCCACATATACATTCAATTTTGAGACTTCTTTTCTAGCCACCCATTTTTCTCATACAAGTTCGACATGCCGGATCAGTAGACCAACATTTAATTTTGAACCATGGCAAGTTAAAATACTATACCTGTTAAATGGCCCACATCTCAAACATGTGTTGTCTGATCATTGATCAAATGGTAATAAAGTAGCAGAGAATGATGGATGATATACAGACACTTAGAAAATTAAAAATTGCATACCGGGCATAAAATTATTGAAATTAAACTTCCCAAATTATGGGTCCTAATTTAGATGTTTTGTGAACCAAAAATTACAGACTTATGTGATTATCTTAGTATCAGATTGGTCGACATGTATCAGACAGAAATGAAAAAATAAAAAATAATAAAAATCCAAAGGCCACAGCAATAGTTCGTGTATGTCTCATGGAACTGTATGAAAACACCCGTTGCACAGGCATTTCTCTATAACAATATGGCAAAGAAAAACTAGCAGTTTAATGAAAGAAAAGATCTGACCAAGCTGGAATTTGACTAGTTGGTATTTATTTCTCAAACTTCTATCTTGGAAGCATAACAATGCAGCTGATATATGTGAAAGCAATGTTTGAGAAAGAACTAGCCAGTAGAACAAAAATGCAGACTTGGTTTGAAGTTTGAACAAGCTCCAAGTTCCTATTCCAAACCCTTGATTATTCAAAATAGGCCCACTTGATGGACTTGGGCACTTTTCATATGATTGACAACTTACTCATCCATTCAGCCAAACCAAGCATGGAAAACGAATGACTATTCATAGAATCAAGTTTAGGCCCTTTCCCACCCTTCACATTTCATGAAAGCCTAGAATTTCTCATTACCTAACATTGCATATTCCTCTGTTTGAAGCAAAAATTACTATTGGTAATAGTGAGTTTTCAAGGGCACGATTAAGGTATGAAAAGCATTCCATATCGAACATGTGAACCTGCAAATAGGATATGTCAAACCAGAGGAACAAACCAACCCATGTAGAAAATGAAAGAGACTTGAAAGGAAAAGGCACCTCATCAATGAATAGGACTCCAGGGACAAGCTCCACTATCTCTCGTCAATATATCATCTGTTAACAGCTGTCAACCATGCAAGGCTTACACACTTCCACCATCCCACTACACATATATCTCCACCAGACTCGGTACTAATTGACTAAAAAGGATGAACGAAATATCTAAGGCTGCATTTGAGTGCACCAAATATCATGAAATTCCATGCCTAATCAGTCTAATTTGTTGCAAAATATCATGAAATTTCTTGATATTTTGTGCAACCAAACGCACCGTAAAATAATGAATTTACATTAAAGGCCATAGTCCATGCAAAGAACGAGTAGCAAAACCTTGTTAATTTCTTGTCATAGCTTTTCAGTAATTTTAGTTTTCCTAGGTTTCATCATCTGGCCCATGAGCGATAATATATCTTGTCCTCCTTGTGGGCGAGCATTTGCAGCATCTAAATCATGGAGTGTAACGTCCTAGAAAGGAAATGAAGAATAAACAATCAGAACCATCTCAAAAGAGGGGGAAACCAAAAAAGAAAAAGGAAAATTTATTATACTTTTGCAAAAGAGAGAAATCAAGATATTGATTGCCTCATGGTCCTTTGAGCCCATTACAAGACCCAAAAAAGAAAGATTGCCAGTCTATCATGAAAAGAATATTCTGCATTTGGGTTTTGCCAGCATGAATACAAAATCTGAGCCAAACAATGACTTCAGGTCTTTTGGTCCAATAGGAGAAAAATGTGAGGCCCACAAAATGTATGCTGACATAATGACCACAGGCCACCATTACATGCCTTGTTTTGAAAATAGACTGCCTGTATGAAGAAAAGTGCCATGGGATAATATTTGGTTCAAACGGCCCATTCATTTCTAGTATCATTGAAATTGGACCATTGACTCCAACATCAATCCATTTTACACGAGTTTTCTGACAAGAAATTGGACCATTTACTCAAGGAACTGTATCACCCAAAAATTAAAAAATAATAATAATAAAAAATCTTCAAATGAAGCATGTAAAATTTAAGAGAGAGCCACAGTAGGTGAATTCCTTACCAATATGACGCCTTGTCTTCCTTGCAGGTTGATTGAGAAATTGGACAGCTACTCGTTGCTCTCTCTTATTCACTTGGTAATTCTACCATAAGTACTTTTACCGGCTAGTAGCGGAGCAGAAAAACTTCTTGGCATCCTTGAAAGCATGTCATGACTCATGAGAGTCTTTAAATTTACTGATTCGCACAGAAAAAAAATATGGAAAAAATCACTAACTGATTTGCAGGAAAAAAATTAACATAGCAAGATTTAGAAAATGGAATTGTGACTGTAGAAAAGTCGATAGGTGTTATAGTTGCATAACAAAAAAGGCCATGCGAAAGCAACAAGTGGGTAAATTGGGAAAACATAAAACATCAGGCGCACAAAATAACGACCGTTTTTCATTAGAATAGTGTTACATTGGATCACATAATGCCACTGGATGAAGAAACAAAACATCCAATATATGCAATAGATGCAATTACATTACATGGAACCAGTTATTGAGAAATCAATAGCCTGATTTTGGCTAACAACTATTGTTTATCCAATGTCCATCTTACATAACAAGATGCAAAGTGGCCATCACATTACATAACAGGTAATCTTTCTTTTGAGGGTTACTTTTTTTAATATCATATGATAATTTGGGTAAGCATGTAACATTTTAAAAGGTGCTAGAAATCATGTAATGAACTAGGAATGATTCTTTTTTTTTTTAATGATAAGCATGGTGCAAACATCTGAAAACTTGTTTCGCCCAAGTTTGAAAGTTGTGCTTTCTACCCCTTGATGTCAGCAAGTCTTCAATGAAAGCTTTGACCATTGGACTGTTAATTTCTTGCAGCAGGCTTTCATGGAAGATTGGACCATTAGCCTATTAGTCCCCCCCCCCCCCGAAATCTACCCTTTAATTTGTGAAGGGTGACATCTTCTCAAATTGAGAGGACTTCTATAGTCGGAAGCAACCATAATTTTTCTATCTTTGCTTTTTTGATGGGTTTTTACTCCTTGGTCAGTCACTAATCTTTGTTTGAATTTCTTTTTCTTTATTTATTTACATCACCATCATCATCATCCTAGCCTCATCCCACCATTTTGGGGTTGGTTGTATGATCATGCTTTGTCAATCATATACCAAACACAAATTCTCTTGATTTCATAACTAAAGTTTTATGTTTGTGGTCTACTTGTGTAATCGTGCTCCGGTCCATGGTGCAGGTATCCATGCCTCCTCACCTGTAGCAGGTCCTGAAGAGCCTTAGCCCCCTATAGTTTCTGGCCTGATTGTTTATCCTCACTGGGGCAAGTGTTTTCAGCGTGATAGGAGAATAAAAGAGATGCATGTTTGTACTGTACAAGTACAGATAAACAGAAAATGAAAAGAAAACCATTTAAAAAAAAAAAAAAAAGACCTACCAAACCATTAAGAAAAACAAACATAAAAATTACACACATTTGTTTCAGGAATTTCGTCAAACATGTGACATGCTTATAGCCCAAATTCTATACAAGCATGCTTTATGTAAGAAATAAGTGGCCTGTAAAATCCCAAATCCAAGTGAAGTTAAAAAAAATAAATCCATTGGGAGATGGAAAAAACCGACAGTCTCTTCGGTTCGAGCATGGTATGAGAGTTGGAATGTGAATAAGGTTTTAGAGGATTTAGAGAAATCAAATAAAATCTAGGGTTTTGGGAAATTTGGAGAAATCGAGTGAAATTGCTAGCATTTTGGGAGATGCACGAGAGGAATGAGGTGCAGAGAGAGAGAGAGAGAGAGAGAGAGAGAGAGAGTACCGATCGAGTGCAGCGGACATGAATGTTAGCCTTCAAATCCCTAAAATCCACAAATTGCTAAATCCCCAAATCACAAAATCCCCAAATCCCTAAATCGGTATTGAGATTGAGAGAGATTGAGAGAGTGAGAGAGAGATACTCACGGTCGTGAATGCCAACCTTCAACCGATCGGCAACGCGTGGTAGGGTGGAGAGGGCGTGCGTGGGTAGGCCGTTCGGCAACGCTCGGTAGGGTGGAGAGGTCGTGCGTGGGTGGAGAGATCGAGAGAGAGGCAAAGAGAGAGAGAGAGAGAGAGAGAGAGAGAGAGAGAGAAGAAGGAGAGGGTGCAAGAGACGAGAGAGAGAGAGAGAGAGAGAGAGAGAGAGAGAGCGTGCGAGAGAGCGAGAGGTGGGAGAGGTGCGGAGAGAAAAACAGAGAATTAGGGCATCCCTCTCTGGATGCACTAATACGGTACTAAGTACGTCACCCAAGTTCTGTGGGGCCCACTATGAAGTATTTTTTTATATCCACACCGTCCATCCATTTTGAGATATCATTTTAAGTCATGACCCAAAGAATGGGGCAGATAAAAATCTATAGTGGACCCCACCACAGAAAACAACGGGGAGAGTGATTCCCACCATTGAAACTATCCTAATGCCCATTGTAATGTTTATTTGAAATCCAACCTATTCAAAAGTTAAAAAATTACACATGAAATAAGGGAAAACACAAACAACGGCTTGATCTAAAACTTTTGTGGCCAATAGAAGTTTTTAATGGTGGGCGTCACTCCCCCTGACACCAGCCTTGTGGCTGGTGGTTAGTGCTCAGTGGGCCCCACCAGTATGTATGTATTTCATCCATTACATTCATCCACTTTAAAAGATAATTTTAGGGATTTATTAAAAAAATGAGAGGTATGTACATCTCAAGTGGACCACACCATATGAAAACAATAGTGATTAGATATCCATCATTAAAATCCTTCGAAGGCCCATTGTACTGTTTATTTGACATCCAATCTGCTTATTAGGTCATACAGGCCTAGGTGAAGGGGAAAAACAAAAATCATCTCGATCCAAAACTTTTATGGCCCCCAAGATGTTTTTAATAGTTAATGCTCATTCAACACTGTTTCCTGTAATGTGGTCCATTTCAGATTGGGATATACCTCATTTTTGGTCTCATGCTGTAAGATGATCTTTAAAAATAGATGGACGGCATGGATTAAACACATACATCATGGTGCGGCCCACAGAGCACCAACCACCAGCCATTAGCTAGGGTAAGGGGAAGTAGCCAATCTGTCCCCTTTATTTGTGGTACGGTCCATTTAATCTTTAGATATGATTCATTTTTTGAATAATTCTCTAAAATGATCTCAAAAAATGGATGAATGGTGTGGGTTGATCCCAAATTCTCGGTAAATCCAAAACTCAAGTGGACCATGCCACACAAAACAATATGGAATAATGGTTTCCACCGTTGATACCTTCCTTGGGCCCCAGTAATGTTTATTTGTCATCCAACCTGTTCATAATATTAAAAAGATATGAATGAAGAGAAAAAACAAACATTAGCTTGATCCAAAACTTCTATGGCCTCCTTGTGGTGGTAGAGGTTCAATCATACTATTTCCTTGTGGTGTGGTCCACTTGAGCTTTAGATATGCTTCCTTTTTGTTCTTTAGACCCCAAATCATCTGTTAACATGGATGAACAGAGTGGATAAAATAAATAATTAATGGTAGACTGTGAGACCCAACCTGAGTTCTCATGTGTGCATGTGTGTGCATAAGTGTGCATTTCGTTCATTTTGGTCCCGCAGTCCTACCAGTCCAATCCCGACGACTCACGACCCTTAGATTATGTTGTAGCCATCCTTAAGTTTGGTCACATAGACCCGACACGGATTGACCCGAGACACATGTCATCTTGTCCGTATCGGCGCCGCGATTCTAACGCCGCGTCCCATGCGTTAATCCGACGTGTACATCTCAAGTTATGAGCATTTCATCATGTGGCCCACTTTTGTACAAATGTATGTGGACCCCACTCCTCCATGGCACAATTTTTCATGCACACCACACACACACACTACACTATTGCATGAAATAAACACTACCCACCCTAAACACTACCCACACCTAACCTACCCTAGCAACATTGTTATTGTCACCATAGGTTATAATTACTTCCCTTAAAAGGCTTTTCCCTCTCTTTCCCTCTCATTTCTCTCTCTCTCTCTCTCTCTCTCTCTCTCTCTCTCTCTCTCTCTCTCTCTCTTCTCTTCTTCTCCAGCAATTCCTCCATTTTCTCCAGCCCCTTCTCCCTAAAATACCTTCTCATCTAACCATTCTCACTTGATCTTAACCATTGATCCATGTTGCTTGGAGCCTCTAGATGATGGTGATGTAAGTTTCAAGGTTGATCTAGGTGGGTGCTCTTAGATCTTTCTTATTTCTTTCTTAGGAGCTTGTGGGACCCATCAAGTGGTGATGGAGGTCCTTCATGTCTCCATGGTTGAGGCCAATGGCCCTTTTTCCTTGCATGCATGATCCATGGATGGGGCCATTCTCCATGGACCCCATCATAACATTTTTCTTTGATGCATATCATTTTTCTCTCTTGTGGCTAGATTATTTTTATTTTCCATTATTCTATTCTTGATTTCCTAATATGTGTGGCCCACTTAGTGGCCTTGGAATATCCAAACCGTCCAAGCAAAGTGGATGCCCATGGCTGTCCATTCCTTGGACATTGGCACTCTATTTGCTCCATTTTGGGCACATGCAATGGGTTTTATGGAGGGGTATGGTCTGGATGTTTGTTGAGCCCACTAGGGTGGTCCATACCACAATTCCCATGGATTGATTTCCTCTTTTTATAGTGATTATAATTATTTTAATTCAGTATTATGTTGCTGTCCAAAAGCCATCTGGACAGATTTTTGAACTGTCTTAAGCTCAGTTTTGGGGATGATTGGTGGGGTGTTTGGTCCCATTTGATATATACCTCTTAAAGGTGGGGATCTCACCTAGATGTTCCCCAAATTTCACCATCATCCATCCCTGTTTGATCACCCAAAAGAGTGGGCCAACGAGGGTGGATAGTCCAGATTTTCTGGACTGTCTAGCAACTATGCTTGCTGTAAAAACATAATTGTCAGTCTGTTTCTGAAATGGTGGGCCACCTTTGTGGGCCCCACCTTGTTGTATACTTGTGTAGGGATGTTGGTCCTACATTTTCTTAAAATTTGGCAGACTTGGGCCCTCTCTAATGGGGTGCACAAATCAGGGGCAGCAGCAGAATTGTTTTGAAATACCTTGCTGTCTATAAATTGTAGGAGTTAAATAAAATACTTTTACTATCCCAAAAATTCTAAACTTTTTCAGAGAGGTGTCCCACCCATGGTAGGGCCTACCTGCAAAATTTTAGGGCCAATGGACCCCATTTGGGCATCCAAATGGGTGGGCCAATATAGTGGGCTGCCAGAAATTTCTGTTGTGCAGTCCAGCAGCATAGTTTCATAAAAATAAATTAAAAAAATATATATTTTCTCAAAAGGTAGGCCATATTTTCAGGTCCTACCTTGTTTTGGGCTTAATGAGGGACTTTAGGTCCAAATTTCAAGAATTTTGGAGGCCCAGAACCCATCCATTTGATGGCCCAAATTCAGGACAGTTATATTCCAGCAGTATTTCACCCTGTATAGATTGTATTCTTTAAATTAATTAAAATACTTTTGAGTATCCAAAAATTATAAAAATTTACAGAGAGGTATTAAACTCATGGTAGGACCTACCTACCAAATTTTAGGTCTAATGGACCCCTGTGCACACCATTGCAAGGCCCGGATTGGCCCACCACGTTGGGACGTCCAGGCCAGTCCGATTTTCTGGACAGCTTGTTTTATTCAAATTAATTAAATTATTTCTAGATGTCCAAAAATTCTGAAATTTTGTGGAGTTGTGGTCCACCTATGAAAGGACAATCCTACAAATTTTCAAGGCCATCAGGCCCCTGGACTGACCGTGGTATGGCCTGTAAGTTGGGTCATTTTTGGGCCAAATACCCAGGCTCAAATGACTAACCACCATGGCATGCCCCTACCTTGGGCTACTGGGCCTACATTCTAACGGCATGGCCCACTTGAAGTAAGTGTTGTATATCCCTCTTCTTATCTGGTGGGATCCACTGTGATATGTGTGGGTCACCATGGGTCACTAACCCATTTAAATTAAATAAATTTCTGGACTCTAGCAGGCCCAGGAAGTGGGTGGGCTGGAATTCTAGCAAGGGGCCCAAATTTGTGCATAGTTGATCTTTTGGAGCCGTGGCGGCCCACCAGATTTAAGGGAGTGTTGTACACACTCCTTGCCTTATTTCTTTAGACAAATTTGGGTGTAATTAGTGCCTCTTAAGGTACATCTTTGAGGTGATAATATGGGCTAGCCTTAACTAGATTTTTGGTAGCTTTATGGGACTTTTGGGCTGGAAACCTATCCCTTGAGCCCAAGATTGTGCAAGGGCTGACCTTCTTGATTCACGGGCCCAATGGGCCATCTACAAGCTGATCATGTGCATTTATTAGTCTTGATGCCCTCATAAAGTGCTTAATTGTGGGCTGACTTGCAAGGCCCGCATAAATGTATATTGTGGGGACCTTGCTAAGTCTTTGGGCTGATGTGGCAAGGCCCAAACTGTCAGTATAGGCCTTGCCCATGTGTATTCTTAGGTTTACGGGCTGCCTTCAAGTCCACCATAATGTATGAATTGGATGGCTTTTGTTTGGGCCAGTTCTTTTGGGCCCATTATGTGATATATTATATGCGTGTTTGTGTTAGCAAGTAGGCCTTGTGAACTCAGTTATTTTGGATAGGCCCATTGATCTTGGGCCTATACTCTCCTATCTATTGTGATGGGCTTAGGGGCAATAATACACAAGAGGTTGGGCCCTTGGCTGCCCACTAAACTGACCTTGTACTTGGGCCAAAAGTGAGGCCAAACTCTCTTGTGTTAAATGTGAAACTTGCTCATGTAAATGAACTATTGGGCTAGCCATGAAGCCCACCACAACATGTGAAATTATGACCTTTGTGGTTGGGCCCAAACCTTACTTGAGGGCCCACTATATGGCCTATGAGTTGGGCTTGGTGTATGGCCCATTGGCCATGCATTGCTTGGGCTTTAGACCTTACATTATATGAGTAGTGGCGGGCTACCTCTTGGAAACCAGTTGAGGTTGGATGTCCTCCTGGGTGATCCTAAGGTAGGCCCATAGGTTTCTCTATGGATGGTTAAAGGCCCACCATAGACCCTAGGCCATTTGTTTAAGGCTCAATGTGTATGTATGTGGAACCTACCTTAATGCACGTGGTCCAGGCCGTCCAAGCCTTGGATCACCCGATCATGGAGGCACTCTCTGCCTTGGGTTGCTACTGGATTCGGCCCACTTGATCTTTTCTCGATGTATACACACCCTCCATCTGGTGGGGCCCCCTATGAATACTGTTGGCCTTCATGAGATCATCTCCGCTTATTTGATTAATTTCTGGGCTTTCGCAAGCCCAGGAAACAGAGTACGTCGAACGTTTATTAAGGGGCCTTAAATGTACATTGTTATGGTTGAAACTTTATTAGACATGGGACCCACCATATTGAGAACTTGTGTACGTGTTGCATGCTTATGTTTTCTTATAATCTTTGGGCTTAATAAATGCAATTTTGGGTCACCTTTAGTGATCACATGAGGACCCCCATCTTAGATTAGATTTTTGGGGCATCCCATGGGCCCAGAGTGGGATGGGACGTCCCAGCTTGGCCCAACCATATATTGGGCGGACTTCCACTATTTTGATGGACTTGTGGGCTAAGGTAAGGATAGTATTGGGCTCTTGGTTGCCCACTTAAATCGCTAGTTATTGGGCTGATATAGTTGGGTCCATTTCATCATCCAAACTTAAACTTATTTTGGGCCGTATATTGTGTGTGCAGGCTGCCCACCAAGTCCAACTTAATGCATGGATTCTATGGCCATTGAGAATTGAGCCTTGGGCCTTAATTTCTCTCTTAGGGCCCATGTTGTTAAAAGTGGTATTGTATCTTTTTATGGCCTATTATGAGGAATGTATGTATGTGGTTACCTGTGTTCTTATCTTGAATGTAGGGCCTTGGGCCTTGTATCCATATAGTTCGTGGTTGAGATGCTTCTTGGGGAATGGTGGTTAAATGTACCCATTATGGACCCCTCTAGGCCCGATTGTATCTAAATGTGATTAGATACTCATCTTAGACTCTTATTAGGCTCATTTCCACATTACTTAGACCCGTAACTTGTATACTTAGTTCGTGGGTTACCCCAGGTAAATGGGCCCCCACTAGAAGTTGGATTCCTTAAGGATATTGTCAAGTACCTGGTCTTGGTTCCTTCTTGGATAAGAGGAATGTAATATATATTGTGTATCGCCCTATAGTGTGATTAAATTCATCTTCATGACCATGTGCATCATTGTATGCTTGGTTGACACTGTGTGTGTGGTTATATTGGGCATTGCATGATACCTTCCCCGAGGGACGTAGTATCCCCTCTTGAGCACGTTGGATGCTTGGGATTGATGCATGGTTGATTGTGTGATTCATGCATCTGACATTGCATAGCATATGAGCATTATCGCCCTTGCTTCATCAGGGTTGTAGCCTCCACAGATACATCGTGGATGGCTATGTTTGGACACTGGAAATGTTACTTGAGCATACCGGGTGCATAGGATTCCTATGGGTGAAATTCCCAAAACTTCCATGGTACCAGGATCTGCTCCAACGGCGTGACCGGGTGGTATATATGAGCGCATGAGGGCCTTATACCGTTAGGCCGCGACTCTCACTGTTGTGTAGTCGGTTGGATAGGGGTGTGGCCTTACTCGCCTGACGTAAGGGGGCATTGCTAGGCTGAGTCTGACCAGCTCGTGAATGGGTCCGCTACCTTCAGGCCTTGCTGGTGATTGGCTATCCGCAGGCAGGGTAGTGAGGTCTCTTACGCTCGTTTGACTATGCGGGGTCTATAGAGCGGCAGTCATCCAGCAGTGTAATGGACCCCGGTGATTTCCTTATGATGAAAATGTATTTGATATGTGGATTGGATATGAGCACTGACATTACTTTGCATTGCATTTGCATCGGCTGTGTAAGCCTCATATTGCATTACAGTACTCATTGCATTACAGTACTCATCGCATTATAGTACTCATTGCATTATATAGCCTTGGTATGGCTTCTTGCATGATCGTACTGCCTTGGTATAGTTTCTTGCATTCATGATAGCCTTGGTAAGGCTAGTGGTATTGGTATTGATCATGTCTCCCTTCTGCATTCTTTATCTTCTTCTGAGCACTATTATCACACACTTACACCACCCTCTAAGCTTTCTATAAGCTTATGCACGATTGATGCGTGCAGGAGATCCTAGGCAGGCATTGTAGCAGCAGAGCGTGGAGTAGAGTTGAGCTTGAGGACTCCAGTGTTACTGACTCTTTTCTCTCTTTTCTCATTATCTTATGTATGTCCTTTCGAACCTGATGTAAGCTTGTAAAAGTTCAAATTCTTAGTGAATTTTGTGATATGTATCCTTTGTTACTTCCAGATGTACTTGCCGTGATCTTGGGTATGCTCGTATTGGTAATGATTATACTGTTATAAAAATTCTCCTTGTAGGATCCCAGGATCGGAACCTGCCTCAGGAGCCGAGAATGGGGTACTACGGAGGCTGTTGCGGCTAGAACCGGCCATCGGGTTCCTTGTGAGTCCGGTTACCGAGTCTGGGGCGTGACATAGACCCCACAGAGTTTACTCAGGGTAATTAGTAAATCACCTAAATGGAGTGGAGAGGGGTTTCCTTTTATAATCATATATTGGGCTTGCGTAAATGTGATTCACATATCCAACCCACTCATTATATGTGTCCCACTTGGATGAAGGGTCAGACCAAGTTTCAGCCGCATCCAAAACTCATGTGGGCCTAACCAAGTGCTTTTATAATTTTTAGGATGTCTTCACATGGTTTTAGATGGTATGGCCCACCTGAGTTTCGTATATAGATGATTTTTGAGATATTTCATGACCTAAAGGGGACACATCAAATGCACGGTGTTGATGTTCAACAGACATCATGATAGGGCCCACAAAACTTACTAACATTAATTTTTAGGTTCTCGCAAAGTTAGTAAGTTGGGTCACAATTTTGACCAGAATATTTGGCCCATTTTATATGTTTGGTCCATTCACTCTATTTTACAGATCAATTCCCTCAATTTGACTATTTACTCACCCCGATCATTTAAAAAAAATAAAATTTACAACAATATATCATTTTTATTATAAAATATTTCAAAAAAAACTTAAAATACAAATTCTGAATTTTTATTTTCAAAATCTCAAAAATTTTCCTAACCTTTTAATTTTTTTTCTCAAAAATTCCAAAATGCCGATTTTTTTTTTCTTACACATGCATCATTTTGTTTTCAACTTTTCAATTTTTTTGTTAAAAAATGATATATATATATATATATATATATATGGAAAAGGTACAATGCGCTCGTGCTGACGATAAGCTCCCGTGAGGTCGAGCTGTGTGGGCCCCACCGTGATGTGTTTCGACCATCAACACCGTGCATTTGATGGGTACCCTTTAAATTATGGGATATCCCAAAATCAACCGTATACGGAACTCAGGTGGGCCATACCATCTAAAATTATATGAAGACACCGTTAAAACATATAAAAGCACTTGGTGGGGCCCACATGAGTTTTGCATGCGCTGAAACTTGGTCCGAACCCTCACTCAAGTGGGACACACATAATGGATTGGTGGATTTGCAAAATACATCTCGGTGGGCCTTCAAAATGGTTATGAATGTTTTAATGGTGCACCCCTCCCCACTTCGTATGTGGTGTGGCCCACACAAGTCACGGATTGACTTGATTTTTGAGACCTAGGCCCATGATAGAATGGTGCATCGGATCGATGGGGTAGATGTTCAAACGCATCACGGTGGGGCCCACATTTCGACCTCATGGGGCATTAAAATCACTTCGAGCGCATTGTACCTTTTCCCATATATATATATATATATATATATATATATATATATATATATATATATATATATCAAAATCTCAATGTTTTAATAAGTAACTTTTTCCTTTAATTTCAATTTTTTAACATTTCCAATTAATTTTTAAAATCACAAATTTTTTCAACTTCTTTATTTTTCGTTTCAAATTGTCTGTTTTTTGTTAAAGTATCGATTCTTTAATATTGTTTAATTTTAAATTTTTAAATTCTTTCTACCTTCTCTATTTTTTTTTATTTTTTTTAAGCATTTTTTCCAAACTTGTCAACTTTTTTTGAACTTCTCAATTATATTTTATTTTCCAAAATACAAACTCTCATTTTCTTTTTGCAAAATATTTTTATTTTTTAACATCGTCGAAATTTTCACATTTTTTAAAAAAAATTTTAATTTTCTTTTTCAGGATATTATTTTTTTTTCTCGAAATCAAATTCTTTTTTTTTTTCAAAATTATCAAATTTATTCAATATTCTTTTTTCTTTCCCACAAAATAGATTTTTATTAAATCATGAATTTTATTTTTTCAAAATCTCATTTTTTTTCTCAAACATTGTTATTTTTTTTTGAACTGCTCAATATTTTTTTTCATGTCATATTACAAATCATTTAAATATTAGTTTTAAATTAAAAAAATAATAATTTTCACTCATTTAATATAAAAATAATATATATATATATATATTTGTATTCAATCAATTGTTAAATATAATATTAGATACAAATATGTACAATTAAACCACTGAATTTGTATAAAAAAATAATTCTTAGATTAGAAAAAAACATAATTCTCCACCATATTCTAAAAAAAATTAAAAAAATAAATGTTTTAGGCAAAAGTCCATTAACGACGGACCATGATCCGTCGCAAAAGCAACTAAAAAACGTAGGGCATTGCTATTTTGGGCGGGAATTTGTGACGTATAATATTTGTCACAAAATTCAAATTTGCGACGGATTTAATCCGTCGCCCTTTTATGACGAACCAAAATCCCTTGTAAATACGTTGTAAAACTGATTTTGGCGACGGATTTTGGTCCGTCGCAAAATTCGACGACGTTTGAATGACAAACTTTCGAGAAAGATGGGATTATAACCAAGTGATTTTTCCGACGGACTAAGTCCGTCGCAAAATTCCGTAGTAATTTTGCATTTTTGGTGTAGTGTGACTCCCGGAAAGAAACCATCTTCAATTGCCCATCACGCTTTTCTTGAATGACTGACAATATTGGGGCACCATACCATAGGTTGCAAGAATATCATGTCCCCTTAAAAAATAAAACCTCCAAGGATATATATATATATATATATATATATATATATAATAAGTTGTTTATTGTCATTCTCAATCACAAGTATCATTCATCATCCAACTAATTATTAACAGTATTTACAAAAATATATGATATCCAACCAACTTTATATAATAACTTGTAACTTAACACAATTGGAGGGCCCAATATAAAGCCCCTAGCCTCATCTCCTATAAGCATACCAAATTCAATATCAAATCCATTAAATTAAGTGCCTTCATAGGAATAAGCATAAAATAAGATTACCAAATAAAAACAAAGAGCACTACTTCTCTCTTTTAGACTCAACGGGCAGATCTAGTAGTTCCACACTAGGACCCTTGGGTCGACGTGAAAGCGAGCTCCAAAGGAGCTACTTCTCAAAGAGCACGGGTAGAGGTGTTACCTCTTCTACTAAACGGGCTGTTGTTCTAAAGAAATTTACTGAATATGTGACATGATAACCTCAGTCTTTAAAAGAGAAAAAGAACACTAACAGTAATCCGATATCATCTATGAAACTGATAAAATATACCATACTTTGTAAGATGCTTACATTATTTTTGAAAGGACAACTAACCTGCAATTTCTGATAGTATAATGTCAATCTCAAGAACATGTTAACCATAATTAAGTTTCATATATCAAGGTCAATTTTACTGAAAGATAAACAACAATCGAGTTTTATATATCAAGCTAACAAAATTTACTGCCTTGTGTATACAAGGTGTAATGCCCCGTACTTTCTAGTACTCGGGTGTTACAATGAAGACCTAACTTAGTGCATGTACAAACCTGACTCATTTAAATGGTCACTTCACTCTAACACAAATCGGATCATTATGAACCCTCTACGTCCATAAATTAAGCCATCCAACCATTGATTTACAAGTAGGACTATTACATCATCAATGGATCCACATCGAAATGCGAAAGACCTAATTCTGGAAACCAATGGGGATAAAATGTCAACTAAGGCTTTGTTAGATTGAATAAGCCATACGAACTCAATTTTGGGAACCAGGGCGTCAGATCCACCATCCATTAGTCATTGGTGTCTAATCAGATAAAATCCCCACCTTAAAGTAACAGATTGACTATTCAATCCCATATTAGCTATTAAATTCTGTGTAATTAGCCCTAGAACCCTAAATCATCGAGGAATTCGTTCTATAGACTTATTTGACCATCAAATCTTCAGACATGATAGGTTAACCATAAAATTAGGGATCGTAACCATATATCTCAGAAATCAACTGTTAGAAACTCACCCAGATGGACTTTAGAACCCCCTGCGACTATTAATAATCACGTGAAGCTAATCTAAACATTGAATCAATAGAAATTAACACAAAAAGATCATAATCCCATTAATATGGCCCACATGAGTTTCTGATTTCCTCATCTTTGGTCAGATATCATTTCACAGGCCATAGAGCCCATTGGACGGAGTAGATTCCCCAAGATATCCTTGTGGGCCTCACATTCGGGGGTGCATGTGCACAAATTGTGCATAGCCGTGGTGCACCGGACTGTAATTTCCAGTCAAACCGGGCTTGACCAGATGAAAGCTAAAAAAAAGAGATTTTTCTCCCCACTTTTCCCACCAGTGACAAACGAAATCTGTCCGTTTGAATTTAGGCCCACCATCAGATCACAGATCGATGATCCAAACCGTCTATCATGCACGACCCTCAAATCTATATAAAATAATGTTTTTCACACACGCTGGAAGGCACGTACGTGGTTGCAATCACTAACACAAAACGGGCGTGCATGCAACACTTTTTCGAACATGGAAATTTTTGTATTGCTGTGTGCTGGCATTCCAAGCAAGATTTCTTCCCTAAATCCTGACCATTCATCCAAGGAATCCTAGCTCATAAAGCTAGGTTGCTATAACAAGAAAGAGAGAGAAAGAGATGGAGAGTGGAGCCGCGGAAAGAATCTTTCCATTATGAGACGTGGCTCCGTCTCATCCATTCAAGAGCTTCTAGAAGTTCTTCTAGAGCATTTTGTGCGTCCATCTTAAGGCAAGGAACAACCCTATGAGATGTCTCGATGAGAAACTCTTTCTCGCACGAGAGATTACTGCGACCGAAAATACCAAGACATGTCATTAGTGTAAGGATTTGGCAGCTAAAAGTGGACCCCACAGTGTCAAGTGATCCAATCAGGCCCATCCATAAGGCTCAGATCGTAGGATCAGTCCTCCGATCAGAACTCGCCATGATCTGGCCATCATTCTTCCCCATCCATTCAAAAAACCCATTCCCTTTAAGTGGGTCCCATCACTTAATCTAAGATGTTAGATGCGTAGGCCTAGGTCCCAAAAGCTCATCCATGTCACGCCCTGAAAATCGGAACCCGAGTTGGCTAGGCCCGAACCCGAATTTCAGGACTATGAGTTGTATTTAAATAAAATATATATCGCAACCCACATTATTTCATGCATTTTCAAGGCAATCAGAGCAACTAAAGGATGCTAATCATTGTCATTAAATATTGTCCACTAATCAATCCTTAAATCTTTAAATACATTAACATTTAAAAATAAATAATAATAACATACATTGAATTTTAATTAATTAAACAAATATAAAAGTCTTCAATCTTGCCCAACTGGTTCTTCATATACAAACCTTGCAAAATAGTCTATATGGGTGTGAGTGCGACGGCTCATAGGGTCAAATCATTCCCAAAATTGAAAATTCTACTTTAACACTAATACAACTCAATAAAATAAATAGGATTAATTATGAGTATTAAATCAACATTTTACATGACAACAATAACAAGTCATCTAAAATCCTTTTTGGTTTAATCTAGGGCAGAGTACTCGTGTGTGTTGATCCTTTTAGGGAATGACCCTCAGCAGAGCACCGGTGTTGATCCTTTTAGGGAATGACCCTCGGCAGAGCACCTGATGAATAAACTTTTAGGGTAAATACCCAGGGCAGAGCACCCGTGTGTGTTGATCATTTTAGGGAATTGCCCAGGGCAGAGCACCCGTGCTGATCCTTTCGGGAATGACCCTGGGCAGAGCACCCATACCGTGCTGATCCTTTCGGGAATGACCCTGGGCAGAGCACCCATATCAAAATAACATAATGGTCATTTCAGGGCAGAGCACCCCATAATATAATTAAAAGCATTTAACAATAATTAAATGAATTTATTCCACATATTAGAAGTCAAATAAATGCATTTTACATCACGTAAAACCAAAATCAAATGATTTAAATCAACAATACGAAATAAATAATTAATGAAATGAAATTATATAATAATGTAGTCTTTTCAATCAAGAAAATCACCAACCTGATGTATTGAGTGGAGGTTGAACGATATAGTTTGGACGTTGCAGATTGGAGATGGATCCAATGGACAGTCGAGATTTTCTGATTTATAGGTTAGCTCGAAAATGGAAAGAGAAAAGAAGAAAAATCGGAGAGGTTTCAATCTATGTGAATTGCATTGTGGAAGCCTTCAAAATCTCTTACTGCAACGGAAGCTAGGTAGGTCCAACGAGATGTTATTGAGAAATCCATTCCATCTAGCTACTTTGTCGGGTCATAATAATACATGATTCTAAAGGTAAGGTAGATTTGGAATTTAGGTGGGCTATAAGACTGGAAACAGTGGGGTTGAACGTTTGTCGTTAAAATCTTCTTGGGTTGATGGTGAGTGGTCTGGATTATTTGGTGGGTTCCACTGATGAAGAATGGTGGAAGAAGAAAGAGGAGAGTTTGAATGGGAGAGGAAATTGGGGAGTTTGAATCGAGGTGGGTGTAGGACCCACCACGTTTGTCAAAGGAGAAGGAAGAGAAAGAGTCCAACAGGGAGTGGGGAGAGGTGACGTTGTTTTGCACGTCACTGCAAAAGAAGCTTTTCTTTTTCTTTTTTTTTTCTTTTTTTAGAGAATGGGCCCCACAATAATGATGTGACAAATCCACACCGTTCATCAATCTTGTCGGGTCAAATTAGGGCGAGGGCCCAAAAATGAGGGCAATCCAATGCTCAAGTGGGCCACATCATAGGGAACAGTGGGATTAAGTATCCACAATTAAAGAAAAAGTACGGGTGTTACAATCCATGCCATCCGATCACAGCCATGCAAGCATAATCCGCATACATCATTGCAAAATGGCTCAGACCAAATAACTAAGGACCGTAACTAATCCTTTGATTAGTTACGATTTGAACCCTCTAGAGGAGGATTAGTAGGGCCTATTTAAGGTTGCCTTTTAGGGCAACTCTTCCAGAAATAGAAAGAAACTGAGAACAAAGACATAGGGCACCATTTTGACTGCCACATCAGGTTGGGTCGACTCAGCCCAAGTTGCTGCAACATCGGGCCGTGTCCAGGACTCCACCTGGTTGTTCCAATAGAGAAAGATCAAAGAAAAGCAAGAGAAGATGGAAAGAAAGTAGAGAAGAAAGAAAAAGGGAGAGAGGAGAAGCAGAAAGAAGAAGATCAGAGAGAGGCAACGTTGTACCGCACTGAGTCAAGACGACTCGGTCCGGGTCTGGTTTGCATCAAAAATGTTGCTGGACATCCCAGCAGAAGAGAAATAGAAGGAAGGAAAAGAAACAAAGAAGTAGAAGAAGAAGAAAGAGAAGAGTAAGGGAGAAATAACATTATCCCTCTACTGATGTTGTCGAGTTGGCTGCCTCGACTCGATTTATGTTACAGATCGAGCTAGGAATCTGTTATAAGATATGAATCAGAGAAAAAGAGAAAGAAGAAGAGGAGTAGACGAGAGAATAGAAGGAAAGAGGGGCATCGGGTTACCGTCTAGCCTGACCCAGCTGAGTCAAGTCTGTCAAGTTTAGACTTTGTCTAGGTCGAGTCCGCTGAGTTAGGATATCTAAATGAGAAAGAAACAAAGAAGGAAGAAAGAAGAAAGAAGAAAGGGAAGATAGGAGAGGAGGAGAGAGAAGAAGAAGGGGCTCCTAGTCTACTGAGTCGACTCACCGAGTCAACCCACTGGTCCGCAACAAACCAAGTCGAACTCCGTAACACCCCATACTTTCTAGTACTCGAGTGTTACCACATAACCTAAGTTAGTAGAATACAAACCTAGCTTAAGTGAACATTCACATTCATTCTAGCCTAAATCCAACCGTTGAAAACAATCCCCATCCATATATTAAGCTATCCATCTGTTGATTTCCAAGATGGATCATCATGCCACTAAAGAGACCTATTTTTAGGATCCAAATTTCATTGATGGACAAATCTAGCCAACCATTTTGGATTTACAACCCTAAATCATGAAATCCACTGTTCACCAAGTTTACAACGTCCCATAGGACGATCCATCATTTGAAAACATAGATTGGATTATCTGATTTCATATCCAAATCCAAGATCACACCTAAACATTCTTTAAGATCCCAAGGGTTATTGATAATTAAATGTTAGTCAATCCAATCGTTGGATTATTTGAATGTTCAGTAAATCGTGATTTGGTAATTAGAGATTCATGTGGTGTAGCTCACTCTAATGCAAAGTAACCCTAATGTTAGGGTATGTAGCTAAATGACACACAACGAGTAGTCTCACATCTTACATATAGGTATGATAATAATATAAATAAATAAATAAAAATAACAATGTGTAGGTAATAATAGTTAAATATTAAAATATAAAATCATGAGATGGGTAGTCCTAATAACCTACAGAGTAGGAGTAAAATATGATAAAATATATAACCCTATAATAATAGTAAAATAAAATAAAATAAATATTAATATTATTAATTGGATAGGGACAAGTATTGAACACAAAAATGACCCATTAGGACCTTTTGACCGTTGATGGTTAGATTGGGGTCGATTCGACCGTCGAATCGATGTAATCGGCACCTAAAGACCATGATTCAGTTAGCATGGCCCACCTAAGCATTAGATCTACTACATCTCCGGTCCAGATGGCCCAGTTAAGCCCTTGCACATCATGGACGGATTGGATTTCACCAGAACATCACTGTGAGCCCCACACATTCTGCATGCGCACAGAGCATGTACACTCCCGAAATGTGCCCGACCAGGGATCTGGTCAAATCGGGTTTGACCCATGTCTTGCCTAAAGAAGAAAAGGCCTCCTCCACTTTTCTCTCGCCATTGCCGTTTTAAACGGACAATGTTCATTTTGATCCCACTGTAGGCCACCATCATGATTCTTCTGGACGATCTGAACCATCCATCGGGTGTGGCCCTTAGTTCCAGCCAAAACCTCATCAGAATCACCTACCATTGTCCACATAGGAGCGCACGATGTTGGATGCAAACAGGCAACGTGTGAGTGAAAGTGTGTTTCCTACCCCTTCAAAATTAAGCCATTGTCGCTACTGTGGGCCACCTTTAGCTGATCCAAACCGTTCATGATCAGGTAGATCATACCCATCCTACCAAAACCACATCGCCCATGCAACATCAGGTGCAAGGGAGTTACGCGTGGTCGGGATTCTCTAAAAAAAAGAGAGAAATGGGAACTTTCGTTTGACAGACTGGCAATCTGTGCATTTCCATTTGCGTCCATCCTAGTCGTCCATAGGCGCCTTTACAAACATTCAAAGGCTGAAATCTCAGCCGTTGATGAAGTTTACACGGATCGAGGGTGCATGCATATAAACAAAAAGGTTTTTCCTTTCTTTCTCTAATGGCTTCCATAAATGGAAACCCTAGCTTCTAGTCGATCTCAGCCATCCATTTGACGAGATCTCAGCCGTTAAAGTTCCTGGATTAGGATTCAAACAGCCGACGTATATAAAAGAGAAAGAGCGGCTGATCCCTTTTCCCTGCTTCTGGTTTAGGCAACCCTAGCTTCCAAGCTATCCACTCGAACCTTAGATGACTTCAGGACCTCACAGCAGCCGCGGACATTAATCTTCTCAGAGATTTCAAAAGGTTCTTGTGGCTGCACTTGAGAAATGGTAGACTCTGTCCTTCATTCAAACCCACTGAAAAATTTGTGGCCAATCTTCGAAATCTTGCTTCAACAAGCTCCACTGTGCCCCTCCACATTAGCCAGCAATGTCAAAATGAAGAAAAACCCATGGTTTTGTAATCCGCCATTAACAGCGGTCTTCTTCTCCACCGCATCTGTTAGGTTATCGGGTGACTCTGCTCAGGTCGGCAGGGGCTGGTGTAATAGCTGCATGAGGGGGAAAAAGATAGAGAGAGAAAAGGAGATAGAAGATGGAAAGCAAAGAGATAGGAGAGTTGTGTCGCGGCAACTAGACCCAGCTGAGTCTCGAGCTGGGTTGAAATGTTGGGCACGTTACATGGGCCCTATCTGAGTCAGCGGTTGCTAGACTTCCAGCAGAATGGTGGAAAACAAGAAGAAGGGAAGAAGAAGAAAAGGAGGTTGAGAGGAAAAGAGAGGAGAAGGTGAAAAGAGAGGAGAAGGTGAAGGCTATCCTAGCCAAACTGAGTCAACTCGGTTTGGGACAAAGTCAGCCTGGCCCATTGGCTGGGTTGAGTCCAGGGGCTGCTGGATCTCTCTAAATAGGAAGAAGAGAGAAAGATTGGGAGAAGAGAGAGAAAAGAGAAACTAAAGAAGGAGAGAGTTTGGGTTGGGAGAGGGAGAGCTGACTCACTACCGAGTCAGTTAGCTCAAGTTAGAGGCCTGCTGGGCGTTCCATCAAGAAGGAAAGGAAGAAGAGAAGCAAAAAAATGGGGAGAGGAAAGAGAGAAAAGAAGAAGAGGAACATAGAGAAGAGACCGAGTCAACTCGGTTGGAACCGAGTCGACTTGGTTGAGATCGAGTCCGGCTGGGCCGGGTAATGCTTGGGCCTGGTCCAAGCCTTGCTGAGGTTGGGTTGGGTCGACTTAGTTGAGTCGAGTTAGGTCGAGTCGTAGGGCAGGTCGACGGTTTGAATGGAGGTCGAGTTGAACTACTGAGTCAGCCAAGGTGAGTCCAATTCTCCTTCCTAATTAAAATTATTTCGATTACAATTATCACCGTTACCATTTCTATCATTATTAGGATTATTAATATTAGAAATGAATAGCCTTTAGTAAATTATCTATACTAATATTAGTTATTACATATAAAAGTTATCATTATTAAATATTAGTGTTTTATTTTGTCATTATTAAATAGTATCATTGAGGTTAGAGCATACTATGTATTTTCATCACAATGATTATTAGTGTCACGTTAGCTAATATTAAGTATATTATTAATATTAATGGTTGTTTTGAAATCATTAGTATTATTAGCATTACGATTAATTGTAATTCAATTAGCATTCAAATCCTAAAATCTAAGCCTAGAACTAAATCCTAGGATGAAAATCCTAATTTTACATTAAAACCCTAAGATAAATAATTCAAACCCTAGGCTATGATCTTAAACCTAGATAGTGCGTGGAACTTGGATCTAATTTTACAAGTTCGTGATTTGTAGTAGGATTCAATTCTAAGGCCGCAAGCACTTAGCGACATTAAAAGGTGATTCAGTTCATCGGGTGATGATTTCTTCCCCCTAAGTTTTCCATTTCCAAATTGGTTAAGTAATAGTCTTTATCTGAATCACACATGTTATCTTATAGGATATGATCTCTTACATTAGTCATAAACTCTTAAGACATGACTTATATTTGATTTGTGATTGCATACAATAGTTATTTACATGATGGCTTCCATTTAAATTTCAATCTATGATCTTTGCTATTATTATGTATCAAGTGTTTCACATACATCTGGCATGCTATATCTATATGCTTTCACATGAATTGTTGTAAGCCGCTTATGAATCTCTATTCACTACACTTACTAGAGGGTAATTTTCTCTTGTGTACATGAACCCATTCTTAGGATGTAACAAGATGGGTTGTGGTAAGAAATAGGCCCTCGATTTAGAGGATATATGGGATATGAAACATTGATGTGGGATTTACTATCCATAGGGCATACGGCTTGAGTGGCTTAGAAATGATCTCTTTTAACCGCTCTGATTTAGCTTTACTTGACCCTTTTTCTGATTGATTTGATGTTGTGTACCCTTTTTGCCACTGTGATTTGACATCTGTCCCATGTTTTGAAGTTTGCCCGATGTGGCTTCGATGGCCTATACCATACGATGGTAATCCCTACTTACTGAATTTGATTGGCCACTGGTCGACGGACATCCATTAAGTATCCTAAGATGAGGGAATCTCATGAGCCGGGATGGTGGAATGGGACACTATGCCCGAGCTGTCAGCCTACACTGGGTGACGAGCCCCCCATAATGACCTTGAGCTTTATTAAATCGACTGATTATAATTAGACTAATAATGGCCTGGCTAATCATGCATACATTGCATATTGGCGATGATAGGTGGATATTTCTGGATGTTGTAGCACGTGCCCTCCGAGTTATTGGGGTATCATTTTGCTAGCTATCAGACCACCGACCATCGATCTACGTATGTGATGTATGATGGTTGGTCATTATGCAGTATGTGATGTATGCACGTGATGTGCTTCGCTGGTGGCCAGCCTTTGCATGGGTGACGAGTCTAACTGCCGACTGGATGAGCATCTTCAGGTTGATGATGCATTCACGCACCCATACATATAATAAGACTGCATTTTATTATGTTTTGTATGCCTTATTGCTTTTCATGCTATGCTTAGCTAAAGTGGCAGTGTGTAATCTTGAGAAGAATTCACACTGAGTTGGCTACTCATCCACCAAATATATAATCGTACAGATAACACAGGTGGCTTCAGTGATATTCAGGTTCAGACTGATGAGGAGCCAGGTATAATTGTCAAGGATGCATGGTTGTACCTCTTAAGAGAAGCTGCACGATCTTACGGCTTACGTATAAATACATTTTAATATTTCACATGTATTAAATTATGTAAATCTTGTATTTGTTAATATTGAGACATTGGTTTGTATAAGTCATTATGGGCAGCCTCTTGTATATTCTAAATGTAAATGCAAATTTTCCTTTATGTTTATTTGTCCATCCTATGCTAAACTGCTAACTCTGAAAGAAAAATATATATATATATATGTGTGTGTGTGTGTGTGTGTGTGTGTGTGTGTGTGTTTGTGTGTGTGTGTGGAATTTAGCTCTCTATAGGTTAACACTGGAATTTTGGGAAAACGAGTCATATACTCGGGTCCTGAAAACACGGAGCGTTACAAACTCAGATAGGTCAGCAACCTTTCCCAAATACAGTAGTAGTTCATGCAAATGCAATCTCAAGGAAATTAGGGTTTGTTAATTCTTCGATAAACCTGTCGGCTCATCAAGTCAACTCATTGAGTCATCTCGCTAGTTGGCCTTATTTTGGCTAAGTTTTGATTCCATTACCGAACTAAAATCGAATTAAGTCAAAGCATGTCGAACTAGCATAGTCAACTCAGTTAGATTAGGTAAGTTGACTGTGTTTTACTATGTAATGTTAATTTCACCTTGGCTAATCTTAAATTCACATCTAAGTGTGGAATCTAAATCTTTCATGTATAAATCTTTCTGTGAAGAATTGATTAAAGATCAACTGGGGTCGGATTAGATTCGAAATGTCTTGAATTCAAGATTGAGTTTGGCAAGAAGGGAGAAGTATGCCCACATCAAAGGTGAGGATCACCTTCAAGCTTTGCTACATCACGATAGTTAGCATTGATCATTTATATTAATTGTTTGCTTAATATAGTATTAAAAGGAAATGATGATAGATGTTCCTTTCTACATGTGTAATGATTTACAAATGATTGGTAATTGGACTTTAATTCAATTATATGAATATGCTATGGATCTCAATTACATCTATTTAGGTTAAGATGAATATTTTAAATGTACAGGTGTTATTCAGATTATATATAGCTTATTTTACCACTTGCGGTTATCTTTTGGTGTTTTGGGGGGTCCTCAAACTAGTGGTCATTTATCCTGATAAGATTAAATAGAAGGTCTGTTGTGGGATTACCCTCTCGTGGGTCATTTGTGCCTATGAGGCTTTCTTGGGATAATCCCATTTCTATCGCGTCCTTGGGATAGACTATTCGTCCTGGCAATTTTGATGGAATATTTGCTTATGTAGCTTTGACGAACCATCTATGTACAACCTTGCGATGGTAAGTTCCACTTATTGGACAATGATTGACCACTAGTTGAAGGGGTTACTCTTTAAACATTATAGTTGTTAGTCTCATGAGCCAGGGATGGTGGAATGGGACACTATGCCTGAGTTGTCGGCCTATGCTGGGTGACAAACCCCCCATAGTGACCTTTGAGCTTTCTAAAAATGCTTGTTTGGAATTGGAATAATAATGGCTGGGCTAATCATGCATTTTCATAGCATACGGACTTTCCCGGGTGGTCAATGTAAGACACAGAGTTTCTTGGGTCACTATGGACTGTACCATAGAGTATTTTACCAGGTGATCCTAAATTAATGTCACGTGCATTCTTACCACTATGGGCGTCCTTGTTGCATGGACTTTTTCGGGTGCCTAGTCCTCCTTAGGGCGTACCTTTGAGTACTTTTCAGGGAGACTAGTTCACCTTGGGTATCCTCGTTGCATGGTCTTTTTCGGGTGGCTAGTTCTCCTTGGGTGTACCTTTGAGTACTTTCCTGGGTGGCTAGTTCTCCTTGGGCGACCTTTTTCCCAGCTGGATGTGCATCCCCAGTATAATTTCCTATAAACTATAACCTATAAATGTTCCCTCGCTTATGTTGTATCATATACAATGTTTAATATACCCTGTATAATTCTTCAATGCCATTATATACAGTGTTTGATATACCCTATATAATTTCCACTTTGCCCCACTCAATTTCTAATTTGCCCCGCTCAATTTCAAGTTTGCCCCTCTCAATTTCTAATTTGTCCCACTGAATTTCTAGTTTGCCCCGCTCAATTTCTAGTTTGCCCCACTCAATTTTCACTTTACCCCGATCAATTGTAATTTGCCCCACTCAATTTCTAGTTTGCCCCTCTCAATTTCCATTTTGCCCCGCTCAATCTTCAGTTTGCCCTGCTCAATTTCAAGTTTCCCCTGCTCAATTTCAAGTTTCCCCCGCTCATTTTCTTGTTTGCCCTACTCAATTTTCATTTTGCCCCGCTCAATTTCCAGTTCGCCCAGCTCAATTTCAAGTTCGCCCCGCTCAATCTTCAAGTTTGTCCCGTTCAATTCTCAGTTTGTTAAGTTTGTTTATAGTGATCCAAGTTTTTCACATGATTTTACCTGTTCTAAAGATTCAAACCTTTGACATGCTTGGGTCAATTCATTAAATCGTGGATGTTCATATGATTAGGCTTATTTGACGATTGACATACTTCATATGATTGGAGTTGCTTTTTATGATCTAAATAGTTTACATGATGATGCCATTTTTAGTGACCCAAGCCAATTGATATGCTAAGTTGATCCATATCATTCATATGATTGAGCCCACGGTGCTACCGTGAGACTCCCAAAATCGATGTCCCACAGTGCCACTGTGAGACTCCCAAAATTGATAACACCACGGTGCCCACGGTGGCATCGTGAGACGTTGATTTTGGGAATCTTATGGTGGCACCGTGGTGTCCACAATGGCTCCATGGACAGTCCAGTGCCACCGTGGATATTTAAAATTGAAAGTCCCACAGTGGCACTGTCGTGTCCACGATGGCACCATGGACAGTCCGGTGTCACCGTGGATATTTGAAATTCAAAGTCCCACGGTGGCACCGTCATGTCCACGGTGGCACCGTGGACAGTCCAGAGGACCACGGTGGCACCGTGGGACTGTCGGATACTATATATAAATAAGGTCGGGCTCACTTAAGCCATATTTCTAAACCCTCAAACGTTGTAAGACTAAACCCTACCCACCCAAAGTCCATTGCTTCCTCTAAACCCTTACAATGGCTTTTCTTTCAACATTTGGATCATTTTTCTCCATCCCTCTACTTCTTTCGCTCATGAGGAAGAAGATGTTGAGTCGGAAGAGGAGTACAGAGGAAGGGGAGCGACACTCGAAGAGGAAGCATGATACCGAGGCTTCCACAAGCCAAGCCACTCCGTCCGATGAAGGTATATTTGCGGGGCGGGATGTTGTTTTCGAAACGTACGTCGATGATGATTTGTTCACCGATTATGATTTGTTGGGTCGGCTTTTAACGCTCGGTTTCGACACTATCTTTGAAGGCAACACACCGGCGACTAAAGTGCAGGTAATAGCATTCTACAATCTTATTCTAAACCCCAAATTAGATCCCCTAGGATTTAATATAGGGTTAGGCACACACGTCATCGAGGTCAATGCTACCATAATATCGCAGGTGCTCCAAGGGGGCAGTCTATATAGAGGAAGATAATTTGAAATCGATTACAAATCGACAACAACAGTCCTGATTCTTAAACGGGACTGTTGTTGATTGGAGGTCGAATGGTAGCTTATTGATGTCTAATTTGACAAATGATTTTAGGATTCTCCATCATATCCTCACTTCAATCTGTACCCGGGAGTTGGAAACAAGACCAAACTCTTAACCTACATGGTGAAGTTTCTCTATCAAATAGGCCAAGAGGCGGATGTCTACATCCCTTCGGTGCTTCTTCATCATATTGTGAAGGCGGCCGTTCACCCTCAGATTGTGGGCCTCCCATTCAGCCAATTCATATGCAAGCTAGCGACCCATTTCGGACTTAAATTGACGAGTGGCACCCCGGTGAGGGTAAAGAGGATAGGACGAGACACCCTACTTTGGATGAAACTTGTTAAGAAGGCCCCAGAAGATGAGATTAGAGATGAAGCCGAAGAAAAAGGAAAAGAGCGAAGTGAGAGGGGATTATGGAGGAGGAGGAGGGAAGCCGTAGAGGATGATCGGGCCAAGTCAGTAGGGACCAGAGGCTTCACTGATAGTCTATCTGCTCTTGAGGCTCAAATGGGTGAGATGAAAGAAGATCAGTAGTACCTGAAGCAAAAAGTGTGCAAGATGTATCACACGATAAAGGCGGTCTTGTGTAGTGTGCAAAGGGAGGGAGCGCCCCCACCGTCGCCTGATTCTGAGGATTAATAGAAACTATAACGTAGATGCGAGTCACTAACTTAATTTCATTTTTCGACATCGCGAAGACTCGCATCATAACTTAATTTGGTTGCTTGTTGAAATTTTTTTTGTTACATCGCATCCTTTGAAGATGTTTTAAACATTTTGAAATATTTATGTTTAAAACACAATACTGACAATGGTCATTGCATCTCAGTACTTGCATTTTTGCTTCTTTTTTTTTGTGAATTGTCGGCACCTTTTCTATTATAGATTGCATAATCTTGTCTTCTCGAGCAAACTAGAAAATGAGCGGGGCAAACTTGAAATTGAGCAGGGCAAATTGAAGATTGAGAGGGGCAAACTGGAAATTGAGCGGGGCAAACTTGAAATTGAGCGGGGAAAAATTGAAATTGAACGGGGCAAACGGGAAATTGAGAGGGGCAAACTAGAAATTGAGAGGGGCAACTAGAAATTGAGTGGGGCAAACTGGAAATTGAGCGGGGCAAACTGGAACTTGAGCGGGGCAAACTGGAACTTGAGTGGGGCAAACTGGAAATCGAGCGAGGCAAATTGGAAATTGAGTGAGGCAAGCATGAAATAGTTTAGTGCAACGCTATGTTTCTTGTAATTCAGAGCTAGATTTCATCATCCACCAAAATTAATTTCAAAGTATGTATCATATAAAACACAAAATACATTAGAAAGTATGTTATTCATCGGGTATAGGAAACTTGCACTTCCGGCGATTATGCCCTATTTGTTTACATCGCCCTGTTTTCCGTTCTTCTCTGTGCGAAAGAATTCTTGTCTTCTTCGGTCTTCTACTTGACCTCCTCTGTCGTGGGGGTTTAATTGTTGCACAAAACTCCCTATATTCGGGCGATAATTCCCATTGGCTCTTGTCACGTACTGGGTGGACAGATTCATTATAAGTGATTAGGTAATTTTACGCCGTGTAGATTGGGGAGAAGTATGAGTAATGAGGAAGATTATAGTTTATACATACTGAAAGGACGTGCAAACAAGAGAACCCCTTCATGTCACACTCGCGACACGTATATGTAAGCTCATTGAGCCTGGCTGTATCATTATACTCTCCCACAACATAGTACTCATCTCGAGATATTGCATGACAATGAACACCCTGCGCCTTCGGTATGAGATCCTTTATTTGTTTCTCTACCCACGGAGTCAACGGTCGTACAAATGATCATGTAAATTCTCTTCTCTTACAGAATATTTCTTGAATTTTATATCTGACCATCTCTATTAATATCGTGACGGGGAATTAGCGTGCTTCTTTCAAGAAAGCATTAATGCACTCAGATATGTTTGCAGTGACCAAGTTGAATCTTTTTCTTGGAAAGTGCAAAGATGCCCATCTTTCATACCCTATTTCTCTCGGCCAATGACTTGTCTTTAAATGTGTCAACCAAGTTTCTGTATATATAGTACGCGTAATAGCCATGGATTGCATATTGGAAGACTTGAGGAACTTCTTTCATTAAACTCTTGTGTCGATCCGATATAATCGCAAGACCCGGAAGAGCCCCTAACGCACGGTTGAGGTGGTCAAGGAACCAATTCCAGCTGTTGTTGTTCTCTGATTCCCCGATACTAAAAGCAATTGGAAAAATATGATTATCACCATCTAAGGTTGTGGCAATAAATAGAACACATTGTCCGAGCGCTATAAAACACCTTTAAGCGCGTCCCGTCAACAGCCAATACCCTTCGCATAGAATGTTGAAAACTTCGATCACATTGTCTGAGCGTTACAAAACACCTCTCAAACCCGCTCATCCCTGGATTAACAAGCACGACAGTCACCGTCTCTAGGTTGGCCATCCTCAACTCATGCAAAAACAATAGGAGTTCATTGTAAGAGTCTTCATAAGACCTCATCACGCGATTTATTGTGAGCTCCTTAACGCTCCATGCCTTCTTATAACTGATAAGAATATTATATTTCACTTGCATGTTGAAGATAATATCACTCGGCCTTAACCCTAGGCGTTGTTTAATGCGGCTAACAATCAGATCACGGGCAAACTTACTGCTTGCTTGCCAGTGATCGTTCTTCATCCATGACATGCCGCATGTGTGTTTGGACATATAATTTCGTATCTTGAATATCTTCGCATCATTCACCCGAGATGCATGAACCCTCCATTCGCATTTATCTTCATAACACACAACGATGAATCTCTTAGATGATGAGTACAAGACCCTATACTTAAAGTTATTGGGAATTGCAAATTGGCTCAAGACATACTGACACCGACTCTTGTCCTTAAAGGTTTGCCCAGCAGGTATATCGATCAGTTCATAGAATGAATCCGTATATTCCAACATATCAATATTGGTGAATGCAACATCTTCGAATGGCACAATAACTTGACTAGTGATGAAGTTTGATGTTCCAGTAAGGTCTGGAATCGGAATGTCGCTTACACATACAGATCTGGTGGTGGATGATGGAGGTAAATCTGCTCTTGTTGCTGAAGGTAGTGCCATGTATTCGTAACTGAGGTTAAGGTCATCTGACCAGGTCACTTGGCTAGTAACAAAGTTTGATGTTTGAAGCATCTCGGCTAGTGGATTGCTGCTTACTCCCGCTTGTAATGGCGATGCCTGAATTTCAAATTCAACGCCATGCTCCTCACCCACAGCGTCTATGTGTATTGTCTCATTAGTGTGTTGCACTGTCTCGATGATTAAAGGGATGAAATTGACCAAAACCTCCAACTGTGCTACCAAGAACACTCTCACATCTTCGTCGTCTTCGATTTTGGTTGGAGGGATCGATTTGTTTGAGCAAGGGTATAATACTTTCATTCTAATATCACAATCTGTTGGGTTTCTTTTAATAATCATGTATGTTCTAGATAGAAGTTCCTCATATATAGTCTCGACACCAATAGAAATACTCTTGGATTATCCACCCTTGTACGTGTATCGATTGTTTTCATATACTAATTCCCCACCATAAGAGCACACAATGATTCTGGTAGCCATTATCTGAAAACCAATACAATGACATATTATCAATGAATCATTAAACAATGGAAGTTGAGCGAGCTTCACATGAAATTGAACGAGCCTAGCATGAAATCAAGGCGAGGCAAACATGAAATTGAGCGAGCTTTAGATGAAATCAAGCGAGTTTCAAATGAAATTGAACAAGCAACACATGAAATTGACTAAGCCTAACATGAATACATGCAGCCATATGCACTATATTATTCCCATTGGAGAGTGTACAGGCTCAGCCGTGGAGGAGGTGAAATCTCGTCATGAGATTTCATGCATTCAATACACATGTATTTTTCCCATTGTATTAAATGTATATAGGCTACTGTTAAAGTGCCTAGACTACAAGTGTAATTGTGACCTGATCTAAACTTTATTGGGTGGTCCACATTCACACTCTAGTTTACATGTGTATAGCTGTTATTGCTCAAGTTGAACATGTCTCATAAGCGTGGCAAGCATGAAGTTCATCGAGGCAAACTGGAAATTCAACGAGGCAAACTAGAAATTCAACGAGGCAAACATGAAATTGAGCGAGGATCAAAGGAAATTGAGTGAGGAAAACATGAAATTGAGCGAGCCAAGCATGAAATTCAGCGAGGCAAACTTGAAATTCAGCGGAGCGAACTGGAAATTGAGCAGGGCAAACTGAAATTGAGTGGGGTAAACTAGAAATTCAGTAGGGAAAACTTGAAATTGAGCGGTGCAAACTGGAGATGGAGCAGGGCAAACTAGAAATTGAGCGAGGCAAACTGGAAAGTCAGTGGGGCAAACTGAAAAATGAGCGAGGCAAACTTGAAATTGAGCAGTGCAAACTGAAAATTGAGCAGGGCAAACTTGAAATTGAGCGGGGAAAACTGAAAATTGAACAGGGCAAACTGGAAATTAAGGGCGACAAACTGAAATTTGAGCGGGGATCAAAGGAAATTGAGTGAGGCAAACGTGAAATTGAGCAGGGCAAACTAGAAATTGAGGGGGGCAAACTAAAAATTGAGCGGGGCAAACTGAAAATTGAGCGAGTCAAACATTAAATTCAGCGAGGCAAAATGGAAGTTGAGCGAGCAAACTAGAAATTGAGCGAGGCAAACATGAAATTGAGTGAGGGAAATTGGAAGTCAAGCGAGGAAAACTGGAAATTGAGAGAGCCAAACATGAAATTAAGCAAGACAAACTGAAAATTGAGCGGGGCAAACTAGAAATTGAGTGGGGCAAACTGGAAATTGAGGGGGGCAAACTAGAAAGTGAGTAAGGCAAACATTAAATTCAGCGAGGATCGAGGCAAATTCAGCAAGGCAAATATGAAATTGAGTGAGGCAAACATCAAATTGTACGTGGATAACAAGAATTTGAGCGAGCTTTAGATGAAATTGAACGAACCTAACATGAAAATGAGCAAGCCTAGCATGAAATTGAACAAGCCCTAACATGAAATTAAGCGAGCTTAAAATTAAATTGACTGAGTTTCCTATGAATTTGAACGATCAACGCATGAAATTGACTAAGCATAACATGAAATTGAATGGGCCTCAAATGAGATTGACTGAGCCTAACATGGAATTAACTAAACTTTGGATGAAATTGAATGAGTAGTCGGTCAATCATCATCGACTTGGACTCGTCTTAATTACCGTGAGTTCTTCTTCAATTTCGAGCATGCATTGGTTATGTTTGACTAAGCACCCTCAATCAATGAATCTGCTGAATTTGCACGGATAGTTCCTGATTTATGGTTGAATGCAACAAAGGGATGTGACTATAAACTTGACCTTTAACCCACTAGCTTTTTTAAAAGATACGCACCTCCCACAACCATTGTACGAGTCGAGTACAAGTTAAAGAATGGTGCTTTGGAGTGTAAGAATATTTTGAAGCCGTTGGAAGATTGCACAAAACCCAAAAAGGAGGTAACCTAGAATATTAGAAGTTTATAAATGCATCCAGTTTCAACGATTTCACGTAACCTTGAGTAAGATGGAAAATGGCAGACGTAGAATGATATTATGTAGAGCTTCATTCGAGCTTTTTGTAAGAAAAAATGACAAGAATAGCGTGCATGCGTGCGTGCATGCGTGGATTTTGGGTTACAAGGGAGTGCAAGGAATGGCATTTAAAAAGCAGGGGTATTTTCATCTTCGGAGTGTACGCCCGTACAAATTAGATTTACATTTGGCAACAAGGTTTTGGGGTGTCCAAAAAAGAGGCTGGGTAAAAGGTGGCGTTCACGCCGGTCAATTTCTCTTTCTTTTTTTTGTCTTTTTTTTTTCTTTTCATCTAAAAAAATTCGGACGTGGATCATTCCTCTTCGTGACTTTTAAACGTTGGGCCATCTGCAACATGCCTACTCGAGCAGGCTCTATCTCCACCTGCCACGTGTACAGTCGAGGGGCAATGAACCACACCATGTGGAAGTGGATTCACTGGTGTACCACACACCACCAACCTTTTACGTTGTGACTTAAGTAGACGGGTGCTGCCCAGGCTGTACAAACGGCTGAAAGGACACTATAAGAAGAAGTACCGACGCTTTTAAGCGCCACTAGAACCCCCTTAAAGCGCTGCTGTTTAATTTCGTGGCGCTACACAAGCGCCGAGTAATGGGGGTGTCGCTAAAGGAGTTAGCGACGCCAGTACAATTTAGGTGGCGCTTGTCAGAGCGCCGCTAAGTGTAAAATATTTTGCGGCGCTCATTCTGATTTCAGCAACGCTTTTGTGGGTGCTGCTATTTCTGGTCGAAGCGCTGCTAGAATTCTCTCCATATGCCGCTAAAAGAACTGTTTCTGAACAGTTTTTTCACAGAAAACCGAGGATAAGTCTCTTTATAGATTTGAAAGGCCCCGATAGGCCAGTAATATTTTTTTTTATTATATATAATTCAATTGAAAAACCTGCATTTTTTTGATATTTGAAACAAAAAAAATGATGCAATACAATTAAAACTAAATATTAAACAAATTTTATATTAATTTATAATAAAAATATATAATATTTATTACAAAAAATTAAAAATGGTCTCGAATAAATAAATAAAAACAAATCCTCTATATGGTCTACTCTATCACGAGTGGCGTCAAAAGGCTGAAGTGCTTGTAGGACTAAATTCAGGCACAATTGATTAAAATCCTGCACACAAGAAAAAATAAATAAATCAAAAAGTAGTATTCAACAAATTGATGCTTGGAAAATAATCAATCCTTTGATCCTATCCTTAAAAAGTCAAAAATTATCAAGGCAACAAATGTTGTAACTTGAATTCCATTACATCTATTAAAATCCTGCACACAAGAAAAAAAGAAAAAAGAAAAAAGTAAAGGGATGCTCAAGCAGCATGCTTGCTGACTGACTCTCTCTGATTCCTCCGTAAGTAGAACTACATGAGATTCTTACCCTCGAGAGGCCAATGTATCGGTATAGGAGGATTCATTCTTCATAACCTTGAACATGGCAGCAGCCTGCACCAACATAGCAGAGAATTCCAACCATTTTAATTCATAGGAACAAAAAATATTAATTGAAGTCAGCTAGAAATAACAATTGTAATTTATCTCCTACGTAGAAATTCACCGAATTACTGCAATGGTTGGGACACAAAGTCAAGATCTTGCTTACAAGCCTCTAAAACATTAGCAAGTATTCCTGCCCAACACAGAGGAAAAACAGAATCAATGTCCATAACCAACTATTTATGGGTTCCTGAACATCATCCATTGCTTTTTCCGTATTTCAAGAAGTTAGAGAGAGAGAGTAGAACCAAACGAAGTTGGTAGCTTTCATAAATCAAGTATGAAATGAACCAAAATTTCCAAGGTGGTAGCTTTAAAAAAAAATCTGCCAGTAGATTAAACTGAACCCAATGATGATGATGATGATCTTTTTTAGATCAATCAATGGATTAAGCTAAACCTGGTGATGATGATGAAATGGAAAGCCACAACTTCTAATGAAGACTGTTGGCAACACAAAAGTAATAATGAATGCATGAAAAAAAGCACATGAGTTTTCTTATGTGCAACTATAATTCTCTAGGATATGCAACTCACCACATGAAACAGTAATTTTGCCCCAACTTATACATCAGGTACTAACTATGCCCCAACCAAAAGTCTGGCCTAAAGAAAACTAATGAGCTACAGATACCTGATACCAGCGACCTTTCGTTCCAACATACAGTACCCATTCCTTCATCTACACATGAAAACAAAAGAACATCAAGAAAATAGCATCTCACATGCATGCTACTAGGCAGACCACTCACAACAACTTAGTAAAAGTTGTGAACTACCTAGCATAAATTAACTCAAGAAATCTAGCCAAATTTATAAATTGATGTGGGCATTATAAATTGGAGAATTGACACCATTTCATAACATATATAACTGTACAACCTATATAGTCCATATGGTTATATAAAATTGCCTACAATACTGTTATTTTAGTAATTTTTAAGGCTATTGCAAACTACTTGAATAGTTTAAGTTGTACCAATTTTAACCCAACCTATTGTTGGAAGGCTGCTACCACCAAGCTGGTTATGGGGTTGGTGTGCTAATGTCAGCCTTAGAAAAAATACTATATTAATAATCTGAAAGGACTAACAAGCTAAATTTGGAATGGCCATCCTAAGTACAGTAGTGCAGTAAAAAAAAAAAAAAAAAAAAAAAAAAAAGGTGGCTAATATTGGTAACCTAACATTGTTGATGGGGCCTATATCTGGTGGGGTGTCCAGCCTCATTTTTAGGATGCCACAAATATAAAGGCCTTGCATTGCCACCCAGATCTCACATGAAGGCCACACACCGATGGATTCTCCTCTCCTCAAATGCTACAACATAAAATGGTGGATTCAAGCAGAGGCCCTACAAACTGAAGCAACAGAAGAAGCCCAACTAGTTCAAAATTTGTGGGAAGGCATGATCTCAACTGATGTATGCCATCGAAAATATCATTGCACAGAGCTCTCAATTTCACCAATTGGAAGAGTTTTGTACAATTGGAGGCACTCATTTTCAGCAAAAAAATAAGCTCAAAATCTTGTAATGTACTTGAGTAAATACCAATAAAATCTCTTCATTCCTTTCAACGGATGCCCACGCTCCTGTTCATATTTGAAGTCTAATGAGTTTCCATGTCATCATTTATAACAATTAATAACAATTTGTAGCTAACCTGTCTTTGAATTTCTCACAAAACAAGGATTTAAATGACAATGGAGCCACCAAGACTCCCAAACAAACAGCTTCATAACTATCTCATTAAGTATATACAAGGGTAAAGATAAATTTTAACCAAAAGGCCCTAATCACTGACAACTGTTGCTATTGGAGGAGAATAAAATGGAAAACAGTTGCCATTTCACTGATGGTAAATCATTGTTAAAGGGCCTTAAGGAGACAAAAAGTGACACCAACACGCAAGCACTACTAAACACACCCTCGAATATGTAGGCCTGTGTGAAATGGAATTACCAAAAAAAAAAAAAACCGTTCACAGGTTGAAATGAATAGAAACACAATAACTAAACTGCAAAGATCCTAAGTTTAGCTCTAGGAGAAACTGAAAATCTACATAAATTCCACACACAAACAAATTAGCAGTGTATGGGACTAAATTTAGAACTGGTACAGGAATGAGAAAAAGAAAAAAGCAACAACTATTTCAATCTCAAGAAACTCTATTTTCATCTTTAGGACAATCTAGTGTAATAAGAAACCAGATTCTAGGATAAACTACAAGATTCTACTTCTAGGCTGAAAGAAGAAGCATTAAAGTCTATCAATCTCGACTGTTAAAATCAAGATATACAATTTCCAAACATGATTTAAGAGCTCTGCACTGGTTTGAGAGAAATGATTTCAGCAAAGAAGCAGGAAATTCTCATTAAAGATTGATACGTTCTGTTTTTAATTTCCCAACTTATTCAAAAATTTACACTCAAAGCCCTGATTCGCTCAATTCAAGTACAAAAGCATCTGAAACCAGACAAATTGCTGCAAGAAACCTTAGACCATGACAAAACCATAATTTCTCAATGGATCTGAACCAATTATATTTAAGTAAATCAGCTTTTGCTAATTATAAAAATATCCTTTGAACAAGAATTCCTTGCAAAATATCATAGACATGGTGACTTAAAAAAGTCAAGGGCTGGGATAGACCTGTTCTTGCAAATATTGGGTGATAGCTAGAGTCACCTGCTGAACAAATGTCTACATTAGTACGTGTTAAATGTCTTCTCACACATGCACATCAGCCAATGTTCTACTATTATATAATATTTTTATTTTTAAATATGAGTTTAAACTGGAGTTTTGCTAACAATGGGCCCACCCAGTAAATGGTGGGATTTCACCACCTATGGATACTCAACCCCAGGTGTTGAAACTCCTGAGAGTCTACCACCAGAGTAAGAGCACAACAAACCTTATACTAGCTATATATGTACGTGTTAAATGTCTTCCTCACTCCTCAGTCATTAATTTACCATTTAACTCACAAGAACATATAACCACGATGAAGGGAAATAAATGTCTAAAAATGTGCATGATCTTTTATATTTAACAGACCATACCTGCTCCTCCAGTTCAAGAATCTGGCTCTCTTTTTCCTGAATATGTTCTTTGAGGTCATGTATTTGTTTAAGATGTTGGGATCTTTCAGCTTTGAAGTTATCATGCTCCCTTCTGCAAACACACGAGCAAATGGCAATTAGAACCCAATTCGGTGTTTCTAACATCTAAAAAAAATGCAGGTTAATCAGAACTTTCTGCTAGAAATAAATATAACCAACAATAGGTTCCTTTTTATTTTAAACAATTACAGATGGAAGCATCTCATTAAAATGGCCAGGTAGATGTAAAATACATACAAATATATGGTCTCCCTTCTTTAACAACTCCATGGTATCCTTGAAGGTAATAATGCAAGACTTCTTCTAGTGCTACATACTCAAAGTCCTTCAGATTAATATATGGTTACAGTGTTAGAAATAGAAAACTTGAAATCTCTATATTTTGGAAATAATTTGAGAAAGAAAAAATATATTGAATCATTCTAATACAACAGTAGCTCCAAGCACCTTCAGCTTCTTGACGATAGGGATTGTGAAATAGAAGAGTAAAAAGGCTACAAAAATCCAACCAAAAAAAAAATAGAGAGAATCCTCGTGAATTTACCAAACACCCACCAAATCATCCTATAATTTTGTTGGGATCTTGCTGAGGTTGAGCTTCCTATTTACAAGCAATTAGAAATGTGTTTACAGTATGGTTTGAGCTAAGCATAATTTAAAAACTTGATAACTTGACTTGAAAGCCTAGTTCATCCATGCATTGGCCTCACCTGATGCACAACTAATACATCCACTTGGTATCCTTGCATAGAATGGCATATTAGGAAGACAAATTATATGATCCGCTTATCCAAGGATATGCATACCATCCTCAGGTCCTTCGTACAAATGTAGCCCTATTTTGGTCACCTAGATAGTAAAGCCATACTCCATTCCTAAGCAACCAAATAGTAAAGCATTCCTTAGGCAAGATAGTAGCTACAATACAAATCTTTTAAAGAAAAAAAAAAACCCATAGAACCTATGCAATGAGAAAATATAGAAGATGATTAGTTATCTAGGAATGGGAATAAATAGAACTAGATGTAGAATGCTAACAGAATTGAATTGTGCTAGAACATAGATCTTCGATATGTTCTTGCTAACAGGAATATCGATCAGCCTATAGTTGGCTCCTAAAGGAACCACAAGCTTGGGCTCTCTTTTTGGTAAGAGGGTACAGGTGGGTACTAGAATCACATTTCTTAAAAGATGAAAATATTGTCATTGGACCTTAACCTCTTCTCTTACTAACACTTTTATCCAATGGAGCACATCGAAGGATGACGGATCATTCTTACCAGTGAAACAAATTTTCAGAAGCTTAATAGAATGCCTTTTCATGATCATTTTAGTTTGGGAAATAAATCTGAAATACTCATATGGTTCTAAGAAAATGATACCAGAAAATGCCAACTGAATTAAATAGTATTCTATATTTAGCATTCTGTTGTGGATTTTGAGTAGTGTGGAAAACAGAACCTCATTATGTGGACACTAGTTTCCACCTATTCAGCCCAAATGAATATTGAAGATGGATCTTTGTTCAGCCCACACCATGTATAAGGCAGCTCATGTTCGCATCTATGTGCCAGCATGGTACATTGGTAAGCGATCCTATCCATTCATCAGAGGGTTTCCACCATTTAGATGCTCTTGTAAGAATAAGGTCATTCCACCACTCGGTACAGTTTATTTATAACATTAGATCCATGTGATGGACAACTTGGATATTGTACATGTCGGCCACACTGGCACATGTGGTGGCATGTAGGTAGCATTCCTTGTGTGTGGGATCAGAGAAGCTCTTGAAAATGTTTCATGTTAGACTTGAAGCAGTCTGGAAATTTGTTTGAGCAAAAAGATAGCAAGTGGTAAATACCTACACATGAATGAAGGCCAGGAAACTAAATACCTATAGCTGGCTATACACTAACCTGCCAGACAACACTCTCTATCTACTCAAAATACCCTCACCTAAACAATCAGTAACATGCAATAGGTAACCCATAGTTTAGGTCACATGGCACAAAAATCAGACAAAAAATTCAACATATGGGCCGCATATACGGACTCAATTGACAATACAACAAGTTTGGGCCGTTTGGCATTTATCTATTGCATACCGATGCATGCAGATTTTCTTTCTAGAAAAGGTACTTATATTGCCTGCTTATGCAACTAAATCTGCAATTTAAGAAAACAAAAGTCAATGTTTTAAATTCATTTTTCTGACATAATCAACACACCCAAACAATACATCATGACTTGAAGTGTATATTTAGAAGCAAGGAAATTACAATTTGGTCATTTCAGTTTACAAGTACAAATAATTGCAATTTTTTTTGACAACGCATCCAAACATTCACATCAAAATAATAACAAACCATCCAAGTAAAATGATAAAATCCAACAACCAGTAATTAATGCATGAACTAAAAAAAAAAATTCAAGTAAAATGAAAAAAGGGTGTGAAGGACATTGTCCATCCTAGCGATTTATACATAAGAGCTTAACTATGTTATCAAAATCTATCTTGTCAAAAGGGTTCAAAATAGCATATGTTGATGCATGTACCTAGGTGAGGTTGAGGGTCAGCAACCCAGCCCCAACCGAACACGACCCGAGTTCAAGTTGGGCCAATCGGGTTCAAGTTAACCCAACTGAAGTTGTACACTTATGGTGCACACTTCATGGAACTGTATGAAAACACCCATTGTACAAGCATTTCTCTATAACAATATGACAAAGAAAAACTAGCAGTTTAATGAAAGAAAAGGTCTCACCAAAGAATACAAGCCACTGGTGTCCATAAAAAGTAGAGGGCCCGAAGCAATTCTGTTAGAGAAGTCAATGAGACGAATGAACCCATTACCGGTATAACACAAACATAAGAAAAAAAAATTGAAATAAAAGTGAAGATTAAAAGATAGAGATATCATAGAATGCTCAGTCTGAGAGTTGGCCCACTAAGCTCAGTTTTTAATTTGTACTTGGCATTAGTCTGGGTGGCCCAAGTACTATGAATGACTCATATTTGAAGACCTTGTTGTGGTTTATTTGTTTGGCCCTATTGAGTGGTTAAGGATATTTCCAATAACTGACAACTTCAAAATCTAAAACTACAGTTCTTTCCATAAAGAATGACACAATTCAACATTCTCAAATGAAAAAAAAAAAAAAAACAAAAATGGAGAAAAGGGAAACCTCAGAAACTGACTCCCTTCCGGATCACTGCCACCTTCCATGGCAAAATCCAAAGCACAAAGTTCATTCCCTTTAGTTTACAAACATCTCCCTCAAAAGATCTGAATGACAAACAGTTACAAATAAGGCTTGACAATTGACAGCCAGATTCGTTTGTGATGCCAAGGCAGATAAAACTCACCAAAGCCTCTCTTCCTTTTGATGCTCCATGTCTGGAAGATTTCTTCCCGAATCAGAACCGTCTTGATCCATTTTCTGGAGATTTCCCCATGCCGCACTACTTAAGGCAGATACCCTAAAACCTCCAAAACCCAGAATTCAAGCCTTGCACAAGATCCAGACACTAGAAGCAGCTCAAACTCCATTTGAATACAAGCACAAATGCCACCAAACCATTCCAACACTATTTACCACTTTACCGTCGCATGAGAATAAAATCGAGGATCCAAAACCCTAACTAGAAAAAAAAACAAAAAAAAAAAAAAACACAAATCCCACCCAAAATATATAATTAAAAAAAAACCCTAACCTTGTAATGATTTAGTGCCATTTTGTTCAGAACAATTTCGATCCACCAGATCTCGCTAAAATCCCCTAATCAGAGAGAAAAAAAAAAACCCACCAAAATTCACCTCTCCAATGCAGTATCAGAGAATCAAGGAAGAGAGAGAGACAGTGATGAACACCGTAATCAAACCATAAACACTAGAAAGAAAGCCAACAAACAAAACTGAAAACCCTGCCACGATCTTCTAAAAATAAGAGAGAGAGAGAGAGAGAAGAGAGAGATCCTCGGAGATCTGAAGCTTACCATAGGAATGTAGCTCTTCAAAACCCTAATTCGACCATTCCTCGACTCCAAAAACCAAAAAAATTCCTAATTAGGGTTTCAGCATAGTAAATCCCTAATTAGAGTTTCAACATTATAAATTGCTAATTAGGAAATCACTAAGGTTGAAATTGATGAAATCTAGACTCTTACCTGTTTCAGATCTTCATCTAAGCCCTAAAATTAATGGCAGCTCGCGTGAGAGAGAGAGAGTCGGGGGTAGGAAGAAGCTGAGAGTCAGGAGAGAGAGAGTCATCGGGAGAGGGAGAGAGAGAGTCGTCGGGAGAGGGAGAGGGAGAGGGAGAGGGAGAGAGAGAGAGAGAGAGAGAGAGAGAGAGACAGTCGTCGGGAGAGAGAGGGCTGGAAGTGAAATGGAAATCGTGCTCTAGTTTTTTATTTTATATAATATCCGTGGCCTGCTTTTAAATAGCGTCGGTGCGTGATGCACCGTAAGTGTCGGTTTTACACCATTTTATTGTAGTGGGAGATCAAAGTTACGTTGCCCCCAAAATGTTGTATTTATTATATCTACACTATTAATCCGTTTGGAGAGATCTTTTTAGGACATGATCCCAAAAAAGAGCTATATAAAAAGCTCAAATAGACGGCATCACAAATATGAGTGATTCTCACCGTTAAAACATTTGTAGGGCCCACTATAATGTTTATTTTCCATCCAATCTGTTCATAAGGTCACGGAGACCTTAATGAAGTGTAAAAACAAATACTAAATTGATCAAAAACCATTGTGACCCATGAAGGTTTCAATTGTAGACGTTCAATCCCCCACTGTTATCTATAGTGTGGTCCACTTGATATTTGAATATGTTTTACTTTTAGGATCAAGACTTAAAATGAGCTCGCAAAATGGATAGACGTTTAGGATATAACATATACTTTAGGGTGGGGTCCACTAAACTTAGTGATGTCAACGCACCACTAAGGTCGGTGGTGTTTGGTACAGCAGTCCCCGCTTTGCATGTTATAGATCCATCTCTATCCAGAAGCGGATTGGCTAGTGTACCTCACACCAGCTATATAGCTGCTATAGGTACGATGTCGTACAAACATGAGCACTGCACTCCTGAGCTCCGAGTTGTACCAATGGTTCAAAAGAGATGAAAGTTACATAGGTTCCACGGTGATGTATTTATTATATCTATACCGTTCATCTACTTTTAGACATCATTTTAGAGCATTATCCAAAAAGTGAATCATATCAAAAAATCATCTAGACCACATAGTGGAGATAATGATTTTCACTGTTAAATAATTTCCAAGGCTCACCAAAATATTTATTTTACATCCAATTTGTTCATAAGGTCAAAAATACCTTAATGAAGACGGAAAAAAATTAATATTGATCCAAAACTTCTGTGACCTCAAAAAGAGTTTCAATAGTAGACGTTTAATCTCCCACTAGTTTTTGCAGACGTTTATAAGATGAGGCTCGAGATAATTGTCAAAAATTTTTTGTCATATTCTCAAATTTCATCACTTGGATCATTAATTATTATCTTTTGAATATGGACAGTAGATCTCGAACTGTTCTTTTGTTTCCCATTGATTAATCCTTCAGTATCAAAAATATTTTCATTTTTCATTCAACATAAGTGGGCCCATCGTATAAAATGTTCGGATCATTTCAAATTACCCGGATCAAACCGCTACAATTCCGATGTAAGAAAATACAGCAAGATTTACTGTACCAAACCCCACACTTTCATTGGAAATTGACGGTACTGGCCTCGATGTATGGTCAAACTCCTTAGAGAGATACTACTGTCCAAATATTCCAAGGGTGGCCTTCGAACAACTTTTATAAAATGTTTCGGACGAAAGTACCTTTGTCCTTTGATCAGTAATTATACAGTTTTAGAGTCCGGAGAAAGTTGCGTGTCATTTCAATCTCGAGAATATGACATGTACGGAAGCTTTTTTTAGTGTGGGCAAGGCCCAACTCGTGGGGCCCCACTACTGAATGTGTAAAATTCATGCCACCCATCCTTCTTGCCATGTCATCTTAGGGATAGGGTCCAAATATTAGCTTGATCCAGAGTTAGTGTGGGCCACATAATAGAAAATAATGGTGAATGTGTCACCCATTGTTAATACTTTCCAGGCACACTGTGATGTTTGTTAGAAGTGGACACCGCACAAGGCAGGACTTTTTTGGCCCACGGTGAGCTGATGAAAGGGTGGATGGAACGGATCACCCCATTGTGGGCCTTAGGCTATCGTACCAATGGCTAGCCTATCAATTGGTAGTAAAGGATGTGACTACGTGAAAACCATGAGACATAACATGACAACTACAACCCATATAACATGACAACTACGACCCATGCAAACCACGGCCCATATGGGCTCACATTGATATATGTGCATATGAAACATCCCGGTTTTTTCCTAACTTGGCGATGAACGTCCTTGGATGTAGAACTGCCCTAGGACCTTATTCTGTCGTAATTAGGGCATAATTTAGTTAAGTATTAATAGCTTAAATCACTTTCTATACAAACTACAAAGACCCGAGTACCACCTTAGGCAGAAATCGCTAAGGGTCAATTTCTGTAGAAATGAGGTGAAAATTAATTACGTGCTAAACTGAATTAATCGATAGATTAGGTTAAACCGCTTTCTATACGAACTACAAGACCTAAAACCAGTAGAATCGCTAACACTACGTTACCTAAAAACATAGGATCAACCTCTAAACTCACTTGCTCTCGGGAGCACATTGAAACTCCGTATCAGACCTGGACCGCGCGTCGAAAGTCTGATGATGGCGAAACTATACGGTTATGACCACTTTACTGGGCTTGACAACCATCGCAGGAATCGAGTCCAAATGGTATCCAGAAATGCACAACTTAAACCCCGAGTGAAGTGTGTGAGAAACGCGAATATCTTTAGAAAATGAACTCAGATTTAAGTAAATGGGGCCATTTGCTTGCAGGGCCAAATTTAAGATTTTTGACTGTCAATTTCTGACCAACCTCAAACCAGAAAAATTTCCCTACACAGGTCAGTGTACTTGTGGCCCTGATCGAGTGACAACGACCATTAAACTGAAACTGGTCCTCCACGGTCGATCCACAAATCCGAGCGATCTGAAATCTTAACCTGGTGTAGATCCATCGTCAGGGAAGTTTTTTCGAACCGTATGCAAATACTGGACCTCCGGACGAGGTCCGTTGAGCCAAAACGGATGACTTTTTGCTATAACTTACGTATACCATGCATGGCCCTGGGGCCATTTGAATCAGTTCTGAGTCTATATAAGCCCCTTAACCCACCCCTTCTCTCTCACATACGAATTTTCTCCAAACCCTCGGAGAGAGACGAGAGAAAAGAGAGAGAAAAGGAAAGAAGAGAAAGTGTGGGAGATCGTTGCAGGGATTCTTCCCCACAACTCCACGCTTCGATTCACTACCCCACCTCGCTACACCACTCGTTTCAACGATGATTTAGGTAAGAAATCTAAACCCTAACGCCATAGTTAAGGTGTAGGATAGATGTTTATCAACCTGGCAGATAAATTTCATGATTTAGGTACTCGTTATCCCTATTTCTGGAATGTAGTGTACGAACCGAGTTTGTAACGAGCAAACCGACGAAAGGTGCAGACTATAAACGCTTAGGTTATGGTTTTCAAGGCTTTTAATGTCAGTAATGATTTATGACTAACTTGATTGCTATCACATGTGTTTAGATAGGATGTCTTCTATGTATTACACATATATATACACTATGTGAATATAATGCTTTCCATATGCTTGTTGAAATGTCTGAATGAATATGGAAATATGAATTGTGCTTGTTGTAAGTGTTATGGTCTCATGCTCCTTTGATTGTCAAATTTTGTGGTGTCAAAAATCTTGTGTACCAAAATCTCTATCTGTGTGTCTTGTGCTTGTATGTTGATATATATGATTTAAGACAACATCACAATGGTTCAAAACATGTACGATGTTCTGCTTCAAGAAATACAAGGTTATGTACTTTGTCCTCTTCCGTACGCATTAGTGTTCAAAGCTACATCGATAAGAAGAGTGTTTGTTCAAAACTCAAGTGCATTTCAAGACTCAAGTGCAACTCAAGTTGAAGTTTAAATTCAAGCTATAGAAGATCTCAAGATCAAGCTACATCAAGTAGAGATCTCAAGCTTCAAAGGTTAACCATCATCTAAAAGAATGAAATTCAATGTTCATACTTCATGTCCCAAGTATGATAGACCTTAGTTTGACCTTAGGGTAGGTCATTTTGTATACATAATTCAAGATAAGTCTTCTTACATGAATTTGGTCGATTCTAAGACTAGTCCTGGACCTTGTTCAACTAGTCCTAAAGTTAGTTCGACCAGTCTAAGAAATTCCATGACCAGTCCTAAGTTGTTGAAGATTTTCATAATTTTTTGGTTATTCTACGACCAGTCCTGGAGACTGTTCGACCGGTCGTAGGGTGTCACGACTTGTCCTTCAACCAGTCCTAGAACTACGACTCAAACTCCAGCAACCAAATCTAGTTGCCTACGACCAGTCATAAAATCCTAAGACTAGTCATAGAACGGATTTTTAAGATTGTGCTTAAAATTTCAAAATGCTGTTAGTGCTATGACCAGTCGAAGGGTTCCTAAGACCAGTCGTAGACGCGATCTTTGCATCTATAAATTGAACACGAATTTCAGAGTTTTTCATCGATTAAATTAAGAAAAGTCAAGCCTCCACTCTGAGATAAGTTGTGTTCATTTTAAGCTAATTTGTTCATATTTAATATTCTTTTTGTTAGCTTTTCTTATTTGATTTTATTCCTATATTACAATCTTATTTGAAAAAGAGGAATTGTTGTATTCCTTCTTCTTGGAATCAAAATCAAATAGAGCTACGCCCAATTTGGTTTAATTTAAAATCAATTAGAACCTAGAACCATTTCTTAAGTGAGTGTGAGACCCGACCCTAGTTCCCATGTTTGCATGTATGTGTGTGAGTATGCATCTTGTTCATCATGGTCTCGCGGTCCTACCGGTCGAATTCCGGCGACCCGCGACCTTCAAATTGTGTTTATGGTCACCTTGAGTTTAGTCATGTAGACTAGACTCGGATCGACCCAAGACCTATGTCATCTCGTTCGTATCGTCGTTGCGGTTCCAACGACGCATCTTGTGCGTCAATCCGACCTATGGATCAAAAGTTATGAGCATTTCATCATGTGGCCCACTTTTTGTAGAAAAGCATGTGGACCACCTCCATGGCACAATTTCCCATGCACACCACACACACACACTACATTATTGCATGGAATAAACACTACCCACCCTAAACACTACCCATACCTAACCTACCCTAGACATTATTATTGTCACCATAGGTTATTATTACTTCCCTTAAAAAGATTTTCCCTTAAAAAGATTTTCCCTCTCTTTCCCTCTCATTTCTCTCTCTCTCTTCTCTTCTCTTCTTTTCCAGCAACTTCTCTCCCATCTCCCTCTCTTCTCCAACCCCATTTTCCCTTTAATCTTCCAAATCCAACCATCTAAATCCAATCTCATCCATTGATATGGATCTCTTGGTGCACTAGGAGCTAGGAGGTCCAAGTTTGGAGCAATCTAAGGTGGGTGTACTCCTAGGACTTAGGATTTCTATTTTATGTTCTTATATCTCCTTTTTTTTGTATGGGAAGTGTAGGGCCCACCAATCCATGGTGGAGATCCTACATCATCCCTTAGTTGTGACCAAATGGCCTTTTTGATGCATGCATGTCCATGCATGGGGTTTCTCCTCTATAGGCCCCCATCATGGAGGATTACTTGGATTTTATAGTATGATTGGTCATTTAGACCCTAGAATCATGGTTGGGATGGCATCCCAACCATTGATCTTGAATCTAGAACATGCATGTGGTGTATCTATGTTGTAACATATGAATAAAATGAATGTATGGTGTGATTGATGAAGAGGAGGGCTTCAATGTGGCGGAGCCCCTCCTCTTGTGGCCGATTCTTTATTATTATTATTTTTTTCTTTATGATAAAATTCTGATCTTGCATGTGTGGCCCACCTTGTAGGCCAACAAAAATCCAGACCAACCATGGAGCTTGGACACCCATAGCAGTCCATCCTTAGACATGTGACCCCAAAATCTACCTAAATGGGACACATGCAAGGGGTATTTGATGATGGGGAAGGTCTGGACATTTGTGGGGCCCACTGGGGTGGTCCACCACACAAATTCCTGGGGTTAAATCCCATGGAAAACCATGTTTATATTTTAATAATTTCTATTACATATTGCTGTCCAAATCTGCCTGGACAGATTTTTAGGCCACCTTGGGGCCTGATTTATGGGTCTTTGGTGAAAATACTAAAATAAAATAATATGTGATTCTTGTAGCCTTATGACCCACCTACAACCATACCAAATTTCAGCCCCATCTGACCTTCATTGGAGTCCCAAAGGTGTGGTCCAAGTGAGGTGGACGGTTTGGATTTTCTGCACTATTCCAGCAATATTCCACCCTGGACAAGTTGGAATTTCAAAATTTATTAAAATATTTTTGGGTGTCTAAAAATTATGAAAATTTACAGGAAGGTGGCCCACTCATGGTGGGACCAACCTACAAAATTTTGGGGCCAATGGAAACCTGTACACACCATGGTGGTGGCTGGACTGGCCCATTACAATATGGTGTCCAAATCAGTTCGATTTTCAGGATAGATTGATTTCTTTAAATAAACTAAAATATTTTTAGGTGTCCATAAATTCTGAAATTTTGTGAAGTTGTGGTCCACCCATGTTGGGACCTACCTACCAACTTTCAGGGCCAATGGACCCCTGTGCACATCGTGGCAAGGGCCGGACTGGCCCACCACATTGGGATGTCCAGGTCTGTCCAATTTTCTGGACAGATTGTCTTATTTAAATTAATTAAAATACTTAGGGATATCTAAAAATTCTGAAATTTTGTGGGCGTATGTCCTACCTATTGAAGTATCACTCTGAAAATTTTCAGCTCCAAATGACCCTGTTTGGGCATCCAAAAGAATGGGCCAAAATAGTTGGACTACCAGATTTTTCTGCTGTGCAGTCCAGCAATGTGCCTTGATAAAAACCATAATTCGAAAATATTTCCTCTGATGGTGGGCCACCTTTTTGGGTTTTCTCTCATTGTATGCATAATGAGGGACCTTGGCCCTCAATTTCCAGAGTTATATGGCCCTGGGCCCACTCCAATGGAGTGCCCAAATTTAGGACAGCAACATGTTATAATTATGTTTGGCCTTTGGGCTGAAATTTTAAAGAGTGGGGCCTAACACATTGTGAAGAATCTTAGAGGTAATAATTTATACATTTAGTTCCTTAAATGTTGGGCTTAATAAATGCACTTTTGAGGCCCACCACAGTTGAATTTAATTGGGTCCATGAATGTGGCTAGTTGTTGAACTCTTTGAGCCCAATTGGGCTGGAACTTTCTAGATAGGCCCATTGAACTCTTGGGCCATTTTTACCATACTATTGTATTGGATTAGTAGGCCAGATTACATAAGTATATGGGCCCTTGATTGCCCACCAAATCAACTTTATACTTGGGCCGGGTTGTAGGCCCAACTTACTTGACTAAGAACATGACATTTGCCCATGTAATTTGAGCAATGGGCTGCCCACTAGTCCACAACAATATATGGGATTAGTAGCCTTTATGTTGGGCCCTAACCTTTCCCCTATGGGCCCATAGTGGTATATATGGGTTGGGCTATGTGTGTTCCCCTTGGACCCATGTTTTGGATAGGCCTTGGGCCGCCTTTCTGAAGCCCAACATGAATGTATGTGGTATGTAATGGCTGTCCATTTCTTATTTCTAATGTCGTGTGGGCCTTGGGCCTTGATCCGTAATCAATTAGAGATGGGCTACCTCTTGGAGACCAATTGTGGTTGGATGTCCACATTGGTGGCCCTAAGGTAGGCCCATGGGCTTCTATGGGTGGTTAAAGGCCCACCATAGACCCTTGCTAGGCTTGTTTCATCTATTTAGGCCCATATCATTGTTCTCCTTAGTCTCATGGGCTACCCCAGGTATATGGGCCCCCATTAGAGGTTGTATTCTTTATGAGGAATTGGTTAAGTACCTAGACCCTTCATGGTTAGGTAGAGAGTTCATCTTCACCTCATTGGCACCCCTATTCATCTTCATGGCCCACTCCCATACGCATCATATGCATGCTTGGTTGAGGTATGATTGGCCATGGTTGTGTCATTGTGTAGGACATGTTGGTATCTCCCCGAGAGATGGATGCTTGGGATTGATGCATGGGTGATTGTGTGATTCATGCATCTGGCATTGCATAGCTTATGGATATCTGCCCTTACTTCATCAGGGCCTTGCCTCCATAAGGGTATTCTTGGATGGCTGTATGTGTAGACACCGAAAATATTAGTTGAGCATACCAGGTGCATAGGATGCCCATAGGTGAAATTCCCAAAACTTCCATGGTACGAAGGATCTGCTCCAACGCCGTGACCGGGTGGAATATATGAGCACACGAGGGCCTTATACCATTAGGCCGTGTCTCCCACTGTCGTGTAGTCGGTTGGATAGGGGTGTGGCCTTACCTGCCTGATGTGAGGAGGCATTGCTAGGCTGAGTCTGACCAGCTCGTAAATGGGTCCGCTACCTTCAGGCCTTATTGGTGATTGGCTGTCCGTAGGCGGTTAGTGAGGTCTCTTACGCTCGTTTGACTGTGCGGGGTCTGTAGAGTGGCAGTCATTCAGCAGTGTAATGGACCCCGGTGATTTCCTTATGATCGGAAATGTACATGACCTGTGGTTTGGATATAAGCACTGACATTACTTGCATTGCATTAGCATTGGTTGTACAAGCCCCTTCATGCATTGCCTTGGCATGGCACCCAGTACTCATTGCATCTTATTCATGATAAGCCTGGGTAAGGCTAGTGATAAACTCATTGACCATACTTTTCTCCTTGTATCTCCTACTACTCTTCTGTGCACCATTATCATACACCTACACCACCCTCTAAGCTTCTATAAGCTTATGCACGATTGATGCGTGTAGGATACTCTAGGTAGGCGACACAGCAGTAGAGCATGGAGTAGAGCTGAGCATTTGAGAACTCCAGTGTTGCTGACCTTTCTCTCTTTTCCTTTTATCTCATGTATGTCCTTTGGACCTTATGGATGATTGTAAAAGTTCAAATTTATAGTGGATTTTGTGATGTGTGCCTTTGTTGTTCTCAGATGTTCTTGCTGTGATGTTGGGTATGCTCGTATTGGAATGATTATACTGTTATGAAAATCCTCCTTGTAGGATCCCAGGATCGGAACCTGCCTCAGGAGCCGAGAATGGGGTACTATGGAGGTTGTTGCGTTCAGAACCGGTCATCAGAATCCTTGTGAGTCCGGTTACTGAGTTTGGGGCGTGACAGTGAGTATTGGACATTGAACGTTGATTCGAACTTCTACTCTGATTGGTTCTACCGGGCTACTACAAAAGGAGAAATCTAGGTATTTTACATTTATTGTAAATTCATTACTTTGGTTTTGTTTGAGATTCGCCAGAAAAATCTCATTGTGTTAGTTATCTGAGGAGAGTCAAGAAACTCAAAAAGTGTGGGTTTTTTTATTGTGTAAGCCTAAGTTAAAAAGACACAATTGTGAAGGTTTTAGGTGAACCTGTGAAACCTATTTTAATAGTGAATGTTGATAACCCCTATGTGAGGATATTAGGAGTGGAGTAGCAAGCTGTGTAACTGTTATTTAACAATTGGTGAACACACAGGCGAACTACTATATATCGGTGTGTTGTGTGATTTGAATGTTCTTTTAATTTCTATATCTTTAATCATTCAGATTTGTGGAATGTATATGTGGATGTGAATGTTGTAATATTTACATTTCAAGAAATGTGGAGAATGTTGTAATAGCTTAGAATTTATTTCTTGCTATTTCATTTATTTCCTTTCTGTTTGAGTTTTGATATTCAATTTGTTCTAGTAAGGTTGTCCTGCCATAAACCCTTGGTTTTTATGGTGCAAAGGTTGTCCTTAGAACAACATTAGTATCAAGCTCTTTTTAAGATTGCTTTACATTTCAGTTCTTTGATTTATTTAAAGTATTGTTCTTTATTTATCTGTTTACAAGGCTATCGTACTTCAATTCCGCATTAAAATGTTAATTTGGCACCGTCATATTCTCTCCTATCCTCCCCCCCCCCCCCCCCCCCAAGGACATTGGCCTTTTCACTTGCCATGCTTGTAAATTGAAAATACATGATCGTTGTATGAGTGGCAGCTCCTTTATGAAAGGATCTGTCATAATGCCTGTTGTAACTAATATATTACACGTATGTGTAATATGTAGTCTAAGTGTTTGACAAGATGCCTGTATGAGCACTTGCTTGATGATTTGTATTTACGAGGGTTGTTGAGATAGGATTCTCAACTACCTCAGCTATATGTATACTTCTCTTCATGTAGCTTTAATTTAAATTGTATGCTTTGTGTAACAAATGTATATGTAGGATATCATGTTATATATGTTGAATCATATGCTCAAATGATATTTATGTTGGAATTGGTTATTACATGCCGTATGATTATCATGTATGCTTACTTCCTGTATTTGACTATGATTAGGACTACGATGTAGTCTAAGCAATCGATAATAATTCCTGAATCAGTGGCCAAGGTCGCTGTGCCACGTAAGACGCGTTCGATGAGTCCGAGTCGTACGCTGGTTGTTGACAGTGGTTAGGCCACGCAGAGTGCTTACGTGCTTCATGTCGATCAACTCAATGTGCGCTCGTACCAGTCGAGCTTGTCAAGTAACCCGATTGACCCAACGTATGTTCACCATATATTGGATGTTACTACTTGAATCTAAGATACAAACTTACTAGAAGAAAACCCATTTAACCTTGGTATCACGATCCGCTAAGACTCATGAGCCACGCATGGTGGTATGAGACACCGTGGTCGAGCTGTCGGCCTACACTGGGGTGGAGAGCCTCCACGTAGTGTCCAGTGAGCAACCCAGACTGGTGAGCTGAATACGGTGGTATGGGACTATATTCGAGCTGTCGACCTACGATTAGGTGACGAGCCATTCGTAGTGACCTCGAGTATACACTTGGTCTACGCTAAGGTGACGAGCCCTTCCGTAGTAACCTCGAGTATAAACTAGGCCTGCGCTGAGGTAACGAGCCTCTCCGTAGCAACTTGGAACTATCTATCATAGGTGGCTAACTAGGATCGACGACCTAGATGGATCATTGTTTAGGTAAGTGACATGAAGGGCTTAGCTTCCCAATCCTGCTGTATAAAAAGAACTAAATAAGAACTTGGTAATCATGCACATGCACCGCATTGCATCACTACGCTAAAACAGGGAAAAAAGGACGTTCCAAAACCGTCTCAAATGACCAAAAAGGACGGTCATGGACCGTCACATAGGCAGTCAAATTTTGACGTGTCCTATTACTTAAAGGACAGTTGAAAACCGTCATTCTTATTGACGAAAAAAAAGACAGTCATGGACCGTCCTAAAAAAAGACGGTCATGGACCGTCCTTAAAATGGACTGTCATAGACCGTCTCTTATAAGCTTAAAAAGGACGGCCATGGACCGTCCTTTAAAAGGACTGTCATGGATCGTCCTTAAAAAGGACTGTGATGGACCGTCTCGTATGAGCCTTCAAAGGACAGCCATAGACCGTCCTTTAAACGGACGGTCATAGACCATCCTTAAAAAGGACTGTCATGGACCGTCTCTATGAGCCTTCAAAGGACGGTTATAGACTGTCCTTTAAAAGGACTGCTATGGGCCGTCTCTTATGACCCTTAAAAGACTCTTCAAATTTGACATGTTACAGTCTTCTTCCTGATATACACCTGTTCTACAATATATTTCTTCACATTCACATTCACATCCATCTAAACCCAAACTACGTAAATCCATCCAAACACAATCTTCCTGATATACACCTGTTATACAATATATTTCATCACATTCACATTCACATTCACATTCACATCCATCTAAACCCAAACTACGTAAATCCATCCAAACACACAATCTTCCTAATATACACCTGTTATATAATATATTTCATCACATTCACATTCACATTCACATTCACATCCATCTAAACCCTAACTACGTAAATCCATCCAAACACACAATCTTATCCACATTACATTCATCCATGCATAATACAGATAAGTTTAACTTCATATGTAAAAAAATAATAATAATCTTATCCACATTTCATCACATTCACATCCATCTAAACCCAAACTACGTAAATCCATCCAAACATAAACTACATCCATCCAAACACAAACAATCTTATCCACATTACATTCATCCATACATAATACATATAAATAAGTTTAGGTTTAGGTTAGGTTATAAGTTATAGGTTTAGGGAATTGAGAATAGGTTAAGGTTTAGGTTTAGGAAATCAGGTTCAGGTATGGGATTGGGTTTAGGTTTGGGTTTTCAAGTTTAGGTTTAGGTTTAGGTTAGGGAGTTGAGATTAGGATTAGGTGTAGGTGTAGGTTTAGAGATTTGAGAATAGGTTAAGGTTTAGGTTTAAGAAATCGGGTTTAGGTTTGGGTTTTCAAATTTAGGTTTAGGTTTAGGTTAGGGAGTTTAGATTAGGATTAAGTGTAGGTGTAGGTTTAGAATTTGAGAATAGGTTAAGGTTTAGGTTTAGGTTTAGGTTAAGGTTTAGGTTATAAGCTATTGGTTTAGGGAATTGAGAATAGGTTAAGGTTTAGGTTTAGGAAATCGGGTTCGGGTTCCTGGGATCGGGTTTAGGTTTGGGTTTTCAAGTTTAGGTTTAGGTTTAGGTTAGGTTAGGAGTTGAGATTAGGATTAGGTGTAGGTGTAGGTTTAGAGATTTGAGAATATATTTAGGTTATATGTTATAGGTTCAGTTTAGGTTAAGGTTAAGGTTAAGGGTTTAGGTTTAGGTTATAAACTATAGGTTTAGGGAATTGAGAATAGGTTAAGGTTTTAGGTTTAGAAATCGGGTTCGGGTTCGTGGATCGAGTTTAGGTTTGGGTTTTCAAGTTTAGGTTTAGGTTTAGGTTAGGGAGTTGAGATTAGGATGAGGTGTAGGTGTAGGTTTAGGGATTTGAGAATAGGTTAAGGTTTAGATTTAAGAATCTGAGTTCGGAGTTCTAATTGGGTTTAGGTTTGGGTTTTCAAGTTTAGGTTTAGGTTTAGGTTTAGGTTAGGGAGTTTAGATTAGGATTAGGTGTAGGTTTAGGTTTAGGGATTTAAGAATAGGTTAAGGTTTAGGTTTAGAAATCGGGTTCGAGTTTTGGTTTGGGTTTTCAAGTTTAGGTTTAGGTTTAGGTTAGGGAGTTTAGATTAGATTAGGTGTAGGTGTAGGTTTAGGAATTTGAGAATAGGTTAAGGTTTAGGTTTAGGTTTATGTTAAGGTTTAGGTTATAAGCTATAGGTTTAGGGAATTGAGAATAGGTTAAGGTTTAGGTTTAGGAAATCGGGTTCGAGATCATGTTTAGGTTTGGGTTTTCAAGTTTAGGTTTAGGTTTAGGTTAGGGAGTCGAGATTAGGATTTGGTGTAGGTGTAGGTTTAGTGAATTTGAAAATAGGTTAAGGTTTAGGCTTAAGAATTCGGGTTCGGGTTCGGATTGGGTTTAGGTTTGGGTTTTCAAGTTTAGGCTTAGGTTTAGGTTTAGGTTAGGGAATTTAGATTAGGATTAGGTGTAGGTTTAGGTTTAGGATTTGAGAATAGGTTAAGGTTTAGGTTTAGGAAAATTAGGTTCGGGTTCTGGGATCGGGTTTAGTTTGGGTTTTCAGTTTAGGTTTAGGTTTAGGTTAGGGAGTTGAGATTATGATTAGGTGTAGGTTTAGGTTTAGGGATTTGAGAATACATTTAGGTTTTAGGTTTAGGTTTAGGTTTTAGGTTATTGGTTAAGGTTTAAGTTTTAGGTTTAGGTTAGGTTATATGTTATAGGTTAAGGTTTATGTTTATGGATTTGAGAATAGTTTTAGGTTATAAGTAAGGTTTTAGGTTTTGGTATAGGCTTAAGTTATAGGTTATAGATTATATATTTAGGTTAAGGTTTAGGAATTCGGGTTCGGGTTTAGATTTGACTTTAGGTTATAGGTTTTGGGATTTGAGAATAGTTTTAGGTTATAAATAGGTTTAGGTTAGGTTATAGGTTAAGGTTTACGATTTGAGTTAAGGTTATAGGTTTAGATTTTAGGTTTAGGTTAAGGTCTAGGGATTTGAGTTTAGGTTTTAGGTTTATGTTTAGGTTTAAGTTATAGGCTTAGGTTATAGGTTATAGGTTATATGTTTAGGTTAAGGTTTAGGAATTCGTGTTCGGGTTTGGATTCAGTTTAGGTTATAGGTTTTGGGATTTGAGAATAGTTTTAAGTTATGAGTATAGGTTTAGGTTAGGTTATTGGTTAAGGTTTAGGGATTTGAGTTAAGCTTATAGGTTTAGGTTTAGGTTATAGGTTAAGGTTTAGGGAATTGAGTTTAGGTTATAAGTTTAGGTTAAGGTTTACGTTAAGGTTTAGGTTATAAGCTATAGGTTTAGGAAATCGGGTTCGGGTTTGGGATCGGGTTTAGGTTTGGGTTTTCAAGTTTAGGTGTAGGTTTAGGTTAGGGAGTTGAGATTAGATTAGGTGTAGGTTTAGGTTTAGGGATTTGAGAATACATTTAGGTTTTAGGTCATTGGTTTAGGTTTTAGGCTTAGGTTTAGGTTTAGGTTATAATTGTAGGTTATAGGTTTAGGTTAGGTTATAAGTTAAGGTTTAGGAATTGAGAATAGGTTAAGGTTTAGGTTTACGAAATTGGGTTCGGGATCGAGTTTAGGTTTGGGTTTTCAAGTTAGGTTTACGTTTAGGTTAGGGAGTTGAGATTAGGATTAGGTGTAGGTTTAGGCTTAGGGATTTGAGAATAGGTTAAGGTTTAGGTTTAAGAAATTGGGTTCGAGTTTGGGTTTAGGTTTGGGTTTTCAAGTTTAGGTTTAGGTTTAGGTTAGGGAGTTGAGTTAGGATTAGGTGTAGGTTTAGGTTTAGAGATTTGAGAATACATTTAGGTTTTAGGTCATGGTTTTGGTTAAGGTTAAGGTTATAGGTTTAGGTTAAGGTTTAGGTTTAGATTTAGGTTATAAACTATAGGTTTAGGGAATTGAGAATAGGTTAAGGTTTAGGTTTAGGAAATCGGGTTCAGTGTTGGGATTAGGTTTAGGTTTGGGTTTTCAAGTCTAGGTTTAGGTTTAGGTTAGGAGTTGAGATTAGGATTAGGTGTAGGTTTAGGTTTACTTGATTTGAGAATACATTTAGTTTTAGGTTTAGGTTTAGGTTTAGGTTTTAGGTTATAGGTTAAGGTTTAGGTTATAGGTTATAGGTTAAGGTCATAGGTTTTGGTTTAGGTTAAGGTTATAGGTTATAGGTTTAGGTTTAGGTTTAGGTTATAAGCTATAGGTTTAGGGAATTGAGAATAGGTTAAGGTTTAGGTTTATGAAATCGGGTTCGGGTGCGGGATCTGGTTTAGGTTTGGGTTTTCAAGTTTAGGTTTAGGTTTAGGTTAGGGAGTTGAGATTAGGATGAGGAATAGTTGTAGGTTTAGGGATTTGAGAGTAGGTTAAGGTTTAGGTTTAAGAATTCGGGTTCGGATTCGGAATTGGGTTTAGGTTTGGGTTTTTAATTTTAGGTTTAGGTTTAGGTTAGGGAGTTTAGATTAGGATTAGGTGTAGGTTTAGGTTTAGGGATTTGAGAATAGGTTAAGGTTTAGGTTTAGAAATCGGGTTCGGGTTTAGGTTTGGGTTTTCAAGTTTAGGTTTAGGTTTAGATTAGGAGTTTAGATTAGATTAGGTGTAGGTGTAGGTTTAGGAATTTGAAAATAGGTTAAGGTTTAGGTTTAGGTTTATGTTAAGGTTTAGGTTATAAGCTATAGGTTTAGGGAATTGAGAATAGGTTAAGGTTTAGGTTTAGGTTTAGGAAATCAGGTTCGGGATCGGGTTTAGGTTTGGGTTTTCAAGTTTAGGTTTAGGTTTAGGTTAGGTAGTCGAGATTAGATTTGGTGTAGGTGTAGGTTTAGGGATTTGAGAATAGGTTAAGGTTTAGGTTTAAGAATCCGGGTTTGGGATTGGGTTTAGGTTTGGGTTTTCAAGTTTAAGCTTAGGTTTAGGTTTAGGTTAGGGAGTTTAGATTAGATTAGGTGTAGGTTTAGGTTTAGGGATTTGAGAATAGGTTAAGGTTTAGGCTTTAGAAATCGGGTTCGGGTTTAGGTTTGGGTTTTCAAGTTTAGGTTTAGGCTTAGGTTAGGAGTTTAGATTAGGATTAGGTGTAGGTGTAGGTTTAGGAATTTGAGAATAGGTTAAGGTTTAGGTTTAAGTTTAGGTTTAGGTTATAAGCTATAGGTTTAGGGAATTGAGAATAGGTTAAGGTTTAGGTTTAGGTTTAGGTTATAAGCTATAGGTTTAGGGAATTGAGAATAGGTTAAGGTTTAGGTTTAGGAAATCGGGTTCGAGATCATGTTTAGGTTTGGGTTTTCAAGTTTAGGTTTAGGTTTAGGTTAGGGGAGTCGAGATTAGGATTTAGTGTAGATGTAGGTTTAGGGATTCGAGAATAGGTTAAGGTTTAGGTTTAAGTATTCGGGTTCGGGTTCTGGATTGGGTTTAGGTTTGGGTTTTCAAGTTTAGGCTTAGGTTTAGGTTAGGGAGTTTAGATTAGGATTAGGTGTAGGTTTAGGCTTTAGGGATTTGAGAATAGGTTAAGGTTTAGGTTTAGGAAATCGGGTTCGGGTTCGGTGAGATCGGGTTTAGGTTTGGGTTTTCAAGTTTAAGTTTAGGTTTAGGTTAGGGAGTTGAGATTAGGATTAGGTGTAAGTTTAGGTTTAGGATTTGAGAATACATTTAGGTTTAGGTTTAGGTTTAGGTTTTAGGTTATTGGTTAAGGTTTAGGTTTTAGGTTTTGGTTAGGTTATATGTTATAGGTTAAGGTTTATGTTTATGGATTTGAGAATAGTTTTAGGTTATAAGTAAGGTTTTAGGTTTTGGTATAGGCTTAAGTTATAGGTTATAAATTATATGTTTAGGTTAAGGTTTAGGAATTCGGGTTCGGGTTTGGATTCAACTTTACGTTATAGGTTTTGGGATTTGAGAATAGTTTTAAGTTATAAATAGGTTTAGGTTGGGTTATAGGTTAAGGTTTACAGATTTGAGTTAAGGTTATAGGTTTAGGTTTTAGGTTTAGGTTAAGGTCTAGGGATTTGAGTTTAGGTTTTAGGTTTATGTTTAGGTTTAAGTTATAGCTTAGGTTATAGGTTATAGGTTATATGTTTAGGTTAAGGTTTAGGAATTGTGTTCGGGTTTGGATTCGGGTTTAGGTTGTAGGTTTTGAGATTTGAGAATAGTTTTAGGTTATGAGTATAGGTTTAGTTAAGGCTAGGCTATTGGTTGGGTTTAGGGATTTGAGTTAAGCTTATAGGTTTAGGTTTAGGTTATAGGTTAAGGTTTAGGGAATGAGTTTAGGTTATAGGTTTAGGTTAAGGTTTAGGTTAAGGTTTACGTTAAGGTTTAGGTTATAAGCTATAGGTTTAGGAAATCGAGTTCGGGTTTGGGATCGGGTTTAGGTTTGGGTTTTCAGTTTAGGTTTAGGTTAGGGAGTTGAGAATATGATTAGGTGTAGGTTTAGGTTTAGGGATTTGACGATACATTTAGGTTTTAGGTCATTGGTTTAGGTTTTTGGCTTAGGTTTAGGTTATAGGTTTAGGTTTAGGTTATAAGTGTAGGTTGTAGGTTTAGGTTAGGTTATAGGTTAAGGTTAAGGTTTAAGGAATTGAGAATAGGTTAAGGTTTAGGTTTACGAAATTGGGTTCGGGATCGGGTTTAGGTTTGGGTTTTCAAGTTAGGTTTAGGTTTAGGTTAGGGGTGAGTTGAGATTAGGATTAGGCGTAGGTTTAGGCTTAGGGATTTGAGAATAGGTTAAGGTTTAGGTTTAGGAAATCGGGTTCGAGTTCGGGTTTAGGTTTGGGTTTTCAAGTTTAGGTTTAGGTTTAGGTTAGGGAGTTGAGATTAGGATTAGGTGTAGGTTTAGGTTTAGAGATTTGATAATACATTTAGGTTTTAGGTCATAGGTTTTGGTTTTAGTTAAGGTTATAGGTTTAGGTTAAGGTTTAGGTTTAGATTTAGGTTATAAGCTATAGGTTTAGGGAATTGAGAATAGGTTAAGGTTTAGGTTTAGGAAATCGGGTTCGGGTTCCTGGGTTCGGGATTAGGTTTAGGTTTGGGTTTTCAAGTCTAGGTTTAGGTTTAGGTTAGGAGTTGAGATTAGGATTAGGTGTAGGTTTAGGTTTACTGATTTGAGAATACATTTAGTTTTAGGTTTAGGTTTAGGTTTTAGGTTTTAGGTTAAGGTTTAGGTTATAGGTTATAGGTTAAGGTCATAGGTTTTGGTTTTGGTTAAGGTTATAGGTTTAGGTTTAGGTTTAGGTTATAAGCTATAGGTTTAGGGAATTGAGAATAGGTTAAGGTTTAGGTTTAGGAAATCGGGTTCTGGTTCGGGGATTGAGTTTAGGTTTGGGTTTTCAAGTTTAGGTTTAGTTTAGGTTAGGGAGTTGAGATTAGGATTAGGTGTAGGTTTAGGTTTAGGGATTTGAGAATACATTTAGGTTTTAGGTTTAGGTTTAGGTTAGGGAGTTGAGATTAGGATTAGGTGTAGGTTTAGGTTTAGGGATTTAAGAATACATTTAGGTTTTAGGTTTAGGTTTAGGTTTTAGGTTATTAGTTAAGGTTTAGGTTTTAGGTTTAGGTTAGGTTATAGGTTATAAGTTTAGTTATAGCTTATAGTTAAGGTTTAGGTTTAAGGATTTGAGAATAGTTTTGGGTTAAGGTATAGGCTTAAGTTATAGGTTATATGTTTAGGTTAAGGTTTAGGAATCTGGTTCGTGTTCTGGGGTTTGATTCGACTTTAGGTTATAGGTTTTGGGATTTGAGAATAGTTTTAGGTTATAAATACGTTTAGGTTGGGTTATAAGTTAAGGTTTACGTATTTGAGTTAAGGTTATAGGTTTAGGTTTAGGTTTTAGGTTTAGGTTAAGGTCTAGGGATTTGAGTTTAAGTTATAGGTTTAGGATTAGGTTATAAGTTTAGGTTTAGGTTTAAGTTTAGGTTTAAGTTATAGGCTTAGGTTATAGGTTATAGGTTATAGGTTATATGTTTAGGTTAAGGTTTAGGAATTCGGGTTCGGGTTCTGGTTTGGATTCGACTTTAGGTTATAAGTTTTGGGATTTGAGAATAGTTTTAGGTTATAAATAGGTTTATGTTGGGTTATAGGTTAAGGTTTACAAATTTGAGTTAAGGTTATAAGTTTAAGTTTAGGTTTTAGGTTTAGGTTAAGGTCTAGGGATTTGAGTTTTGGTTATAGGTTTAGGATTAGGTTATAGGTTTAGGTTTAGGTTTAAGTTATAGGCTTAGGTTATAGGTTATAGGTTATATGTTTAGGTTAAGGTTTAGAATTCGGGTTCGAGTTCGTGTTTGGATTCGGGTTTAGGTTATAGGTTTTGGGATTTGAGAATAGTTTTAGGTTATGAGTATAGGTTTAGGTTGGGTTATAGGTTAAGGTTTAGGGATTTGAGTTAAGCTTATAGGTTTAGGTTTAGGTTTAGGTTATAGGTTATAGGCTTAGGGAATTGAGTTTATGTTATAGGTTTAAGGAAAGGTTAGGTTAAGGTTATAGGTTTTGGGATTTGGGAATAGTTTTAGGTTATAAGTATAGGTTTAGGTTAGGTTATAGGTTAAGGTTTAAGGATTTGAGAATAGTTTTAGGTTATAAGTAAGGTTATAAGTTTGGGTATAGGCTTAAGTTATAAGTTATAGGTTTTATGTTTAGGTTAAGGTTTAGGAATTCGGGTTCGGGTTCGGGTTTGGGTTAAGGTTATAGGTTTTGATTTTGGTTTAGGTTATAGGTTTTGGTTTAGGTTATAGGTCATAGGTTAAGGTTTAGGTTTAGGTTATAGGTTTTGGGATTTGAGAATGGGTTCGTGTTTAGGTTATAGGTTATAGGTTTAGGTTAAGGTTTAGGTTTAGGTTATAGGTTTTGGGATTTAAGAATAGGTTAAGGTTTAGCTTTAAGTTTTAGGTTTAGGTATAGGCTTAGGTTATAGGTTATAGGTTATATATGTAGGTTAAGGTTTAGGAATTCGGGTTCGGGTTTGGATTCGGGTTTAGGTTATAGGTTTTGAGATTTGAGAATAGTTTTAGGTTATAAGTATAGGTTTAGGTTTGGATTCAGGTTAAGGAGTAGATTAGGATTAGGTGTAGGTTTAGGTTTAGGAATTTTCTAATATTATCTACTATTGAACCTAGTATTATCTACTACATACTAGTAACATACAACCAATATGGGGCACCATACCATAAGCTACAAGAATTTCATGTCCCCCTAAACAAGGTATCCTCCATTAATAACATATATATATATATTATAAGTTTTTTATTTTCATTTACATTCTCAAATACATTCATCATCCATCCAAGAAAATTGAAACAAGTATTGTCAATCTATGACTAACAATTGAAAAGGAAAATCATGCATCTTATCTTACCGACTGACTTATGTTTCTTTTCACCTTTGTAACTCTCATATTTGTTGCAAAATTGCTAGTTCACCATCGTAGTCTCCTAACCAAATCTTTGTGCAGTCCCTCCATTTGAAGCAATGGCTGAAGTTACAAGAAGTAGGACTGATTAGTCTTTCCATATTTTGAAAAAAATTAAATTCTTTATTTTTGGCTGTAAGTCTACTTATAATTATCATTGGCTCTTAATCTATTTATAATGAAAATCTTAAATATCACCCAAAAGTGCTCCTTTGATAAATGTCCTGTTTGAAACAAATAATTTCTATAAAACTTTTTTATGTTTTTTCAATCCATCTTCCATTTTCTTCTTAATAAGAAAATCTATATTTACTAATATTCCCATTTTTTCTATTTTTTAAAAGAATGAGTTCAGTTAAAATTTACTAATAAGAAAATCCAGATTTTCACTATTGAAACCTTCCTAAGGTCTAAAGTAATTTTTATTTGTCATCCAACCTGTTAATATGATCACAAAGACATGGATGAAGAGAAAGCACAAACATCAGCTTGATCCAAAACTTCTTTGGCCTCCAAAAAAATTTCAATGGTAGATGTTCAATCAAACTGTTTCCTGTGCTGTAATACTTTCATATTCTCATACATGCCAAAGTTGGATTGATGTTGTGGAGATGTTTTCCTAATGGATGGTCCAAATGGGTGATGTGGAGGCCAACTGATCCAAATGAAAGTTGATATGTGGAAAGTTTTCCATGCACTTGTACATGGGAAAATTTTCCATTTGAGATTGTAAGTCTATATCATGTACTTGACTCATTTGAACAGTATGTATTCTTCAAAAGTTAACCAACCTGTAAGTCTATATCATGTACTTGACTCAATTGAACAGTATGTATTCTTCAAAAGTTAACCAACCAAACATCATGGATGGAAGTTGAAGTCGGATAAATCCATTGCCCAATAGACAATGTAAACTACCATGATATTTATTTTATAAGTATTCAACAAGAGAAGCAACTATAGGCTTTTGCAGTGTAATGAATAAAGAAGGCTGTGATAGGAAACCTGGTGTTGAATGTTAATAAGACCACCGAATAGCAAAATAGAGTATGGAGAGACGATGCTAGTATCTCGCAAAAATACTTTACTAGTTTCAACCTGAAAACATGAGAAAATATTGAAAATTTAGAAATTCATTCTCAATCACAGCATTAGAATTAAGAACTTACAAAAAATCTTAAGGAAAATGCTTGAAAAAAATGTCAAAGTTGTTTAACTAAAACATTGTGAAAAAAATATACACGTGTACACTTGCCCATGAAAAGAAACACATATACATAAAGAAGAAAATTAACATCCACCTCAATAGTCCTACTGTCCACCTAGACCACCCATGCCAGCATGCCATTTGTATACACATGTGCTTGATGAAGGGGATCTCTACTTGCAAAAATATGAATTACTTTTACAAAAAGCAAAAAAGCAGATATTTTTGTAACGTTTATTTGCCATTCAACCTATTGATAAGGTCAAATATACCTGGAAGAAGGGGAAACAAAAATATCAGCTTGATGACAGATCTTCTCCATGTCATCCCAATTACAGTCCCATGCTCAATGGGATACTTCAAAGTGAGAATACCTCTCTTGGACTGGGCCTCATCACCAACACGAGCATCTTTCTGCCCCATCCCAACTATAACACCTGTATGACGAGGCCAACCAATGATGCTTGCGAGTTATATAGCTATGGTGTAGGTTAGTGCTATTATCTATTCAATAACACAAAAATTGAGAAATCATGATCAAGCCAGAACTCATATAACATAAATATATATATATATATAACATATCTATATAACATAAAAAATCACAACAAAAAAATAAAATCACAACATATCTGTGTGTTTTCTTTATCTAAGATGCCTTTTTTAGCAATTTAATGATAACCAATTAATGATAGATACTCAAACAAATAAAAGATAAAGCAAAAGAAAATAGAATTCCCATACCTTAGATTTTGGGTTTGCAAGAATGCACCTAGCCATGAAGTTGGCAGCCCCATCAACCCAAATTGTTACTCTACAATGAGAATGCACTATCCTCATTGTTACTCTACAAGTGGTTATGGATTCGTTGATATTAGAAGAATAATTCAGTTTCCTAATTAGTAGGTCAACGTCACCAAGATTGGTGAAGTAAATTTAGAGATTTGCTATGTGTTTAGTTTTCTGATGAATAGAAAGGTATTGCATTCTACCATTAACTTGTGTAAACACAGGAGGAACCCCTTTCCCTTCTCTTAGTGGGTCATATCCATCTGGTAGGACTAGATCCCATCATGGCAACAACAATAATAAAGTAATTGTACCATGGTCATGCATTACAAGCACACAAATACATGGAATGCATGTACTTGAATCCAAACCATTGGAATTATGCGCCACACTGCAGATAGTGCTTAACCCAGAAACAACACTTCACAGACCATCCTGACCAACTGTTCAGCGGCCATCATACAGACACCTTAAAACGGAAATACAGTCAACAATTTAAAGTTATCCAACAAATGTCCATCAATCAGACATTTAATATCATCCAATCGCCCAAATTTCCAAAATATAATCAATTGGCAGTAAAACCCATTATATGGATCCCAGGATATCATTGGAAAATTTAAAATAGTCTTGATCACAGTTTAAAATACATGTTTTGGGCATTTCTTTACAAAGATATTTTCCTTTCATCATTAAATGAGAAAATCAGAAAATATCTGAACAATAATCAGATGCATGATAGTGCTACACATGGTTGAAAATAAATAAGCAGTTAAATGACTTGAAATTTCAATATTTATATTGGAGAACTTGGTGCCTGCAATGGTCCCATTTGGGAATGTCCTGGATTATTCTAAATTCTGTATCTCTATAACTATATGGACCAAATGCAAAAAGGACAAATTGCATTTGGATGCACAAGTGAGTCTTTTAATCGATTGGAAATGAAAAAATAAAAAAGGTAATGTTGTTGTAATTAAAATGAGGAAGTAATCCTCAAATTGCAGTTGGGTTCCTTTGGAGTCCAAAAGTTAAAAAGTAGCTTAAACTGAAATTTAAAAAAAGGTAATGTTGTTGTAGCTTAATCGATTGGAAGTAATCCTCTTTCTTGAACATCATTTGAACTTGAAGCATCTTGTCATTCAGCTCGTATTCAAAAATCCAATTGGTTGCTATCACTTTCCATCAAGAACAGAAATGCATGAACTGTCACAATGGGGCGAAATAGCTTAAGTGGTTGGAGGTTGAAGGGAAGTCGGGGAAATGACATTCATAAAACATAAAGTCATAAAACATAAACTTTTATGGCCCCAAAATGTTTTTTAATGGTTGACGCTCATTCTGTTTCCTGGAATGTGGTCCACTTAAGATTTGGATATATCTCATTTTTGGTTTCATACCATAAGATGATCTTTAAAAATAGATAGACGACATGGATTAAACATATACATCATGGTAGGGCTCACAAAAGTTTTAGATCAAGCTGATATATATTTTTTCACTTCATCCAATTTTTTACACCTAATATATCAATAGGTTAGATGTCAAATAACCATTACAGTGGGCCCTAGGAGGTTTTTAACAGTGGACATTCAATCAAAAAAAAATTCCATGGTGTGGTCCACCTGATACATTTATAACCTAAACCATTAACATGAATCCAAAAGACTTCTTTCAAGCTATGATGATGATGATGATTGTTTAACAAAAACACTTCTTTCACAAATATACAGAAAAAAACAAAATCAAGGTTGCTTTTCTTCAACAAACCCCAAATAAAATCTAGTATTTATAAAGAGCAGTATTCCAATGAAAAATAAAAAAAACTCGTGAAAAGAGAAGGATAGCTTTTGAACCCTGAGCCATATAAAAACTGATTTCAGAATATAAGACTTCAGAGTAAATTCATTTCGCCAAGCTGCTACTTCTTACCTTACGCAGACAGAAAATTAAAACAAAGGCCTGCTTCCAAAGAGAACTGATCACCTACAGTGGGTCTTGCCCACCAACATCTCACATGTATAAGACATCCGACACGAAGGTGGGCCCACCACGAAGATCCGTCTCAAAAATCGGGCCAACCCAATCATCGAGTGGTTCACACATGTAGGTTGAGTGACTCCTCCGCCATCACTGATTTCAACAGTGCATGATGAATGGACTGACTTGATTTCTGCGCCAAATTATCTTCATGGTTGGGTCCATAGCATGGATCAGATGTCTTGCACAAGTGACACATTGGAAAGGAAAGAGGAGTTGCTTCTTGGTAAGCATGCAACTGGCCCTAGGAGATCAACTCTCATTTCAAAACAAAAACAAAACAAAAACAAAAAAATCAAATTCCACATTTTCACAATAAGGTTTCAAGAAAAACTAAAGGAAACTGAAGAAAGATGATAGCTTTCTAACCTTGGGGAAGAAACCCAACATCAAAATCCAAGATTTCAAGAAACCCAACTTCACCAAACTTATTCTTTGACACTTCCACATAGGAAGAAACAAAAGGCCCATTTATCCACCAAAACCCAAGAGAAATCTAGCATTTTCAGAACATGGTTTCAGGAAAAGGTCATGAAAACCAGAGAAAGGTGTTAGTTTTTTTTTTTTTTTTTTTTTTTTTACCTTGATTAAAGAACCCTACAAAACCCAACTTCCTAATTCCAAGATCTCAAGAAAACCTCCACCATCAAACTCCTTTTATAGATTACTGTTTTTTCAATAATACCAAAATGAAACCCAGTATTGCCACAATAAGATTCTAAAAAGGGATAGCTTTTTCTATCTTGAAAGATGCTAAAGGAGAAACCCACAAACTCAACTTCCAAAAACCAACATTTCAGAACCCACTTCACCAAATCTCTTTTTTTGCCATTTTTAAGGTGGGGAAGTAAAAGCCAAAGGTCTATTTTTCAACAAAATCCAAATACTATCCAACATTTTCACTCTAAGATTCCAAGAGGAATGGGGTTAGATTTCTTGCATTGAATGGAAAAAACAAATACTCGCAAAACCCAACTTCCAAAAGACAAAATTTCAAAGAAACCCACTTCACCAAATTATTCTTCTACAATTTCAATGGGAAAGAAATTCAAAACAAATGTTTGGTTTTCCAACAAAATCCAATCCTTGTTGCCTTAACTAAGTAAGAAACGATTGACAATACCCACCTCCAACAAATCAAGATATGAAAGAAAACCCATTCCACCAAGCTGCTCGTTTCGAAATTTCACAGGGGGGATAAAATCAAAACCAAAGCAAAGGCCTACTATTTTCTTTTTTTTTCTTTTTTTACACCGATTGGTATGAAATCCTGCATTTTCACTACAAGATTTCAAAAATAAGATCAAAAAACATGCCATTTCGCTTATGCTTGCTCAAGTTCTACAATTGCGCATACGTAAGAATCAAAACAGACCTTATTCCTTCAAAAAAAAAAAAAAAAAAAACCCAAATGAAAAATCTAGCAACTCCAATGTAAGATCCAAAGAAGGATTAGCTCTCTTATCTTGTAAGAAATAAGATAATATTCACAAAAACCAACTCCAAGAAATCAAGATTTCAAAAAAATATAATAATAAAACTTCATCAGACCACTTGTTAGTTTCACAGATTATCAATCAAAACAAAAGGCACATTTTGGATTATCAATCAAAACAAAAGGCAGATTATCTTGGGTTTTGTTTTCTTTTGAGGTGCTAAGCCCATGTAAACAATCCATGTTGTGTCCTATTGAGCACAAGGTTCAAAGTATCATCCTCATCAATCCAAAGAAGCGTCCACATTGCATGGACACTCACCCTGGATAAAAATACATCACGGTGGCCCGTACACCGCATACGTTGTGGTCTGTGGGGATAAAACATTTGCATCAGGTGGGGGTCCTCATGGGCTTCCAATCAAATTTTCTACAAAATTAGGAATGATATTCTCACAAGCATATCAACATACACCTTACATGCAAAAATCCTCAAAACAACTTTCCATGATCCAGTCATCGAAATAGAGATTCATAACCAAAGTGAAGACTAAAAATCAAAATGCAACATCACCTTTTCAGATTAGCAACAGGTGAGAGCTCAACAACTTTCTATTGTTGTTGATGACCAGAGATGCGGTAGGTTTTAGCGGCTGGTGGATGCGGGTTAAGGCTTGCAAATCGAGAGTAGGAGAGAGAGGGAGAGAGAGAGAGAGAGAGAGAGAGAGAGAGAGAGAGAGAGAAGCAGATCGCAAGAGAGAGAGAGGGGGAGAGAAGCAGATCACAAGAGAGATTGAGAGGGAGAGGGAAGGAGAGACAGATCTGAGAGATCCGAGATTGAGAAGGAGGAGAGAGAGATCATGGGAGAGGAAGAGGGTGAGAGAGAGAGAGAGCTGGACGGGGGGGGGAGAGAGAGGGAGAGAGAGAGGGAGGGCTAGCGGCGAGAGAAAATGGGGGAAGGTTTGGGCGCGCGACTCTGTTTTGAGCGCGCGCCCAATTTTGGGCAAGACTAGACGGTGCTCTGTGGGCCCCACCATAATGTATGTGTTTCATCCATTCCGTCCATCCATTTTTACAAATCACATTAGGGCTTTATGCTAAAAATTAGAGGGATATAAATCTCAGGTGGTCCACACCACTTGAGAACAATAGTGATTGGATATCCACCATTAAAATCCTCCTAAGGCCCATTGTACTATTTATTTGACATCCAATCTGTTGATTTGGTTATACAGGACCAGATGAAGGGAAAAAACAAAAATCAACTTGATCCAAAACTTTTATGGCTATTGATCATATTTTTAATGGTCGACGCTCATTCAACATTGTTTCCTATAATGTGGTCCACTTGAGATTTGCATATATCTCATTTTTGGTCTCATATTGTAAAATTAGGTGTAAAAATATATGGACGGCATGGATGAAACACATACATCATGGTGGGAGCCATAGAGCACCGACCATCAGTCATTGGCTAGTGCCAGGGAGTAGTCAATTCGTTCCCAAGCGTACAGAGTAAATCCTATGAGATAAAAAATGATTTATTCATTTTATCCACTCCATCCATCCATTTTAACATATAATTCTATTACATAAGCTCAAAAATGAAGTCTATAAAAATTTGAAGTGGACCACATCATAGAAAATAGTATAAACTGAACGTCTACCATTAAAAAAATTGGGAGGCCACTGAAGTTTTGGATCAAGTTGATATTTTAGTTTTCCCTTCATCCATGTATTTGTGATCTATTGAACAGGTTGGATGACAAATAAAAATCATTGTAGGCCATAGGAAGATTTCAACGGTGGAAATCATTATTCTCACTATTTCCTATGGTATGGTCCACTTCGTCCACATCGTCCATTTGAGAGAGAGAGAGAGAGAGAGAGAGGACAGAGAGCGAGAGAGTGAGAGAGGGCGCGAGAGTGAGAGTGAGAGTGAGAGAGGACAGAGAGCGAGAGAGACTTCAAGTCTCTCTCACGAGCGGTCATGGGTCACATGGTCGGTGCTCTGTGGGCCCCACCATGATGTATGTGCATGTTTCATCCTTGCCATCCATCGATTTTTCATTTCATTTTATGGTATGAGATAAAAAATGAGGTATATCCCAATCTCAACTGGACCACATTATAGGAAATAGTGTTGAATGAGTGTCGACCATTAAAAACCTTTGGGGGCCATACAAAGTTATGGATCAATCTGATATTTTTTTCCCTTCATCTGGGCCTGTATGACCTAATCAACAGATAGGGTGTTAAATAAAAAGTATAGTGGGCCTTCGGAGGGTTTTAATGGTGGATAACCAATCACTATTGTTTTCATGTGGTGTGGTCCACTTGATATTTATATCCCTCTCATTTTTGGTATCAGGCCCTAATATGATTTGTAAAAATGGATGGACGACATGGATGAAACACATACATCATGGTGGGACCCATAGAGCACCGACCAACATCCAAAATTGGTTACTCGCCTCGATCATACTACATATGAGAAAGATATTAGGCAAATAAGATTGATCAACAATTTGAGTGAATTTTGATTTAAACATCTGAAGTTATTTACTCTTCAATTTGAACTAATTAGATTGTCTAAAAACAGTTAAAGGTTGTTCATAATATCAAAAATATATGAATGAATAGAAAACACAAAAATCATCTTGATCAAAAACTTTTATGGCCTCCAAGAAATTTTAAATGGTAGAGGTTCAATCACACTATTTCCTGTGGTGTAGTCCACTTGAGCTTTGGATATGCTTCCTTTTTGTTCTTTAGAACTCAAATTATCTATTAACATGGATGAATGGAGTGGATAAAATAAATAAATAAATAACGGTGGACCCCATAGAGTTTACTCTGGTAAGGGTAACGAGTAACTGACTTAAATGTAATGGAGAAAGGGTTTCCTTAAAACATTCATAATCATATATTGGGCCCCACTATGATGTATGTGTTGTATCCACACCGTCCATCCATTTTGAGATATTATTTTAGGGCATGACCCAAAGAATGAGGCAGATAAAAACATGTAGTGGACCTCACCACAGAAAACCCAAATACAGCAATTAGGGATTTCGAATCCCAAATCCCAAATTGGGAATTTCAGATCCCCATCCCCAATTCCAGACACGATTAGGGATTTCAGAACCCAAATCCCTAATCCAGTTACAATTAGGATTTCAGATCCTTAATCCCCTATATTCGTTCATGAATTAGGGATTTAAATCACACAATTAGGGATTACAAGATCCAGTTTCCAGAGCTCGGATTGGAATCTAATAATTGGAGATTTTTATATACCCTTACCTGTATTTCTGGGAGATAGCCATGGATTCCATAGCCGACATCTCTGCTGGTCTTCTATGTCTCTTCATCTCCAAGATCCCGGCCTTACACTTCATCTCCATCACAACCAGCACCTCCACCTCTCTCTACAGCAGCTATTATCGTCGCAAGGAGAGGGTCTCCTAGCAGATGCTGGTGGCATACATGATTTTTTTTTAAAAAAAAGGCTCTCTTTAATCAACTCAGTCACATAACATGATTTTTTTAATGTTCCAAATACATTAATGAAGTTAAAGAATGAATATATAATTTACAAGAATTTTTTAAAGAATACAAACATTAATTTTTGATGGCACAACCCCAAATACACTTTTCTCTACTCGACCAAAAAAGGAGAAGATATGGGATGATGGAAGAGCCAGCAAGCAACCATGAGATGTGCCGGGTTGAAAATTTCTCTCATTTGGATTTATGCACAACTCTGAAAGGGTAACCCATGGATTTCAGAAAAAATGTGTGTGGGGGACCACAAATCTAATGAGGAATGAAAGCGAAGGAATGTAGCAAAAATTCTGCTGAAAGAGAAGAAAAACTCTCCCATGATCAAAAATTTCTTCCACTGAATGCTCTAATAACATTAAAAAATTTAGAAAGGTGTATTGAATATGAAAAGTGTGATGGGATCACTTTCATGAATTATCATATGTTTTCTCAAGCCTTGTAGACAAAGTAATTGAATACTAGTTGTTATCTTTTACAAAGATAAAACCTATTCAAAATTTGAAAGACATTGCATTCATCTAACAATATTCAAGGGTGCATCTGGTTACATAAACACACCCTAAATTCTATACCATTGTATGAGATGCACTTTGACCATTGATAAAGATAAGAGTTTTCCTACAATACATCAAGACGCATTGCAATAGGATACATTAGTATTTTAGCTATAGGACTAGGGTCCTTTATGATAACCTAAATCATTTAGACAACATGATTCACCTTAGACAGGATGTTCAAAAATACTTCTAGATTAATGAAATATTTCAACCATTTAATTAGTCAAAAGTTAAGGGAGAAAATCTGTAAAAAAAAAAAAATTTTAAAAAAATTAAAAAAAAAAGAGTCAAATGATCAACTTGTTGAAATATTTCAATGAGAGGTAAAATTTCATTTTTGGGTCACTCAATCTAAGGTGAGACCTATCATATGAACGGCTTGGATCATTTTTTAATGATCCATGCCCAAAGGCTAAAGTACCAAACGCGTCTCATAATAGTAAATTCTCCTTTATTCTAAGAAACCGCGATGGGATTTAATTTTTTATTGATATAATTTGACCTTTAATCATTTAATTATTTTACTTTATTATCACTTATGGATGGTTATTGAAAGCTTAGGATCTTCCCATGTAGAAATTTGTGAAGGGACACGAACCCTAGGTCCACTATTGGGTTATGTCTGCTCCATCCATCAAGAAAATCCATCAAATTTAAAATACAAATTTTGAATTTTTATTTTAAAAATCTCAAAAATTTTCTCATATTTTAAATTTTTCTCAAAAATTTCAAAATGCCGATTTTTTTCTTCAAAAGCATTATTTTGTTCTCAAAATTTTTCTTAAACACAGTTAAAATTTCTAAACCTTTCAATATTCTTTTTCATGTGATATTACAAATCATTTAAATATTACCTTTTAATTAATTATATATATATATATATATACACTCATTTTTATCAACAAAAATATTTAAAAATTAAAACATTTTTACATTATTACCTGGCCGAAAAATGGGTTGGAGAAACATAGGGGCAACAACACATCATCCAAAATCTCGCTTTTGTTATCTAACTTTTTAATTTTTCTTATCAAAATACAAAATTCAGTTTTCTTTCTTAAAATATATATATATTTTTTACAATTTGTCAATTTTTTCACAAATTTGTTTAATTTTTTAAGTTTTCTTTTTAAAAATATCATTTTTTAAATTTAACTTTTGTTATATATCTTTTTAATTTTTCTTGTCAAAATACAAAATCTAGTTTTCTTTTTTAAAATATATATAGTATTTACAATTTGTCAATTTCTTCACAATTTTGTTTAATTTTTTAAATTTTCTTTTTCAAAATATCATTTTTTAAATATCACTTTTGTTATATAACTTTTTAATTTTTTTGTCAAAATACAAAATCTAGTTTTCTTTTTTAAAATATATATATTATTTACAATTTGTCAATTTTTTCACAATTTTGTTTAATTTTTTAAATTTTATTTTTCAAAATATCATTTTTTAAATATCACTTTTGTTATAACTTTTTAATTTTTTTTGTCAAAATACAAAATCTAGTTTTCTTTTTTAATATATATATATATATATATATATATATATATATATATATATATATATATATATATATATATATATATATATATATATATTTACAATTTGTCAATTTTTCACAATTTTGTTTAATTTTTTAAATTTTCTTTTTCAAAATATCATTTTTTAAATATCACTTTTGTTATATAACTTTTTAATTTTTGTTTTCAAAATACAAAATCTAGTTTTCTTTTTTAAAATATATATTTTTTTACAATTTGTCAATTTTTTCACAATTTTGTTTAATTTTTTAAATTTTCTTTTTCAAAATATCATTTTTTAAATATCACTTTTGTTATATAACTTTTAATTTTTCTTTTCAAAATACAAAATCTAGTTTTCTTTTTTAAAATATATTTTTTTTTTACAATTTGTCAATTTTTTCACAATTTTGTTTAATTTTTTAAATCTTCTTTTTCAAAATATCATTTTCTTATCGAATTTTCTCTTTTCAAAATTATCAACATTTTTTAAAGTTCTTAATTTTTATTTCAAAATCTAGATTTTTATAAAATTACATTTTTTTTTTTCAAAATCTAAATTTTTTTCTTAAACATTGTTAGTTATTTTTCTAAACTTTTTAACTTTTTTTTTTTTGAAATTCATAAATTTTTTTGTTCTTAATTTTTGACTTAGCATTAGAGACAGTTTACGACCATCTCTAATGCTGTAAGGAACTTATAAACCAGTAAAAGACGGCCGATGACCTTCTATAATTGAGACGGTTCTTGGCAATCTCAGATTACCAATAAAAGACGGCCAATGACCGTCTCTAATACAGACGGTCTTTGACCGTCTCAAATGACCGCATATGAGACGGTCAACGACCGTCTCTAATAGAGACGGTCCTTGACAGTCTCAAATGGAGACAGCTAAGAACCGTCCCTAGTACAGACAATATTTGGCAGTCTCAAATTATAGGAAAAGACGGTCAATGACCGTCTAAATTAGAGACAGTCCATGACAGTCTCAGATTACCAGTAAGAGACGGCCAATGACCGTCTCTAATACGGATGGTCTTTGATCGTCTCAAAAGGTCGCATATAAGACTGTTAGAAACTGTCTCTTATTCCAAACGTTCAATGGCCGTCTTTTATCCGCAGTTAACGACGGTTTTTGACCGTCTTAAATGATTTGTAGACGTTAAAATTTTTAAGACAATATTAAGGACAGTCAAGGGCCGTCTAAAAGTTTAGAGACGGTTTACGGCCGTCTCTAAAGTGTCTTTAAACCAAGCAATTTTAGAGACGGTCCAGAACCGTCTCTAAATCCGTCATTTTTTTCCATTTTTCACGTAGTGCATGTGCCTTTGGCGTTGGAGTTGAGCACAGAGGAAGGGGTACATGCCACAATTGTGAGATGATTCCCAGAGGGAGTGCAAGCGAGGGCATGCATCATTGTACATATCATCCTTGCATTAACAAGAGTACTTATGACTTAATTGTTGTACTGCTTTATCATTACTGCTTAACTGAATTGATAAAATGTTAACCTTTACTTTTATAGTTCCACTAAATTAGCTACTCATTCCCACTTGGGACGGTGTTTTAAAACACCACCTAGACTCTGTTTAGATGCAGGTCATGACGGAGTCTATACAGCTGAAATGGACTTCATGGATGAGGAGGAATTCTCTTACGCTCAGCTCTCAGGCGGGTCTACGTAGATCTCATGCTGATTCGACGGGATTATAGGGATTATTGGTTTACTTGGACATTCACATTTTGTCATGTTGTAAATTTTGGAACCATACATGTATTTATTTAGCCTGTAGCATGTTCATACTCTGGGGATTCATAACTACTAATATACTTTATATATATCTATCACAATCTTCCACTTGTTAAACTTAATCATCCCTGGATTATGATATGTTGTTTTAGTATAATCTCACTCATGTTTACATGCATTAACATGGACAACATCTAAACATCATTATCTATATTGCATAAGTGATGTTCTGAACCTTAGGATTTGAGCTTTACTCGACTCCCGAATTTCAGGGCGTTACAAGATGGTATCAGAGCATGATTTGGATTAAACTGGACCTGGGTTATGGTAACACGACGTACTCTGACGCACTCTAACTCAGGAGGGGGCAATGGAATTAGAAACCACATTAGAATCCCAAGTTTCGCCGACAGGCGAGATTGAATAGATCACGTGAATCGACTTAAGTCGCCTCTAGGCCGTCAGTCGACAGGTACGAGTCATTAGTTGACGAATTCCAAACCTATAAATAGATGTCCTTAGGCAATAGGTCAACCTTAACACCTTACTGACTTCGCAAAACTCAATCCTAAAGTCTAAAATCCCCTTTTAACCAATTTCCTTCAAAATCTCCCCTTTCGCCACCGTATTCTTCAAATCTTTCTAAGTCCTTTCATATTAGATATGAATACTAAAGTTTAAGTGATGAAGAATAATACTTATACTAAGATTTACTATAAATAGTAATTAAATAAATAAAATAGGTTTTTGACCATTATCCTTTTAGAATCTCATGAAATAAATAGGTTATTTGGATAGATCAGCTTCTCTTATACCAAAATCATATATGGCATGTCGTGTAACTCATTCCGGATTGAAAGATATGCCCATTTCAAAAAATGAGTGGCAAAACCACCACCAGGCGGGCGCGGTGCCATGGCATTGACCGCTGCGCACCGTGCCCGGTGCTCCAGCCGACCATGGCGCCACCGCGCTGAACGTGGCGCACCCTGGTCCAGCAGGCCATAGCGGGCCGGGTGGCCCGTTTTTTGTGATTTTTCTATAATTTCCGTCCGACTTCGAAAAATCATTTCTTCTTCGATATAACTCCGATTTAGGTGATTCAAAAGCCAAATTGAAGCTTGGTAAGTCTAGTTTTATATAAAAATAATTGAAAATATAATGAAAATTTTAATATTGTTACATATAGGTCATTGTGACAGCTATCTGAAAATCATTAGTTTGAACAGCTGCTGCTTCACGAATTTTCAGAATTTTTCTACAACACGAAATATAATGAAATTTGATGGAGATGAAGTAGACTTGATGACGAACTACTAGAAAAATAATTTAAATAATATACTAACTAAGTGCCAGAAAAGGCTACAGAACTACCCTAGTACATTAGGATTGAGGATTATATAAAATCTGGCAGTATAGGAAATCCAATAAATTAATAACGTGAACCCTAGGACCTCTTTAACTGGTGTAGAGCATATGTGTAGTGCTCGAGCATAGTTAAATTTAAGTTCGGGCAACTCAATTTCAATCAGACAACTTTTGACCCTAAGCGATAAAACAATTTCTTGTATTAGGAAGGGTGTGAAATCATCTAGTGTATGAGCGTAGACTTTAGATTACAACGATTGGATTGCCACTACTCATAAATTAAGACTAGGCTACTGGTTATACTAAGGAATGTAAAAGACTGATTATGCTCAGATAATTGAAAGATAAACTTAGTTAGTTGGCTTGATTAGGTTGGAATGAGACATCATTCCTTCGTTGGACCCACCTCGATACTTATGGACTTCTTTAATAACTCTTCGGAAGGATGTTTTGATTTGAAACTACTCACACATAGAGAAACTTATATATCCTTCGGATTGAACATCAGGTCAAATCAACACACCCCTTAGAATTGCCTTCCCAATGACTTATTACAATCAGGAACACGGAGTAGAGGAACTATATATAAGCAAAGTATTCGTGGTTTGAATCGAATTCTCAATCCTGGTAGTTACCAATGAACTCAATGCTCTGATCAAGCAGAAGATCAAGATCAACTAGGGTCAAGAACTGATACGACAATTTTTTGTCATGGCTAGGCAGAAGGTCTATATATCCGGCTCAGACCCATTACACAACTTTCCTTCCGTGTTAGCTCAACCACTTATAACCACAAGTTTATTACTTCGACTTTGAGAAGTATTGAGAATATATAGCCAATAACAATTTTTCTTTTTAAGCCCAAGAAATTTCTCAAATGGGCAATAGATAGTTAGGAATTAGGTCTCAAATCACAGAACATTCTGGCATACATATTGTGCATACGAACTTAGAAGGATATTCTGCCCGTTAACCTATTTTGTCCAAATTCCTTATATATTATTAAGGTATTGAAATGGACAAGCTATATGTCCTAGAGGGGGGGGGGAGGGGTAAATAGGACAACGCCAAATTTAAAATAATTACAACGAAATATAATAAAGAGATAGCCAAATAAAATAAACCAATTCACAATGCTGAAATGAAATAAGCAACCTCAATAAACAAGTATTGAGAGATTGATACAAAAGTTATTCTAAGGACAACCTTACACCAAAAACCAAAGTTTATGGTAGGACAACCTGATTTCTAGAAAAGTCTTATATCAAGAACCCAAATCGAAGAGGAAAAAATAAAACTATACTGAGGAATAAAATGCAATCTCAAATATTGATTGTTCTAAGGACAACCATGCACCATAAAAATGGTAGGGCAACCTTACTAGAACAAGTAGAGAAACTGAAGCTCAAACAAATAAAGGAATAGCAAGAGATAAATTGCGGAAATATAAATCTAAACTATTACAACATTCCACACTGAGCTTGAAATAAAATGATTACAACATTCACATCCACATACATTCCACAGCTAAATAATCAAAGATAAGAAAATGAAGCACACATCCACATAACACAAAGAGTTATAGTGGTTCGCCTGTGTGTACACCAACTATTCAACAACAGCCACACAGAATGCTACTCCACTCTTAATATCCTCACACAGGGGATATTTGCGTTCACTATCAAATAGGTTTTCACAGGTTCACCCAAAACCTTCACAATTGGGTCTCTTTCAAAGGGCTTACACAATTCAAAAACCCTCACTTTTGAGTTTTCTGGCTCTCCTCAGATAACCAACAACTTTGAGATTTTTCTAGCTTAACCTCAAATAAAACCAAATACAGTAAATTACACAAAATGTAAAATACCTATTTTTTTTCTTTGTTGTAGCAGACTGGAAGAACCAAGTCGGAGTAGAGATTTGAATTTCAAAGTTCAATGTCCAATACTCACTATATAATGGAACTTCTATATAATGGTTCTAAGTTCTAACAGATTTTAAATTAAAACAAAAGGGCTAGCTTTAATTGATTTTGATTCCAGAAAAAGGAAAACAACACTTCCTCTTTTCAAATCAGATTGGAATACAAGAAACAAAATGAATTTAAAAAGCTAAAGAAAGAAAATATTAAATATGTACACTTAGCTTAAAATAGAGCATAGACGAATCTCTCAGAAGGCTGAATTAAATCAGCTTGAATTTTATGTTTTATTCTGAGATTCATGCTCTATTTATAGGAGAACAAATCACGTCTTCGACTGGTCTTAAGTCGCTACGACTGGTCGTAGGACCAACTGATATTTAAAAATTCAAGCACGATAGGATAAGGCAGTTTCACGACTGGTCGAAGATAGTCTACGACTGGTCGAAAGTTTCTTACGACTAGTCGAAGCAAGTCAAATTTCATCGCTGGAGTTTAAGTCGAAGGTCTACGGCAGGTCGAAGAAGCTGTCGACACTGTTCATACGACTAGTTGAAGAGACCCCAGGACTAATCGAAGCTAAACAGAAAATATTCGAATATTGCAACAAACTTACAACTGGTCCAGGAAATACTAAGACTGGTCGAAGCAATGCTAGGACTGGTCGAACAAAGTCCATAACTAGTCTTAGAATAGACCAAACTCACTTATAAAAAAGATATGACTTATGTATCCAAAATGGCCTACTCTAAAGGTCAACCTAAGGTCAATCATACCTCAATAGTGAGGTAAGGACATTAAAACTTAAAGATGAGTGACCTTAAGCATAATGCAACTTGAGATCTTGATGTAGCTTTGAACTTGAAAGCATCTTGAGATCTTGAATTATACTTGTCTTGAACTAAGTCAAACATTCTCACATTCTCGAGTCTTGACTTGTGAACAATGCTTATCTATCGTAGCTGATCTTGTGAGACTTTTGTCTTGACTTGACATACCATTTGTAGAGCTTTGTTCTTCACATATGCAAGCTTCATAATAAGATACATACAGTGTCTTTTGGCACCACAAATTTGACAATATAGGGAAGCTATCAACTATAGCACTTACAATCTCCCCCTTTGTCAAATTAGTGACAACATTAGTGACAAAACACACGTACAAGATATATTTCACAAAACAAAATATCTAGTTAATGGTTAACGAATCGTGCACCAATTAATATCAACCGACACATATACATAATAGCATGAACCTGCAAATCAATTCAATTCAAGATATTCCACCTCAACATATACTACTCCAACTCCCCCTGAGTAACATACATCTATTAAAAACATCCAACATTCTCCCCCTTTTTGTCACAAGAGGACAAAGGAAGCAATGAAGAAATAGTTGAGGAGTGAAAAAGAGAGGAAATATGTAAAAAAGGATAATTCAACACATATAATTCAAAATTAGAGTTAAGGCAACAGTAGCAACCAGCGCACAAACAGAAAGATTGTAGAGACATAAAGTTATTACAGTCCAGTAAAATAAAAAGAACTAATCTGAACCAGATGAAGGAGTAGGGATGGAAGGATCAAGTTGATGCATTCCCTTGTTCAAGCGCCTAAGATATTTGCGCATATACTTGAACTGTAAATCATGGGCAACATTCATGCTATCAATTTTAATATTCATATTTTCAACTTTCTCTTCCAATCCACGCAAACGTGCATTAAACTCAGAAGGTGCATAATCAGGATCATTAGCGGAATCAGAATCAAGTTCTTCAAAAATGTCGTCCATGTTAATATCATCAGGAGGAAGATCATCAGCTTCTTCCTCATGTCCAGCTTCGGCACCAGCATTACCAACACCTTGACCAGGAAGCATATCCAACTTCATCTTATTAAGATTAGTATTGTTAAAAATCAAATGATGGATAGGGGCTTCTTTAACAGGCGTGTCGACTAACATATGCTTAGCCAACATAGTCATCAAATAAGCAAACGGGATGTCACTGTGACCTGGATGAAGTCAAAACTGAATAATGTGGTGACAAATCAATGATGGTAAACAGATATTAGCACCTCTGGCAACAGCATGAAGAACACGAACCATGAAAGACGTCAATTCGGATTTATTGCCCGATTGAGGATACAAGTTGGATACAAAAATCTTGTGAAGAATTCTGTATTTGGGTAACAAAAATTTTGAAGGGAGCGCATTCCCTTTATGTGTCCATTGAATGCCCAAATTGCATAAGTCTCTAGTAAGCATGCGTTTTTCAGTTACAAAGGGTTTGTCAGATAAGGTATGGATAGGAATGCCCTCATCATTCACAGGAATTTTCATAAGAGCTGAAGTCAAATGACAATCAACATCAAAGAGTCCTTCTCTTGTGGCAATATTAAAAGTTAAATTTTCCAGAGAAAAAGTACTTGTGCATGCAAACATGGACTGGGCAATGGACCGGTATGCAGGCCCAACCCTAATGCAATAAGTTATCCCATCCTACAGTCTGAAGAATATGAAGGATATCAAATGGAGCAACATGATTAACAGAAACAGGATGTTCAACAATAACATTATACAATTTGATGTCTCGAACATAAGACGGATCATCATCGGGGGCTCGAAGATGACGCTTAGTAAGAGGAGTAGATCTGGATGAAGATGGACCATGGGATGTTGTCTTTTTACCTTTAGAAGCCATTTGCAACAAAGATTTCAAGAAAACAAAGAGTTGCAAAGGATTGAGAAGTGGGTTTTCTCAAATCAGATTTTGGGAGTAGAAAAACCCCAAATCTCAACAAAACTAGAAATAGACAACTTCAAGTAAGAAATAGAAACAAACTTGACACAAATCCACAAGAAATAAGCAAATGGAACACTAACCTCGAAGGATTTGGAAGGTGGGTTCGACTGGTCAGGCGTCGGCTAGTCGGAGAAGAAAGATGAAATAAGGAAGAAATGAAAATTTCCCCAATTTAAGCCAATCACCGCGCTTTATGACTGGTCATGGGTTGGCTTCGACCGGTCATGCCACGACAGGTCGAGGAAATCTACGACTGGTCGAACATCACCAAAAATATTATTTTATGCATATTTCACAAAAAAATGAATTTTAATATAGCAAATATATACACTATGATACAAATAGGCATAAATAATCATTTTAGAATGCACGTACTAAGATCAAATTTTATTTTATTAAACGTGCTTTTATCTAGTGGTTTAGTGAAAATGTCAACACGTTGATTCTCGGTAGGGATATATTCTAAAGATATAACTTTTTCTTCTACTAATTCACGAATATAATGAAATCTAATGTCAATGTGCTTAGTACGAGAATGTTGAATTGGATTTTTTTAAATATTTATGGCACTGGTATTATCACAATATAATAACATAGAATCCTATTTAATTCCATAATCACTTAACATACGATTCATCCAAATAAGCTGTGTACACGCATTACCAGCTGCAATATATTCAGCTTCAACAAATGAAAGTGATATAAAACTTTATTTCTTGCTAAGCCAAGAAACTAAACAGTTTTCAATATAAAAGCAACCACCACTGGTAGATTTTCTATCATCAAGATTACTAGCCCAGTCAGCATTCGAGTACCCAGCTAATTGAACACTAGTGTCATGAGGATACCAGAGACTGAGATTAACAGTACTTGCGACATATCGCATAATTCGTTTAACAGCAATTAAATGCGATTCTTTAGGATCAGATTGATATCTAGCGCAAATACCTACCCTTAAAGCAATATCAGGTCTACTAGCAGTTAAGTAAAGTAAACTACCAATCATACTCCGATATAATTTCGGATCCACATTTTTACATGCAGAATCTTTTGAGAGTTTCAAGGTTGTACTCATAGGAGTATCAAAATTCCTACCATTCTCAAATCCAAATCTCTTAATCAAATTCATAGTATATTTAGATTGAGAGATGAACATTCCATCAGGTCGTTGTTTTACTTGTAACCCAGGGAAATAATTCAATTCCCCAACCATGCTCATTTCAAACTGAGATTTCATCAAATATGCAAACTCAATAGTCATGTCAGTACAGGTAGATCCATAAATAATATCATCAACATAGATTTGAACCATTAAAATATCGTCATTATGTTTCTTAATAAATAATGTTTTATCAACACTTCCCATTTGAAAGTTATGACTGAGTAAAAACTTAGTCAATTTCTCGTATCATACTTTGGGAGCTTGTTTTAGACCATAGAGAGCTTTTTTGAGACGGTATACATGATCAGTAAGCTTTGGATCTTCAAACCCTATAGGTTGTTCAACATGTACTTCTTCATGTAAATCGCCATTTAAAAAGGTACACTTTACATCCATTTGAAAAATTTTAAACTTTCTAAAGCATGCAATAGATATAAAAAGTCTGATTAATTTAAGATGAGCAACTGGAGCAAAGGTTTCATCATAATCAATACCTTCAATTTGAGTGTACCCTTGTACAACTAATCTTACCTTGTTTCAAATAATATTCCCAAGCTCGTCAAACTTATTTTTAAAAATTCACTTTGTTCCAATAATATGTTTATCTTTTGATCTAAGAATAAGATACCAAACATTATTTCGAACAAATTGATTAAGTTCTTCTTGCATAGCAACTATCCAATTTTCATTAGCAAGAGCTTCTTTTACGTTAGATGGTTCTATCTGGGATGTAAAATATACATAATTACATATATCCTCAAGTTGTTTACAGGTACGAACACCAGTGAGAGGGTTTCCAAGAATCTGTGTGGTTGGATGATCTTTAACAGTCCTCAATTCAGAATTAGGCTGATTAGATGAAGTATCAGGTTTATCAATTATAAGAACTTCATCATTATCTGGACTTGAGACTGGTGTGTTTAAGCAATCATCGATGACCACATTAATGGATTCTTGAATCACACCGGTCCTTTTGTTCAGAACCCTATAAGATCGACTGTTTAAAGAATATACTAGAAAGATCCATTCATCACTCTTAGTATCAAACTTTCCCAGATTTTCACGATCTCGTAAAATATAGCACCTGCTGCCAAAAACTCGAAAGTATTTGATAGTAGGCTTTTTATCGAACCACATTTCATAAGCCATTTTATTATTACCTTTACTAGTGTAAACCCAGTTAACGATATGACAAGCTGTATTGATAGCTTCAGCCCAAAGATTCTTAGAGAGCTTTATGCTATTTAACATGACATTAGCCATTTCTTGAAGCACTCTATTTTTCCTTTCAACTATACCATTTTGTTGTGGAGTTTTGGGGGCTGAGAATTCATGTAATAATCCCTGGTCACTACAAAACTTCTCAAAACCGCTATTCTCAAATTCAAATACATGATCGCTACGAATCTTACTGACTTGAGAACTCTTTTCAGTTTGAATCCTTTTGAAAACCTTTTTAACTTCTTCAAGGGTTTCTGATTTGTCCCTTAAGAAAACAACCCATGTATATCTGGTAAAATCATCTACAATTACCAAGATATATCTTTTGCCACCTCGACTTTCCGTCCTTATAGGTCCTACAAGATCCATATGGAGAAGCTCAAGTGGTCTTGATGTGGTATTGGAATTCATCTTTTTTTGTGAGTTCCTTGTTTGTTTGCCAATCTGGCATTCACCACATATTTTATCAAATTTTTGCAGTTTGGGTAGACCTCTTATAAGTTCTCATTTGTTCAATCTATATAGATTTCGGTAATGTACATGTCCAAGACGTTTATGCCATAAATCAGTTTCGTCTGTATGGACCATGTAACAAGATTGACTAGTTGAGCTGGATTCACTTACAATATAGCAGTTTTCAGACGTTCTACGTCTAGTTAAAATTACCAAACCCTTATTATTTAGAATCTCACAACATTGATTAGAAAATCTTACACTATGGTTATTATCGCATATTTGAGATATGCTAAGCAAGTTATGTTTTAGGCCTTCAACATATAAAATATTTTTGAACAAAGGGAGGTTATGAAGATGAATCGTACCTTAGCTCATAATCTTGCAGTTGCTGCCATCACCAAATGTGACTGAACCATCAGTCACGTCTTTAAGATCGGTCAATAGAGCCTTTTCTCCTGTCATATGCCTTGAGCATCCACTGTCTAAGTACCACTTCGAATGGCTTGTAGCTTTGAAAGCAGTGTGGGCAACCAAGCAAGTAACTTTAGGAACCCATTTCATTACTGTTTTGGGTTTAGGAGTATAGTTGGTCTTCTTGTATTTGTGATTTTTGTACAAATGACCCACTGAGTTAGATTTGAAGAACTCCTTAAGCAAATCAACTATTTTTTCAACTAAAGGGTTTTGGTTTTGATTTTTGTAAATGATATGATAATCCCTGGTTTTGAAAGATTGAAAAGTTTTAACATTTTTATAAAACTTTTGACTTGAACTTTTCTTATTTGAGTTAGAGGATTCTCCTTTTACAAACTTGGGAGGAGTATTCTTCTGTTTAGGAGGTATATTTTTGTCGTAGCCCAAAGCAGATCGGTCGCCACATTTTCTTGATCTAGTTAAAAGTTTTTCTAATTTTGAATCACCTTGGACATACCTCCATGTATCCTTTAAACTCAAAAGAGAAGAGACTTCAAGTTTAAGTTTATCATTTTCAGATCTCAGATTTTCAATAAGGGTGGTTTTGAAATCTAGATCACTTTTGCATTTTTTAAAACAACTGAAAGATGAGATTTTTCTAAAACAAGAGACTCAAATCTTTCTCTAAGCCCTGAAAACCTTTCTTTTTGAAGTTTTAGTTTAACGGCAATTTTACAACTTTCCTTATATAGGGCATTATAAGCATCTTAAAGATCTTCTTCATTATCATGATCACTATTCAGATTTTCTTCACTGGTTGAATCATCATGATCTGAAAAAGTGAACTTGGCTATAGTCATAAGGGCCTTAACTTCATTGCCCGACTCGATTTCAGAATCTTCTGATTCAGAAGAGGCTGCAGTGCCAGAAGATTCATCCTAAGTAGCCAACATTCCTTTCTTTTTAGGTTTGTCCTTTTTTGGACACTTGTTTGATAGATGCCCATATTCTTAGCAGTTGTAACAATGACTATCGATCTTTCAAAGATTTCCAAGATTTAGATCTTTTCTTATCATTCAATTTTTAAAAATCAACCTTCTTTTTACTTTTGAAAATCTTGTAGAACTTTTTTGTTAAAAGAGCCATATCGTCTTCAGAATTTTCTAAATCAGAATTTTCTTGAGAAACACATTTGAAAGACTTAAGGGCTATTGATTTACCTTCAGAAGCTTTAAAAGTTAACTCGTAGGTTTGTAAAGACCCAACCAACTCTTCTACCCTCATGTTGTCCATATCACGAAGTTCCTGGATCGCGGTTACCTTAGAATTGAATCGTTCAGGTAGTGACCGTAGTATCTTTGCACACACTTTACTTTCTAAGATTTTATCGTCAAGACCCCACATGGAGTTCACAATGTCATTTAATCTAGTGTAGAAGTCCATAAACATTTCATTTTCCTCAATGTGAATTTCTTCAAATTTAGTTATGAAGAGTTGGACTTTAGATTTTTTAACAATTGAAGTACCCTCGTGTGTCATTTCTAAAATATCTCAAGCTTGCTTTGCATTATCACAGGATATTATTCTTTTGAACTCATCCAGTGATAGTGCGCAAGTGATTGTATTTAGTGTTTTTGCATTGGCACTACTCTCACTTTTCTGAAGAGTGGTCCATGAGAAAAATGGTGTTACTCTTATTGATTTTGAACCATCGATACCAGTTACTTCAGTGGTAGGTGGGTTCCATTCAGTCATTGTAGCAAGCCACATGTTCTCATCCATTGATTTGAGGAAAATCCTCATCCTGGCTTTCCAATAGGCATAGTTGGAGCCATCAAAGGGTGGAGGCCTAGTGACTAAAAGGCTATCAAAATTTAACATCTTTTATATATCTTAGATCGCTAGCTTAGGAAATAAATCCAAGAATAACAAATAAAAGTGAGCTATTAGGCTCTGATACCACTTGAAATGGCCAAGCTATATGTCCTAGAGGGGGGGTGAATAGGACAATGCCAAATTTAAAATAATTACAATGGAATATAATAAAGAGATAGCCAAATAAAATAAACCAATTCATAATGCTGAAATGAAATAAGCAACCTCAATAAACAAGTATTGAGAGATTGATACAAAAGTTGTTCTAAGGATAACCTTACACCAACAACCAAAGTTTATGGTAGGACAACCTAATTTTTAGAAAAGTTTTTGTATCAAGAACTCAAACCGAAGAGGAAAAAATAAAACTATAATAAGGAATAAAATGCAATCTCAAATATTGATTGTTCTAAGGATAACCATGCACCATAAAAATGGCAGGGCAACCTTACTAGAACAAGTAGAGAAACTGAAGCTCAAACAAATAAAGGAATTCTAAGACCCGTATCCTAGTTCGTACTGTTCCGTCGAATCCCGCGATCTTTTTCGTCGAAGTCAGGCAATCTGCCACTGATAACCGACGTTTGCGATCGACCCTAAGTCGTATCCTGTAGAATTGAGTCGACTTAATCCGAGACCTGTATCATTACGACCGCACCGTCACCGCAGTTCCAATGCCGCGACTCGCGCACCGATCCGATACCCAAGCCGGAAGATGTTGGCCGGCGTTTATTTCAAAGAAACGTCGTGCTTTTACGATCCCAAGAGAATCTCTACAATATGTCAAATCAATCCCATCAATCACCCCTCATGTCAAGTACAAAGCACCCCCATGCTTCCTTTCTCCATAAGTAAAGCAACCACAAAAGTCAACCAATCCATCACCTCACCCATCACTCACATCTATCACCCATCTCCCATCACTTCTCTTACAACCACCACACCTCTCTATCTTTTCCTTCACAATTCCAAGCAAAGTGCACCCACGTCCAAGCTCTTCCCATGTCGAGAAAAGTGCATGTGTGAGGCCCACCTTTTCCATCCCAAAAATCCATCATCTTAGCCCTCCATTTCTCATCTCTTCCGTCAAAGAGGAGCACAAGAAGATAGGCATTCTAACGGACCGATTAGATCGAAAGGTGGGTATTGTCCATAGGCCTAGATTTCATTTTTATGATGAAGGGCCAAGTGAGGCTTACCGATTGATGGTACGGATCTCACTTGAGACCCTAGATGTGGCCGATGGCCCACCTTGATCTTCATGATTATTCCATGATGGGGCCATTCTCCATGGATCCCTTTATGATGTTTATTTTATTGCATGAATAGGGTCATCTAGACCTTCCATTTTGGTGGAGAAAGGATCTCCACCGTTGATTTTCAATTTGATGGGCCCACGAGTAATGGGACCCACTTGATGTACGATTGATTGTAAGGGAAGGCTCATAGTGGCGGAGCCCTCCATCATGCGTGTCCCATCTCCCTCTCTATCTCTCTCTCTCCCTCTCTTTTTATTTATTTATTTATTTATCTTTGTGTGTGATGAGGTGGTCATGTGGCCCATTTGGATGGACCCCACCTTAATGTATGTTTTATACATGCCATTTATCCATTTGGTGGCCTACCTGAGTAGGGCCCACCTTGAGCATGTGTGACGCCCAGACGTCCAGGGACGTCCTTGGACTAAAATAAAAACACAAATATTCGCTTGGTAGGAAGCAATGGGGTGGGCCACTTGTATAGGCCCCACCTTGATACATAAATGGAATCCACGCCGTCCACCCCGTTCCCAAGCCCATTTTAGGCATTGAACCGAAAAAGGAAGTCGATCCGACTTTCGAGCGGGCCATACCTTTGAAAATAGTGATTTTTCACCGTTGAAACATATTTTAATTTTTCTACACGCCAAAACATGCCCAATATTGGGCTTGATGGATTTGTTATGGACTGTGGGAAGCAGTAGACGAGGCGGATTCTTGCAATGTAGGCCCCACACGTGAAAAACCACGAAAATACAGCGTTTTCAAAAAAAAAAAAGGGGCAGCGCCTGCTGCTGCGTTTTGATGGACGACCAACAGGGTCCCACGGCTCCAGCTGTGGGCCCCACTGTGATGTATATCTGTCATCCAAGCCGTTCATATGGTGGGCCCCTGTGGCATCGGGCCGTCCTCCAAAAATCAGCCATATCCAATGCTCAGGTGGCCCACGTCAAAGGAAACAGTGGGATTGAACGTACACCATTGAAACCCATTTTGGGTCCATAGAAGTTTTGGATCAAGATGAAATTTGTTTTTCCTGTTCATCCAGGTCCGCATGACCTTACCAACGAGTTGGATGTCAAATTTACATTATGGTGGGCCCCACATGGGACCCACAGAGATGTATGTGTTTTGCTTCCACCGTCCGCCGTCCACTATGATGTCTGTGTTTCATCCCCACCATCTAGACGGACGGTGGAGCCCACTATGATGTGCGTGTGAGCCTCTATGTGTGTGAGTGTGTGATGTGTGTGTGAGCATGTGTGTGTGTGAGAGTGTGTGTGTGAGTGTGTGTGTACACATAAATATATATATTATATTATATATAATATTGTATATATACTATATATAAATTATACATTATATTATGTATAATATACAAGATGGTGGGCCTTCATGTGGACCCCACCATGATGCATGTGTTGCATCCAATCTGTCCATCCATTTCTAAAGCTTATTTTTGGGCATGAGCTAAAGAATGAGTCAAATCCATAGTTCAGTGGACCCCACCCCTGATGCATGTGTTGCATCCAATTTGCCCAACCATTTTGAAAGCTTATTTTAGGGCTTGAGACCAAGAGCAAGATAGATCCAGGATTAGGTGGGCCACATTATAAAAAGTAGTGGGTTTGAACGTCCACCATTAAAACCCTTGGGCCACCCATTTTGGACCAATATGATATTTGCTTTTCCCCTTTCAGGTCATTGTGACCTTATGATCAAGTTGGATGGGGAATAAATGTTATCATGGGCCTTGGGATTTCAATGGTGGAAATCATTATCACCACTTATTTGGTTGTGACCCATTTGATGTACGTATGGGGCCCAATTGGTGTTACCCATCTGATATACATAAGGCCCATGTAATGTGGGCCCTTCTTAATGTCTTTGTGGCCCATTGGTGTGGCCCACCTTAATATATATGAGGCCCATTTGAATTGGCCCATCTTGTTGCATTTGTGTCCCGTTGTTGAGACCCACTGTGATGTGTATAGGGCCCATGGGTTGAGGCCCATTGTGATGTATTAGGGCCCATGGGTTGAGACCCATTGTGATGTATAAAGGCCCATGGGTTGAGACCCACTGTGATGTGTATAGGGCCCATGGGTTAAGGCCCATTGTGATGTATTTGAAGCCCATAGGTTGAGGCCCATTGTAATGTGATTCCACTGTGGTTTATGTGTTGACCTTTATGGCGGGTCATGCCTTGGGAGCAATGTTGGTTTGACATCCACATTGTAAGGATAATGTTGGTTAAATGTCCGTATTGTACTTCTCCCTAGGGCCCATTAATAGGCCCATACTTGTTGTGTATAGGCCATCAAGGCCCATCTTCGTTGTAAGGATAGTTCATCACCATATAACATGCTTAGTATAACTCCATGATTCATGCCCAACGCATCATATGTATGCTTGATATGAGGAATGTTTTGATCATAACATACGCCATTGGGCAGACTATTTACGGGACTCCTTATGAGACAGAGTGCCCACATTATCGCGCCGTACACGCAGGATTACTACATGACTGGATAGTGTGACTCATGCATCTTGCATATGTGTGACTTGATCATTATACGCCCTAGCGACATCAGGGTCGTGGCCTCCACAGGCACATCATGGATGGCTAGATGGGACACTGAAAATATTTGATTCTAGTACTGTGGGCACTTAGGATGTCCTTGGGTGAAAATCTCAGAACCTCCAAGGCCAGGAGTAGCCCCAATGTCTGGACCGAGTAGAACATGAGCGCCCGAGTGCCGAATACCAGTAGGCCGCATCTCTCACTGTGTTGTGGTTGGTTGGGAGGGGGTGTGGCCTTATCTACCCTAGTGAGGGGGCTATAAGCTAGGCTGAGTATGACCAGCTCGTAAATGGGTCCGCTATCGACGAGCCGGGTAGGTATTGGCAGACTACTGGTCAGGAGGATAGTGAGGTCTATTCTGCTCGCTGGGCTGTGCAGCTAGGGAGGAGGCAGTCGGTGTGGAATATAATAGACCCGGTGATTTCCCCAGAGAGCAACCGTACTGAGATGTGGACTTATTGAAAAGGAATTGCATATCCATTCATTCATTCATTCACTATCCACTCGGGCTAGTGGTGTGTAACTATTTGTTACGTGTACCTTCGCATGGCCATGATTTTGGTTGGTGTCGCGACTAACCTAAGATCAGGAGTTTACCAGATTGTGTCTGACTATCCAAATTTAGGTATGGGACTGGTTTGGATAGAAGTCCCTTGTGATGGACCCCATAGCCTGTGATACTTTGTACTATCATCCTGACTTCACATTCCTGCATGGTCATTTCATTCACACCGCATATTACATTGCATCTGCAGTACTTAGCATTTTGGGTTACTATATTTTTGCACTTATATGGCCTAGATGGGGTTGATCGTATTCGTGGCTCATAAGGATTTACATATTGCATTGCATCCTCAGCATCTGTTATTGTCTTATTATGTTTTGCATCGCATAACCTTAGTACGGCTGATAGTATTTATGGACTTACCAGTATACTTCTACTTACTCTGATGTCATATGATTCATGATCTTGTTAGTATTTCTGCTTATCCCAATGATGTATGATTTATGTGTTTTATGGTATACTTGGCACTTATCTTGTGCAACACTTTCACCACCCTCTAAGCTTTTGTAAGCTTATGCACGATAGATGCGTGCAGGTGGAGTTAGGTTGCAGCAGCATTGAGCTTGGAGCACGCAGCTGTCCTCTGGAGCTTTGATTTTGATATATGTATATCTCTTTCAACAGTGTATTCAAATGATTATATTAGTGGATATGTGATGATGATATTGCCTTTATGATTTGGGTATACTTGTGGTTATGCTTTATTACAAAAAAAAAAAAAAAAACCATACTGAAAATCCTCCTTGTAGAATCCCAGGATTGGAATCTGGCGTATAGGCACTGGGAACTGAGAATGGGGTACTACGGAGGCTGTCGGCACCGGATTCGGTGATCGGGAATTTTATAAGCCCGTTTTCAGAGTTTGCGGCGTGACAGGAATAGCAAGAGATAAATTGGGGAAATATAAATCTAAACTATTACAACATTCCCCACTAAGCTTGAAATAAAATGATTACAACATTCACATCCACATACATTCCACAGCTGAATAATCAAAGACAAGAAAATGAAGTACACATCCACACAACACAGAGTTATAGTGGTTCGCCTGTATGTACACCAACTGTTCAACAACAGCCACACAGAATGCTACTTCACTCCTAATATCCTCACACAGGGGATATTAGCGTTCATTATCAAATAGGTTTTCACAGGTTCACCCAAAACCTTCACAATTGTGTCATTTTCAAAGGGCTTACACAATTCAAAAACCCTCACTTTTGAGTTTCTGGCTCTCCTCAGATAACCAACAACTTTGAGATTTTTTTGGCTTAACCTCAAATAAAACCAAATACAGTAAATTACTCAAAATGTAAAATACCTATTTTTTCTTCTTTGTTGTAGTAGCCCGGAAGAACCAAGTCGAAGTAGAGATTTAAATGTCAAAGTTCAATGTCCAATACTCACTATATAATGGTTCTAAGTTCTAACAGATTTTAAATTAAAACAAATGAGCTAGCTTTAATTGATTTTGATTCCAGAAAAAGGAAAACAACACTTCCTCTTTTCAAATCAGATTGGAATACAAGAAACAAAATCAATTTAAAAAGCTAAAGAAAGAAAATATTAAATATGCACACTTAGCTTAAAATAGAACACAGACGAATCTCTCAGAAGGCCGAATTAAATTAGCTTAAATTTTATGTTTTATTCTGAGATTTGTGCTCTATTTATAGGAGAACAAATCACGTCTTCGACTGGTCTTACGTCGCTACGACTAGTCGTAGGAACAACTGATATTTGAAAATTCGAGCGCGATAGGATAAGGCAGTTTCACAACTAGTCGAAGATAGTCTACGACTGGTCGAAGGTTTCTCACGACTAGTCGAAGCAAGTCGAATTTCATCGCTGGAGTTTGAGTCGAAGGTCTACGACAGGTCAAAGAAGCTATCGACACTGTTCATACGACTAGTCGAAGAGACACCAGGACTAGTCGAAGCTAAACAGAAAATATCTAAATATTGTAACAAACTTACGACTGGTCCAGGAAATACTAAGACTGGTCAAAGCAGTGCTAGGACTAGTCGAACAAAGTCCAGGACTAGGCTTAGAATAGACCAAACTCACTTATAAAAAAGATATGACTTATGTATCCAAAATGGCCTACTCTAAAGGTCAACCTAAGTTAATCATACCTCAAAAGTGAAGTAAGGACATTGAAACTTAAAGATGAGTGACATTAAGCATAATGTAACTTGAGATCTTAATGTAGCTTTGAACTTGAAAGCATCTTGAGATCTTGAATTATACTTGTCTTGAACTAAGTCGAACATTCTCACATTCTCGAGTCTTGACTTGTGAACATTGCTTGTCTATCGAAGCTGATCTTGTGAGACTTTTGTCTTGACTTAACATACCATTTATAGAGCTTTGTTTTTCACATATGCAAGCTTCATAACAAGATACATACAGTGTCTTTTGGCACCACAAATTTGACAACATAGAGAAGCTATCAACTATAGCACATACAGGTATGGATTATGTGACAATGTTCAACTAAACGTGATTAAAGAGGGTAAGTCAGGATCATAGTGAAAGTTCCTTCTTGGGTAGAATTAGGCATCTTGCCACAAATTTACACCCGTCCCTAAAATCAACCACAACACCCATTGTTTTAGCTCCTTTCTATGACCATAGGTACCAATGCCCTAATACATATCAGCGATGAAAGGAAGACCAAAGTATTAATAGATAGTTTCCCATTTTATGTCAAGGATAGGTCCTAGATTATACCTAGTTCCGACATACGGATCAGGACATAAATTATTGAGCCTTGAGAGTAGAAATAATTTTAAGGGGGTAGAACATTATGAGTCCAATCTAGTTAGGTCAGTTTATACATCCACTTAGTCAGAGTGGCGCAGCAGAAGCGTGGTGGGCCCCTGCCCTACTGATCCAAGATCGAAGGAAATTAATCTAGGCTGTGCATAAGGATAGGTCCTAAATAGGATCTGAATCTTCTTTAGAATGTCAACAATGAAGTTACTGGAGTCACAGTAATTAGGGTTTAAGTATTAAACCAATTCATAACAATAGGTATGAGCTGAATTATAATAGCTGAGGTTAGTGTATCTACAAATGTGCTCAGTAAATACGAACTGAATAGAAGCCTTAGCCAATTCTACACTATTAGAAACCTTTTTAGGATGATCTATTAAGATATTTATTAACTCTTACCTTGGGCATAGATTAGAACGAGGACTCTTTTAGGCCAAGACCCAAAAGACAACCTGATAAATAAGAAATTTGAACCTTTTAGTTATGGGCATTCCCTAAGCTTTTAGAGTAATCAGACTACGAAGTTACTGAAATATACAACTGAGAAGCATTCACGGCTTAACCCAATTTTCAATCCTGGGCGACTACCAATGGACTCATTGCTTTGACCAAGCAGAAGACCAGGATCCACCAGGACTAGGAAGGGATACGATGAGCCTTCTCCCTGGTCAAGTAGATGATCGATGTATCGAGATCAAGCCCATTACAACTGTCTCTCTGTGTTGGTCGAACATTGAAAACAAATATCTTAATCTAAATATATTGGAATCGTCGTCAAGACTCCAAATAGATAAAGAAATGAATTGTGTAACAAACCATCAGGGTATAAGAAATGGATAAAGAAATAAGTTTTTAAGGGGGGTAGACTAAAATGTGCCAGACTAGCAGAGACAGTATACATCCTTCCACACATAAATTTAAAATCAATAAAACTTAGGCAAATGAAATAGCCAAATCATTACTTTTTCCCCTTAGGCAATTTCGAGGACGAAATTGTTTTTAAGGGGGGTAGATTGTAACATCCTGTATTTTTCCTAACTTGGCGATGGATGTCCTTGGACATAGAACTGCCCTAGGACCTTATTCTGTTGTAATTAGGGCATCATTTAGTTAAGTATTAATAGCTTGAATCACTTTCTATACAAACTACAAAGACCCGAGTACCACCTCAAGCAGAAATCGCCAAGGGTCGATTTCTGTAGAAATGAGGCAGAAATTAATTACGTGTTAAACTAAATTAATCAATAGATTAGGTTAAACCACTTTCTATACGAACTGCAAGACCCAAAACCAGTAGAATCGCTAACACTACATTACCTAAAAACATAGGATCAACCTCTAAACCCACTTGCTCTCGGGAGCACATTGAAACTCCGTATCGGACCTGGACAACGCATCGAAAGTCCGATGACAAAGAAACTATACGGTTATGACCAACTTACTGGGCTTCACAACCATTGCGGGAATCGAGTCCAAATGGTATCCAGAAAGGCACAACTTGAGCCCCGAGTGAAGTGTGTGAGAAACGTGAATATCTTTAGAAAATGAACTCAGATTTAAGTAAATGGGGCCATTTGCTTGCAAGGCCAAATTTAAGGTTTTCGACCGTCAGTTTCTGACCAAACTTCACCCTCAGACCAGGGAAATTTTTCTACACAGGTCAGTGTACTTGTGGCCCTGATCGAGTGACAACGACCGTTAAACTAAAACTGGTCCTCCACGGTCGATCCACAAATTCGACCTAACTGAAATCTTAACCTGGCATCGATCCATCGTCAGGGAGCTTTCTCCGGACCGTATGCAAATACTGGACCTCCGGATGAGCTCCGTTGAGCTAAAAAGGATGACTTTTTGCTATAACTTACGTATACCATGGCCCTACGACCATTTGAACTGGTTCTGGGCCTATATAAGCCCCTTAACCCACCCCTTCTCTCTCACATACGAATTTTCTCCAAACCCTAGGAGAGAGAGGAGAGAGAAGAGAGAGAAAAGGAGAGAAGAGAAAGTGTGGGAGATCGTTGCAGGGATTCTTCCCCACAACTCCTCGCCTCGATTCACAACCCCACCTCGCGACACCACTCATTTCAACAACGATTTGGGTAAGAATTCCAAACCCTAACGCCATAGTTAAGGTGTAGGATAGATGTTTATCAACCTAGCTGATAGATTTCATGATTTAGGTACCCGTTATCCCTATTTCTGGAACGTAGTGTATGAACCGAGTTCGTAACGAGTAAACCGACAAAAGGTGCGGACTATAAATGCTTAGGTTATGGTTTTCAAGGCTTTCAACATCAGTAATGATTTATGACTGACTTAATTGCTATCACATGTGTTTAGATAGGATGTCTTCCGTTTATTACACAAATATATATACACTATTTGAATATAATGCTTTCCATATGTTTGTTGAAGCGTCTGAATGAATATGGAAATATGAATTGTGCTTGCCATGCTTGTAAATTGAAAATACGTGATCGTTGTATGAGTGGCAGCTCCTTTGTGAAAGGATCCGCCATAATGCCTGTTGTAACTAATATATTACACGTATGTGTAATATGTAGTCGAAGTGTTTGACAAGATGCCTGTATGAGTACTTGCTTGATGATTTGTATTTACGAGGGTTGTTGAGATAGGATTCTCAACTACCTCAGCTATATGTATGCTTCTCTTCATGTAGCTTTAATTTAAATTGTATGCTTTGTGTAATAAATGTATATGTCGGATATCTTGTTATATATGTTGAATCATATGCTCAAATGATGTTTATGTTGGAATTGGTTGTTACATGCTGTATGATTATCATGTATGCTTACTTCCTGTATTTGACTGTGATTGGGACTACGATGTAGTCCAAGCAATTGGTAATAATTTCTGAATCAGTGGTCGGGGTCACTATGCCACATAAGATGCGTCCGATGAGTCCGAGTCGTACGCTTGTTGTCGATAGTGGTTAGGCCACGCGGAGTGCTTACGCGCTTTATGTCGATCAACTCAACGTGCGCTCGTACTAGTCGAGCTTGTCAAGTAACCCAATTGACCCAACGTATGTTCACCATATATTGGACGCTACTGCATGAATCTAAGGTACCAACTTACCAGAGGAAAGCTCGTTTAACCTTGGTAACACGATCCGCTAAAACTCATGAGCCGGGCATGGTGGTATAGGACACCGTGGTCGAGCTGTTGGCCTACGCTAGGGTGACGAGCCTCCCCATAGTGTCCAATGAGCAACCCAGACTCGTGAACCGAATACTGTGGCATGGGACACTGTATTCGAGTTGTCGGCCTACGATTAGGTGACGAGTCATTCGTAGTGACTTCGAGTATACACTTAGTCTACGCTAAGGTGACGAGCCCTTCTGTAGTAACCTCGAGTAAAAACTAAGCCTGCACTGAGGTGTCGAGCCTCTCCATACCGACCTGGAACTATTTATCATATGTGGCTAACTAGGATTGACGACCCTAGATGGATCATTGTTTGGGTAAGTGACATGAAGGGAGGTACCTTAGCTTCCCAATCCTGCTGTATTTAAAGGACTAAATAAGAACTTGGTAATCACGCACATGCACCACATTGCATGTGCCTTTGGCATTGGAGTTGAGCACAGAGGAAGGGGTGCATGCCGCGATCGTGAGATGATGTTGCAGAGGGAGTGCAGGCGAGGGCATGTATCATTGGTACATATCATCCTTGCATTAACAAGAGTACTTATGACTTGATTGTTGTACTACTTTATCATTACTACTTGACTGAATTGATAAAATGTTAACCTTTGCTTTTATAGTTCCATTGAATTAGCTGCGCATTCCCACCTAGGACGGTGTTTTAAAACACCACCCAGACTCTGGTTTAAATGCAGGTCATGATGGAATCTATGCTGCTGAAATGGACTTCGTGGATGAGGAGGAGGAATTTTCCTACATTCAGCTCTCAGGCGGGTCTACGTAGACCTCGTGCGGATTCGACGGGATTACAAGGATTATTGGTTTAGTCGGACATTCACATTTTGTCATGTTGTAAATTTTGAAACTATACATGTATTTATTTAGCATGGTAGCATGTTCATACTCCGGGGATTCATAACTACTTATATACTTTATATATATCTATCACAATCTTTCGCTTGTTAAACTTAATCATCCCTGGATTATGATATGTTGTTTTAGTATAATCTCACTCATGTTTACATGCCTTAACATGAACAACATCTAAACATCATTATTTATGTTGCATAAGTGATGTTCTAAATATCGGGATTTGAGCCTTGCTCGACCCCCGAATTTCAGGGCGTTACAGTATAATCCATGTCGCCCACCTTTATAACGTCATTTTATGGCTAGGGCCTAAATATCAGCTTGAACCAATGCTCGTGTGGGCCACATAATAGAAAATAATGGTGACTGTTGAAACTTTTCAGGCACACTGTGATGTTTGTTAGAAGTGGACACTGCCCAAGTTAGGACATTTTAGGTCCACGACGAGCTGGCCGGCAAGGTGGAAAGGTGGATGGATCAGATTACCCATTGTGGGCCTTAGGCTATGGTACCAATGGATAGGTAGTAAAGGAAGTGAACATGTGACAACTACGATCCATATAACATGACAACCACGACCCATATAACATGACAACTACAACCCATATGGGCCCACATTGATGTATGTGTATAATCCATGCCACCTATCCTTTTTGCCTTGTCATTTTAAGGCTAGGGCCAAATATTAGCTTGATCCAGTGTTGTGCGGGCCACATAATAGAAAATAATAGTGACTATTGAAACTTTCCAAGCTCACTATGATGTTTCTTAGATGTGGACATTGCCCAAGTCAGGACGTTTTGGGCCGATGGCGAGCTGGCCTACAAGGTGGATGGATTGGATCACTCCATTGTGAGCCTTAGGTTATGGTAATAATGGCCAGGTAGTAAAGGAAGTGAACACGTGAAAACCACGATCCATATAACATGACAACCACGACCCATATAACATGACAACTACGACCCATGCAAACCATGACCCATATGGGCTCACATTGATGTATGTGTATAATCCATGTCGTCCATCCTTTTTGCCATATCATTTTAGGGTTAGGGCCCAAGTATCAGGTTGATCCAGTGCTCGTGTGTAAGACCCGTATCCTAGTTCGTACTGTTCCGTCGACTGCCGCAATCCTTCCCGTCAAATTTTGACAACCTGCGACATATAATCGATGTTTGCACATGACCCTAAGTCATATCCTGTAGATTTGAGTCGGCTTAATCCGAGACTTGTACCATTGCGACCACACCGTTGTCACTGTTCCAACACCGCGACTCACACACCGACCCTATACCCTGGCCGAGAGATGTGGGCCTGCATTCAGTTCGAGGAAAAACACCGCGCATTTGTAATTTCAATAGAATCGCTACATCATGTCTCATCAATCAATCACTCAAATCAATCAATCAATCACCTCATGTCAAGTATAAGAGCAACCCATGCTTTCTTTCTCCACAAGTCAAGCAAACTCCAAAAGTCAACAAGTCTTTCACCTCACCCATCACTCACCTCACATCCATCACCCATCACTCTCTCTCCTTACAACCCTCTCTCTCTCATTTCTCTTCACATTTTCAAGCAACCAAAAATGGTGCACGTCTAAGCTCTTTCATGAGAGGAAGTGAGTTGTGTGTGGTCCACTTTCCCATCCCATAAACTTTCATCGTAGCCATTCATTTCTCATCTCCCACCATCAAAGTGAGATGACATAAGGAGATCGATTAGCTTTCCAACGGACCAAGAAGATCGAACGGTGGGTGCTTTTATAGGCTAGATTTTCATGTTTTTATGATGGGCCAAGTGAGGCCTACCAATTGATAGTATGGATCTCACTTTTGACCCTTGATGTGGCCGACGGCCCACCCTGATTTTCATTATCATTCCATGATGGGGCCATTCTCCATGGACCCCATCATGATGCTTACTTTCCTAAGATCTAAAGAGGTCATCTAGACCTTCCATTTTGGTGGAGAAGTAATCTCCACCATTGATTTTTGATTTGGTGGGCCCACATGTATTGGGACTCACTTGATGTATAATTGAATGCTTAAAAAGGTGGGCCCTTAGTGTCGGGGTCCCTCTATCACACCTGTCCCTCTTTCTCTCTCTCCCTCTCTCTTTCATTTTTTCCTATTGTATGTGATGATGATGTTATTTTGTAACTTACTTATGCTTGTGGTTATGCTCCATTACAAAAAAAAATCATACTGAAAATCCTCCTTGTAGGATCCCAGGATCGGAATCTGGCATATGAGTGCCGGGATCTGAGAATGGAGCACTATGGAGGCTGTCAGCATCAAATTCGGTGATCGGGAATTTCATGAGCCTGGTTTTCGATTTTGGGGGGTGACAGAAATTGGTATCAGAACATAACTTGGGAATACCTGAGGATAACATCACATATCTAATGATAGCTACCTTATATTGTGTGATTATTACGAACTTAGAACAATTAGATTCCTGAATTTGAATAACTTAGAAACTTCCTGATATAGCTCTCTATCGCATATGCATTCGAGAGTGCCCAAGGATGATAGGCCCTTGTTCCTTCATGTAGAACATGGCACCCAAGCAAGTGACCCGAACGACTTCTGCTTCCCCGCCTGAGATTCTTGCTGCCCCACCAGAGACTTCTGCACCCCCATCCAAGTCTAGCGCAACACCGACCGTGTCCGTAAGTGTGGACCAGCTACAGCAGATGTTACAAGCAATGACTGTCATCCTTTAGAGAGGAGGTCGAAATAGGAAGGCCCCCTCTGGTAGCTCCCAGTAGCAGCAATGTCGACGGCCCCAGAGGCACAGGAACCGTTCGTCCTTTCCAGCATTTGCACCACCTATACGTCAGTCCTCAGGTGTATGCTTCAGATGTGGTATGACGGGGCACCGCATCTGGGAGTGCCCCCACCCTCGGCAGTCCCTGCCACCCCGACCATTCTCAAGTGCTTGCTTTGGATGCGGTGGGATAGAGCATCATAGGAGCGAGTGTCCCTATCCTCAGCAGCACCCTCGACAGTAGCAGTAGCAGGATCCTCAGACATCAGGAGGAGTCGTAGATGATTCGTGTGACTTGGCCCCTACACTGTCTTGCTTGATTGATCATGAATGATGCGTCTTGAGAGTTAGAGCTTAAGATTCATGGGCGTCATCCCATCTCTTAGGTGTTTGATCATATTAATATGTTGTATTCTGATTATATATATATATAGTGTGTGTGGCTTTCCTCCCTTGGTGAGCTCTGTATTGGTTATCTTGTGGTTTAAATTTCAAGGATGAAATTTTTATTAGGTGGAGAGAGCAGTAAGACCTGTATCCTAGTCTGTATTGTCCCATCAACTGCTGCGATCCTTCTCGTCGAATTTCGGTAACCTACGACGTATAATCGACGTTTGAGCGCGACCCTAAGTCATATCCTGTAGATTTGAGTAAGCTAAATCCGAGACTTGTACCATTGCGATCGCATTGTCGCCGCGGTTTCGACACCGCGACTCGCGCATCGACCCGATATCCTGGCCGAGAGATGTGGGCCCACGTTCAGTTCAAGAAAAAATACCGCGCATTTGCAATCTCAAGAGAATCTCTATATCATGTCCCATCAATCAATCACTCAAATCAATCAATCAATCATCTTATGTCAAGTACAAGAGCAACCCATGCTTTCTTTCTCCACAAGTCAAGCAAACCATAAAAGTCAACAAGTCTTTCACCTCACCCTTCACTCACCTCAAATCCATCACCCATCACTCTCTCTCCTTACAACCCTCTCTCTCATTTCTCTTCACATTTTTAAGCAACCAAAAATGGTGCACGTCCAAGCTCTTCCATGAGAGGAAGTGAGTTGTGTGTGGCCCACTTTCCCATACCATAAACTTTCATCCTAGCCATTCATTTCTCATCTCTCACCATCAAAGTGAGACACAAGGAGATCAGCTTTCCAATGGACTAAGAAGATCAAACGGTAGATGCTTCTATAGGCTAGATTTTCATATTTTTATGATGGGCCAAGTGAGGCCTACCGATTGATGGTATGGATCTCACTTTTGACCCTTGATGTGGCCGATGGCCCACCCTGATTTTCATTATCATTCCATGATGAGGCCATTCTCCATGGACCCCATTATGATGTTTACTTTCTAAAGATCTAAAGAGGTCATTTAAACCTTCCATTTTAGTAGAGAAGTAATCTCCACCGTTGATTTTTGATTTGGTGGGCCCACATGTATTGGGACCCACTTGATGTATGATTGAATGCTTAAAAAGGAGGGCCCTTAGTGTCGGGGTCCCTCCATCACACCTGTCCCTCTTTCTCTCTCTCTCCCTCTCTCTTTCATTTTTTTTCCTATTGTATGTGATGATGATGTTGTTTTGTGACTTAGTTATGTTTGTGGTTATGCTCCATTACAGAAAAAAAAATCATACTGAAAATCCTCCTTGTAGGATCCCAGGATCTAAATCTAGCATATGAGTGTCGGGATCCGAGAATGGGGCACTATGGAGGCTGTCAACGTCGAATTTGGCGAGCAAGAATTTTGTGAGCCCGGTTTTCGAGTTTGGGGCATGACATCGTGTGTACCACATAATAAAAAATAATGGTGACATTGACACCCACTGTTGAAAATTTTCGGGCTCACTGTGATTTTTGTTAGAAGTAGACACTGCCCAAATCAAGACTTTTTGGCCCCACGGCGAGTTGGCTGGCAAGGTGGACAGAATGGATCACCCCATATGGGCGTGGTTATTATGTTATATGGGTCGTGGTTGTCATGTTATATGGGTCGTGGTTGTTGTGGTTATCATGGGTCATGGTTGTGATGTTATATGGGTCGTGGTTGTCATGCGTTGTGGTTGCAATATTATATGGGTCGTTATAAGGCCCGTATCTTAGTCCATACTATTCTGTAGAATCCCGCAATCCTTACCGTTGAATTTCAGTAATCCGCGACCTATGATCGACATTCGCGCGCGACCCTAAGTCGTATCCCGTAGATCTGAGTCGACTCAATCTGAGACTTGTACCATTGCGACCTCACCATCGCCATTGTTCCAACACCGCATCTTGCACACCGATGTGATACCCTGGCCAAGAGATGTGGGTCGGCGTTTATTTCGAAGAAACGCCGCATGTTTACGAACCCAAGAGAATCTCTACAACCCATCCCATCAATCAATCAATCAAAGTACATAACCCATGCTTTCTTTCTCCCCAAGTCAAGCAACGTACCAAGTCAAGTCTTGAGTCAAGTACAACTATCACCTCACATCCATCACTCACACCCATCACCTCTCTTACAACCACCATCTCTCTCTCTCTTTCTCTTCACATTTTCCAAGCAACCAAAGCGACAAAAAAAGTGGACATCCAAGCTCTTCCATGGAGAGAAAAGTGAGATGTTGTGTGTGGCCCACTTCCTCTCCCTAGATTTATCATCGTAGCCCTTCATCTCTCATCATCCTCCATCAAAGTGAGACACAAGGAGATCAGTGTTCCATCGGACCAAGAAGATCGAACGGTGGGTGCTTCTATAGGCTTAGATTTCATTCTTTTGATGATGGACCAAGTAGGGCCTACCGATTGATGGTATGGATCTCACTTTGGACCCTAGATGTTGCCGATGGCCCACTATGATTTTCATGATCATTCCATGATGGGGCCAATCTCCATGGACCCCATTATGATGTTTACTTTCTAGTTTAAAAAGAGGTCATCTAGACCTTCCATTTTGATGGAGAAGGAACCTCCACCATAGATTTTGATTTGATGGGCCCACATGTATTAGGACTCACTTGATGTATGATTGAATGCATGGAAGGGAGGGCCCATAGTGTCGGGGTCCCTCTATCATACGTGTCCCTTTCTCTCTCTTTCTTCCTCTCTTTTCCATTTTTTTTGGGTGATGATGTGGTTATGCGCCCCACCCGGATGTACCCCACCTTAATGTATGTCTTATCCAAACCATCCAAGCCATGTGGACCCTACCTTATGGAAATGGGAAAAACACAAATATCAGATTGATTTAGGTGGGCCACGTCCACATGGGACCCACCTTGAATGTGTGTTGTATTCAAACCTCACACGCTGTGAAGTGTGAACAGACAGTGGGTGAATTAAAAAAAAATATTTGGTTTAAGGTTTTTAAGTGGGCCACTGGTACAGGCCCCACCTTGATGTATGTATTTAATCCAAGCCGTCCATCCCATTCCCTAGATCATTTTAGGCGTTGAGCCGAAAAATGAAGCCAATCTGATCATCTGGTAGGCCATAGCATAGAAGATAGTGATTTTACCGTTGAAATCCACTCGGATATATCTATACATCGAAACATGCTCAATATTGGGCTTGATGGGTCTGTCTTGAGCCCTGGAATCCAATGGTTGGGTCAGATTCCCCTGATGCGGGCCCCACCGTGGAAAAACCATTTTTCAAGAAAAAATTAATAACATAAGAGGCAGCAGCGCTGCTACTAACGTCCAGGACGTGCAGCAGTGTCCTGCTGCACTTAGGACGGTAAAGGGACTGGGATGTGGGTCCAACCACATGCCCCACCATGATGTGGACCCCACATCACCACCGTGCATTTGATGGGCCCCTTCAGACAATGGGGCGCCCCTAACTATCAGCCATATACAAAACTCAGGTGCCCCACGTCATAGGAACAGTGAGGTTGAACGTCTGGCATTGAAGTCCTTTGGATTTCACAGAAGTTTTGGATCAAATATGAAATTTGTTTTTTCCTCTTCATCTAGGTCTGTGTGACCTTATTAACAGATTGGATGGAAAGTAAACGTTATGGTGGGCCCCATGTGGGACCCACCTGTTGAATGGAAACAGATTGGTTGGCGTACACTGGCCAGCTAGCTTTGTTGCTGCTGTAGGTGGAAAAATCCACACTGTTCGTCCATATACACGGATGTGGGGCCCACCTTGATGGATGCCTTGCACCCACACGTGTGGGGCCCCACCTTGATTTACGTGTTTAGCCATCCATCTGGACGATTCATGTGGTGGACCCACCTTTGATGTGTTTTGATCCAAGCCACCCACCTATTTTGCCAGCATGAGGATCCCACTTATATGGCTGGTAGTGGATGTCGGTAGTTCTGTGGGTACGGTTATGAGGTTAGTGTTATAGTCCAACCGTCCATCCTTTTTACTGGTGGGCCACACATGTGGACCCCACCATGAGGTATGGGTTTTATCTAACCATCCATCTATGGACTGATTATAAGGTATGTGTTATATCTCTCCGTCCATTTATTTGGACCCCACATTGATGGATGTGTTGTATCCTCACCATCCAATCCATGGACGGTGGGAGCAGATTAGCTAGAGTGCCTCACACCAGCAATATTGCTGATATATTGATGTAAGCAAGTTCGGTGGAACCCACTCCTATGATGTTGTAGCAAGTTCTGTGGGTCCCACTGATGCATGTGTTATATCCAAATCATCCATTCAGATGGTGAGATCATTTTAAGGCCTGAGACAAAAAAAAATGAGGCAGATCCATCTATCAGATGGACCACACTGCAAAAACCAATGGGATTGAACGTCTACCATTGAACCTGTTTGGGGTCAGAAGTTCTGGATCAATATGAAATTGGCTTTTTCTCTTAATTCAGGCCTTTGTGACTGTATGATCAGATTGGATGGAAAATAAACGTTAAGGTGGGCCCTGTGATTAGTAAACACTGGAAATCATTAGCCCCACTGTTATTTGTGGTATGGTCCAGATGATCTTTTGATATGATTCATTTTTAGGTAAATGATCTCTAAAACTAGATGTATGGCATAGATGGTTCACCTATAATGGTGGGCCCGACTAGATGTATTTGAGGCCACCTATTGTGTAGTTAAGGCCCATTGGTGCGGCCCATCCATGAGGCCCATCTTGATGTATTTGTGGCCCATTCGTTAAGGCCCACCTTGATGCAATTGCGGTCCATTTGGTGAGGCACATTCTGATGTATTTTCAGCCCATGGATGTGGCCCATTGTGATGTGTATTAGGCTCTTGAGTGGAGCCCATGGTGATGTACATTAGGCCTTTGTGCGAAGCCATGGGCCCACTATATGTTTGGCTCTATGTGGGCCACTACTTGGATCGATGTTGGTTAAATGTTCACATTAATGGGCAATGATGGTTTAATGTCTACATTGTGACCTTCCCTTAGGCCTTGTTTGGCCGATTGTCGAGGCCAAGTATCGAGGCCGATTCCGATTGTCGAGGCCAAGTATCGAGGCCGATTCTGATTGTCGCGTCCGATTTCGATTGTTGAGGCCAAGTATTGAGGCCGATTTCGATTTGTCGAGGCCGATTGTATAGGCCGATTCTAATTGTCAAGGCCAAGTATCGAGGCCGATCTCAATTTGTCGAGGCCAATTGTATAGGCTGATTCCGATTGTTGAGGCCAAGTATCGAGGTCGATCCCGATTTGTCGAGGCCGATTGTATAGGCTGATTCCGATTGTCGAGGCCGATTCCGATTGTCGAGGCCGAGTATCGAGGCCGATTCCTATTGTCGAGGTCGATTGTATAGGCCGATTCCGATCGCCAAGGCCAAGTATTAAGGCTGATTCCGAGTGTCAATTCCGATTGTTAAAGCCGATTTCGATTGTTAAGGTCGATTTCGATTGCCAAGGCCGATTGTCGAGACCTATATGATGTATATGCGACCCGTAGTTGAGGCCCATTGTGATGTATATTCAGCCCGTGTGATGTATATGTAGCCCGTGTTTAAGGCCTAATGGGATGAATATGAGGTCTATGTGGTGAAGCCCATTATGATGCATTTGAGGGCTAGGCGATGAAGTCCATTGTGATATATATTGGACCCATGTGAGAGGCACATCATGATGTGTATTAAGCTCTTGAGTGAGGCCTATGGTGTTGTATATTAGGTCCTTGTGAGAGGTCATGGGTCCCCTATATGTTAGGCTCTATGTGGGCCATTCATTGGGGGCAATGTTAGTTAAATATCCACATTGTCAAGGTCAATTGTCAATGGCAGTTATTGATACCGATTATGAGTATGTGACAGCATAACATCATGATACATGTCCATACGCATCATCTGCATGTTTGTTATGAGGTGTGGTTGACTATTGCATATGTCATTAGGCAGATTGTTATGAAACTCCCTAATAGGTGGAGGTTATCTCACATGAGCGCACGGTATGCGCAAAATTGATGCATGACTGGATTGTATGACTCATGCATCTTACATTGTATGATTGCAATTACTGTACGCCCTAGCGACATCAGGGCTATGACCTCCACAGGCATGTCGTGGATGGCCAGATGGGACACCGAAAATATTTAGTTCGAGCATCTGGACACTTAGGATGTCCGTGGGTGAAAGTCCTTAAACCTCCGAGGTTAGGAGATGCCCCAATGTCTAGACCGAGTGGATACATAAGTGCCCGAGTGCTGAATACCAATAGGCAGGGTCTCTCACTGCGTCGTGGTTGGTTGGGAGGGGGTGTGGCCTTACCCACCCAAGTGAGGGGGCTATAAGCTAGGCTGAGTTAGACCAGCTCACAAATGAGTCCGCTATCGATGAGCTGGGTAGGTATTGGCAAACTAGTAGTCAGGCGGATAGTGTGGTCTCTTCCTCTCACTGGGTTTTACGGCTAGGGAGGCGGCAGTCAATGTGGAGTGTACTAGACACCGATGATGATCCCAGAGATGTATAGTACTAATATATGGACTTGATATAAGGACCGCCATTATATTATGACACCCCGTCACTACTGAACATGTGGACGGGCACACGTGGGCAAACGCTAATGTGGGCGGGTGTGATGTGGGCGGGGCTAAGGCCTGGGTGAGCTACCACACTGAACGAGCTACTAGTGGTTGGCAGGCTACTGTGCTAGCAGGCTACTGAGCAGGAGTTGCATACTCATTCATTCATCCATTCACTATCCACTCGGGCTGGTGGTGTGCAACTATTTGTTACGTGTACCTTCGCATGATCAGGATTTCGGTTGGGCGCACGACTAACCTAAGATCAGGAGTTTACCACATTGTGTTTGACTATCCAAATTTAGGTATGGGACTGGTTTAGATAGAATTCTCTTGTGATGGACCCCATAGCCTGTGATACTACATACTATCATCCCGACTTCACTCTAGCTTGGTCATTTCATTCACATCGCATATTGCATTTCATCCATGGCATATGGCATTTTAGTTGTTATGTTTCTGTACTTATATGGCTTAGACAGACTTGGCCAGATCTGCATATTGCATTGCATCCGCAGTATATGATATTTGCCTCATTATGATCTGCATTGCGTACTCTGATATTATATGACTCATGGACTTACCAGTATATTTCTACTTATTCCGATGATGTATGATTTATGGGCTTTATTATATACTTGGCACTTACCCTACACACACTTTCACTACTCTCTAAGCTTTCTATAAGCTTATGCATGATAAATACGTGCAAGTGGCATTAGGTCGCAGCAGCGTTGAACTTGGAGCTTGCAGCGGACTTCTGGAGCTTTAATTTCGATACATATGTATTTCTCTTTCAGCATTATATTCAAATGTTTATATTAGTGGATATGTGGTGATGTTGTTTTGTGATTTGGTTATGCTTGTGGTTATGCTCCATTATTTTTAAAAAAAAAAAAATCACACTGAAAATCCTCCTTGTAGGATCCCAGGGTCGGAATCTGGCACATGAGTGCCGGGAGCTGAGAATAGGGCACTACGGAGGCTGTTGGCGCCGGATTTTGTGAGCCTATTTTCCAAGTTTGGGGCGTGACAGTCGTGGTTGTGATGTTATATGGGTCGTGGTTGTCATGGTTCATGGCTATAATGTTAAAGAGGGCCCCACCTACATAATCTACTCTGTTCATCGCGTAGACCCGCTCGAGAAGGGGCTAATAGGCTTTGACTGGGACTGGTTTGTGAACAGGGACCCCATTTTGTGCCTAGGAATGTTTTAACATACAAAATCGTTCCCCTTCATGCGGTCCACTCCAATCTCGAATTCGCATCATATTTTATCCCATGCACTAAAATGATCTGGAGAAGTTGGTGGATGGATCAGATCAAATATATAGATCAAGATGGTCCCACTTGTGAGACCCAAATTTGGGGAGGAATGGGCTACCGCCCACGTAAATTTGGTCCGGTCAAAATTGAGTCTCCCAAGTAGGACCATCTTGATGTATATATTTGATCTGATCCATCCACCAACTTCTCTAGATCATTTTAGTGCATGGGATAACATACAAGGTGGATTTGAGATTGGAGTGGACCGCACGAAGGGGAATGATTTTTGTATGTTAAAACATTCTTAGGTACACAATGGGATCCCTGTTCATTCGAACCAGTCTCAGTTAAAGCCTATTGGCCCCTTCTCGAGCTAGCCTACGCAATGAACAGAGTAGATTATATAAGTGAGGCCCTCTTTAACATTACAGCTACGACCCATGACAACCACGACCCATATGACATCACAACCATGACCCATATAACATTGCAACCACGACCCATGACAACCACGACACATCTAACATCATAACCATGACTCATATATCATTACAACCACGACCCATATAACATCACAACCACGACCCATATAACTTGACAACCACGACTCGTATAACATGATAACCATGAACCATGACAATATGGGCATGAATTATACACATACATCAATGTGGGCCCATATGGGTCGTGGTTTGCATGGGTTGTAGTTGTCATGTTATATGGGTCGTGGTTGTCGTGTATTATGTATCATGGTTTTCACATTTTTACTTCCTTTACTACCTATCCATTGGTATCATAGCCTAAGGCCCACAATGGGGTGATCCCATCCATCTACCTTGTCGGCCAGCTCGCTGTGGGCCCAAAAAGTCCCGACTTGGGCAGTGTCCACTTCTAACAAACATCACAATGAGCCTAGAAAGTTTCAACAGTCACCATTATTCTCTATTATGTAGCCCACACGAGCATTGGATCAGGCTGATACTTGGGCCCTAGCCCTAAAATAACACAGCGAAAAGGATGGGCGACATGGATTATACATATACATCAATGTGGACCCATATGGGTCATGGTTTGCATGGGTCATAGTTGTCATGTTATAAGGGTCGTGGTTGTCATGTTATATGGATAGTGGCTTTCACGTGTTCACGTCCTATACTACCTAGCCATTGGTACCATAGCCTAAGGCCCACAATGGGGTGATCTGATCCATTCACCTTGTCGGCCAACTTGTCATGGGCCTAAAATGTCCTGACTTGGGCAGTGTCCACTTCTAACAAACATCACAGTGAGCCTAAAAAGTTTTAACACTCACCATTATTTTCTATTATGTGGCCCACACGAGCACTAGATCAGGCTGATTCTTGAGCCCTATCCCTAAAATGACACGACAAAAAGGATGGGTGTCATGGATTATACACATACATCAATGTGGGCCCATATGGGTCGTGGTTTGCATGGGTCGTATTTGTCATGTTATATTGGTCGTGGTTATTATGTTATGTGGATAGTGGTTTTCACGTGTTCACTTCCTTTACTACCTAGCCATTGGTACCATAGCTTACAACTGGGGTGATCTAATCCATCCACCTTGTCTGTCAGCTTGCCATGGGCCCAAAAAGTCCTTACTTGGGCAGTGTAAACTTCTAACAAACATCACAGTGAACCTGGAAAGTTTCAACAGTCACCATTATTTTTTATTATGTGGCCCACATGAGCACTGGATCAGGCTGATACTTGGGCCCTAGCCCTAAAATGACATGGCAAAAAGGATGGGCAGCATGGATTATACAAATACGTCAATGTGGGCCCATAAGGGTCGTGGTTTGCATGGGTCTTAGTTGTCATGTTATACGGATTGTGGTTTTCACATCTTCAATTCCTTTACTACCTAGCAATTGGTACCATAGCCTAAGGCCCACAATGGGGTGATTCGATCTATCCACCTTGACGACTAGCTCGTTGTGGGCCCAAAATGTACTGAATTGGGCAGTGTCCACTTCTAACAAACATCACGGTGAGCCTGAAAAATTTCGACAGTCACCATTATTTTCTATTTTGTGGCCCACATGAGCAATTGATCAGGCTGATATTTGGGCCTTAGCCCTAAGATGACACGGTAAAAAGGATGGGCGGCATGAATTATACACATGCATCAATGTGGGCCCATATGGGTCGTAGTTTTCATGTTATATGGTCGTGGTTGTCATGTTATATGGATAGTGGTTTTCATGAGTTCACTTCATTTACTACCTAGCCATTGGTATCATAGCCTAAGGCCCACAATGAGGTGATCTGATCCATCCATCTTGTCGACCAGCTCGCCGTGGGCTCAAAAAGTCTTGACTTAGGCAGTGTCCACTTCTCACAAACTTCACAGTAAGCCTGGAAAGTTTTAACAATCATCATTATTTTCTATTTGGGGCCCACATGAGCACTAGATCAGGCTGATATTTGGGCCCTAGCCCTAAAATGACATGGCGAAAAGGATGGGCGGCATGGATTATAGACATACATCAATGTGAGCCCATATGGGTCATGGTTTGTCGTAGTTATCGTGTTATATGGGTCGTGGTTGTCACGTTATACGGATCATGGTTTTCATGTGCTCACTTCCTTTACTACTTAGCCATTGGTACTATAGCTAAAGGCCCATAATGGGGTGATCCGATCCATCCACCTTGTCGGCCATCTCACTATGGGCCCAAAAAGTCTTGACTTTGGTAGTATTCGCTTGTAACAAATATCACAGTGAACCTGAAAAGTTTCAATAGTTGATGTCACTGTCACAATTATTTTTTATTATGTGGCCCACACGAGCACTAGATAAGGCAGATATTCGGGCCCTAGCCCTAAAATGATACGTCAGAAAGGATGGGCGGCATGGATTATACATATACATCAATGTGGACCTATATGGGTCGTGGTTTGCATGAGTCGTAGTTGTCATGTAATATAGGTCGCGGTTGTCATGTTATATAGGTCGTGCTTAACATATGTTCACATCCTTTACTACCAAATGAAAGGCTAGCCATTGGTACATAGCCTAAGGTCCACAATGGGGTGATCTGTTCTATCCACCTTGTCGGCAAGCTCACCGTAGGCCCAAAAAGTCCCACCTTGTGCGGTGTCCACTTCTAACTAACATCGCTGTGAACCTGGAATATATCAACAGTGGGTGACACTATCACCATTATTTTCTATTATGTGGGCCACACTAGATCTGGATCTGGCTAATATTTGGGCCCTATCCCTAAAATGATACATCAAAAAGGATGGGCGGCATGGATTATACACATACATTAATGTGGGCCCATATGGGTCGTGGTTTGCATAGGTCGTAGTTTTCATGTTATATGGGTCATGGTTGTCATGTTATATGGATAGTGGTTTTCATGTGTTCACTTCCTTTACTACCTAGCCATTGGTACCATAGCCACCTTGTCGGCCAGCTCGCCGTGGCCTGTGCCCAAAAAGTTCTGACTTGGGCAATGTCCACTTCTGACAAACATCAAAGTGAGCCTGGAAAGTTTCAACAGTCACCATTATTTTCTATTTTGTGGCCCACATAAGCACTGGATCAGGTTGATATTAGTGCCCTAGCCCTAAAATGACATGACAAAAAGGATAGACAACATGGATTATACACATATATTAATGTGGGCCCATATGGGCGTGGTTTGCATGGATCAGTTGTCATATTATATGGGTCGTGGTTGTCATGTTATATAGATCATGGTTTTCACATGTTCACTTCCTTTACTACTTAGCCATTGGTACCATATACTAAGGCCCACAATGGATGATCTGATCCATCCACCTTGTTGGCCAACTCGCCGTGGGCCCAAAAAGTCTTGACTTTGGTAGTGTCCACTTGTAACAAATATCACAGTGAGCCTGAAAAGTTTCAACAATTGGTGTTAATGTCACCATTATTTTTTATTATGTGGCCCACACAAGCACTGGATCAGGCTGATATTTGGGCCCTAGCCCTAAAATGGCACGGCAAAAAGGATGGGCGGCATGGATTATACACATACATCAATGTGTGCCCATATGGGTTGTGGTTTGCATGGGTCATAGTTGTCATGTAATATAAGTCGTGGTTGTCATGTTATATAGGTCGTGCTTGTCATATGTTCACATCATTTACTACCAAATGAAAAGCTAGCCATTAGTACTATAGCCTAAGGTCCACAATGGGGTGATCCATTCCATCCATCTTGTCAACGAGCTCGCCGTGAGCCCAAAAAGTCTTACCTTGTGCGGTGTCCACTTCTAACAAACATCGTTGTGAGCTTAGAATGAATCAACAGTGGGTGACACTATCACCATTATTTTCTCATGATAGTGGCCCACCCTAGCTCTAGATCTAGCTGATATTTGGGCCCTAGCCCTAAAATGACATGACAAGAAGGATGGGCAGCATGGATTATACACATATATCAATGTGGGCCCCACGAGTTGAGCCTTGCCCATGCCCAAAAAAAGGGTTCCATACAGGTCATTAAATACGATGTAACTTCTTATTCACTGAAAACACGGTACAACTACTAAACCAACTATAAAGGGCATTTTGGTCTAAGTAATTTTCAGAAGCTTGTCAGAAGGCCACCCTTGCAATATTTGAAAGGCTGAATTTCTTCAAAGAATTTGACATTCATCGAGGCCAATACGGTCAATTTCCCCGATTTCATACCTAGTAGGATACTTTCGGCGGAAGCGGATTGCGTACTAAGTAACTCGGTACCTTAAGCGTACGGAGTAAATCCTGTGGGGTCCACCTTAATTTATGTATATCATCCACTCCATACATCCATTTTAAAAGATAATTTTAGGGCTTGAAAATAAAAATGAAGTACATAAAAACTTCAAGTGGACCACACCATAGGAAACAGTGTGAATTGAACATCTACCGTTGAAAATTTCTTGGGGACCAAAAAAGTGTTGGATCAAGCTTATATTTATTTTTTTCCCTTCATCCAGGTCCCTGTGATCATATTAACAGGTTTGATGAGAAATAAACATCACTGTAGGCCCTAAAAAAGTTTCAACGTTGGAAATCATTATTCCAACTGTTTTCTATGGTATGGTCCACTTGATCTATGAGTATGATTAAATTCTGGCCTCAACTGCTAAAATAAGATGGAAAAATGGATGGACGGCATGGATAGACCACATACATTCAAGGAGCGCCCATCAGAGTTTACTCAATACGATAAGAGGGTACTGAGTAACTCAGTACGCAATCCGATTTCACTTTCGGCTTGGTTAGCTCGCGATGGACGCATGCGTGAGAAGTACGGGTATCGACGTTCGGTGCCTGCGAGCCCTACACTCGTTTTACATGCGGCACAAGTGCCAACATGGCTTGTGTGTCGGACATCTCAGCCATGCATAAGCTGGGCCCACCACGAATATAACCTCGAGAAAATATTAGATCGGTGCGTTCATCAAGAAGATCATATGTGTGTACGTTGAGTGTGGATGCGAAGCTTTTCGTTTGAGCCGTCCATTTTTATTTTTTATTTTTTATTTGTGCAGGGACGTCCCGCACCTAATAAACGACCCCCCTTGATTCCTTCGCACATTCGAATATAATATGGGGCCCGTCCTGTGGACGGATCGGATTTCATATGATGGGCTCTGAAAATAGAATGGTGATAGGATGATCTTAACAGTGCAACGGGGGAGACGCAGATCGACGGCTGAAAGAAGTGGCTGAAAGAAGTGGTTGGTTTTCAACGGGGGGCCTGTTTGATTTTCAGAGAAATGGGAAATGCAAAGGAAACGGTGATTATTACGATTTCCAGCGTTTGAAAATTCATAGGAGTTTGCGCCAGTAAAATTGGTTTAACGGATATAATTTTAATTTATTTACTGCAAGGTAATGCGTATGATATATCCATTCCGTCAGTCTGTTTTATTACAATATTTTGGAGCATGAGACAAAAAATGAAGCAGATCTAACACTCAAATGGCCCACGCCAAAAGAAACAGTGGCCCTACAAAGTTTTTAACGGTAAGTATTCGATTCTCTTTTTTGTATGACGTGGTCCACTTGAGTATTGGATATGCCTCAATTTTTTACACATACGATGAATTCAAATGTAATAATGGATGAACGGTGTGAATAAGCAAAATACATCACAGTGGGACCCACAGATATTTTATAATATTCTTGATTTTTGTGTCAAAAAGTAAGCAGTCATTTCAGGATGCTGTGAATTCACGGCGAAATAATCATCACTTTTTTACTCGCGATTCACCGTATCACCGAAAATCAAACAGGCCCTAAGGAAGCCGGATCAACGGTAGAAAGGGCGGCAAAAGGGGACGCGGGTTGCCTGTGCCCCGCCAACAGGAAGTTCATGTGGACGAACGTGGGGTCCACCGCGTTGTTAGTGAGAAATCCACACTGTCCATCCGTTTCGCAAGTCAGTTTAGGACATTATGACAAAAATAGAGCAGATCCAAAACTCAGGTGGGCCACACAGTAGGAACTGAACGCTCCCTGTTGAACATGTGCATCAGATCTGTGTTTAAAGCTCATATCTCTCACACATGTTCTATATTGGCACGTGTGACTGCATCTGTACGGAAGACACTTCACATGCACGAGCAAAACAGCAAGATCGGAATCCTATGCAACATCTGATTTACACAGCCCATGAAACAGCCAATAATTTGGGGTCCACCATGTTGTACATGTGAAATCTACTTCGTCCATCAGGTAAGCTCCTCGATGCTATGTCCTGGGGCCAAAATCCAGCCATATACACAACTAGGGTATGGAACGACGACCATAGGTTTGAATGTGGGTCCAGGATGGCGAGTATCTTTCATCAGGCCCATTCATCATGTATATGACTCACAAGGAAGAAGACAAAAATGACATACAAAAATCTGCTCGATAAAAATCACAGGGCTATAAGGAATGACCTTGTGCTTAAGCTTTAAAAAAAAGGGTTAATACCCAATAGATGAAGTGAATTTCATACGGTCGTCTTGATGAGACTGGGGTCTCATATTCAAGGGAAGTGGATTGCGCACTGAGTAACTCAGTACGCTAAGGGCCCGTTTGGCCGGGTGGATTGGAAGGGAGTGAATGGTATTATGGTGGATGGCGTAGATTTCTAGGTAATGATGGTGTTGTCAGCGGATTGTCTTGAGATTCATGGGATTACTATATCCCTGGATTAATACATCCAGTCCATTTGGCATGCCCGGCCAATCCGGAGATTAAAGCTTCCGATCCCTTTCAATCCCACGAACCAAACACATTGCAGGCTAATTTGAATGGATTAGGATGGATTGGATGGGATTTAAAAGTAATGATGGTGTTGTCAGTGGATTGTGGATTGTCTGACGATCCATCGGATTTGAATTAGATCACCTCCACTGTTTGGCACGCCCGGCCATTCCCGGGATTTACCATCCAATCCCTTCCACTACCATCTAATCCCTTTCAATCCAAACGGCCAAACGGGCCCTAAGCGTAACGAGTAAACTGTGTGGGTTTCCCCATGATCTATGTATTTTATTCACTCCATTCATCTATTTTATTAGATAGTTTTATAACATAGGTCCAAAATTAAAGGATATCCAAAGCTCAAATACACCACACCACATGAAACAGTGTGAATTGTACTTATATCATTGCAAAATTCTTGAGTGTCACAGAATTTTTGTATTAAGCTTATATTTATTTTTTCCCTTCATCCATGTCTTCATGATATTATTAACAGCTTGGATGACCAATAGACATCACTGTAGGGCCTGGGAAGGTTTCAACTGTAGAAATCATTATTCCCACTGTTTCCTGTGGTATGATCCACTTGAGAGTTGGATATGCTTCAACTTTGGGCTCAACCGGTTAAATGAGCTGAAAAAACGGATGGACGGTGTGGATAAACCACTTATTTTCACGGTGGGCCCAACTGTGTTTACTCAGTACGATAATAGCCTACTGAGTTACTCAGTACGCAATCCGATTCCTGTGGTGCAATCGGGTCTCCTGACACGACAGGTAACCTCATGTTTAATCACTTTTAGTGATCCTGATCCAAATGTGTTAGGTAGATTTCGGTAAGAGTGCCTATCACGGCATGAAAAATTGTGATTTGATTACCCGTGATACAGCAGGGGTGCAAGGATAAATCACAACGTATTTATCAACCATATTAAATTATGAAACAACTGAATTCTTCTTAGGAATGTTGGATAACTATATTTTAATTGGAATAAACTATACTATGTCTATGCTTGACCGAGACAATAAGGTGTCCGCTAGAGCTGCACACGAACCAAGTTAGCTCGGTTCACTCGCTCAACTCGACTTGAAAAATCTTGATTTGACTCGGTTCGAAATTGGGATCGAGCAACCGAGTCTTGCTTATTTTTAGAGCTCGAAAAAATTTCGAGCCGAGTTTAAGCCTGTCCAAGCTCGAATCGACTCGGATTGAATCTCAACTCGAATCGAACTCGGATTCTCGATAATTTTGATATTGACGTTGCTCACCAAGTGTTTGATGAAATGACTCAATGAAGTGGTGTTTTGAGTGCATACATTCTCTACAAGATTGGCCGGTGGCGAGGAAGGTATGATAAGAAACAAATTACTATAATAAATAAAAAATAAAAAAATACATGATAAAACTACCCTTGTATTTTGATTTTGATGTTGCCTATCGAGTGTTTGATGAAATGCATGCAAATTGTTGCTGCTATTTTGCATACTGTTAGAAATTGAAGGTGCATTCCATGTGTTTAAGAAAATGTCGCAGAGGCTCGAACTCAGCCAAATCAAATCGAGCTGGCTAGTCAGGCTCAAGGACTGAGCCGAGCCGAGCCGAGTTTGAGTTGGGGTCGGCTACTAGCCGAGCCGAGTTGAGTTGTGCCAAGCTCGACTCAGTTCGACTCGTCTACATCTTTAGTATCCACTTGCTTTGGCATTCGGTTGTGTGCAATTTCCGTTAGGTATAGGCATTTATGTATACATCGCTTAGAATGAGAGAGACTACTTCACATGAATATAATCAAACTTTAAAATTGATATTTGATTGACCTAAAGAAGCAACACAAATTGAATGGATTTTACAAAGAGCCTTCCCAGGACCCCTAAAGCCATCCAACGGTTCGAATTGGCCAAAAGGCATCAGTGGAAATCATTTGCTTTTTGGTCACCATGGCCCACCTGAACCCACCAAATGGTACCTACGATGACAATCAAATTAAAACACCTTAAAATTCATGCAAAAAGGACCAACAAGATTTATTTATTTTTCTTGTCGGTACCCCAAGCATACTCCATCTATTAGGGCGAAAGGTTGTTATATTCAAAAGAGAGAAAAGAGAAAAAGAATTTAAAGGAAGAAGTTTATTGAAGTCCTTTAGTAGAGATGGACTCAGGGACACTGGTTACCTCTTTGATAATAATAATAATAATAATAATAATAATAAAAGAGTATCTGGGATTCTCTTCTTCTTCTCACATATCAATCAAGCTTACATTCTAGTCCACACATCTCTTGCATTGCATTACTACTTTCTTTTACCCCAAACAGTTAGCCTAGCGTTGAATAAAGAGTATCAACACGCCAAATCCAGGTGTAATCTTTTTAAAAATTAGCTAAATCCCACAAAGTTCAAAATTCCCGTAAAGTAAGGACCTCATGTTGTGCAAGTAAACAATAGTGCTTAACCTATCCTTTTTCCATCATTGTGGCCCTTATTTAGAATCTCTGACCGTAGACTAATTGCAAGAGTTACTTGAGTTCGGAGTCTTTCTATCACCCCCCACCTCCGGAAACTCGAGTTCACTCGACTAAGTAGCCGACTCGGAGGTGTGACTCATGTGGGGAAAGTATAAACACAGTTTACATAAACAGACATGGTATTCAAACCATAACTAAAGTTTAATTGTCAAATAAATATAAGCATCCAATTCTCATCACTCAACCATGAAACTTAAATAATCAAGTACAATCATCCACTTGACCAAACTCAGTTGTGCATACACACAACCATTATTTGAAAACAAAACCATAAATAACAAACTTTATTCAATCATCAAATGTCTATGAGCATGCTTCTCAAATGCATCATTCTCCTCCCAGAGTCTCCAAATCCTTTCTAAAACCTAGATGGTTTTCCAACCAATAACATAAGCTAAGAGTTCAACAAATAGTTATACGCATGATTCACAACAAGATCAGAATACAAAAGCATCAACAAATAATTTAGTATGCCAACTTCCATAGTACAATTATAAGTTGAACAACTAGGGTTATGGCTGTGCACCGCATTCAACCTGCCAACACTCATTGAACCAAGACCTACACAAATACATCACATGTAGGATCATACTCATAAGACCGACTCATGGTTTCCCACGTACAATGTGTGAACGTATAATCTGACGTTAAGTGACCTACTTTAATGCTATCTAAACTTCTTTCCTATATTTGAACTCAGCCTAAGAAGGAGGCCCTATTGGTACCAACTCAGTATCCAGTGGGATGCTCGCCCGAGAATTTAAGGGATACTCGCTCTCTGAATTGGTGTTCCCAAGCATAAATTATCATATAAGGTAGTTGCATACTTAGTAGATATTAATGATAATCAAATGTAAACAAGAAGATGCACACATGATATATGTTATAAGATGGATGCAAGAAAATCCATCCATGTAAGTGACTAGTTACCCAATATGTCCATTCTTCTTTTGGTCACTTGGGCTTCTTGATCATCTCCCAGATGATCTATCGGCTAAACTCTACTTTTCTTTCTTTGGACAGTTTTCTCTTTTAAGTCATGATTAAGATTAAATAACTAAGTCAATAATCTACACTAATTTGGGGTTGGTGTATTGAGACTAGAAACAAACAATCAATAATCTAATCGTTGATTAACCAAACTGGATCCTAATCCTTAAATCCATTATAACAACCTGAACTTTCAATATCCAAGTATTGAAAGTCCTAAAGTGTTACTGTGAAATTCAAATTTAGTATGTGTTTGGGAACAAACAAAACCTACATTACATATATATCTTTGCCCGATGATTCATAATCCATCCATCTTAACCGTCCGATTTTGGGCTATGACAACCCACACCAAACCTGTAAAGTTTGAGATCAATTCACCTTTGATTCACGATTGATTTCTCAATGTAGGTCTACATCACTAATGATTGTCCAACCCATGATCTAGATTATCCCGTTGAGACATGTGAGATTGCACATAAATACTTCAAATCGATCCAATCACAAAGATGAACTAATCCCTCAATTTTTGTCCTAAACTGACATATAAAATCTTTCAACCTAATCATGGATTTAGGCCATTCATACAATCGACCTCCAGATTAACCAATATACTCAATCATACATCAATCTAACTGTCTATAATGAGGAGTTTCAACACAAGTCCTTACCTCAGTGGTAGACTCTAAGGAGTTTCAACACGAGGTCTTGGGTTCGATACCCATAGGTGGTGAAATCCCACTACGGTGTGCGTGGGTGTGTGTGTGTTTGGTTAGTGTGTAATAATAATAATAATAATAATAATAATAATAATAATAATAATAATAATAATAATCTAACTGTCGAGGAGACTCATTATATACCATTAAGGCAATCTAACTGTTGAATTGAGAGGTCCACCATAGATCTTCATCTAGAAAATCTTAAGAATCCTGTGGACCACTCAAATGGAGATCCAAGGCCGATCTGACTGTTGGATTTGTGTTCAATTTTGTCTAAAACCACCTAAACTAGAAAATCAAAATCAAATTGGTTTCTTTAATCTATATTGTATGTTTAGTGGGTCACTAAGTGCCATAGACAATGGATGACTTACAAACTACTCTCTCAATGATTCATTCATGTGAACATAATCACACACAGACTAGGCCAACACCTGTGTTAATTCAAACAGAATAGTGACATTCCACCAAGTTTTATTCCCACTTTCATTCGAGAGATTGCGATGTAGAAATTAGATTGGATCTAAATAAACTCAGGAGATCCAGACCCACTACAAGAAAATAGGCCTTTAGCCATAATTTTTTAGCCTCAGTTGAAAAAATGAAGGCTAAATGTGTTTTTTAGCCTCGGTTGCTAAGGAACTGAAGCTAAAAATTCATTTTTCGCCTCAGTTGCTAAGGAACTGAGGCTAAAAGTCTACTTTTTAGCCTCAATTGCTTAGGAACCGAGGCGAAAAGTCTACTTTTTAGCCTCAGTTGCATAAGAACTGAGACAAAAAATGAACTTTTAGCCTCAGTTCCTTAGCAATCGAGGTGAAAAGTCTACTTTTTAGCCTCAGTTACATAGAAAATGAGGCCAAAAGTCTACTTTTTAGCCTCAGTTGCATAGGAATAGAGGCTACCTTTTAGCCTCAGTTGCAAGACTTTTAGCATCAGTTGCATAGGAACCGAAGCGAAAAGTCTACCTTTTAGCCTCAGTTGCATAGGAATTGAGGCGAAAAGTTTACTTTTTAGCCTCAGTTGCATCGGAACCGATGCCAAAAGTCTTCCTTTTAGCCTTAGTTGCATAGGAACTGAGGCCAAAAGACTACTATTTTGTCTCAGTTGCATAGGAAACGAGGCCAAAAGTCTACTTTTTAGCATCAGTTGCATAGGAACCGAGGCCAAAAGTCTAACTTTTAGCCTCAGTTGCATAGGAATCAAAGCCAAAAGCCTACTATTTTGCCTCAGTTGCATAGGAACCGAAGCCAAAAGTCTACTTTTTAGCCGCAGTTGCATAGGAACTGAGGCCAAAACTCTACCTTTTAATCTCAGTTGCACAGGAACCGAGGCCAAAAGTCTACCTTTTAACCTCGGTTGCATAGGAACGGAGGCCAAAAGTCTACTATTTTGCCTCAGTTGCACAGGAACCAAGGCCAAAAGTTTACTTTTTAGAGCGGGAATTAGGTACTACCCCCGCCTGTTCTGAGCTTGGGATAGGCGGAGGCCCCACGGACCACCGAGCAGTCACCATGATGTATGACTTCTACCCACACCGTAAATCCATTTTTTTATTTATTTATATCATTTTAGAATACCGGACAAAAAATAAGACAGATTCAAGTCTTAAATGGAACACACATTGGGGATTAAATTCCTACCATTGAAAAATTCTCAGGGCCACAGAAGTTATATATCAGTATGATATTTATTTTTTCACTTCGTCCAGGTATATATGACCATATCAACAGGTTGGATGGAAAATGAATGACACGGTGGACCCTATGAAGGTTTCAATGGTGGGCATCCTTAGCATTGCTTCTTCTCATGGTGTGGTCCACTTAAGCCTTTCATCTGCCTTATTTTTGATCCAGTATTTTAAAATTATGATATAGAAAAAATGGATGGACGGTATGGATAAAAGTAATACATCTTCTCATGGTGTGTGTTTTTGCCGGAATTGCTAAGTTTCTGGAAATCGCTTTTGATTTCATCGGGGAGAGTTAGGTTTTGGATGCGGTAGATGTGGGAGAAATCCCAAAGGTTTTATTTTTTGCGTATTGTATATAAGTTGTGGTTTGATTTGTAGGAATTTGCTTTGGAGTTTCTGAGATTGGCCCCTTTCGGAGATCTCTCTTCGACTCTGATGTGATTTGTTTGGAAATTAGGGTTTTGGCCTTTTTTAAAACAATGCTGCATCTGGTGAATTTTCAGAGAAGTGGAAATTCAACAAGCATTTTGCATGGTACCTTCTTTGCAAGTGTTTTTGTTGTGCTTTTCTTTGTTGATTATTATGCTACTTTTCCTCGTTCTGTCTATAAATCCAGTATCTTGCAAGCATATACTGTAATTCAGTTCAATTGAGCAATCCTAACAGAAGTCTTCTCTAATTGAGATTTGTTGTAGAGAGAGGGATTTTGGGAAAATGAAATGTTAATGACAGAATGACCTCCCAAACCTCTTTTATTAATAATTGAACAACAAAGATATGGTGTCCCAAGGGTGCAACAAAATAAACTAAATACTCCCTCTAACAAGATTAATCAAATTGCAAGTAACATTCCAATATTGACTCCCCTAAATCAAGGACCCCACTGGATGAGCATATCCCAACCGCAAATTGGTAGACTGATAAAAAGCAAATTGTTAGCAATTTTTTTTTTCTTTTTTTTTTTTTTTTGAAAGATAGCAATCTAACACCCAGATCCATAGCTCAACTGGTAGACTGAGTGGAGATACCTCGTTTCAACACTTGAGGTCTTGGTATCGATCCCTGGTGGGGGTGGCTAACCGTGTAGTGTGTACTGACAGTTGGTGTGTACTAACAAACTAACAAAAAGATAGCAATCTAAATTTGATAGGCGCAATCACAAAATTATCATGATGAAAACAATGTGATTTTCGGGCAATTGTCCATGGACAATGAGATTCATGAATTGGAGTCTAGACTGGTGTGCTTATGTGCAAATCTATTGAGGATGAGTGGCCTTATCTTGTGAAGTTTGACCGACCCATGTTGTAGTCTAGCCCAAAAATTGAAAATAATTTGTTTTAATAATTAATTTTTTAAATGTCTGATCAATAAACCAGAAGCCTTCAATGCAGATGTGCAAATGGAGACAATGCCACTCTTTCTGAATTTGAACAAGTGCTAAAAGCAATGAACATGAGCTCGCTTCTCCCCCTTGCTCCATGTGTCTTTGATCTATTTTCCGGTGTGTCTCGCATGAACTAAGAATAATAAGGACACGTTTGGATGCATAATCTAATTGAATTGAAACCCAATAAAGTTGAAATAACCAAATCACAATTCAAGTTAGACATGGAAGGAATGCAACTGCGCAGGAAGGATGTGGTGTCACTGCTAAATGGTTTATCTACCCATGTCGTACTTGTATGGGAAGAGGTTTGTTGGTCCAATCACACCATTAATTTTGTCATTGAGAAAGGAGCTCTACATGACCCTGTATAAACAAGTAGATTGGAATCAAGCCCGTAATTTATGTGCAAAGGTTAGTTACATCAGTGTCTTTCTGATGCACTCCTCAATAAGTTTGTTTTTATTGTTTTTTTTTTTTTTTTTTTTGAAAATTCTTGTATCGTTTACCTATGGACATGAACACTGTAATCAGCCATTCAGTATTTTTGCAAATGGATTATTGGTAAAACTTCATGATTTTGGGAAACAACAAGTTGGGTGAGTGGCCATCACTGTGTGTTTGAGTTTACTAGAACTAGATAGCTCTTATTTCACTCAAAACCATTAATTGTTTTGTTGGTATTGTGCTGATTGTTGTCTTGATGGATGTTAAATGGGTGAAACATGCACAGGTTCAATCATTGGTTGATTATAATATTGTTAGCTTTTGTTGATAGAAACTAGATTTAGCCTCGATTATTGATAAATGATGTTAAAAATTGAATTTAGACTTAGTTGATGCCAACAAAGGCTAAATCTATCTTTAGTCACAATTTTGCCTCAGTTATCTAAACTGAGACTACAACTCCCATGGCTAAAGGCTTTAGCCTTGGTTGTTGAGAACCGATGTTAAAAATAGATTTAGCTTCAATTGGAAGCAACTGAGGCTAAAATTTGGATTTAGTCTCGGTTGGAAACAATGGAGGCTAAAATTTGGATTTAGTCTCATTTCGAAAAAACTGAAGCTAAAAAGGTTCTTTTAGTTTCACTTGAAAAACCGAGGCTATAAAAGTCATTTTAGCCTCGGTTGCTAAAAGTGAAGCTAAAGCATTTAACGACGGGAGTTTCAACCTTGGTTTGGATAACTGAGACAAAACTAAGGCTAAAGGTTTTAGCCTCAGTTTTTAACCTTTTTAGCCATGGTTTTGAACCGAGGTGAAAGCCCCCTTTTGTTGTAGTGACCGTAGGTTACTACGAACACAATTGTTAGATGCCAAGATCCAAGATCCAAGATCGCCCATTAAAATAAGATAGGAAACCATTTGATTATTTGATCTATCATCAAAACCATCTGTTGTGGGTCGCCAAAATGCCCTGAACATTCATCTCCTACAAAACGGGTTCACAATTATCCATATGTGCACCACGTGCACACACATGACACTAGAACAAAATAATTTAAATTCGCAAGTTTGCTTCCCATGAAGGATTCGTTCCAAGACGAATTGCGAGAATGGGTTTCTGCTAGTCCAAAACTTTATCAACGCTGATCAGGGTGGGCCACCTTTGAACGATCCAAACCATTCACATGCTAAGGCACGAAAATCCAATAAGGAATTGTCGGGTCCACACATGCCTACGCTTGCGTGCATGCAAATCAAGTTAGTGAAACCTCATTCCCAGCGTGCCAAATCCACATTTGAATCAACGTTTTCACTTTTGATTCAACATCAAACCAAACGGATTACAATCCACGTGAAAGAACTCCACCCAACCTCAACCATTCATCTTAGGTGAATCCTAGCCGTCCATACTCCCTCTACTTGGGCGAGATTCCAGAAAATTGTAACCAGCTGGTTGGTTAGAGCGAGCATGCGGAAGCCATTCAAAATCGAGTTTCTGTTACGAACAATCTCCCGATCCTCATGAAAGACCTTAGTTCAATCTAAGTTGTTCAATGCAAGAGATCCCAACCGTCCAATGCCAATCACATGGATCAGTTGCTATCAGCGCTAGAAGAACACATCGCATGATATTTAAACATGAGAATTACAATATTTTCTCCGTTTTGCATGTGGAAATAGTGAGAGATCAAACCAGACCGATCACAACTATCTCATATGAATCCTGCATCTCACATATGTTGCGAGAAGGTCGAAATCCCGACTTTCTCGAGTTGTTTGTGACAATACGTGAAAATTGGTAAAGATGATCTTTATTCAAACCCACTGTGCAAATGGTGAAGAAGCTTCATTTTCTCTCTCCTACAAGCTTCATATAGGAGATATGGACCATCCATAATAATTAGAATGAGGAAAAATCTAGTGGAGGTGAAATGCCATTAACGCATGGTCATCTTCTCTGCCAAACTTGCACCAACGTGGGATCATTTCTAATTTTTTTTTATATTTGAAACCTAAACCATCATCCATCTAGGGGCCCCATATTCACCCTATCATCATCGGATCTTATGTTAAGATCATAATCTCAACTGAGCACAACAACTTCATCCAATCCACGTCGCGGAAGTCGCTTTCATGCAAATTGTTCAACACAATCCTTGTTCGAGTCGAATTTTGTGATTGTGAAATTCCTTAGAATTTCAAACACATTGCATGAGAGAAGACAACCCCTACCAGTTAGAAAAGAATTAACTTATTATTGACTCGACTCAGACAATTCCACTGAGCGTAGAGTCGAGTTAAATCTAGTTTGGTTTGAATCAATCCAACAGGGGTGGGGGGGAAGGGGAATCTCACAGGAAGAATATGAAGATCCTGCGTGTTGGAGGAAGATCAATTTAGAATCGGGTCACCAAGTTGTTGGATCGAGTCATCCCACCAAGTTAACAACGGGTCAGGCTGACTCCAGTTCGAACACATAAGAAAATCTCTACTCGTTCGTATTTTTTAGTACGCTAAGGAAGAAAAGAAAAGAAAATAGAAAGAGATGAAGAAAATGGGAGAACGAAAAAGAAGAAGAAATCGATTCAAACCAAGTTGCGACTAACTCGACTTGACAGAACTCTCTGAACCAACACGTTTGATTCAAGTCTGATTCAAGGTGAGCCATTCCACTCAGTCTTTTGCTTTATAATTATAGAATTTTAAATTCTTGTTGTTTTGGGTTCAATTCTATCAGTTGTGCAGAATGTGGACATTCTTTTATTAAGATAATGTGTGGAATTGAGATCCGAAATCTATATTCAGATTTTTTGATTTATCTGGTTAGGAATCTAGAATCTCCTAAAATTATACCTAGATATTGACCATAAATAAAACTCTAAACTCACGTGATCAAAACCTTAAGTTTTAATCCTAACCGTCTAAGTTATGTAGCGTTACGATCTAACCGTCTAAATTTTTATAATTTATGCTAGGACTCAACATTAAAGTGTGTACACATGTCTTAGCAATGTAGGAAGGTGATCCGACTCAAAAGGTGAGGATTTTCCTTCAGGCTTTCCACCAAATTTGTAGAATAATTATAACTAGCTCGATTTCATCATCTTAAGTTAAATTTCTAATTCATGTTTAATTTTCATGATTAGTTTGTGCCTACATATTATATTATGATTAGAATTTAACCATGTATAATTTGAATTTACTTTGATGTAGATTATGCTTTACTATTAAGACGTGCATTGTTTGTATATATGATATAGATTTTTCAACAATTTATGCTAAGGTATGAATTAACGATGGTTATGGACTGATTTATATACTTTGGGACATGTGGAATGATTTTCCATGTCAAGGAATTAATTAGAGAAACGATCTGTGTAGAGGACGTGTGTATAAAATCATTTGTGGGCATACTATGTATTGATTTATTGAAATACACTTCATTGAAACTATACCTTGAAACTTAGTGGGCCTATTTCCCTATGCATTTACTATCATGACGATATGTGATTTTTACTTTTAACTTTGTGACTTGTTGAATGCCTTTGGTAGTATAGGTGATGATCCCTTATTTTAAATCCACTTGTGACTTGTTTTAATGCCTTAAGTGGTATGTGTGATGAACCATTGGTTTTATGTCCATGATTGGAATTGTGACTACAATGGTTATTAAAGTGACTATGTTATCGTGATTAAAAGGCCACTAAGTGAAAGGGACTTCCATTGACTGTTGTAAAACGAACTAATAAAGAATTGGCAAATCATGTATTCATGGCACTTGTGATTTCAAATTATTGTTGTCACCCGAGATTACAGGTAATATCGACGATGCCTCTTGTGACTCCGAGTTATTGTTGTGTCACCTGAGATTCGAGGTAATGGCAATGACGTCTCTTCTGATTCATGGTTATGTCACATGGGATTTTGGGTAATGCTGATGATGTCACTTGTGATTCTAGTTTTTGTTATGTCACCAGAAATTTTAGGTAATGCCGATAATGTCTCTTGTGATTTTAGTTTTTTGTATGTCACCTGATATTCTGAGTAATGCCGAAGACATCTTAAAATGCACTGAAAATTGGCACTCGAGTACAGAGACTCTGATCAGGAGTTACCGGGTGTTAACCTAACAAAAATGCATGTGTGTACTCATTCAGATTTACATTCATTTCATACACAAATAATCAGAGTAACACATTTTAACTTAGCAGAATTACCAAAGCGAGGTAGAGATAGTCAAATCCAAAAATATAGGGCTACCACCCAAAAAATACAGTTCCAAAATGGTGACCACCCATATAAGAATTGTACCAACTACAATAATTGTAATAAGAATAGAAGAACAACTACCAAGTGGTAAGAAGCTAGAGATCTATTAAGCGCCCCAAGTGTATCATCGACTGGTCCTATTCCTGAGTTATCAGCATATGTCAAATATGAGGTGTCAAACGCCAACATAGTGAAGAAATATCCCCAAGATTGTTACTTGGGACATTTTAGTGATTAGCATGTTCACAATGAATACATATTCATACACTCAAGCATGTTATCTTTAACGCACAACTATTAAGCAAGTTACACATGTTATCAACACAACCAAACACAAGTAACAATGACATAACAAGCAAATAACTTTCTAATCTATTTGGTAAATAAATTAATGTTATGATGAAATGAAGCATGCTTCTTACAATCCAGCACTCTCTCACAAGCGACTTTCATGCCTATTTCACAAATGTCAATACTCCCTCATAAGCGACTCTAATGTCAAATGACAACATATCATAGGATATGTATGATTAGCCAAGTTATTATTAGTTCTAATTCATACAACGAAGCCAGGATACCGCCATTATGTCAGGAGTTATTATCCAGATCACGTGACTCATTATGGCACGTGGTTGCTCATCACCAGTGTCTCTTGATCCAGATTAAGGCATCAACAAGGTACAGGTCATCACCTAATACCGAGTATGAACCATCAGTTCAGAAGTGCGAGGTTGTCACTCAAAACTAAATCAATACAAAGGAAAGGTCTCGTCACCTAATTCCATTCACGCCCAGTCATTCGAATGGTACTCTGGCATGAAACCATCAACCGGGTAATTTGATAGGGGCCATTTGAACAACATTTTATCACCTCTATCAGTACTCAATGGTCACTATGAAGAGACCCGTCACCCCAACATAGGCCGACAGTTCGAACAAGGTATCCCATACCACCATGCTCGGCTCATGAGTCTTTGGGAATCGTAATGCACTAATGATTATGAGTAGACTAAGTCAATGGTAATGGTGGTATCCTAGATTCTATTGAATGTTATACAATCACCAAGCACAATAATGATCGAGCTTGCATTACACTGATGTGATCAACTACGTAGGACCCCGAGCAAATCGGCATTGGATGCAAAGCATCCTGTGTAGCTTCAACTACTCCTGATCATCCGTATTCAACTTTGGTCGGCCGTATAAGCTTGAGATAGCCACCCTAAAGGGGGCTATCCTCACATTTAAATAATTTACGAAGCTTAATTCACCACAACAACCATTCAATCATAGTAGCATTTCTAAGCATTCAACATCTAAGTATTATAATATTAAGAATTTCATGTCATTCAAGCATTTCATCAAGCATGTTATCAATCAAATAAAAAATAGACACATTTATTTATTCTAAAATGTCAAGTAGAAGCTTGAGGGTAGATCTTCACCTTAGAATCAAAATCCTCAACTCAAATGTGGCCCTAGTGTCAGAAATTTGGGGGAAAATACTCCAAACCTAAATTACAACTATCATTAGTGATGTGGATTTAGTCCTAATTAAATGTTAAACAACGAATTATGGTTTAACTAACTCGATTCAAATGATCCCTCAACTCAGTTCGGCGAATCGGGTCCCGAAATCGGTGCACAGCCAAAAACCTAATAGAATCGAGGCTGATTATGACTCCCACAAGAGTATGGACTGCTCTAATCGATAATTAGAACTTAAAACCTTAATAAACTCAACCCTAACATTAGAGTTTTTGAGATTCGACAAAAATGAAATGGAGTTTTTAACCATAATGGTTCAAAATGTAGGAAATGAAAGAAAAAGACGGAAAGTAAGTAGAAAACCTCTTACCTAGTGTTGAGGTCAAAATATGAACCACCCTCCACTCAATGCTGCGAACTCGAGAACGAACCCTAGTCCTACACAGAAAGGTGAGCAAAGGAGACCCTGGCTTAGCCAAGGGACACTCTGATGCCTAAGTCAGGCTAGGAAATTCAGGTCTAAGTTGCATAATGTAGAGAGAGTGTGTGAGATATTGTGTACCTGTTGCAATGGGGTCCCCTGGTATTTATACCTGTGGGTTGGGCAAATCATGTCTGTCAATCTCGGCATGATTTACTCAGTCAATCAGATTATGCAATCGTGGAGATACTCCATAATTTTTGGATCATGTAGCACGTCGTGTCTTAATGGCATGTATCTCCAGACGTGATCTTCGGCCACGTCCATATTTGGGCTGGTTTCCCAGCTAGGTACTCGGAATGTCTTCATCTAGGCTCGGACTCATCCTATCTAAGTCTGCGGCTGCGCACTAATAGACGGTCTTCAGACAAGGATGGGAGCTTGGCTCAAACAATCTTCTTCGGAGATGAGGATGAGAACGAGGACAAGAGCTCGGCTCGGCCAACCTTCTTCGGATGAAGATGACGACGAGGACGAGAGCTCGGTTCGGCTAACCTTCTTCGGATGAAGATGAGGACGAGAGTTCGACTCGGCCAACCTTCTTCGAATGAGGATGAGGACGAGGACGAGAGATCGTCTTAGCCGGCTTAGGATTGTAGTTCAAAGGTCTGCTCGTGCCTGAAGTGATGTTCTCCTTCCGAGGCCCTATTAATTGGTTCGGATGACTCGGGCCGATCCTGTTTGACCCTGTTCAGATTTTCCTATAACAAAAGCCCCCTACTCTCTTAGTCCGAGCTCGGACTTAGAGAGTAAATGCCTAGGGAAATGGGGTGACGCCTCTACGTCTCTGCTCATGATGATGGTTGGGATGATTGGAGTGCAATCAATGCGACGATTGCGCTTCGGGTTACGCGTGCAGTATGAAAAAGATTTCAATCTCTGAATGAAGGACACGTGGCGATGATTACAATTCGTAATCGGCGAAGCATAAAAAATGATGCCACGTGCTCATGGAGAGGCGAGAGGCCGCCTACGCCATAAATAGCATTTAATGCTGAGGGGGCTCGGATCTGGGAACACAAACTCGAGCTTATCGACTCCTTCCATGTGTCCCCCGGTGTCAGTGACGAGCCACCTCGGCTTCGGGGAGAGCTGTCCGCAATGATGACGCTGAGTAATGAGAGGGTGATATAAACCCTTCTCGCTCTCATTCATATTCTCCTTCTCCTCCGCTCTAGCTCTCTTGCTTTCCTTCCCCTTGCTCTTTTCGAATCGCCTTCTGCCGAAAAGTGGTTTTTCCTTGTCGAAAAGTGGAATTGTGACTACTTATTGTGATGGGTTTGTGGGCCATAATGTGCAAGTAGTTGGGCCCTTGGTTGCCCACCAAAATAACCTTGTACTTGGAACAAGTTGTGAGGCCCAACTCACTTGGATAAAGCATAAAAATTGCCCATATGGTTGGATTACTGGGCTACCCACTAGGCCCACCACAATATGTGGATTTATGACCTTTATGGTTGGGCACAAACCTTGCTTGAGGGCCCACCATATTGCTTATGAGTTGGGCATTGAGTATAGCCCACTAGGCCATGGATTGCCTTAGGCCCTAGGCCTTGCTTCATATTTGAATAGTAGCGGGCTGCCCTTTTAGGACCCTGTTGAGGTTAGACGTCCTCTTTGGTGGCCCTAAGGTAGGCCCATGGGATTGTTATAGGTGGTTAAAGGCCCACCTTGGACCCTTGATAGGACCGCTTATTCCTTTAGGCTTATATGTGATCCTTCTTAGCCTTATGGGCTACTCCAAAGTATTGGGCCCCCACTAGAGATTTGTTCCTTAGATTAATTGTCTAAGTACCTAGACTTGATTCCCTCCTTGGGAAGGAGGAGTAAGTTATAAGTCATCATCGTCGTATGACACACCCTCATGACCCATATGCATCATTAAGTGATTGGATTGCATTTGTGTGTGGTCATTGGGTTGATATGATAGAGGGATGGAGTTCCCCTCTTATGCACATTGAGTGCTTGGAGCTAGTGCATGATTGGTATGCTTGACTCCTGCATCTGGCATCGCATATCATGGACATTATCGTCCTTGCTTCATCAAGGCCTTGCCTCCACTGGTATATTCGTGGATGGCTATATGTGGATACCGGAAATATGTCATTTGAGCATTGGGGTGCATAGGATATCCCTGGGTGAAAGCCCCTAAACCTTCAAGGTACCTAGAAGATGCCTTAACGCCGTAACTAAGTAGAAATCATGAGCACCCGAGTACCTTACACCATTAGGCCGCATCTCCCACTATCGTGTAGCCGGTTGAGATGGGATGTGGCCTTATCCGCTTGAGTGAGAAGGCATGATGAGGCTGAGTCTGACCAGCTTGTGAATGGGTTCGCTACCGTAGAGCCTTGCTAGTGATTGGCTATCCACAGGCGATTAGTGTGGTCTCTTACGCTCGTTGACTGTGCGGTCTTGACAGCGGCAATCATCCTGTAGTGCATCAGACCCCGGTGATATTCCTTATGATGGAACTGTATGGGATATGTGGACTGGTTATAAGCATTTGCATCACTTCGCATTGCATTGGTATCGACTGTATAAGCCATGTTGCATTGCATAGCCTTCGTATGATTTCCTACATTCATGGCTTAGCCATGGTAAGGCTTGTGGCATTAGCATTGATCATGTTTCTTTTTTACATTCTCTATCTTCTTCTAAGCACCATTGTCACACACTTTCACCACCCTTTAAGCTTTCTATAAGCTTATGCACGATTGATACGTGCAGGAGATCCTAGGTCGGCATCGTAGCAGTTGAGCTTGGATAGGAGTTGAGCCGAGGACCCAGTGTTACAGATCTTCCTTCCTTCTTCTCTTTTCATCAGATGTATTTCCTTTCAGTTATGTACTTGAAAAGCTTAAATTTATAGTGGATTTTGCGATGTATTCCTTTGTTATTTCTGAGATGTACTTACTGTAGTCTTGGATATACTCATATTGGAATGGTTATGTGATTATGAAAATCCTCCTTATAAGATACCAAGATCGGAACCTGCCTCAGAAGCTGATAATGGGGTACTACGAAGGCTGTTGCGGTCAGAACCGGCTATCGGATTCACTGAGTCAGGCTACCGAGTCTAGGGTGTGACAAAGATATTCGAGTTACTGAAGGGATCGATGTTTCGATATTTCAAACTCACATTTAAGGTATGAATGACCCTAGATTGACCATAGGTTAGGTCATGTTAATTGCTTATTAGATTTGGGTCATTGTATAAGTTTATAGGTTTTTCTTCGAATAGTCCTAGCCTTTGTTCGACTTAGAGCTCGGCCTTTTCAAGTGGTATCAGAGCCAAATAGCTTATTCATTTGGATTCATTTCCTAAGCTAAGCGATCTCAAGCTTTTAATATGTCAATTTTTGATAGCCTCTCTATTACTAGGCCTCCGCCTTTTGATGGCTCCAATTATGCTTATTGGAAAGCCAGGATGAGGATCTTTTTGAGGTCCATCGATGAAAGCGTGTGGCAAGCCACAGTGACTAGATGGAACCTACCCACGTCTGAAGTTCTAGGCACTGATGGAACTAAGTCTGTTAAAGTTACACCTTATTATTCATGGACCACTCTTCAAAACAATGAGAGTAGTGTCAATACCAAAGCTTTAAATACAATCACTTGCGCACTATCACCAGATGAATTCAAAAGAATTATATTTTATGATACTGCAAAGCAAGCCTGAGATATCTTAGAAATGACACACAAGGGTACGACTATCGTCAAAAAGTTAAAACTTCAAATCCTCACCACTAGGTTTGAGGAAATACGTATGGAAGAAAGTGAAACATTCATGGACTTCTATACTAAATTGAATGACATAGTCAACTCAATGTGAGGTGTTAGAGATAGCATCCCAGAAAGTAAAGTTTGTATAAAGATACTGCGCTCATTGCCTGAAAGGTTCAATTCTAAGGTGACTACCATTTAGGAACTTCGTGACACGGATAATATGAGGGTTGAAGAGCTTGTTGGTTATTTACAAACCTACGAGTTGAATTTCAAGGATCATAAAGATAAGTTCATAGCCCTTAAGTCATCTAAATGTATTTCTCAACATAATACTAGTAATTCTGATTGTGAAAATTCAGAGGATGATATGGCACTATTAACACTACCAAAAAATCGAGCAAAGGCTACGGACTTCGAGAGTTTTTAGCTACGGATATAAACCGTAGCTATATTACTACGGTTTTAATCCGTAGCTAAAAGCTACTACCTCCTCCACTTCGTAGCTACAGGCTGAGGCTCTGTAGGGGCTCTATGGGTTCACTATTGTGTATATGTTTTATCTAATCCGTCCATCCATTTTGATATTTTTTTTCATGCATGCATGTAAAAAAGATGGTAGATCGAAGGCTCAAGTTGACCACATCATAGGAAATAGGAGAGATTAAGCGTATACCATTGATTTGTGGTGTGGTCCACTTGGGATTTCGATCTGCCTCATTTTTTGGTTGATTCCATAAAAATAGCTCTCAAAATGAATGGACGGTGTGGATAGACCACATACATCACAATGGGGCCCACGGAGCGCCTAACTAACAGGACCGTCCGTTCCGCTCCGTCCCGCCCCCGAAAAAACCCCCCACGCCCAAAAAATTTCCGCGCCCAACTAAAAAAACCCTACCCTTTTCCCCACTCTCTCACGCCTCTCTCTCTAACCCTACCCTTTTCCCCCACTCTCTCGCCCTCTCTCTCTCTCTCTCTCTCTCTCTCTCTCTCTCTCTCTCTCTCTCTCTCTCTCTCTCTCTCTCTCTCTCTCTCTCTCGTTGAATCCTTCATCTTCCAGCAACCCACGTCCCACATCCCACATCCCACATTAACTCTTCCCAGCCCTGGATCACCAAAATCCATCTCGTTTTTGCTATTGGTTCGCGGTTCCTTCTCCCAAGCCCGATCTCTGAACAAGAGATGTCCCGATCAGAGCAAGCTCCATCCCGGAAAGCGCCAGCAAGAACACCAAATCGATCAGCCTATTGTAGATGCTGCAAGTTGGATCTCTATTCGGGCTCTGGTTTCCCCTTCTGTCTCTCTCTCATTTTCCCTCTCCCTGTCCGACTCTCGATTGCAATCCTTACATCGCATCCACCAACCGGCTGAAACCCTACCACATCTCCGGTCATCAACAACAGCAATAGACGTTGTTGAGCTCCAACCTATTGCCAATCAAAGAGGTGATGTTGCCTTTTGATTTGTCTGTTCATTTTGGTTTTGAATCTCTGTTTTTGAGAAAATCTGACGTTGCATTTTGGTACACTTGATGGAGATGAAGGTGTGCAAGATGCGGGCCGAAGTGATCCAGCAACAGATGGAGCTGTTTGCAGATGCGCTCAAGTCGGTGGATTGATGGGGTTTTAATGGAGTAGTGATCTAATGGTTTGTTTTTTATAATGCAAAGATTGTGTCCTTTTTTGGGGTTTTTGATAGGAATGTTTATCTTTTATTGTGGGTCTTTTCAGATCTCGATCCTGGATCTAATTAGATGTGATTATGCAGCTTCTAATCTTGTTTATGTTTCTTTATTTGTATTCTGACATTGGATCTTTTTATGCATGAAATATTTTGATAGTTCTAAAGATAAGCTTTTTGTTTGATGGGTTGAATCTGGTTTACCTTTTTTTCTTGTTATTTTGGTTAGAATTATATGATACTCAGAAATGTATGACGCTTGATACAGATGCGCTCATAAATTGTATGTGTCATGTGTAGGACCAAATGAAACCAACTAATTGTGCCCAATTTGTTCTCAAGTCATAAGACCAAGATTAGATTGGTTGAACAATCCTAACCCCTGATTCATGGACACTTGTTTGTGGGCATAGGACCATTGGGTATTTTCATTTTTAACCATCCAATCTGTTTTCGATAATCAATAAGCTTAATTTTTTTGTTCATGATACATCTACAGTGAGTCTTATTTCTCCTTTTTGTTGATCTTGTTTTGGTTATTATTTGTTTGTGGAGTTCTCTATTGCATGCCAATTTTTCTTATTGTTTTAGATCACACAATTTACAATTTGTAGTTAAATTTTGATCTTGAGTTCTAATTGCAAATTGTAAATTGTGTGATTGAAAAAAGATAAGAAAGAGATATTCTACTGTTTGGTCTTCACTTTACATGTTGAGATTTGATGTGTTTTCTAGGCTTGAAAGGGCTAATGGATTGCTTTGTGATTGTACAAAAGAGATGGGTGGTAAGTGATTTGTATTTGTTTTTTTTTATGAATCTGTTTTGGTAGTTGTATTGTGTTTTAACATGTGGTTTTAATCTTTTCCTTTGTAAATGGAAAGGGTGATTTTTCTCTGAGGGTATCGTTGTTGGCAATTCAAACTTTGAATTTTCATGATATATGTTTGAGTACCACTTTTTGAATTTGGAGGTTGTTGTTACAGTTGTGCTTGGATGCTCCATTGAACTATGTGTTGATAATTCAATTCAATAAGCCTGTTTGGATTGGTGGAATCGTATTTTCTACTATGGAAAAAAAAAAAAAAAAAACATTTTCCTCATGTGTGACATTTTCTGCTGTTTGTGGAAACAAAAGCATTGTGAACATTGATTTCCGTTTCCATAGTTATCCTTTCAAAGGGTGATTTTCCTCAAAGAAAAGAAAAAGAAAATTTTGGCACTCAGTTGATTTCTGTAGTAAACTTCAACTTTAACCACCAAAGCTCATAATGTACCTACACAATGGAGACACTGGAGATAGGCTCAACTGTTTCCCTAACTCTATATTTTAGGTTTTTATTGGTTCCTTTACACTTACCATACAGTTGCAATTTCGTTTTCTTCGTAAACTGTACACTTTGTCATCTGTTCAAATTGGTGTGCTTGTATATTTCTTTCTTAGTTGAAGATGGTTGTTCTTGTGGGAGTGAACTGGGACCATCTATAGGACATTTGTTTTTATCTGGTTAGCATTGCAGCTTGAAAGAAGTAGCCGTCTTGAATAATATAAAAGAACCAGGAGAAATGAAGGTGCCAAGAATAATAAGCTTGCTGATAATGTTATGGAAGTGGGGAACTCACTATGCACAACACTTACCAGATGAAATTCAAAATTGACCATGGAAGTAGTGATACTGAGACATTTTTTCACATCCACCTTATCTCATTTGTCCTCTCATTATCTGGATTCTAATTTTACAAAGATTCGTTCATTTGTGTGGCCATGCAGCAACATATTTTGGCAACACAAAATTGACTTTCAGTGGTAGTTTGAACTCCATATCAACTATTGGATTTGGTCTAGCAACAATGAAGAGACTGATTTCCTTCACCCCCTTTCCATTTCTAAAGGAAAATGAATTTCTTAACAAGGGCTCCAAACTTGAGACTTGAATTGGTCTCGAGTTGAGTTTGGTTCTAGCAACCCACCAGTCAACTCAAGAGTCTAGTTTGATATATATATATATATATATATATATATATATATATATATATATATATATATATATATATATATGGAAAAGGTTCTATGCGGTCGAGCTCATGGGAACTTCCCATGAGGTCGGTATGTGGGCCTCACCGTGATGTGCGTCGAACATCAACACTGTGCATTTGATGGGTCCCCTTTAAATTATGGGATATCCCAAAATCGGGCGTATATGGAACTCAGTGGGCCATACCATCTAAAATCATGTGAAGACATGCCTAAAACGTATAAAAGCACTTAGTGGGGCCCACACAAATTTGGATGAATCAAACTTGGTCTGACCCCTCATCCAAGTGGGACACACATAATGGATGTTCTGGATATGTGAACCACATCTCGGTGGTCCCAACAAATGATTGTGAATGTTTTAATGGAGGGTAGCCCCTCTCAACTTTTGTAGGTGCTGTGGCCCACACAAGTCACGGATGGACTTGATTTTTAAGCCCTAAGCCCATCATGGAATGGTGCATCTGACTGATGGGGTAGATGTTCGACACCCATCACGGTGGGGCCCACACGGCTCGACCTCATGGGTAGTTCCCATGAGCTCGACCACATAGAACCTTTTCCCATATATATATATATATATATATATATATATATATATATATATATATATATATTGAATCTGTAAGGATTTGCATGATTCTCCTGGTTATGGAGCAAATTGTTTTGAAACCAGTCGACCATTGTCCTTAGTGGAGGCAGCCACCATTGTTCTGAAGATACCTGTTTTGAAATTATAACATGTCCATCTAAGGACATGGTATTCAAACTAATCAGTACAGGAAAAAAATCCTTTGATTTGGTTGGACATTGGCAACATGGATGAAGACCACCGATGTTAGATTGTTTGCTTTTGGTACCAAGTTTGAACTTGTTTCTACAATCAATCTTGTAGCATGTATCTATGTTCACTTCTAGTTTTTGGTGAGGCTAGTCTTTACATGCATACTTATATAGGGTAGGTTTTCTAATAAGCATTTATCTGTATATTCATATTTTGTTTTTAAGAGTCATCAGATGTTCTTAAGATGCTTTTTTTTTGGTGAAAGATAATTTTCTTACTATGTTGTAAGACAATTCTAGAGAATCCTTGAATGCCATTGGAAAGTTCTTAAAAGTTTTAGACATGTCTTGCATAACCAAAATGTTGAGAACCACTACTCTCAGAAGGTATGTTATTGTTATTACTATTTTTAGTTTTTAGTATCCAAAAAACTATTTGTTATTTGTCATTTGGTTTTCTTACCGTCTCTGCAACAGTTGTGGCTAGGGAATATGATGTTGGGTGTCCCTCAACACAATTTGGTTATTTGGCTTTTCATTTCCCTTTTTTTTTTTTTTTGACAAACTAGGTTCCTTAACATTCAAAGTGACCTTAGCAATGTATCTCTCTGCTTTTCTAAATCCAGGTCCAGAATGAAAAGGCGAGGAGGTATCTGAGTAGCATGAGGAAGAAGCAGCCTGTACCCTTTTCACAAAAGTTTCCAAATGCAGATCCTTTAGCACTCAAACTCATTGGAAAGATCATGTTAGCATTTGATCGAAAGGATCGCCAAGCTATTTGAAGAGGTCGGTTTACGACGGATGTCAATTTTCTATTAGATTTTAGAAATGCCCAGCTAATTGCTTCGAATCTATGCCGTCTGTTGTTTTGGAATCTTTTTCAGCCTGAAGAATACCAAAACTTGATTTCATTTAATGTTTCCTGATCATCGAAATTTGATATAGCAACACCTTCTTGTAGAACTTTGATATAAGCTTACACATTTGAACAGTGACTAATGTTCATGCGAATGACCATTGGTATTTGATCCAATCCATTTATTGGAGTACTACTACTGTGTGAGATAGTCTTGCCCAAGAATCGGTTAGTCCTCTCATCGGGTGGGTAGCGAGTTTACAAAACAAATGTACGACCGGGAAATTGGTGATTTTTTAAGCGTCAACTGTTTCTAGCATCCTGTTTGAATGGGCAGTTGATTTTGGGTGAGACCATCAAATGGTCGATCCACATGATGGATATTGTACTTAGGTTGGCCATGTTGTCATATGAGGATATTGTATCTGTTGGTCATGCTGTCATATTGGGGAGCATGGAGATGCTCTCTCTCTCTCTCATATGAGGATATTGTGATTGTTGATATTTATCCTATATTGGGGATGTTTGTGTTTGTTATATGCAGGCACTGGTGATCCTTATTTCAAGGGCCTGGCCAAAGTGGAGAGAGAACCGTCTTGTCAACCAATCTCTAAGATTGAGTTTGAGAGGCGTAGGGTGACAAAAGAGGACCTTCGAACTTATATTCCTGGAAATACTAGAGTACCATCCTCAACTGCTCAAGGACTACATTAATGGAACTGAAAGGACAAACTTCCTCTATCCAAGGTTTTATTACTGCCTTCTAAGTTTTCATATTTAGTGTGTTGTCGCTGAATGATGTTTTCTTTTCTATTGTTAGATTCATTTTCTGTATATTGTTCCTTTGCAGTGCCATTGATCAATTCGGGAAGCAGTTTGCTCATCTCGAGGAAAATGGTGGTAAAAGTGGGCCGATGATCCCATTGGAGAGGAAGCATGTTTCTCTCCCAAGGTAAATCCTCTTCAACTCCTTCTTTTTGTATTGGATCATTCAAGATTTTTGACATTCGTGGGGAGGGGAATCATTTCGAGCCACATGCCTAGGTCAATGTAAATAAAGTATGGACAAGGTGATGCCAAAGTGTTTTGTTGATTTTGATGGATGGGGTCTCTCAAGGATTTCCTCGTTCAAGTTTTCAAGGCCAATGCCAACTTTCTTGTTTATTATGAACATGATTTTTCTTTTGTTATATATACATGATGAATCCTTTTATGTACAGAAAAATGAGAATAAAAAGATTACAAACCATCAACAAATACTTGATTGCCCAAAACATGCTTGAGGATTAGATTGCTTCCAACCACCCTAAACCTGCAATACCTTCTATTGTTAGCACCCCTCATATCATACTAAGGTTCCTTGCACAGTCAGTATAAAAACCATGGGTCTAACCACACAACCCTTTCAAAATAATTTTCAATTTGTTTGAAGAAATTCTACGATGCCATCGTTAGTTGCTAATTCTTATGTGTGGCAATTAACTGCCGCAAGATTACGGGATTGATTTTGATGACCATGATCATCCGGTGAAGGCATTTCGGTGCTGCTGTGGGAGCAAATTCTGCAGAGACATGAAGCGCTTAGGGAAAGATATCTTAAATTTATCATTTGAGGTTTTGGTTCCATTTTTCTTCTATGCATATGTTCCATAGAAATTAGAAAATAGGCTGGGTTGCTTCTATAGTTCATGTTTAGGCACTGTTTGTTCGATTTAAGGTTGTCGCTGTCGCTGATGTTTAGGCACTGTTTGTTCTTGCTCACTATGATGAGGGGAAACACAAATATCAACCTTGATTCAAAACCACTGTGGGCCCTACAAGGTTTCGATGGTGCGTGTTTGATCCCCACTTTCTTGTGGTGTGGTGACTCAAGTCTTAGACTGCCTCATTTTTGGGCTCTCATCCAACATGAGCTTGCAAAATTGATGGACAAAGTGGATTTCACACATATATCATGGTCGACCTGATAGAGCTTTGGGTTATTGGAACTCCCTGTAATTACAGAAATTCACATCCATATGTGGATGCACATGTCATTCAACATATGAATTTTATGCCGATATACAACTAAGTGGAGGAATATGGAGGCAGGAAGACCTTCAACCATTTAGGTTCCCCTTAAATTGTTTGCCATTAGAAATGGAAGGAACTCGCTTTGTGCTATCAACATCTGGTCTGATTGTGAGGTATGGATAAGGCGCCTACAATAACATGATGAAATTTTTTTTTTTTTTAGAGAGAGAGAGAGAGAGATGAAAATGACTTTATTAGGAATATGCATTGACAAATCCTAATTAGGGATTTGCATTGTCGAATCCCTTTTAGGGATTCTTTGTTGTTTATTTTGTGTATTACTGTTCATGTAATCTTATCCCTTATCGTAGCTTAGTTTCAAATCAAATTAGAGAAAGATTAGGTCCATATCATCTGTAGATATTATCTACAACACTACATATATATTGGAGATTACCGATGGAATGGTGTAGTTTTTACAGTAAAATTACATGGTATCGGTGTCTCGATATCTATCAATTCAAAATCGACTACGAGAGAGATCATTGTAGATCCCCATTTAAGCGATCATCATATTCCAGATTTTCATCTTTGACCTGCTAAGGTTCTTTTCATCCAATTGGTTTCACAGTACCTTGTGGCAGTCTCAACAACAAATACTTGCAGGATTTTGTGTGATTTTGAAACTCAATTGCCTTTTTCATCCCTATGTTTTTGTGTTTTCTTTTCTTTTTACTTCCTGTGATATTTTTCTCGGTACAATCTAAATATCTCGCAATCTGAATCGTGTATCCATTTCTCTATGATTTGTTATAACTTGCTGCTCCATTTTTCTTGTGATTTTGTGTTGTTCTTTTCTTACTTTTCTTATCTTTACTTTTTCTCTTTCTTCCTTAAAAGGTTTTGTGGTCCTCAGCTGAAAATGTAAAGACAAATTGACCATCATCTTCAAAGACACATCTTCATACCTAAAAGGAGAAGGTAGGCAGGGTTGTCAATGCTTTCTTTCAGCTCTTCTTTTGGCTATCGTCTATAGCTACAGTAATTACCTATATATATATATATATATATATATATATATATTCTCTCTTTGGACGATTGTCAAAACCTATTTATGACTAGTGCATGATGCGGTCTTAACAGCCCAGGACCAGCTATTGCAGCCCCTACCTTAGACCCTCTAAATTCAACAATGCCACCGATGACTGATAGTTAAGGACAATCAGCCTATTACGCTCTGTCCAATTTGGATTTTAGCCACATTGGCAATGATACGGTGCACAACGGCAATGCTTGTTTGTGAGCGCCTTAGATATCAAACCGATGGTTGCAATTTCTCCACCTTAGATTAATTGAACGACACACACCTCCAGCGTCCACCTTATCAAATCAATGCAATCCATAGCTGGAAATTTTTATGCAACGAGCAGATACCTCCGTCTGCAGATAATTCAAAGTAGTGTGCCTATCGTAGAGAGAAAAGGCTTGTTCAGTAATGAAAAACATGATGGGGCCCACCAGAGATGGCTGTTGACTCTTCGACATTTCTGATCATTGCAGTAAGTCCCACATATTTGAAGACCCTAACCCTAGAATATTTGTAGGCCATTGATGTATGTTTAATTAAACTATTTGTAAGCCGCAGATGGAGGGTTTAGTATCTTCATCAAAACTTATCAGATTAGTGATCTGGATCCACAGACCATGGGGCCCATATGCACCAAAATATCCTTGTCCCTTGAAGAATAAATTAATGTTTGTCTTTAAAATTCACGTTGTTTTTTTTTGTTTTCTTTCTTTATTTCTTTTTGTGCAACAAGTGAACATGTTTGTTTTAACTCTACAGCTTCTTGAATCTAGAATTCCCATATGAGGTCTGGGGCATTGGTTGGATAGTTAAGATTACCCCTGTAGTGAGTCTAATTAAGGTATGGATAATATATGGTTTTCCTTGAGTTCGGTTTTCTTTGCCACTTATCTTATGCCTCTTTTACCTTTCAGTCTAATTAATTTCAGTTTTTCGATCAAAATAGTAATAATAATAATGGGTACGGTTCCATTTGGATACGCATATTAAGAAACATGTCGGATAAATTGGCAATATAAACACATATTTCAATGTATTTTGTTGCCTGAAACATCTTTTCTGCCAATATTTTGAAAATATTATGAAAATAAATGGCTATCATTGTAACATACAGATTACATTTGTGTTACAAGTTTTCTTGTTTTTCTTATTCCAATTTCCAATGTTTTCCTATATTTATGTGGTCGATGGCCTCAAATCCCAAGAACTCTCTCTTTTTCTTTTTTTCACTGTCATCATTGAAGCCTTATATCAATTACTGGTTTTTCTCAAGCCTAACTTGAAATGGACAAAATTACAATTTAATAGTCAGCCTGTCGAGTGCGCTTGGATGCACTATCAAATTGAATTTCAAATTATAGTGACCCCTCCAACATGATACTGGTTGGGACTGGAAAACCTCTGTGGGTTCCACCATGTCGTATGTATCTTATCCACGCAGTCCATTCATGTTGCAAGCTCATTTTAGGGTATGAGACCAAAAAATGAGATAGATCCAAAGCTTATGTGGGCCACACCACATGAAGAAGCGGGGATAGTGACATATACCGGGGACACCTTCCTAGTGTCCACCGCCATGTTTATTTTCCATCCCACTGTTCATAAAGTCACATAAACTTGGATGAAGGCAAAACAAAAAAAAAAATAGAAAAATCGCTTTATCCAAAACTCACATGTAGCTCGCAGGAAGTTTTCAACAGATGAGGAATTCAATCTCCACTGTTTCTGTGGTGTGCTCCACTTGAGCTTTGGATCTGCCTCACTACGTATTTATGTAGGAGAAGGCCTCAATTCCAACAACTCGTTTTTTTTTTTTTCCAAGTCATCCTCAAGCCCCATATTGAAGCCTGTTTTTCATTAGGACATCGAAGGCGACCTGTTTTAAATCATCAAGGAAGAATGTTAAGATTGTAGGAGATAAAGGTACCTTCATCATCAACCCAACCAGCGAAGTTATTCCTGGACAAATTGAGGCTCCGTAGTTCTCCGAAGGATAGAAGTAAGTCGGCATTCAGATACCATTTAGGAGAATTATTTATACACCAGGTGAACATGACACTTGATACACAGGCACTTGAAAATGGTACATGTGGCATATATTAACTCAAATGAAACTTACTAAATTGCGGAACCACCACTTTCTAATTTACATACATCATTTTCTAAGTTAAATTGTGGACCACCTATATCTAAGTACATTCCAAAATCTAGATTGGTTGAACAATCCTCCCTCTAATTCATGAAAACCTTTTTATTTCTTCTTCTTCTTATTATTATTTTAATCAGACCATTAGATTTTTTTTTTTTTTTTTAACTGTCTAACAACTGCCCATCATTTTAATAGTGAGATAACCCACTAAAAGTATTTCCTGGTTCATGATGCATAAAAAATGGAACCTATAATTTGAATGGTTTATTTTGACTTGTGTGTATGCAACTTATTTGCACAATATTTTTCTAACACTTGCGTATCATCCATCACACCTTGCCAGAGTATCAAGGTATTTCACATTTGAATTTTCTTGAAACCATCCATAATACAAGCAGCCAGGCAAGATTTTCGTATGCAATTAATTTTGCAATGGCTATTAACTTTGCATTATTTGATGAAGAAATGGTGTTTTCATAATTTACAATGATTCGGGCTTTTAAATGAAGAAAGAATATTGTTATGTAATTTACAATGATTCCAGTTGTCTTCCAACATACAGTTGAGATGAGGACGGTGTAGATTTTACGAGTTCACCTTAAAAACATCAGTGGATTCTGTGCTTACATGTATTTCGGGAAGCGGTACAAAACATCCAGGCTCTGTAGAGCACCGCCATTTAATTTTTATTTACTTATCAAGACCTGTGGGACCCACCATGCTGCTTGTTGACAACGTCCACTCTTATCTATCAAATGTGGCCCCTCATGACCTTTGTCCAGCCCCAAATTACCTAGCCTAGTTCTGATGTAGATTGGGACCCACATGTTTTTATTTTTAAGTTTCACATGTGCAGTTGTGGACCAATCAAGTACAACTCCGTGCATTACAGGTGGCTGCAGATTTGGATTATGCAGACATGACAAATTTTCTCCTTTATGTTTTGATTTTGGCAATAGAACTGTCAGGCAGGCATGTTCGGCCTAGAGAGTTCCCGAAAAAGGCACAAAATGGAGTCCCTTTGTTATGAAATCAATGACTTTGCAATGAAATTCTATTGTAGAAATCGACAACTTTACAATCAACCAGAACCAATAGTAGATATCTTATAACATTGTGGTTTCTGCTAAGAATGTTGTGATTTAAACATATTTCTTCAACCACTGCAAATTTCTCAAAAAAGAAAAAGAAAAAAAAAAGGTCTAGATTCATCCTTTTATTGTACATTTGCTATCTTTCATTGTACATTATGATTGACATCTGTTACCCCCCAATTTTTCAGAGTGGGGGTGAATTTGATCTCAAGCCGAGTGCATCAAGCAATGATGAGGATCTCTACTATGACTCGGCAAGTGTGATCATATGCGCAATCGGATCGTGCTACAACACTTTGCTCAAACATTGCCAGAACATTTCTCATTGATGCAAATGCAATGCAGAGTAAGGCTTATGAGGTTCTCCTCAAGGCCCATGAGGCTCTCCTCAAGGCCCATGAGGCAGTGATAGGTGCATTGAAGGCTGGGCATAAGGTCAGTGCTGTTTACCAACAGTATCGGTGGTAGAGAGGGATGCTCCTGAATTTGCCTCTCATCTTACAAAGTCAGCAGGAATGGGAATTAGTCTCTAGTTCGTGAGTCGGGATTGAATTTAAATGCTAGAACGATCGGGCGTTGAAGCCTGGAATGGTTTTTAATGTATCTCTTGGGTTCCGAACTTGGGAATGGTTTTTAATGTATGATTTGATTGCTATTTGTAATAAATGCATCAAATTTTTATTTTATTTTTTTTTCTGATTGTATTTTATGAACTATTTTTATCAGCATTAAGCTTAGATGTATTAATTACAGCAGGTTCTTGCAATGGAAATTGGTTGTATTTTTATAATTTTTAAAAAATACTGCTACGGATCTAATCCGTAGCTATTGGTATCTACTGCTACGGTGTTACTAATCTACTCCATAGCTATCGGTATCTATTGCTACGGATATAATCCGTACCTATTGGTCTCTATTGCTACGGATAACATCTGTAGTGCTTGCTATTTATTGCTACGGATATAATGCGTAGCTATTGGTATCTATTGCTACGGATATGGTCCGTAGCTATTGGTATCTTTTGCTACGGATCTAATCCGTAGCTAGACCTTTAGCTACCCCACCAATAGCGACGGACGTGTTACGGATTATATCCGTAGCAAAAGGGCTTTTGCTACGGTTTTTGGCCGTAGCCTTTGCCCATTTTTCTTGTAGTGTAACCAAGAAGTTTTATAAGATTTTCAAAAGTAAAAAGAGAGTTGATTTTCATAAACCTTCTGAGAAGAAAAAGAGTAAATCTAAAAATTGGAAATCTCATAAAGATAGCCAATGCTTCAACTGCCATGAATACGGGCATTTGACAAACAAGTGTCCAAAGAAGGACAAATCAAAGAAGAAAGGTATGTTGGCCACATGGGATGAATCATCTTGCTCGGAAGCCTTTTCTGAGTTAGATGATTCAGAACCCGAATCTACTAATGAGGTCAAGGCCTTAATGACTCTAACCAGAGTCACTTCCACAGATAGTTGTGATTCAATTTATACTGAAAATTTAAGGAGTGACCCTGAAAATGATGAAGATTTACAAGATGCTTATAATGCCCTATATAGGGAAAGTTGTAATATAGCTCTAAAAGGTAAACTTCAAAAAGAAAAGTTTTTAAAGTTAAAAGAGGATTTTGAAAACTTAGCTTTAGAAAAATCATATCTTTCTGATTATTTTGAAAAGACTAAATGTGATTTAGATTTCAAAACCTCTCAAGTTGAAAATCTAAAATCATAAAATGAAAAACTAAAACTAGAAGTCTCTTCTCTCTTGAGTTCAAAGGATACTTGGAGGACTGCTCAGGGTGATCCTAAACTAGAAAAATTGCTAACCAGATCAAGGAAATGTGGAGATAGATCTAGTCTGGGCTATGATAAAAATATGCCTCTAAAAAATAAGATTATTCCTCCTAAGTTTGTTAAAGGAGAGTCCTTCAACTCAAAAGGGAAAAGTCTGAATCAAAATAGTTTATAAAATCCTAAAACTTTTCAAGTTACAAAACCTAAAAACAACCATATCAATTTTAGAAATCAAAATTATAACCCCTTAACTGAGAAAATTGTGGATCTATTCAAGGAGCTTCTGAAATCTAACTCTAATGGTAGAATGTATAACAACTATAAGCACAGAAAAACTAACAGTGCTCTAAAACCCAAAACGGTAATGAAATGGGTCCCTAAAGTTACTTGTCTGGTTGTCCACACTGCTTTCAAGGCTTCGAGTCAATTAAAGTGGTACCTAGACAGTGGTTGCTCTAGACACATGACAGGTGCCAAATATTTGTTCACCAACTTCAAAGATATGATTGATGGTTCAGTCATATTTGGTGATGGTAGCAACTGCAGAATAATTAGCCAAGGTACGGTTCAACTCTTTAATCTTTCTCCTTTTGAGAATGTTTTGTTTGTAGAAGGTTTTAAACATAATCTCTTAGGCATTTCTCAAATATGCGATAATAAACATAGTGTAAAATTCACTAATCAAGGATATGAGGTTTCTAATGAGAAAGGTTTTATGATATTGACTGGTCGCAGAACATCTAAGAATTGCTATATAGTTAGTGACTCTAGCTCGTCTAAATTATCGTGTTACATGGCCCAAACCAATGAGACTGAATTATGGCATAAACGCCTTGGGCATAAGAGGTCTACCCAAATTAAAGAAAATGAAAAATTTATGGTGAATGTCAAATTGGAAAACAAACTAGGAGTAGTCACAAGAAAGTGAACTCTAGTGCCACATCTAAACTCCTCCACATGGATCTCGTTGAACCTACCAGAACGGAGAGTCAAGGTGGAAAGAAATATTTTCTGGTAACTATGGATGACTTTATTAGATATACATGGGTAGCTTTAATGAGAGAGAAGTTTGAAACCCTCGATGAAGTAAAAAGGATACTCAAGCTTATCCAAACTGAAAAGGAATCAAATGTTTTAAAAATCCGAAGTGACCATGGATCGGAATTTGATAATAGTAATTTTGAGAAGTTCTATAGTGATCACGGGATATCACATGAATTTTCTGCACTTAAGATACCTCAACAAAATGGAGTTGTTGAAAGGAAAAACTATGTGCTTCAAGAAATGGCCAATGTTATGTTAAATAGCATGAAATTACCTAAAAATCTATGGGTTGAAGCTGTAAACACTACATGTTATATAATAAACCGTATTTATACTAGAAAATCAAATGATAAGAGTACATATGAACTGTGGTTCAATAAGAAGGCCACAGTCAAATACTTTCAATATTTTGGCAGCAAGTGCTATATTTTACGTGACGGCGAAAATTTAGGGAAGTTCGACACTAAAAGTGACGAAGGAATTTTTCTAGGGTATGCTCTAAATAGTCGAGTGTATCGAGTTCCCAACAAAAGAACCGGTGTTATTTAAGAGTCCATTAATGTAGTTATAGATGATCACCTGAATACACCTATCTCTAGTTCAGAAGATGATGAAGTCTCTATATTTCATAAATCAAACTCTTCATCTAGTCAAAATGACATTGAACTGCGGTCAGTTAAAGACTATCCAACTGATCAAATTCCTGAGAACCCTCTCACTGGTGTGCACACTCATAAACAATTAGAAAACATATGTAATTATGTGCGCTTCACTTCCCAAATTGAGTCGGCCAATGTAAAAGAAGCACTCACTGTTGAAAATTAGATAATAGCCATGCAAGATAAACTAAATCAATTTGTAAGGAATGATGTGTGGTATTTGGTTCCTAGACCTAATGATAAACATATAATTGGAACTAAGTAGATCTTTAAAAATAAATCTGATGAATTAGGAAATATTATAACACCTCCGAATACAACTTGGTTAGTGCGTCATTTTCATTTTTCTTTCAGAGTTAGGTTCCTTGCATCTCTATTTGCTTGATTCTAAAGTTTATTTCAAGTTTTCTAATGGTTTCCATGCATTTTTTGGGTAAAATATGATTTGTGTGAAACCCTTAAATCCTTCTTGCATTCTATTTTTGTTTCTTGTAATGGAAGGTAGATCTAAGAAGAAAACAAGTCGTGGTCCTTCTTCTTCCCGTTTCACACCTATTATGGTGCGTACTCTTCGACCACCCGAAGAGGACCTGAAATATGTACAGGACATTTGTCTCCGCAACATCATTGTTGAACGGACCGTCAATTCCAACCATTTGGATCAGTTCAATATCATTCCCCTCCTTGTGGCTGTAGGATGGGATAGCATACTAAATTAGGGCGAACCCGCATATCGGTCCATTACTCAAGCCATGTATGCATGTATTAGTGATGTTTCTATTAAAAAATTTAACCTTCACTATTATGTTTAGAGAAGGTCCATTTCCAGTTGATCGTCACTTGATCTCTAGCTTGATGGATATACCAGTTAATGATGAAGGGATTCCAATATCCACATTGGCTGAGAGATTGAATGAATCTGAAAAATGTCTTTTAACCAGAAATTTATGCAACATAAACTCGTAATGGAATTCTGGGATTGTGCTCCATGCCAATCAGATGTTACCCAGATACAAAGTACTTCATCATATCTTTATTTCTAATGTTTACCCTAGATCTGGTAACAAGGCTAAATTAACTTCTTTCATAGTGCGCATTCTTCATTATGTTATTCCTGGTATTTAAGTGTGTCTTCCTTCATTAATTTGTTCTATTATAATCCAATTTCGTTTACACCTGGGGCATAGCAATATTCCTTTCGCTTATTTGATGACCACCCTTGCTACTCATTATTGCGTGGTCATGCCATCTGGAGAAGCTCCTATTTCCCATCTTCCATTCAACAACTCAAATATCAACAAGATAAAATTAGAGTTGGCTCCTGGTCAAGTTGACAGGGATGCTGGAGGAGCTAGAGAAGAAGTTGGAGAAGAAGAAGCACTACCCACTGATGACGTGAATATGGATGATCTGCTTGATGAGTTAGAATCTGATTTTAATGTTGATCCTGATTTTCAGCCATCTGATTTTAATGAACGGTTGAGAACCTTAGAAGAGAAGGTGGAAGGTCTACATGTATCTCATGAAACTCAATCTAAATATATGCGCAAATACCTTCGTCGCACTAACAATGGATTACATCAAATTGACCCATCTATTCCTCCATCGTCTTCTTCTAGTTCTGACTAATGTTTTTATTTATGTTGGGCATGTATTAAATCTTAAACTTTACTTTTGCTTGGATGATCCTTGAACATGTTTTTATTTAATGATGATATATACTGGTTAATGCTTGAACATGATGTTATTCTACTAATATTAACTCTCTTAACTCATACTCTTTTCTTACATTTTTACTTCAATCATCTATGAATTTTAGTTACTTTCCTTTGTCATATTGTGACAAAAGGGGGGAGAAATGTGATTGGAATGGTATATGAGTGGTATATGATGATTGTTGGATGTGGGTTGTAGAGACATGTGTATGGAATTGCATATATATTTTATTTTATTTTTTGGATATGTATTTGGTTAATACAGTTACTCTATAGATCACCTTGCTTGGATTGAGGGGGAGTAATGGATTGAGGGGGAGTAGTAGTAACATTGCCTTGCGATGTGTATATACCGGTGCATGATTCTTTAGTCGGTTTTGTCACAAATTTGACAAAGGGAGAGATTGTAAGTGTTATGTTGTAATTCTAGCACTCGGTATTGTCAACTTTTGTTGTGCCAAACCACTTAGAGTCAGTATCTTGTTTTGATAAGATAGAAAGTTCACCTTTAAGATCACCATCGTCAACTCTTCTACATTTTCAAGTTGAAGAACATTGCCAAAGATTCAGCACAAGCTCAAGTACAAGAATAGAAATTCAAAGCTCAAGTTAAAGTTCAAGAATACCACCTTAAGTCTCAAGAACACAAGCTCTAGCTCATGCTTAAGTTCAAGACTACAAGGTCAAGTTTCACGTACTTCAAGATATTCGAGTTACCAAAGTGATTGATGTTTCAATGTTTCAAACTCACATTTAAGGTATGAATCACCCTAGATTGACCATAGGTTAGGTCATGTTAATTGCATATTAGATTTGGGTCATTATATAAGTTTATAGGTTTTTCTTCGACTAGTCCTAGCCTTTGTTCGACTAGTCCAGGCACTGGCTCGACCAGTCCAGGGATTTTCTCAACCAGTCCAAGTTTTGTTAAAGATTTTTCAGATTTTTTATTGGACTCTCGACCAGTCGTACACACTGCTCGACCAGTCGAGTGAACAGTGCTCGACTCAAAGTCCAGCAAGCTTTTCTGGTCTCACTCGACCAGTCGAGTAACGGGTTTATCCTATCGCGCCGGAATTTTTGAAAATTGGTTGGTACTTTGGCGAGTTGAACCGAACCTTAAACCAATCAAGGGAACAGAATTTCTGCCTGTAAATAGAGGACATTTCTCAAAATTATTCATCAATTCCAAGCCTAATCAAGCCATCACTCTAAGAGATAAGTCCCTGCAATTGTGAAGCTATTACATATTCATTTTAGATTCTTTTATAGCTTTTTGTATTTGATTTTCAGATCTCTTTATTTAATTTTATTCTATTAAAAAGGAAATTTTGATTTACCCTTTTGAGATCAAAATCAAATCAAGCTAGCCCCAGGTTGATTTAATTTAAAAATCATTTAGACTTAGAACACTTTCATTTGTGAGATTGGATATTGAACGTCTACATCTACATCAAATTGGTTCTATCAGGCTACATCGAAAGAAGAATCTTCAGATAAGTACAATTTCATTTTCTACATTTTTGGTTTGTGAGATTCAGTAAGGAAAATCACATTGTGGGGTTTTTATGATTATGTAAGCCCATTTGAACAACACAATTGTGAAGGTTTTAAGGTGAACCTTGGAAAACCTTATTTCTTAGTGAAAGTCAAGATCCCGTGGGTTAGGATACTGAGAGTGGAGTAGTTGTGTGGTTGTTTGCGAACAGTTGGTGTACACGCACGAACCACTATAATTCTTGGAGTTTGGATGATGGTTGTGATGTATGTGTGGTGCTGAATGTTGTAATTTTCTTTATGCGCTTGTGGTGAATGTTGTAATAAATTAGTTTATTTCCTGCGCCTCATTCTCAGTTTGAGTTTTTGATACTTACCAACGTTCTAGACATCAGGTTGTCCTACCATAAACCTTGGTTTTTGGTGAAAGGTTATCCTTAGAACTTAGTTTGTATCAACCTCTCAAGACTAGTGCATTTGAGGTTGCTATTTATTTGTGTTATCTGCCTTTATATTCTGCATTTATTTTTTATTTGGCATAGTCCTATTCACCTCACCCCCAACCCCCCCCCCCCCCCCCCCGACTTAGAGCTCGGCCTTTTCAGCAACTAACCCTGTCACTAAACCCCTAGATTAGTTGCCTTCGAACTATTTAGAATAGGTTATTAGAGCTTATAAAGGCTACCCTTTTAGGGCTTTCCTTTCCAGAAATAGAAAGCCCAAGAAAGAGAGAGAGAGAGAGAGAGAGAGAGAGGAGCATCGTTTCTTCGTGCCACACTTGTCAAGCTGTCAAGTCTGGACTGAGTGCAGGTCGGGTCAGCTAGGTCGAGTTAGTCTTTGGTATGGTCTGGGTTTTTCCAGGGAGAGTGAGAGGAAGAAAGAAAAGGAGACAGAAGAGAAAAGAGAAACGAGTGAGATAGTGAGAGAGTTCTTTTCGAGGGCTACCACACGGGTTGACTTGGTTGAGTCGTGTGCGAGTCGGGTCTGGTTCGGGTGCTACTGGAATTCCAGTAGAGAATAAAGAAAGAGAGATAGAGAGAGAGAGAGAATGAGAGGGGTTGCGACCGAGTCCTACTGTCTCTCTCATTCTCTCTCTCTCTCTCTATCTCTCTTTCTTTCGGCTATCCAAGTGACTCGTTACTTCCTTTTGGTCCAACGAACTTGCTGGACAAGTTTGAGAAAGGAGAGCAAAGAAAGTAAAAGAAGAAGAAAGTGAAGAAGAAGAGGAAGAAGAGAAATAGAATCAAGAGAAAGAAAGAGAGGAGTGTGTGGGTGTTAGTGTGGAACTGAGTTTTTATGCCGCACCAATCAACCTAGTCGAGTTGTTAGGTTGTGTTGTGTGTCTGAGTCCAGTCGAGATTCAGAGAGAGAAGAGAGGAAAAAGGAGGAAAGAGAGTCGTTGAGTCAACTCGGTTAAAACCGAGTCAAGGCACTAACTCACTGATGGGTTGTCGGGTTAAAAGAGTGAAAGGAAGAAGTACAAGAAGATGGAGAGAGTGGAGGTGCATCCAAGTCACAGTCGATTTGACTTGGTTGTTTTCAGTTGAGTTCAGCCAAGTTCAATTGAGTTCAGCCAAGTTCGTCCGAGTTCAGACAAGTCAGCCGAGTCACTCAATTCTTCATCGAATTCGTGTAGCGATGAGTGTTTTTTTTAGTTCATTTTTATATCAGTTGCAACTACTCCTTATGTGAGTTTGTGTCGAGTCGTTGAGTTGAGCTGCCAAATTGAGGTAAATCGACACCAATTTCATTTGTTTTGCTACTGAGTTAACTTAGTGAGTTTTCACTGAGTCTATTGTCTATATAAAGCTGATTGTTAGTAATTTTCCTTAGTGTTTTGCTCGTGTCATGGCTGCAGGTGTATCTATCAGATTTGACTTTATCGGGTTATTCGATCAAGGTGAGGACTCCCCCTTTAAGCTTTCCACTTAAATTCATTAATCTTGATATAGATGATGTTCTAACCTCTTATATTTAGAATCTCTTAAGTTACTTGATTAATCTACTTATCTCACTATACAAATATGCTAATATGTTGCGCAATTAACTCTTGAATTGGATAATTGATCTCTTTAATTCTACTAATCATAAATGATTTGATTGCCACATGTTATCTCAAGTTACAAAATTTGTTAATCCATTAGATGCTTGCCACTTGTGATTACTTGATAATATTTTTGGAGTTTTTCGAACTAGTGTACATTTCTAAGAGATTGAATGAAATTTGTTGGGGACTTACCTTCTCGCAGATCATTTACGCCTATACGGCTTTTGGAAATAACCCATTTTAATCGCATCCTTTGTCAGACTACTTGCCCTATGTGGCTTTAATTGAATATTTTCCCTATGTGGCTTTGATTGAATATTTGCCTTATATGTCTTTAATCGAATATTTGCCACATATGGCTTTGATCAAATATTTTTCCTTTTTTGACTTTGGTTTAATTTGTATAAACTTTTAATTTTTGGATCATTGTGTGGAGTTCAATATGATTTCTAAGTGAAGCTGAAGTTCGTTTATTGATTTTCTAATCACCTTATGAAATTTCATATGATTTCCGAATGACACCAGAGTTCACACCAGAGTCACCTAACCTAGCTAGAGTCCAAGCCTCCTAAGCCACATAAGTTCAAATATAAGCCAATCAATCTTGCCTTGTGACGCTGCTTTTCATCTAGCCATACAAGCCTCTATCAACTTCATCAGATCAGTGCATTATCATTGGGTAACAATCATTCCCTTCTCAACCCTCTTACTCCTCATATACATCAGCATTATAGTGCATTTTCATCATTTTCATGTATTTGACTGGCAGGCGTAAGCTCTGAGGCCTGCTGATATAATCGGATCTTGCTCATCAAAAACCTTAACCAATTAGTCATCGTTTTAGCATACACATGTATTCCATCGTTTTCACGTATCTGACTAGCAGGTGTATGCTCTGAGACTTTCCTATATAATAGCAACAGGTCCATCGGAAACCTTAGCTCGTTGGACATCGTTTATTCATAAGCATCCATACAGCATCAAGCATCCCATACATCTATACTTTGCACCTTACACTTCGTTTCGAATGTATGCTCTACGGCATGCCGATATAGTCGGATCCTGCCCATCAAAAATTTGAATCAATCAATCACTACTATCATTGCATCACATTACATTTTCTACATGCGAAAAGTACCCTTATTCATCATAAATTAGTCAGATCTTGTGAAGTAAAGACCATACATTTGCACGAGCAAAGATGGTGCCTAACACATTTCATCTCTATAACCGCAGTCTCTTACTTGGAATCTCTGGAACGTAAACTTATGAGTCATTTTAGGATTAAGTATCTTTGGGTCCTCAATCTTAACCATTTCTACGAGGTCTAACCGACTATAAAATCGTAACAATTGGTTAGTGGCGACTCTGGTCAAATATTACATCCTTTCACCCCATCACAAAAACCCTTGAGTGATGCAACCATGGAAAGAAGAAAATAAATCTCTCATACCCTTAGGAAATTCGCCCTCCAACATTCACACTCTCCTTTTTTATGGACATGGCAATGTCTTGTGGATGAATGGCAATGAACATGTTCCCTGGTGCATTATTTATAAAATATTTATATCCGATCCAAAACACATGTCATCAACCATATGCAACCGTAGACTCCTAAGCAGTGCACTAAGAGGAGAAAGTCGTCTAAAAACAAAAGCACAATCATACATGGCAACATAATGATTAGCTGACCCATCTCAAAATGGGAGTGTATCAAGCCAAGGCCGCTCACCGTTCTAAATGTTGATTGCGAAAGCCAATGGACTATACGTAAGGCCACCACCTAACCCAAGTCTATAAAAGTAGCCCAGAATGAAAAGCTTTAGGTCATCGCCAATTTAAACACAACATTTTTTTAGCCCAATGTTGCATATCAATCTTTCATCTCACATGAATTCTTATCTTATCTTAGCATAACTTCATTTAGCCTCTCCACTTTCGTTTAGCGCCATAGTATAGAAAATTCAAATCACTACTTCTGTTCAGCACATCACTGCAACAAGTCAAATTTAGTTTAGTTAATCATTCAAATCCACGATCCTGTTGTCAGCTACAACCAGTCAAATTTAGTGTAATTAATCATTCAAATCCACGATCCTGTCATCAGATACCCTAAATTCCTAAGTCTTTATTTAATGATTTTCTCGGTCACAACCTGCTGACCAAACTACAACCGTCTCACGACCATTAGGGTTTTGACGATGGTCTCATGACCACCTAGGTTCAAAAGATGGCCAATCTTCAGTGTTTGTATCACTCTCAAACCATTGTCATTAATTTCTATTTTATTTTTATTTTATTTAATGATTGTACTACATTTATATTTAGATTAATAAAAACAACATTTGGCCTTTAATTTTCCGTATTCTATCTAAATATTATTTTATTAACGAACACTTCCAAGATACGATTATTGTGATAAAAATTCTTATCTTCAATCTAAAAAAAAAAAAGTCCGTCCAAAAGACTAACCCTCCATTCACATATCACCCGATTATTTATTAATCAGTCAGCAAATTTTTACAGATCTAATTCTAATCCAAGTATTTTTAAACCTGGTTCACGGGTCTTTGGTTCAATTCTAGTTATATACTACTCTCGCACACCCAATCAAACCATTCGTTACCCCAGTGTCGCAAAACATGTGACCAACAAAGTCTTTTCCCGCTTTCTAGATGCATCTTTTCCAGATTACTCGAATCCGCCCGCCACCGTTGAACCTTTCGTACAATGTGAATGAAGGGCACAACGTGAAGCAGGTGGGTCTAGCTCACAGCCCAAACCGGCCGGTCCTTGTCCAGCCCACAGTTTGGTTAGTAGCCCCAACACCAGCCAGCGAGCTGATGTCAAAGCTCCGTGCGCCCTACCTTGATGAATATGCTCTATCCACCCTGTCGGACCATTTTTTTCATATTATTTTAGGGCATGCTTAAAAAATGAGGCAGATCCAAATCTTAAGTGAACCACACCACAATAAAAAGTGGGGATCGAACTTTTACTGTTGAAAAGTTTTTTAGGCCACAGAAATTTTGGATCCAGCTGATATTAATGTTTTCACTTCATTCATACCTGTGTGACCTTATCAACAGGTTGGATGGTAAAGAAACATTACACGAAGGATTAGGAAGTTTTTAATGGTGGATGTTCAATCAACACAGTTTTCTTATGGTGTGACTTACTTGAGATTTGGATCTGCCTTAATTTTGAGCTCACGCCCAAAAATGAATTAAAAAAAATGGAAGGATAGTATGGATAAAAAACATTACATCGTGGTGGAGCCTAGGGAGCTTTGACACCGGCTATCTGGCTGCTGTCTTTTCTTATTTTTGGATGGACCCTTGTCCCCTTTGAATCAAGAGGTGGGAGCTTTCATGGCATGTCAGAGCTTGTAATTATTGCTCTGATCTATGCTGAAGACTATGTACAGTGCACAACCTCCGGAAAAAGGCTGGATCCACCCAACCACTCAAAACACGTGTGGTACAAAGTGTCTTTTTCCATTTTTTGTGAATCATAGTTTGGATTACTGGAATCATTCCGGTTGAACCATGACCATCGATATCAGGGCCCACTCGATGAGTGTTCTCAAAGGAAGATGGTCGACTCATGTATGATTTGATCTTTGGCAGACTGATTTGATGACACTTATAGATGTATGACATGTAGATATATGCAATTCAAAACCAACTGAATACCTTAATTGATACATGGTTCAAGCACATACATTGGATCTTTACGATCCAATGATGCATGACACGCATCTAGTTGCTTGAGCTTGAAGGTGAAAGGTCTTGATCAATGGCCTATATGTCCCACGTGCACATGCTCTTGGCTGTTTGATTGCTCACTTTCATTGCAGAAATCAAATCTCACTAAGATTCTTGAAGAGCCTGCTTGGAAATCCAGATTAAATGATATGGAATTGTATTAGATGGAATTAACTAAATTTAGGACTGAATTTGATTTCTAGGAAAAATACTGTATTAAGGAAAACCTGCATTTGGTGAACTAAACCATGGAATTATAATCAATGGAATAGGTTTTACAACTACGCTTGTACGCATATGCAACTCGAATGTTACGGTATGAATGGTGCATATGAATAGATGGTGTGGATAAAACATATGCATTAATATAGGGCCCACAAATATAGTGCATATCGAAATCCACTGTAGGTCCCACGGTATTTACTATTGGGACTTGAAGATATGATTTCTAAATTAATCCAATCATTTCCCTTGTTTCTAAACATTGGATGAAAATTGTATGCAACCAATTGCAATTCCATAATCCCATGTTCTAAATAGTCCCTTGTGTTGGGTTTACTAGAGAGATTAGGCCTTAGGGGTAGAGCCAAAGTTTTCGTAAAGCAAGGAAAACACACATGCCTCAATGCATAGGGCCACCACGCATGTGGGCAATTCTAAATCAATTGAGCGAATCGGTGGGCTCCATTATGGTTGTGATCAACACATATAGGTTTAGGGCAAGATGTTTAAACTATGGTCCTTATATGCAGTTATTCAAACCAATATGAAAACCTATAATGTGGAGACTCCATAGGGGAGAAGTGTGATGAGTAAGTTGAAATTACGTGGAATAATCTACCACAGTACGTAGAAGCTCTGCGGAGCTATAGAATAAATGGCTATATCTTATAGGGATGTGATTAAGACCAATTAAAAATTATACCAACTAAAACACGATTGCTTACTTAAACTAATATGTCAATTCAAAATAAGTAAAACAATTAACACTAAGACTTCTAAGTCAATGGTGAGTGTAAGGCCTGTATCATGGTCTGTACCGTTCCGTAGGCCTCCGCGGTCCTCCTGGTCGAATTTTGGCAACCCGCGATCTGTTATCGATGTTTGCGCGCAATCCTGAGTCATGTCCCGCATTCCAGAGTCGGCTCGACCCGAAACTTGTACCCTAGCGACCACGTCATCTCCGCGGTTTTGATGCCGCGTCTCGCGCGCCAAGGCAATACTCGGAGCAGAAGATGTAGGTCCGTGTTCAGTTCGAAGAAAACGCTGTGCGTGCGAATTCTGAGAGAATCTCTACTACCCATCAGATCAATCAATCAAATCAAATCAATCAAGTACAAAGCAACCCAACCCAACCCGTCCCTCTCTTACACAACTTTACCCAAAGTCAACTCTCTCTCTCTCCACCCATCCCTCTCTCACCCAAAATTCAACCAAGCCCATCCCTCTTCTTACACACCCATCACTCTCTCCCTACATCACTCTCTCTCTCTCATTTCTCTCTCATTCAAGCAATTCCCAAGCACCCATCCATGGCTTCCATGGAGAAGCAGGTGTGGCCCACCTTCCTACCTCTCATCTCCACCATCTAAGCTTCATCTCGACCGTTGAAGTGCATTCCATGGAGCTCTAGGACGCATCGATGAAAGAAGAAGTCCAAGAAGATCAAAGGTGGATGTTTCTAGAGTAGATCTTGACCTGTGGATCCGTATGTGATGTAGATCTTAGAGGGGCCCATAGTGGCGGGGTCCCTCCACCGTCCAATCTCTCTCTTCTTCTCTCTTTCTCTCTCTCTCCCCTTTTCTCTTTTTTTTTTTTTTTAATGTTGACGATGCTTATGGCCCACCTGTGACATGTTGGGGGCCGGGCCGTCCAAGGCATGGACGTGGCTCACCTTGATATAAGATCAACACCATCCAGCTAAAATAATAATAATAATAATAATAAATAAAATAAAATATATAAAATTGGACGATGAGATCCGCCTCGTGTATATGTTGTATCCAGGCCGTCCTTCCTGGACAGGCCCTGGATGAGGAGACGATGCAAATATCAGCCTTGCTGAGGTGGGCCACACATGTGGACCCACCTCATGCATGTGTCCTATATCTGGACCATCTATATGTTGGACGGCCAGCAGCTTGCTGCTGCAGATGGCGTCAGCAAGTTCTGTGGGACAGGGTGTGGGACGCACCATGATGTATGCGTTTCTCCCTGTCGTCCGTCCGTTCTGGATGGGCGGGACCCACCATAATGTATTTATTATATCTGCACCGTCCAACAGATCTGGACGGTGGAGATCCACCCACCACAAGTTATGTATTTTAGCAACATCGTCCATCTATTTTATCCAGGCCGTCCAGCGGGCCTGGACGATGAGGAAAACACAATCGTCAGCTTGGTGCTGACCTGGTGGGCCCCACACGTGTGGAACCACCTCTTATCCACACCGTCCATCCCCAAAATGAGGAAGATTCAATCTATGGTGGGCCACGTGCGTGGACCCACCCATGATGAAGTATGTGTTTTATATACACTGTCCAGCGTCCAGGGTCTGGACGCTAGACCTCTTTCTAAAATAATAAAATATAATTTTATATTATATTATGTATATATATGTATGTGTGTGTGTGGTGGGCCCATGTGGGACCCACCTGCTGGACAGATTGGCAAGTGCACCTCACACAGCTATTTGCTGCTGTGAATGACGCCACCAAGCTTTTGTGGGTCCCGCATGATGTATACTCCACGCCGTTCATCTTCGGGGCCCACCTTAATGATCATCATCCACACCATCGGTCCACCTTTGATGAATATGTTGTATATTCACGCCGTCTATCATGTGGACAACACTACGAAAAATCTGTGGGGATTGAACGACTAACATTGAAACCCTTTTTGGGTCACAAAAGTTTTAGATCTATATAAAGTTTATTTTCCCTATTAATCCAGGACTTTGTGACCTTATGATCAGATTGGATGGGGAATAAACTTTATAGTGGGCCCTGTGATTTGCTTAACAGTGAGAATCATTATCTTCGTTGTTATTTGTGGTATGGTCCAGATGATTTTCCAATCATCATCTCCGCTGCTATTTAGGGTGTGGTTCATATGATCTTTCGATATGATTCATTTTTGGAATGTATGAGGCCCATTGGTGCGGACCGTGGTTGTGGCCCACTTGATGTATATGAGGCCCATTGGTGCGGCCCATCCATAAGGCCCACCTTGATGTACTTATGACCATCCATGAGGCCCACCTTGATGTAATGTTTTATATCCACGTCGTCCATCTGATTTGCTGGGACCCACCTCGAATGTATGTGATCTATTCAAGCCGTCCATCTGTTTTGCTAGTATGGGACTACCGTAATGTATGTTTTGATCCACACCACCCATTTGTGTGGACCTGGCCATGATGTACGTGTATTGTACACACTGTCCAGCAGCTGGACAGGTGCTGACGGTGCTGGACAATGTTTAGACAGTGATGATTTACATAGGCAATGTTTGGGTGGTGCTAATCATCATTAAAGTGCCATAAAGCCCACCTGTTGTGTATTTGAGGCCCGTATGATGAGGCTCATGTGATGTACTTGAGGCCCTTTGTAGTGTATATGAGGCCCATTTGTTGCGGCCCATAGAGATGTACTTGGGGCCCATGGGTTGAGGCCCATTATGATGTATTTGAAGCCCATGGGTAGAGGCCTATTGTGATATATTTGAGGCCCATGGGATGTAGCCTTTTGTGATGTATATTAGGCCCATGTCAGAAGCCCAATGTGATGTATAAGGCCCATGTGATGCGACCCACTTGACGTATGAGACCCATGTGTAGGGCCCATATTGTTATATATTTGAGGCCCAGGTGCAGGGCCCACCTGTTGTGAATTTAAGGCCCATGTGATACGGCTCGATGAGATGTATTCGAGGCCTAGATACGTGGCCCATTTGATGCGTATAAGGCCCAAGCAGTGTGGCCCACTTGTTGTATATGAAGCCCACGTACGAGGCCCAAGGTGATGCATTTACGGCCCATTTGATGAGGCTCCTTAGCGATAGGTTGGAGGCCCATGGGACGAGACCCATTGTGGTATATCTGAGGCCTATGGGCGCGGCCCATTAAGATGTATCTGAGGCCCATGGGCGTGGCCCATTGTGGTACATTCGGGGCCCTTGTATGATGCCCAATGCGATGTATGTGAGACCCTTGTATAAAGCCCGATGCGATGTATGTGTGGCCATGACATTGTGTATGAATCCCTTATGTGGGCCACTCCTTAGGAGTAATGTTGGTTAGATGTCCACATTGATGGGCAATGATAGCTAGATGTCCTCATAGTGACCTTTCCTTAGGCCTTGTTAGACCCATTCTCTTCGTGGGTTAACCCAAATAAGTGGGCCCAATTTGCCATAGACGGATTGCTCCGTGCTATCGGATTGGATATAACCACAGCCGAGGGTCAATCTTTATATTATGGTTCGATCGGCGGTTCATATATGGACCCCACCTTGCTTATCGGTCGATTATCGGTGTCGATCATCAATACTGATTATTGGTGCCGACTATCAAGGCCAACGTCGATTATCGGTGTCGATTATTGGTGTCGATTATCGATGCTGATTATTGGTGCCGATTGTCGAGCCCGAGTATTGAGGTCAATTCCGACTTATCGAGGCCGATTGTATAGGCCGATTCCGATTCCGATTGTCGAGGCCAAGTATCGAGGCCGATTCCGATTAACAATCGAGGCTGATTATCGCGGCCGATTTACCGATTCTGATTATCGAGGCCAATTATCGATCGATTTTGATTGTTGTGACCGATTCCCGATTAGCGATCGAGGCTGATTATCGTGACCGATTGTCGATTCTGATCATCGAGGCCGATTATTGATCGATTCCAATTATTGTGGCCGATTGCCGATTTTAATTATCAAGGCTGATTATCGATCGATTTCAATTATCGTGGCCGATTGTCGAGGCCCATTGTGATGTATATGCTGCCCGTATTTGAAACCCATTCTGATGAGCATTCGGCCTCAGCTTGATGCATTTGAGGCCTATCTAATGTATGTGAGGCATATGTGATGAGGCCCATTGTGGTGTATTTGAGGGTCAGGCGATGGAGCCCGTTGTGTTGTATATTAGGCCCATATGAGAGGCCCATCGTGATGTATATTAAGCTCTTGAGTGAGGCCCATGGTATTATATATTAAGCCCTTGTGTGAGGTCATGGGTCCACAATATGTTAGGCTCTGTGCGGGCCATTCCTTGGAGGCAATGTTGGTTAAATATCAACATTGTCGAGGCCGGTTGTCGATGCCGGTTATTGATACCGATTATGAGTATGTGACAGCGTAGCATCATAATACATACCCATACGCATCATCTGCATGTTTGTTATGAGATGTGGTTGATCATTGCATATGTCATTGAGCAGGTTATGAGACTCCCTGATAGGCGGAGGTTATCTAACATGAGCGCACAGTATGTGCAAGATTAATACATGACTAGATTGTATGACTCATGTAACCTGCATTATGTGTTGTGATTAATGTACGCCCTAGCAACATCAGGGTTGTAGCCTCCATAGGCATATCGTGAATGGCCAGATGTGTAACATCCCGGATTTTTGCCAACCTGGAATTAGACGTCCTTAGGCAATGGGTCTATCCTAATGCCTTATTAATTTGTCAGAACTGAATCCTACAGTCTAAAATCGCTTTTTTACCCTTTTCCTTCACAAATCTCACTTTCACTATCTTGTCCTTCATAAAGTAACCAAGTGCTAAACTAGATTAACTACGAAATCCGCTTGATCCACTTTAAATATGATCTGCAAGACCCAAAACTTGTAGAATCATTGACGCTAGGTTACCCTAAAATCTAGGATCAATCTCATTACCCAGTTGCTCTCGGGAGCACATTGAAACTCCGTATCAGATCTGAACCGCACATCGAAAGTCCGAATAATACGAAGTTATAGAATTAGGACCACCTTGTTGAGCTTGACAACCATCTCGGAAATCAAATCCAGATAGTGTCCTGGGGCTATTCGCTTGAGCCCGGAGTGAAGAGTATGAGAAATGGGAATTACTTTAAAATAAAATACAAATTTATGAAATCTGGAACATGTCGCTTGCGGGCAATTTATAAGCAACCAGACCGTCAGAGTCGGACCAAATTATACCCTCGAATCAGGGAAAAATTCCAACACAGGTCAGTGTACTTGAAATCCCCGATCGACATTCGCTGACCGTTGAACTGAAACTGGTCCGCCACGTGCAATCTGGAAATCCGACTGGAACGAAAACTTAACTCCACCTAAATCCAAGGTTGGTGAGCTTAAGTCTGACCTTTGGCTCAAGGGGGGCCACCAGAAGTGCTCCGTTAAGATGAAACAGCCTCACTTTGGCTATAACCTAAGCATACCTTGACCTGGAGTTTATTTTAGAGAGTTTTGGGCCTATATAAGGACCTTAAACCCTCACTCTCTCATCCCATACGAATTTGAGAAAATCCTAGGAGAGAGAAGAGAGAAAAGAAAGAAAAAGTGTGAGAGTTGTGGGAGGATCTCCCTGCCACTCTACCCTGCCGCTATACGTGCTTAACTACTCCGATCTAATCGCTTTTCCGGTGATTCCAACTTCATTTCTAGGTAAGAAACCCTAACCCTAATCTAATCTAGGGTTATGAATGTTACAAACGATGAAATAGCTAATCTATTTCATTCCATAAGTTGGCAAACTACCGTATGCTAAAGCTTAGCGAATCTATCGACTCCGTTACGATTCTACGACAAAAGGTGCGGACTTTAGACGTATAGATTATGATTTTCAACGCTTTCAATGTCAGATAATGATAGATTCATGATCTGCATACTATTACACATGTACAAAGTGTTGTCCGTTTCGTTTTTCGATTATACGTTAACTATATTGAATATACTGTATTCCTCGTATTCGTAGAAAGTACCATATACATATAAATTTTGAAAGTGTGTTTGTCATGATAAATGACTATATGTATATGCTATATATGTGTATGATACTTACTCGGCAAAAGGATTCGCCAACATACATTTTTCGGTTAATATACGTTATGTATGTTAAGAAGTGCATTCTAAGTGTTTGTGAAAATGCTTGTATGAGTGAGTACTTAGATGATTGTGCTTTAGGTAGGTGTTGAGATGGGATTCTCAACTACCTTAGAAACGTATATGATTTCCTCCATGTTGGTTGTTTAATTTAATCACTTACTATGAAATATATGTGTTTGTATTTCTTGTTTATATTGTGCTTTGTAACATGCTTTATGACATGTTTGTTAACATGCTTGAATTACTTTGTCTATTATGCTTTACTCCACATGCTTTGAATAAGGATTGATTGGAATTGAGACTATGATTTTAGTCCAGACAATCGGTACCAAACTTGAGTTTGTGGTTGAGATTCATTTCGACACATAGGATGTGTTTGACGAACCCAAGTCGTACTCAGTTGGCGACAGTGGTTAGGCCACGCGAAGTGTTTATGCGCTTCATGTCGTTCAGTTGGATGTGCGCTCGTGCTAGTGAGGCTCGTCAAGTAACCCGATCTGTCTTCTGTATGTTCACCATGTTTAGACGCTACTGCCTGAACATAAGGTACCGAACTTACCAGTACAACTCCGTTAACCTTGGTACCTCGATCCGCTAAGACTCATGAGTCGGGCATGGTGGTATGGGACACCGTGGTCTAGCTGTTGGCCTACGCTGGGGCCACGTGCCTCCCCGTAGTGACCAGTGAGCAAGCCAGACTCGTGAGCCGAATACGGTGGTATGGGATACTGTATTCGAGCTGTCGGCCTACACTGATTGGTGACGAGCCCTTTGTAGTGACCTCGAGCATACTCTGAATTTGCGGTGAGGCGACGAGTTTTGCCCCAGTGAATAGAGTATGAACTAGGCCTGTATCAATTTAGTGATGAACCGTTAAAAAGATGATGGGAGAGTGGTGTAACAATTGCGTGTAACAGCCCTGGCAGCCTTTGCAGCGCCCTAGAACTACACTATCGTGTGAGATTATCTAGGACTGATGACCCTAGAATAGATCATTGTTTGGGAATGATATAAGGAAGGTACCTTAGTTTCCCAATACTGCTGTTTGAAATGGACTAATAACAACTCGGTAATCATGCTCATCATTGCATTGCATGTGCTTGGAAGATGTGGAGCACTGAGGGTGTCAGCATGCCACGGACGTAAGATGGTACCGCACGAGGGAGTATGTTGGTGAGGGCATGCATCATAATCGCATCTTATCCTTGCATTAACTACAGTATTTAAGAGTGTTTGATTTTACTGCTTTATCATTACTGCTTGATTGAATTGATAACATGTTAATTTATGCTTTATTGTTCCACTGAGTTGATCACTCACTCCCACATTACGGGACAGTGTTCCAAACACCCACCAGACTTTGTCTGATTGCAGATGGCGACGCTACTTCTGAGGCGGAGCTGGACTTTTATGATGACGAGGATGCTTTTTCGTGTATGCTTTTTTCTAACGGCTTCATGTGAGCAGTGTCTTGATCGACGGGTTTACAGGGATGTTGTCTAGATGACACTACACCTTTGGTATATTTTGAAATCGTACTTGTAATTCATTAACCTGGTAACCTTATCACACTCTGGAGACTAACCATAGTTTATATATTTTATATATCTATCACAGTCTTCCGCTGCTATCTCACTTGTCTCTGGAGTATGATATGTTGTTTTGGCTTAATCTCACTTATATTCAATGCACTAATACAGACAACATTCAATCATCATTCATTATGTTGCATAAGTGATGCATTGGAACTCGGGAGTTGAGTTTCTGCTCGACCCCCGATTTTCAGGGCGTTACAAGATGGGACACCGAAAAATATTTCATCCTAGCATATGGGCGCCATAGATGTCCCTGGGTGAAAATATCTAAACCTTCGTGGCCAGGAAACGCCCCAACGTCGAGACCGAGTGGATATGTATAAGCGCATGAGGGCCGTATACCAGTAGGCCGCGTCTCCCACTATGTCGTGGTCGGTTGGGAGGGGGTATGACCTTACCCGCCTGAGTGAAGGGGCAATGTCTAGGTTAAGTTTGACCATCTTGAGGAATGGGTCCGCTATTGACGAGTCGGGCCCGATATTGGCAGGCGGATAATGAGGTCTCTTTCACTTACCCAGTTGTGCACTTAGATAGGGGCGGCAAGCTGGCATAGAGTGTAATAGACTCCAGTGATGATCCCAGAGAGGAACCGTACTGATATGTGGACTTATTGAGCGGGAGTTGCATACCCATTCATTCATTTACTATTCACTTGGGCTGGTGGTGTACAACTAATTATTGTGTATCTTCGCAATGGCCAGAATTTCAGTTGCGGCGCGCGACTAACCTGAGATCAGGAGTTACCACATTGAGTCTAACTATCCAAATTTAAGTATGGGACTGGTTTGGATAGAAGTCCCTTATGGTGGACCCCGTAGCCTGCGATACTACGTACTATGATCCCGACTTCACATTCTAGCATAGTCATTCTATTTACACCGCACATTGCATTACATCCGCGGCATATGGCATTTTGGATTACTGTGTTTCTGCATTTATATGGTTTAGGTACGACTGACGTTATACGTGAACTCATCAGGAATTGTATATTACATTGCATCATAGGCATATGATATTTGCCTCTTTATAACTCCTCATTTGTATAGTTGATCTGTATTGCATACTCTGATATTATTTGACTCATGGACTGGTCAGTATTTCCTCTTAGTCCGATATCATTTGATTCATGATCTTACCAGTATTTCCAGTATTGTATGATTATGGCATCGTATTGAATACTTGGCACTTACCTTGTACACACACTTACACCACCCTCTAAGCTTTCTATAAGCTTATACACGATAAATGCATGTAGGTGATGTTAGGTTGCAGCAGCGTGGAGCTTGGAGCATGTAGCTGACTTCTGGAGTTTTGATTTTGACATATGTATTTCCCTTTCAGCATTGTATTTAAATGTTTATATTAGTGGATATGTGATAATGATGTTGCCTTTGTGATTTGGGTAAACTTGTAGTTATGCTTCTTACAAGATAAATGTACGTTGAAAAATCCTCCTTGTAAGATCCCAGGATCGGAACCTGGCATATGGGCGCTGGGAGCCGAAAATGGGGCACTACAGAAGCTGTCCTCACTAGATTCAGCAATCGGGATTCATGTAAATCCGATTTCCGGGTTTGGGGCGTGATAATGGGTTCATTCACATAAACTAAACAAGATATACCAATTAGGCAACTAGTCTATAATTGATAGTGAGTTTGTGTGTGCATTACAAGTGCCTAGCATACAATTCAACTCAAGTATTCATATGATTTACTTAATCAAATATACAGGCATGAATAAGAATGTACGCAATTCATAATCGTAAACACAAACATGTATAATGGTTCGGTTTTCCTACTCCATTTTCGGCAAACGCACACTCCATAAGTGTACCGGTATTCACTATCGAAGGTTTTAAATCAGGTTCACTTCTAACATATACAAGCGTACACTTTGGCCGGAGGCCTACATAAGGATTTACCAACGTACTCACCCGTGTTAATGGCTTACGCAATGACTTACTATGTACACACTCGTGTCGGTGGTAATACAACCCTACGAAAGAATTTACTCGAGTTTAGGTTACAAACTCTACACTCAATCCTACATATATAAAGAAGGAGTGTGTGGACTCTTCCTATTTGACAACTTACTTGTCGGATTGAGCCTCATTTGTAGCGACTTCTCGGGTTACTTGATCAATGTCGTCCCATTCTTCAATCAACTCCCATTACGCTCCCCCGATCATTAATGCTAATGCTTTAGCTCCAAAATCAAATATCTTGCATGCAATGCTCCATTAAGATGACTAAGGTGATGGGAAGATAGTGAAATCTCCTACAACTAATGAAAGATTGTAAACCTAGGGGATTCACATAGATAGGTCTTCTAAATGATTTAGCCAAAGGATATACCAATAATATTGAGTCTAATCTCAAGAAAATAATGGAATTCAATCTCATCTTAAATGTGGAGGTTGAAATCCTCATTAGAGTGTTAATCTCATTAGTTTATAGGTTTAGGATTGAGGATATGAATATTGTAAGTGCTTATACTTAAAACACAATTAGGATTGTCAAATTTCGTAGTCCCGAATAGATCACAAGCACTTATGAAGATGTTCTTCAACAACTCATAAAGACTACATAAAGACTGGATCAACATCTTAAGGAAGACTCAACATCTAAAGCTTTAAATATGTTTGGTTCGAAGTTTGAAGCATTCTGTATATGTCGACCATCGGTGGTATAACCTTAAAATGAACCTAGGTTTGGTGTATTTCACATGGTCACATGATAAATATAATTTTAAGTAAAATACACTGAAGTTAGGCCAGCCCGACTTCTAGTTCGACCAACCTAACTATCTTCGGCCAACCCAACACATTTCGGGCAAGTATACAATAAGATATGGTTTTTCCGTATCAAGTTCGGTCGGCCCAACTTTGGGTTCGGCTAGTCAAACCTATCAGTTCGGCCAGCCCGAAGTGTTTGGTCAAGTTTCCAGCAACTTTAGATTTTCAAATCTCAAGGAGATTGGGCTTGCCAAACCCCTTTGTTCAGCTAGCTGAATTAGAGGTTCGTCCAGCCGAATTTTGGCTTGGGCCAACTGAATTGTTAAAAATTAATCTTCTCCCGCAAAATCTGAGTACCGTTGGAACGATATCATTGGAATTCGGCTAGCCAAATTTTCAAGACCTTTGGCAAGAAATAGATGTCTTCTCTCATTCATTTCAATAACGAAAAATTATGAGCAATATACTTAAGCAATGAGAGAAAGTCATAAATTGGTATAAATTAATGAATGCCCTTTAAAAAGGAAACAAGTTCCATTGGTATAAATTTAAAAAAAAAAAAATTAAAAGGCAGAAATTGGTATTGTCGATCGATCAATTGAGCTATCAATCAATCGGCCAGATCCGACTAATATCCAGAAAAGCTCGTTGGACGATTTGGGCTGCCCTCAATCAATTGACCGATGGTCATTGATCAATCGGCTAAAATCCAGATTTACCTGAAAGTTTCGATGGATAGTTTTGGCCTTGATCGATCGCTTAAGCCCAATCAATCAAGATCGGTCAACCAGATCGATCGATGGCTATTATTTTGGCAGTTTGTTTTGCAGCAGCATGCACCTCTTATAGGCTTGACTATCATGTTCCAATTTTAGCTCCTAAAGCTATGGATGATCAAACAAGGTTTACCTATATAGGTTTAGGATCATCTAAAGGTTAAGGATTGTTTTATATGAAAAGTTAGGGTCACGAAGGCACTTCATATATTTGCTCTCTGCTCCTTGATGCTCTAGTCTCTATGTGTCTTTGGTCTTTAACTTCTAAGGGCTCAACTAACTCCCAGATACACCAACACACATTATTAATAAACAAGGTGACAACGTAAGATTTTTCAGTCATATTTTTTTACAAATACACTTCTTGGTCTGTAACGCCCCAAAAATCGACACCCGAGTACATAGACTCTGATCCCGAGTTCTCAGGTGTTAACCAAATGAAAAGGCACGTGTGTCCTTATTCAGATTCAAATTCATTTCACACACTGATAATCATAGTAGAGCAATTCGAATTAGCGGATCCAAAGCGAGGTAGAGACACAATAAATTCAGAAATATGAGGCTAAGAGTTAAAGATACAATTTCAATTGTGATGATCGCCGAAAATGAGCTTATACAAGCCACAATATATATACCTAAGATTATTAAAGTGTAAAGCTTTCAATTTACTCTCAATTCTTCAAAACGTGAAAGTATTGGCACAACCCGATATAAGCCTACCTGTTTAAGGTTTCACTAGTACCTGCAACAATGATATGCCTGGTTGGTGTTTTAAAACACCGTCCCAGGTGGGAGTGAGTAGCTAACTCAGTGGTTCCATTAGTTCTAAGTTACACATGTTATCGACACAATCAACACAGGTAATGATAAAACAAGAAATCAAACATTTTCTAAATACTCTTGTTAAATGTGCATATGAAGATATGACATGATACATACCCTTTCCAAACAACACTCCCTTACACGCAACTCCGATCACCTGTTTCGCAAATGACAACACTTCCTCATCACGCAACAGCCATGCCTGTTCGCCACATTCTAAGCTAATGCAATGCGATGAATAATCATGTTAGCTGAGTAATTATTAAGCTCAATTCATCCAGCATATTAGCGAAGCTAAGATACCGACGTTATATCATGAGTCCTTATTCGGATCACGTGGCTCATTGCCGCACGTAGTGGATCCTTACCAGTGTCCCTTGATCTAAATTTAGGTACCACTCGTTTCACACCCCAAACTCGAAAACCAGGCTCACAAAATTCTCGATCACTGAATCTGTCGCCGACAGCCTCCGTAGTACCCCATTCTCGATTCCTGGCACCCATTTGTTAGGTTCCGATCTTGGGATCCTACAAGGAGGATTTTCAATATCAGATTGATTTATAATAAGCATAACCAAAGGCATAAGCCACAAACAATAACCAAAAACTCTATTACATTTCCACTATGATCAAAAATTTATAAATACAAAGCGTATAAAGGAAAATACAATGATGATAGACAAAAGCTCCAAGATGATCTGTCACGCGCTCTAGCCTCAGCATTGCTGTGATCCAACGTCACCTGCAAGTAACGGTCGTGCATAAGCTTACGAAAAGCTTATAGGGTGGTGAAAGTGTGTGCGCAATGTAATATTACAATTATACAGTATCAGAGTAATGTGGAATATGCTGATGAATCCATGAATACTATTGGTTGTACCAAGACCATGCGATGCAAGGCATGAATGATGTCAGTCATACCAAGGTCATGTGATGCGAGATACAAACTAAATACAGTAATCCTCATCTAAGTCCATATATCAATATAGCTCAACTCTGGAATATCATCGGGATCTAGTACACTCCAAACTAGATTGCCGCCCTATCACGCGCAACAAGGCGAGTGGAAGAGACCTCACTTTCCATCTGCCAATATCGAGTCCTACTCATCGATAGCGGACCCATTCCTCGAGCTGGTCAAACTCAGCCTATCTTTGCCCCCTCCACTCGGGCGGGTAAGGCCGCACCCCCTTACAACCGACCACGACACAGTGGAAAGGGCGGCCTTCTGGTAATCGACACTCGGCGCTCATGCACCCACTCGGTCCAGATGTTGGAGTAACCTCCTGGTACCATAAGGGTTTAGGGACTTTCACCCAGGGATATTTATAGCACCCCATGTAGAACAAAATTTTCGGTATCCAATCCTACCAACCACGATATGCCTGTGAAGGCTATGACCCTGTGTCGTTAAGGCGTACAATATACATGTCACACATTGCGAGATGCATGAATCATGTAATCCATTCATACAGAAATCATATGCGTACCGCGCGTTCATGTGGGCATCTCCCTTTACCAGGGAGTCCCATAACAATCTGCCCAATGGCATGTGCTATGATCAATCACTCATCTCATCACGAGCATGTAGATGATGCGCATGGGCATGTATCATAATGTTATGTTGTCATATACTCATAATTGGCATCGATAATCAGCGTCGACCTCAATAATCGACACCGATAATCAGCATCGATAATCGGCACCGATAATCAGCATCAATAATCGGCGCAACAATCAGCATATAAACAAGGCGGGGTCCATAGATGAACAGTGGATCATCCATAGTATAAAGATCAGCACTCGACCGTGGTTATATCAAATCCGATAGCACGGAGTCATCCGTCTATAGCGAATGGGGCCCACTTATTTGGGTTAACCCACTAAGAGAATGATGAGAAGGAGCCTAACAAGGCCTAAGGGAAGGTCACAATGTGGACATCCGACCATCATTGCCCATCAATGTGGACATTTAACCAACATTGCTCCCAAGGAGTGGTCCACATAGAGTCATACGTATAGTAGGCCCATGGGCCCCACACAAGGGCCTAATATACATCACCCATGGGCCTTGAATACATCACAATGGGCCTCGCCCATGGGCCTCATATGTCAAGTGGGCCACATCACATGGGCCGCACCAATGTGATACAGGTATATCAAATAGGCCACACCGATGGGTATCATGTATATCAAATCGGGCCCACCCTTATGTATATTTAAGATCCGACCTATTCATAAGTTAACATAGAGATAAATGAAGTGAAAACAAATATCAGCTTAATTGAAAACTACCGTGGCCCTTAGAAGTTTTGAACGGTGGATGCCACTGTGCCCCACTATTATTGTAAATGGTGGGGTCCACTTGAACTTTGGATCTGACTCACTCATTTACCCCATGCCATAAAATGGTCTCACAAATGGTTGGACGATTTGGATCCAACACATGCATCATGGTGGGTCCCATAGATAGACGGCGTGGATGGAACAGGTGGGACCCATGGAACTTACTGTTGACATTAAGAGAGAGAGAGAGAGTAGCTATGTAATTGTTGTACAAGCAGCATTGCTGGCCCCCTTTTTTTTATTTAAAAAAAAAAAAAAGCAGAGGTGAGTTCCACGTAGGGCCCACCCTTATATATATATTTGTAATATAATATATAATATATACATGATATGTACGTGCAGCTTTTGTTGCTTTAAAGAGGCAAAGGTGGGTCCCACGTAGGGCCCACCCTCATATAATATATATATATATATATATATATATATGTGTATAAAATTATATTTAATATTTTAAGAACGTCCAGGCCCTGGACGGCCTAGACGGACGTACACATCAAGGTGTAGCCCCACACATGGGGTGGGTCCCACCGTTCAAGGACAGTGGAGACCCCCACACGCATCACGATGTGACCCATTTAAATGGGTGGCCGACGTGGGTGGGTCCCACGAACCCCACTGTCCATTCACACTTCACTGTTAGCTGCACCCCACCGTCAGTTCACACCTCACTGCTAGCCACCCCACTGTCAGTTCACACCTCACTGCTAGCCATCCCCATTGTCCGTTCGCACCTCACTGTTGAAACGAGGTATCTTCCACTCAGTCTGCCACTAGAGCTATGGATCTGGGTGGATAAATACATCAAGGAGGGCCCCACCCACACGTGTGGGGTGGACCACATCCTAGATGGACGGTTGGGATGACATACAAACATCATGGTGTGTCCCACATGGATGGGGTCCACCGGTAGATAATATGGATGTAAACATCATGGTGGGCCACACATCTCATCATCATCATTACTATATAAAGAAGGACAAGAGAGAGAGAAAGAGAAAAAGGAGAGATCGGATGGTGATGGAGGGACCCCGCCACTATGGGCCCTCCATGGTTGCAATACATACATAAAAAATGGGTCCCATCACAAGTGGGCCTTCTAATAGAAAATCAATGGTGGATCACCCACCTATTGGCCTCCTTCTTGGTCCGATGGAACGTCGAACTCCTTGCCTTCGATCTTAACGGAAGATGATGAAGTTTTGATGGTTGAGATGGGGATGAGAGGGTAGGAAGTGGGTCACACACAAAACTCTCTCATGGAGATTTGGGAGAGCTTGGACGTGTGATATTTTGTTGCTTGGGGAGTGAAGACAGAAATGAAAGGGAGAGAGAAGTGATGGGTGAAAAGGGATGGGATGGGTGATAGGTGTAAGGAAGGGATGGGTGGAGAGAGAGAGAGAGAGTTGACTTTGGGAATGGGAAAGGGATGGGTTGCTTGTACTTGTGGTATGGTGTGATGTGTACTTGGTTGAGGTGATTGATTAATTGACTGATTGATTGATGGGATAGGTCGTAGAGATTCTCTCGGAATTACAAATGCGCAGCGTTTTCCTCGAACTGAACGTGGGCCCACATCTCCTGGCCTGGGTATTGGATTGGTGCGTGAGTCACAGTTTTGGAACCGCGGTGATGGCACGGTCGCTCGGGTCGAGCCGACTTCGATATGCAGGACTCGGCTTAGGATCACGCGCAAACGTCGGATACAAGTCGAAGGTTGCCGAAATTCGACCGAGAAGACCGCGGAAGCCTAAGGAATGGTACGGTCTAGGATACGGGTCTTACAACTCGTTTATATCACAAATCAATAATTTCAAAGATACGATATGGTACCTAAACGTATGAGGATCAACCCGGTATGAATTGTCACCCAAACCGAGTATGATCACTCAATTCCGAGGTGCAGGCTTGTCACATAAAAAAATACATAAAGGAAAGGGCTCGTGACCCAATTCCATTCACGCCCGAGTCGTTCGAACGGTACTCTAGCACGCAACCATCGGCCGAGTAATTTGACGGGGGTTATTCGAACAATGATATATCACCTTCATTAGTGCTCACTGGTCACTATGGGGAGCTCATCACCCCAGCATAGGCCGACAGTTCAGACACGGTGTCCCATACCACCATGCCCGACTCATGAGTCTTAGTTTCTCACTGGTCACTACGGGGAGGCTCGTCACCCCAGTATAGGCCGACAACTCAGACACGATGTCTCATACCACCATGTCGGGCTCATGAGTCTTAGTGGGATCGTATTGCACTAACGGTTATGAATGGACACATCCATTGGGAATGGGGTATCTTAGATTTCATTTAGTCATGTCATACATTATTAACATACATGATCAGTCAGCTAGTGGACTAATTTGATTGACTTGGGAGAACCACGACACAACCGACATTGGGTGCAAGCAACCCGTGTAATCCAACTACTATCGGTCGTCCGTGTTCAACCCGGGTCGATTGAACAAGCCTAGGGTGGCCACCCTAACTCGGGTCACCCGTTAATTTGAGCGATTTACCGACCGACCCAACGTTGTAAGCAACCTAAGCATCACTACAAACTTAGCAATTCGTCATGCCGTTAACATAGATTCAACGACACAACTATATAGGCATTTCATCAAACATGTAAACATACATAGGATATTACGTTCACTAAGGCATGCAATTAAATATGTGAGCATGCATAAAGTAATACAATCACTTAAGTATTAAATCAAGCACATGAGCATCGAAAAATCATTCAAGCATTTCATCGAACATGTTAGCATCAATGGAACAACACATCTACTCAGGCATTTTATCAAACATGTGGGCATCAACAAAATCACCCATTTAGTTGGGCATTCAATCAAGCATATGAGCATCCATGAAACAACACATTCAACCACCTAGACATTTTATCAAACACATAAACATCCATATGCAACCAATAACATATATTATAAAAAAAAATTAAAATATTAACATATTAGCATGCATAAATTCATCTAGAAGCATTCAATCATTAACTAAGACCCTCAAGGGTCGATAAATGGAAACCTAGAAATAATGGTCCACACCTTAAGAAGAAATCTCCAATTTTGAGCTCCTAGGGTTGGGGATTTGAGGAAAACACTCCAAACCTAAATTAAAAGATAAGACTATCGTTAATGACACAAACTTATCTTAACTAAATATTAAACAATGAATTATGGCTTAACTAAATCAATTTGGTTAATCCATCAACTCGGTTCGACAAATTGGGACTCGTAATCGGCGTACAATCAAAACAGTAATGGAATGGGGCCCGATTATGACTCCCTCAAGAGTATGGACTGCTTTAATTGATAATTATGACTTAAAGCCCTAACATATTCAATCTTAATATTAGGTTTTACGAGAATCGATGGAAACAAAATGGGGTTTCTAACCCTAATGGCTCAAAATGAAAGAAATGAAATAAAGAGATTGAAAGACATGTAAGGAAATCTCTTACCTAGCAAGTGAGTGGAGAATCCAACCTAAAATCTTCAGATTCCATCCATGGAAGACATGAGTTCAGGAATAGATATAAGGTCTTACACGAATCCGGCAAGCACGGGGATTGGATGGTGTGATCTAGCATTGGGCCCCACCATCTCTCTCATTCATCTCTTCTTCTCCTCCTCTCTCTCCTTGGCTTTGCAAATTCGTATGGGAGCAAATGAGGCCCCCAAATGACCTATTTATAGCACCAGATTTGATGCAAATTGCGTTAAGGGTTAGGTTTTTACTATACTAGCCCTAGGAGATTGTGTTTCTACTCTTTGGGGTCCACTATGGGGTGTAGAGGTTGACACCCACCGTAGAATAGTTGGCCCTGGTGATGATTTATGCATAAACACAATCGGTCCGCCATTTGGATGCGTCGATCGACAGATATGATTAGAAGTTTGTTCAACGGTCACCGATGGTCGATCAAGGCCGCAGTTATATGGATATGTTTGGGAAAATATCGTTAGTTGGTATCCCGACTTTGGCCATGAATCGACGATCTAAAAGCTACAACTTTATAAAAGAACAAAGTGGCTAGTTTCACTTAAGTTACAGATTTTCATATAAGGTATTCGCACAACCCAATCATTCACCTTGTGAGGCCAAGTTGAGGGATTCAAGGCATGACCTCGGTTTGATGTCCCACGATGGACGTCAAGCCCACTAAGACGAATGTCTTTCTATAATCTCAGACTTAGTGGCCAATTAACAAGTGGTCCAAAGCTTGTTTGGATAATCAAGGCCTTTCCGGAATGAATTGGGTATCAAGATTTCTTGTGAGAAATGAATAGGATTTGGATTAGCTAATTTCATAGTGTAGACTATTCGCAACTAGTGATAATGATGATTTGGTCGTAATCACCCTAATCAAGAACCCTAATTCAACTATATTTGAAACTACCTGATTTAGTAAAATATACTAAAATAAAAAATTAAATTTAATCATATAGGATAATTACTAGTATGATTAGAAGCAATTTCTATGAAGACGCTAAGCATAAAAATTCTAAGATGAAAAAGATACGCGCGGCCCATTGACAACGTGTAGTTGTAGAAAATTTTCAGTTTCAATAACTTTATTTCATATAATGTTTTTGACACTTTTGTTAGTATATTATTTTAATTATTTTTTTAATAGTTCATCATCAAGTCTACTTTATCTCCACCAAATTTCATCAAATTTCGTATTCTAGAAAATTTCTAAAAATTCTGGAAGTACCAGCATCCGAAACTAATAATTTTTGAATAATTGTCACATCATCCTAGATTTAACTATATTAAAATTTTTATTTTATTTTTATATGAAACTAGACTTATCAAGCTTCAATCTGGCTTTTAAATCACCTAAATCGGAGTTATATTAAGGGAGATATGACTTTTTTTAATCAGCCTAAAAACGTTGAGAATTTCGGCGGTGGTCCGTCGAAATCTGGTGCACCGGTGGTGTGCCGCAGTAATGGCGGTTCCATCGCGCCCCTCTGGGAACCGGCGACGGCACACCACCGATCTGGCGGTAGCGCCACCATCCTCCGTGGTGTCTGGTGGTAGCTCTGCCACTTGATATTTGAAACCGATGTATCTTGCAAACCGGAATAAATTATTCAACATGCAATATATGATTTTCGAGTAGGAGAAGCTACTCTATCCAAATAACCTAGTTGTTTTCCAATATTACATCATTTTAGTGGTCTAAAGTCCATTTATTTGTATTTTTACTATTTATAGTAAATTGTAGTTTAATTATAGTTCTTCATCCTTTGAGCTTTAGGATTTATGTCTAATATAAAAGTATTTAGAAAGATTTGAAGAATAAGGTGGTGGAAGGTGAGATTTTTGAAGGAGATTGAGTTTTGAGAGCTTGGGATTGAGTTTAAAGGGGGATTTGAGACTTAGGAATTGAGTTTTGAGAGCTTGGGAAGAGAATGGGGTGATGACTTGAGAGTAAAAGGATATAACGGACTAGAAATGGGGTATAAATGAAGTAGAAATGGCCCTAAGTGAAGCCCCTAGGGCTTCTATGTGATTCATAAGAGCAAAGAGGGGTCCCTTCTATAGCTGAACCCTAGGCTAAGACTTCAGTGTTTAGATTAGCCGGATGGCTTGGTCCTATGGTTGTTTAACGTTGCTAAATTCGATCACTCCCTCCTAAGTCGATAAGACATTATGATAGACCCATTGCCTAAGGACGTCCAACTCCAAGTTGGCAAAAAAAAAAAAAATCCGAGACATTACATGGTCTCTTCAACAACATAAAAATAATAATAATAATAATAATTATTATATATATATATATATATAATTCCATTGAGAGATTTTCATAAGGGTATAAAGTGCAGAAGATTAAGCATCTCCTCTCAATGATATCATGGTATCAAGAATGTCTTCCCGCACAGATATGCATCTTAGTTTCAGTGTGTTTAATATTGATTATTGATACATAGATGATTTGTTTATTTCCTTATTCAATTTACATGACAATTTGACCTCTCATTTGTAGAGGCATGTTTATTAGATATGACCATAAGATCTCATTCAATCTCAACCATCCATTAAAAGCCCAACACTCCTATAGTCATTAAATCATATTAAGTATAATTTTGGTTCATGATACATAAAATCTATATCCCACAATATAAACATTTTAGTTTAAATAACTATATTCAATTTCTAAGGGGTCGTTAGGATGTCTATAAATGGGGTTAACTACAAATGATTCACAGATAAATGGTTTACAATCTATATTTGAATGCTGAAAAATGTCTGTAATGACCCATTTGGATACCACCAAATAATTTACTTTTTTTACTTACAACAGTAGATAATTAACTTATTTCAAATAAGTAAGTTTGATCAATGATAAGTTATAAGTTACTTTTTTACTTAAAAGTACTAAATCACTACGGCTAATTTTTTTAGTTTTTTAACTTTTCGTAATTAGCATTTCTACTTTTCCTAAGTTGTTGAAGAGAGGCATAAGAAAAACAAAAGAGAGAAGAAACTGATATGATAAGTACGTTGTTTACCAAACATATCTTCTTAATAAGCAGGAACTAAGATAAGTTACTTATGGCATAAGTAACTTATTTTCAGCAACTTACGTCCAAATGGACCCTAAATGATTTACAGAAATTATTTATAAGTTATTAATTATTTACACAGCTTTCAGCCTGGCTTGATTCCATTTATAAGTAGACTGTAAATGGAAAATTACCTCTCCATCTACAGGACTTGAACAATTTACAGGATATCCATCGTTTACAGCTTACAGCCAAATAAAATAAGTTATAAATGATTTATATAAATAATTTATACTAGTAAATTATTTAATCATTACACTACCAATTACCGGCATCCAAACAACTCCTAAGTATTTTCAACGTGCCTATGTTATATAAACAACTCCTAAGTATTTTAAACGTGCCTATATTGAATGTCACATCAATCTTTTTATCGTCATCGTCATGCATGACGACTACACCCATCTACTTTGCCGACTAACCCAAAGCCCCAATATAAGAACATGTGAAAGAATGCACAAACACATGTTCCAAAGAGGTATTGGCCATGGAAAACCCACACGCTCTAGTCCTACCATTCCCAGCCCAAGGCCATGTCATACCCTGCATGGAACTCTCTCATTGCTTGATCGACCATGGGTTCAAGATCACATTCATGAACACTGACTTCATTCACGCCCGAGTCATGGCTGCACTACCAAAGATGGGCGGCGTGCACGGCCAGATCCGTCTGGTCTCAATCCCAGATGGAATCGCACCGGGCGAAGACCGGAGTCAGCCGGACAAGCTATATGACGGTTTTTTACGTGTCATGCGAGTTCATTTAGAAGAGTTTATTCGTAAGATGAACGAGTCAGATCATGATAAGATCACATGCCTCATTGCGGATGGGAGCATGGGATGGGCTGTAGAAGTTGCAGTGAAGATGGGAATCCGAGGAGTTGCATTTTGGACACTACCTATGAGCTTCTGTGCATATGCGTTTCATGTTCCAAAGTTGATCGAGGACGGAGTCATCGATGCCAATGGTAAGATCATAGTTTAGTAACTCAGTGAGTCAACTCAGAATCGTCGATTTATGCAATAAGTAACATGGTATAACTTGTTGATCGTTTGGAGTGGACCGGGTGGCCGAAAACGGTTCAATGAGGGGCGATAAGTAGTATAGCCCAAGTAAGTGGAAGTATAATTCTGAAAGTGAAGGACTCAACTGAGTCAACTCAAGTTGAGTCGTGGAGAAGCTGAATGATGACTTGGTCCTTGAGCTGGGCATGGGGTGACTCGACTCGTCTGACTTGTTCAAAACCGATTCAATCCAAACCAAGTGGGTGAATCGATCCGAATCGAGTTGACTTTGTCCAATCCAAACTCAAACCGAGTCGAGTTTGAGTCACCTAGTAACTCGACTCGACTCCTGAAATCTAACTCAGTACTAGCTAGAATCATATTTAAAAAAACTTAGATCTGACGTTTCAGATCTAAGATGCCGTGTAGATAATGGAGAGGCTGCAATTCTGGCAAGTGAATCTAGGTTTTGAGTTGTTATTTCAATCTGTGGATACCCGCCGCACCTGACCCGACTTGGTGTCAACTCAACCTGACTCGGTATTTGTGACCAGGTTGGACTCAATCTGGATTAGTCCAGGCCAGACCCGGACTCAGATCAGGTCGGCTATGCTAGACTCGATACCGAGTTGGGTCAAGTTCGGGTCAGGCATATTTCAAAATTGAATCAGCTCAGTCCGGCTCAACTCGATGCCCAGCTCTACTTGGTCCATACACATTGAGTTTGATTATTGAGTCAGTTGAGTTGACGGAAGTCATGGAGAGCAAAACCAAGTCATTTATGGCAGGTAAATGATTTTTGTGGACAGCTAATTTTGTGCTTGCTTTGAGTGTTTTTAATATTTCAGACATTCACAACTATTTCTTTTCCTGTTTAGTTGTTAAATATTGGATCGTCTCGAATGCGGACTCGATTGAGTTTTTGAGGTACCTGTGTCAGTTGGACAAGTGTACAAGTTTTGGGTTTTTGAACAAATGATTACAGATGAGTCCGATGTGACTCGTCTGAGTTGACTCAGACTCAATCCGATTGATCCAACTGGATGCCGTGAGTCACCTCCTCACTTTCGGTGAGTCAGCCACTAACTTGTGCGGGTCCTCAATAGGGTTGGGCATTGAGTCGAGTCAGACGAAGTTAGGGCTGACCCGACTCGATCTGGTTTTTAAATAGACCTGACCGGAATTCAACCCGAACTCGGTACTGAGTCCAGAATGCCTAACCCGATCGGAGTCCAGAATGCCTAACCTGATCCGAGTCCTGGTCTATCCTAGACAAATCCGAACCGAGTCCGACCCAGTCACAAGTACCGAGTCAGGTCGAGTCAGCATCGAGTCAGGTCGGGTGCAGCGGGTATCCACGGGCTGAAATCACAACTCAAAACCTAGGTGCACATGCCAAAATTGCAGCCTCCATCAACTACAAGGCATCTCAAATCTCAAACGTCCAATCTGATATATATATATATATATATATATATATATATATATATATATATATATATATATATATATATATATATATATAAAAAGGAAAACAGTCACCTGCAAATCAGTTAGTATGTACTAAGTACGAACTTTTTTGAGAACCCATCATGCATGATGTGGATCCAAAATCTGAACCGTTCATGTGAAGCAGCACCTCGTGAAACCCCGTGGCCCCAAGTTTTACTTTGATCTAAAACTTTGATCATGAAAATTTGTCACATGGGGTTTTATGGGATCTCACATGGACCGTCTCAGATTAGACACCCATGGCACGTGTGCAAAGGTGCTAACATGCGTATATATATATATATATATATATATATATATATATATATATATATATATATATATATATATATATATAAAATATCCGAGTTTCGGATTAAGTTGAGTCATTATGAAGTTGGATTTAGGATCGAGTCGAGTCAAGTTATTGAGTGACCCAAACTGTGGACTCCGATTGAGTTTGGATTGGACAGTCTACTCGATTCGGATCGACTCACCCACTCGGTTCAAATCGAGTCGGGTATGAACAAGTCGAATAAATCGAGTTTGCTGAGTCGAGTCATCTCATCCCCAGCTCTAGCCCTCAACATGGGAACAAATGAGTCTGAGTTGCTGAGTCTTGTAACCATGGTTACTTTGCAACGTTTGTAGAATAGGCTGATTGTACAATGTGCTGTATGAGGCCCACTTTGATGTGTACATGATTTCCAATCCATCCATCATGTGGACCCCTCATGTTCTCGTTAGAGACTAAAAAATTCTGGCTGATCTAAAAGTCAGGTGGGCCACACCATGTAAAATCATGCTTAAAACCTTTAATTACACGTGGCATGTCCCGCTTTAGTTTTTGAATTGACTGGTTTTGGGTTGTCAATTTATCATGGCGGTTGCCATCTTTTAGATGATGGATTGGATTGCATAAGAAAAACATGGTTTCCACAAGCAGTTTAGAAGGCTTTAATGGTGGTCATGCTTATCCCAACGTGGGATTTACATCACAGTGGGCCCTACAACCACGTTCTAGGATATGCTTATTTTACAAACAATCCAAAAATGATCCGGCCAGCTTTCAATAAGTTAGGGAAGTTTGTACGCAACGACCTTTTGATGCAAAAATGTGTTTCGAAGGTCATGCCACAACAACATGTACTTTGGATATATGCTTCAACAAGCCAGGTTAGGTCCCAGCTGAGATATATCCAAGCTTGGCTTGTATTTTTTAACATAGGCCATGTTGTACCTTATTTTTTATCATTCCTAAAATAAAGGCTATGTTATACCCTATTTCTGATCTACTCGAGTTGTTCATTTTGATTCAAGTTGCACAATTGGTTATGGCACACCCGTAAACACCACACAACCAAAACCAACCGAGTGCCAATAGGCTCAAGCCTGGGCTACGCCTAAGACAGGCTAAAATTGTCCAACTTGAGTATAGACCAAAATTGTCCAACTTGGCCTAGGCAGAGAGAGAGAGAGAGAGAGAGAGAGAGAGAGAGAGAGAGAGAGAGAGAGAGAGAGAGAGAGAGAGAGAGAGAGAGAGAGAGAGAGAGAGAGAGAGAGAGAGTTTTCAAGGCAGATCTCAAGGCAGATCTCTCCAAAAATCCGACTGTTTGGTTGGAGGTGGTGATAAGAGGAAGTCAAGAAGACATTAGAGCTTGAGAGATGAGAGAGAGTGTGTGTTTATGCCTAATCTATGTTAGATCCAACGACTCATATAATGCCACGTGGCAACGAAATCTCAACAAGAGATAAGGAATATTTCTTTGGCTGCTCTGACAGGCAAATGAGATCAGGATCTATAAGTCATGAGTAGCCAAAAAGAATAAACCCAAGTTACCACAATAAGAAGAATACACTTGTCGTGTATCCCAATCACGTGGCAAAGCCAGCTAACCACCACAGTGACCCCATGACCAAAGTTGGATATCAACCGAAACACAGTTGCACCGAATGTTAAGTTTGATTGATGCACTATGATGTTTCACATGGTCTCCATGGTCAAAGTAATGACTACGCTAAGTTGGCCTAACATCACAGTGCATTATTCATGTTTGTGTAGAGAAAATGGCGACATCACCGATATGTGGCAACTAAGAGAAACTCTCATCCACGTAATAAGGATAGAACATGAGCGCGACCAATGGCTAACCCACAACGAACGACCAGCATACGACATCTGATAGGCCATAACTATCTTTGAGTCCAAATAGTTATCTCCACATCAATATATAGGAGAAGTGGCTACGAAAGTCTCTCTATGCAACCATCCTAGAATTTTATAAATAGGAAAATGATCAAAGAGCTTCAGGCTCCCACTAACCTAACACATCAAACCAAAAAATCTATAGCTAACACTGCTTATCTTTTATTTTTTATCTTATATTAAAACAACCTGTTTACGCTGCTACGTTGGACTGACTTTAGCATAGAAGTTGTGTAATCTTGTCCATCTACATTGCTACGTTGAACCGACCTAAACTATGAGCAATATAATTCCCTTCCATTTATGCCAAGCATTGGATTGCAAGGAAGGCCTTTTCTTTTCCTTTCAGTAGTATGATTTCCTTCATCTATGCCTAAGTCGTTGGACCAATGAAGACTTAGATCTAAAGTAATGCCATCAAAACCGTAGACACTGGATTGTTGGGGGATGCTTTTGTAAGTTTATATTTTCATTTTAATTAACGCAATCAAGTTTCTACTCTCACATAAGAAAAAGTAATTTAGGCTTAAAGAAAAAATAACTCATTACAAGGACAAATCTTCCCATTAGCAAATCACTTGATTATGTATATAGGTGGTTGAATAGACGGTCGAATTGCTTCAGTTCTCAGTCATAGATGAGCATTCATGATCTCTCTATCCATCTCAGTGCTTGGGGTCAAAGGTGTTCGATTCAGATTGAGTTATAAAAGGCTTTGGTACGCCCGGCACAATACACACATACACATGACCAAATTCTGAGCCGAACACACACACAAAGAAAGAGAGGCAGGAAGATTTGGGAGCTTAAAAGATGAGACGGGGAGAGAGAGAGAGAGAGAGAGAGAGAGAGAGAGAGAGAGAGAGAGAGAGAGAGAGAGAGTAGGAAGATTTGGGAGCTTGGAAGACGTGAGAAATAGAGAAAGAGAGATGGAGGCCATAGTTGGAGGAGAGAGATGGGTGGGTTGAAGCTTGGAAGATGAGGGGGCTTGTTATGGGGGTTAGAAGATGAGGGGCGTGAGTAGATTGAAAGAAGGGAGTCATTGGATCTAGTGGGCTCCACCATAATGTTTATTTCAAATCCATCCCGACCACCCAGTGCATCACCCCATTTTAGTTTTAAGCCCGAGCCTGAGCCTGAGCTCAGCCCTTGGGCTTGATATTACAACTTAAGCCGGCCAGAAGCAGGCGAGGCTCAAATGTCGGATGGGCCAGCCCGACCCGTCAACAGCCCTAAGTACCAATCAAGGCAAGGGTCCCATCATTAGATGCCATGCATCTCATGTACAAGTTGCGGTTTATAAAAATACCAACCAGATTTTAACCAGCTCCAAGATGGTGGACCTGACTCGGATCGAGTAGACTTAATTTTATAACTGGGTCCAAATGGCAGGCCGGAATCTAACTCAATTTTTAAAAGGATCTAAGAAATTAGATCTATGCTTGTCCGTGTGGCACACTATGATGAATTCACTGCGCTAGTCATGCTTATAGCGTATAGCCGTATACCATTTGATGCATGGTCAAGATCTCTTGCATACACAAGTTCCAACCATGGGAACCATGCCCAGCATGGTAGCCATGATAGTATGCGCCAATTACATCAAAACCCTAGAAAATAAAGTTGGGAGCTTATAAATGGAGATAAATGGGAAATGGAACTAGAGTAACCGTTGAACATAAAGTTGGAAGCTTGTAAATGGAGATAAATGGTAAATGGAATTGGAGTAAATGAATTGAGAGTAAGTAACTTTTTGAGTTGTGTTTGGTTGGGAGAAAATGAAATGCATTTGAAATCCAAATATTTTATTTGTATGAAAGCAAAGTAAATTCATTATATTCATAGGAAAACATGCGATCTACTAAATCAGCTTTAATATCCTAAATTAGTGTACATATGTGATATTTGACACAATAATTATAATAAGTCCATTAAAATATATATTTTTTTGTCAAAATTGAGGAAATTTTGAGCCTCAGGTGGGCCACAAATGTAAGGATTATAGACTAAGCATTTGCCAACATTTTTTAACTATTCATTTAGATGACTAAGCATTTGCCAACATTTTTTAACTATTCATTTAGATGGGACCATTAGATTATTTGGATCATTCTATTGGTGTTATTTTAGTGATGTAGCTGATAATTGGATTGTTTCGGAGTATTATTAGCATGTCATATGTAAGGTGAACATGTGCATAGAAGCACCTTTGTTTACACGTGCAACTCTTAAGGGAGCTCAAAAAGGCATTTCGCCCCTTTACTTCTAAATCTTCTCGCGGGAGGATTTACTCTCATTTCATTTCATTTCATTTCCATGCATTTATCTTACGTCAAAACAAACCTTGAATATTTACCTCCATGTACTCCTAAATCCTCCCATTTACCTCCATTTTCTCCCATCCAAACGGCCTTGATTGTAATCTTTCTAGATTGGGTCATTCCTCCTGTATGTATTTGGAATATAACTCTCAATAAAATATATAAGAAATTATTCAATATTCCAGATCTTGTCTTATCCCTTCCAGTTTTTTCATACCATGTAATGCATCCTAACCCAACTGTGATTGAATATTTTTGCAGGATTTCCAACAAAACAGCAAATGATCAAGCTCTCCCCAACCATGCCAGCCTTGAACACCTCTCACCTAATGTGGCTCTCTCTCCATGACCACATCTCCAAACAGTCCATGTTCCGATACTTAAATGAATGCATTCGAGCTGCCAAATCTGCAGACTGGCTTCTTTGCAACTCATTCTATGATATCGAACCATCGGCCTTTGAATTGGTTCCAAAAATCCTACCCATCGGCCCTCTTTCTGCAGGAAAACGGCTCGGGCTACTCAAAGGGAACTTCTGGCTAGAAGACTCAAGTTGCCTAAGTTGGCTTGACGAACAGCCTGCCCACTCAGTCATCTACATTGCCTTTGGCAGCTATACTGTCTTCAACCGACGTCAATTCCATGAACTTGCACTTGGGCTCGAACTTTCCAACCGTTCGTTCCTATGGGTAGTGCGGCCGAACCTCACCGATGGATCATCAGACGCCTACCCAGATGGCTTTGAAGCTAGAGTGGCAAATCGTGGGCGAATTGTAGGATGGTCACCTCAACAAAAGGTGTTAGCTCATCCTTCGATCGCGTGCTTCTTGACCCATTGCGGGTGGAACTCAACCATGGAAGGGCTAAGCAATGGAGTTCCTTTTCTGTGCTGGCCTTACTTTGCTGACCAGTTCCAAAACCAAACATACATTTCCAACGTTTGGAAGGTTGGGTTGGAACTGAAACATGATTCCAGTGGGATCATAACAAGAGAAGAGATTAAGGGAAAGCTGGATGAATTGGTTGGTGATAATGTTATAAGAGCTAGATCTTTAGAGCTCAAGCAGATTGCTCAAAAGAACGTCACCGAAGGAGGAGCTTCGTTTAAGAATTTCAACAATTTCATTGAAGCAATCAAGTTAGAGAAGTGTTAGGGATATTAGCATGAATCACATACATGCAAAAGTGAATGCTATCACCATAAAATCAAGATAGTTAAAACTCATCGATGGGGCTACACATGTATGGGAAGAATGAAAAAAGATATTAACAGTCTATACTAATGTTTGAACCCACATGCCATGAATGGGGAAAAAGTCGCTCGTGCTAAGAGATTTGGGAACCGTGCATCCTTCTTATAAGATCTTAGGTTGGCAGTGAGTCCTATCCATCGATGAACTCCTCACTAATTCTACCTCATCATGCCCCTCGACGAGGGAGAAGCCCCCTTGCATATACCACTCTTATGTGGGTTACCATAGGGCTATGCACACCTCATTCATAGGACTCTTTATGTGGGGGTTGACAATGGATCATATTTATTTAAAAAATGTTTTAATAAAAAAATATCTTACTCACAACCATTGGATCGCGACACATGGATTAGATTTATTTTCAAAAATGAAATAATGTTTCAATAAAAACACATCTTGATCACGGTCGTCGGATCCCAAAATGATGGATTGAATTCATTTTCAAAATTAAAAAATGTTTCAATAAAATCTGATTTTGATCAAGACTGTTAATAGCGAGGCGATGGATTGGATTCAATTTCAAATTTTTTAAAAAAAATTTGTTTCAATAAAAACCTATCTTGATTACAACCATTAGCTCATGATGCGATGAATCCGATTTATTTTCCAAAATCAAAATATATATTTCCAATAAAAGCTGATTTTGATTGATTAAATCCCCAAAAAAGATAAAGGAATAAATCAAAATTATACAAAACCCCCAAAACTGAAGGAAATGCCAAATATTTAAAAACCCAAAAAAAAAAAAAAAAAAAAAAAAGAGAATTAATAACTCCTTTTCGAGAAATTGAACATATCCTTTCAAAAAAAGTAGCCTAAAAAAACTATTCAAAATTTTTTATACTAAAAAACCCATGGAACTTTGTTCAACATGTGAAAACATTTCTAAAAAATCCCAAAAAAATACATATGCACACTGTATGGAAGGCACTAGGTCATCTTCCGTCCCAGTGGGTGCCTACACAACATCAGTAACTGGTTTTATTTTCTTCCAACTTTTCAATTTCCTCCAAAATCGTAAGTGAAATATGGGGTGGCTAACATGAGCTTTTAATGTTAGTCCGATCACCTCGAAATGTGTGTGTGTGTGTGTGTGTGTATATATATATATATATATATATATATATATATATATATATATATATATATATATATCCAGGCTAGCATAAATGTTGTATAGGATGCCTTGCATGCTGTCTTTTCTCAGTCGCAGGTGCAGTTCGATCAACCGAGATATTCGAGAGTCAACTGAACAACGTCGTGATGTTATCGGTCAACTGAGGACTGTTTCGGTCGACCGAGAGCCTCAATTGGAAGCTCAATCGACTACAACTGATGGTTTACGCATTTTTGCATAAGGCATGTATGATTGGAAAAATACGAGTGTTCTCTATAAGAGGTAAGGGTTTTTGCGAGGTGAGAAGGTTTCCAATGCTTGTAAGGGATTTTCTCAAGGGATCTATGGTTTTCCTATGGTTGCGACTTGCGCATCACAAGGGGAGATCGGGCGATCCAGTAATTGAAGATCTAGTAGTTGAAGAATGTGAGTGGTGTACTCTAAGGTTTTTATTATAGTTGAGATAACTATCGCTTTGTGCCGTAATTTTTTTCCATAAGGGTTTTCCATATAAAATATTGTTGTGTTTATAGTTGTTTGCTTTTGATCTATTTATCTGCTTTATTATATTGTTCTATCTTCGTTTATCATGCTTCTGCAAAGCGCACAAATTAGAAATAATGTTAGATCCGAATTTCTAATACCTAGGGTTTGTTGTTGCTCAAGTTTACTTCGTTATAGTATGATAAGGAACTAATTTACTCCAACAATAACCATTCTTCAAGCTATGGGCAAGCCTATTATGATCAGTGTCATAATCGAAAAACTAAGTGGGAAAGAATAACTTGGGTGACTCTACCTATTGCCCTAATGCATTGCAATGCGATAGACCTATAAGGTCACAAAAAATGCAAGGCACCTACTTGATTGCGACAACTAGTCTTATAGGCAATCCTAAGAGATCATGTGGCATTAAGAGCTACTCTTCCATATAGAGTACATTAGGCATATCACCATAAGAATGCAAAAGGCATAGGCACTAACCACACAAAATCCAAACTTATAGACAAACTCAATGCATATTGCCAGTCAAGACATGAAAGGATTATGATTTAGTCACTCATAATACTATAAAAAGTGTAGGGACAAATGACAATGTTTTCCTTAACCTTCGAGAGACCCAAGTTACTCTTTATCCAAGCAAACTTTTCAACAATGACACTCTGATTACAATAAGCCAGGCCATGTCTGTCTAACAAGGATAGTTGGGTGGCCACTCAGTTTAGCATTTGGTTGCACATAACCTTTGCCAAATAGGAACATTTGTAGACACCTCACCTAAAACGAGAAAGATTACTCCCAAGACTTTAGCTAGACTCCAAAAACCTCCAATGAATCTGAAAAAGCATCAAAAATCCGAATAGGTCAAATGGAAATGATCCTTGGAGCTTCTTGAAACTAACCAATGGATCCAATTGGCGGATCCGGAACCTAACAAAGTAAATCCTGGCTGATCATACAAACCCTTAGAAACTCTAAATACTCCCTGTAAATGGCAAATCACACTAGAACAAGGCCAAAAAAAAAAAAAAAATCAATCGACAACCATAAAATTACTGTCAATTCAAAAAGTTCAACTTTTTATGCTTATTACTTATCATTGATAAATGTAAAAACAAAAAAGTATACCTACCACCCAAACCAGTGGTCATAAAATGACCACCGATGGATTCTATATAAGGGGTTCAACACATTCATTATGGAGAAAGAGTGAGGTATCTAAAGACAGAGTAAAGCATCTAGAGGAGGGAAGGTTCAGGGGCAAAAGGCTAAGTGCCTAGGGGAGCAGTAAAGGGTTTGAGGTTCCAGCAGATCCAGAAAATTCCTAACATCGCAAATAGGCTACCTGACTCGAGAGAGAAAATTTGTCAACAGAAGAAATCACTTAAGTCCAGAGTAGAGTTGAGTTCGGGATATCTAATTATTTATTTTGCAAAAGAATGAAGTTTGATCTGCCTTTTTCCTTCTCACATCTCATTCCACATTGCCTTGCACTCCACACATCCCTTCTAATTGATAACATTTTCTTTATTTTTATCTTCACCTTGCAACACTTTCTTTTCCTTTATCTTTACTTTGTAGCTTGCCTTGTGCCATCGGCTCTATGAAGCAGGGCTAAGTTAGGCTTCTTCACAACCTTCCCTCAGGCCTGTGTCACATCCTAAATCTTGCACTCAGGTAATACTGTACATAAGAGTACAACTCAGTGTTTTTACCATTCTCATAGCAAAATTATTACAAAATTACAAAATAATAAAAACAAGCGTTAACTAGGATAAAATCCAACCTAATTCTTAAATTTATTACATGACTATTCCATTTGTAAGAAATAAAAATATAAATAAATACAACTCTATCTTCTAATGTATTAATGTAATCCTTCACTTGAAATTTAAAATCTTAAATTCCTAATAGGGTGAGTTGTGAAGCCTAGTGAGTAGCCCTACACAAGTTCTGTAAAAGACACGCAATATGAGGAATTTCATATAAATCTTTTTTTTTTTTAATTAAGAAAATCATATCTAATAGAAAATGTAAAGTATTTTTTTTTAAATGAATTATGAAATGCAAAAATGGTATTGCAATATTTGACAAAGACAATCCACAAAAAAAGGAAAGATTTCGATGCATAGGATCTTCCAATTAGGAAGATTCTCCTTCATCCCAATCGGCAGTGAGTCCCATCAGATGAATAGTCTGTATCTTTATCAGTTATGATGAATGCTATATGTGGGGCACGAATTATAGGGTCCTCAGCTAGAGGGCCGGCAATCAGAACCATTGATCTGTCACTCCCACCGTGGGCAATCCTAAACTTTCAACTTTTGGCCTATAAATAAACGATCCAAGAGAGAAATGAAGCAACGGTTCACATTTATAACCAAACGTGCCCTGAGAATGATGACTAACATTTTCCAAGCAGGGGGCTTTTCTGGCATGGTCCAGGATCCAACAATTTCCCCCTTATAGTAACCGGACCAATCTCAGTTGAAGCACCTCCAAGTCCAACCCATGAGCTAAGGCCCTTGAGAGAGTCGAACTGATGGGCCCTACTATAGATGGGCCAGGGCACAAAAACCACTTTGGTTGAACACACCATCTAACCAATTTTCACAGTAACAATAATAATTTTTCAGACTTTCCGTTAGGAGGCCACACATAAACAGCTAGAATTGCATGTCCATTGTGATTTTTTCCGTCCTCGGGTCATCTGCAGTAGGGCCCATCAGATGGCTGCTCATGTGTCACCAACCGCACAACCATGCAATGAACCATATATGAGGCCGCCAGACCCTTGGTAATTAATTCATTATTTCTAACCCGGACCATTGGTCTGATGAACCTCGTCATGGATGTACCGTGCAATCCTAACCCTCATCATGGATGTACCTTACAGTCACCCATCACACTGCCAGAGTATCAAAGTTTTTTTTTCCCCTCAAAATCAAAGTGATCAACTGTAGTGGCCCATTTAGGACAACCGTTCCAATCAGCGCAACATTTTGGAGAGGGACATCTGTGTTGACCTATAGCAAAAGAACGGACTAGAAGCATACACTCCCGCTGGACGGTTTCAGATTGGAGATTACCAAAGTTTTTGGTGTCCCAAAAGGTAACGATGAGATTCTTTTGTTCACTCAGCCGAGAGCAGCACATTGCCTATAGGAAGTGTTCAGAACGGGAGGTCTAAGAAGCCACCATTGTCCCATTGATTTAATTTTTGGGAGGGTGGGCCATCTAAAAGCAGGGCCCACTGTGAATCAAACACTTCTTATGGCATGTTAGGCCAGAATTTCGTATAAGAGACTATCCAGCTCACCATTTTTACCATGGCATTCATGCACATAGCATGAATTTACAACAATTCAGACCATCCAAATAAAGGTAAATTAGAAAATGATTTTTAACCCTCTTAATTAGTTGACCAACCGTTTAGATTCAAAAACCATGAGGCCGCTAGTACAAAATGAAAAGCAAGTTCAAATTCGTCCAATATTTCTCCAGTTCGAAAACAATTTGTAACTTTAGAAAATGGACCGGCATTTGCATAACTTCTACAGTAGAGTTGGTAGGTTTTACAACCTTATCATGGTCCCAAGCACAAAAATTCTGTTAATATGCTATGCTAGTTTTTGGGATAGGGTCATCTGACCTAATCCAATTATAACCTATGTACGCAGGTGGGATTGAGCCCGGGCCTCATCTTTTGGCGGGAGCCCAACCTGCTACTCAGCATTTTCATACCTTTCTCAATGAAGGTGAGGCCCAGTTCGCCCTAGGCTAAACAGATCATTGCCACCCCTACTCATCTCCTGTTGTATACTATGATATTTTCCATTGTCCATGTGATAGCAACCAACTGGATGGTTAGGATTTTGTCTAATCTGTGTGATTTTCACCCTCTACCCATAAAATAATTTTAGTTTTTTTTTTATCAGAAGCCAAAAAATAACAAATAAAATTTAAAAGAAAAAAGGAAAATAAAAAAAAAAGAAAAGGAAGAAGAAGAAGAAGAAGAAGAAGAAGAAACCATAGCAACAACCTGCCATAATCATCATCATCACTGTAGCATTGTCCTGGCAATTTGGGAACCAGAAAATTATAGGAAGAAATGCCAAAATTATTTTCCTATTCAGGTAGACTTCCATAAACGAAAGGAAATGAAAGCGTATCTAGAGAAATCAAAGCTGGAACCGAATTCTAAATTCCTGTTTGGAAATAACTCCAAGAATTTTATAGAAAAAAAAAAAAAAAAAAAAGGAAGAATCAAGGGTGTTTAAAGGAACAAAAGAGGAAATAGAAACCCAACCCTGCATTTGTTTCATTTTGCCTGAGGATGTGAAGAAATGAAGTCAACAGCAACGTTGATGGTGTTGATCTTGTCTGCCTCATTGTCGGGGATCTCAAACCCAAATTCCTCTTCTAAAGCCATGACAATCTCTACAGTATCCAAACTGTCAAGTCCAAGGTCATTCTGGAAATGTGCATTCGGTGTAACCTGCATGCACGCAGACAAGAGTAAGAAAAAAAAAAAGACCACATTACCACCTAAAGACATCTTCATAACATGGAAAAGCTCTAATGTAACCAACCACAATAGATATAACTGGTGCTACACTGCAGTCTTTTCACCTTTTCTAAAGTTTCGGTGACCCTTTGTCAATAGGTCATCTCACACAAGTGTACAAGTCTGAACCAATCATATAGCAACCCCTTCATTAAATGGACCATAGCCAAAATCACACAGATCTGACAATCCTAACCATTTGATTAGGACTTTTGGGCAGAATAAAATAGGTGGTAACCATGCCTAACAAAGTTCCAATGTCTATTCTTTTCCAACAATATCATTCAATAAAATGGTTGGGATTGCCCTATCAGTGTAATTTTGGGTTATGGTAGGGCCCACCAGATGAACAGTCATTGGCAACTTCAGGAGAAAGGTGGGGAAAAATCATAATGTTTTCTCATATAATTAACTCCGGTCATTGCGATACATTTTGGTTTAGAGACTAGACATGCATCTATCAGTAACTTTGCTGCCATAAACTACAATATAATGATACTTTGTTTTTCCTACTCTTTTTTTAGTAATAACTCTTTCACTAAATAAGCATAAAATGATAACTTGGACCTCCATCAGTCCTAAGTAAATGAATTCTCAATATGGTAGATTTTTCTGTTTTTCTTAAATAATTGAAAGAAAAAAAATCTGAAAACTTATAAAACTAAAAACTCATCAACCATCCATTTCCCCGTCAATATTCACCAAGTAATACATATCATGAAATTGGCTATAGAGTACTCGTATACTATACATATTGTGACAGAATTAAAGGATTGTTGTCTTTCCCATATCATCGATTACAACATTTACCTTAAAAAACATACACAAGTCCTTTAATACTTTATGATCTTTGGATCTTCCTTTGAGTATAGAATCAGTCTGGAAAAAGTGGCATTCAATTCTGTTGACCGACACAACTCCCTCCCTCCCTCCCTCCCTGAATATGCACTCTATTTAAGTCAAGGCACCATTACTTACAACAACATGAAAAACTAAACCAGAAGGCCTCATACGTCAACCCAAACCACTTGATGTCGTTCATGTGCCATAGCAAGACAAAGAACCACTGTGGGGTACACAAAAAGAACCCGAAACATATCAGATTTGGGTCTAGTACCTTGAATATGATAGCTGCCGGAACATGGCCCTCTTAGACCAATCCAGACATCAGTACACACCAATGCCTGCCTCCAACTCAACCTGTCAACAGCCCTAGTGCATACTCCGATGCTAATTGGAGTGGAGATGTCAATTCTCAACAGTCCACCACTGGTTACTGTGCATTGGTCACAGCTTTCTCATTTTCTTGTGCAGCTGCAAGTAGAGGATGGTCAATAGACTTAGTGCAATGGGAGAATACCACTCCAAGTCAACTACTGTTGTCGAGGTACAATGGATACATCATATTATACACAAGATAGGGTTTCATCCTTGCACCTCTACTCTCCACTGTGATAATCAAAGTGCAAAGACACTCCCACAATCTTGCCATCTTTGCTCATACCAAACATATGAAGTGTGATAGTCATTTCATTCACAAACAGGTTGAAGACAAACAAATGGTGCTTCATTATGTTAATAGCAAGTTGTTATGTCTTTACCAAGGAGTTCAGAATGGATCATCATCAAGCTATTTCTTCCATGCTTTTGATGCTCTCATGGGCCACTCGGGTTGAAGAGAGGTGCAAAAAAATAAAAAGCTTTTTCTCTAATTTTCCAGAAAATGGCATTTGAGCATTTCATACGTTGATATACTCAGGATTGCACATCCCACGGCTGTAATAATTGGGATACAGTCGAAAACTCTCTGTGAGCAGCCACATCACAGGGATGACCAGATGAGATTTTATGGAAGATTATCAACATGAGTTTGATTAAAATATTGACAGTCATGCAAATAGTTTTGATGAAAGATCAAAACGTGTATGTACTGAGATTTCGGAATTTCTTAGAAAGCTATACCACATGCTTTTATGGAAGATGATCAACATGAGTTGATTAAAATATTGGCAGTCAGAGATATAATTTTGATGATGGATCAAAACGTATTGAGATTCCAGAATTTTTTAGAAAGCCTGTACCCATACGCTTTCCATAATTGGTTACTGTCACTTGAGAACTACTTGATTGGTTTCAAAAGGAGAGGTGAGTTTGCGAAGAAAAAACCTTTCTGTCTTCTTGATTTTAATAGGTAAGCTAGAACGGACCCGAGATCTGAATGTTGAAACACGCCCTGTCTACCATTGAGCTATAGGCTCAAATCCTTGTAAAGATGAAGCTAAAAGGACAAGCTCATAATTGGTTTCACAATGGAGGACTTGTTACATAGGCATGGCAGCTCCCTATTACAAATTTGGAGAAGAAAAATTGAAGGGAAAATATCTTCTTATTGATGATGATGAAAACATCTTAAGAACTCTTCCACCAACAATGGAATTTAACATTGGAAGAGCACACGGAGAATTTTCACGAATCGACGGTTACAAGTGGCATTCGAGAGAGTGAATGCTAATCCATCTCTCGACATCAAATGGGTTTTTGGATTGAGATGCAAAAGGAGATGTTGACAACAAAGCTTACAGCGTTCATCCACAAGTGTTGGTTAATAAATTGAATTTGAATCTGGAAAGGCAGTTGTGTCCTTACCAGGTAGCATGGGTGAACAACACCTAGAGGCAGCATTCCGGAGAGTGAATGCCAATCCATCTCTCGAGACTCGACATTGACTGGGTCTTCAGAATGGGATACAAAAGGAGATGTTGACAAAAGCCTTACAGCATTCATTCAAAGTGTTGGTTGATAAATTGAATTTGAAGGTGGAGAAGCGTATTTGTGTACTCACCAGGTAGCATGAGTGAACAACACATACCAAACTGGTAACAATCGGTTTTAAGTGAACCTCCCATTAGTAAAGATAACACCAATTTCTATGGTGTTTTGTCATCCCCGTGTAAATATGAAAAGAGGGTTCAGCATGAAGGAAACAACAATGCACATGTTTGTGTATAACCGAAAGAAAATTAAGTTGCCCTAGAGGATAGCCACAACCCAAAAAGAAGAAAGAAGATATGGCACCATTGAAGGTACTTACAATGTAGATATTTTGCGGACAGTCTCGATAACACCAATTTTGCATGGTGTCATGGTATCCCAATAAAAGTCTGTTTTTTTTTTTTTTTTTTGTTTTTTTTTTTTTGTTTTTTGTTTTTTGGTTCTAGGGCATCCAAAGGCAATATGACAAAAAGGTTCACAATGACAGAAACCATAAAACACATGATCATGCATAAAGGAAAGATAATTAAGTTGAAGCCCCTAAAAAGGATGAGCCACAACCCAAAAAGAAAGTTGCCAAGCGGCACCCATGCCATGTGTCCCAGTAACACTAGTAGTTCTAGACAAGAATCCATTCGTTAGAAACCCTCATCATGATCATGCATGCATGCAAGCAGGCACGCATGTGCACCCACACACACTCTCATGCATGCATGGGCTTGTGCAGCCCACACACGCACATGGAGTGCAAGTGACGCACCTGGGCAAGTTGCCAATACAATGTGTCCATTCATTAGAAATCCTTGTCATGATCACGCATGCATGCAAGCAGACGCGCACGTGCGTCCACGCACAAACTCTCATGCATGCATGAGCTCGCGCGTGCACGCACACACACACACAGAGTGTGAGTGACACACACATGAAGAGAGAGAAAGAGAGAGAGAGAGAGAGAGAGAGAGAGAGTGATGAGAGTGCCACCTATCCGGGGGGGGGGGGTTGTTATGAGTTGCCAACACAATGTGCCACCTATCCAACCCTGACCAGCTGAAGTATCGGCCCTATGGATTGCATCTATACATCATAAACACACGCATGTGTGTATGTGTGTGCAAGTTGTCTCACACCCTCACCAGCTGAAGTATCAGCCCCACAGCTTGCATCTATACACACATGAACTAACCAAGTGTTTATCCTAGATGCCATGACTCCAAGGCTGACCAACAAGAGAGCATTCTTGGTGTCAGCCTCCACAATGAAGGTCCCAAAGAAATCTAGCACTAATTTTATCAATAACAAAATTATATTGAAAACAAAATATCAGAAGATACAGCAGTCATAAGATGAATGAAATTTTTTCATTACGGCCTGCTGATTCATTGAAATATAAATTGAGGTCTTTCCATGAACACAGCGTTTATGTTAATCATTTTTAAAATTTCTTGGAACGCTGTTTCCATTTCCTGAAAAATGCCGTTTATGTTGATCATTTTCCTTTTTCCTCTCTCTCTCTCTCTCTGAAAATGAAGACTTTCAACTATAAAACCCTACCCCTTCAACTTCAAGCCCTAAACTCTCTACCGCAACTTCACCTACAAGCAGAAGAAAGAGAGAGGAAAAACAAATTTTAAAATTTTAATTAAAAAAAAAAAAAAACCAAGAAACCTAAAAAACAACTATACAACTCAAGACCAAGCTTGGAAGAAGGTCCATTTTGATTCTAGAAATCCACAAAGCTGTTGTTGAAGAGAAGATTTTGACCAATCAATCAAGGCCTTTTAAGAAGGTCCATTTTTGTATTTTCAACAACATTGGAGCCTAAAGAAAGGACGAAAAACAAATTTACCCCTTTTTCACATCCATGAGGCTATGAAGCTTTAAAAAATAGTTTTTTTATTGATTGAACCTCTTCTCAAGCTTGATAGATGTATGTTCTTGCCCCTTAAATATCTCTTAATGAGTTCTTTTTTTATTTTCAATGAAGATTTATGGTTTCGTTTGGGATTTTTTCAATTTTTTCTTTTCGGGAGGCCAATTCCTATGCAATGTTATAGGATGGGATTGTTTTGCAATTTTTTCCTGTGTGGGGTTTTTCGTGGTGTGGTTTGGCATGGCAGGCAACCCATCCAACCATCACATGGGCCACCATGCTTTAGTGGAGGTATTTGGCTGGTTGTGCATTGTTTTCTATGGCGTGGCCCACGTTATGGTTGGATAGGCTTTGTTCTCTTAGGTGGCTCATTATTCATCATTGTTTTCTATAGTGTTGCCCACTGCCCAGTCCAGTAGGGTGGATCCAACCATCATATGAGTCAACCACACCAAAGTGACGGCTTTTTTGGTGGTTGAACATTGATTTATGTAGTGTAGCCCACCCACCTAATGATTTGATAGGCCTGATTTTTTAACCATCCCATCAACACAGTGAAGGCTTTTTGCTGTTTTTGGATTATTTTTACTTTTTATTATATTTTGTCCTATTACTTTAATTAAAAATAGAAGTATCGTGTAACTTATGCTACGCACTATTGAGGGTTGAATGCATATATGCTAAACACCACTTAAAACACTGTCGGTATTGAATAACTAGGCCACACACCCCAATATGTCATGTGCAACATGTGCCACCCTTACTTTCAAACGCCCTACATGTGCTTCTAAGCCACATGATTGTTGTCCATCTTTCAGAACTTCACATACGCGACATACGCCAATGTGTGAAATATGCAACATGTGCCACCAACCACCTTCAATTGCCCCACATGTGCCATAATCCATCTTGAAGAATCACACACATGCCAATGTGCCAAATGTGCGACATGTACAACCACCCATTGTCAACTGTGTCAATCTGCCACATGTGCATCATGTTCCACTCTCATCTTCAAGCATCCCATTTGCAAATGCATGTGCCACTATGTGCCGCCATCCATCTTTAAGCTCTCCACATGTGCCACACATGTCAACATGCCACATGTGCAACATGTGCCACCATTCATCTTCAAGCATCCCACATGTGCTAATGTGTCACGTGTAAAACACGTGCCACAATCCATTTTTAGAGCACACATGTATGATGTATCATCTTCCATCTTTTGAATAAAATTTTCATGAAAATTCCCTTTTTTTCAAACAATAGATTTGACAATAAAGAAAAAAATTTCAAGAAAATCTTGTTGAAAAAAATCAAGAGAAGCGACTTTTCATTTCTCACTGTTTTCTAGAACTAGCATTTCCTGAAAAACAGTCTCTTAAGGGGGGAAAAAAACGATGATATACATCAGTTATTGGCTAAGATTTAAAAAACCCATTGTCCTTCCAAATGCGACAAAAGATACATTAAAAGAAGACAAAATTCAATGGTTTTCCATAAGGAAGGAAGAAACTCCACATGGACCTGACACTACCATCGAGGCCCACTTAATCACACTCAATGAGTCCCAAAACAATCGGCTGCCTTGAAAGGGAAGTGAAGAGGCGAAGACCATGACAAAGGGCTCTCGCTTCTGTTTCATTGGAGTCTTTTAATAATGGCCCACAAAAGTCCATCCAAACATCCTCCTTTCCATCTCTAATCACAGCCCTAAGTCAGCAGGCTCCCCATGGAATAATAGTCAGCAATAAGTTTTGAAGGGCCACAACCAATTAAATAGTCGTCGTCGTCATCATCATCTAAGACTTATCCCAACTAATTGAGGTCGGTTACATGAATCCTTTCTGACATTCCACTCTATCAGGGGCCATAACTTCGATTAGACCATCAAACCAGTCAAATAGTCCAAGCAACAAAGATCTCCCGAAGGAAAATACTAAACCTTTCAATAGGCAGCCAATGAAGAAACAATTTAGATGGAGGACACAACAACAATTCCGATTCAACCAGTCAAAGTCCAAAAATCCCCTATCTAGGGTCTTTTAATCTGGAGTATCTTAAGAGCATGGGCCATACTGATACATAGTCCCAACATATCAATATTTTAGATCACTGAACCATGGAGCCCACTTGTACAAACTGAAAGCCAAGAACATATTGTACAATATCTTGACCAAGCGTTGTATAATACCTCATAGTTTTAATGAAATTCAACAGTGTACCGACATCAGTAACAACAGAAGAGAAAAGTTTTAATCCTCTGGCACAGGCACTGAGAAATTGTAAACTTGGCATAAAAATTATAATTTTGGGCCCCAGTTTAGATGCATTGTCAACCCAAAAAAAAACTTATTGGATCATCTACCTGTCTGATTTCGTGGAGATTTATTGGACGACTCCTATTACAGCAAACTAGTGTACACAAATCAGAGGTTTGAAATATTGTTTATCAAATCCAATTTTGTGACTGTAACTTAGTTACAGTAGGTTCCACAATTCAGGTGGTTTAATTTGAGCTAATGTACACCACATGCACAATTTCATGAGTGCCTGCACATCAAGCAACATACACAGCCAGAGTATCAGATAACTCCCCATATCGCAATTTACCATACTTACCATACTATATCAGCCATGAACTGCGACATACATTCAAATGCGATTTCGGAATTAGGTTATAACACGCTCTTTAAACCCTAACAACGAGTTGATGTGTACTGTCCGCTTGCTCCTAGAGGGATTTTTCACAAATGCAAGTCAGCAAAATTCATAGAAGACACCACAAAATAAAAATTAAAACAAAATGCACAATTCAGATATTTTCAGGGCCGACGATCATTTCACCGAATAGACGGCTATAATTCAATCCAAAACGATGGGATTGGTTCCGAATGGAAGAGTTGAAGAAGGGATTAATCAAATACCTTGGAGGGATCGACTTTCTGGAAGTTCTTGACGACCGAGATGATACGATCAGAGACCTCCGATTTGTCGAGAAAGGAGCCCTTGATCTCGTCCGAGGACGATGAGGAGAAGTAGCGTCCGCGGCCGAGGAGGAGATTGAAAGGACGAACAGGGGCTTGGACTTGCACTCTCAGGTGCCTCAGGACAGCGTTTCTAGCTGCTGCGGCGGCCATTAGAGATGCTGGGAAGAAGCTTGCCTCAGATTTCTCACTTCCTTCTCCGAATTTCTGAAATGAGCTGTGGAGCGAGGAAATGGAAGCGAGGGTATTTATAGCTACTCGACCCGATGTTATGCACAATATACTCGGGTTTTCTCAATTCTAATTAATGGGGCCATGTTTCACTGGTTAGGCAATCGGAACCGTTGGTATGTTATGGACCGCCTTGGATGGACTGTTACGTAGATTACCCCTTGATTAGGAAATGCTAGATCCTAATATCTGAAATTCTCTCAGTTTAATAAGGACCGTTTATTTTTCGTCCATTCTGAACCGTTTATTGTGGCCGTAGATCAAAAGAGTGCTATTGTCCTACTGAGCAGATCTAATCTGTTAAGATTTTTCCCTTGTTGGAAAGCTAAGGGCCATTTGTTTTACCACTCAATAAATTCTGATGATTAGTTTATAAACGGAAACTATGAAGTCAGTATGCCACAGAGATTGAATCTCACAGATTGGCAACATTTGTGAGGCCCACTGTGATTTGATCCACGCTGTCCATCTGTTTTACTAGCTCCTTTTAGGGCATGAGCCTAAAAATGAAGCAGGTTGTAAGCTTGAGTGGACCACACCGTAAGAAATAAGGGATAATTACCATTGATGTCAACGGTTAAATTTTTCTAGGCTATAGTGTATCCGGGGATAAAGTCAGAAAGACATGAATGCGAGTTTGGGACGTCGGCCCATAGGTGCATCCATGATCAAAACCATTCATCAATTTATGGCTTTTTAGTTAATTTCATTGTGTATGCATGTGTTTCATAAATCCTATTAAAGACACAAATATCAAATTTACATAGAACTTTTAGTTTTCAATGGCAAGTGTTCAATTCTCATCATTAGCATGTAGTGTGGTACATAAGCACTTTGGATTTGCTTTACTTTTATACTCATGCCTTAAAATGAATGAACAATATGGATCAAATATATATATATTATATATGCTTAATCTCTAGTGTTCCATGTGGTATGGTCCACTTGGGCTTTTGATCTAACTCGGTGGGCCCCACAAATTTTACATATTTGCTTTTTCTCTTTAATTTTAGTGAAATTATCAATGTATAGCTTGCATTATATTTTTTTATATTAAATAATTATTGCCATTTACCAAAATTTACCGTAAAAAATGGTAAACCAAATTGGCCTTGAGCAATGATATATGGAAATGTAATTTTCCGTTGAAAAGGTCACCAATATTGTGGGGTTTTTTTTTTTTTTGTCTTTTTAATCACTTTCTCATCTCTCCCTCACGTGGATACCAGACTAGGGCGGCAATAGGATGGGTAAGGGGTGGACCCAACCTGACTAGATACTTTATGACCCTACATCCAAGCTTTGCAAACCATCTTTCATACATTATGAAGTCTCGATCTCGGTCCATTATGCAATCATCCTTACTATGAAGGCCAAGGGAACGCCTTCTCAATATCACTCATCGTCAATCATCTTTACCATAAAGGCCAAGGAAACCCTCTCTCAATATCACCCATCAATCAATCATCCTTGCCATAAAGGCTAAAAAACACATTCTTAATATCACCTATCAATCAATCATTCTTGCATTGGAGATCAAGAAAACCCCCTCTCAATATCACATACCATTCAATCATCCATGTCATTAAAAGCTAAGGGAACCCTCTCTCAATATCACACACTACTCAATCATCCTTACCATAAAAAGGCCTGAGGAACCCCTCTCAATATCACCCACCGATTAATAAATATATATTCAATACATTTCATGATGAGGCAAGTAACACAGCAATCAAACATTCTCAAGCATACAAGTTTATGCATTCATGATCATAATGCATGTAGACATCATAATTAACAATGCAATTTAGGGTACGCATGAGAGAATATGATCACGATTCAAAGACTACACAAGGTACAAGGGCAGAGGATGATCTCAAGAAAATACAACATCACATATTAAGATACAAATGAATATGCAAAGGGCTATCAACAATGAACTATAAACGTGTGTGTGTGTCTTAGAATTTAAAGGATACACAGTTGAGAGAAAAGCCATTACGTCAAAAGGAAGAAAATAGATAGTATGGCGGAAATTTTGAGTTAAATTCAATACAAGAGGCCAGCCCTGAGTCAAGAGGACTATGATCGAGGCCAATAGACTAACCCTGAATCAAACACGTAGTCAAGTTCAAGAGTAGAAATTATCTTTATTGGGGATCTCCAAAACTAACAACGTGAGAAGAACGAGTATGAAAATAATGCAAAATTGAAGAACTAGAAATCAAACTACTGGAAGATCACTCACCTCATATGACGATTTCAATCTGACCCAAAATGGGCTAGACTCGGCCTAAGTCAATGCGATTCAATGGCGAGTTAGTGTGAACTCAGTTGTAACTCGAGGGACTCTGTGCTGATTCGACACATGGCACGCCCGCTGTGTTTCCAGCTCTCCCATGTGAGACCATGCCCAGCTTGTTGCAAGAGTCGTTCTTGCAACGAGTTGCAGGAAGCCTCCATTTACAATTCGTTGACTCTCTCGATGGCTAGAGTTGACCGCGTGCTCCATTCACCGCGGGTGCACTGCTTTGCATTTATATGGTGATCAAGCGCTCACTTCCATTGCCATGTTTTGTAGACTGGTCATTTGCCAGGCTCTATAAGTTATGTGCCCCACCCAAAAAATAACGGCTTTTGTATGATCAGAGTCACCGTCTAGTGGACTCTTGATGATTGACAAGGAATGGTTAAAAAATAATCTAGATAACGGTCATTCAACCGAAAAAAATAAAATATTATCGATGTATAGAGGTTGGGTCTTCCAATCATTGTGATCGAAGATTCAACAAATCAATGATCCAGATCTCATATATCTGCGGTAGGATCATGGATTGATTGCTTCATAACCAAGCCCGCATACCTCTTTAAATGCACTAGACAAGATGCATACTCCATCTGATCCATCCATCAGACAGGCCCCACAGTGTGGATGACCAGTGCAAAGACCACACGGTTCCACTCGTCTGCCGTTACGTGTGGAATTGTTGGAAACAGGATGCATCATTGACATGGGCTGCAGCTTTGGTGGATCCGTGGTGGGTGGATCACTGACTGTGGAGCCCAGTTGATGTATATGCCTAAATTCACGCCGTCCATTCAGTTTAACAGCTCATTTTAGTACATGATCCGAAAATTGAAGCAGATTCAGATCTTAGATGGACCACGCCACAGGAAACAGGAAACAGGAAACAGTTGTGATTGACATTAAAAACTTCTTTTCGGCCACAAAAGTTTCGGATCAAGCTGATATTTGTGTAGTCCCTTCATCCAGATCTTTGTGACCTTATCAACAGGTTGTATGGAAAATACACATTCCGGTGGCCCTCGAAAAGTTTTTAATGGTGCATATTCAATCAACACGGTTTTACGTGGTGTGGTCCACCTAAGATTTTCATATGCTTCATTTTTTGGGTCATACCCTAAAATGAGCTGTCAAAAGGGATGGACAACTGGGTGTAAGGCACATGCATTGGGGTGGGCCAACAGTTAGGGATCCACCGAAGCGGTGCCCACCAACATGCCGTATGTAAGAGTATCCAGACTGTGCAAAAGGTGGGCCGCTCCACACCGATGTGAAAATCAGACTGTATCTACGAAGCGGACCATCCTAAATTTCACATCAAGTAATAATCACGGTGCGATCTATCTTTTCCACGGATTCGATATCCTACATATATGATATTTTGGATGGCATGGATGTTCGTGATCCTCGTGTATATCAAATAGCGAGGCTTGATTTTTGGAGTAAACCAGGGAGAAATTTCCCACCCTACGACCCATTTATGGCCCATTAATCTGTTTAAGCCCACTTCTTTTTTAGCCTTCGAGAACTTCCTAAATGTACGGACAACTTTTCACATTACGAAAATACCCTTACTTTTCGAGCCTGTGAAAGCTTTGTTCGTAGCCATAACCGTGCCATTGAAAAATAAATAGGTAGTGGGACAACGAGTCGGGGTCGACCAGGTTATGTTGTTTTATGGATGGATGGCGTGAATATAGTCACATATATCACAGTGGGCCTCACAGTCCGGCCCCACCCACCTCGGTGGATCCCGATCTCACCTAATTCGCTCCCATTTCTAGAACACTGCTTAAACAATTCTCCGCATCAAGCTGAAGAGACCCAAAGGGATGAGGAATCCCAAGAGTTCCTTTTGCATGTGTCATTGGATGGGGCTCACCCGCATGTGTTGATCATTATTAATTAGATTTTTAATGTCATGGATCCCATCACACTGTTCAAACAACAAGTGTCCACTGTTTCTATTTTTGCAACAAAAAAAAAAAAAAAAAAAAAACATTTAGAATTTAAGAGCATATAAGCATTTTGATTAGCTATCGGTAATTCATCTTGTTATGATGATCATGACCATGGGTTTAACAACAAGTTCTCCGGCAAATGATTGAATTGTGTTTAGATTTACAGGTGAATTCAATTGAGAACAATCATTTTAACTAAGAAGGAATGGCAGGAAGTGGCCCTCAAATTGCAATTTCACAAATCCAACTTGAAAATAATATAAGGGCTCATTTGACGTACGTAGTAGAATCTAAACACTGGAATTTAGTAGGTTTTGCAACATAGAAAATTAAGTGGAATTTGTTAATTGAATATATGTGTTATATCCAATTCATTTCATGCATTTCAGGGTCAATTCCCTTCACTTCACGGTCAATTTAATTCATTTTACGATCAATTCCCTTCACTTCACGGTCAATTTTGTGCATTTCACGGTCAATTTCCTTAATTTCACGGTCAATTCCATGCATTTCATGGTCAATTCCGGCGATTCCCCTTCACTTCTCGGTCAATTCAATTCATTTCACGGTCAATTCCCTTCACTTTACGGTCAATTCCGTGCATTTCATGGTCAATTCCATTCACTTCACGGTCAATTCCATGCATTTCACTCCATTCACTCCCTTATACTCAAATACACGTCCGAACTCATCTCTTCCATCCCTATTCCTTCTTTTCACCCATTTTCTTCATTAAATCTTCATCCTACTATCACATTACATCTTCCATTTTCATTCTACTCAAAGCTACCTGCATTCGTTTTCTGAGAGGACGTGAATGCATTGATAAACGTGAAATATTGTAGGCATGAAATTGACTGTGAAGTAAAGGGAATTGACCTTGAAGTGAAGGGAACTGACTGTGAAATGAATTGAAACGACCGTGAAGTGAAAGGGAATCGCCGGAATTAACCGTGAAATGCATGGAATTGATCGTGAAATGAAGGGAATTGACCGTGAAATGCATGGAATTAACCGTGAAATGAAGGGAATTGACCGTGAAATGCATAGAATTGACCGTGAAGTGAAGGAGAATCGTCGGGATTGACCATGAAATGCATGGAATTGACCGTGAAGTGAAAGGGAATTGATCGTGAAATGCATAAAATTGACCGTGAACTTAAGGGGAATCACCGGAATTGACCGTGAAATGCATGGAATTGACTGTGAAGTGAAGGAGAATCGCCGAGATTGACCGTGAAATGCATGGAATTGACCGTGAAGTGAAGGGAATTGACCGTGAAATGAATCGAATTGATCGTGAAGTGAAAGGGAATTGACGGTGAAATGCATGAAATTGACCGTGAAGTGAAGGGGAATCACCGGAATTGACCGTGAAATGCATGAAATTGACCATGAAGTGAAGGAGATTCGCCGGGATTAATCGTGAAATGTATGGAATTGACCCTGAAGTGAAGGGTATTGACCGTGAAATGAATTGAATTGACCGTGAAGTGAAGGAAATTGACCGTGACGTGAAATGTATGGAATTTACCGTGAAGTGAAGGGAATTCACCAAAAATGACCGTGAAATCCATGAAATTGACCGTGAAGTGAAGGGAATTGACCGTGAAGTGAAGGGAATTGACCGTGAAGTGAATTGAATTGACCGTGAAGTGAAGGGAATTGACCGTGAAATGCATAGAGTTGACCGTGAAGTGAAGGAAATTCACCAAAATTGACCGTGAAGTGAAGGGAATTGACCGTAAAATGAATTGAATTGACCGTGAAGTAAAGAGAATTGACCGTGAAATGCATGGAATTGACTGTGAAATGCATAGAATTAACCGTGAAGTGAAGGAAATTCGCCGGAATTGACTGTGAAATGCATGGAATTGACCGTGAAGTGAAGGGAATTGACCTTGAAATGAATTGAATTGACCGTGAAGTGAAGGGAATTGACAATGAAGTGAAGGGAATTGACCGTGAAATGCATGGAATTGACCGTGAAGTGAAGCGAATTAACCATAAAATATATGGAATTTACCATGAAGTGAAGGGAATTTACCATGAAGTGAAGGGAATTGACCATGAAATGAATTAAATTGACTGTGAAGTGAAGGGAATTGACTGTGAAATACATGGAATTGACCGTGAATTAAAGGGAATTCGCCGGAATTAACCGTGAAATGCATGAAATTGATCGTGAAATAAAGGGAATTGACCGTGAAGTAATTGAAATTGACCGCGAAGTGAATGAAATTAACCACGAAATTAATGAAATTTACCACGAACTGATTGAAATTGATCGCGAAGTAAATGAAATGAATGAAATTAACCGCAAATTGATTGAAATTAACCGCGAAGTGAATGAAATAAATTTTCAACCATCGACCTAATGGAATCTTGGAAAATAACCAGGTTGGTTACCTAAGTAGCTTTTCTTACCCCAAAATCATATAGGGCACGTCAAGTAACTAATTTTGGTTTAGAAGATATTCTTGTTAAATGATTAAAGAAATAAATGAAAAAAAATGGGAAAAAATTATATGTTTATATATACATTTATATAAATAAGTATTAGAGAAAATTGTAGGTAGAATAAAGTTCTCCATGTAAAAAAAAAAATTTAAGTGCATAGCAGCAATGCAGTTATAGCTACGGTTATAATCAGTAGCCATAGCTTCCCAACCAGTCGACCACGTCCGGACCCGGTCAACCCCAGTCCACTGGCAATTTTTTTTTGTTCGCTGTTATAATCCCCACTGCTTTTTGTGGGTCCCATTATGAGGTATGTGTTATATCCAAACCGTCCATCTATTTGGCGAACTCATATTAAGGCTTGAGACGAAAAATAAAACAGATCTAGCTATCAACTGGACCACACTGTAAAAGGCAGTGGGGGATTGAACGTGTACCATTGAAACCCTTTTAGGTCACAGAAGTTTTGGATCCATATGAAATTTGTTTTTCTTCTTCATCCATGTCTTTGTGACCTTATGAATAGATTGGATGGAAAATAAATGTTATGGTGGGCCCTACGAAATTTTTAACAGTGAAAATCAAGTTTCCTGCTGCTATTTGTGGTGTGGTCCAGCTGATCTTTGGATATGATTATTTTTTTCCGATAATGCTTTGAAATGATCTCGAAATGGATGAACGGTGTGGATATAATAAATACATCGTCGTGACGCCATGTCGAGGAGCGTCAAAGCTGTCTTTGCACACCAACCAATCGGCTTGGGAAGGAAGACGGGAGTATTTTGGTCCCATGAAAAGTCGTCCTACGTTCGGGGAGTATTCTTGGAAACTAAAACGAAGTGGGTTTCAATAGGTAAATGGGCCATAAATCGGTCGTACAGTTGGAAATTTCTCTAAACCAGGCCTCATCTGATCCGCGTTTCACAGCTGCATTAACGCCCGCGTGTCACTCGTGATTCACTGCAGTGGTGCGTGCGTGGGATGGACGTGGACTGCGTCTTACCCCTACTGAGACGGAATGTACTCGCATGGGCTCTGTGGGATTCATTGTGATGTATTTGTTTTATCCATGCCGTCCATCCATTTTAACAGATCATTTTAAGGTGTGACGCAAAAAGGAGACAGGTCCAAAGGTGAAATGAGCGGTACCAAAGGAAGCAGCGGTGATAATGACGACACTGTTGAAACCTTTCTAGGGCCACCCTGATGTTTATTTGCCATCCAACCTATTCCTAAGGTCTATACTGGATGAAGGGAAAACACGAATATCAGCTTGATCAAAACTTCCGGCCACAAAAGGTTTTCAACAGTATGCATTCAATTCCTACTGTTTCGGTGGTGTGGCCCCTGTAAGCCTTGGATTTGTATCCTTTCTCGGATAATGCCTAAAAATGATCTATTAAAATGGATGGACAGAGTGGATAAAATATATACATCACGGTGGAGCACAGCCCCTTCCAGAATTGGTCCGTCTATACACCACGTTCCCATAATCGGAATGCATGTGCCAGGTCATTTGCGCGCTGGTCCCATCTAATGAACGTGAGAAATTTTCGACTGTTATCTACTGTCTTTTCCAAACGCTCCCAAAATAAATGCTCCCAAATTTTATTTTCTAAAAGTAAACCATTATGCATGGACACACTATTTTAAGACGAAAATACCCTTGCATTATGGACCAATGTATTACGGACCAATGTAACATCCATTCTTTAGATCCGTCACTACGGATTATAGCAGTAGCTATTAGTAGCGTAGCCATTGGGGCCGGCAAGGCCACCACTAGTTCGGCGCGACCCCGCCGATCCAAATAGAGTTAAGTGGGGCCACCACCAATTCTGCGCGACCCCGCCGGGACCTGAGTTCTATGGGGCCCTCTAGACACATGTGGGACCCCCTTTTAGCCTTTTTTTTAACCCTCAAACACCCCCATATCAAAATTTTCCTAATCTCTCTTCCTCAAAACCCAAAAACCTCCTTCTAAGTCCATTCCCTACATCCAATCCTCCCCACCAAACCCCATTTCCCTAGATCCTCTTTAGGCCCTCTGTTTACCAAAATTTTTTCTTTCAAACTCAATTCCCTCGAAACCCCTCATTTCCTAAACTCGACTTCCTCAAGGGGATAACTACTCGGAATCCACGGAGCTAGAAATTGAGCGAGGCAAACTATGAATTGAGCGAGGCAAACTAGGAATTCAATAAGGTAAACTGGAAATTGAGCAAGGCAAACTGGAAATTGAGCGAGGATAACACGAAATTAAGCGAGGCAAACTGGAAGTTTAGCGAGGCAAACATAAAATTGAGCGAGACAAACTGAAAATTGAGTGAGACGAACATGAAATTGAGCAAGGCAAACTGAAAATTGAGTGAGGCAAACTGGAAATTGAGAGAGGCAAACTTGAAATTGAGCGAGGCAGACTAGGATTTCAGCAAGGTAAACTAGAAATCGAGCAAGGAAAACTAAAAATTGAGCGAGGATAACATGAAATTAAACGAGGCAAACTGGAAATTCAGCGAGGCAAACATAAAATTGAGTGAGACAAACTGAAAATTAAGCGAGACAAACATGAAATTGAGCAAGGCAAACTGAAAATTGAGCGAGGCAAACTGAAAATCAAGTGAGGTAAACATGAAATCGAGCAAGGCAAACTGGAAGTTGAGCAAGGTAAAGAGGAAATTGAGCGAGGCAAACTAGAAATTGAGCGAGACAAATTGGAAATTGAGCGAGGTAAACTGGAAATTGAGCGAGGCAAACTGAAAATTTAGCGAGGCAAACATGAAATTGAGCGAGGCAAAAAGGAAATTGAGCGATGCAAAAAGAAAATTGAGCGAATCAAACTAAAAATTCAGTGAGGCAAACATGAAATTGAGCGAGGCAAACTGGAAACTAAGCGACGCAAAAAGGAAATTGAGCGAGGTTAACGTGAAATTGAATTTCATGTTTGCCTCGCTCAATTTCTTGTTTGCCTCATTGAGTTTCATGTTTGCTTCAATCAATTTCCTGTTTGCCTCGTTGAATTTCATGTTTGTCTCGCTCAATTTCCTGTTTGCCTCGCTCGATTTCCTATTTACCTCGTTAAATTTTCAGTTTGCTTCGCTCCATTTTCAGTTTGCCTTGCTCAATTGCATGTTTGCCTCGCTGAATTTCCAGTTTGCTTCGCTCAATTTCCTGTTTGCCTCGCTCAATTTTGTTTGCTTCGCTCAATTTCTTATTTGTCTCGCTCAATTTCCTTTGATGCTCCCTGAATTGTAAGTTTACCTCGCTCAATTGCATGTTTGCTTCGCTCAATTTTCAGTTTGCTTCACTCAATTTCCTGTTTGCCTCGCTCAATTGCTAACGTGAAATTGAATTTCATGTTTCTCTCGCTCATTTACCTCGCTTAATTTCCTGTTTGCCTCGTTGAATTTCATGTTTACCTCACTCAATTGTTTGCCTCGTTGAATTTCCTGTTTGCCTTGCTCAATTTCCTGTTTGTATAGTTGAATTTCATGCATCGTGTGAATCACTGCGTTTAGTTTCTTTATGTCCGTGGATGACCCGAAAGAGGGGATGATGTATGGATTTAGGAATTATAGGATCTCTGGCTCAAGCTTTTTCACAATATACTCAAAGTCGACTCCACATCGCAGCACAACACACTCGGTGAGAGAAGTTACCCCCATTAGAACATTCATAATTATTTATTGGTCCCTCTATGATGTGGTTCACATTGTATCCAAAAAGCTAATATTAACATCTTTTATAGTGATTAATTACATGAGTTTAATGTTTTCAAGTTTGAGTTGAGAAGAATGTCGGGGCAGTCTAATCGAACTAAAACTTAATATTTATAGTAAAAACAAAAATAAAATGGACTTTTTGCCATTGATTCGATGGAATCTCGCAAATCTACTAGGTTGGTTGGCTAAATCAGCTTCTCCAATTTGAGCAAGGCAAAAAGGAAATTGGGTGAGGTAAACATAAAATTGAGCAAGATACTGAAAATTCAACGAGGCAAACATACAATTCAATGAGGCAAACTTGCAATTCAGGGATAATCAAAGGAAATTGAGTGAGGCAAAAAAGAAATTGAGCGAGGCAACCATGAAATTTAGCGAGGCAAACATGAAATTCAACGAGCATTAAAGGAAATTGAGCGAGGCTAACATGAAATTGAATGAACTTCAAATGAAATTGAACGAGCCTCATTGGAATGATTGTGTTTGTCAATGGTCAATTCATCCTGGTAACCTGGCAAACCTAGTCTGATGTGGAACTTCATTGGGCCCACATTTCTTCATGGTCTGGTGTTACCTTGATACAGGTTGTTTGCCGATACATTACATAATTGTTATTTTTCGAACATGGCTTCTTAACTGATGGGCACAGTACGATGTGAACTCAATTTTCAATTTGCCTCACATAATTTCCAGTTTACCTCGCTCAATTTCCTCTTTGCCTCGCTTAATTTCATGTTTGCCTCAATGAATTTCTAGTTTGCCTCACTTAATTTCCAATTTACCTCACTCAATTTCATTTTGCCTCGCTCAATTTTATATTTGCCTCGCTAAATTTCATGTTTGCCTCGTTGAATTTTCAGTTTTTTTCGCTTAATTTTCGGTTTTCCTCCCTCAATTTCGTCTTTGCCTCGCTCAATTTCCAGTTTGGCTTACTCAACTTCATGTATGCCTTGCAAATTTTCATGTTCGCCTCGCACAATTTTCAGTTTGCTTCGCTTAATTTTTAGTTTTTTTCGCTCAATTTCCTCTTTGCCTTACTCAATTTCATGTATGCCTCACTAAATTTCATGTTTGCCTCGCACAATTTTCAGTTTGCTTTGCTTAATTTTTAGTTTTCTCGCTCAATTTCCTCTTTGCCTTGCTCAATTTCTAGTTTGACTCACTCAATTTTATGTTTACCTTGCTCGATTTCCAGTTTGTCTCACTTAATTTCATATTTGTCTCACTCAATTCTAGTTTGCCTCGCTTAATTTCCAATTTGTCTCGCTCAATTTCCTCTTTGCCACGCTCAATTTCATGTTTGCATGACTCAATTTCCAGTTTGCCTGGCTCAATTTCTAGTTTGTCTTGCTGAATTTTTTGTTTGCCTCGCTCAATTTTTAGTCTGCCTCATTCAATTTCTACCTGTGATTTGGATATTTCTCATTTTTTTAGGATCATCTACTAAAATAAGCTGGAAAAATGGATGGACAGCTAGGATGGAACACATACATCATGGTGGAGCCCATAAAGCTTTGACACCAACTGCAGCTAGTTGGCTGGTATTGGGATCATTAGCCAGCGTCCAGTCTAAGTAGGGGCTCTGTGGGGCCACTAGGATGTATGGGTTTAATCAATACAGTGCATCCATTTTACAAGATCATTTTAGGGTATGAGCGTGGATCCAAGGCTCGAGTGGGCCATAAAACTGTGGATTGAAAGCCCATGGTTAAAAACTTCTTGGGAGCTGCAGAAGTTTTGATCAAGTTCATTATATTTGTGTTTTCCTTTCATCAGAGCTCTTTGTGACCTTATGAACGGATTGGATGGCAAATAAGCATCAGGGTGGGCCCTAGGAAGGCTTCAACGGTTGGCATCATTAACACTGCAGTTTTCTATAGTATCGTCCATCTGCCTCATTTTCTAGTATATTAGTTTAAGATGACCTGAAAAGGTAAATGGACGGTATGAGTTAAATCGAAACAACGAATTGGCTACTCCCCTGCCACCAGCCAATGGCTGATGGTCGGTGCTCTGTGGGCCCAACACGATGTATGTGTTTCATCATTTCATGGTAATCATTTTATGGCATGAGACAAAAAGTTGGGTATATCCCAATCTCAAGTGGACCACGTTAATGGAAACAGTGTTGAATGAGCGTCGACCATTAAAAACCTTTTGAGGGCCATAGAAGTTTTGGATCAAGTTGATCTTTGTTTTTTCCCTTCATTTAGGCCTGTATGACCTAATTGATAGGTTTTTTTGACCCGTTGTCCTTTCACAACTGGGATGCGCAAAGTCCTTTCGCAACTAGGATGCGGAAAGGAGTTTCCTAAAACTATAAAAAGGGGTCCCTAGGATTTTTCTACAGACATTGTGTTGATGAGAAAAATACAAGAGGGCTATTAAAGGTGAGAGAGAGGGAGAAAGAGAGAGAGAGAGAGAGAGAGAGAGGAAGCTTATAGAAGGGAGGTTCTGCTCGGGGAGGTTTTTCTACTTTGTAATTTATATCTCAGCGCTTCTATATCCTCATAATCGGTTAGATCTCTTCGTTTTCTCTATTTCTCTTATTGTTCATCCACTCCTGCGTAGTGAAGAAGGTTGTAAACGTTCTACTTCATAGTGGATTGTTGATCTGGACGAGGTCCCGTGGTTTTTACCTCTTTGAGGGTTTTCCACGTAAAAATCTCTTGTGTGGTGTGTGATTGATGCATTGATTATTTTCATTGCTTTATTATCCATAATTCTGGTTTGTTCTGGAGGGCTAGATCCTAAGGTTTTGTGCAAGGCCCCCAACAAAGTGGTATTAGAGCTAGGTTCATTGAACGGGTAGGATCGGTTTGAATTATGGAAGGTGGCTCAAGGATGATCAGCCTCAATGGTTCTAACTGGACCATATGGAAGGCTAAGATGGAGGACTTGCTTTATTGCAAGGACCTACATTCTCCAATCTCAGGCATATCAGCAAAATCCAAGGATATGACTGATGATGATTGGAAGAAGTTGGACCGAAAGGCGGTTGGGTTTATTAGACAATGGTTGGATGATTCTGTGTTCCACCATGTGTCTACTAAACCTCAGCCGAAAGCCTATGGCTAAAATTACAAGGGTCAGTATGAGAGGAAGACAAAGGTAATAAGATATTTTTGATAAGGCGACTTGTAAATCTCAAGTTCAAGAATGGTGGTTCGTGGCCGAGAGCATATGAATGAGGTCAAGTAATATAGTGAACCAACTCACCTCTATGAAGATGGTCCTGGATGATGAATTACGCAGGCTTTACTATTGCTTAGTTCATTGCTCGACAGGTTGGGAGACATTGTTGGTGTCTCTAAGTAACTCCGCGCCCAGACGGAAAGATATCCATGGAACAGTAAATCAGCTTGTCTCTTCAATGAGGAGACAAGGAGGAAGTCTCACGGCCTACTCAAAGAGAGGCTCTTGTGACGCAGAACGGGGGAGAGGAAAGAACAGGAAGGGCGGAAAGGCCCGAGATAAATCAAGAGGCAAGTTGAGTAACAGAAAAGAGGTTGAATGCTGGAATTGTGGCAAGAAGGGCCACTACAAGCATGAATGTCGTGGTAAGAAAAACGACAAGAAAGGAAAAGGGAAGGAAGAAGAATCGATTCTCTCGCGGTCGCTTCGGATGGCGACATGGTAGTTATTCTTTCTACAGATCACGATGTATGTCTCACGGCTACGAGTCAGGGCACCGACTGGGTGATAGACTCGGGAGCTTCTTTCATGCGACTCCACACAGGGACTCCTTCACAAGCTATAAGTCGGTGACTATGGACCGTGAAGATGGGAAATTCTGCGTATCAAAGATCGTGGGAGTCGGTGATATTTGTGTGAAAACTGATGTGGGCTACACATTGGTTCTCAGGAACGTGAGGCATATCCCAGACCTTCGCCTCAACTTGATGTCGACGGGAAGGTTGGATGATGATGGCTATGAAAGTCGATTTGCTGGTGGGCGATGGAAGCTCATCAAGGGTTCATTGATCGTGGCTAGAGGAAAGAAGTGTTGCACCTTGTACAAGGCAAGTGTCAGTATGTGCAAGGGTGGGTTGAACGCAGCGGAAGATTCGGCTATTGACATATGGCACAGGCGTCTAGGCCACATGAGTGAAAAAGGGCTTCAGCTACTAGCGAGGAAGCAACTCCTTCCGACGTGATGTATGCCTCTCAAAACTGTCTTGATTGTTTATCGTGAAACAAAGATAGAGTTTCATTCATTAAACCGCTTCTCATGTTAATAAAGTGCATGCATTAGATTTGATTTATTCGATGTTTGTGGTCCTATGAGGACAAAAACCTTGGGTGGGGCATTGTATTTTGTCACTTTTATAGATGATGCATCTAGGAGGGTTTGGGTTTATGCTTTGAAATCCAAGGACGAGGTCTTTGGTGTGTTTAAGTTGTTTCATGCTATGGTCGAGAGAGACAGTAGACCATTGAAGTGCATCCGCACCGACAATGGTGGTGAATACATTGGCGACTTTCACGAGTACCGCAAGTCCCAAGGTATACGGCATGAACAGACGGCTTCCCAAGACCCCCAAGCATAATGGTGTAGCTGAGCGAATAAATCGCACCATTGTTGAGAGAATCAGATACATGTTATCCCATGCGAAGTTACCCAAGACGTTCTGGGGAGAAGCAATGCGCACAGCGGTGTATTTGATAAACGTGTCCCATCGCCCCGTTGAATGGAGAAGTACCCGAGAAGGTGTGGGCTGGACAGATCCATCGTACGGTCATCTCAGAGTGTTTGGATGCAGGCATCCGTTCACGTACCAAAGGACGAGAGGTCCAAGCTCGATATGAAGATCAGGCAGTGTGTGTTCTTAGGGTACGGTGATGAAAAATTCGGTTACAGGTTATGGGATCCGACCGAGAAGAAGCTCGTCGGGAGCAGAGATGTGGTTTTCTTTGAAGATCAGTGTATCGAAGACATTGGTAAGCGAGAGAAGAACCAAATTTAGTTCGGTGAGCTGAGGACATGGATCCGATTACTCCTCCCATAGTGCACGATGACGGGGGAGTACAAAGAAGGTGCGAGGACGAGAGAGTTCCTTCAGAAGATGAACCGGGGAGCAAATTTCCCACTTGATCCACTGTTGAGCCACAGTGAGGAGGTCATCTAGAAACGGACAACCGTCCAAGAGGTACTCGCCGCATGAGTACATTATGCTAACCGATGGGGGAGAGCCGAAGATTATTCTGAGGCCCTACCGACGAGCATAAGGGGAGTGGTTGAAAGCTATGCAAGAGGAGATGGAATCCTTGCATAAGAACCACACCTATGACATGGTGAAATTGCCTAAGGGCAAGAAAGCTCGAGCAACAAGTGGGTGTTCAAAAAGAAGATTGAGCAGAAGAATTCACAGACGAGGTTCAAGGCCAGACTTGTGGTGAAAGGGTTTGGTCAGAGAAAAGGCATAGACTTCGAGGAGATATTCTCACCAGTGGTGAAGATGACATCCATACGGGTGTTGCTTGGGTTACGGCTAGCATGGATCTGGAGATAGAGCACTTAGATGTTAAACCGCCTTTCTCCATGGTGACTGGAAGAAGAGATCTACATGCACCAACCGTGAGGGGTTCAAGTCAAGGGCAAGGAGCATATGGTGTGTAGGGTGAGGAAGAGCCTGTATGGGCTGAAACAAGCTTCACGGCAATGGTACAAGAAGTTCGACTCGTTTATGTTAAAACATGGGTATGACAGAACGGAGTCGGACCACTGTGTGTTCACGCGTAAGTTCTCAGACAGTAATTTCTTAGTTCTGCTGTTATATGTTGATGACATGCTCATCATGGAAAAAGACATCAAGAAGATTGACAGGCTGAAACAGGAGTTGGGCAAGTCTTTTGCGATGAAAGACTTGGGCCCAGCTAGACAGATCCTAGGAATGGAGATAACCCGTGACAGAAGTAGCAGGAAGCTCTGGCTGTCACAAGAGCGGTATATTGAGAAAGTCCTAGAGCGGTTCAATATGAATGCAGCGAAGCCGGTCAGTACTCCACTAGATGGTCACTTCAGATTGAGCGACAGGCAGTGTCCCAAGACGAAGGCAGAGGTGGAAGAGATGCAGAAAATACCCTACGCATCAGCTGTAGGAAGTTTGATGTATGCTATGGTGTGTACACGCCCAGACATAGCATATGCGGTTGGTGTTGTCAGCCGGTATCTTGCCAATCCTGGCAAAGAACATTGGGCAGCGGTGAAATGGATACTACGGTATCTAAGAGGCTCATCCAGGTTGAGCCTATGCTATGGTGACGGAAAACCTGTGTTAAAGGGCTACACAGATGCAGATATGGCAGGTGACATTAACTTCAGGAAGTCTACATCGGGGTTCATGTTCACATTTGCAGGGGGAGCGGTTTCTTGACAGAGCAAGTTACAGAAGGTCGTATCATTATCAACTACAGAAGCCGAGTACATTGCAGTCACAGAGGCATGTAAAGAGATGCTTTGGATGAAGAGGTTCCTACAGAAACTTAGCCTAAAGCAGGAGGAGCACGTGGTCTATTACGATAGTCAGAGTGCTATACACTTGAGCAAGAATCCAAGTCAAAGCACATAGAGATTCGGTATCACTGGATCAGGGATACTTTGGAACAGAAGGTGTTACAGCTTGAGAAGGTCCACACGGACGATAATGAGTCAGATATGATGACCAAGGCCTTGCTTAAGGGCAAGTTTGAGGTTTGTAGAAACTTGGCTGGCTTAAAGAAGGTGAATCCCTCCTGGATCAAAAAGGGAGAGATTTGATGGGTTTTTTTGACCCGTTGTCCTTTCGCAACTGGGATGCGCAAAGTCCTTTCGCAACTAGGATGCGCAAGTCCTTTCGCAACTAGGATGCGGAAAGGAGTTTCCTAAAACTATAAAAAGGGGTCCCTAGGATTTTTCTACAGATATTGTGTTGATGGGAAAAATACAAGAGGGCTATCAAAGGTGAGAGAGAGGGAGAAAGAGAGAGAGGAAGCTTATAGAAGGGAGGTTCTGCTCGGGGAGGTTTTTCTACTTGGCAATTTATATCTCAGCGCTTCTATGTCCTCATAATCGGTTAGATCTCTTCGTTTTCTTTATTTCTCTTATTGTTCATCCACTCCTGCGTGAGTGAAGAAGGTTGTAAACGTTCTACTTCATAGTGGATTGTTGATCTGGATGAGGTCCCGTGGTTTTTACCTCTTTGAGGGTTTTCCACGTAAAAATCTCTTGTGTGGTGTGTGATTGATGCATTGATTATTTTCATTGCTTTATTATCCATAATTCTGGTTTGTTCTGGAGGGCTAGATCCTAAGGTTTTGTACAAGGCCCCCAACACTAATCAATAGATTGGATGTCAAATAAACAGTACAATGGGCCTTAAGAGGATTTTAATGGTGAATATTCAATAATCACTATTGTTTTCCTGTGGTGTGGTCCAATTAAGATTTATACCCCTCTCGTTTTTGGTATCAAGCCCTAGAATGATCTGTAAAAATGGATGAACAGAATGGATGAAACACATACATCATGGTGGGGCCCACAGAGCACCGACCATCAGCCACCGGACTGGTGGCAGGGGCAGCAACCAATCCGTTCCCGAATAAAACCCATATATCATACATCATGGTGGGCCTTCAAAGCCCTGCCTATATAGAGTCCATCCATGAGGGTAGAACACAGTCTGCGGACGCGGATTGCATGCTGAGGCTACAAGCATCGAGTGCCTGTGTGCCCCGTCATGATACTGGTTAGAGTCCATCCATGGTAGAACACGGTCCGCGAACCCAGATTGCATGCTGAGGCTGGCCCGCCATGATACTGGATAAAGTCCGTCTGTGCTGGTAAAACACAGTCCGCAGAAGCGGATTGCATGCTAGGCTACCAGCATCGAGTGCTTGTGGGCCCCGCCATATCACTGGATAGAGTCCGTCCATGTTGGTAAAACAGTCCACGGACGTGCTGATCGAGTGCTTGTGGACCAACCATGATACTTAGGGCTGAAAGTCGGGTGGGTTGGGTTGGGTTGGGTTGGGTTGGTGCTCAATCCTAACCTAATCCAAGGTTCTTGTACCTCAACCCTAACCCAACCCATCCCATCCCAACCCAACCTTGGGTTGGAAATTCTCAACCCAAGCCCAACCCAAACGGGCTCGGTTGGGTTGATCAGGTTGGTCGAGTGTATACGTGCTAATATTTTCGTTATTACATTAGTTTATTATATTTCAACATAGGGCTTATTTTGTATCTATGATTTTATTAGTTATATATGTGATTATTTATCATAATGAACTTCATTTTTTTCTTTAAAAAAACAAGATAAAATATAGGACAACTACTCCTTTAAAAGTCATGTAGCATAACACTCAATCTATTTGAAAGAGAGAAATATGGCATATTTTGTTAGCTTGAGTCCTTGGAAATGACGTAGACAAATGAGACCAGACATCACTATATGCCTTCAACACAAATGATCCACACTCAATTATAATTTATAAGTAACTTATATATTGATCGGGTTCAGGTTGGGTCGGACAACCTGAGACCTCAACCCGAGCCCAACCCAAGTTTTATCGGGTTAGTGTTTGTATAGCCCAGGCTTGAAATCAGACCCGATATATCCCGCCCGAGCCCAACCCAATGTCGGATCGGTCGGGTTGAACCCGCCCAACTTTCAGCCCTAATGATACTGGATAGAGTACGTTCATGCTGGTATAAACACAGTCCACAGACATGGATTGCATGTTGAGGCTACCAATAGCGAGTGCTCTGTGGGCCATACTATGATGTATGTATCTTATCTATGCCACCCATCTATTTTTAAGGGCATGAGTGAAAAATGAGGCATATCCAAATCTTAGGTGGACCACGACGCAAGATAAAGTGGTGATTGATCTGCCACCATTAAAAACTTCTTGGGGCTGCAAAACTTTTGGATCAACCTCATATTTTTGTTTTCATTGACCTAATCAACAGGTTGGATGGAAAATGAACATTAGAATGGGCCCTACAAAGTTTTTAATGGTCAGCAATCAATCACCGATGTTTTCCTGTGGTGTGGTCCACCTGAGATTTGGATCTGCCTCATTTTCAGCAAAGAATCCTAAAATAGTGATCCAAAATGGATGGATGGCGTGGATAAGGCACATACATCATGGTAGGTCCCTTAGAGTCTCTCTACCAGCAGTGTGAGAAGCCGAGAATGCAATCCGCGTTCACAAGCCGCTTCTGTTTCAACGGGGGTAAACGGTCGCAGACGGTAACCCATGGGACGTTGCTGCGGTAGAAAGATAGGTGGGACTACCTTGTGAGAAATCCACTCCGTTCATCCATTTTTCCTACTCATGTTATGTCATCAATCCAAAATCAAGACAGATTAAAAACTCAAGTGGACCGCACATTATGAAAAAGTGAGAAAGGAAGTAAAAGGGTCAACGGATGTGAGTAGTGGGCCCTACTAGTAAAACGGACATCCCTGTAATGAACAATACAAGAATCTTGGAAGGTCAATACCACTTCATGAAGCAATGTGGATGTGAGTAGTGGGGCCTATTTGGAAAACGGACGTGTATTGTACTTTCTGAAAATCCAGCTTCCTTTATCTATCTATGATAATTAGGGGTGTACACAAACCGGGCTAGCCCGGTTAGCTCGCTCGACTCGACCCGACCCGAAACTGAGTTCGGGTCGAGACGGACCATTTTTCTTAGCCCGAAACTGAGTTCGGGCCGAGTTCGGATAGGGCCCAGTTCGGCCGACTCGATTCGAAACTCGACTCGACCCGACTCGACTCGGCCCGACCTGGTCCGACCCGGTCGAGTGTGTGTGTGTGTGTATATTCATAACCTAACCCCACCCATCCCTTTCCCCTTTCATAACCTAACCCCACCCGTCCCTTTCCCCTTTCATAAACTAAATCAACGGCATGGATCTCCGTATCATGTGCCCCACTAGGTTGTAGTAGGTTCGTCATGTCATGATGCATCAACAGTCCTGATTCGTGGATAATGCTATTTTACATTAGAGAAATGTTCACCCTTCCCATATAACATTGTACATGAACTTTCACTTGCAACCTTTCATTCTACACCAATCATCATCATGAGCTAATGTATCGCTTTTGTTAAAAAATCCAAGCCGTTAGAAAGGGTGGGCTACACCATAACATTGTATATGAACATTTCTCCACTAAGTATGATAAAGCTAAATGAGAAACTGGCCCGAACTCAGGTTCGAAATTGGCCCGAATTCGAAAGTTCGAAATTGGTCTGAACTCGGCCCGAACTCGCCCGATTCTTCTTGGCCGGCTTAGGGCTGATATGTTGGCCTGCGGATCTGCCTGGCCGAGTTCGGCCGGGTGTGGCCAAGTGACTGCAGCGGCCGGCCGAGCCTGGGCCGACCCGGATCGACCCGTGTACACCCCTAATGATAATAACTATGGAAACCATATAAAGCAACAGAAAAAACTCTACCGTTGAAGCTAACATAAAAGAATGGAAAGAGAAACTTGTATATATGTATCATTGATTACAAAAATATATATATAGTTGATGGATGATTCAAGATAAAATTTTCTTCAATCCTCTTTGTTGTGTACGATAAAACCCAGTTCTTGATTTTGAGGCCCGTAATAAAAAGCCCAAACACGAACAGTATGTAAATCAGCGCGTAACCCGTTTGCATCAACCAACTCAGTCCACCTGTCATTCAAGGTATAGCATTCAGATGATCTCCAGTAGTTGAAGCGAGTGATCCAATGTTGGCCCTTGTAGTCGAGTGTAACACCATCAATCCCACCGTCAGTTGTCAGCTTGGATGTTTGATGGGGTGTAAGTGCAGGAAGGTGGGTGTGGCTGATTAATGATGTGGGAAGGAGGAGACGGTTTTGACGAGGTATGGTGTCGCTGGGTTTGAGAAGTTTATCGCAGACCCATATGAGACTCACTGCTTTCAATTGGAAGTGGATCTCGATCCGATCAGGTGGAGATGGTTTTGCAATGCAGAGGTTCTTGTAAGACATGTTGTGGGGAGTCGGCTTCTTGTTGTTGCTCTTGTTCCTGTGGTCATTCAACTTCCTCTTCTTCTTATTGTTGGATGGGGCGATGGTGAATGTGGGGAGAAGAGGGGAAGCAGAAACTGCCACCTCTGCTAACATTAACAGATTACTCCAGTCGGCTTCCATTCTTTGCTGAATTCTGTGAGAGAGAGAGAGAGAGAGAGAGAGAGGTTTATGTGAGAAAGGGGGTTTTGAGGTGTTGAATGAAAGAGAGACGAGTACAGGGGGGTTTTTTGTTGCAGAGAGGATGGAAAGAGGCTGCCCTTTTATTTTGATTTTGGAAGAATCAAGATTCTTTTTGGAAAGTTTAAAGAAATGAGAATAGAAGGCTTCTAATTCAGCGAATGAAGTTTGTGTTGGGGATTTTGGCCTGCGGAATCACACAGATCTAGATCTAGGATGGTAATCCAATGACACCAAGCACACAAGAGAACACAGATTTTACGTGGAAAACCCTTGCGGGAAAAAACCACGGCACAAAGCGACAGATCACCACTATGAAAGCATCAATTACAAAGAGAATGGACTTACCTGATTCGAACAACCTTGAATCTCACCCTTGCTACACCCTTTGATAACCCTGGAACCCCTTTACGAAGCCTTAGCATACATTATCATACCCTAGAAAAACCCTAAGAACACTTATTTATAGTTTAGGAAACTTCCCTTCCGCATCTCAGTTGCGAAAGGACTCAAATCCGCAGTTTCGCACAAAATCATGGAACAAACTGCGTAACCTACGACTAGTCGTAGTTCGACTAGTCGTAACTCTCCTACGACTGGTCGTAGACCACCTTCGACCAGTCGTAGCTGACCCTCGACCAGTCGTAGCTACAGTAAAAAATAGCAAAAACTCGCGGGACTTTGAGTCGTGCCAGGGCTTGAACCTACAACCGGTCGAGCGCTCCCATGACCAGTCGAAGCTTCCCACGACTGGTCGAATGACCTCAAAACCTTCCGATTTAAGACTTTTCTCAACAATCTCCACCAAGTCTTCAATCTTCAACCGTGTAACTCATTGACCTCTTATCTTATCTTTGCTTCACATCATAGCTCAAGATCACACTCCGTCCATCTTTTCCGCCATCGCCGAGCCCAGAGAAGTTTCACAGAACTTGAACTTCTCTACAGGAATTTTTTGTTGATCATGTCTGCCAGATCTAAATCCACATGCCCAACCACCTTTGCTCATGTCTTCACAAAAGAATGACGTAGTCTTCTTACCATCTCACCGCTACCCAATATTGCTTGCCGGGGATTTGATCACAACACTAATAGCCTGTGAAATAACCAGTCTAAACCAGACCATGGCATACACTGCCCACCGTATTCGAATAAGGCTCATGAGATATCCTGCTTTTCCTCATCTGTTTTGGGACATGTCCCGAAGAAAACTTGAGGAGAGACACGTAGGGAACGCTCTCTAGCTTTACTTGGCCCATCATATACTTGATCAATACCTACACACAAGGTATTCCTCCTGTGATTACCAAAGCCTGCTCCTCTTTTAGTCTCAACGCCAAGAACCATCTTTGCAGCCCCCCGATCCTTCATCCTGAACGTCCTACTTAACCGAGTCTTCAATACATTGATTTCAGACATATCATAATTGACGATCTACATGTCATCAATTCCTGACTCACCATGAAGGAATCAAACCACTGCCTAGGCGACAGGTCGAACCACGACCTCCTACAAAGTCTTTTCTCAGTCCCTTTAACTTCGAACCGCTTTGGTTGCTTCATGTAGATCTTGTCGCGCCCCAAATCCATAAATCAGATTCACTGGAATCCCTATAACCGAATCTGATGCCGACAGCCTCCGTAGTACCCCATTCTCGGCTCCTAGCGTCCATACGCCAGATTCCGATCCTGAGATCCTACAAGGAAGATTTTTTTTTTTTCAATGTATATTTAACTCAAAATAAGCATAACCACAAGATTACCCAATTCACAAAGACAACATCATCATCACATATCCACTAATAATTATTTGAGTACAATACTGAAAAGGAAATACATAAATCGAAAATCAAGCTTCAGAAGACCGCTGCACGCTCCAAGCTCAATACTGCTGCAACCTAACATTACCTGCACGCATCTATCGTGTATAAACTTATAGAAAGCTTAGAGGGTGGTGTAAGTGTGTGCACAAGGTAAGTATCAAGTATTCAACACAATGCCATCATCATACAGTACTGATAATTCATAAATCGTACAATATCGGAATAAGCAGAATCACTAACAAGATCATGAACTATACGATAACAGAGTAAGTGGAAATACGAACAAGTCCATAAGTCAATCAATATCAGAATACACAATGTGGAACAGATATGCAATAAGGAGTCATAAAGAGTCAAATATCAGATGCCGAAGATACAATGCAATATACAAATCTTACTAAGTCTGTCTAGGCCATATAAGTACAGAAACATAACAACCCAAAATGTATATGCCTGTGGATGTAATGTAATATGTGATGCGAATGAAATGACCATGCTGGAGTGTAAAGTCGGGATGGTAGTACGTAGTATTGCAGGCTACGGGGTGCACTACACGGGACTTCTATCCAAACCAGTCTCATACCTAAATTTGGATAGTCAGACTCAATGTGATAAACTCCTGATCTCAGGTTAGTCACGAGCCCAACCGAAATCCTTACCATAACGAAGGTACACAACAATTAGTTGCGCACCACCAGCCTGAGTGGGTAGTGAATGAATAAATGAATGAGAATACAACTCCTACTCAATAAATCCACATATCAGTATGGTTCCTCTCTGGGATCATCACCGGGGTCTATTACACTCCAAACCAGATTGCCGCCCCATCGCGCGCAACAAGGTGAGTGGAAGAGACCTCACTATCCGCCTGCCAATATCGGGCCCGGCTCGTCGATAGCGGACCTATTCCTTTAGCTGGTCAGACTCAGCCTAGCATTGCCCCCTCCTCTCGGGCAGGTAAGGCCGTACCCCCTTCCAACCGACCACGACACAGTGGGAGACGCGGCCTAACGGTATGCGGCCCTCATGCGCTCATGCATCCACTCGGTCTAGACGTTGGAGCAACCTCTGGAACCAAGAGGGTTTAGGGACTTTCACCCAGGGATATCTATAGCACCCCATGTAGAACAGATTTTCGGTGTCCCATCTGGCCATCCACGAAATACCTGTGGAGGCTACAACCCTGTTGTCGCTAGGGCATAGAATAATCATAACACACAATGCAAGATGCATGAGTCAAACAATCCAGTCATGCATCAATCATGTGCATGCCATGCTCTCATTGGGGCAACTCCGCCTATCAGGGAGCCCTATGAACAACCTGCCCTATGGCATATGGAATGATCAATCACATCTTATAACAAACATGCAGATGATGCGTATGGGCATGTATTATGATGCTATGCTGTCACATACTCATAATCGGTATCAATAACCGGTATCAACCATCGGCCTTGATAATGTGGACATTCAACCAACATTGCTCCCAAGGAATGGCCGCATAGAGCCAAACATATAATGGGCCCACGACCTCACACAAAGGCCAAATATACAACACGATAGGCCTTACTCAAGGGCTACATATACACAACAGGTGGACCCTACTCATGAGCCTCAATACATGACATGCGGGCCCTGCACATGGGTCTCGAATAAATCAAATGGGCCATGCATCATAGGCCTAATACATATCACAATAAGCCTTGCCCATAGGCCACAAATACATCACAATGAGCCTTAACTATGGGACGCATATACATCATATAGGTCTCGACAATCGACCTCGACCATTCAGAAATCGGCCTCGACAAATCGGTCAATTGGCCACGACAAGCAGAATCGGTAATCGGCCACGTCAATCGACAATCGGCCACGGTCGGTAATCAGTCACGATAATCGGCCTCGATCGGTAATCGGTCAATCGGTCACGACAAGCAGAATCGATCTCGATGCAAGGCGGGGTCCAAAGATGGACGACCGATGATGGCACAAGCAATATCAATGGGGCCCAATCGTTTGGGGTAACCCACTAGACAGTGACGAGAATGGGCCTAACCAGGCCTAAAGGAAGGTCACGATGTGGACGTTTAACCATCATTGCCTAACGATGTGGACATTTAACTATCATTGTTCTCAAGGAGGAGTCCTCATAGGACCAAACATATAGTGGGCCCATGGTCTCACACAAGGGCCTAATGCATATCATCATGGGCCTTGCTTATGGGCCGTATACACATCACATTGGGCCTCACTCCTGGGCCATATATAACATCGGGCCGTATCAACGGGTCAAATTTAAATGGGCCAAGTAAACGGGCCGAATCCAATGGGCCAAGTCGAATGGGCTGGAAATACATCTCGATGGGCCTCCTCATATGAACCATAAACACATCACGTCTGGCCTTGCCCATGGGCCTTGAATACCTTACAACAGGCCACAACCCATGGGCTTCAAATGCACAATAGGTGGGCCTCAAGTTTACATCACAATGGGCTACGACGACCCATGGGCCTCAATATACATCAATTGGACCGCATCAATGGTTGCACCAATGGGCCTAATACATATCACAATGGGCCTTGCCCATAGGCCTAAGATTCAAGTAGGTGGGCCCATGAACCTTAAATACGAGGCAAGTGGGCCCTACCACATGGGCCAAAGCACATCATGATAGGCCACATACACGTTGCAACGGGCCGCATCACGGTGGGCCACATACATTATAATGGGCCGCGTTAATGGGCCTCATACACATCAAGTGGGTTGCATCAATAGGCCGCACTAATGGGCCTCATACACGTTATGTGGGTTGCATCAATAGGCCGCACTAATGGGCCTCAGGTAATCAAAGTGGGCCTCAACAATGGGCCACAAACACATAAAGATGGGCCTAATAACGTGGGCCTCATGTGGGAGTTTGGATTACATCTAAAAATCATTTCAACAGTTGCAGGTACAACATGTATATCACTGTACACTACCATTCTATGGGGCACATGGCCCATTAATGACGATCAATACTGTCCAAACATTTCCCAGGTAAATCAGCACCATCCAAACCTTTCCCATGTAAATCAGTGCCATCCAAACTTGTCTATGTAAAATCTGCACCGTCCAAACATTGGACAGTACCACTCTAGTCGAGCACCGTCCAGATGGTTTGGATGGTGTGGATGAAACAAATATACGATGGTCGGCCCTACCAGCACCATCCAGGAATGGTCGGTGTGGATTTACAATGCATATATCAAGGAGGGACCTACAGAACTTGTTGACGTCAGTCCAGCAGCTACCTGCTACTGGATGGACGGTCTTGATAAAACACATATGTGGTGTGGGTCCCACACAACGTGTGAGGCTGGATGGCCTGGATCACCACCGTCCCACCCACTAGACGGTGGGATAAAACTCATACATCATATCTGGCCACACGTATGGGCGCCACACGTACCAGGCAGGTACGTCAAGCCAATCCTCTTCTCATTAGGTGGGTCTCACGTGGAACCCACCATGATAAAACATAAAATTATATATTATAAATATAATATGAAATGTATATATTATAATATATACTATATATGTATGTAGAAAAAGAACCGTCCAAGCTCTGGATGTCCGTTGATGGACGGACTGGATGTAATATATACATCAGCTGCTCCACATAGCTGCTGACGTCATCTCAGCATGGCAGTCACACCGCTGGGGCCCACCGTCCAGATGATGGATGGCTGGGATACAACATATACATCATGACCGTGGGGTCCACGTCCTAAACGGATGGACAGTGTGGATTTTAATGCCTACAACAAGGGGTCCCACCCCACACGTGTGGGTGGATCCCATCTACGAGAAAATGGATGAACGGTAGGATATAACTCATGCCCTGAGATGGGGCCAGTGGACCCACATGACATACATACGAATAATGTAATATAATATACACATGTATTATATTATAATAATTTCTTTTGTTTTCTTCTTTTTTCTTTTCTTTTTGTAATAGCTCCAGCGTCCAGGAAAATATGGATGGCTGGATGTTTACGTACATAGAGGTGGGTCCACACGATGGACGGTGTGGATCAAACCCACATCGTGGTGGTCCCACACGTGGACGGCGTGAATACAAAACACACATAATGTGTGGTTCCCGGCAACGTGCCGACACCCTGACAGCAGCAACGCAGCTGCTGTCAGCGGTTAGCAACCAGTGCTTGCAATGTAGGTGGGTCCCACGTGGGGCCCACCATAACGTTTATTTTTCCATCTAATCCGTTCATAAAGTTACAAACACCTGAATAAAGGAGAAAAATAAATTTCATATCGATACACAACTTCTGTGACCCAAAAATAAGGGTTTTAATGATATATGTTAAATCCCTAGCCATTTCTTGTAGTGTGGGCTACCTCAGCTCCTCGTACAGCTAATCTTGGAGGTGACCCGCTGATTAAAGGGGGCCTATCAAATTCATGGTGTTGATGTTCAACACACATCATGATAAGGCCTGAGGTGGGGCCCACTGATCCACCGTCCAAGACAGCGTCCTCTGGACGCTCTGACAGCAACAGCATCCGGGCTCCTTTGTGTATATATATACATATATATATATATATATAACTTTTTTTTTTGAAAGGTGGGAACCGCATCAGGAAGATCCACACCGACTACTCGTCTCCCCACCTCACAACAGATCTAACAAGTTCAATATGCAATGTTTTTGGTGTATAAAACCATCATAGCGGGTCTTAATAGTTAAAATCGTCCAAAACCACTATTTCCTACATTATGGCCCGCCGGAGATTCGGATTAGCCTCATTTTTCGACTCAACGGCTAAAATGAAATGGGGAATGGAATGGACGGAATAGATTATATCAATACATCAAGGTGGGGCCTGCCTAAGTGGACTTCCCAAAAGCTTTGAATCAAAAGCTTAATATGTGTTTTCAGTTTAACGTCCAGCGTCCAGGGACGCTGGACGCTCTGGGCACCCATGCTTGTAAGGTGAGCCTGATCAGGTGGGCCACAAAACGGTGGATGGTGTGGGTACAACACGTATATAAGGTAGGTCTCATCTATTAACATGGTAAGGAAGGGTGGGCCCTACCCAGGTGGGCCACCAAATGGTCAGATGGTATGGATAAGGCATACATCAAGGTGGGGTCCATCCGGGCGGCCACTCAGCCACATTATCATACAAATGATAGAGAAAGGGAGAGAGAGAGAAAGAGAATCACCCACCTTTAGATCTCCACTTCCTTCTTTCGCCAATGCATTTTAGAGGTCCAATGGTTGAGATCCGACAGTCGAGATTAGTTTTAGAGAGTGGGATTGGGTGGTAGGGAGTGGGCCATGCCAAGCTTATCTCATGGAGCTTGGACGACGGACTCTCATGGGTTGCTTGGGAGAGTGAGAGAGAGAGAGAGACGAGAGAGAGAGGTGTAAGAGAGAGAGAGATGGGTGTGATGGGTGTGAGTGAGTGATGTGTACTTGTGTAAGAAAGAGTTGACTTTAGGGGAGGGGTAGTTGTACTTGGGGATGGGTGAGTGATGGAGTGTGATGTCTACTTTGATTGATGGGTTGATGTGATGTGTCGTAGAAATTCCCTCGGTATTTGCAACGCGCAACGTTTTCTTCGAATTGAACGCGGGCCCACATCTTCTGGTCAGGGTATCGCCTTGGTGCGCGAGACGTGGCATCGAAACCGTGACGACGGCGCGGTCGCTAAGGTACCAGTCTTAAGTTTGGGTCGACTCGGGTTGACAACGTATGAATCGGGGTCGTGCGCAACTATCGGTTAAGGGTCAAAAGTTGCCGGAATTCAACTAGGAAGACCGTGAAAGTCTACGGAACGGTACGGTCTAGGATACGGGTCTTACAGATCTGCTCTTTACTTTCCCTTTTATAAGTGCAGACTCCATATTTATCCTTCCAGCTCAAGATCACGTTGGCTAACCAGCGCCAAACACGAATCTAATAAACATTTGCTATACCGTTGGCGCGAATATCTCTAAGAAGTCAATCCCTTCTCTCTAAGCATAACCCTTCGCTACCAACCTCGCTCTGTATCTATGTTGTATCCTCCTGAAGATCCACCTGTATCCAACCACTCTCCAGCCTACTAGAAGCTCCACCCGCTCCCATATGTCGGTCTAGTACAACGAATCCATCATATCACCCATAATCACCTTCCTCTTTTCAACACCAGGCTCACCTAGAGCCATCTGAATATAAGATGAATCTCCTGTGATATTGGAGTCGTCCATGTACCTCACCGATATCCTGCGATCATGCCGTGTGATTCTTCTCACAAGTGGCTGCTCTACCTGCTCTGCATCCCTGTCCGCACATTTCAGCCTTCCTGTCTTGTCCGCTCATGTGGCCATGCCCATCATGCTACACATGTGCAGAAGTGAAATCCACTACATCCACTGTAGCTCCACCGTTTGAAGTGCTCTCGATCAACCTGTACAAGTTACTGAGTCATTGTGCTTTCATGATTACCCGTGCCCCCTTGGATACTGTAAGAACACCATCAATACTTGTGTACTTGCATCCTTTTGCCTCAAACACACCAAGAGAAATCAGATTCTGCTTCAAATCAGGAACGTGCTTGACATCAGTCAGAGTACGCTCCACCCCATCAAACATCTTGATGCACACAAAACCAACAGCCATAACATTACAGGCAATAGCCATTACCCATAAACACTTGTCCACCATCGCACTCCCTGTAGCTGGTGAACCAACTCCGATGAGGAGTCATGTGAAAAGATGCCCCTATGTCTAGCATCCACTCATCCTTACGATCATCGTATGACCGTCTGAGTGTAGACACAGATAAAACATCACCATCACATCCATCTGACATGGCAGTGTTGGCCTCCTTGCATGAAGCCTCAGAATCTTCCTTCTTCGAATTAGGATTTTCACAATCCTTCTTCACATGTCCTTCCTTCTCACAGTTCCAGCACTTTACCTTTCCTTTGCACTTGCCCCTGGATTTGGATCTAGAACCTGAAGAACCTGTACCTTGTTCAAAATTTCTACCCACTATAAACAGTGCATCAGAAGACGTCCCCATGTCGCTATTTAGTTGTCTCATAGCCTTTCTCTTGAAGGGTTAAGATAACGGTATTGACAGTTAGGGTTTTGTTCGTACTGCACATAGTGTCCTTGAATTCCTCAAAAGACGCTGGAAGAGAATTCAGCAACATACATGCCTGTTCTTCATCTTTCATTACCTCCTCCATATCTAGCAATTTGCAAACTAATTTATTAAAGTTGCTGATGTGAGCCTCCGGATCTCCACCCTCTGCCATCTTGAAGTTATACCACTGCCGCTTCAGGTACAGGCGATTTTCAGAGGATTTCTTCGCATAGACATCCTCTAACTTCGCCCATAACTTAGCCGTAGTTTTCTCCCTCATAACGTTGTAAAGAACCTCATCCGTGAGACATAAACGGATCGATGATAGTGCCTTCTTATCAAGAGTATTCCAATCACCATCAGTCATAGTGGACTTCCGCTCCTCAAGAGCACCATCTTCGCCTTGCTTGATTAAGGAACTCATCATATTGATCTTCCATAACTCAAAATTATTTTTCCCTGAGTACTTCTCAATATCATACCTAGCGCTTGCCATTATTGCTAATCCCTCAGATTCAGATCTGTGCCCCAACCGATTGCTTTGATACCACTTGTTGGGGATTTTGGCCTGCGGAATCACACAGATATAGATCTAGGATGGTAATCCAATGACACAAAGCACACAAGAGAACACACAGATTTTACATGGAAAACCCTTGTTGAAAAAAACCACGGCACAAAGCGACAGATCACCACTATGAAAGCATCAATTACAAAGAGAATGGACTTACCCGATTCGAACAACCTCGAATATCACCCTTGCTACACCCTTTGATAACCCTAGAACTCCTTTAGGAAGCCTTAGCATACATTACCATACCCTAGAAAAACCCTAGGAACACCTATTTATACTTTAGGAAACTTCTCTTCCGCATCCCAGTTGCGAAAGGACTCAAATCCGCAGTTTCGCGCAAAATCGCGGAACAAACTGCGTAACCTACAACTAGTCATAGCTCTCCTACGACTAGTCGTAGACCACCTTCGACCAGTCGTAGCTGACCCTCGACCAGTCGTAGCAACAGTAGAAAACAGCAAAAACTCACTGGACTTTAAGTCGTGCCAAGGCTCGAACCTACAACCGGTCGAGCGCCTCCCACGACCAGTCGAAGCTTCCCACAACCGGTCGAACGACCTCAAAACCTTCCGATTTAAAACTTTTCTCAACAGTTTGGAGGGTCAATATGTACGTGTTGTTAATTAACAGATCCAATCTACCAACAACTTTCAAGTTACGACGTTAATTAACGGTGAGAGCATGATTTTACGCGTGATTGGGTTTTGCCGGGAAGCGGATTGGTAGGGAGTAACTGAATACGATAAGTGTAGTGATTAACTCGGTTGGGGTACATTGAGATTTTTATATTTTATCTACTCCTTCCATCCATTTTACTAGATAATTTTAGGACTGAGTTAATGAAGAATATCCAAAGATTAAATGGTCCACACCACATAAACAGTGTGAAATGAACATCTACCGTTGAAAATTTCTTGAGGGCCGAAAAAGTTTTGGATCAAGCATATATTTGTATTTTCCCTTTATCCATGTTTTTTTTTTTATCTTATGAACAGTTTAGATGACAAATAAACATCAACGTGGGTCCTAGCATGGCTTCAATGGTGGAAATCATTATTAACACAGTTTCCTGTGGCATGATCCACTTGAGATTTGGATATGCTTCAATTTTGGGTTCGACCCCTTATATAAGTTTAAAAAACGGATGGACAGCGTGGATAAACCACCTACTTTCACGGTGGTGTTCACTCCCCAAGTATAGGGTTGTGATGTAGTAATAATCTCGGTAAGACCGAGGTCGAATCCACAGGGACTGAAACCTGTACGTTATCTGAAACTAAATAGAACTAGGATTAGACTAAGACGAAATCTAAATTGAGTGTAATTTGAAGAATAATGGTGAAATATTTAATCTAAAACTTCAGAAAATTCAGAGAAGGGAAACTAAGGATTCAGAGGATCCACTTGTAGAGATCAGGGAGATCTTATGCCTGCTTCACAAATCATGGAAATTAACTGAACTGACATTGATATAATTTTCAAGAGATGAAAGGTATATCAATTAGAATGGATTCCATCACCAAACCATGTCCAGGAGACAAAGCAAACAACTGAATTAAACTAATTACCAACCAATCAACATGCCATGAAGGTTAGGAAGGGTACCGTCATCTGACCATGCCCAGGAGACGATGGTGAATAACAGGGCTTCCTGACGTCATAAACATAAAAGGGTGAAGAACATGCTCAAAGCCATCGCAGACCCATTGTAATTTCAGTCACAACAGACCATTAAAGACTAAAAACATTCCCAGAATAAAATTAAATCAAAATCAAATTCGGTTCACTAATTAAAATTAAAGTGAAGGCATAGAATCTCCCATCATGCTACAAGCTTCACCTCTTAGCCCTAACCAAGAGGATTTAGCCAAACATGATTAGGCTAAATCTCCCAAAGTTAAATAACAAACAGCAAATAACAAATAGAAAATATTCTCCCTGTCGCTCTCTCTCACTGACGTCCCCTTCTCAGCCGTGGATGATTCCTCTAGCAAGTCTTTTCCTCCTCTTTTATAGGCAGCCAGTCGGTGGGCTTCTTACGCAGCAAAACACAACCGATTTGCATTTGGAATAGAACTGTTAGCTACAGGGGCTTCCAGTGCGAGATCCGAGCCATTCATCCTTCATAGCTCTGGTCGGTTGGCCCAGGAGAGAATTTTGAACCATCACGATCGACGGACCGATCCTCTCCATGCTTGCAAAACGACCCGTAGCGTCTGGGTCTCGGACGCTTTGTAAACAGGGCCTGCGAACAGCCTTTGCTGTGATATCGGTGGACCCATTAACGGTGTCATCGTGAAAATCCACTCCGTCCATTCTACTCGTGGCAAAAAACCACTGAAAAATGTGTATTTTTCTTAAGTTTAATGCGGCCCACCATCTCAAACATTTCCACCGTCCGTCTTGCCTTCGAACGGACAAAAAACAATCTCCATTATCTTCCGAGATTCCGCCACTTAGGCGATGGTTGTACCCCTCCTATGGACTTAATGGACGGATCCGATCATTGATCTGAGCCATCAATGGGACCCACTAGCAAGACCAGCGTCCGGTTCATGTGAACGCTATTCCTTCGCACGGGAGTTGCGCTGATTGTGTGATGGGGCCCACTTCATTGCTGATTTGAAAAATCCACGCCATCCACCGCATTCTGATAAAAAAACTATTTGGGTAGGGACGGTTTTGGGTTAATTTCATCGTGGCCCACCAGAGTTTTCTCACTACCATCCATCTTACGTTTGAATGCAATCCATCTGGGTGTTCATGTATGAGACCATACGGAGACCTTGACGAAGGCAGTGGACACCTCCTGGACTGAATGGACGGTCTGGATCATCCATTTGGATGATTATTAGGGCCCACAATTACAAACCGGACGGACGTTTTACGTCCGCTGGACGTTTTTTTCGCAAGAGACGGGTCAGCCGTTTGGTTGACCGACTTCGGGTCCGGTGCGGCTCGGGAGTGCACCGCATGTGGACTCGTGCGCCCCCATGTGGAGTCCACTGTAATGTTTATGAGAAATCCGTTCCGTCCATCCACTTTATAATATCATTTTAGGCGTTGGGACCAGAAGTGACGCATATCCAGGTGGCAGGTGGGCCCCACTTAATGAATTAAGCGGCTGATCTGTCCATTGGCCCATTTCTATAGTGATCCGGGAGCTCAAAACTGACGTGTATGGCTTATTTAACGTCTTCAACTCATGTATGAAGTCTTGAGTCTATCAGATGGTGGGAACCATGTGATCTTGCACTCTGGTTGGTTTTCGGGCCCGTTAAATGCGAATGGCTTGATTTCCTCTGATCTCTGGCGTGCAAATCCATCAATTTTGGTCCTATGGAGTCCATCCCTTGCTGTGGTGATTTCAGAATATCAAATACACACTTTTTAGCACCTTTTTGTAGTCCACACTTGCAAATGTACCTTGCATCACAAACACGATTAAATTAGGATTTTGAACGGTGGCATGTTCATAAATCCGGTAATAATTGAGGTCTAATATGCAATATTTGACCCTCAACACAACCCCCAACCAACATTTTGCTAGTCCCGAGCAAAATATGCGAAGAATAAGTTGAGAATTAAATGACAATCTCTACAAACTCAAGTAATTTTTGAAAATTAAACCAGATGCTAGAATTTTAGGATTTACAAATATTGGGCATTACTCTCTCCTAGACTCAAGCAGACGGCAAACCTCATAATCAAGTGCACAGTATTAATCCATCAATTAGAAAAATTCTAACCATTGAGTTCCATGGGTGTATAGTGAATTCTCGGCTTGTCATCATTAAGAGATCAAATTGTCGATTTCATGATATCATTGGTAATCAATCAGAAAATTCATAACTACCATCACCTAAAGCAAAACTTTGCCTCACAGATCATTCTTTCATTTTCTAGGTTTTTTTTTTTTTGTAAAGATGGGAATCAAATTTTCACATATAGGGAGCAAACATATGGTGAAACTAGTCGCCCAACTCTTTCCAACTGTCAATCATGGAAAATCAAATCCACACCTGTAGGGAGCAAACCCATGGTGTAATTCACTTTTTTTTTTTTTAATACCCTGATGGCCAAATCTTTTAAGCTGGTTTCTTTCATGCTCAGTGATTACCAAATTAACCCTTCAGTTTCAAACTGCAATCTGAATGTGTAAGCGAGATGTGACATGTGAAATCATGACTCAATCAATGTTTACAACTTCTAATCATGGATTAATAATTCAAACTTAACTGTGAAATCTAACGAGCAACTGAATCCAAGAGTAGTAAATCACCAACATTCCATATCCTGTAATTCTAAATCAAAGATGGTCGTCAAATCACTTCGAATTTACCAGAAAGTCCAGAAAAAAAAAAATTAAAAATTTTCACAATTTTTGCTCAAGACGAAGAAAACACTGATTAGGTAACCTAATCTCCCACCCCCAACCTAAAAGCTACATTGTCCTCAATGTAAAAGATATGAGTATGGAATGCGCATGGGACAACGAAAGTAAATGCAAAGTGATGGGAAGATAGTACCTGGATGATGAATCGAGAGAGGCTTTCCAAGAGATAGAAGCATGGAATCCGGTCAGCACAAGAGAGAAAGTAGAACAAAAATAATAAAAAATAAAATCCTACCTATACCACTTTCGCAGGTGCTCTCGATTGCATTTAGCGTATGCAACAAGCCTTTAAACCCCTAGGTTGCCCCTAGTGGACGAGTTGTAGTCTCGTGAGGGTTTGCAGAAATGTTACCCATAAACATTGAACTAGCTAAGAAAATGAAATAAGTTAAAAAGCTGGGTTGCCTCCCAGGAGCGCTAAGTTTAACGTCTTCAGCCAGATAAATAATGCAGACTACCCTAGTCCTAAGAAAGCGATAAACTTACCTATACCTCCATCAGACTAGGAGATCAGTCCTGGTAAACAGGATCATTCAAAGGCGTGGACATGTCCTCTGAATCAAATTTCTCAACAAAAGGTTTTAATCGATGTCCATTTACTTTAAATTCCTTACCATTGTCGGGATCTCTTATCTTAACGGCCCCATGAGGATAAGCAGTAACAACAATGTAAGGGCCGGTCCAACGAGATCGAAGCTTACCCGGAAAGAGATGTAATCGAGAATTATACAAAAGGACTTTCTGGCCTAGCGTGAATGATTTTCGTAGAATATGTTGGTCATGAAACACCTTCATCCTGTCCTTGTAAATTCTCAAGTTTTCGTATGCGTCATTCCGGATTTCTTCAAGTTCATTTAATTGAAGTTTGCGAGCGAGCCAGCGTTGTTCAGATTGAAATTTAGATTTTTGATCACCCAGTAGGCTCTATGTTCCAACTCCACAGGCAAGTGGCAAGCTTTCCCATAGACGAGTCTAAAGGGAGACATTCCAATAGGGGTTTTAAAAGCAGTACGATAAGCCTATAAGGCATCGGTCAATCGAATTGACCAATCCTTACGGTCAGGGTTAACCGTTTTCTCCAAAATGTGTTTGATCTCCCTATTGGAAATCTCAGCTTGCCCACTTGTCTGTGGGTGGTATGGGGTGCTCATCTTATGAGAGATACCGTATTTCTTCATTAAACTCTCGAATGGCCTATTACAAAAGTGTGAGCCCCCATCACTAATGATGACTCGAGGCGTTCCGAATCGGGAAAGGATGTTTTCCTTCAGGAATTTAATGACCGTGCGATGGTCATTAGTTCGACACGGAATCGCTTCGACCCATTTAGTGACATAGTCTACGGCAAGCAAGATATATAAATTTCCAAAAGATTGGGGGAATGGTCCCATGAAATCGATGCCCCAGCAATCAAATGCCTCTATGATAAGAATGGGATTTAAGGGCATCATATTTCGACGGACAATGCTCCCAATTTCTGACACGCTCACAAGCTTTGCAAAACTCATGAGTGTCCCTGAACATAGTGGGCCAATAGAAGTCATACTGCAGAATCTTGGCCATGGTCTTTTTTGCAGAAAAGTGACCACCACAGGCCTGTGAGTGACAGAAGGAGACGACACTCTGATGCTCATCGTCTGGCACACATCTCCTCAAGATTTGGTCTGGGCAATATTTAAACAAGTATGGATCATCCCGTAAGAATTTGCGCACCTCGGTGAAAAATTTCTTCTTATCTTCTTGTGATCCAATGTGTCGGTATGGAACTGTAGCAAGATAATTAGCAATATCGGCGAACCAAGGTGAATGGGAGACTCGAACAGTTGTTCATCGTGGAACATGTCATTGATATGGGTCGCCTCAAGGGAATCGAGAGGTATTAAGGCGAGAAAGGTGATCGGCCACTACGTTCTCTACTCCCTTTTTATCTTTAATTTCCAAATCAAATTCTTGGAGTAGAAGGATCCATCGTATCAAGCGGGGCTTAGAATCATTCTTAGAAAGAAGATACTTCAGTGCCACATGATCTGTATAGATAATGATCTTGGATCCGATCAAGTAGGACCTAAATTTGTCCAAGGTGAACACCACGGCTAAGAGTTCCTTTTCTGTAGTCGAGTAGTTCACTTGGGCAGGATTTAAAGTCCTACTCGCATAATGGATGACGTAGGGCCTCTTATCTTTTCTCTGGCCTAGAATCGCTCCAAGAGCATAATCAGAAGCGTCGCACATAAGCTCAAAAGGAAGGCTCCAGTCGGGTGGTTGCATGATGGGTGCAGTGGTTAACATACCTTTAAGCTTGGTGAAAGCTTCCTAGCATTGCTCAGTCCACTCGTATGAAGCATCCTTTTGAAGAAGATTACATAAAGGACGAGAGAGGAGACTAAAGTCCTTTATGAATCGCTTGTAAAATCCTGCGTGTCCTAAGAAGGATCACACGTCCCTGATGTTCTTGGGTGGAGGCAGGTTAGAGATAAGATCGATTTTTGCCTTATCAACCTCAATTCCCTTAGACGAGATGATATGTCCAAGGACAATTCCCTTGTGAACCATGAAATGGCACTTCTCCCAATTAAGTACCAGATTCTTTTCTTCACATCTTTTCAGCACACATTTAAGACTTTCCAAGCACTCGCTGAAAGATGAACCATAGACAGAGAAATCGTCCATGAAGACCTCTAGATATTGCCCCACCATATCAGAAAAGATACTCAGCATACATCGCTGAAAGGTGGCAGGGGCATTACATAATCCAAATGGCATCCTTCGGTAAGCAAAGGTGCCGTAAGGACATGTAAATGTGATCTTTTCCTGATCCTCAGGGGCGATTTCAATCTGATTGTAGCCCGAATACCCATCAAGGAAACAGTAATAGGAATGACCAACTAGCCTTTCCAAGATTTGATCGATGAAGGGCAAAGGAAAGTGATCCTTCCTTGTGACGGTATTCAACTTTCTTTAGTCAATGCACATTCTCTAACCAGTAGTGACTCTAGTTGGCACGAGTTCGTTATTAGCATTGGCTACGATGGTGATTCCGGACTTCTTAGGAACCACCTGAGTTGGACTCACCCATTGACTATCAGATATAGGGTATATGATACCCACATCCAATAGTTTAAGAACCTCGGCCTTAACCACTTCTTTCATGTTTGGATTTAGTCTACGTTGTGGTTGCCGAGCGGTCTTCGCATTATCCTCAAGATATATGTGGTGAGTACAAATCGAGGGGTCGATTCCCTTGAGGTCCGCGATCGTCCATCCTAAGGCTCCTTTATGCTCAATCAGAGTAGATATGAGCATACTCTCCTGTTCTTTCTCCAGGTGGGCAGAGATCACCACCGGGTATGTCTCATCTTGACCTAAATAGGCATATTTCAAATCAGAGGGCAAAGGTTTTAAGTCAAGCTTCGGTGCCTTGAGGTTAGACGGTAGAGGCACTACATCAGTTTGTGGCAATTCTTCAAATTATGGCCTTCACCGGTTAACTTCAAGTACCGGTACAGTATCAAGCAAGGCACACGTCTCCCTAATCATATCATCATCAAACTCATGGGAGTGGGCCAAGCACGTCTCTAGAGGATCAGAGGATAAGGTAAGGGGTGTCCTACCTTCCACGAAAGTATCGATCATGTTAATGTCGTGGACATCGTCATCATCCTCTGAGTTGCTGCCGTTATTAAAAAAATTGTTTGACTCCAATGTCAAATTTGCAAACGACATAGTCGTGACACCATTCCTGCAATTGATGATTGCATTTGACGTAGCAAGGAATGGGCGACCAAGAATGATGGGAATCTGAGTGCTCATGTTATTGATGAGTTCGGTGTCCAGGATGATAAAATCTACTGGGTAGTAAAATCTATCGACTTGGACTAACACATCCTCAATAATCCCTCTTGGTACACGAACAGTTCGATCGGCAATTTGTAGTGTGGTTAGGGTGGGTTTTAACTCACCCAACCTTAACTGTTTGTATACCGAGTAGGGAATCAGATTGACGCTCGCTCCTAAGTTAAGAAGTGCGTGATCAATTCGATGGCTCCTGATTACACATGATATGGTTGGGCTACCGGAATCCTTGAATTTTTGCGGCACGTCTTGCTTCAGGATGGCATTCACTTTCTCAGTCAAGAAGATCTTCTTTTAAATACTCTGCCGTCTTTTGGTCGTGCATAGGTCTTTCAGAAATTTTGCATATGAAGGAACTTGTTTTACGACATCAAGTAGAGGAATGTTGACTTTCACTTGTTTCAACACCTCCAGAATATCCTGAGAGTTAGAAAGACGTTTTGGTGCAACCAACCGTTGGGGGAACGGGAGCAACCGGCTTCTCTAGAAGTTCCTGCCTAATTTTTGTGGGACATCACTAGATCCATCATTATTGTCATCTTAAGTTGGTTCTTGAGGCTTTTCGGGCCTAACCGGAAGGGTTTTATCAATGATCTTCCCACTCCTAAGAATGGTGATGGATTTAGCGTGCCCTATTTGATTTGAAGAACTGGGATCATTTATCTCGTATTGCGGTTTAGGATTGGGGAGTGGTTGTGCAGGAAGCATCCCCTTTTCTATAACCGTCATACGTGAATCAATTTTTTGCATAAAGTCCAAGATTGTCTATGCAGACCACTCTTGCATGGAATTTTGAACCTGGTTCTTCTTGAGGTTTCCTTGATTTGGATTTTGATTAAAGAAACTTTGAGGGGTAGCAGTTTGTCCATTCCTCCAACTAAAATTTGGAAGATTTCTCAAACCAGGATTATATGTGTTAGAGGTAGATCCATTGAAAGGTCTTTAATAGTTATTTACGGCATTAGCTTGCTCATTCAACACTCCTCGAAAAGCAGATATTGTAGGACAATTTTCAGTTGTGTGAATGTTGCAATCACAGATGCCGCAAACAATTTCATTAACCCTGTCCTTCTTTCCTTCCATGGCCTCGACTCTTCGTATGAAATTAGTCACTTTAAAATTTACATCATCCTCTTCTTTCAGGAGATATACTCCACCTTTCTCCTTAGATTGAGTTGGCCTAGACAAGGTGTTTGATTTTGGGTAATGGTCCCAAGATTGTGCATTTTCGGCAAGTCTATCGAGATAATCCCATACCTCATCGACCTCTTTATTCATGAATTCTCCATTACACATTGTCTCAACCAGTTGGCGCATGGAAGATGTCAGTCCATCATAGAAAAATTTGTAATGCGCCACATTTCAAAACTGTGTTGTGGGTATGAACTGACAAGATCCTTGAACCTTTCCTAACATTGGTAGAATGTTTCATCTTCCTTTTGGGCGAAGTTCATGATTGCTTTTCTGAGGGTAATCGTTTTATGGTGTGGGAAAATTTTCTTTATGAATTCCCTCTGCAAATCATTCCATGTGCCAATGGATCTAGGACGCAGTGAATGTAACCACGTCTTAGCCTTTTCTTTCAAGGAAAAAGGAAAGAGTTTCAGCCTGATTGTATCCATCGAACTCTTTCAAATGTAAGTATGGACTTTCTGATTCAAGCCCATGGAATTTAGGAAGGAGTTGGATAACTCCTGGCTTGATGTCCATCTGTCTTGTGTTTTCAGGAAAAATCATGCATGAGGGCGTACTCACCCCCGCCGGTTGTAAATAATCCCGTAAAGTACGAGGCGGGGGTGCTTGATGCACCTCATTCTCATCATGTACTTCCTCATCCATATGTTGAGGTAGTGCTTGAGGTTGATTTGCAGCCATAACCTCAATTAACTCAGGGGAATTCGAGCGGTGTCTAATCCTGCGATGGACAGTGAACCCCTCAACTAATCCTCCTTCAGTCAAGAGACGTCGAGTGTCGTCATGGGCCCACTTGGGCATGAAACACTCGCAGCCCTCAGTCAAATCCTAAACCTAATCCTAAGAAAGAAAATGAAAATCTAAAAAGAAAGAGAGGGTTGGAAGGAAGTTACCAAATTAGAGTCCCTAAGCTAAAGACCTGCCAAACAAAACAAAATAAGTTAGTTTCTAAATAGAAGAAATTTCTAAAGCAAATCAAATCTAAAGAGTTAGAAAATCTAGAAAATTAGGAAGAGTTTACCAAATTAGAAGTTCTATCCTAACAACCTACAGAATAGGAAATAGGTTAGTTCTATGAATCAAAATAGAAAATAAAATTAAAAATTAAAATTAGTAAAATCCTAATCTTAAACTAACTCTAAATCCAATTAATTTCAGAAAATCGTAGCCGTCAGTCCCCAGCAACAGCGCCAAAAACTTGTTCACTCCCCAAGTATAGGGTTGTGATGTAGTAATAATCTCAGTAAGACTGAGGTCGAATCCACAGGGACTGAAACCTGTACATTATCTGAAACTAAATAGAACTAGGATTAGATTAAGACGAAATCTAAATTGAGTGTAATTTGAAGAATAATGGTGAAATATTTAATCTAAAACTTCAGAAAATTCAGAGAAGGGAAACTAGGGATTCAGAGGATCCACTTGTAGAGATCAGGGAGATCTTATGCCCTTCAGAAATCATGGAAATTAACTGAACTGACATTGATATAATTTTCAAGAGATGAAAGGTATATGAATTAGAATGGATTTCATCACCAAACCATGTTCAGGAGACAAAGCAAACAACAGAATTAAACTAATTACCAACCAATCAACATGCCATGAAGGTTAGGAAGGGTACCGTCATCCGACCATGCCCAAGAGACGATGGTGAACAACAGGGCTTCCTGACGTCATAAACATAAAAGGGAGAAGAACATGCTCAAAGCCATCACAGACCCATTGTAATTTCAGTCACAACAGACCATTAAAGACTAAAAACATTCCCAGAATAAAATTAAATCAAAATCAAATTCGGTTCACTAATTAAAATTAAAGTGAAGGCATAGAATCTCTCATCATGCTACAAGCTTCACCTCTTAGCCCTAGCTAAGAGGATTTAGCCAAACATGATTAGGCTAAATCTCCCAAAGGTAAATAAAAAAAGCAAATAACAAATAGAAAATACTCTCCCTGTCGCTCTCTCTCACTGACGTCCCCTTCTCAGCCGTGGATGATTCCTCCAGCAAGTCTTTTCCTCCTCTTTTATAGGCAGCCAGTCGGTGGGCTTCTTACGCAGCAAAACACAACCGATTTGCGTTTGGAATAGAACCGTTAGCTACAGGGGCTTCCAGTGCGAGATCCGAGCCATTCATCCTTCATAGCTCTGGTCAGTTGGCCCAGGAGAGAATTTTGAACCATCATAATCGACGAACCGATCCTCTCCATGCTTGCAAAATGACCCGCAGCGTCCGGGTCACGGACGCTCTGTAAACAGGGCCTGTGAACGGCCTTTGCTGTGATATCGGTGGACCCATTAACGGTGTCATCGTGAAAATCCACTCCGTCCATTCTATTCGCGGCGAAAAACCACTGAAAAACGTGTATTTTTCTTAAGTTTAATGCGGCCCACCATCTCAAACATTTCCACCGTCCGTCTTGCCTTCGAACGGACAAAAAACAATCTCCATTATCTTCCGAGATTCCGCCACCTAGGCGATGGTTGCATCCCTCCTATGGACTTAATGGACGGTTCCGATCATTGATCTGAGCCATCAGTGGGACCCACTAGCAAGACCAGCGTCCGGTTCGTGCGAACGTTGTTCCTTCGCACGGGAGTTGCGCTGATTGTGTGATGGGGCCCACTTCATTGCTGATTTAAAAAATCCACGCCATCCACCGCATTCTGATCAAAAAACCGTTTGGGTAGGGACGGTTTTGGGTTAATTTCATCGTGGCCCACCAGAGTTTTCTCACTGCCATCCATCTTACGTTTAAATGCAATCCATCTGGGTGTTCATGTATGAGACCATACGGAGACCTTGACGAAGGTAGTGGACACCTCCTGGACCGAATGGATGGTCTGGATCATCCATTTGGATGATTATTGGGGCCCACAATTACAAACCGGACGGACGTTTTACGTCCGTTGGACATTTTTTTCGCAAGAGACGGGTCAGCCGTTTAGTTGACCGACTTCGGGTCCGGTGCGGCTCGGGAGCGCACTGCATGTGGACTCGTGCGCCCCCATGTGGAGTCCACTGTAATGTTTATGAGAAATCCGTTCCGTCCATCCACTTTATAATATCATTTTAGGCGTTGGGACCAGAAGTGAGGCATATCCATGTGGCAGGTGGGCCCCACTTAATGAATTAAGCGGCTGATCTATCCATTGGCCCATTTCTATAGTGATCCGGGAGCTCAAAACTGACGTGTACGGCTTATTTAACGTCTTTAGCTCATGTATGAAGTCTTGAGTCTATCAGATGGCGGGAACCATGTGATCTTGCACTCTGGTTGGTTTTCGGGCCCGTCAAATGCGAACGGCTTGATTTCCTCTAATCTCTGGCGTGAAAATCCATCAATTTTGGTCCTATGGAGTCCGTCCCTTGCTGTGGTGATTTCAGAGCATCAAATACACACTTTTTAGCACCTTTTTGTTGTCCACACTTGCAAATGTACCTTGCATCACAAACACGATTAAATTAGGATTTTGAACGGTGGCATATTCATAAATCCGGTAATAACTGGGGTCTAATATGCAATATTAGACCCTCAACAGGTGGGCCCAACGGAGTTTGCTCAGTATAAGTATAGCTTACTGACGTAACTCAGTACGCAATCCGATTTCATTTTGCCAGATATATGATACGGTTTTGGAAAGTCCAGGAAACGAAACGGTTTGCGTTTCGCTGCTGACGTGGATGGAGGATTTTATGTTTATTAGGTCCAATATGCGTTGATCAGGTGCGCCACCCCTCGTTAGATATCAACCTTCAAAATCTCACTGACCCAAAATTCAGGTGGGCCTCACCACCTGAGCTTCATATTAGCTTGATCTTTATAAATTTAACCTTCATGTCTATGAAAATTAAGAGTCATATGAATGGATTGGATGGCTTAAATAAACAATGGTGGGACCCACACAATCAACGGTTACCGTCCCATTTCAACTATTTGTTATGATTTTTCCTACTTTGGTTTTGGACTGACTGATCCGCTTTTTGGTTTTCCAGTTGAAAAAGCTGCAGCACACATGATGGACGGCATGGATCTTGTTCTTTCGCACGTGGTGCGAGTCATTTTGGCACGGTTCTTGAAAACTAGCCGTTAGATTTTTCCTGTAGTTTCTTTCAGCTAAGAGGATGTTTTCAAGGTTTTTAAACGCCGTTTCCATCTTAATAATACGACACGTGTGATTCCAATGAAGGCCAATGTTCAGATGGATAAGATCCTCTGATCTAATCTCGGTGTGTCTTGAACCGGTTTCCATCCAGAGCAGGGACCCTAGGTGGACGATCCTACTTAAAATGTGAAATGAAAGGAGGAATTCCTATATACGTGTAGCGAAACTAGAAATATATGATCAGCATGTTAAAGCAAATGAACGGCTAAAAGAAACGGACCATTCCTCCAAATTCCACGTCTTTGTGTGGCCCACCTAATAACCGTATTTAATTTTGATGCATCTAATCTACACAGAAAGTATTGTTTGATGAAGTGGTCAGATGTTAAACATGTCCCCAGTGTGGGGTGAGTGTGCACTTGGCTGGGACCCACCTAATTAATTAACCTGGATCAAAGCAAGACTAGAGCAATGTGTGTCCAGTTTCTGTGAGTGTAGCCCATGTTATGGCTATTCAGACTGTTTTCGTGGATCTCAACATAAATGGACCATAAGGCAGAAAAAAATTTTAAAACTTAGATGGCTACGATTCTTCATATTTTAAGACATTTGGACATTGGGAAACAAAATTAGTGGTCTTGACTGCTGAAGCATGGGTTATTCCTAGGGCTCTACACAAATGGAGTTAGCTTGGTTAGCTCGCTCAACTCGACTCAAAAAAGCTCGATTTGGCTCAATTCGAAACTAAGTTTGAGCCGAGTTGAGCTCGAAAAAATTTCAAACAGAGTTCAAGCTTGCTTGAGCTTGACTTAGCTCGAATCGAACCCTGGCTCGAATTGAACTCGGATCGAACCAATTCGGTGACTCGGTTACTGTGATATTGATATTGCTCACCAAGTGTTTGATGAAATAACTCAACGAATTGTCAGCTGCTAGCAAGGAAGGTATGTATATGAAATAAATACCATTTTTTTCTTGATTTTAATGTTGTCTACAAGGTGTTTGATTAAATACATGTAAAATCACTTCTGTTGTTTTACATACAGTGAGAATTTGAAGGTGCAGTCCATGTGTTTTTGAAAATGATGCATAGGCGAACTTGGCTCGAACTCAGCTCGAACTGGCCGAGCTGCTGATTGAACCGAAACGAGCTAGCCAGTCGGGCCCGAGGATCGAGCCGAGCCGAGTTCGAGTTGGGGTCAGCTAGTGGCCGAGACGAGTCGAGTTGTGCCAAGCTCGACTCAATTCGACTTGTGTACACCTCTAGTTATTCCAGTTTAGAATCGATGCCACAGGCACTACATGTAATTTTTGGTCCAAATAACCCTTTACTATGACGTTGTCATGATAGAGCCCATCCTTTCTAAACTTTAGTTTGTTTTAAGCTCTGAAACCACTTTTTTATTTTTTAGAAGACTAAAATGCTTTTATGCCACAATTGTCCCTTATATGGCAGCTCTTATTTCAAAAGTAGAAATACTTTTTTAAAAAGAAACATGGCTCATAAAAAAGGATTCACCCCACCCTTTGGTTGATATGATCTGTTCATTTAATCAGACTATTCTGAACTCAAAGGAGGATTTTTCTAGTTTTCTATTTGAAGTTCTCTATGGCCCACAATTACACTAATGTTGTACGTTAATTCTGAACTATTTTCTCTTGTGTAGTACATTTGTAATGAGTTTTGCCCTCGAAGTTGGTCCGATGACATGAAATTAAAACCTCTTACATGTGGATGAGATATATATGCCTCACAACAACTTAGTGAGCCCCACATAAGATATTGATAGGTTTAAAATGTGATCCTTTGTCACACAACGGCCATTTGCCTATTTCCTTCACTGGTTTTTTTCATGGGAGGAGAGGAGGGTGTGAAATGGAGGATGATGTTTTTTTAGTTTTTTTATTTTTTTTATTCTTCATTTTTCTTTCCACATTTCTTCCTTCCTTGGTTTCTTTTATAGTTGTTTTTGGATTTTATTTTTTTAATTATTATTATTATGTATGAATGGTAGGAGTTTGTAAAAGAGAGAGGTGGAGGTTTTCTTTATAGTTTTTTTTTTTTTTTTAATGAATGATATGACTTTGTGAAAGAGAGGAGGGTGTGGATGGATGTTGTAATGGATAAATTTTGTAATGAAAGAATGTTATAATGGATGAATTTTAGAATGGAAGAATGTTATAATAGATGAACGTGATGAATGTTGTAATGGATGAATTTTGTAATGAAAGAATGTTATAATGGATGAATTTTATAATGGAAGATGAATGTGATGAATGTTGGAATGGATGAACAATGGACTGCTAATATTCACTATAGACCATCGATATTCACCATGGACCGCTGATATTAATAGTTGATCGCTAATATTAATATAGGACCACTGATATTCACTATGTACACTAATGTTCATTGAGAACCGCTAATAATAACAGTGGACCGTTACTGTTTACTGTAGACTACTGATATTAATAGTGGATCGCTAATATTAATAGTGGACCACTGATATTAATAGTAGACTATTGATATTAACAAAAGACTATTGATATTCACTGTGGATTGCTGATATTAATAGTGAACCATTGATATTCACTATGGACCACTGATATTTTCACTGTGGATTGTAGATATATTTACTATAGATCATCGAACCCACGAAAATGATCATAACTCCTTCGTTATATGTCCAATTTGGGTGATCTTATGCTTGTTAAAAAGATAATTTAATGAACTTTCGAATGGATTTGGAATCATCCCATTTGGACGTTATTTGATTGCTCAAAAGTGGGCCCAAAATTCATTATTTACTATGGACTGAAAATAAACTTTGAGCCCACTTTTAGGCAATCAAATGGTGTTCAAATGAGATAATTGTAAAGATATTTAAATTTCATCAAATTATCTTTTTAACAAGCATAATATTAACCAAAGTGAATATTTAACAAGGGAGTTATCGTTTTCGTCATATCGATGGCCCATAAAAAATATCAACGATTCACATTAAGTGAAGAACTTTAGGCTCACTTTTGGTTAGAGGTGGGCCAAGTTTGGCTTGGCTTGTCCATGATGTACTCGAGTTCGAGCTCGAGCTCGAGCTTGACCTCGAGCTCAACATTGAAGCTTGACTTGTTTGCCAAAGCTGTCGAGTCGAGTTCGAGTCAAGCTAGTGGTTCGAGTCAAGTCGAGCTCGAGCTTGTTGGGTGAGAGAGTAATGGATTCTGTTCTTAATCCTCCTCCATTGATGAAAAATTCAAAAATCTTAAGAGAATCGAAGCAAAACCCGATGAAAAAACTAAATAAAGCTTTGAATCAGATGAGGAAACCTGTAAGAACCTATCTGTTCTTGACCTTCTACCACCAGCAAAAATCCAATTATTAGAAAAGAAACAAAGCAGAACATAGATAAGAAATCCAAGTAAAGAGCTCTAACCAATCAGATCATTGGATTTCCTTGAAGCTCTAACAAATCCCAGAAGAACTCATCTCGAATTTCTTGAGTTTCTCGCCTAAGAAGTAGATCTCAAGAGATTGAAATCATACTATTGTGGAGCTGAAATGAAAACTAGCGGTGGTGGTCGGGGCGGGCTTGCGGCTAGCAGTGGGTAGAGAAAGAGAAGAAAGGGAAAGGCAAGGGGGTGCGTGCGGTTGGGTAGAGACTCTAGGGTTTGATTTTTATTTTTTTTCTTTTTAAGTTTAAACTTAAAACTTATATTAATATAATATATATAATAATATTTAATATATTTATTAATCGAGCCGAGTCGAGCTCGAGTTTGAGCTTTTAGTCGAGTCGAGTTCGAGTCGAGTCGAGTTGAAATGCCCCCTGGTCGAACTTGGCTTGAACTCAACTCGAGCTTCAAATAATTAGCTTGGCTCAACTCGAATCGATCATTCAAGCCGAGTTCATCCGAGTTGACTCGAGCCGAGTCGAGCGAGCTTTTCAAGCTAGCTTGACTCGTGAACAACCCTACTTTTGGTTAATCAAATGGTGTCCAAATAAGATTATTCTAACTCCATTTAAAATTTAATTAAATTACCTTTATAACAAGTACAAGATCCCCCAAATCGAACATGTAACAAGGGAGTTATGGTTGTTTTCGTCAGATTGATAGCCCATAGTGAGTATCAATGATCCATAGTAAATGATGAACTTTGGGCCCACTTTTTGATAATCAAATAGTGTTCAAATGAGATGATTCCAAAGGCATTTGAAATTTCATCAAATTATCTTTCCAATGAGCATAAGATCATCCAAATCAGACATGTAACAAGGGGGTTATGGGCATTTTCATTAGACTGGCGATTCACAGTGAAACCTGCAATCCACGATGAAAATATCAGTGGTCCACATTGAATATCAACGGTCCACTCTTAATATCAACGGTCCACTCTTAATATCAATGTTTCACTCTTAATATCAGCGGTCCACAACAAATATCGACAAACATTGAATATCGGCGATCCACATAGAAAATATCAGTGATACATAGTGAATATGGGTGATTCACGGTAAATATGAATGATCCACCATGCAACATTCATCCATTACAACATACTTCCATCTTAACATTATTTTATTTTAAAATTTCATTCATTACAACATTCATTGCATTCATACATTGCAACATTCTTCCATTACAAAATTTATGTATTACAACATTCTTCTATTACAAAATTCATACATTATAGTATTATTACACATCATCTTTCCTTTCACAAACTCCCACCATTTATATTAAATAAATAAATAAAAAGGAAGAATGAAAGGAACCAAAAAATACCATCCTCCCCTTCCATGAAAAAATCAAGGAAAGAACCAAATGGCCCTCATGTGGAAAGGCCTCATGTTTTGAACTCATCCATATATTATGTGTGCTCACTAGGTTATTGCGAAGTAAATTCAGCCCGTCCATATGTAAGGGGTCATCGGTTTAAGTTTGAGGTAAAATTCATTATAAATGGACCACACTGAAGTAAATAATTCAGAATTAATGCACAACATTAGTGTAATTGTGGGTCGAATTTTAAATGGAAAATAAAAAAAACTCTATTGTGGGTTCACGACTGTCCGATTAAAATAAATGAATTAGATCAACCAAGGGGTGGGTCGAATTTCAAATTTTGGTGAGGCCCATGTCTCTTTAAAAAAACATTTCTCCTTTTGTGAGGAAAGCTCTTCATAGTTAGTTGTGGCACAAGGACATTTTCGACTTTAAAAACAATGAAAAAGTGATTTCAAGCTAGAAAACTTAAGTTTGGAAAGGACGGACTCCTGCCCTGACCACGTCTCAGTACAAAGCTATTTGATGTCACTTGTTTCTAAAATGTTGATATGTGCAATGGTGCCCGGTAATCCAACCGTCCTCATGATGGGCCCTACAAATTTCCCTAGCAAGTATAGCCATCACTTCACACTAGGTGAGAAAAGGCCGTGGCAAGGCGGCGTGTTGGCATATCAATTAGGTTCATCCAAATGCTCGGCCATATCATGGATGGTTTATGTTTTAGAAATTACACGACCTAAAAATATAATGTACATCTATTTTGTTCATTTATCTCTCGTAAATTTAACCCTCAACAATTTTATTTTCTACCATCGATTTTAGGGGAAGTAATTGAATGTTTAGAGTCATCCAATCATATTTTAAATTATTTGTGACCCACAATTGAGGTACCTAGATGGATGATTCGCAAGTGATCAGCCACCCTTCCACATACACTTAGGGGGATGGCTCTACGGTCGCACATGCTTACACTTAGGGGGATGGCTCTACGGTCGCACATGCTTAAATCCCATAAGTCACATACACACTCACATACATCAACAACAACAACAATAGCGATGACAACAGCAAAAACACTTTTTCATTCTTTCCATGAATCCGGATCTTCTTCTTGCCACAAATAGGAAATACATGTTTTCTTGCCCCCGTAATTGATCAACATCACTGCTGCATTAAATTCAAATGTCATGATGTGGTGTAATCAAACTGCAACATGTAGGATTTCTTGCAGAGGATCTAGATTCCCTTTCCATATACCAGGGGATTTCACTTGAAAGGGAAAACATTCAATCCTACTGTATTCAAGTCTATAACCATGGGTTTTAATGCACAAGATCCTATACCACTTATCAAATAAGGTGCTACCAATTTGTATTACACATAAAAAATTAATTATAGAAGCTAATACGATTAGATAAGCTCTTCATAAACAAGCTTGAAATTTGTGACACTAGTTAAGATCAAATCAGGATTTGCGGTTCCTGACTTAACCCTTTTTTCTTGAAAAGAGTGGCCAGTCCACCAATGAACACATTAGGGTGTGTGTGTCTACACACACACATGTATGTATGTATGTCTTAAGTTAAACTGATTAGATGACAAGCTATGGTCCACAATTCAAGATGAATTTGAGATTTCTCCTATAATTCATATGTATTGTATTAGCATCAATGGAACTTTTATAGAAATATACAACTATACATATTAAAGAATTACTGGGGCTCGAGTCCTTACCTCAGTGGTTGACTTTAAGGAGTTTTAACATGAGGTCTTGGGTTTGATACCCATAGGTGGTGAAATCCCACCACCGCGTGGGTGTGTGCGTCGGGTGCATGTGTAAAAAATAAAAAGAAGAACAAATTACTAATTATAAAACTCAACTGGTTGGACCCACAACTTATAATCCACAATGATGATAACTTCTAAGCCATTGAGTGTGTGTAAAACTCAACGGTATCTGCTCATCAAGTGGGACACACCATGTAAAACAATGTCCAGGAAAAACCTAATCAAGAATCCTTGTGAGGAATCCTCGAGTGGATGTTAATTTACCTCGAGTGGGCCCCAGCACGAGTTTTCTGCCATGAGCTGGTTGTGGCCTGTTTTGGGTTCGCCAAATGAATTAGTTTTACAATTGTTCTAATAAAGGCTGGATCGAGATTTCATGGTAGAAAATTACCACTGTGGACCCTATCTTTTATCCACCGTCTTTTATAAAGTATCCAAAACTTACCTTCCCAACTTAGACCTTGCATGTACGGACAGAGTATTTAGGACGAAAATACCCCTGCTTTTCAAAGTGATTTGTCGTTTCTGTGGACCTATAGCTACGGATTATAACCGCAGCTATAAGTAGCATAAGCAGGGATATTTACATCTTCAAATGCTCTGTCCGTACATGCAAGGTCTAAGTTGGGAAGGTAAGTTTTGGATATTTAATAAAAGACGCTGGATAAAAGATAGGGTCTACAGTGGTAATTTTCTCTTTCATGGGGCAAGATCAGGCCTTAATTTGAGATTAATCAATAAGTGGGCTGGGTTGAGGATCATCATTATCGGGCTTATTGGACCAGATGTATCTTTTGGTGCTTTGCGCCCACTAGGATGCATGATTCTTGAGTGAATCTCAAACCTTTTTCAAATCTGATGATCCTGACCTCTCGTTAGTGACCATTTTGTTTGTTGAATGGCTAGTGTTGGCTACTTTCTATTTTAATGGCTAGGTTCATCCACTCAAATGTGATTTTGGCGATATGACCCATCTACAGAGATAACCAGAATTTGAACGGTTTGGATGGATGCATGGTATTGCAAGTGCAAAATCTGTAAATATGGACGATCATCTTCATAATTTGCTGTCTTCATTTAATCCTTGGAACTTCAAAATTTCTCCCGAGATAATAGATGCCGAGAAACTGATGAGAAAAATGTCAGCACCTTTTGAGCGGACGTGGATTGCCTTGTCAGTAGCCAGTAGCTACTGGATGGTGCTCAGTGGCCCCACCATGATGTATGTTTTGCATCCAATCCGTCCATCCATTTTATCAGATCATTTTAGAGCAAGTTCCTAAAATTTGAGGCAAATTCAAATCTCATGTGTATCACACATGAAATAGTGGTAATTGAATGCCACCATTAAAAACTTATCTGGTATGGGTCGGAGCCCTGTGCCAAATAAATTTACATGTTAAGACACATGTAAGTGACTCAATGTACTAAAATCTGGAAAAAGATTGTGTGGATACCATTGGATCCCCGGCAAACCACTTTTACGGCGGCGGAGTCGTGATTTCCGGCATGGGTTTATGGTAGGGGAGGGAATTTTCTCAATTCCCAGCTCCTTGAAGCTCTTTCCCTCTCAACTCTTTCTCTACTCTCTCCTCTTGCTGAAAAATTCGTATGAGAGTGAAAGAGAGTTTTTTTTAGAGCTTATATAGTCTGAAAGTTAATCCAATTGGCCCTAGGGAGGCTAGTCTTAATGCATATACCCTTAGTGGGTGCATTTCTGGTCCCCGGGGCTATCTCAATGACTCCCTGGCCCATCTGTGTCATGGAATAGGTGTTTCATAGTCAGATGAAGGGTTGTCCCAAGTTTGGTGGCAATCAGATGAGTCAATTTATCCTAACTTATCAATGGTGATTCTCATACGTGCGCACAATGCGACTGCCTAGTGTGGTCCTACGACGGATCCACTAGTGGATGCCCCAGGACGTCTCACTATTTGGCATGGGTGTTACATTTCGTGGGTTGGTTGGCGTGGTGTACAATCGATGTAAGTAAAACACCATGTATGTTATATCACTTATCGGGATTGGATGTCACAAATAGTTGCTCCATGAACACATCGTGTTACGTAAATTCCTTAAGCGCGTCACTGTGTCGCCTTGAGATGTTCGCGTAAATTCATGTTAACGTGGGATACACTGACGAATCTCCGTAGTATGAGAATGCGGAGTGAGTCAGATGTATTAAACTGTTTTCGACATTGTGTTTATGACCGTTAAGTGTGATGGATCGCATATATTTCGTTAGGCATGCATACTATATAGATTGTTGCGCATATCTATACCCTTGTACGTGTGGAATTTGAGACGAATCGGTGTCTCATTCTTTGTTATCCTTGTGAATTATGTTAATCATTGTAAACTTTAAAGCAATGACCATCACTATGAGTATGACGTTGACCCTCTCTAACCGTACAGATGATGCAGGTGACGGACAGATTGAAAACCCAGAGGATCACCTCCCTGAGGAAGACTATATTGAATAAACAAGAAAATTGTTTCATGATTTATTTTTTATTTACATTTCCGCTGTGACTTTTGTAATAAGCTCCCATTTGAGTGAGCATTTGATGGTACATTGAACTTTTCTTTCTTTTCAAATGGAATAATAAATGCAGAGAATTTCCTTTTCATGAATTAGTACTTGAATTCTTAAAACATGTAAATTTAATTACATTATTTGAACGACGTGTGAATGGGATTAATGCTAAAATTTCCGGGGTGAGCAAAGACTCAGACTTTAGAAATTTGGGGCGTTACAGTTGGTATCAGAGCATGAAAATGAGATTTACTGGGCCCGAGAGCAAGGACCATCGTAAACTACATGCAATTTTAATCAAACGGAAAATCTAATTGGTGTAAAGGTTGGGTCATCCAATCATTGTGATTAAAGATTCAACAAATCAATGATCCATATCTCATATATATGCGGTTGGATCATAGATTGATTGCTTGCTTGATAACCAAGCCCGCATATCTCTTTAAATGCACTCATCAAGCCATCTGATCCATCTATCAGATAGGCCCCACAGTGTGGATGGCCAGTGAAAAAACCACACTGTTCCACTCATTAGCCGTTACATGTGGAATTGTTGGAAATACGATGCATCATTAACATGTGATAGGGCTTCAGTGGATCTGTGGTGGGTGGATCCCTGACCGTGGGGCCTACTTGATGTATATGCCTCAAATCCACATTGTCCATTCAGTTTAACAGCTCATTTTAGGGCATAACTGAAAAATGAAGTAGATCCAAATCTTAGATGAACCACACCTAAAGCTGGGCATGTCGGGCCCAATCCGGTGGATCCGGCCCGCCCCAATCAAAATCGCACCGAACCGATTGCTTGGATTAGTCAGATTCAAGCATAATCATGCGGTTCCGACTGTTAATTGGGTCAGGTTCGGGTTAATGTCAAATCGGACCACATCGATCCTTTTAGATCCGAGCCGAACCAATTCGGACCGGACTAGATGTGTTATTAAATGCTAAATTACTATTTTACCCCTTGGTATACACACACACACACACACACACTTTACCCTTTTTATTTTTTTACCCTACCTTACCCGTCCCTCTCTACCCTCACGGTCACACTCGAAATCCCTAAATCCCCAAACCCTCTCGTCGTCACTACCCGAACGCCGGTCCCTTAAAGTCGTTTATCAGGTAACCCACTCAGCCACTCAGTCATTTGAAGCAATTGCTTCATCATTTGAAGAAGCAAAATCAGAGGTCTGTTTCTTCCAATCTCATAGGCCGTTATAACACAATTCAGTCCATATTGGATTGCCAAATCTCTTCATATTTTGAATCAATGAGGCACTGAGATGACTAGAAGTTTCATGATCATAGGCAATATCGACTTGATACTCTACCGGAAGCAAAAGCTAAGCAAGGGGCGCAGGTACTTATAAGTTCTGTTTGAAATATCATTCTTATCAAGTTTGCTATATTGGAGGGCTGGATTTGTGTTTCGGCCGTATGATACCTTTGATCACAAAGTGGGTGATTACCCTCCTCAAATATGGCTTGGAAAGGACTATTATAATCTCAGGTTTGTCAAAGCCATGAGAGCTCTAAACAAAAACCATGAGAGAACCTCGTTACCTCGTTGTCGACCTGCCACAAAAAATGAAAAAGAGCAAGCAATGTGCCAATACAGTGGAAAAACACAAATATAGACTATGAAACTGGACCTGGCCAAATCCGATCCAACTCAGTTTTTCTGACCGAGTCGAATTAGGATCGGTTAAGGCCAGGATAGGTTAGGATTGGATCGAGTCAGATGACCCAGACTCTGTCTTAGATCGGACCGAGTTCGTGTCAGGCCATGCAAAACCCGGGTCGAATCAAGTTGGAACCAATCCGCCACCGGAAACAACTGTGATTGACCATTAAAATTTCTTTCAGGCCACGGAAGTTTTGGATCAAGCTTATATTCGTATATGGTCCCTTCATCCAGGTTTTTGTGACCTTATCAACAGGTTGTACGGAAAATACTCATTCAGTTGGCCCTTCAAAAGTTTTTAATGGTGGATATTCAATTCACCCGGGTTTCATGTGCTGTGTTCCACTTAAGATTGGGATTTGCTTCATTTTTCGGGTCATACCCTAAAATGAGCCGTCAAAACGGATGGACAATTAGATGCAGGGCACGTATATTAGGGTGGGCCCCACAGTCAGGAATCCACCGAAGCGACGCCCACCAACATGCCGCATGGAAGAGTATCTAGACAGTGCAAAAGGTGGGCCGCTCCACACCGATGTGAAAATCAGACCGTATGTACCGAGCGGATCGGCCTAAATTTCACATCAGGTAATAATCACAGTACGATCTATCTTTTCCACGGAATCGATATCCTACACACGTGATATTTTGGTAGGAAAATGCCGCACCATAACTTATGGAACAGTCGCTGTATGTAATCCTTTCTCTTCTTCACACGTACGCCCACCTCGTCAGTTGACCATATTTCTGTTTACGAAAGTAACGTTAATCGGGCGGAGTACGATCTTCCATATGCATGCGCACTGCCAATGGACACGTGGCATACGTGAAATCCTGGGGCCAGCAATAGAAACAATAACCAGATCACAGTCATACGACGGTGGACTAAATCAAATATGGTTAATCGTATAGATTCAACCAATGTCCATTAACAAGAGGTAGGATCGTTCGATCAATCTCATTCTACGTGGATGTCCTGGATACTGTGCGGTCCACAATTTGGATGGTATGGATTGGAGTAGATTAGCTAGATGTATAAAATCCTAGCATGCATGCTTATGAATGTTCGTGGTCCTCTGATGTATAACAAATAGCTATGCTTGATTTTTGGGGTAAACCAGGCCTCATCTGATCCGCGTTTCACAACTGCATTAATGCCCGCGTGTCACTCGTGATCCACTTGAGTAATGCGTGTGGGATGGACGCGGATTGCGTCTTACCCCTACTGAGACGGACTGTACTCGCATGGGCTCCGTGAGGTCCACTGTGATTTATTTGTTTGATCCATTCCGTCCATCCATTTTAACAGATCATTTTAATGTATGAAGCAAAAAGGAGACAGATCCAAGGGTGAAGTGGGCGGTACCGAAGGAAGCAGTGGTGATAATGACGGCAGTGTTGAAACCTTTCTAGGACCACCCTGATGTTTATTTGCCAACCAACCTATTCATAAGGTCTTGACTGGATGAAGGGAAAACACGAATATCAGATTGATCAAAACTTCCGTGGCCACAAAAGGTTTTCAATGGTGTGCATTCAATTCCCACGGTTTCAGTGGTGTGGCCCATGTAAGCCTTGGATCTATATCCCTTATGTGGTAATGCCTAAAAATGATATATTAAAATGGATGGACAAAGTGGATAAAACATATACGGTGGACCATAGATCCTTCCAGGATCGGTCCGTTCCGTTTGGGATATTATATAGCAAAGCTGATACACGCTGCCCACGTTCCCCGATCGGACTGCATGTGCCAGGTCATCTGCGCGCTGGTCCCATCTAATGCACGGGAAGAGGACCGGAATCGTCCACAAGAACCATTTTACGCGCGTAAAACACCAAGCTCTATGGGCTCCATAATTATTAATATGTGAAATCCAGTCCGTCCATCAGGTGAAAATCGTTATATACACTGTAAATACATGACATAAGCTTGTTTCAAAGCTCAAATGGGCCACAAAAACGATAAAAATGTAAACTTTCTCCATAAACGGCTAACTTCACACGGTGTGGACTGCTTGAGTTTTGTATTGGAATAATTCTTGTTTTTTCTCTTCATCCTAGTGATTTACACCTGATTAACGGATTTGATGAAACATTAAAAACCATGATAGCCCTGTACACAAACCAATGGTTTGCATTCTATCCCATTGTTCCAGATGGTGTGGCCCATTTGAATTGTGGATCTAGCTTATTTTTGTTCACAGGACTAAAGTTAAAACCGGATAGACAGAGTGGATTTTACATTTGCAGCGTGATGAGTCCCAAAGACTTGACCTATTTTACGTATTTCAAACCAGGTGCAGTAAGGAACCGGATTTCCTGCGAAACGGGGCAAATAGCGAAACCTGTGCCCGGGGTTGTGTGGGTTCCAGATATGTACGTGAAAAATCCACTCCTTTCGTATGTTTTTAAAGACTACACTAAGACAGTAATCTAAAAATCGGGTGAGCCCCACCAAACGAAAGAGGGAACAGAAATGTCCACGGTTGAAACCTCCTTGGAGCTGGCCATGATATTTATATGTCATCCAAACCGTTCATAGGGTTATTAACACTCAGATAAACGGTAAGAACAAATATCATCATGATATGAAACTTATGTCAACCGCAGGCATTCAATCTCCACTATTTTCATGTGGTATGGGCTACGTGAGTTTTAGATCTGCTTTATTTTTTAAATCCTGTACTATTGTAGTCTTGTAAAACAGATGGACGGAGTGGATTTATCACTGACATCCACAAGGAGCCCACAACCCCGGCACAGGAATATTATCTGGGTCACAGGCAATCCACTTCCGTGTGCCGGAGGATTCTCGTCCTTCGTAAAGTGGGACCAAGCCAATCAGATGGCAAAATCTAAAGTCATCAGCCATACATTATAAATGTATGATCAAATTACGGCCTTTGGTTTGTTTCCTTGATTGATCTGCTGCTTTGTGCGAAGTAGTCAGCTTGATGACGAGCCTGCTGGTGGAAACGGATTGGCTATGTGGACCCACCATGATGTATGTGCTTCATCCATTCTATCCATCTATTTTTATAGATCATTTTAGGGTATGAGGCCAAAAATGAGATATATCCCGATATCAAGTCGATCACATTACAGGAAACAGTGTTGAATGAACGTTGACCATTAAAATCTTTTTGGGGGCCATAAAAGTTTTGGATCAACCTGATCTTTGTTTTTTCCCTTCATCTAGGTCTGTATGACCTAATCAATAGATTGGATGTTAAATAAACAGTACAGTGGGTCTTAGGAGGATTTTAATAGTGGATATCCAATCACTATTGTTTTCCTATAGTGTGGTCCACTTGAGATTTATTTCTCTCTAATTTTTTAAATAAAGCTATAAAATTATCTGTAAAAATGGATAAACGGCATGGATGAAACAAATACATCATGGTGGGCCCACATATTACCAACCATCAGCCACAGGCTAGTGGCAGGTGAGTAGCCAACCCGTTTCCCCTCTGGTCATATGTGCACGGGGGTGTACACAAACCGAGCTAGCTCGGTTAGCTCGCTAGAGTCGACTCAAAAAAGCTCAATTCAACTCGGTTCGAAGTTGAGTTCGAGCCAAGTCGAGCTGATTTTTTGAGCTCGAAAATGAGTTCGAGCCGAATTTGAGTAGGCCCTAGCTTGACTCAACTCGACTCGGATCGAATCCAGCTTGAATCGAACTAATTTCGTGACTCAATTGCTTTGCCATTGATGTTGCTCACCAACTGTTTGATAAAATGACTCAACCAAATGTGACCGGTGGCAAGGAAGGTTTGGCTAGTGGTAAGAAAGTTTGGCCAGTGGCAAGCAAGGCATGTGTATTAAACAAATACCTTTTTTCTCTTTATTTATTTTTTGGTTTTATGTTACTTGGAAGGTGTTTGATAAAATACCTGTAAAACTATTGCATCTGTTTTACAAACAGTGAGATTGTGAAGTTGCAGTTCAGGTATTTGTAGAAATGCCTCAATGATGAACTCGACTTGATCTTGGCTTGAACTCGGCCCGAGATGTTGACCGAACCGAGCCGAGCTGGCCAGTCAAGCTCGAGGACTGAGCCGAGCCGAATTTGGGCTGAGGTCAGCCAGTGTTCGAGCCGAGTTGAGCTGAGGCTAGCTCGACTCGGTTCGACTTGATGTACACCCCTATCTGTGTTGTGGGTTCCATCTAATGCATGGGCAGATTTTCGATACACGAATGTAGATTGCGTTGTACCCCGATAATCCGTTCGAGCAGGGCTCTATGGGGCCCACCTTGATTTAAGTGTTTTATCCACGCCGTTCAGTGCTTTTATCCTATCATTTTAAGATATGAACTAAAAGATGAGGCAGGTCCAAGGCTTAAGTGGACCGAAAAGCGAGGATTAAACATCCACCATTAAAAACTTATTGGGAGCTGGAGAAGTTTCGGATCAAGTTGATATTATTTTTGTTTTCTATTCATCAAAGGCTACATGACCTTACGAATAGGTTAGATGGTAAAAAAACATCACATTGGCTTTTAGAAAGGTTTCAACGGTGGGTGTCATTATCAATGCAACTTCCTTTGGTGTAGTTTATTGGAGCTGTAGACCTGCCTCAGTTAATGGATCATACCTTTAAATGATATGAGAAAAGCGATGAACGGCATAGATAAAACACTTACATCGTGGGGTCCATCTGTAATGCTCCGAATTTTGGGGTTGATTATGAACTTGGCTCCTGAATTTCCAGGTGCCACGTATGCTCCAATGGGCTCCAAATTCCTTGGGTTTACTCATAAGTAATAAAGAGTTTAACAAACCATAAGCATGGGAATATGATAAAATGTAAATACTAATTCACTATACATGTAAGATATTCAAAATACCGCGTCAAGAAAAAGAGTACTAGCCGGACAGGCAGAGGTAGGATAGCTACTTGCACAGTGATTAGTGAGTAATTCAATAAGCTTTTTTTTAAGGGAGTAAACTAGACTTATGTCCTAAAATGAGCGGCTAAAATGGATGAACAACCGCTTAAATGGGAAAGGAAAGGGATGATGTGGTGACCCGAACTCTACTTGTGCACCGTCTATCCACTTTGTAACCTCGCTGTACAGCATGAGTTAAAAAAACGAAGTAGATCAAAATCACAAGTGGACCATATCATAAGAAACAATGGTGATTGAATATCCATTAATTAAAAATTATTTGTTGCCAGATAACATCAATCTGATATTTGTGTTTTCCCTCCGTCCACCCGTGTGATCTGATCAACAGGTTAAATGGCTGCTCTAAAATGAGCTAACAAACCGTATGTATGGTGTGGTGCTTACATAAGAAGCATACATCAGGGTGGGCCCCACAGCGCCCAACACATGGCTTCGCTATCGGTGGGGGTTGGTGTTGGCAACAGAACCTAATCCACGTCCCATCAGGTGGACCACCTCTCCATCGAAAGCAGCAGATCAACAAACCAACAGTTGAAATTTGCCTACTGATTTTGTCCCACCTTACGAACGGCTCAGATGCTCCACGTGTAATACGGTTTGTCACGTGTGAACTTGCCAAGCCAGCATTGTTGCGGATGTTCTCAGGTGATTAATTGGCTTCTAGTTTCTGGGGTTTCCTTGCGTCTCTCTCGCATTTTGGATGGAATAATCAAGACACCGTAGCCGAGTCAAGACTCGAACCCTTCCTTGATCCTTCTCTCCTCCGCGTCGTAAAAGAAAAACCCTCAGACGACTCTTCTAGAAGTCAGACGCCCCAAAAATCCTCATTTTGTTTTTTCTCCGCACAATAAAAAAGAAAGAAAGAAAGAAAAAAGAGGAACGAGATGGCGTCTGAGATCGAGATCGTTGAAGATGGAGGAGCAGAAGCAAGGCGAGGTCGGGAGGCGACTGAGAACGGACGGATTGGAGGAGGAGGAGTTCCGGAGTCGCATGGCGGCGAGATCCTTCGGGATGATGTGTACACGGCCGCGGCGTACGGGGATTTAGAGAAGCTGCAGAGATTGGTTGAGAGCGAGGGATGCTCCGTCTCGGAACCCGACGGCCTCGGATACTCCGCGTTGCAGTGGGCCGCGTTGAATAATCGGACGGCAGCCGTGCAGTATATAATCCAGGCATGCTTCTTTGTTTCTCTTTTTCTTTTTGTGAATTTTCTTCTCACTGGAAAATTTCGAAGCTTTCTACATAAAATTTCTATTTTATAAGTAGGGATGAAGTGGAAATTTATACCATTTATGATATATATATATATATATATATATATATATATATATATATATATATATATATATATATATATATATATATACAGCTTATCGTATATGATTTTCGTACACCCATTTTTGTATTCGAAGTTGAAATAGTACATGGGTGTATGCAGTTTATAAAGCTTGGGTGCAAACAGTCTCTCACAAGAATGAATGGTGGAAATTTTAATGTAGTATATATATACATATATAGATATTTGAAAAAAGTCGATGTATTTTGGCAGCATGGGGGAGACGTAAATGCGGCTGACCTTACAGGTCAGACAGCACTGCATTGGAGTGCTGTGCGTGGTGCAGTTCAGGTTGCGGAGCTTTTACTTCAGGAGGGTGCTAGGGTGAATGCTGCTGATTCATACGGATATCAGGTTGGTTTCTTTCTTTTTACTGGTCTGTCAACTCTTTTTAATCATTAAAATCTTTTGGTTAGGTGTAACAATTTAAGGTTGTTTGTTGAAAGAATTCCATATCATGACAATTATAAATTATCAACTGTAGTTTCTTGATGTGATTGCACCATAGGAATTTGTGTGGAGAATAAAGTATGTTGAGAGAGAGAGAGAGAGAGAGAGAGAGAGAGAGAGAGAGACCCCTGGAGAGGCTGTTAAGCGCGCCCGCACATATTTATATATTAAATTGTCTCAATACCTTTGCCTCGTTTTAAAACCCCTTTAGTTTACAGCTATTAGAAAACTAATTGTGGGGGAAAAAATAGCCATTAGCTACTCGTATTATATTTATCAGAGATACAATGCTCTTAAGTTGGCTGATTGTCTCTTTTGGATTACAGGACGTCTTTGCTTCCTGAGAAGTTTTACTGGTTCATATGACTTGTAGATAGAGTATATTAAGTGGTCAAATACCATGCTACTAAGACTTGTTTGTCTCTTTGAAATTCTAACTTGTCTTGCTTTTTGAGAAGTCTTGATTTCACCTTGTGGAGCACCAACGGTGCAAAGAGTTGTGTCATAGGGTTTTCGGAAGATAGAAAGCAGAAAAGTTGAATAAGGTGTAAAAAAGCATGAGTTGCCTTGAGGGTTGTTTGGATGCCTGTAAAGTTTTAAGTTGTAAACACTTTGCACATAAAAAGAGTTTCAGGTGTAAACTGTTTACGTGCTATTCTGTTTAGCTTTTAAGTGGTAATTTGTTTACAGGTAAACAGATTATGTGTTGGCTAACTTGTAAAGTGTTTACAATGTCTAAAATAGGTATTCATACCACATAGAGCTTGGGGCAGTAGATCCTGCCAAAATATGTGAATCACATAAAAATGACTTGATTTTTTTGAGGCCTTAGGGGAGCATCAAAGCATGCACGCAATGGACATATTGGATGTCTTGCATCCATCACAGTGGGCCTTTTCTATTTTAAAAGGTTTTTTAAAATAATTTTGTTTCAAAATTCAAAAATTTCCCTTCATGCTTTTTAAACTATTTTGTTTTTAGTATATTTCTTGTCCCACATTGGAAAAGACTAAAGAAAAACCCAAGTATATAAGAGATAAGTTTTGCATGGGGCTTGAGCCCCTTCTCGGGGGCATAGCTTGAACCTATGCCATTGACCATACGTGCGCGCGCCGTGCCGCGTCTAGGTCTATGTGAGGACCGAGAGTATACTCGTACTAACGGTTTTGTTCCGTACTCCGCGAGTATACTCGCACCTGTCGGTTTTGCGCGAATTTCAAACCAAGGACGCGTCTGTTCGGGTGGTCGCATCAGTTGGGTTCAAACCCAACGAACCTAACCCATTTGAAATGGTGTTTTAATTACCTAATTGTGACACACACACACACACACATCTCCTTTTCCAAATTCATTCATTTAAAAACCAACGATTTCTCTTTGGTTCTTCAAAATTTGTCTCTGATTCTTCAAAATTCGTTCCTGATTCATTGTTGTTTTACCAACTAAGCTTGCTGTTGAGTCAACGAATTCACTCCGGTTAAGATTTGCACGTTGGTTTAAGCCCGTGTACAACGAGTGCACTGTTGGGACCGGGTAAGAGTCATTGTATTATGGAGGCCAACAGTCCAAGATTCTTGTTGCACTTGGGACGCGGTCCAAGGAGGACAAATTTGGTTTCAAGCCAAGTGACCCAGTCATACCTCGACTCAAACAAATAAGTAATTTTTTCTTACTTTATTATTTAATTTTCCATTTTTTCGAATATTATCTATTGTTTTCAGCACATTATTTCCAACAATCTTGAAACTATATATTCAATTGTTGGAAACAGTAGACATCTTATTCAATTTTTTTTTTTTTGAAGACACAGTGTCCCCACCTCTTTTTTTGAAGTGAGACTAATCCCTGCAGATACATGTAATCACCCACAACCACGTGTATCGGGTAAAGCCAAGGAGGGGAATCGAACCCTCACCTATAGGGAGCAAACCTATGGTGAAGACCATTCGCCCAAACCTCGTTAGGTGACATTTTATTCAATATTTGGAAGCAATAGACATATTATTCGACATTTGGAAGAAATGATGAACACTATGTTAAATAGTTTTGGTTTACCCTTTAATTTGTGGGGAGAAGCCATTCTATCTGCATGTTGTATACAAAATAGGATACCTCATAAGAAAACTAGTAAGATATAATATGAATTGTGGAAAAATCACACTCCTAATTATAAATATCTTATAGTGTGGGGGTGTCTGGCTAAAGTAGGGTTACCCGAAACCAAGAAAGGGAAACTAGGTCCTAAGACAACTGTTCATGTATTTATAGGATATGCAGAAAACAATGCAGCATATAGGTTCCTAGTTTAAAATCAAAGTATAACCTCTAAATCCAAATATTATTATAGAAGCTAAAGATGCAAAGTTTCTTGAAAATGTCTTTCCTATGAAGACTAGATATGTAAAAATAAAAGAAATTAGTGGGTCTGATGTTGCTTCAACTAGTGGAAGCATAAATGTAAATAGTGAAGTAGAATCAGAACCTAGAAGGAGAATGAGAGCTCGAAAGGAGACCAACTTAGGGGATGAGTTTTTCACTTGCTTATTAGAAGATGACCCTAGAACCTATTCAGAAGCCATTAGCTCTCCTAATACTTCTTTCTAGAGAGTAGCTATAAACAATGAATTAGAATCGATCATATCGAACAACACTTAGGAACTCGTAGACATTTCTCCTAGGAACAAGCCTATAGGGTGTAAGTGGGTGTTTAAAAAGAAACTTAAACTAAATGGGTTTATAGATAAGTTTAAAGCTAGATTGGTCGCAAAAATATTTTAGATAAAAAGAATGATATGATTGCTTTGATACCTATTCACTTGTAACTAGAATTACAACGATCAGGGTATTAGTTGCAAAAACATCTATATACAAGCTAGTAGTATATTAAATGGATGTTAAAGCATCGTTTTTAAATAGAGAGTTAGAAGAAGAAATCTACATAGAGAAACCTGAATGCTATATAATTCCAAGAAAGGAAAATAAAGTATGTAGATTAATCAAGTCCTTGTACGGTTTAAAACAAACTCCTAAGCAATGGAATGAGAAATTTGACTATGTTTTAAAGTCAAATGGATATCTAGTAAATGATGCGGATAGAGATGTGTATGTAGCAAAATCTCTGGTAATGATGGTGTCGTAATTTTCTTATATGTAGATGATATGCTTAACTTTGGAACCAATGTTAAGTTAGTTAATTCGACTAAGAAACTCATGTCTTCTAACTTTGATATGAAAGACTTAGGAAAAACAAGTATAATATTAGGTATTCAGGTATTAGAAAAGATGATAGCATTACTCTGTCTCAATCTCATTACGTTGAGAAAATGTTAAAAAGGTTTGATCACTTCGACTGCTTACCTGTTATTACACCTTATAATTATACTGTGCATTTTAAAAAGAATACATGAAGTAGTGTATCTCAGTTTGAATATTCTCAAGTAATTAGTAGCCTACTGTATCTGATGAACTGCACTTGACTTGATATTGCATTTATATTAAGTAAGATAAGTAGATATACACATAATCCTAGGTATGATCATTGGAATGCATTGAATAGAATATTGAAATATTTGAAAGGTACTGTTGCATATGGTATTCAGATGAAATAAAATCCACAAGTGGATATGTTTTCACCTTTGGTGGATGTGCAATATCTTGAAAGTCTATTAAATAGACTTTCATTACTCGGTCAACTATGGAATCCGAGTTTATTGCCTTAGAAAAAGCAGGATCAGAAGCTGAATGACTTAAAAATTTGTTAATAGATATACTTCTGTGGCCAAAACCTGTGTCTGCTATATCTATTCACTATGATTGTTAAGCACTGCAGAGAACTTGCCCCTTCCTATGGTGTAGGCAGTGCAAGCAACAGCGTGTGAGAGGATGAGTTTTTGAACTCTTTATGAATCCATAACCAAATGTGGTGGTGTATCCAGTTACTATGTATATTTGATGGAATTCACCTACATAAGTGTGGAAGTGGGGCCGCTTCCTATAAGAACATATATGCCGTTTCTCTAAAGCACTCATGAAAATTCAGGTGTTGACAATGGCCATGCCTACTACTTTTGGCATTACAATGTTCCCCCAAGGTAGTGGCTTTCACTTGGTTGGTAGGGAGGAAGAAAGTTCTAGCGATTGACAACTTGCAAAAGCGGTCCATGGTCATCCCGAATGGATGTTATTTTTGTGAGCAAGCAGCGGAGTCTGTTGATCATCTCTTCATCTTCCGCTCTTTCATGAACAAGTTGTGGTTTCATTTCTTATCCTCCTTTAACTCGACATGGGTTATGCCAAGTAACGTAAGAGATCTCCTATGGGTGTGGCATGGTGGAGGTATGGGTATAAAAGAGCCCTATGGCACATGACTCTTTCGGTGGTTTGGTTGGTGACATGGAATGAGAGGAATAGGCACTGCTTCAACAATTCTTCTCACTTGGTTGAGACAATGATTTCATTTGTGAAGGCTCTTATTTTCAAATGGGCTTCCATCCTTAAAAGCTGTGATAGATAGCTTCCTTTGATTCCTCTTGTTCATTTTTGTTTTCTCGGGGCTTCGTTCCCCTTTGTATTCTTCTCTTGCTAGCTATTGCCAGTGGGCCTTCGTTCCCCTTTAATAAATTTCTGTTACCCTTCAAAAAAAAACATTTTTACGATTGACGGTACTTCACTTCTATTCTTCATGAGGTATATCTAACTGAAATGGGAATAATCATCAATAAACAAGGTAAAATATTTATAACCAGAAATCAAAGTAACTGTGCAAGGCCCCACACATTGGAATGGATCAAATGAAAAAAGGCCATGCTTTTATTCTCACTAACAGAATAGGTGGTTCGACAAGGTTTGAACAACTGACAAATATCACACTGCTAACTAACATTCTCATAAAATTTATTTGGAAACAAAAACCTAAGAGACCTAACATACATATCACCCATGTGTGTGCGCCAAAACTCTACAAGCTCATTGTTACTCGACATTAACTCTAAGATGCAAGTAGTAGGGGTATCACCTGTCAAACAACCATTTACTCCAAAAGCACCAACGTCAAGCAGATGCAGTCCTGAGCTTCACATCCACCATCAATCTTCCCCCTCATTTTAGATCCTGAATAAAACAATGAGAAGGGAAGAAGGCAACGCATCAATTCATTTGTTTTGTAAGAGCACTTACCGAAAGCAACTTATTAGGAAACGATGGAACATGAAGGACTGAAGGTAACTGAACAACATCATGAGAAGGAAAGAAGGTAACATATCAATTCATCTGTTCTGTAAGAGCACTTAACAAAAGCAAGTTATTAGGAAATGATGGAACAAAAGCAAGTTAGGTTTTTTTTTTTTTTTTAGCCGTTTCTGCCCCCTAACGCATAACAATTACCTCTGTTACCATTACGTAACGGCCGTTAGATAACCATTTGGCATACCTTGGTCATAGCATAATATTCAGCCTTGCCTTTCTATGTTACAAGGTTAAAACCCTCACGTACAATACCCAAAAGTGACCTGCTACTTGTTTTAGATCTTGCGCAATATGCATCTGTGTTCATCATATACCCATTCTTCTTGATAAGATTCCATCCCCCCTCCCAAGAGATGACTTCAAATACTATTACTTAAGGAACAGGTACATACCATCAAGACGAGTGGTTCAGGGCTCATGCAGAAATTGTCTTACCACTCTCACATCATAAGCAATGTCAAGACGTGTAATTGTAAGATTTGTTATTTTGAAGTTCCCAACCATCCACTCTCACATCACAAGCAATGTCAAGACGTGTAGCTGTATGATTTGTAAGTTCCCAACCATCCTCTGATAAATGTTAACGTCTTTAAGAACCTCAACACTATCTACATGAAAGCAGTGGCTTGGCCCAATTAGGGTTTCAATGGATTTCGACCCTTACTTCCCTGTCTTTCTATGGAGATCCATAACACTTCCTGAGATGAAAATTCCCTGCTTTCATCTAGAAACTTAAATAGCAAGAAAATATCTCAACAGGTCCAAACATTTAGGGTGTTTTTGGATTGGGGGTGAACTAGGGGAATGCAAGGGAAAGAAAAATGATGACTTAAGCGGATGGTAAACTGACATCAGCACTAGGGGAAGGAAACAGTTTGCAGTTGTTTGTTTTGCATTCAAAAAATCATGGATAATGCTTTTCCTTTGCATTTTCCAGTGTTTGGATTGCAATCCCAAGGGAAGCCTCCCACAAATAGAAACCTCATTTTCCTCCAATTTTGCTATTTAGAACGCCACGTGAGAGGGAAACTTCTTTTGCCACCATTTGATTTTTCGGAGAAAAGGTTCTACTCCCTTGTTGAGGTGGGAAAGGCAAAGGCAAACGTTTCCTATGGCATCCTTTGCCACCCAAGTGCGTGCAAACATGCAATGTAAGCTGAATGCTTTCCCCTAGTTTAGCCATAATCCAAACATGCTCTTAATATCATAAACCTTCCCGAGATCATTCTTATGCCCCTATCTATCTTCCAGATTATCATTTGTGTCACAATGTCATCAACATAAACAATGGGAACAATTGTTCTTTCCTCCCTTTTAATGGACATTGTATGTCAACACTAATGTTAAAATCTTATTTTAACATGGCTTTCCTAAACTCGTTGAACCATGCACGTAGAGACTACGAAAGATCATAAATGGCCATTCTCAACTTGTATTCCTTTTGCACTTCAATTTTAGGTGGGGTAAAAATCTGGAGGTGTTATCATACATGATTCTTCTGTCAAGCTTGGCTGCAAGGGAAGGAATGCGCACTGTTTAATTTAGAATAGGAGCAAAATGTCTAGATAATCCACTCCATACGTTTCAGTAAATCCTTTATTTCCAACCTAGTTTTATAGCTCTCAACATTACCATCTGGTTCATTCTTCACAAACTACACCCACATGCACCTTACAACAAAGTTTTCCTTAGTAGTGTTACCAACTCCAAAGTTCTTTTCCAAAACTTTCATTTCATCGATGGTTGCCTCTTTCCACCTTTGGATAACATCATGGCACCTTCCATACTCGAAGGAACAATGATGTTGGACAGGTGGAGAAATACTATGTGAAGGTGAAGGAGACTTGAGTGATATGAAGATTAAAGAGATGGGAAAGCCAGATGAACTTAGAAACAACATTGGGTAGAATAAAGAGAAGTACCAGGTACCAAGGAGACAACCTTTTGATGTTTAAGTAACTCATAGTTTCCTCTTTTGGTATGAGTTTGTTAACATCAGGAACAATGGAATAAAGTACCAGGTACCAGAGAGACAACTGGTTGACATTAATTAACTCATACTTTCCTCTTTTGATGAGTATGGGTTCTTTAAGAAGAAGTGATGTTTGAAGGATTAGCAAGAGAACTAACAGATAACGTCATCCCTAGAAGAAAAGGAGAACCATAAAAAAAAAGATACAGAGAAGATGATCATGGCCCCTGCGCACAAGGATGACACTCAAAATTGAGAAATGGTCCAATGTTCTATTGCATTATCGATAAAAAAAGAAAGAAATATAAGAGAACCGACAAGAAAACATAATCACTAGCGACAGCAAAGGAATATTAGAACTCTTTTGAACACCTCATGCTCTCCCTTGGAGAGTTGTTAAAAGACAATGAATTGCCCACACTAAAAAAGTATCCATGGGTACAAGATGCTTTCCACCCTCAGCTGCTCGACAAGGGAAATGAGGTAATTGTGTCTAGATGCTTGGTTTTGTTTTCTAATAAACTCATTTTGATGATGTTTGGTGCAACGTAGTTGCAATGGACACATATCATCCTTTATTGTGGGACATTCATGACAATATAATTGTAAGCAGTACAATTTGTGATTGCCATGAGAACACGTACATGTTCAGTAAAGATGGCACCAAAGTCGTTCTTAGCCTGATGAGGGAGGTACTAGCACCTACGTGTAGTCAGGGAGAAGGCGATATTTTCCTTTGGCCAAAAAAACTCTTTGATGTGGACAGTATTTCTTTTTGTGATGATCTGTTCTGATTGCAAAGATGGGGAAAATGTTGATCCTCCTCTCCAAAATGTTGGAGTAATATTGGGTCAAGATCTTCAAACTTCAAAGGGTTGTATTCTATGATTGTGATTGCCTGTGGGCAGTGTTAAGCAAAGGCTGTTTTCCAACTGGAGAGTGGAAAATTGGACCGTCTAAGATTACCCTAGCCCCTAAAGATGATGCCTGTTAATTATGTCATGTGTACCTAGTCACTCACATGAATGAACATGTCGGGTGTTTTTCACATCAAGAATTTGGTACCATGTGTGGGTGATCATTGAGTGAGGATGCTGATTGAGACTAGAGGTCAAATTTGCTCGAACCCAGTGAGACTGATGTGGATGCCACGACCAACACATAAATGGAGTGCCAAGATCTTTGAGATAGGCTAGCCTGTAGCCAGACATCCTGGCTTGCTGATTGGAGTCCAAGATGATGATGCTGATGTTGTCATATCATCAATCATTTAAGCCTTGGTCATTGGTAGAGTGGGATGCATCTTCTGATGTTTTAGTACAATTATTTTCTGCTTATTTTCATATTCATATTGCCGCCGCCATCAAATCTTGGTGTTTCCACTGCCGAATGTACCTACGATGAAGTTGTTCCTTCGAAGTTCTTTTGATCAAATCTCACTTGATTGCAGATGACTCATGTTGCAGCACAGTATGGTCAGACAGCTTTTCTTTATCATGTTGTTACAAAGTGGAATGCTGATCCAGATTTGCCTGATAATGATGGAAGAAGCCCTCTTCATTGGTACATATCTTGTCTCCTTGTTTGCAATTTCTGTTTTCCATTCTCTGAAACATTTGTTTTTCCGTTGCATGCATGAAGTCAATGGCCTGGTTTCTTTAGGCTCATGATGAAAAGGCTATGGGAAGAGTTCCGTTTCAATGTTTTTTCATGTTGGCATCAGCTCTCTTGTTTGATCATCATTTCTTGCTATTCAAAGATCTTAATTAGAGTATAATTCTTTCAACCTTTCTTCAGCTTGGCTGACAGACTTGGCCTTTGAAAATTTTAAGGCTTGTTCTCTCTCAGAAGGTTAAATTATCCTCTGTTTGGTTAATTTCCTGAGCTTGTAGGGCTGCATACAAAGGTTTTGCTGATTGTATACGTCTTTTATTATTTCTTGATGCTTATAGGGGGCGGCAAGATAAAGAAGGTAATCTAGCTTTATCCATTTCTCCGCAAATGTGCTTTTAGCTTTACTTTTATCTGAGCTTCAAGAAGAAAATGTTGTTTTTTTTATGACAGTTCAGTAATTTCTTATAGGCAGTGTTATTCCTCACACTTGTTTCTACCTGTATATTATTAGGTTGTACTCCTCTCCATTGGGCTGCTATCAGGGGGAACCTGGAGGCATGTACAGTACTAGTTCAGGCAGGAAAGAAAGAAGACTTGACAGTAACAGACAGCACAGGCTTTACTCCGGCACAACTAGCTTCTGATAAGAATCATCGGCAAGTTGCTTTTTTCCTCGTAGGTATCGGTAACTGAGGTAGTCTTGATATTAAATAATGGTGTTCGCTACTTTGATTCAATATTTCATTATATTTTGCTTTGGTGGGAACAATCACTTTTGAGGGCTAGACTTTGGTGATAATTCACCATTAATGTTGAAAAGCGAATGGATAGCAGCAAGATGGCAAGAAAAATCATCACCAATGAAGCTAGTGAGCCATCAACTTTGAGCAAGGCCTAATGTTTTTCTTGAGACACTCGCATCGCTTCCAATCTCATCTCTTTATGAGATCGAGGGGAAGATCTCCAAGGCACAAAGGTCTTTTTGATGATTCTACCTACTTTAGGGGTAATCAAAGCAATCAAAGGAGCTTTTGTGGTGAAGGCAGCTGAAAGGGTGGGGTAGATAGAGCAAACGAGTCTTCTAATGGGTGGAATGCTTTAGAAATCAAGAGGAGATTCAGATAAAGGGAAAGAAGTTCTTGACTCCCAGGACGGCACTATCTTTGTTGACGGAAGCAAAAGAGATGGGGGTGGGGGGGTCTAGATTCTGGCTTGGAAAGGACGGAAGCAGAAGAATAGAAGGAGAGCCCTTAAGTTGTCGAAGTTGCCGAGGGAGCTCTCCACGGTCTACATCGATGGATTCCCAGAGGAGTGATGGACCTTCATTTCTCCAAGGTCTTCAGCCATTTTGGCACGGTCAGGGAGGTTATCATCTCTAAGGTAAAAGGATTTGCTATTATTAGAGGATTTGCCTTTGTTCGTATGAACAACGAGGAAGAGCCGTTGAAGGCCATTGAAGATTTTGGGAAGTGTCTTCTGGTTTTTGTTGGGTCTTTTCCGGAGTCTATGGGCCTAATCTCCCGGCCCTTCGTTAGTTGTGTTGGAACGAGTTGTCTGCTGTGGTCAGTAGGTGGCAACTCCAGTGTTTTGGCGAGGACTTCAACATGGTCTGGTTTGCCCACGAGAAGTTCTAGGGAAAACTTGTTATCGTACGATTCAAACTTTCTCTAATTGGGTGATTAAGCACAATCTAGTAGACCTTCCTATGGGAGGAGTCAAATTCACTTGGTCAAATGGGTAAGCGAGGCTTGCTATGCCTAGGTTGGACAAGTTCTTGGTCTCTCCCGAGTGGGTGCTTAGATTCCCATTTGCTTGCCAGAGGGGTCTCCCTAAGTTGGTTTTTTTTTCATTGCCCTGTGCTTCTGGAATTGGATGAGGTCAATTGGGGTCTTAAGCCGTATTGGTTTGAGCTAGCATGGCTTGAAGTGGATGATTTCTAGGCTATGGTCTCATCCACGTGGTCTTCTTTTGAAGTTTTAGGTGGCGTTGGTTTCAAGCTTTTTCAGAAATTGAAGCTGCTCAAATCTAAGCTCAAGTGTTGGCACAAAGAGGTGTTCGGGCAAAGAGAATTGGAGGTGGTCTCTATTCTGCAAAAGATGCAAGCCTTCGATATCAAAGAGGAAGTTGGGCTGCTCTTCAATTTAGATAAATCTCTCAAAGATGAGCTCGCTGCTAACTATAATTCTAGGCTCAAGGAGGAAATCAAGTGGCACCAACGCTCTTGGGCAATCTAGCTAAAAGGAGGAGAAAAAACACAGTTTTTTCATGAAATAGCCAGTGCTAGAGGCAGGTCCAATCGCATTTCCTATTAGTGGGCAGTTCAAAGATAGAGGTCAAGGATTCTATTTCTTCTGCCATCCTTAACTTCTTCTCAAATTTGTTGACTAAATAAACCTGTGTGAACCCCACTCAAGATAACTTGGTCTTTCATCGCATCTCATTGGAGGAGGTTGATTCTCTCGAATTGCCTCTTCGGGAGGAGGAAGTCAAAGGATGCTGTTGTGAGTCTTGCCAAGTATAAGGCCCTGGGAGCGGATGGATATCCTCCGTTTTTTTTTTTTTTTTTTTTTTTTCCCCAAGATTTTCTAGGAATTGATAAATCAGACTTGGTAGGCTTTGTTTTTGAATTCTTTGAATCTGACCGATTTCCTTTTGATCTTGGTTGTTCCTTTCTTATCCTCATCCCGAAGTTTGAAGGTGTTGTTGCCTGTTAGCCTCAAGGAATTTAGACCTATCAGTCCAATCGGAAGCCCTAATAAAATCTAAGCCAAGCTTTTAAGACAATGATTAAGAGTTGTCCTTCTTAAGGTCATCTCCCTGTTTCAGAGTGCTTTCATCACTAGGCATTAGATCCTTGACAGTGCCTTGATGGCTCATGAATGTTTGGATTCATGTCACCGAGCGGGTTTGCAAGGAATCTTATGTAAGCTAGACTTAGAAAGCATTTGATCATGTTGTTTGGTGCTTCTGGACTATATGCTAGGCAGAATCAATTGTGGTGATAGGTGGAGGAGCTAGATTAAGGCTCGTGTTTCATCTGCCAAATTTTTTATACTCATCAATGGATCTCCTTTTGGCTTCTTCAAAGCTTTAAGTTGCAGATGCATGTTATCCAAAGGTTAGTCTATTTGTGGGTCCGTTTCAAGGCTTTTTCGTTCCTAATGTTCCTCGTCAGGTCAACCATGTTCAATTTGTGGATGATACTCTAATCTTCTGTGAAGTCGATGATTCTATGATTGGTTACCTTAGGAAAATCATTAGGTGTTTCTAGGTTGTGCTGGGTCTAAGTCAGTTTGGATAAAAGTGAGCTACTGGGAATCCATTTACTACTGTATGAGATTTCCATGTTAGCACATATATTTTTTTGTTGCCAAGTTGGGTCTCACCCCTCTTTATATCTCAGTCCCCCTCTTTGCATCAATAAACCTGTGAAACACCTCTAGGATAAGGTGCTAGAACGATTGGAAAGGAAGCTCTCACCTTGGAAGAGTAAGCTTCTCTCTTGGGGGCCACATTAACACTCATCAAGTCCTATTTGTCCAACTTCCCCTTGTACTTTGTCCTTTTACTGTTGTCCTACATCTGTAATCGATAAGATTGACAAGTTCAGAAGAGATTTCCTCTTACAGGGTGGGGCTTGGGTAAATTTCATCTTCTAAATTGGAAGGAGGTTTGCCAGTCATATTCTACTGGTGGCGTCGGGTTAAAGCTTTGGACGAGGTTAACTGAACTTTATTGGGAAAATAGGCCTGGAGATTTGGAGTCGAAGAAAGTATGTGGAAGTCAATAATTGTTGGCAAATATTGTTCTTCTCCAACAGGTTGGTGGATCAACACTTCCTTCTACCGCGTCTCTCATGTTTGGAAGTCGGTTGCGAGAGTCGCTCCTGAAGTCCTTGCTGGGTTGAGTCTTGTTGTCGGGGATGGGCTTTGGGTTACATTATGGGATGATCTCTAGTGTGGTGAGTGACCCTTTCACTTAGAATTTCCGAGACCGGCTTCGCTTTGTCGTCTTTGATGTCTTTGTTGCCAGTTGCTTTTCGTTTTTGGGGGAGAGTGTGGGTTCCCCCTTGCCAGCGCAATCTGACAAACGGGGAGATTGATGATGTGGTCTGCCTTTTGGGCCGTCTTCAGGGCATTCAACCTTCCCTTGGCATTCCTAACTCACTGGTCTGGGGACATGATAAATCCAGGATTTTTTCGGCGAAGTCTCTCTATCATCTAATTTCTGGCTGTCCCAGATGCAGGTTAGTCACACTAGGCCTGTTTGGTCTTATGGCACTCCTCCCAAAGTTGTTGCCTTCATGTGGCTTGTTGGTAGGAACAAGATTTTGACCATCCATAATCTTCTTAAAAGGGCTTTGGTGCTTCCTAACGTTTGCCTCAGTGGAATTGGTGGATCACTTATTTATTTACTGCCTCTTTGCTTCTAAAGGCTGAAGTTGTATTCTGCTTTCCTTCAAGGTTGCTTGGGTGATGGCTTGCTCCATTAAGGCCTGTTTCGATCTTGGAATGGGGGAGCTCAAGGGAGAAAGAGAAGATTGAGATGGTGGATATTATTGCTAGCTGTTCCGGCCACTGTTTTAGGAATCGGAGTTCCTCATCTTCTGGGGTTTCTGGTAGGGTTAGCTTTGTATCAGGGATTGGATGCCTGATTAATCAATCCCTTTTTTGAGTTGGGGTTTCCCTTTGTATCTGGTCGGTGTTGGGTCCTCCCCATGTTTTGGGGCTGGGTTTTCTCCTTTCTTTTCCTTTATTTAATTTTTCTTCCTTTGGCATTAATAAATCGTTATCTTTCAAAAAAAATGGCGGTGACTCATCCACTGTACATGTGGCATATTTTTACAGTAATCTAACCATCCAAATGATCAGCCCCACTGTAGATGGTGTATTTCCTGAAAAACATTGAGTTGGATGATCATAACCATACCAGTTTGCCAATTGAACATGGACAGCTAGTCATTTTACTTTTGACTATCAGTTTGATAGTCATGATTGCATCATTAGAATTGTCACATCAGTGGTTGAGGCCGTGCTCCATCCACAATGGGCCTTGTGTTTTGGCAGTCTAGATTGATATACATGTATCCATGTGTTCGACAGATGAATGGCCACCAGTTAAAAACTGATGGTGAATGCACATGGGAATCTATCTCAGCTGCTCGGCGTTATTTATAACTTTTTAACTTGCTTCACTGTCCAATGGTTCTTCAGTTCTTTCCACAAGCTTCGCAAGAGAATAAGGTGTAAGGTGAAAATATGAGGTTTCAAGAATAAGAAATTTTGGTGTTTTAAACCAGAGGTTTAAAAAAAGGGTATCATTGGGACAATATCGGGGTGTTATGGTGATATTGTTGACGTTTTGGAGATATTTTGAAAATGTCTAGTAAACTGTAAATATCATTTCTGAAAGTACATGGATAAAAATCAAACCTCTATATCTCAAAATGTGAGGCATTTATCACTGTGGGAAGCACTAGGTGCCAATGCTTCATTCCACCCTTCAAGACCCAAACCAAAAAAAGAAGAAAAAAGAAGCCTCCTGAATAATACACCAACTTTGATTTGAACACGTTTGTTTGAGGTTAGTAATCGATACAATACATACCCATTTTCTTTCAAAAGTCCTCCAAAAGCGACACATCTTATCTATCGGAAGAGATATGTTTTACGTTTAGCCTTTAGGTAATGTTTTCAGTATCGTTATCATGTAATGTATGACACCCTTGGGATACGGATTCATATCGGTTATCGCATGGGATATATCAGTTGTATTGCATAATTTCTCACTGTTGTTGAGAAACATTGGGAAATTGGTTAAATTTGTCAATAAAACTTCATGGATTGTTAAAAAAAGAACACCAATACATTTAGAAATTAAAAGAAAAAAAAATCACAAAAATAAGTGCGCATAATTGGCTTCCTTTGTATAGGGTCCTCAACTATCGGTTGTTTGACTAAACTGATGCAACTATATTCAAAGCCAATTTGATGCAGGACATGAAATTTAAATATGATATGCAAGATTTCAGGCTTAGATCATACTAATTTAGAACAATCACATAATAATTCCACATCCCACACAAAAGCTCAAACATTCAAGTAAAGGGGAATCTGCATGGGTCCAGGCCTACACAGGCTAGGACTGGATCAATAAAATTATGGACCAAACGATGCTTAAAGGGAAATAGAATTCAGCCACACATGCACAGCAATCAGTCCCTAATCCAAGGGATATCTCAATTTCAATTTAAGGAATCCTAGAGTGACAAAAGGCGCAAATAAGTTAGGGATAATGCAATCTAGGGTTAGGGTTATGAAAAACTAGTGTAAAAGGGGAAAATAGGAAGAAAACTTGAATCAAACGACAACTTCCGCGTGCGGACTGCAGCCCGAACCTGTCGCACGTGCGCAGGAGGCTGGCCGCACGTGCGTTGGGGTTCGAATCCCAAAACAGCCTTCTAGGCTTTGGTCGGCCAGGGGGGACTACAAACCCTCCAAATTTCGTGGCTATCCGATGTGCGGTCGGGGCGCAGTGCTCCGTCGAAGTTTCGGCCCTCCTGCAGAGCCAGATTCTGGAAACTGGCTGTAGGGAGATGAATGATTGCAAAACAGACGGATTTGATGCGAGGATGATCGTAGAATGAGAGAAATATGGATGATATGAGATGGGGGCGGATTGGGATAGACGTGGCTTCGCACCATGGTAGTTAGCCCTTCGAAAAGGGAGGGCTTCGCACCCACTTGAATTTTTTCTACAACTCAGAAACTTAGAAAGCAGAAAAAACACGCAGGAATTATTTATTCAACTTCAATGAATCAAAAGAACTACGAGGGGTGCCTATTTATAAGAAAAACTTATACTCTAAAACTTGTGCCTTGTGCGCAACTTATTACTTAGCGATGAAGTAAACCAAAGTAAAAACTAATCAAAGAAATCTAAAGCATTCATGATGTTCTAAATAACATAAATAAGCAAAACCTAAAATATGAACTTAATCTGACTAGTGGGCCATGATCATGAGATCCCATGATGGGCTTTACTTGACTATCGGGCCCACTCTCTTGAACAAAAACTCCGTCTTCTAACTAGGAGGCCTTCCTTGGACGTCGTCATCGAGCCAGATTAATGGTGGGGCCCTCCTTTTCCTTGCGTACATGCGTAGGGGGGCCGGCGTGCGTGCGCATGTGCACGTGATGTCCCCATCACAATTCATAAAATTTATAAATGTAAGATGACACGTATGGAAACACAATCATTACATTCAAAATCAAAAGAAGTAGAAAACTAGAAATATACTTGTGGATTTCGAAAAAAAATAATTTTTCCCCAAATTACCTAGAATATGTAGATCTTATATACATGTTTGATATTGTGTTTAGACATTAAGATTGCAACCGATTTGGGAAATTTTGATTTTTTCGCAAAATTTCACAACTCGGCCCATCTCTTTCAAATCTCGAAATTGAAGCTCAAAATTCATAATTTTTCATGCAAAACATGAGGAATCATGGATTTCTTACCATTCGACACTATTTATAACGTAGAAAAACAGGAAATAAAAAGAATTATCAAAACTAAAAAATACGCATCTTTTATAATCCAGCCTCAAGAAGTTTCCAATTGCTGTTTTGGAGAAATTTCGAAGATTTTCTTCTAACAAACTAGAGTGGACTCACCTTATAATGAACTAGGAAGAAGGTTTTTTTTTTTTTGAAACAGTGCCAATTTCCTTTTATCCCTTCTGATATCACACTTAGTATTGATATATTCTATGATATAATAAGAATATATAAAGGGGGAGTGGATATATCGCATGATATCGCGATATCCAAGATATATTGCACGATACCATGAAAAATGGATATTAAAATTAGGTTTCGTATCGCCCAGATATATCGTGGGATGTATCGGTGATATCTCAGGATACTGAAAACACAGGTTTTTAGGAATTCAACGAAGACATGCCATTCTATGAAAAACAAATGAGCAACATGTCCGGCATCCAAGTTTTTCGACAGGGAAATAAGTACATAGTCAGTTTATTCAGTAGAGTGTGTCCTGCAGTTTGGCAACTAGGTGTTAATCAATAGAGAGGTCATTTCAACATGCAACGACTGGATAAATAACTGGCATCCAGTTCTAATCCAGGATAAGAATTTGGACTGCTCACTTTCATTTGGTGATGCTATTCTGGCTTTAATGTTTTCTAAAGGAGTTTTTCTTTTATCCTGTCAAAATAACTTGGGAGTTGTTCACTAGCCTCGTACAAAAATTGTTCTCACATTATCTTGTCTTGAAAAATTTTCAGACATTGTGGTCGGTGTGAATTATTGTTTCTTGATGTTGGGTTATTTCTCACTAAAAACCCTGAAGAGTGCTTATGATGGTTCTCCCAAAATTGATATTCTGTTGATTTCTTTGATATTTTTTGTATATCCCATTCCACAGGGAAATGCTAGAAGGTTATTAGATAAACGCTGCGATGGGAACAGTCTTCTTGGAAAAATTACTAAATTAGGGCTTGCACCTGTACTTTGGTGTATGATTATAGTTCTGCTCGCTATCTATGTTCATTCAGTCATCACAGGTATATTCCTGTCTTTGCATGTTGGAATTTTTACATCTCCTGTCATGGCATTATATTTGTTGCCGTTATCTATTTCTCTCTCTGTTTTTTTTTTTTTGGGTGGGTTAGTGGTAACCTGTTTCTTACTTGGTCTGCAGCATCGTATCTGTCGAAGTTAACTGCTGCATTTGGACTTTTTGCATGGTCGGGTGTTTTCCTTGCATCTGCTGGGCTAGTAATGTTTTATAGGTGTAGCAGGTACAGCCTATAGACCTCTTGTTATTTTGTAACTTAGGAATTTGATTCTGCTTATTTATAGATGTCCATGCATATGAATTTGATCGGATTTAAAATATTGGTTGTTGTTTTGCATGATGTGAAAAGATTGAAACTGAAATCCCAGACTGTTTGTGTTTCCTTCTTAAACAGAAAGGAAATGGAAAAACTGTATAAAGATAGTTTGGGCATCATCACCTTTATATCGCATTAAAGGAAACGTTCTAGAGATTCATCTTAGTGCACAATGAAACAGGGTAAAACAGGGACAAAGCTCATCGATTCCAGAACCAAAAAACTCAGACATGCAGTGAGTGCAGTAAGTTTTGGATGAGTTTGCACCACTTCTTCTCAATGACAATGGTCTTACGGTCACATTCATTTAAAGTGACCAAGATAAATAATGCATCCTACCAGATCCTCCAAAATAAAGTATGACACTTCGATTGAGGTTTATCATTTTGGATGAGAACCATCATAAAGAACAAAGAAATGCTTTAAGGGATGCTTAGTAAACTATTCCTATTGGATAAAGGAGATGTTCTGTATAATCTACTGTGAGAGTCATCTGCCTTGTAGGACCTCTCTCTCTCTCTGTTTAAGAAAGGGTGTCTGTCGTCTTTGTTTTGCTACTTAAACCGTTAAACGGTTAAAGCAATGTCTTGCATCATGAGCAGTATCAGTATCCCAAGACCTTTGTAATCTTCTTTCTTTGTTTGGGTTGCAAATTTTTCCTCGCCTAAGTTTTTGCTTGGGCAGGCTCTCTTAATAAACTTTTGTCACCTTTCAAAAAATAAAAATAAAATCAGTATCCTATGACCAGCATAGATGTCTTAACATCAGGGAACATGACATGCTTTAGTACATTTGTTGAAAGGAATGCGAGTGTCAGCAAGATAATGTATAACTAGTAAAGAAACCATTTGAGAGGATTTTCGAATGCTTTCTCAGTTACCGATTATTAAGCACTGAGTTGTCACTGGAAGTTAGAAACATTTATCATATTCATCTTTTCATATATGCATTATTATGTGAATTCATATATACTGAAAAGTCTGCTGTTTGTCACTTACCATGAAAATGTCTCTCTTTTATTTTTATTTTTTTGTATTTTTCTTTCTTTCTTTCTTTTTCTTTTCTCCTATATTCTAAGTTAATTATTCAAAAAAAAAAAAAAAACTGGTATTCCAAGTTGTCATTATCAATTGGCTAACTCTAGGCTGCCAGGGTTTGCCAAGTCCATTCTGTTAGATGCATCTCTAGATCCCAGCCAGTGTTCGAGTTGTCGGTATCGCTACAAGTTTCGTTGGCATGAGATAAAGATATTATTTCGTTATTGCTGATAATATCGCCGATAACCGGAAATGCAGGGAAAAAGGAGGAAACATGGGGAAAATGGTGGATTTTTTCCGTGAAACTCCAAGACATGCCTAAATACACATTTGCATATTTAGGAATAAAAAAATTACAAAAAGAATGCATTACATAATAAGTTTTCATTTAATGGGGCCCATTTTAATGTGTTGTATATCCACTCCATCCATCTATTTTTTTGGGATCATTTTATTGCACAATCCCACAAATGAAGCTGATCCCAATCTTATGTGGACCATACCATAGGAAACAATGGCGATTGACCAGTGAAAACTTATGGTGGGCTACATAAGGTTTGGATGGTCAATAAAACAATATGGTGGACCCTAGCAGGTTTTCCAAAGATAGGGATGTGGGTGGGACCCTGACCATGGGCCCACCTCGATGTATGCATTGTATATCTACACGGTCCATCCTTTTTGCCAACTCATTTGAGTGCACGGGCCCAATAATGAAGCAGATCCAAATCTCAGGTGGACCACGCCGCGAGAAAAACATACATATGAGCTTGATCCAAAACTTTTGTGGCCCCTGAGAGGTTTTTAGCACTAGGTGGTCAGTCCCCACAATTTCTTGTGGTGATGTTCACTTGAGCATTTGATTTGTCTCATTTTTGGGCTCATCACCTAAAATAATTTTTCAATGTGGATGGACAATGTGGATAAACAAACATACATCACGGTGGGCCCCACAGCTAGGTGCTACTGGAGTAGTACCCAATCAACTTCCCTTTGGCAATTCGTGGGTGGGCGTGGATTGCTTACTAATGCTGGTAGTAAAGAGATGGTTACTGGACAGTGCTCCCTGGGCCCACCATGATATATGTGTTTTATCCACGCCTAGAGCTGTACACGAGTTGAACCGAGTCAAGCTTGGCACGACCAGTAGCTGACCCTAGCTCAAACTCGGCTTGGCTCAATCCTATAGCCCGACTGGCCAACTCAACTTCGTTTGGTTAGCAGCTCAAGCCAATTCAAGCCAAGTTCGAGCTTGTGCGACATTTTCTCAAACACACGGAGTGCACCTTCAATTTCTCACAGTATGCAAAACAGCAACAACAATTTACAGGTATTTCATCAAACACTTGATAGGCAACATCAAAATCAAAATACAAGGGTAGTTTTATCATGTACTTTTTTTTTTGTAGTGATTTGTTTCGTATCATACCTTCCTTGCCACTAGCCGATCCTACGGAGAATGTATGCACCCGAAACAACACTTTAATGAGTCATTTCATCAAACACTTGGTGAGCAACATCAATATCAAAATAACTGAGTCACTGAACTGATTCGATCTGAGTTCGATTCGAGCTCGGACAAGCTCGAACTCAACTCGAAATTTTTTCGAGCTCCAAAAATCAGCTCGAACTCAGTTTCAAACCGAGTCAAATCGAGCTTTTTTTAGTCGAGTCGAGCAAGTTAACTGAGCTAACTCGGTTCGTGTACAACTCTGTCCACGCTGTCCATCTATTTTTATAGATCATGCTATGTCTTGGGCCCAAAAATAAGATAGATCCACTTTTGAAGTGGACCACACCACAAGAAATAGTGGTGACTAAACGCTCACCATTTCAAACATCCTAGGGCCCACTGTAATTTTTATTTGCCATCTATCCTGTTGATTGGTTGTAAAGTCGTGGACAAAAGGAAAAAAACAAATATCCGCTTCATCCAAAACTTTTGTGACCCCAAAAGAAGTTTTTAATGGTGGGCATTCAATCACCATTGAATCTTATGGTGTGCTCCACATGAGACTAGGATCTACCTAATTTTTTGGCTCATTGCCTAAAATGATCTGAAAAAAATGAATGAACAACGTGGATAGAGCACAAACATCATGGTGGGTCCCACAGAGCATCATCTAGTATCTACGGGTTAACGGTGTTAGTGGGTAATCAACATCCTTCGGTGTTCGACTCATACCACACCAATACATAAGGTGTGGGGCCCACTGTCATCCTTTTGATAAATCCACCCCATTCATTTGTTTCACCATATCATTTTAATACATGGTCCCAAAAATGAGGTAGATCCAAATCTCAAGTGGACCACACCAAATGAGTGGTGATTGAATCCCAACATTAAAAACTTATTAGGGGCCATGCATATTTTCGATCAAGCTAATAATTGTGTTTTCGCTTCATCTTGGTCTTGAGTGACCTAATTAAGAGGTTGGATGGCAAAAAAACATTACAGTGGGTCCCACAGAGCACCGAGCTTTCGAAAGAAGTCGCACATGTGCGACTTGGTCGGGAAGTGGTATGCTAGGCTTATTGACTAAACTCCGTGGGGCCCATTGTGATTTATGTATTTTATCCACTCTGTCCATCCATTTTACCAGATAATTTTAGGGCTTCATCCTAAAACTGAAGCATACCCAAAGCTCAAGTGGACCACACCACAGGAAACAATGAGAATTGAACGTATAGTATTGATGATTTCTTAGGGGCCATAGAAGCTTTGAATCAAGCTAATTTTTTGTGTCTTACCTTCATCCATCTCTGTGTGAACTTATGAACAGGTTTGATGACAAATAAACATCAATTTGGGCCCTAGGAAGGTTTCAATAGTGGAAATCATTATTCTCACTGTTTCTTGTGGTGTGGTTCACTTGAGCTTTGGATATACTTCAATTTTGGGATTAACCCCTAAAATGAGTTGGAAAAACGAATGGACGACATGGAAAACAACATATATTCGCATTGGGCCCAGAGAGTTTACTCAGTATGATAAAGCGTACGAGTTACTTGGTACACAACTTCTTTTACTTGGAAGGCTTGAAGTATATAAAAAAAAAAAAAAAAAATTTCGGAGCGAGAGGGTTTCTTGCCGAGGGTTTCAAAACCCTAAATCAGACCTAAATCTAGAGGAAATCTTGTAAAATTTCAGATTTTTTGTCGAAATTGTGACATCGATCTTCCAATCAAATAAAAGGGGGAAATTTTGAGGTTTTTCTTACCTACCAACGATGTCGATCGAGGCCAAAGGGATTTTATTCTTTCGAGTTCCAATTAAGTACGAAAATAGCAAAATTGAAGTTTTTTTTTTTTTTTTTTCAAGCACGCTGATATTCTCATGGAGAACCCATTTTTATTGATGATATCGAAAATTTCGCCGATATTCTGTAAAGAAACGAAAACTTGGGGTTTCAGTGTCGCCAGTGCAGCGACACCGATGTTATCGACAAATTGTCGACAACACGAACATTGATCCTAGCCCTACCTTGGGCAGAATTGGCAAGTGTGTTGCTGACCCAACTGGCGCAGGCTGTGGATAAAGGTAGATCTTTTATCAAGGGTTTCAATTTTCTTACATGGAGAAAGAAGGTAATGAGGATAACCAGGTTAGGGGCTTTTAGGGAGGAAGCGAAGGCTGAAATTTGGGATTTCAATCCCCTTCTCATTTTTTTTATGTTCTGACATTCTAAGGCATTGTCAACAGACCTAGTTTGACCATTGCTTGGTTTTACCAGGTGGTTTGTTAGATGTGGCTCTAGGTACAAGCCCAACCTGGGGCAAACATGGCAAGCATAAGGCTAACTCAATTTGGCCTAGGTTGTGGATAGATGTAGGTTTTGGTTAGAGTTCTAATTTTCTAATGTAGGGAAGAAGGAAAATAAGACAGGATTACTGGATCAAGACTTTTAGGCAGGGAGGGTGAGAGGGTCAGTTTTGGGAGAAACTAATCCCCCAAATACATGGTGTTGATTTTAGAGTACAAAATAGGTGGTATTTATCTACCATGGCCACGATTCTCAAGGAGTAAATAACTTCGGAGATATAGGGAAATATATGTAATTGTTCGCGTGCGTGCATTATCCATGTACTCATGTGGAGCACTGGATCATGGATGCATGTTTCTCTCACGTTAATATGCGCGCGCATGTGTGTTAGTCTTTTCGACTATCACATAACACTCTTGTCTCCTTTCTTCTCCTCTCCCTCTTTCGTCCTCTCCTCTTTATCTCCATCTCACCACTTTCTACTTGGTATCAGAAAAGGTTTTCTGACATGATCCTAGTCTACGATAGTGAGGCCCACTACTGATGTCATCTTACCGTATGGATGATGTTAGCAGGGTACAACCGGAGTGAACATCTGAAATAGGAAAGTATGGGATCTGGAAGTGGATGATTTTAGAAGATTTGTGGTGATTTTTTTGGGATTTTTTGACAAGTTTTTCGACGGTTTCACGTAAAAATAAAAATAAGGAAAAAGGTCTAGATTTCAGTTTTCTTGTTGTAATGTTTTTTTGAGGATTTTTTGTGGAGATTTATCACATGAATTAGATGCGGTTGATCATTAGCAATCACAAAAAACAAAATCTTGAAATTCCGTTGAAAATTTGGGGCACTATGATTTTGTTTTATTTTTTGTGAGAAATAGGTGTCATTGCTAAAATCCTTGCATCGCGTTTTCGTGGGGTGATCGACAATATAATTTTAGAAAGCCAAGGCGCTTTCATGGAAGGTCGTCAAGTTATGAACAACACTCTAATTGTTCACGAATGCATGGATTCTAGATTCAGAGAAAAGGCGGGGATCATATACAAGCTCAACATCAAGGTATCCCAAATCGGATACGTTTCGGCTGTAACAGCTGATACTTATCGGTAACGGTGGTACCCGTTACGCGATATGGGTCTGTATCGGCCGTTCCCAATTTTTGTACCCGTATCACCGACATGGCCAGTCGACCATTCATCTAATCATTATGCCTGCCTCGAAAAAAAAAAAAAAAACTTCCTCTTTTCCTTTCTTTTCTTCTTCTCTTTCTTCTTCTTCTTCTTCTTCTCAGGTAGCTGCGACTGCGGCCTTCTTCCTCCTTTTCTTCTTCTTCTTCTTCTTCTCCTCCTCCTCCTCCTCTCTCTCTCTCTCTCTCTCTCTCTCTCTCTCTCTCTCTCTCTTTCTTTCCCCTCTCCCTTTTTTCTTCTCCTTCTTTCCTCTTTTTTTCTTTTCTGTTTCCCCCTTTTTTTTTTTTTTTCCAAGAGGGCGTACCACACACTAGTCAGTAGGTACGTGTCACACTAAGACGAGCACTGACACTCCTCGAGCTCCGAGTTGTACGAACGGTTCAAAGGAGATCAAAGTTATATGGGCTCCACAGTGATGTATTTATTACATCTACACCGTTCATCTATTTTCAGAGATCATTTTAGATCACTATCCAAAAAATGAATTATATCCCAAGATCATCTGGACCACACCAAAAATAGCAGCGGAGATAATATTTTCGGCTTTAAACAATTCATAGGGCCACAGTAACGTTTATTTTCCATCCAATCTGATCTAATCAGACCCAAGTGGGCCCCACCATGATGTATATATTTTATCCATGTCGTCCATCCATTTTGCCACGTCATTTTAAGTCAGGATCTAAAAAATTAATAATATCCAAATCTCAAGTGGACCACACCATAGGAAATAGTGGTTATAGAATGGTCACCATTAAAAATTTCTTAAGGTCCACTGTGATGTTTATTTTCAATCTAACCTATTAATTGGGTCACACTGACGTGGATGAAGAGAAAACACACATGTTAGCTTGATCTAAAACTTTTGTAGCCCCAATAAATTTTTAATAGTGAACGTTTAATTATTATTGTTTCTTATGGTGTTGTCCACCTGAGCTTTGGATGTGCCTCATTTTTGGGCTCATGCCCTAAAATTATTTGGCAAAATGAATGGACGGTGTGGATATAACACATTCGTCACGGGTGGGGCCCAAAAAATTTTGACACGTGCTACACTTCACAATCCGAGTCCCGCCTAATTTGAGCCTTAAAAAATTGTACACGAGACATATATTAACTTAAAATTTAGCAATTAAATTATGGATTGCAATTGCTAACTCACAATGGCAAAATCAAATTGTTTGAATAGTTTTAATTGTTAATTTGTGGACTTTTATTTTTTAAAATAGGGCATTTCGAGTTTTTTCATGATTCACTATCCAATAAATGTCCACCAATTTATAAGTGGGATAATGACAATAAATTGCATGAATTTGAGGCTGATTTGGTGCATAGATTGGTCCTCCAAGTCAGCCCCAAATTGGCAACGCCATCTACTTGAATTTAATTTCATTTTTTTAAAGAACTATTGGGAGAAATGATATCAAGTTGTTAAGTATATAAATTAGATATTTAGAAAATTAAATATATGAATTTTGTAGTCAAATTCAGGTTATCTGGTTCATAAATTCATCAGACAGTCCGATACAACTTCTCACCAAAGAGTAGACCGTTACACCACCATAAACATGTTCCAATTTATAAATGAATGTATATTTGGAATGCTTAGAACATTCCGCATTTAATCCATATTTTTTTGGCAAAAATTTTTTTTTTGCGCCATTACGCCCCCGTATCCGTATCGGTTTCGGAGGGCACCGTTACGCCAACCGATACCGATATGGGACACCTTGTTCAACATAGAAAAGGCATATGACCATATTGATTGGGAATTCATTGATTATTTGTTAAGAATGGGATGTGGCAAAAAAATGGAGGAGATGGATTTAGAAATGCATTGGGTCAGTGGCGTGTTTTGTGCTTGTTAACGGGTCTCCTAAAGGTTCTTTCAAAACCTCTAGGGGTCTTCGCCAAGGTGACCCGATCTCTCCCTTCTTATTCCTGATAGTGGCAAAAGCTTTTAGTAGGATGCTAGCAAAAGGCCAAGAGACCAATCTTATTAGCGGCTTCTGATTATCCAAGTTGGGGACACCTATCTCTCATCTTCAGTTTGCTAATGACACCATTTTCTGCAATGTCAATCCTATCATGATGGATAACTTGCGGAAGATCGTCTGTTTTGACGCAATTCTGGGTTGAAGGTTAATATGGGCAAAAGTGAGATCTTGGGCATTCATTTACCTCTGGATGAGGCACCTCACTTGGCCTCCAGCTTTGGTTGCAAGGTTGGATCCCTTCCCTCCTATCTAGGCCTTCCTTTATGCATTGGGAAACCTGCCTCTCATCATTAGGATAAGGTGATTGAATGGATTGAAAGGAAATTGTTCAAATTGAAGAGCAGGTACCTATCTCTAGGAGGAAGATTAACTCTAATCAAGACGGCCTTGTCAAATATGTCCCTCTATTTCATGCCTCCCTTTAAGTGCCCATCATCGGTTTTTGGAAGATATTAGAGAAGCTAAGGGGAATTTTTTTTGTGGAAAGGCTCGGAAGAAGGTAACAATTTTCACATTTTGAGATGGGAGGAAGTTTGCAAGCTGCTTAACGGGGGAGGGACTGGTTGGAGGGACCTTTATAACATGAATAGGGACCTTCTTGGAAAGTTGATATGGTGCTTTCAAACGGAGGAAGGGAAGCTTTGGAAGGAAACTATTGCTTCCAAGTATGGTACTCACTTGGGGGGTTGGGAGCTCAATGAATCCTCTTTATAGGGCTTCTATTTCTAACACTTAAAGCGATCATGTTGATCAAGAAAGATGTCAAGAAGGGTATCTCTTTCTCCATTGGTGATGGGACTAGAGTCGGATTTTGGGAGGATGTGTGGTGTCTTGACCTACCTCTAAAACAAGCTCACCCGAATCTAGCTCATCTTGCTCCCTCTCCAGACATCACAGTGGTGGATTGCTTCTCAGTAATGGACTCTAGTGTTTGTTGGATTCCTTGTAGAAGAGTTCTATCTGATTAGGAAATGGGAGAGTTTCTTGCTCTTCAGGATAAGCTCTGCTTCATTTTCCCCCTGGTGTACGATATGGTTTGGAATGCTCACGGGTCAGGGCAATTTTCGGTGAGCTCTTTCCATAGTTTGCTTCGTCCTACTATTGTACAAGGAAGTGGAGGACATGCTTTTCATTTATCGTCTTATGCTATTCTCCCCCCAAGATAGTGGCTTTTACGTGGATAGTGGGAAGAAAGAGAGTCTTAACGATAGATAACTTACAGAAGCGATCTCTCATCATTCCAAATAGATGCTTTTTTTGCCAACAAGTTGAGGAAATTGTTGATCATCTATTCATTTTGTGCCCTTTCACGTCTAAGCTATTCATATGTTATTTCTTCCTTCAATCCATCATGGTCTATGCTAGAGAACGTCAACAATCTTCTTTGGGCTTGGCACAGAGGAGGTTTGGATATCAAGGATGGGGCTCGCTGGCACATATCTCTTTCGGTGGTTTAGTGGGCTGTTTGGGCTGAAAGAAATAGACGGTGCTTTAGAAATGTCTCTTCTTCAATCAATGCAGTTATAACTAATATTTCGACCCTTGTGTTTGAGTGGACTTCTATCCTGTTGAGATTGGCTTGGTCTTTCTTCTTTGCTGTTCTTTTTTCCTTTTCTTGCCAGTTGTTGTTGGCAAGTCTTTGATAAAAAATTCCATTATCCTTAAAAAAGGTGTCATACTATTTTGGATTTTTTTTTCCTGAAATTTCCTTGTGTCTTCATGATCTAATGAGCCGCGAGGCTATAAAATGAGTTGTAGATTCATGTTGAGGATGGTGATTGTGTAGTTAGTGTTCTCCTTCTGTGCTTTGAGGTAAAATGCACACGAATTGTTTGACATAGTGCTCAACCCAACTTGATATGGAGGATTTCTGCAAGCACTGGAGCTTTCATTTTCCATTCACCATTTTTTCTATTATTAGGCCCTTGTCATCAGTTGTGAGTGTAGTTGACTCATGTTATGCAGTGTTTTACACATGCTTTCACATGCTATGGATAGTCCCTTTATCAACCATTGTGAGTGTAGTTGACTCAGATGTTGTGTAGTGTTGCATGTGTATTTGAGAGGATTCTGCATGTGAATGGTGGTTTGGTGGCTCAATGGTTGTCAAGTTTGGTTGGCCTACTATTTGAAGCAAAATATTCGATAACAGTACTAATGGTGGCTATAACGGCTAGTCTTATGGTCGTTATCCTTATAATGTTAAAAATAAAAAAGTAACAAAGAGGAAAATGTATCGGCCTGTTATGGGAACGGCTATTACGCTACCATTTTTTAATACCATGATTTGAAGGGGATTGTTGTAATTTGGCTTCTTCTTCTTCTTTTTCTTTTTTTCCTTTTTTTTTTTTTTTTTTTGAACTTTGTACTTTATTCCTTGCATTAGCTTTTGCTTGGTGGGCTTCTTAATAAAGTAAATTGCGTTGTTGAGAGAGAGAGAGAGAGAGAGAGTGTGCGTGTGTGTGTGGGGCAATATATATGTTGCTCTCAAGTTAATATTTGTGTGCGTGTTAGTCATTTGGCTAACACAACTCTTGTTTCCCTAAACATTCTCTCTCTCTCTCTCTCTCTCTCTCTCTCTCTCTCTCTCTCTCTCTCTCTCTCTCCTCTCTTATCTCTTTCCTTCTCCCTTCTCTCCATCTCCATCCCACCACTTTCTTTTGGATCATGGTCTCTTGCCCTTGATTATCGAGGGAAATACAGCTACTGTCACCGAATGGGCTTTATCCGTTTGTGTTACTTGGGAAGTGGCAAATATTGTGGATAGAATGTGAAACATTTGCCTCTAGCTGATGATATGGCGAATGCAAGAATTGACAGAGATGCTTTATTGATTTCTATTAGGAATTAGGATCATGGTTTCAAGGCCTTATGTTTGTATTGCTTGCTTTTGGATGGTATTTTCGTAAGTGTGGCCTCTGGTATCTTGTATCAGTTTTCTTTCTTTTAATAAAGTTTGAAGACATTCATCAAAAAAGAAGAAAAAGGAAAAATAAAATAAAATGGCATTGAGTACATAAAAAGGAATGAAGAGAACCCAATTTCCTAATCACATTGCATCGAGTAGATAAAAGAGGAATGCGAAAAAGAATTCTCTCCAAGTATTTAATTTTGGTATGCATTATATTTTGGCACGTTGCATTGGGCATTCCTTGCTGCTTGTTCACATATATGTATTTAGTTAAATAATAATTTGTTGCTTTAGATTGCCAACACTATATTATAATATTTGTAGGTGTTGCGGAGTTGCATCTCACTGGCTGACAATTCTCTGGGTTTGTTTTTTTTTCTTTTTTCTTTTTGCTTATAGGAAGGATCCTGGTTACATCAAAATGAATTTGCATGATTCCCAAAATCTGAAAGATGACGTGAGTTGTAACCTTCCCCACCGGTTCTCATTCCATTTTGACATCTTCTTAATCGCACTCTAATGTTGATTGTGAATGCTCTGCATGAAACTTTATTCTTAGCTTGAATAAATTCCTTCAGCCTCAAGTTGTTCAAATGATATTTAGAAAAAAGTTGTCATGTGCTGTTAAGTAGATATTGGATTAGCATCAAAGTGGTATTTTCTTTATTTGCTTGCTTGTCATCATGTTAAGTTCGGGTCATGGTTTTCATTGCTACTTGTAAAATGACACTAAGGTTTTCTGTCTTTTCTTAGTTGGGTCTGGGACAATTCAAATGCATTCACTCATACCAATTTCTTTTTACTATTCTCTTATTCATACATATTTGTTTGAGTAAATTTTATCTTATTGCTTAGCATATTAACCCAATTCTAGTGAACTGGGATCTGTAAAGTGGGGCTCTCCTACTGCAGATCGTTGACACTTTTATATCCTCATTGGGCATAGCTTGTTTCTTTGGCGTTTCCTCTCCATCTTTATTTTGTACCCATGCTTTTACAAGACATCTTACAATGATTTCTTTCCTCCTCCTTTGTCATCATCATTCAATAGGAGCCCTTATTGAAGACAGAGTTGAATAATCCAGCCTTATTGGCTGGGAATTGGTCTCAGCTCTGTGCAACGTGCAAGGTGCCTTTCCCTTCTTACTCATTCTTTTGTACCAGTAGGTTTTAACTAGTTTCATATTTGTTTATCAATTACTGTTTGTACTCATGAATAGGTTCTGATATGTTTGTACTCATGAATAGGTTCTAATCTAGATTCATTTTCATTCTTCAGATCGTCAAGCCTCTTCGCGCAAAGCACTGTTCCACTTGTGATCGTTGCGTTGAGCAGTTTGATCATCACTGTCCTTGGGTATCGAATTGTATTGGCAAGGTAAGTTGATTCTGATAATTTACATCTTACTTAAATCTGTTTTATTTTGTCTGTTGTTTGTCCCCTTGTTTTTGCTATGAGCATCCTGATAGATTTCCTTATATAATCTGTTCAACTACTTACTGGTATATGATTTCAGAGAAACAAGTGGGATTTCTTTATGTTTCTTATTCTTGAAGTGTCTGCAATGCTGGTTACCGGAGCCATAGCTTCCATACGTATGTCTTCTGGAATTGGTTTCCCTTCTTTTAGCCCTTCCTACAGAGTTTTCATTAGCAGCAGTTTTGGCTTCACTTGCCAATTTCCATTAAAGACAATGATTTTTTTTTTTCCCTCCTTGAATGTAGGAATCTTTACAGATCCAATTGCACCAACCTCTTTTGGAGCATGGGCGAACCATGCTAGCACTCATCATACTGGGGCTATGTCATTTCTGATTGTGGATTTTCTTCTTTTCTTTGGCGTTGCTGTCTTAACTATTGTACAAGCTTCACAGGTATGTGGATGAAGTGATTCAAGGCAGTTAGCTACCTCTCTTTGCACTCTCCTTTAATTCAGTTATGCAATCATCTATGTGCTATATTGAATCATTGAATGATGATGATTAACTACGATATCTTGGCATTTGACTTGTGTTCTTGTCAGTAAAGATGGAAGAAAAGATTATGAGGTAACTCGGTTTCAGGAAGGACACATTCAGTGTATTTTGACAGCACATTTAAAATAAATAAATAAATTGAATCCATTGGTTTCTACCTCATATGCTGTTTCCAGATACTCAGATTTATAAAACGAATTTTAAACTGTTGCTCTGATATATATATATATATATATATATATATATATATATATATATATATATATATTCTTTCTTTCTTTCTTTCTTTTTTTAAAAAACAAAAGAGAAGAAAATTATGTGACAAGTGACACCAGATGCTGGTCGTTCTTGATCTTGTGCCTTAACTCTTACTTGACAAGAGCCATTTTTCCCAGCTTCTTATGTCCATTACTTCAATTATGTTGATATCTTCTTCCATTGGTGAAAGCCACTTTAGCATCCACTCTGCAATTCTCAACCAACTCAAGAAAATACCATCTCCCAGCAATCTTCTCAGATAACCTGGCCTTTATGGGAACCCCTTCCAGTTTGATGTGATTTAATGATGGCCATAGACCAATGCTTAATCTTTCGATACTGCTACCCATATTGCACCCTTAGGATACGAAAACAAACTGGTATTGCATGGGAAATATCAAATATATCAGGGAATGTGTCGCTGTCTAATGGAAAACATGTATCGATATGGATTTCTAACTTGTTTCTACTCAATCTATACAAAAAATGAATATAACAAGCAAAATCAGAAATTTCACTGAACAGTTTCCGGCCAGTTTCTGCTATTTTATATCATGATGTATCCACCCTTACTGTAATTTCTCCTAGAACAACTCAAATAGAGTTGATAAATCCCGCCACAAACAGTTTCCCCCCAAAAAATGTGGGAGAACGTCATTTTTTAGTTTTTAATTTTTTTCTTTCACCAAAACATGCACTGCCTGCGTACTGTTGATATGTATTGATATTATCAACAATACATTGGAAAATACATTAAGGTTTACAGACTTGCAATATATATTGCAAAACATCAACGGATTTTTCTTGATACAGGTGAATTTTACAGTTCCCCTTGTATCTTGTATTACTGAGCTACAATACCAATAGAATTAGCCGATATATTGGCCATGAACACTGCTACAGACTGACAACCTTAGTAAGATTTTCTTTTCAAATGACTGAATGATAGACTGACCATTTAAGGGAAATAGAGGAAAAAGTACAGATTAATTTTTCTTGGAGAATGTTACTAGAGGATATTAAGAAACAGTAGGGCATTATGATCATATTCAACATACGGTTTAAGCAAAATGCTCAACACATTTGATATTTTTGCATAACTATCATTTGTTTCTTGTCATAGTGCACAATTCTAAACATAGTCCTTGGAAATACTCTCTTAACTGGGCATGACCAACACCGCATCATGTTGCTTAACCACTGTCGTGGTTCCATGCTACTGAGGACACCATCATATGGTTTCTACAGCCTTATTTGAAGCAGCGTTTTAAATAGCGGTAGTGTGTTGTGTAGGGGTCAGCCCTCTGTAGCGTGTAGCACCAGCTACATGATACTTCATTTTTTAATTTAAAAATAGGAAAAACATGATAAATAATAAGAGAAAATCAAAAAATATAAAAATGCCTAAAAGATTATTCATTTTTCAAGTATAAGCATTGTTCAAAAAAGTTATTAATTATCACTTATCAATAGCCAATCCAAATATATAAAGTTATAAACGAAATAAAATAATTATCACATCAACTACTTTCTAAGCAAACCACTTTAATTAATAGTCTAATTGAAACTAAAAGTCACAACTCACAGGTATGAAAAAGAAATAAAAATCCCACAGGTTACAACTTAAGAGTATTAAGTACAATACAGATGTAGTCAATACATTCAAATCCCATTTTCTCTTGAGTTTAGTTTTAAAGGTTTTTTAATGTATGAGTTTCACACCAACTTTAACGAAGGATCACCAGCATTTTAAGTGAAAGCAAAAAAAAAAAGAGAGATAGGTTTGATTGTAACTTTACATTTTAAGTTTTTCATGATGTGATGTGAGTTTTACACCAATTTTAACAAACAAAGCTAACAAAAAAAAAAAAAAAAACATTGTAGTGTACATTATAAACGCTACATGCTACATAGCTGTAGCGTACACTATGACCTTTATAGTGTATGCTATAGGGGATTTATGTTATTTAGCTATGCTACGCTATCACTGCACTACAAGCACTATTTGAAGCACTTGTTTGAAGTTTTGGTTATCTAGTATTGTCAAAGACGTTCTGATGAGGATATTTGAGCACCATACCAGAGGAGGGCTGAGTTAGTCTCCTTGTGGCCAGACAACCATTACATGGGGCCCACTTGGCCCAATTCACATTCCTAGCTAGGTTAAAGATCCCACGTGCATGTTCATGCCTTTAGCTTGGTTGAAGATCCCACGTGCATGTTCATGCATCTTCGAAGACCTCACACTGGGAAGATGCAAGAGGGCTGCATATACGAGCTTGATGGACACATCGAACCGTTGGATCGGGTGGACACAATGATCGGACCGTTGGATCATCATCATCGAACATCTTGATCACGGACCCCCATGGGCCATAAAATAGTTTAGTTGTTTAGGTTGTTTACATGCTTCGTTATTCTTAGTATAGCTTATATTTGTATTGAGATTAGGGAGTTATGAACAACTATTAATTTATTAAGCGTCTTTATGTTAGGAATCTTATCTGAGAGCTCCTTCTTGTAAAAAGGTCTTTGTTGATACTATAAAAGAGAAAGGGGGGTGTGTGGAGTCTAAATGCCATTATTTTGATTAAAAAAAGGCTCTATGTTTTCTCTTCTTCACGTGATTTGAAGAATACTCTATGTGATTTGGAGCTCGAGTTTGGTGTGATTCCATTCCCCATTCAATAGAGGTGCGAGGCTTCCATCTATCATCTTCCTTCTCTCTTCCTTTCTATCCGAAGAGGTATTTTCCTAAAAAACTTCATCTCTCTTCTTCCATTCCTATCCAAAACTATCCAAATCACATTTTTCTTCAACTTTTCATCATCCAACTTCAACCCCCAACTGAAATAAACTATTGAGGACCCCAAAACCCTAGCCAATGACCCAGATGTGTGACCGTACAACCACATGTGCAAGCTCCTAGGTTGACCGTACAAACAACCCCTTAATCCCTTGATTTCTCTTCGCTTCCCCCATCAAGACCCTTTGATTTTCCATCCTTAACTATACTTGTAAATCTTCACCCTAGCCCTAGATTCTCTAATTCCCTAAATTTCCCAAATTCTCAAACCCTAAATCTCTAATTTCCTTAATTTACCCAAAATTCCTAGCTTCCCTTCATCTAAAACCTTTAATCCCTACTATCAATACCTAAATCCATCAATCCCCTTAACCAATTCACCCATTTTAGCCATAATTTCATATTTTCCCTAAATCATAAAAACCCCTAATTCCAAAATTTCAAATTCCCATGAACCCTAATTTTTCAAATTTCAAATTATCCCCTTCCTAACCCTAATCATAGATCATACAAGTCAGTCCCTTGAGTGTGGAACGTGCCTATGATAAATTGGAAGTTTTATCCTTCCATCAGGCCTAATTTTAATTGATTTATGTGATTTATTAGCATGTTGGCATGTGATTTAGGTTAAATAAAATTTTATTTCCTATTGTTTACTTTTAATTACGTGGCGGGTTAGCATCTTTTGTTAAATGAATTACTTTATGAACTCTTTAATAATCTTCATGTTGCATGCTAGCATTAAATCATGTGTCCTACATCAAATTTGGTATCAGAGACATAGGTTTAGCATAGGATTTTTGTGTCGCACTTAGGATAGAGTCATATTTAGGGTAGGATTGCCATCTAAGGTTGTTACAACATACATTACATATAAAATCTATGTTCATTTTGCTTAATTTTGTTCTTAGTTTTGGAATGTCCCCTTGCTGAATTTTCAGATTGAGTTCTCCACATTACCATTGTTGAAGTTTCAACGTAGTAATCTCAGGTTGTTGCCTTGCTGAATTTTCAGTTTGTAGTTTTCAGATTACACTCTTGCTGAATTTTCAGCTTGGTACTCTCAGATTCCTGCTGAATTTTCAGCTTAGTATTTTAGGTTAATGGCTTGCTGATTTTTCAGATTAGTGTCCCTAGCGTGTCCAACTTGATTTCTAGGTCAGTTTTGTGTTTGTCATAACATTACCCTAGGATTTAGGTTTTCTCCTAAGAGTTACCCCGTGTATGCCCACTCGTTTAGGACGTGGTTTTGGCCTACATCCCACTATGAATCTAGAACAAATTGCCGATGCCCTTAATGCTATTAACAACAGTCTGACGGATTGAAGTGCACAATAGGACCAATGCGCATGTCAATCAGCTTGAAGCCTCCCTTTAGGCGAACCCCAACAATGGGGAAGATGTCCAATCACAAGTCAGGGATCAAATTAAAGGAGTTGAGACCGTGCCACTTGCAATTGTTAGCCGCGCCTTAAGCCAAATTGTAGAAAGTGATGATTGACACAGGAATTCAGTTTTTCACACTTATGCCAAGTGTGGCGGTAAAAACTGTAAGGTGATCATTGATAGTGACAGTTACACCAATGTGGTCTCTGCTAGCACCGTGGACTATTTAGGTATCCTAGTCGTTCCTCGCCCTCAGCCTTATCGAGTCTTATGGGTTAATGTATCTTCGATTCCAATTTCTCAGTGTTGTTCCATTCCCATCCAGTTTGGTTCCTATACAGACACGTTGTGGTGTGATGTTTTGCCTATAGATATAAGCCACATCATTTTGGGCAGGCCTTAGTTGTATGCCAGGATTCTCTATGAAGGCATAAGGATTGTCTTGATTCTCTTGAAGCCTCTCCCGCCCAAAAGCACCTCGGAAAAGGAGGACGTCAAGAAACATGATCCTAAAAATGTGACGAAATTTTAGCTTGATTCTCTTCTTATAGTTAATGCTGGAGAGTCTGAAAGAGAGACTAAAACTGATTTGACAGTATATGTTCACGTGGCAAATGAGATCACGCCTAGGGTTATTATGGAGATGCCACTTGAGATTACACCTGAGTGTGATGTAGAGTTACCACTTGAGGTGAGTCCGGTATTGGAAGAGTTTAGTGTTATTATTTCAGAGGATATACCAGATGGGCTTACACCCATGTGGGACATTCACACATTGACTCTACCAAACCTTCGTCATGATCAATTGAGTCCCGGGGAGGAAGTGAATATGGAAAGACAAGTAGATGAGCCTAGGTCCCCTATAGATTGCATTCCCATGTCAGTGTTCCATAGGCCTTAAGAGTCTTCACATGCATCTACACGACATATACATGACTATGTGGAGATTAGAAAAGGAATCAATAAAAGTAATGAAACATATGAACTGATTGCTGACTCATGCCATAGGTTTAAAGAGTTTGTTGTGGGTAATGAAGTTAAGATTATAATATGTCCATAAAGGTTTCCATTGGGAACCATAAAAAAATTACAATCCTATAGTGCTGGACCTTATAAAATCTTGAAAAGACTCGGTCCGAATGCTTACTTGATGTATCTTCCACCTAACATGGGTATCAGTTCCACATTTAATGTAGACAATCTTGTACCGTTTCATCGACTTTCCCCTAACCCTCACATGAACTTTGATGATGATCCCCCTGACCATTCCCTTTACCACCCGTTTCATCCATACATACGAGAAGAGTAAAGATAGAGGATATCTTAGATGAAGAAGCGGTTTCCACACGACATGGAGGTTTACCAGGAGTACCTAGTCAAGTGGAAGGGCAGACTAAAGTCAGATAGTACGTGAATCACATAGGCAGAGCTTTAATGACGAGAATCGAATTTTCTCGAGCATCACCGCAACTTTATTTCGCTAGAGGCGAAATCTCTCCAGCTTAGGGGAATTGATGAGGACATCCAGGCACCATACCGGATGAGAGTTGAGCCAGTCTCCTTATGGCTAGACAACCATTACATGGGGCTCACTTGGCCCAATTCACATTCCTAGCCACATTGAAGATCGCACACTGGGAAGATGCACGTATGTTGTATATACGAGCTTGATGGATTCATCGGACCGTTGGATCGCGTGGACATGATGATTGGACCGTTGGATCATAACCATCAAACATCTTGATCGTGGACCCCCATGGGCTACGAAATAGTTTAATTGTTTAGATTGTTTACATATTTCATTATTTTTTGTCTAGCTTATATTTGCGTTGAAATTAGGGAGTTAGGAACAACTTTTAATTTATTAAGCGTCTTTATGTCGAGAATCTTATCTGAGAGCGTCTTTTTGTAAAAGGTATTTTCTGAGACTGAAAGAGAAATGAGAGTGTGTGGAGCCCTAATGCCATTATTTTGAAAACAAAAAGCTCCGTGTCTTCTCTTCTTCATGTGATTTAAAGAATACTTCATGTGATTTGGAGCTTGGGTGTGGTGTGATTCCATTCCCCATTCAACGTGAGGCTTCCATCTATCATCTTTCTTCTCTCTTCCTTTCTATCCAAAAAGATGTATTTCTCTAAAAAACGTCATCTCTCTTCTTCCCTTATCCAAAACCATCCAAATCATCTTTTCTTCAATTTTTCATTATCCAACTTCAACCCTCAACTGAAATCAACCATTGAGGACCTCAAAACCCTAGCCAATGATCCACACGTGTGACTGTATGGCCACATGTGCGTGCCCTTAGGCTGACCATACAAACAACCCCTCAATCTCTTAATTTCCCATTGCTTACCCCATCAAAACCCTTTGATTCTCCATTCTTAACTCTACCTATAAACCTCGACCCTAGCCCTAAATTATCCAATTATCTAATTTCCTTAAATTTCCAAACTCTAAATCTCTAATTTCCTTAATTGACCCAAAATCCCTAACTTCCCTTCATCCAAAACCGTAATTCCCCTCTACCAATACCTAAATCCATCAATCCCCTTAACCAATTCACCCAACTTAGCCATAACTTCATCTTTTCCCCAAATCCTAAAAACCCCTAATTTTAAAATCCTAAGAATCCCTAATTGTATAATCCCCGATTCCCGTGAACCCTAATTTTTCAAATTTCAGATTTTTCCCTTCCTAATTTCAAAATCTTAAGAATCCCTAATTGTAAAATCCCCAATTCCCATGAACCCTAATTTTTCAAATTTCAGATTTTTCCCTTCCTAACTCTAATCATAGAACTTACAAGTCAGTCTCTTGAGTGTGGAACATGCCTATGCTAAATTGGAAGTTCTATCCTTCTATCGGGCCTAGTTTTAATTGATTTATGTGATTTCTTAGCATGTGGGCATGTGGTTTAGGTTAAATAAGATTTTATTTCCCATTGTTTACTCTTAATTACGTGGTGGGTTATCATCTTTTGTTTATTGAATTACTTTATGGACTCTTTCATAATCTCCACGTTGCATGCTAGCATTAAATCATGTGTCCTGCATCACATTCCAAACACACTGCTAGGCATTTTGGAGTAGTTGTGCCTTGCCTGGACTCTTGGTGAAACAACGACACCAAAGCATGCACCCAGGTGCGCCTTTGGCATAGTTGGGTGGGTGTCTCAAAAGTGTGCGCGTGCATGCCTTTTTTTTGGAGATGTGGGAGCACACCACCTGAAAATTTATTGATATTGGAAAAGGGCTGCCCGTCCATTTGGGTGGGCCTGACGAAAGGGTCTAGGTCATACCAATCACATAAACCAAGCTGAAACAAAGACTAAATACAGACTAGCCTCATCTAACACAAGACAAAACAACCTCCCCAATCATACAGAACCAGCCCCAATGGACAAAGCACACCTGCTTCTGTTGCCTCTGAGGACCCTGAGCAGGACAACAACATTCCTCATGGACCTGCCACAACTGTGACAACCATGCTCTGCTGCTGAGGGAGGGAGCTCCAACACCAAATCCCCCACAGCGGGCTCGTTTATTGAGGGTGGGGAACATCCTTGCATCTGATTCAGCATACACAACCACCCCAAGAGTCGGCTTTATGACTGCCACCCAGACCAACCATCACACGTACAACAACCCAACATCCAAGTCCATACCCAATCTACATAACAGCCCATCTTCCCATTTTGTTCTCATCTAAGACCATGTAAACGGCTGTTGCTACTGAAGAGGACATGCGACCAGACAGCAACCCACCACACGAAGTTGATGCTTCAGGGGATGGGATCAAATAAGGGGGTTCTAAGCCTTTCTTTAACAAATTTTCTTCATTTAAAAAAAAAAAAAAAAAAAATAAGATTAAACCTTAAGATTCTATTCTGCTAAATTTTGTATATTTTCATGAATTTAGGGGATCTTTTTCATCGTGATTTCTTTCCTCTAATAGGGTGTTAAGGTCACCATAATGAACTTGTTGAAAGCAATTAGAGTTTCCATTGGTTTCGTGCAATGATTGCAAATGAATTGGGGATTTAGAAAATTTGGATTTTAGGATTCGGAAAATTTATGGATTTTGGCAAATTTGTGCTTTTGGATTGGTGAATTTGGTGAAGTTGGGGAAAATGGGAAATTTAGGATTAGATTTGGGTTCTTGGTGGGAAAATAGAGTGGAATCTGGTGTGCAAAAGAAATTTACAAGATTGGGAGATTGAAGAGTACATGGCCCTCCTTGACTGCATTTATAGAAGCAAGTCAGATCAGCTCAGTGCAAACAAATTAGTCTGGAGGGTCGACAAATCTAGTAAATTTTCGGTAAAGTCATTATACAACTTTTTGGGCAGCGATTCTTCTTCCAAAGAAGAACCCTTGGCAAATTAGATTTGGAGATATCTTGTCCCTCCTAAGATTGCATCCTTTGGATGCCTGGTTGGAAAGAAGGTTCTCATGGTCGACAATTTGAGAAAAATGGGATGATTGTAGTTAATGCGTGTCTATGCTGCATGGCGGACGAAGAATCGGTCGATCATCTCTTTGTTCGTAGTGCCTTTATCAACCAAATCTGGTTTAAAATTTTAAGCCCCTTTGGAATCAATTGATCTTTCTCCGACACGGGAGGTCAGCTTCTAAAGGCTTGGCATGGTGTTAGATTAGGCAAGCATAGGACTTCGTTATGGAGAATGGCTCTTCTGGCTGTTTGGTGGTTTGTATGGGAAGAAAGAAATGAGAGATGCTTCAGAGATGATTCCAATTCGTTGGAATCCATAGTTCGTAAAGCAGTTAATGGTAGGGTGGGCTTCAAATGTAGATAATCTAAAGGGCTGTAATTTTCTCTTTCTTGGAGCTTAGGTGGTCTGCTTCCTCAGTGGCCCCGCTCTCTCTGTCGTTTCCCCTTTTTTAGCCTTTTAATATAAATCTCGAGATCTTTCGAAAAAAGGATTAGATTTGGACAATAGGGAAATTAGAATTTAGAATCGAGGCAGTATAGGAAAAATTGGGGATAAGGGGTTTTGGGCTAAAGAGTAATTGAATGGTATTGACTTCGATTGATTATTATTATTATTTTAAAATCAACTTGTATTTACAACTAATTAAATACTGATATTAATAATATAAAATTAAAAATTGCATATTGATGCAGGACACATGATTTAATGCTAACATACAATGTGGAGATTATGAAAGAGTTCATAAAGTGATTCAATTAACAAAAGATGTTAATCCACCAAGTAATTAAGAGTAAACAATAGGAAATAAAATTTGATTTGACCTAAATCACATACCTGCATGTTAATCACGTAAATCAATTAAAACTAGGACCGATGGAATGATAGAACTTCCAATTTACCATAGGCGCGTTCCACACTAAAGGGAATGACTAGTAGGTTTTATGATTAGGGTTAGGAAGGGGAAAATCTGAAATTTCTAAAATTAGTGTTCATGGGAATTGGGGATTTTGGAATGAGGGTTTTTAGAAGCTGGGAAAAATAGAAAATTGAATATCTATAGTTTAGAATGTTGTAATGGAAGGGAAAAGAGGAAGACAGGAGAAGAAGAAGAATAATACATTGGAATCCACCACCAAACAAGCTTCTACCCTTCCACAATTTAATTGGAAGGGAGGGTTTTTTTTTTTAAAAAAAAAAAAACCTAGAAAATAAAGAGGAAATTTCCTTCACACAAGAGAGTTTCTCTCTTCTTTTTTTCTCAAATCTCCACTAGGGTTGGAACTCCACTCCCCTCATGGTTTTATAATTAAAAAATTCGAAATTGAAATTCAGCATAATTACAACTATGCTACTCACTTAAGTAAAGTGACCCATCATCTAAAATAAGAAAACTAAAACATTTATTATCAATCCCAACCATCAAATAAATCCTAAAAATAACAAAAGACATAGAAAACAAGATCAGAGTCCAAGGGGCCGAGATCAGGAAGATCCGGTGGCCCAATTGTCTGATCGACAAGATCCAATGGTTGGATCGATATAAAATAGAAATCTTATGACTAAAATAGTCTCTTAAGCAACCCACATGCATCATCTCAAACCGGGGTCTTCCTGATGCACGTCCAATGCATGTGGGGTCTTCAAAATGGCCCGACGGGCCTCATTTGGAACTCGTCTCCCATCCACAAAGAAAGTTGTGCTGATGTGGGTGGTCGTCTCCATCTCTGGTACACCCGAGTAGGTCCTCTGATGTCCCCATCACATATCCATCAATCAGATGAGATATCAACAAGTTGAAGCATATCTTGTGGCATGGTGACAAATCACTAATATCTATGACGCAGTAATAAATAATTGGGGTAGATCTTCCAGTTAATAATCTAGTTTGGGGTTTGCTAATTTTACGAACTAGCCCCTGCATGCTCTCAGTCATGTGGCAACATGCTACACCAAGCTATGTATCCGGTAGGCTCCACCTTGTAGCATCGCGGGCTAAAATCCAGTGGGTTTAATCTTTAGGTGGGTAACACACAAGTTGAATCATAATCATCATCATCTAAGCCTTATCCCAACTAATTGGAGTCGGCTACATGAATCCTTTTCTGCCATTCCACTCAATCAAGGGCCATAATTTCAGATCTTAAGGTCATCAAGTCTTTACTTGCTACCTCCACCCACGTCCTTTTGGACCTTCCCCTTACCCTTTTAGAGCCTTCAACTTGTCCGAACTCACTCCTTACCCGGTGCAGTTCTGTCTCTGTTGCAGATTACTAAACCATGTAAGTCTACTTTCCCTCATCTTGTTACCTATGGTGCTACTCCTAAATTCCCTTGAATGCATTCGTTTCTATTTCTATCTTTCCTTGTTGCTCACAAGTTGAACGTGGACCAGTAATGGTTTGACTGTCCATTCCTTTCATATATATGTGGCCCACCCGATGGTTGGACCGGCTTGCTTTTTTGGGCCAGAGCATCTGCAAATTGGGAGCCTCCTGATGCATTCGTCTAATGTGTACCACCCACTGAATGTGTGGCTGCATGTATGTCGGTGTGTGGAGACCTGGATTTAGAATTGACAAAACTCCGCCAGTTTACAGTCAAACAGTAATTTTTCTAAATAGCACTTTCTAGAGCAGTGTCTATCAGAATATGTTCTGGAGAAATGGGGAAGATCAAAGATACAGATGGCAGGTTGGCTTGATTTTTATCATGCAAAAGACTGACTTGGTTGAGGTCCTGTTAGCATAAAATGTTGAATTTATGTTATTTTAGCACCATTTAAAAAATAGTGGTAGCTCTCCAACCATGGACATTTCATGGTTGTGTGGCAATTAAGACCATCCATGTTGCTGAGGTGTATGTGTATCATAAACCAAAATTACACCAAGGGCCTGTTTGATAAGTAGTAATCCATGGAGAATGAAAGGAAAAGTCTAATCATTTTTTTTTTTACCTCTTGTTTGATTTGTAAAGGAAATTATGGATTTCATGGTGTAATGGTTACACTTTTCCACTAAAACACTACTCAAGCACAAGATCTGAGCTGACCCTTGTGAGATGAAATGAAGATTTCTTGCAAATTAAACATACCAGTTAAAATGAAATCCATTTCTCAATAATACGTTGGGAAATAATAACTATGAATTCCTTGTTTTCCCATGGATTCCCACTTATCAAACAGGCCCTAAGAATATAACAGTAACCATCTGATTTTACATTTGAATTTGGACTGCTCACTATTTTACTCCCAACCATCCATTTGATGGCCAGCAATTGGATTGTTAGGATTGCTTGATCATTGTCATTTTTGAGATGTGCTTCGTCTACAATGTGACATGCAATTTGGATGGTCTGGATAGCTACACATCATTTCCACATGTGAGGATTTTTATTTTTATTTTGAATGGTAACTGAAATTTTATTAAACAAACGTCAGGGCTGCAAAAGAATACAACAAAAGAAAACAAACTCTATACGGAAGACCAATCAAGGCCTAACAGATTGCATTCTCTGAGCTTTGGGGGAACAGCCGCCACCATTTTCAAAATGGTGGTGAATTATCATAGAAGCCTAGTCTTGCCCTTCAAAGATACTAATCTGTTGGGAAAATTTAGTTTGTGTAATGTCAGTACAAATGAGCTTGAAAAAGGTCGCTGAAGTTAGAGCTATGACAAAGATAAGCTTTGAACCAAAATGGTAAAGACTCTTTGAGAGTCAACCTTGAACTTGCTGCCCCTGTGCTTGGGCTATTTCTTTGATTCAGAACGAAAACTCTTTCCCGTGACCAGTTTTCATTAGATATTCACAAACATAGCATTGATGTTGATTCCAAGTGCAGGATATTTGCCTTCATTGCTGTCTCAAATGTTTCTCGAAGTGCTCTTTCAACCCAAAATCCTTTTAACTTAGCTCCTTGGTTCACATATACTTGCACGCGCGGGCATGCACACACACAGGGTTTTGCCAACGTCCCAACCTTCACAGGGACATTAGCAGTGTCCCCAAACCTTTTAAATTACACGAGAGTGACCTATTGTCGATCCAAACCATTCACTCATACAACTAGGAGCAAGCCATGGTGCAAAAGTTATGCTAATTGGGTGATCCTAAGCTTCTAATTAATAGCATGAAAATGGACAGTCAAGATTGACAGGAGAAACAAAATAGGTCCAATCATAATCTTGAAACATCTACTAGATAGATCTCACTCTGTATTTCTTATGATTCTAAAGTAATACTTTGATTTGATGATTCAAACCATGTGATTTTTGGCCCGTCAACAACGGACGGTTGTAACAAATTGGCCACATTCAAAGTGTTAGGATCATCTGATCGGCACAAATCTTGCACCATGGCTTGCTCCTAGTTGTATAATAAATGAATGGTTCAGATCGACAATAGGTCACCCCGTGTGCAAGATGTTGCTAATGTCCCCATGAAGGTGCCGATGCACCTCTACCGTATCCAAGGACTTTACAGATGCCATTGCAACTCCACCGTATGCCTGTATGCACACCATGGCCTGAATTATTTACCACGATCGTAGCTATACCCAGAAATCATATGCACTTTGTGCAATAAACTCAAATGTTAACTCTCTCGAGACATTCATCAGCCTCTGCTTTTCTTGCCAAACCTGAACTGAGATTTAGAGTGAAATCTTATCTTCAGCAGAGTTAAAGGACTGATAATGTCTTTCAGTCTGTGCTTAACACATTGGGAAAGAGTACATTATAAGCTATCAATCCACGAGCAATAGCTGTTATTGGACAAGGGTCAGATTGCAGCACTGTGTTTGGATTATGGTATCTCTGTACCCTCCAACAAAAAGATGTGGCTCGTTAGTCTTTTATGACATGATTCTGTAGCTATTAGCAACATGGCTCTTAAATATAGTATGACTTGATATTGCCTTTTGCCTTTTGGCATGAAAGACTGCTAGCATTCATCCTGTCTCAACCACATAAATTTGATTGCTCACAATGGTTTGAAAGCTCTATCTGCAATTTGTTTTTTCAGTTCAATTCCCACTGACTTGGCAATTTATGCATTTTAGAAATACTCATTCAGTTCTCTTTCTTTCCTTGTATAGATTTCCCGCAACATTACCACAAATGAAATGGCAAATGTTATGCGCTATAGCTATCTCAGAGGACCAGGTGGTGGTTTCAGAAATCCATATGATCACGGCATTCGAAAGAACTGCTCTGATTTCTTGATTCATGGCTATAGTGAAGATGTTGAACTACCGATTACTGCTGAGGGAATTGGCATGGTTCAGATGACCAGAAACACAAACTTGCAAAATGGCGAGAGCCACTCTCATCATACCAACGGTAATGGCCACATTTATGTTGATGTGGATTCTAGAAACATGGGACCTCACGGACATGTACATTCCTCTCAATGCAGCCATAACCATGATAAGAAAGACAGGGTCCCTTTGGGCTTGGGTCTTGGGCTTGGACGGAACAATGTTCATCAGCATAGCACCCGTTCTGTTGTAGCCTCGTGATTTGTCATCATATGGTAAGAGGCAATACTGTATCTTTGTAGCTGTAACTGCTTCAAAAGCTTAACATGAGCTCCCTTAGTTCCATTCAATGCAGTTCTGTGCAGTTAGTAATCTTTCTGCATTTTTTGTGTTTTTGTTTGTCTCAGTGTCTAATGTTGGACACTAGCATAGTTCAAAAACCCGAGAACTGAACTCGACTCAACTCAACTCAAAATTTCAAATGACTCGATCCAACTCAACTAGATATTTAATAATTACACTGAAAATGCTACCTATATATATATATATATATATATATATATATATATATATATATATATATATATATATATATATATAAAATAATTAAAATTCTGTATAAAGTAATTTTATCAAAAGCATTTTCATGAAATTGTTGGTTGGCTCCCTGGTTAAGAGTGTTGTCTCATGTTAATGAGGTTGTGGGTTTGACTCCTATCTTCAGCATTTATTTTTCATTAATAAATAATGCTGACTGACAGAGTGACTTGGTTTGAGCCCCCGTGAGTCACGTCAAGTTGATCAAGTGGTTGAGTCGACTCAATGAGTCTTGCCAAATCTGGATCGAGTCAGATCTAGAACTGAGTTTCCAAGAGAGCTTGAAATCTTGTCGAGTTGACTCAGCCGAGTTGAGTTAGTGAGTTTTAGAACAGCACCAGTACTTTGTATTCCTGCAATGATTTCAACAATTGCAGCAATTAAGGATCGTTTTGGATGCAGCAAAAGTTAAAGTCTTGAAAGTTTGTTCTACATAGCAAATCATGGATAACCAGTCTTGCATGTTCTTTGTCAAGTACCCAGGATGTGAAAGGAATATTTACAATATCTTGTGAACTTGTTCATGGGCATGTGTGGCACGTGTAGGCCATTTATAGATTAATGGTGGCATGGTCATGTGGAGGTGCTTGAATTTCAGTATTGGTGCATGTGGCACATATGGGTTAACTTGAAGATGGACTACACTACGTGTTCACATTGACAAATTGGCACTTGTAGGATGTGTAGGGTCCTTGAAGGTTGAATGAATGTTGCATGAGGCACAGGTAGGGTGATTAAGGTTGATAGTGGGGTTTTTGATGCATGTTTAGGAAACAGCATAGGCTAGTCTATGTTATAATGAATTGGAGTCGGGATCCTTTGTTATCGGGTCAACAGGATTTTCCTGTTACCACAGTGGTTTGGCGTCCGAAGCTTTTTATTTATTTATTTTATTTTTCAGTGAGTGTTGATGTGGACCAATGATTTTTAGGGTATTAGGAATTCTCTGTTGACCTGGTAACAGAGGATCCGGACTCAATGAATTGACATACAAGAAATCTTGTCCAACTTTTCTCAAGTACAGGCAATCCTTTTTAAATTAGCATAACCTCATTTCACTTAAAAACTACGTGAGAAAGGATGGTAAAAAAAAAAAAAAAAAAACTAGTTATAGTAAGTTATCAGGTATCAATTATACATTCAAGCGAACCTTATAGTTTGTTCTTGTTATTGCTTTTCAAATTATTATACCAACCCCATGTTATATTTGTAGCCACGTAGGCTTTTGCAGCTTTTATTAAGATTCACCTATTTACGATAATGTAACACCCACAACAATAACTATCGCTGCTGCTAGTATTTATAACGTTACATGTCCTTGGCACCAGCTTACGTACAAAACATAACCATATATATATAGGGAAAAGGTACTATGCGCTCAAGCATAAAGCGGTCGTCCGTGAGGTCGAGTTGTGTGGGCCCCACCGTGATGCCTTTCAAAGATCCACACTATCCACCAGATGCACGAGCCCAGGGTGGGTCCACACGGCCCAAAATCAGCCGTCCACGTAACTCAGGTGGGCTATACCATCGGAAAACACAGGTATACACACAAAAACATGTAAAAGCATTTGGTGGGCCCCACCTGAGTTGTTAATACCACCTGAAACTTGGTCTAAAATTACATCCAAGTGGGACACACATGATGGACGGTGTTGATCATCAAAACACGTCTCGAAAGGTCCCCACAAATGGTTTTGAATGTTTTAATGGTGCACGGCCCCTCTCAACTTCTATACGTGGTGTGGCCCACAAAAGTCACGGATTGACTTGATTTTTAGCCGTGTGGGCTCCCTCTGGAATGGTGCATCTGACTGAGGGGGTAGATTTTCGAACGATATCACGGCGGGGCCCGCATCAACTCGACCTCACGGACGATCGCTTTACGCTCGAGCGCATAGTACCTTTTCCCATATATATATATATATATATATATATATATATATATATATATATATATATATATTGTTAGCTTGTTAGTACACCCGCTGTCAGATCACACTTCACCGTTAGCCACCCACTAGGGAATTGATGCCAAGACCTCAGTGTTGAAATGAGGTATCTTTCACTCAGTTTGCCACTTGAGTTATAACCATATAATATTAACAATAACAATATAAACTACCACTTGTTCTTATGTTCAATTTCATGTAAGACTAGTAGCACATAATAGAAACTACTTCGTGTATTTAAAAATAGTTATATAGAACCTGCAGTAAAGCACCAACTCTAATATGTACCACTTTTTGGTCCCCTTGGGATTGTGGAAGCAAACCTCGAATTTAGATCACATGATAATAAGCAAATGCAAACAACGCATGCATAAGTGCATAAGAATTTTATTTTGTGTGGAAAAACTCTCATGAGAAAAAATTACAGCACAAAGTGACAACGATCACCATGAAAATGAAAAGTGCAAGAGATTAAAGAACTTACAATTTAAAAAACCCTCATTTTCTGATTTCTAAACCCTAGAAACGTTTCAACCCCGATTGAAACACCATAACCTCACAATTACACCCTTATATATAGCATAACGCTCGGAATAGAAAATTAATCTTGCAATTACGCAAAATTGTGCAGGCTGCCGATCTAACCATCGATCGATCGACATCGATCGATTGGTCTTCAATTGAGCGAGCACCACACGTTCGATCACTCGAACATGCTTAAAAGGGTTAAAGATATTACAAGTATTTTCGAATTTTATCGATCGATCGATTGACATGTCCAAAACTAGTTAGAGATCAATCTGTATAATTCAGAGTTCACTCGATTGATCGACTTGGGTGGTCGATTGATCGAACCCCTGATCCATGTACGGATTGGAGACATCTTACAACAATGTCCACCATGGCTTCAATCATCATGAAACACAACTCCAAGCTTCATCTCTACTCGCCTCTATCATAGCTTCATTATCGTTGTTGCTTCCTATGCACATTCCGTCTTCATCAACCTTTCGCCAAACCTAGAGAAGTCAAACAGAATCAGAACTTCTCTGCGGGAACCACTTTTGTAAGCTTGTCTGTCGAATTCACGCTCGTGTGAAACTTCTTGAGAGTAACATCATCTTCCTTAAGCACCTTCATACCGTGCTCGCTCATGTGGCCTAGATGAGCATGCCATAAATGTGCCGATGTGGACTCCGCTACAGACGTTGCAGCTCCACCCGATATGATATTCCTAATCAACTTGTAAAGGTTACCATTCAACTGCGCTTTCATCACCATGAGTGTCCCTTTTGAAGCTTTTAGGACGTGATTGAACCCGGTGAATTTGCACCAAAGTACATTGACAGCTCCCAGAGATATCAGATTCTTCATTAGATCAGGAACGTGTCTAACATCCATCGGGATGCACTTTGTTCCATCAAACATCATTATGCGCACCGTTCTGATTCCGATAACTTTATAGGCAATGTTATTACCCATAAATACATGTCTACCATCATACTGACTGTAACTGGTGAACCAATCTCGCTGAAAAGTCATGTGGTATGAAGCCTCCAAATCCAAAATCCACTCATTGCTAAGATAATTGGATTTAAAGACAGTCAAGACGTCATCACCATCTACCTCTACGCTAGATTTTACCGTGTTAGCCTCCTTAGTGCTTCATTTGATTTTCCTCCTTCTTTCAGTGCTTTTGGATTTCAACAATCCTTCTTCATATGCCCTTATCTCACACATTTCCAGCACTTCATCATCCCTTTGCCCTTAGACTTGGACCGTGATCTTGAGTTTCCATTTTTCCACTCAAAATTCCTTCCCTAGCTACCAACGCATTTATAGATGGCCTCGTGCCGCTGTCCTTCTTTCTCAACATTTTCGAATGAAGGGATGAGATGACAGTCTCAACATCAACAGTCTCTCTACCGTGACACATATTATCTATGAAACTATCATAAGACTCTTAAAGAGAGTTCAACAAAATTAGGGCTTGGTCTTCCTTGCCAATCTTCACTTCTGCACTTGTCAATTTGCAAAGTATCTGATTAAATGCATTGATGTGATCATTAAGATCCGACACTTCCGTTATCTTCAGATTATAGAATTGTTTTTTAAGATACAAACGATTCGACAATGATTTCATCATGTACAAGCTATCTAACTTCTTCCAAAGTCCTGTAATGGTCTTGTGATCAAGGACATTATAAAGGATGTCATCCACCAAATATAGTTGGATCAAGGTTTTCGCCATCTCATCCAATTCTTCCCACATTTTCATCGCTCGTTGACGTTAGACGCTTCTCTATACCAAGGAGTGCATGTTGCAGCCATTGTTGAAGTAAAAGGCCTCTCATCTTCACCTTTCATAGTTTAAAATTATTTTTTCTGATGAACTTCTCTGGTTCATATTTCACGGTTGATCCCTCAATTGTCATGTCTGAAATCCAAACTCAAATTCCCAGCGTTAGTTCTGATATCACTTGTGGGGGACCGATGAAGCCAACTTCGAATTTGGATCACAAGATAATAAGAAAAAGCAAACAAAGCATTCACAAGTACATACAAATTTTACGTGGAAAAAAACCACGGCACAAAGCAACAATGATCACTATGAAAATGAAAAGTACAAGAGATGGAAGAACTTATAATTCAGGAAACACTCATTTTCTCTTCTCCAAACCCTTGAAATGTTAAGCCCCGATTGGAATACCCTAATCCCACAATTACACCCATATATATAACATAACACCGGGAATAGGAAACTAATGGTGCAATTATGCAAAATTACGTGAGCCATCATTCTAACCATCGATCGATTGATATCGATTGAGCGGTCCTCAATCGATCGAGCACCACATGTTCGATCACTCGAACATTCTCATAAGGGTCCAGAAAGATTATAATTATTTTTAAATTTTGTCTATCAATCAAGCCGACAGTTTGATCGATCGAGACTGTCCAAAACTGTCCAAAGACCAACCTGTATAATTTGAAGTTCACTAGATTGATCGACCAAGGTGGTCAATCGATCGAACCCCTGTTCCATGTATAAATTGAAGACATTTGATTACAAACTCCACCAAGGCTTCAATCATCATGAACCACAGCTCCAAGCTCCATCTCTACTCGCCTCTATCATAGCTTCACCATCGTCATTGCTTCTCATGTATATTTCGTCTTCATCAACCTTTTGTCAAGCCTAGAGAAGTCGAATAGAATCAGAATTTCTCCGAGGGAACCACCTTTTAAGCATGTCTTTCAGATTCACACTCATGTGGATCTTCTCGAGAGTGATATCGCCTTCCTCAAGATAAATAGAGGGCTACAAAGAAAATGAGCGGATTAGATCTAGGTTCTAGTGGGCCCAATGACAAATCTCGTCCATGTCACTTTCTCAGGATTGGATATTACGTAAATTCTTCTTCACTTAAAATCCGTACAGCTGTTGATTTAAGGACATGGGTAATTTTGTTCGAAATATTTTTAAAAATCTATAAGGGGGCTACATGGGAAACCATTTTCCTTTTGGGGAATTTGGTCCTACATGGCTAATAAGGTCAAAATCCCTTATTTTTATTTTTTACTAAATGATTAATGTACTAAGGTCCTTGTGATGGACCATTGTATTTAGTTATTAGATATTTAATTATTGATTTTTGGATTAATGAATGAAAAATATAGAGTAAGGAATTGTATTATATTTACATGACACCTTGAACTTAGGATCCGAGTCCCTATGCTGAGGTGTCGAGATCTGGGTCATTACACCAGCACTAGTGGATTCAGGAGATACCCCTTGTTTTGATCAAAGGCTTCTTAGCAATCTTCATTCCATTCTTTCAACATGTTTTTACGAAACAGGTTGAATATGGGCTCACATATAGATGTGAGCTGAGCGACGAAATAGCTAATGTATTGGATCCTTCCTAAGAAGCCAAGAATCTCCTTTTCCATCTTGGGGAGTCATTTCAATGTTTGTTTGTTTTTTTTTAAAGACTCATCTAGCCAAATGATGTCTTCGTTAACCATGAATCCTGGCAATTTGCCCCCTATTGCACCAAAGATGCACTTTTGAGGGTTGAGATGGAGCTTGAACTTTTCGAAAATGTCGAAAAGCTTTCCTAGGTCTTTGAAGTGCACCTTGATCCTTCAAGACTTGACAATCATACCATCCATGTAATCTTTGAGCTCTTTTTTATCATGTCTTTGAATAATGCCGTAATGGCCCTCTAATATGTGGTTCCGGCGTTCTTCAACCCGAATAGCATAACCCAAAGTAGAAGGTTTCATCCATAAAGGAGAAGAATTTGTGCCTTATCGTGTTGTCGATTAGAGTGTCGATATGGGGTAATGGGAAGTCATTGTTTGGACTGGCCTTGTTGAGCTCCTAGAAGTTGATGCACATTCAGACATTGCCATCTTTCTTAGGGATGAGGACGATGTTGGCAAGCCATTCTAGGTAGTTTCACACTACTAGAAAGCCCGTGTTATATTGTATGATGATTTTCTCCTGTATCTTCAAGATTCGTTATGGTCGCATTCTTCGCAGTTCCTGCTTTACTAGCTTGATTTCTGGCTAAGTAGGGAGGTAGTGAACCATGAGGTTTTTGTAGTGCCCATGCATATTTTCGTAAGAGAAGGTAAAGTTAGATAATTGCGTTTTCAAGAACTCGATCATTTTTTTGTCAAGGGACATGCTCCTCTCAAAGCTCACTTCCCGATGATTCTTGGGGGTCCCGAGATTCACCAATTCAATATCACCAAGTGTAACACTAGTCTTAAAATTGAACTTTTCGAGGAGGTGTTCAAGTTTGTGAGTAGGGTCATCATTTCCCTCGTCCTCGTCCTCTTCCAAGCCCATGAGTTCAAAGTGTAATTATTGATCAAAATCATAAATGTCAACTTTGAATTCATGCAACCCATTAGACAAGCCAAGCGTTTTATTGCACGTGGTTTTGAAATATTTTTTGAATTTTTAGGTTTTGAATTTTTTCTATTTTTTGTGATTTAAAAAATTTTCTGGATGTTTTTGGTTTTTGGAAGTTTTCTGATGTTTTTGAGTTCTGAGAGTTTTCTGTTATTTTTTGGGTTTTGTGGTTTTTTTTGTTTTTTTTTAATTTCTGAGGTGGTTGGATTTCGAGCAAGATGGCATTTCAAACCAAGGTTACCCTTGGTGTGGCGTGGGGTACTGAGTCTTATTTACATAAGCATTTTGTTTTTTTAATTTGGCCTTGCTAGGTGGCAAGCATGTTAATTCTAATGTTAAAGGGGTAGTGAGCCAATTAGTGCCTTACGTTCCTTTCCCTTGGGAAGCAGGGCCTGAAGTGGTGACAGATGTGTTGGTGACGCCATGCCCAACCATCATGATGAAATGAGGGCTGGGCTCTGAGTCGATGTTGAATGTTATGGCTTCTTCTTCAATTTTGAGGTTTTAAAGGTCCTCAGGCGCTACAAGTCAGGGAGAATTTCCATGGTTGTCCAATCAAGATGGGACACCTTCTGTTCCTTGCCCAAATGCTTTGTGGGTAGATGTAAGCACCCCACTTCAAGCTGATAAACTGGTAGAGTTTGAACGAATGGATGGACAACCACATTGTAATCCTAAACCCTAACCCTAGAAGCCTAAACCTTAGGAACCCCAGTCCTAAACCCAAAACTCAGTCCATCCAACCCAGTCTACCCAGTCAGCCTAACTCGAAACCCTAGGAACCCAAAACCCTAGAGCCTTAAGTCAACTCACCCGGTCAGCCTACCCAAACCCATAACCTAGTCAACTCACATAGTCAAGCCCAAACACAAGCCCAAAACCAAGCCCAATCGGAGAGATGGTCAAAACTTCAAAGCACCAATCCTCACAGCAAAACATACACATGCTTAGAGGATGCTACCTACCAAAGCATGGAGTTTAAGTGGGGATCGATGGCAGCCTAGTTGTCGCCAGCCAGGTGGTACTCCCCCTCTTTCTGGCAGCATCCCTCAAGCATGTGGGTTCCTCCTTTTTCGAATCTTAAGTGTGAGGTTGAGGTGCATTTACTCTGATGCCTATCTCATTACCCAAAATTACCATTTTACCAACTCATCCAACCCATGAGATGATGCCATGTGGCAATCTCCAGTACCATCCATTCAAACGCATTTTACCCCTAGGATCATCAAGAATTACAAGAAAATCAAGTTGGGAGACTATAAATACTTCCCCTCCCCTTCACATTTCACACACACTAAGCTTCAGAGAAGCTTGCCCATTAGCCTTAGCCATCCTTTAACCAATGAGAGTTAGTGAGAGAGAGAGAGAGAGAGAGAGAGAGAGAGAGAGAGAGAACCCAACCCTAGTCTAGCCTAGCCTAGCCTAGCCATAGTCCAAGCCTCTTGAGCCACCTAAGTTCAAATCTGAGCCAATCAATCTAGCCTTGCGATAAAATCGTTCATCTTAGGATCCAAACCTCTATCAGTTTCATCAAATTAGTGCATCGCATCGTACAACATTCATTCCATTCTCAACCCCCTGCTTCTCATATACATCGACATCATAATGTATTCTCATTATTTTCACACATCTGACTCGTGAGCGTATGCTCTGTGGCTTGCCAATATAATCGGATCTTACCCATCAAAAACCTTAGCCGGTTAGCCGTTGTTCTAGCATATACATTACATTCCATCGATTTTCGTTGTATCTGACTGGCGGGCGTATGCTCTAAGATCTGCCGATATAATCACAGTAGGTCCATACAACATCAAGCATCCTTTGCACCCTGCAAGTGATCATTTCGAACGTATGTTTTGCGGGTTGTCGATATAGTTGGATCCCGCCCATTAGAAATTCAGATCGATCAATCACTAGTATCATTGCATCATATTACATTTTCAGTACGCGAGAACTACCCTTATTCTTCAGAAATTATTCAGATCTTGTGAGGTAAAGATCATACATCTGTATGGGCAGAGTAAGTGCCCAACACGTTCCCTCTCTATAACCACAGTCTCTTACTTGGAATATCTGGAATGTAAACTCACGAGTCATCTTAGGGTTAAAAATCTTCGAGTTCTCAGTCCTAAGCATTTCTACGGGCACTAACTGACTGTAGAATCATAATAATTGGTTAGTGGCGACTCTGGTCAAATATTACATCCTTTACCCCTATCACAAAAGTCATCGAGTAAGGCAACAAGTGGAAAGAAGAGAGTTGATCTCTCGTACCCTCGGGAATCGCGCTCCCTCTAGTGTCCACAGTCGGTCTTGTTATCATGGAAGTAGGGGTGACTAAGTGGATTAGGGTTCAGACTTTCATTTGGGTGGATGATTCCTACTCTGCAAAATTTAACTGGGGTGAGGGGCGAGGACTATTCCCCATTACATTCCTCCCATATTCTCCTAGGGTCAGGTTTTTTTAGTTCGCATGTTAGGGAGAGCTCATATCACAAGCATGTCTTGTCTACCTCTCGTGTACCTCGACTACCTTAACGGAGTTTTGATGCTTGAGTTGGTACTTTAAGATTTGTCAATCAGGAAAAGTGAAAATGCATTTTGCCTTTAGCGACTGTGTGGTTTTGCCTCTAGCGGTTATGTGGTCGGCACGTGGTTTACTGTTTCCATTGGGAGGTTGTGGTATGATCTTCCTTCCTCTTAATGGCATGAATGACCGGGATATTGGGCTCTCCTGAATAGACTACTTCTACCGGAAAATAATGTTCAGGATCAACTAGGATAGAGAATACTTTATCCCCTAGTATGTATTTGACTTGCTGGTTGAGCGTTGAGGGGATGGCCCTAACTTTGTGTAGTCAAGGGTGGTCGAGGAGATTGAATGAGTAGGAAATGTCCATAACTTGTAAGGTAATTATGGATATGCTTGGACCTATTTGGAACTCGATATCAATTTCTCCCCTGGCCTACCTTTGTGAATTATCAAAGGCTCTCACGTTCATGTTGTTGGGCCTGAACGTGGGCGGGTCCAATCTAAGATGCATAACAATCCGTAATGGGAAAACGTTTAAGCATAACCCATTATCAATGAGTATGAAGGGGATGTTGCGATCCTTATGCCTGATGATTATGTTTAGAGATCTCCCACGGTTGCATCCTTTAGATGGCAACTTATCGTCTAAGAAAGTGAAGCTCGCGGAGTGAGGAGCCGTCCTATCATGTGGGCGACCATTTTTTATGATGCTTCCTAAGAGATATGCGCATCGTTCAATGTTTTGACGAACATTTCTCTATGAATTTCTTTCGTGCAAAGTTCCCATATAAATATCTGGGCTAGAATGGCTTTGGGTTGAGCGGCTACGTCATAGGTATTTTCAGCCTTAGCAACCAATCTTGTCAGCGGTCCCTTAGGATCTCCTCTAACGTTGGGATGCATATTTTTCACTTTTGAGCACTCAGGATAGTGTCATGGGATTGCTTTGTTATCGTAAACTGGGATCATCCTTTTATGGATGAGCAGAGGAAGCTGCCCTGCTGGAGGTGATGGTTGCAGGGAGATCGGATACGAAGGGATTGGTGGAGATGTTTGGCTTGCCCCTAAGAGCACGAGGGGTGGCATGGATGAGTTTTTCGGGGGAGGGTTGCTTTCGGTTGCCTTGGCGAGTTCATGTGGCATGCAAAATGAAGAAGGATGTCCTCCTGTTGGGACAGTTAGCGGATAGCTTATGATGGAGGGTGGATCCAGGGTTCTTCTCATGAGTGTGATCGGTTGCCGATTCCAAGATTAACTAAGAGGGTTGGTTGTGGACACTAGTCCTTATAGGATCAATGGTTAGCCCCACTGCTGTAGTGCTTGAGGAACAAGGTTACAAGCAGGCTCATGTGTTTTACCTCAAAGAATTAATGGTGGGGGATATGACGTTCCTTGGAAAATGAGCAGGGGAAATTCCTGGACATAACTTAGGGTAGCGTTTGTATGGTATACATTGGGGTGAGTAATCTCCCTATATGGCATTGATGGTGGGAGGGCCGTCCGTATTAGGACCTTCTTGATGTTATGGCAGGGGTTTTGCAGTATGTTGTTGCTGTTTGTAGCGGTCGAATCGGGGGTCATAATCATGATATTATTTTGATCAATTAGGTCTTGCACCGCATGCTTCAATGTGAAGCATCGTTCGGTGGTGTGATCCCTCCCTTGATGGTATGCACAATACTCAATTCTTATTATAGCTTGGAGGGAAGGGGTTAGGTGGTGGCCTAGGCTAGAGTGGTGTGAGTAATTGTAATTGACTAGCATAGTCAACACATCGTTATATGATTGTACCAGAGGAGTGAATTATCTAAGAGGCCGTTTTGCACCCGTTTGTTGATTGTGGTTTGGGTATCATGGATTCCATCGGGATTGTTGTGACTGTGCTGGCGATGCCTGCACTAGCTGCTACTATTGTTAGTTCTTTTGGGGGTCAACTTGCGTCCCTTGCGTGGAAGCGACCAGGTTATATGTCTCGGTTGGCCGATGAGTGGTCATATACCTACCTTGATTTTCATATTTGCTCGTTCTTTCTTCTAATTTTTTTTCTTGGTACAGGAGTAAATTGGTGAGGCCATTGTGCGATTGTGCTAGCTCAAATTTCGGCTTCCACCTGTTCCCCTGCACGGATTAAGTATGTAAATTTGGTGTATAGATGTGAGATCAGATAGCCTGACATGCTTCGGTTGGCTGAATGAACAATCATGGAAATTTTTTTTTCACCATTGATGGGCAATTACATTTTGGTTGCCATAGCTCTCCATCGACCAACGTAGGTTGACAAGGACTCATCGCTTCGAGTTAAAAATATAATCAGTCGCGTTTGCTAATGAGCCAATTAATCTGGAGAATATCACAGAGGTTAATTCCAATATGAATTTCTAATAAACCGCCTTACACTTCTATAAACTCAACAGAGAATGAAGAGCTCAGAGCCCGCGTCACTACTAGCACAACACTACTCTTTCAGTACTATGTTGCTTATCCCTTATTTGTCATTGACATGTATTATTATTATTATTGTTACACCTAACTCTGTCGTTAGCTATTGTTATGCTACAAACCAACCGAAATCAATTAGATTAGAATCAGTTAGCATTGTTACCCTATGTCCACAATTACATCATTGAACTTAGGAAGATTTCTAAGTCTTGAACAGATGGCCAATGAGCCATTTTGCTACGTATCTAGATATCTCGTCGACTATCTCACCATGAAGTCGATCGAAGTGACGAATAGGTCGTTGTTTAACTACAACTGTCTCACCATGGAGCCTAGTAGATGATGATTAGGTGATCGAATCATAGTATCCTTGCCCATGGAGTGCAATTCCAAGCGACAAACGGATAGTTGTTCCCACAACCATCTTGCCATGGAGTGAAGACCTGAAGTGATGAACAAATTGTTACCCCACTGACCTTCTTATCACGAAGAATGTGGCCGAGTAACAAAAGGCCAATTGTCTAACCACCGCTGACTTACCCACGAAGATCAGTTGTGCAGGGTAATGAACAGACTGTCATTTTCAACAACTGTCTCGCCACGAAGCCCAACCGTGTGACGAATGGATTGTTGAATACTCACCCACCATCAGTCGTCTTACCACGAAACCCAATCTTGTATGGCAAACCTGCATCATCACAATAACTACCTTGCCACAAAGCCATCCATGCGTAGAACAACTATCTTTCCTGTGAACCATTGTTGTTTCACATAATGAAGCCTAGTCGTGCGACGAGCAGACTGTCATCTTTAATGACAGTCTTGCCACAAAGCTAGCTAAGTAAACGATCCAACTTTTGTATTTAACAACCTTCTTAGCAACGAAGCCTGGTTTTTTATTAAACGACGAACAAATTGTCATTAGTTATCATTTTTTTATTTCCTTTTTATTTTCATTTTCAATTGATTATAGTTACATTTAAACTGTTAATATTATCGATTTCATCATTGCTTTTACTTTTAATAAATATTGTGTTATTGTTGAATGGTATAAGCTATTACACGTTCAATTGAAAGTCGTTTCTCCAAAAATAAAAAGAACTCATTAGAAGGAGAAACCCTCTTATTTGCTAATTGCCTAACTCTTTAAAATCAATGGCTAGATAGATGGCTAATCTGTAAACTTTATATGGAATGGCAAGGACCATGCTATGCATAGAGTATGGATATTTGATAATTGAATTAAAAGGCATACCTGATTGAGATGCCATCGCTATAGGCTCGATGTCGTAGTCTTCCATACCCTTAGAGAAGCACTGGGATGAGAATTGAAGTTTCTATTGTATGTAGGCTTGGGGACCTAGCCCTATTTATATAGTTTAGAAGGTTAAGGAATTTGAAACCCATCGAAACTCATCTCCCTAAGGCTTCACACGAATTTGGTAATCCTAATCCTACTAGAAAATTGTGTGTGTGACACAGTTGTAGCACACCATCCCTTACACGATTTTAGATGTATCACAACTAAGTGGGGTCCATTAGTATTTCCGATCACACTATCCAACCCTTAGGGCAGTCCGAACTGTTGATCAATAAGGCTAACCTTATAGAATTTTTATATTCTCTCACTTGGGCCACATTGATCAATATCAATGATTAATCTTTTAAAAAAAATTAATAACATATTTTAATTTTGAAGAAACATCCAAATGGTTAACCAATATAATTGTTGGATAATACAGGCAATGCTATTACAATCTACTCCACTAAGACCACTAGTATCGGATCGCGGTAGCCATCAAAACATTTAATCTAAGTGAAGTAAGATTAAGCACGGTCATAAATACTACCAATCTTAACGACATATATCAAAAACTAGGAAGTGCGGTATAAGGATTACACATGTAGTTTGATGATCTGTGCCTATCTTTAAGAGGTCATGGAGCTTTCAAATGTCTCCAATGAGACACATCTTTAGTTCTACTTACTCAAAACAATTATGCATATTTAGAGAGAAGCAGAAATTAACTTTATATCGGAATTATTAAAACTTTATCAATGAGATCTCTTCAATGTCTATGAAAATAAAACACGCTCAACTCCCACTAACTGAATACATATATAAAATCAATGACTTTAAGAGGTCATGGAGCTTTCGAATGTCTCCAATGAGACACATCTTTAGTTCTATTTACTCAAAACAAATTACGCATATTTAGAAAGAATCAGAAATTAACTTTATATCAGAATTATTAAAACTTTACTAATGAGATCTCTTCAATGTCTATGAAAATAAAACATGCTCAACTCCCACTAACTGAATACGTATATGAAATCAATGACTCTCATGGATGTTACATGCTCTTGAAATGGCAAAATAGAGAGTCCTTTAGTGAGTGGATCCACAGTCATCTTCTTGGTGCCGATAAACTATATAGACATTATTATTAGAGAAGAAAACCGCAACTAAATTATCACAAAAGATTTTCAATGATTTTGGGATATGCTCCAGTACCCACAAACCTGAGAAGAAATGTTTTAATCATAATACCTAATTAGATACCTCATGACAAGCAATGAACTCAGCTTTCATGGTGGATGAGGTTATGGTCGACTGTTTCACTCTTTTTTAAGATAGCCTCACCAACCATCATGAAGATGTAATCTGGGGTAGACTTTTTTGTATCAATGCAACCAACATAAAATACGTTTGAATATCCAACCAACTCTAAATGATTAGATCTTTTTCATGTGAGTCCGAATTCCTTTGTTCTTTGCAGGTTGTAGAATTCCTTCTTTGCAGCTATTTAACGCTGCATTATTGGATTAAATAGATATATGCCCAACATTTCAACTGCAAATACAATATTCGATCGCATGTAAACCTGAGCATACATGATATTCCCTACTACTGACACGTATAGAAAATCTTTCATTCGATTATTTTCCAAATCATTCTTATGACATTGGAACTGGTAGAATTTATCACCATTTACAATGAGCGACTATCTAGGAACACAGTTTTGCATGCCGTACATTTTGAGTACCCTATCAATATAGGCCCTCTGTGATAGGATAAGCAGTCCACGTAATCTATCACGACATATCTTAAATATAATAACATAAGATGTGTCACCACTGTCTTTTATCTCAAACCTTTAACATATGAATTTCTTGGTATCGCTCAACATCCCAATGTCACTGCTAGCCAACAAAATGTCATCAACATACAAAACCAATATGACAAACTTACTCCCGCTAATTTAATGTAAATATATTCATGTACAGTGTTTCCTATAAAACTATATGAGGAAATCACTTGATAAAACTTCAAGTACTACTATTGTAATGCTTGTTTCAGCCCATAAATAAATTTATTTAGTTTACAAACCATATGTTCTAAGCCATCGACTACAAAACTTTCAGGTTGCAACATATATATGTTCTTATTTAAATTTCCATTGAGAAATATAGTCTTTACATCCATATGATGTAACTCCAAATCTATATAAGCCATAAGACCCATTATGATCTTGAACGAGTCTTTCTTAGATACTGGTGAGAAAGTTTCTTTAAAATCAATGTATTCACATTAATTAAAACCATTGGCAACAATTATAGCTTTATATCTTTCGACATTACCCTTGGAGTCCCGTTTGTTTTTGAATACCCATCTACAACCAATCAGTTTTATTCCTAGGGTAATTCAACAAGATCTCATACTTTATTGTCCTTCATGGATTTAAACTCGTTCTTCATGGCATCGATCTAGCGAGAAGGGTTAGGACTCTGTTGGACTCGTATAAAGAATTCAGGATCCTTTTCCACCCATATGTCAAACTTGTGTTCCTGTGTATATATGATGCATTCGTCTCAATTCATAGGCCTCCTCTCTCTTTCGGATCTTCTCAGTGGATCACCATCTTGAGTGTAAGTTTTGATTTCCTTCATCAATGGGTTATATAAGAGGCTCATCGTGGTGATCTGCAGTGACTATAGGGTTAACTTCAGAATTCATAACAACGAGGTTCGAAATGACCGCGACGGGAGTCACACTCTTTTCTTCATCGAATACAAAATCCCTAATATCCGTGCTCCCACTATTTTCAGTGTCCTCAATGAATCTGGCATTCTCAATCTCAATAATCTTGATGGAGTAGGAAGGACAGTAGAATTCATAACCTTTTGACATTTTTCGGGTATCCTATAAAGAAACAACTTATGGTTCTAAGATCGAGCTTCCATTCATGAGGGTTATAAACTTTAATCTTAGTAGGACATCCCCAGGCATGTAGATATCGGAGACTTGACTTTGTCTCATTCCACAACTTAAAATAGGTTTTAATTACAGCCTTGCTGGGGACCCTGTTAAGGATATGAACTGCAGTTTTGATCGCATCATCCCGTTGAGATTTTGGCAATGTCAAATTACTTATCATGCTACGCACCATATCCATAAGGGTGCGATTGCGTCTTTCAGCTGCACTATTATGCTCCAGAGTCTCAAGCATGGTGTACTGGGTGACAATGACACAATCTAATAGGTATTTATCGAAGGGTCCTGGATTGCGGCCTAATTCGTCATATCTCCATAGTATTCACCACCACGGTTAGACCTAACGACCTTAATATTTTTGTTGAGTTGATTTTCAATTTCAACCTTATAGATTTTAAAAGTATACATGGCATCTGATTTTTCACTGATAAGATAAAGATACTTGAAACGAGAGTAGTCATATATAAAGGTGATAAAATATTTGTGCCCACTCTACGATGCTGTAGGGAATGACTTACAAATGTTCGTTCGCATCACCTCCAAGAGTCCTACACTCCTTGTCCTATCCTTCTTTCCGGTTTTGGTCCGTTTACCCTTAATACAATCAATACAAGTTTTATAGTCGAAGAAGCCTAGAGAATGAAGAATCTTTTTTCGCACTAGCCTATCCAATCTCTCACGAGAGATATGACATAATCGCCTATGCCACAACATGGAGAAATTTTCATAGTCTAGTCTTCGCTTAAATCCTACTTTATTTTTATACAGGCCATTTACATTATAGATATGTGAGACATTCAATTCTAGTTAGTATATGTTGTTCACTATAAAGCCAGTGATAACTTTAATTGAATAAAAGTAAATATTCAATTTTTATTCTCGAATTGAAAATAATAACCTAATTTATTTAAATGAGAAATAGAGATCAATTATGTCTTATAAAAGGCACACAAAATGTATTTACTAGATCAAATAAATGACATGATCCTAACCTAAGCCTACGGACTCTGACGGCCTCCACGTCAACTTTAACGTCATTGCCTACGTATAATGAGAGTTCTGCATCAGGTGGCCTACTCTGTAGCAAGTCCTGCACAGAAGTAAATATGTGAATAGTTGTTCTCGAATTTATCCACCAAGAGTCTACTGACACATCAGTTAGATTGGATTCAAAATAGACTAGAGTATAATTATTACCCTGCTTTTATGAGCCATTGTTTATACGTTATGCAGTCTTTTTTTTATGCCCTGGCTTCTTGCACAAGAAGCAATTATTATTTTTAACCCGCTTGTTACTCAATCCATTCCCAAGTTGATTTTCATGATTTCCATCTAGAGGACATGATGTTATCTTATTAGAACCTTGTTTCCTTTTTCTCTACCCTTTATGTCCATGTCTTGAAGTTACTAAATTAAATTTTTGTAGCTTGCTTAGTGTCTTGATCATATCCTCCTCTTGGACACTGAGAAATTAGTTCGTCCAACATCCATTTATCTTTTAGAGTATTATAGTTAACTATGAACGTATTATACTGAAGATGTAAGTTGTTCATGATCAAGTGAATCAGTTAGTCATATATAATTTTCAGGTCCAAAGAGTAGATCTTAAATACCACTTTGATCTGCTTTATAATGTATTCACGAATGTTTCATTTTCTGTCATAGGATGAGCAGGTTAATTTATTCAGTAAGAAACCCACTTCAACCTTATCCGATTTCTTGAATCGTTTTCCTATTTCGGTCAAGAAAACTCTGGCATTGTCTACATTAGGCATGACACTCTTAATTGTCACAAAAATCGAGTGCTTCATGATTTTAAGACACATACCATTGGATCTGGACCATGCCTCGTAACGATTAACCTCTAACTCGATAGCATTTTCAGATGGTCTTGAAGGTTCTGATTACTCCAAGTCAAGGTATAAACTGCAAGCAACCCAAGACAATTTCTATAGACTCCTTCTATTGAACATAATTTAACCCGGTTAAGACAGAAACAAGATGCATTTAAGTTAAAATTGTAATTGATTACAAATATACTCACATTAGTAGATTGTTTATATAAACAATTTATGAATAAAACTAAATATGAGGAAAATTTTATTGCAAGTTCAATTGATTGGGGCCTTCAATTGAACTCATAGGATGAAGATGGGCCTAACCATATAATATATAATACACAATTTATTTAAATATATAAGTATTTACAAAATATTTATAGTAAGTGAACCCGATCCGAGTTGAATTGATTCAAATTGAGTCAAGTTCCGTGCCGAAATCGAGTCGAGCTTGATCTAGCTAAGACTCAAAAAATCAACTCAACTTGACTTGCACCCAGTTTCAAGCCGAGTTAAGTCGAGCAATTTTAAGTTGAGTTAAGCGAGTTAACCGAGCTAACTCGGTTCGTGTATAACTCTACTTCTAATGTTATCCACCGAATCCTTATATTCAGTTGTAACACTTACCACTACTTCCTTCTTTATATCATTATCCGCTTTACAATCCAATCGAACTTGGACCAATAGTAGCCCAATGAGGATCGCATTTATCTGAAAATTTCAAATAATGTATCTAGATCTTTTCTCAAATGAAACTTTCTTTCCATTACCATCTTTCATTTCTAATAAAAGAGAAAAAAAATAGCATTCATGTACTTTTAAACAATTTAGATACATGTAATTACACTAAGTATGACTAAATAAATGAAAGACAATATTATAAAATGCACAAATTCAAATCAATTTCAACAAATATATGAATAATTAAAATGCACAATAAAATATAAAAGTTTCACAAATATCATTCAACAAGAAACTATCTTTTTCATGAAATTTATATATTAAATTGTGCATATGTTAAAATAAAATAAAGTCAAATAGGTGAATGTTCATCATTGTACATTCTCTCCACTATTTCATCTCTTATTCTTGCCCAGTCGTCCCTTTACCTTTGAGTCATTATTTGAACTTGTCATGTAAGCGATGTGCAACAACTAGTATCGAAAGTGTACTAGACCCCGGTGATATTTCGGTTGTAAACCATTTTGATATGTGGATTAGTTTAGGATTGACATACTTGCATTGCATCTCAAACATGTGATACTCAACCATATAGGCCCTTAAATTTATAGCCTTGGTATGACTGATAGCATTCATGGACTTACCAATTTAGACATCCATCATTTTCACTTACGCTAATATTGATATCCTTGTCATATGCATTGTGCACCCACAAACACACACTCCATTGAGCTTCGTAAGAGGCTTATGCGCGTTTATTTATGCTATAAGTTATGTTAGGTCGTATCAGAGTGTTGAGCCTAAAGTATGTACTTGATCTTCTAGACTTTTACATCATGTATTTCTCTTTCCAACACTATACTCAAAAGAATTATATAGTAGAAATGTAGTTATGTTTTTTTATGTTTGTACACTTGTGGTTATGCTCCTTTAAATAAAAAATTATCCTGAAAATCTTCCTTGTGGGATCCTAGGATCGGAACCCAACGTAAAGGAACTATGAGCTAAAATTGAGGTCTACGAAGGTCGTCACCACTGGATTCAGAGTTTGGGAGTTTTGTGAACACGCTCACTGAGTTTGGGGTATAATAAAACTAGCTGATATTGTGATTCATCATCATTCTTAACTTTATTGACCGATTGAATAATATTATAATTACCGGTTTCAAAATCTAGCTCATCACCTTCCACTCTCCATATAAAGTTGTGCAGTATACAATAGGCTAATACAATTAGAATTTGTGTTCTTATTTTATAAAATGGTGATGACTTCAAAACAAAGAAGCGTGCCTTCAACACTACAGGAGAACATTCAATTACATTGCACAAAAATAAATACCGATAATTAAATAGCTCCTTATTTCGAGGAGTTGTCCCTATTATACCCTCATTTAAAAGATAGAATACTCCATGATAAGGAGCAAAAAAATCAAGAGTATTTGCTAAACCGACATCAATAATATAATACTTTTTTACATTACAAGGAAACTAAAAATGATGATCAAACTTCATATTAAAATTAAAAGTAATTGATTATTTAAACTAAGCCTTACCAGTAAGAATAATAAGTCTATCTTTTCTAACGAGTGTTGATTGCAATATACATGCGTCAGATGTCGAACCTTCCCACCCAGTAAGCACAAAATAAAATTTCAAGTCAAAGGAACAAACAACCATAATATTGTATGTAATAAATCCTTTTTTATTACGAGGTTTTGCTTGTAAGTTGGCTGAGACTAATGTAGAGATGTGGGTCATATCTATTGTGCCAACAAAATCCTATAATTTTATAAGAAATTACTAACAAATAATTGTTGATTTTTTTCTTAGTACATAATAATTCTTATATCACTTATCTTAAAATAGAAATTCTGATTGTGATTAGATGTTATCTCTTAAGGTATCCACTAGGTCGCAAACTTTAGAAAACATGAGTGATGAGCTACTACTACTTTTAATACTTGAGAAAAATATTGATTAATGGTTTCACACTACCGGCTAAATCGGTAACCAATAATTCGATTTCTTATGTTGTGCTCAGGGGTGTGTACGAACCTCACAACATGTTCTTCTAAATTAATTCTCCTTATATCATATAATATATTTTTCTTTCGTAATAAAGTACATAAATGAAAAAGAATTATCTCTATGCATTTTCAGTTGATTCAAACAAGTTGTATCATTAGTACGAATTATCCCATCTATAAATTGGAGCATGTGTATGTCACTATATCGTGAAGTTTTTTTCAAGATGTACATATCATCATAATATGCCACAATCATTCTAATAATTATTGCAATTGTTATCAAAATATTAGCTAACTTCTCATTCAACTTATAGTCTTATTAGTTATTTAGTTACAGTATCAATGTGAAGTACATTCATTAGTGATTGTTTGATAAAAATGAATTCATTAAACTTTAATTCAATTATATTGAATTCATAGAAAAAAATGAAATAATAATATCTATAAAATGTTCAATCCAATAATAAAATTATCAAACCATCTATGTAATGGATGAGAAGATTATAATAGCATAATTAAAATGCAATGTAGATGGATGTTGCAAAATATATCATAATACAAACTTGTGATCAATAGAACTAGGTTGATACAGCCCATGAAATGGACCAAGATGGATACTGTTGATCTCATGGGTGATAGGAGATCAATTTTCACAAAAAAAAAAGTCATTACAATCTACAATAGTTATAATTGCATAAAGTATGAAGCAAAGCAACGACAAATTTGAGTGTAGGAACAGGGAAGCATCGATTTCAAATATTAACGAGTATAAATATGGAGAAGTAGGAGTAGAAACATGATTTAAAAGATTATGTGGAATACGTACCTTATTAAAAGAATTATGCAACTAAGAGTGCACTACATTATCCTATAATTTTATGATGGGAACACCAAACTACAAGCAGTAAGTAGCCAGTCACTATATAGGGAGAGCATTTTAGCTAGCCAGCAACAACTAGCTTCAAAGCCATTACGTATGTTGGCTTTTACGTCCTAATTGTTTTTTATCTAGTCCCTAATCTTTACTAAGAAGTTGTATTCATATTTTCTTTATTTTATCAGCAAATATGATACAGTATCGCTAAACTGATGCATTATAATAACATGCTATCATAGTGTTATATTTAGAAACTCAACCAAAATAGTTTTTAGTTTTAATAATATAGAACAGTCGTATAGAGAGTTATGCTTAGTTAAACTATGGTTGAGATTCAATAGGAATCATGAGTTGATAATTGTTCTTATTTAAAATTTATATACATTATAAAGTGACTGTTTAAAAGACTATTCATGTATTTCTATTGGAATCTATTTATAAAAGAGTTTTCTTTTATAGTGGATTGAAAAATGACTGTTTGAATGACTATTCATGTTATTTTGTCGGAATCTTTTTTATAAAAGAATTTCTTTTTATAGTGGGTGAGATTTTATATTGTCGAGGTAAATTTTTCCTATAGTAATTATGTTCATTTTCTATCTTTCTTATTAGTTTGAATTACTACATCTACTTGAATGTAAAGAAAAATTAGAGAACTGATTTAACTAGCAAATATTAAACTTTATTTTTTTATAAACTAAGTTTGAACCTAAAACTTCAATGTCGAAATGAAGGCTCCTATCATTAAGCTATATAATTGTGATCAAGATGAATCTCAAGTAATAAGTACCATATTTTTTGAAGGAGTTTAAGATTCTAAACTACATTTTTTAAAAACTTACTAGCCACACAAAGCATAAGACCGGCGAATCACTAATACTAATAAGGCACCTTCAACGAGAATAACCTCTATTGCCCAGTATTAAGACGGTTGAGGACAACAGTATAACTAATAACTAGGCTTTTGTTAGTTCTATATATTTTCGTTGGACTAATTAATTACGCTTTTTAGAAAGACAAATGTACTAATAACCAACATGTTATAGAACCTATAAGCAAGTTAAAAATGTTCATGTTTAGTTTAAGATATTTTTGAAAGGAAAAAAATCTATAGAAACCTCTAGTGTTTTGTAATTTTGTAAGATCACCTAACTGTTTCTCCACCTGAACCATATAATCTACAAGTAATCGTGTAAAAAAAATTCTCTTTCTAAGAAGATATGATTAAAGAAAATGAATGAATAATTTGCACAAAACTACAACATATTTTTTTAATGAATAAGATAATAAAGCATTGCACAAGAATGAGCAAATAAATAGATAATTATAAAAATATAAAGCTTGCAAAAAAAAAAAAAAAAAACTAATTGAAGGTCTAACTTTTGATAGAGTGAAATAGTGAGAATATAATTCTTGTACTCAACCCCAATTAATTGGGCTAAGGCATATATGATAATGGTGATAATGATGATGATAAAAAAACATAACAAAAAATATAAATATATTAAAGAAAAATGATAATCAAATAGAAAAATTCACTTAAAACGATTGTTACATTATAAATTATAGCTAGTGGTAAATATTTTATGATAAGTTAGCTGGTGAAGTGAATGAGAAACATCCATTGCAGTGTTGTTGCTGCATGTACTTGTCTCATATACATATATATTGTGACTTGTATGAGAATAACGCTAATAAGTAATCTATCAAGTGTAATTATTTGTACTTTAAACATTATCAGTGGATGCAATTATGTTCTTTATCCTAATTATAGATTGATTATAAGCAAACAAAAAATCCTACTTATTTGAACATAACTACTATAAATCAACTATAACCCAATATAAATCTGCTAAAGTTCTGTTATAACTGCTAATCTATGACTGATCAAAGTCGAGCCTGTATGGTTTGATATAGTATTAAAATAAACCTGATTGAACTGAAAATCAAGTCAAATTTTGCTTTTGGAATTTCGAACATCAATTTTTCCAATCGCTGTCTTATATATTATGTCACAAAGAAATAGTAAACTATATATATGTTGTTGTTAAAATCATATGATTTAAGGTTTAAGTTAAATCTTAAGCAAAATTATTTGAATCCCACATTGAATCCTTTTTTAGATGAATCCTATAATTATATGTTTTGAATGTTACTATTTACATTTTAAATTATATGTTCTCATATATTTTTAAAGAAATTATCTTTGAAAGCTTGCGTAAAATTTAAAAACTTAAAGAGTATGATCTTAATGTATTGTTAAAAATTTTAAATTACAGTAGTTTTATCAAATTAAATCTAATGGACAATAAAGGTGAAGAAGTGGGTCATCGTCATCGTTGCAGTCTTGTTCCAGCTACTAAAAATCAGGTTTACAAATCCTAATCACCAATCATTCGGTAATGTTTATCCTTGATTAATATAAGTGTATCACAGAACCGTAGGTCCCTATGTTAAAACCTTCATGTTCCTCACTTTCTCATCATATTGATTCAGGATCTTATATATCTTTTACTCAACTACTCACCACCTTATTATAAGTTATTATAGTTCTTTTCCTCCCTATTCTTTTAGGCCCTTGCACCTTCTTCAATGTTTCTTTTCTCATCTAGAAAAATCCTAGTTCTATAGCACACTGTTGTGCCATCTTAATCTACTCTCTATCGTTTAAAATAATGATATAAGCAATTCACAAGCTGAGGCCAAAACGATACACTTCAAGCTATTATAAATACTGATCTAAATCACTAAAATATTAATTCAAAATGTCAAAATAAAAATTACTTGCAATCAACAACTATTGCATTTTTTTATTCAAAATACTTTAACAATTGTTCAATTTTCTCCTAACATATCCAATTTATCTAATACTATTAATATAACAATTTTTTATTTCATATCCAATACAACCAACATTCCCTTCATTTTTATTTCATATCTAACTCAAATAACGCAACTCATTTTGTTTATCTTTCATAAATATAAATTCAAAACACCAAGGGAAAAATATCAATCTCTTTCAATTTGAGGTCACCATGAAGGGAACTGCTCTGTAAAAATAAAGCTCATAGTTCATGGATTAAGACTATCGGTCCATTCAACCCCACAAAGGATAGAACATGCCACAAAAGTTCATATATATATATATATATATATATATATATATATATAGGTTTTCCATTTGTGATCGACATATAGACAATTTAAAAGAGGTAATATATTGATGCTCTACATTGGAATGAAAAATGAAAAAGATGTCTCGATCAATGAATCATTGGTCTCATTCATACAAACTAAAACCAAATTATACTATGCATATATTCCACAAGTGAAGAAAAAAAAGTGAAGTTATTTAACACTCTGGCTGCTATGCCTACCACGCAACCATAGAGAAATGGAAGCCATTATCGCCAACCTCATGTACTTGGTGCCCCACCTTTGCAGTGGCCATGGCTAGCCTAAGGAGATGACAACGGCCATGGTTGTCTCGACTTGAAGTTACAATGGCATGGCTACCATGGCTTAAGAAGGTGGGAGTGGCCATGGCTGTCGCGACCCAGGGAGATGACAACGGCCATGGTTGCCATAAATAGAGTTGCAGCAGACATGTCTATCCCTATAAATGTTTGAAAATTTTATATCATAAGGGGAAAAAAAAAAATCGCACCTTAATTAATTGGAAAAGGTTGTTGTTAGTGTTGTATAATTGAAAATCTATCGTTCTTAAATAAATGGAGAAAGCATGGGAAACAAAATGTCATTTTCGATGAGGGAGGGATGGATTATTTCTTTTAAAGATTTTGCAGAAAAATCCGATACATAGGAAATTCGATTTCTCTGAATTTTTTACCAAATCGAAGATCCAAATGGCGTGAAAGAGGATCTTGCGAAAAACCTTATTTCATTTCCTGCATTTTCAATTAAACCAAACATGCCTTAAATGAATACAACGCATAATAATTGTTTGAATAATGGTGAAAACAAAAGCTTCAATAACTACATGCTCCTCTCTAATGAACTTAATAAATGAGAATAACAATATATAAAAAGAACATTTAGCGGAGAGTATTTTCGCACTAGATATATTAACGGTGAACATACTATCTAGTAGAGAGTATTAGACAATAAATACATCTCATAATATATACACTACTAATATAAAAATAAACAACAATAATAAAGTATAGAATTGTAGAAATAAAGTTCCAAAATTTTCACATAAATGCAATATAATTTTTTATGTATGATAATTTTGAACCCTTAAATATTAAAATCCACTTTATGAGGTGGTGACTCCCATTGTAGATAGGATTAAGTATCAAGATTAGTAAGACAAGTTCAAGGGCTTGTATTGAATTACTCTAAAAACTTTTCCCCTTGTTTTTTTTTTAATTATTATTTTTAATTGTTATAGAGGTGATATTTTCCATCAACACTTATTAGAAAATAAACTCATTATTCGAATTTTCTTCTACTATAACCAACACAAAAAATAGATAGACTTAATTTCATGGCCTTTGAGATTTAAAGGCACAATGGACTTGATGGATAGTTGATCTAGTGAAATCAAATTTATGGTTAAAATTTCTCTAATTGCTATATCCAACATATAACATATAGAATTGATTTCATAGTCTTCGGGTTCATGAGATAACGCATTTAATGACCACTAGACATGCGAGTGGATACACATGCAAAGATTATCAATAAGATATTTTTGAAAGTCACGTTTGGATCAGTCTCATACATCGCGTGGTATGGTGTAGTACTGTCTCTACTATATATAATGCGATGAGCCAAGTGTATTTTTGCTTGTGCAATTAGTTTAGAAGAGGTGTGGCCTTCAAGATTTTACTAGACATTAAATGTGATTTCCAATTTATATCAATTGCATTTTCTGAAATTTGAAAATATACATGTTTATAAATTGAGGGCTTGGATTTTAGTTGCATCAAGGACGGATTGGATTGTACCCATTCCTCTCTGCTCTTGCATGAGTAGCCAACTCCTACCATTCTTTCCGTTCACAAGTAGCCCGCATACGAGCCTGTCCAACAAAGGTTATGGAGTAACCGTGATGACTATGTAACATCCATTCTTACATTTATTGTGCCGCTTCATACTAGGATGTTAGCTCAAACGACAAGTGAATTTAAAACTTGAGTAAACTAGAAAATAAGACAAAGTATGAATGAATTTCATTATTGAGGACTTTCTCTTTCTTTCCGTGTGAGTGGTCACATTCATTCCATTTTCTTCTTTTTTCTCACTCTTTCCAAAATATCTTTCTATTTATCTCTTTCATTTCTTCATTTTAACTGCATTATAGGTACGACCTAAGTTCTCATTATTAATTACCAATCTACTACAAAGGTCATTCTTCCGATGCAATTTTTAATTAATGACATATCTATAGGGTAGTCTCTTTTTTGGATGGTGTTGAGATAATATATTTCATGTGAGTATTCACTCACATTGTTTACAAGACTAACAATGGACTTGGGAAAGAAAAAATTGATATTTTAAATGGAAGTGAATTGCCTGGTGATCCTGCCACTAGGAATATCCTTAGGGGTAGGTGTTGTAGAGCCCACCATAATGTATGTGTTTTATCCACGTCATTAATCTATTTTGCTATCTTGCTTTAAGACATGGCTCAAGTGGACCACACCACACCAATAAGTAGTGACTGAGTAGTAATAATAAAAAAAAAACTTCTTAAGAGCCATAAAAGTTTTAAATTAAGTAGACATTTGTGTTTCCCTTCATTTAATCCCGTGTAACCTTATGAATGGGTTGGATGGCAAATAAATGTCAAGGTGGGCCATGGGAAAGTTCCATTAGTGGGTATCATTATCCACCTATTTCTTGCGGTGTAGCCCACTTGAGCTTTTGATCTCATATCTTAAAACAAGTTGGCAAAACTAATGAATGAGATGGATATAAAACACCTACATCATAGTAGGTCCACACCTGCCACTAATGATATATTCTCTTCCATAACTTAAATAAGCTCAGCTCAAAAGCCAGGCCCAAGTAGTTCAAAATCCAAACATGAGCCCACTATTGCCAAGCTACACATACATATACATGGTAAGATAGTTTTTTTTATATTAAGATAATGTATTCCATTATGTTTATATATATATATATATATATATATATATATTTATTGTGTTTGTGAATTTGGATTGAGTAGCTGGCAAGATTTGATGGTTCCATGCAAAGCATGTATGAAAGTTATTTTCAGTGGGCCAAATTTCCCATAGCAACCCACCATTCAATCAAGCCTTGCCATGTTGTGCCCATTCGAGCATGATACTAGTGCCACTTGGCTTGGATCCAAAACCAGCAACGTGGGTGGGACCCTAACTGTGGGGCCTAACTTGATGTATGCATTATATATCCACATTGTTCGTATATTTTTCTAGCTTATTTTATGACATGGTCCAAAATATGAAGCATATCCAAATTTCAAGTAGGCCCCATGACAAGAAACTATAATTATTGACTATTAAAAATCTCTGCGGGCCATAAAAGTTTAAACTAAGCTAATACTTGTTTTTTTATTTCACCGTGACATTATCAATAGGTTACATGGCCAATGAATATTATTGTGGACTCTAAGAAGCTTTTAATGATGGGCATTTAATAACCGCTGCTTCATGTTGCGTGGTTCACCTAAATTTGTATTAGCTTCATTCTTTTAACAATATTTTAATATAGGCTAGTAAAACAAATGGATGGCATGGATATCAATGCATAGATCGAGGTAGTCTTACTGTCAAGTCCCACCCACATCCATGTGGCAGCTGGTTACGCTAGCGAACTGTGTAGTGAGTGTTGGCACTCGGTTTGTTTGCTGTCACGTGTAATGTGCACAAGCGTGCTAGAGTTGATAAAGCGGCTTGATCCAAATTGATCAACTTCGACCTGAAGCGATGAAATAAGCATATACATACAATATGAATGTATATGCTCAGATTTTGAGAAATTTGGTCGCTTACTCAACCACTTGCAAAATTTTATAATGATCAAACGATAATGGATGGGTGGGGTTTATCATTCGAAAATGGGTTGCTTTGTGACTTCCATAGGAAATAACTTTTTAGAATACCAGTGCAATAATAATAATAATAAAAAATCCCTACAATCGGTCACTAAGAGTGACTGCAAAAATGCGTCTCTTGAAAGAAATACGTGATATTAGATAAAGAACAAATCCAACGTATAAGTGTAGACTTAGGGCCTGTTTGGACAATGGTATCAAGCCGGATTAGATGGGGTTATATTACTAATCCCACTTTGAAATTTGGGATGTCATGTTTGGAAGGTGTGTAAGATGGGATTAAAATTAGCTTTATATGCTTTAGAATATAAGCCTGTATTAGAAAGGGTTAATGCCTCTCAAAATTCGACATTGCTTTCCAAATTCATCTGAAATTTAAAACATACAGTGTCCATCTCGCCCTGTACCACGCGAGTCCAACGAATAGGTGTAGGATCCACATTAGCAAAGTTATGTGGGTCCCACCATGATGTATGGGATATATCCAGACCATCCATCCATTTTCTGATATCATTTTAGGGCATGGGCCCAAAAATTAGGCAGATTCAAAGCTCAAATGGACCACACCATAAAAAGCAATGGGGATTGAGCGCATACCATTGAAAACTTCTTAGGGGCCACAGAAGTTTTGGATCAATATGATATTTGTGTTTTCCCTTCATCCAGTTCTTTGTGACCTCATGAACAAGTTAGATAGCAAATAAACATCACGGTAGGCCCTAGGAAGGTTTCAATGGTGGGCGTCATTGTCCCTACTGTTTACTGATGTGGTCCACATAAGCTCTGGATCTTCCTAATTTTTTAGCTCATATCATAAAATGATCTCGCAATAAGGATGGACGACACAAATATAACACATACATCACGGTGGGGACCACATAACTTGTTGACATCAATACACTAAGAAGGTCACGTCGGTGGCTTGTGATAGTTCCAAACAATCGTATCCACAGATGGTGGATTTTGTTCCATCCACATCCAATCCAAACGTTTTTTATACTTACATACCAAACATGGAATTAAAAAATATGGGATAAAGCAAATCCACTAACAATACCTTGCATTTGCATTTATTGCAACTTTTACAATTCCATCCACCTTAATCCTACCTAATACAGTTGCCCGAACAAGCCCTTAGATCACAGCTAAAAACTATAGATAAGAATTATCGCTACTCCTAGGATAAGTTGACATAAAGTAAATTAATAGGTTTGTTTGGTGTAAGACTAAGACTTGGGTATCATGTCCTACTGGATTCCTCTTATATTTATAAAGTTTTGTTACAACTTCTTCTTCCATATCATCATTCAATTACTGCAATAGTTACAGTGGTTAAAAACTTTTCTCTAAATTACTATTCTCTTTTGTGTCCCTCCCTCTTATGTCGTCCAAATTTTCTTCCTTTTATCGCCTTTTGTATCTTGAATGGCTCGATCGCGTTTCTTTGTCTCCTCATTAGACTTCTAGATAACTTGGCCATATCACCTCGTAAACCATTTACTAACATGTAAATTTAAATATACATCCACGATAATTATACATAAGGCATTCAAGTATCTTGAAAATCTCTTCATCTATCTCATATTTCTCATGCGATGACGAATTAGCATTACAAGGATCATTCGAAGTTTCAATGGTGGACATTATTATTCTCACTATTTCCTGTAGTGTGGTTCACTTAAGCTTTGGATATAATTTAATTTTGGAATCAGGCTCTAAAATAATCTAGAAAATCAGATGCATGGCGTAGATGAGACACATACATCAATGGTGGGAAAACAGATATTATTCACTAGGGTTACGCATAATGAGTAACTATGTGCACAGATAAGGCATATACATCAATGGTGGGCCCGCAGACTACGGTTACGCATAATCAGTAACTATGTGCACAAGCCGCTCTTCCCGAACCGTAACCCATGCGTATGTGTAGATGATAACACTCCACCAGACTACCAGCCTTCTTTACGGCAGCGGATACTTTCTCCAAAGTACATAATAATGAGAGGAAAACGCGGGCTTGCGTGTACTACCTTCCAAAGCGGCATCTGGCGGGGAGCGGATTAGGTGTTCCCTGGATAACACCTTAGTGGGTGTTAACCTTACCGTGGGGTCCACATTAATAATATGTTGTATATCCACGCCGTCCATACGTTTTTCCATCATATTTTAATACTCTTTTACCAAAGATTAATTTATAAAAAGTCTTAGGTGGACCACACCATAATAAACAGCGGTGATTGAAATTCCACCATTAAAAACTCCCCAAGTCCACAATAATTCCAAATTAAATTTTAATTTCCATCCAAACTGTTGATAAGGTCAAACAGACCTGGATGAAGGTAAAATATAAAAATCATATTGATCCAAAACTTTCGTCGCCCACAAAAGACTTTTATTGATCATTCACTACTGTTTCCAGTTTTATGGTCCACCTGATGTTTATATCTGCGTAATTTTTCGGATCACGTCTAAAATGACATGTGAAAACGTATGGACCGTGTGGATATAAAAAGAACTTATTAATTTGGGCGCAACACGGTAAGGGTAACACCCACTAAGATGTTACTCGGAAACATAATCCGCTCTCATCTTGCGTAATCCAATAAAGTAAATCCGGCCTCCCCGTGGGCCCCACTCCTCGCCTATTCTTATCCCGTCCCATCCCCGAACCACCTCATCCGAGCCGGTCTGCTGACGCTCCTTACACGTGTCGCAAATCACTCGGTTCGGAGCTCGGTTCGGTCACCAGCTCCCTTTCTCACTCTCCGTCTGTCCGTCTCTTTCTTTCTGCTTCCTTCCCCTGTCTCTTCATTTTTTGTTACTTCAGTTGCGTCTCTCGCATTTCTTCTCTCCGACGATGAAAATACGAACAAGCGATGAAGAGAATCTCACGATCGGACGGCTACGATGAACCGGTGAATCTTGTCCTTTCGTCGCTTTAATCAGCTCCTTTTTAAAAACACTTTCTTTCATTTCCGATCGTTTCTGATCAATCCGTCGTACGATCGTTGTTGTTGTTGTTTTTATTTTTATTTTTATTATTATTATTATTTTTCCTGTGATGGATGTATGATTTTTGAACTGTCGAAATATTCTGTTGTAAAAGTGATATTTAGGCCCTTAATTTTGACAGGTACAACCGCAACGTAGACCCCTTGCGGTGTTTAGCATGTACTCAGTTTAAAAGATAGAAGGGGTGTGTATCAGAAATCTGGGTTTTAAATATCTTTTATCGTCCAACCAGCGGATAAGCTAGAACTCGTTATGTGCGTGAGACATCCAGACCATCAAATAAGTTGGCGTCACGATGAGGGTCGCCAAGTGCAAAAATCAGCCCAATCCACTTATCAAGTGGGCTAAACCGTTGAAAATAATAAGAACACAGATGTGACCCACCTGCTTAGTGACTTGGAGTGATTTTTGCATGAGGTGATCATCGTCGTGGGGCCAACCTTTTGGACGGGTTGGATGCCACCCGTACTTGTCAGGATGGAAATTATCGTCTGATTGGATGGTAAATTTTCGGTCCAACTGGTTGCACATGAGCATGTATATGTATACGATTATATATTTCTGTTGATAGTTGTTTGTGTAGAAATTTGCTGTTTTTGGTCATTGTTGGAAGGTGGGTGTGTTGTTTTATTTGGCTTAAGCAGTTGTTGTATGCATAATTCAGATTGCATCGTCTTGGTATTTATTGGGTGGCAGTGGCAGTTTGGAGGTGTTATTTTGTTGGTTTAGAAGGCATTGTTTTAGTGAAATATTATATCATACCAAGGTTGATGGTATTCGAATGTATCGGATCACAATAAATTCTTACTGATATGGCACGTTTGAGCAATAAATTGGACTTTTTTTTGCAATATAATTCACTTGTAACAACCACTGCCATGGCCACAATTTCTGCATGTTCTATGCTCCCTATTTGAAATAGGTGTATGTGTATGTTTGCGAATGGGTAGGCATGATTGGTGTGCAAATTTTCTTCAAGGAATTAGAAAGCACAAGCTTTTTGCACACTTCCATAGTATCTAAAAGTCTCGTATTTGATGTGTGTCGGGAGTTTGAGATGTGGAAGTTATGGAAGTATATGATCCATAGCCATTGAAATATATGTGTATATTTGTAGTTTAAAATGATTGAGCATATGAATGATTTATATATACATGTGTGTATGCATGTATCTTTCTATATATATATATATATATGATGTGTGTCGGGAGTTTGAGATGCGGAAGTTATGGAAGTATATGTTCCATAACCATTGAAATATATGTGTATATTTGTAGTTTAAAATGATTGAGCATATGAATGATTTATATATACATGTGTGTGTATGCATGTATCTTTCTATATATATATATATATATATATATATATATATATATATATATATATATATATATATATATGATGTGTGTCGGGAGTTTGAGATGCGGAAGTTATGGAAGTATATGTTCCATAACCATTGAAATATATGTGTATATTTGTAGTTTAAAATGATTGAGCATATGAATGATTTATATATACATGTGTGTGTATGCATGTATCTTTCTATATATATATATCAATTTTACAATTTTGAGCAAATGAATGATTAATATACCATTATATTAATCACTTTTATGTCAATTACTAAACTACCTCTTGTGCATGACTTTACATTTATTCGCAGGTGAAAATGCACACACATTTCATGCTAATTTGTGTTTTCCTCTTGCCGGAATGTGTGCTAAGTTGCTTAAGCATTTTTTTTTTTTTTGTGTAGGGCAAAGTAGAATGGAAGCCGTTAACATATTTGGAGAGTAAATCATTATCATCATCTTAGCCATGCCCAAGTATTTATGGTTGGCACGCTGAGAGAATAGATGATGCACGATATTGTCTAGAGGGTCTGTTGATAAAGACTTTTGAATATTTTCAAGATTGCGGCATCATGGGAGGAGCTTGTTCACGGAAGAGGGACCAACAGGTCAATGAAGACAGCGTATGCAGGGGGGTCTCTGTAAAATACAGTAAAAGTGGCAGTTCGAAATGGCTGATGAGCTCATTGTCTCGGTCTGGTGTAGATGTGCAGCAAGGAAGAGGTCAATGCCCATCCCTCATGGAACTTTGTGTGCATAAAATACGGGAGGTAATTGTTTTGTTTTGATTTGGGTGCCTTGGAATTTCTACTCATCGTTCACTTTGAGTAGTTGAATATGTTGTTTTCACCTTTCCGTAACAGGATATCGATAAATACAGCAGCTTTACGATGCTCCCGAGGGATATAAGTCAGCAGATCTTCAATGAATTGGTGGATTCTCACAGTCTGACTAATGTTTCCCTAGAAGCTTTTTGTGATTGTGCCCTCCAAGTAATATCCTAGCACATGCTTTGACATCCGGATTTAACTGCCACTGTGATTCGTATCCGTTATTACTTTTTAATTGTATATGAGAATTTCTGAGGGTTCTTTTGTTTGGTCAGGATATTCATTTGGGAGAATACCCTGAAGTGAAGGACAGTTGGATGGATGCCATTTCTTCACAGGGGCCATGTTTGCTCTCTGTTGATATTTCTGATTCTGATGTAACAGATTCTGGTCTTGTTCTCCTGAAAGTTTGCCCAAACCTTCAAAGCCTGAATTTCAACTATTGTGACAAGATTTCAGACCGGGGGCTGGAACATATTTCTGGTATTTACATGCTCTATCTTGTTCTACTTTACTGCAGTGGTTTTCTTGAAGGAAAAAAAAGCTGTGTTCTATATTTAGACTAATCTTAATGCATATTATCCAACAAGGTGAGAGTTACAAATGTGACAAAAGTTTTGAGCATTAAGAGGACAGAGACTGTCCAATGAATCGTTTTGGGAACTTGGTAGTTGAATAGACTGGCTAAGGCAACATAAGGACAAGACCATCAATCATTGTTGCAATCATGTTGGCAGTTTTGTTCCCTTGCTTCAAGAAGATTCATTGTTAGTTCTACTAGTCTCTCCATGAAGGAGTGTTGGAGGTCTAAAGCGCCTAACAACTATTATTTGGCATTTCCTGGGACATAGAGAGGTTGCTAGCTATCGATAAAGTTCTAATATTATTGATCACTTGCGTGGAAGGGGATGATAATTGCAAATGTCTGTATCTTCTCAAGGACACGGAACTTGTGGATCATCTATTTATTCATTGTGGTCATGTGTCCGTTGTCTACAGGACATTTATTTTCGATATGTTTGGCTTATGGTGGTCTGTGTCAAGGTCACTCGAAGCCATCTTTCAAGCCTGGAATTTGGGAGTCTTGGATAGTGGGAGCAGACAGCTGTGGCATCTATCCTTGTTGCTTGTTTTCTAGTTGTTGCCAAAAGAATGTAATAATGGATGTTCAACAATAATTATTGCTATGTAGCTTCAATAATCCATACGGTCAAAATGTTTGCGTGATTTCATGGTCTTTGGGACTGCCCCTTCTTAGGGAATGTAGTAGGGTTGATATTTGAGCCTTGTAGGAGGTCAATCTTGATCCATGTAAGTGGTGTTTAGGTATGATATCTCACCATCTGTCCCCCTTTCCCTTTTCTCTTTTGTTTGGTATTAATAAATTAAGTTACAATTTGAAAAAAGGCCATAGGCTGTAGTTGTTAATCTCTTTTTATATACTATTGGTATGGCATGTGTAACTTGTGTGTAAAGAGGGGAGAGGGATAAGAAGGGGAAAGATGGGGCTAGATATGACGAAAGAGGATGCCGTGTACACACACAAACACAAGGACGGAGGGTAAGTAACATGAAAAATAAATGACAGAAATACTCCCAGTTGAAGATGCAAAGACATCCCCCAAATATCCATTTAAAACCCAAAGTGGATGACTCTTGCAATGACTAATTGCGTAGCTAAAATTGTCGATAGCTACTTGAGACATATAATAAAGATATGCATGGTAAATACAGGGAGCAATTCGATTGATGTGCATATTAAATACTGGGAACAATTTGAGCTGTTTAATTAATTGGAGTTCTTTTTGTTTGGGGTGAGAGAGTTCTCTCATATAGAACCAACCCTGGTATGATGCGTCAGTTATTTCCTACAAGGATAAAGAAGGTTAAAGCTGACTCCAAGTAGGTGGGAAAAAAGCTATGGTGATGATGATGATGGCAATTTTCTATCTTATGCTAAGCTTGGAGTGCTATACACCAAACCGTGGTGTATTTCTTCCTACGTTTGAGTTTCTCCTATTTTATTCTTATTCGCCCACCATTTAGTGATTGTCTTTGCCCTAATCTCTATGGTGCTTATTACTTTTGGTTTCATTTTAAGTGGTATAAGTGAGCAGCTGATTTATTTTACTATCTTATCATATTAGCTTCTGCCTATTGTAATGTGTGTTTGTGGTTGTTTTGTGCACTCAGGTCTGTCGAACTTGACATCTTTGAGTTTCAAAAAGAGCAGTGCAATCACTGCTCAAGGAATGAGTGCTTTAGCTAGCTTGGTTAACTTGGTAAATTTGGATCTTGAGAGATGCTCGGGGATTCATGGTGGATTAATTCATCTGCAAGGTTTGTTTCATATTCTTGTAAGTTGGCTGGCTGCCAAAGCAAATTCTATTGTATGCTTTCTCATCAAATTTTCACATGGTTAACTTGCAGCATCTGTAGTACGATTATTTAAAGTATCTTGCAGTTGCAGGTTTTTGTTTTTCAAAGAAACTTTGATTTTAGAATCACATTTATGCTCAAGAAGCTTCATATTGTGAAGCTAAAATATCTTATTGTATTTTATTTTTGAATGGTACTGTAGAGCTCGTAGTTGATGTTCAAAAATGATTTCACATCTGCTTTCTCTTGGGATGTTTGTTTATGCATTTATAAAGTTATGCAATGCAGATACCTAGCACACAAGTTTTGATTTGGAATTATGTATCCATTCTTGTCAGTATATTATACAAGCATGGACACCCCTATACAAATGATGGCATGAGGAAAATGACTTATGACACTTAATGAAGTAATAGTTAAAGGTGAAAGCACTGCTGTAAGCCAGAATGAGCACATGTTCTAAGCTATAATTTAACTGTAACTACTAGAACTCGATGGTGGACTGATTATGATCTGGTGGTGCATTAATGTTGAATATGCTAAGCTGACACAATACCAAATCAAGGGGGCCATTTACATGAGGGAGAAGACGAAAGTCCCACTGGAAAAAAATGGATTTTTAGCCAAAATCACGTCATGTGGATCCCAAAAGCAGTTTTCCAGCACTATTTTTGGTCCTAGTTGTGTAATTGTTTGAGTAACATGATGGGTTATGGACATAAATACAATAGGAGGTGTAGGAGAAAAGCTAGGGAGAGAATATTCTAGGAAAATTCCTGGATGAACATGCAGCCATAAGTATAACACTTTATCAAGAAGATTCAATTAAGTTTTACAATTTTAATACCATGGGCATGGATGCCGTCCTCATTGTTTGAAGCATTGGTATCACACTCTGTTCACACCCTTGGTATGCGAAATATCATGGGATGTATTGGAAATGTTGCATGTATCGCATAAAAGTATCGTAATATGAAGGAAACATTGGGGAAACTGTAGGCAGGAGGTAGAAGTGGCATGATTACACAATTAGACGTTAAAACCGAAAACATTACAAAAAACCATGCACGGTACTTTTCCATATATATTTTCTTTTGAGAAGTAACAACACTTTATTAGAAAGCCACAAAGCGGGCAAAGCAAATTAGAAAAGAGAACTGCCAACAACAACCTTAACATAGACCGCCCAATTAGACAAAAAATACTTAACTTTACAAATGGCCGCTTCTAGGAGAACACCCTGGTTCCTAAAGCAACACCCATTTGAGGCATCCCATAAGGCCCCAAAAACCACCATTAAAAGCAGACACCACCTAACCTTCCCAAATTTACCTACTCCCCCACCGTGCCACGCATAGATAAGCTCGCAAGCCGTCTTTGGCATAACCCATTTGACATGGAAGGCTTAATACCATACATCCCGAGCGAGGGAACAATGAAGGAAGAGATGATCTATCGATTCCCCGTTCGCCATGCAAATCAGCCACATGTTCGAAAGGACGGGCGATCTCCTCTGCAAATTATTCTACAGTTAGAACTCTTTTTATCCCAAGGAGCTAAACAAACACTGCCGCCTGAGGAGTGCCAGAAAACCAAAAATGAAAAGGATGGGGAAGAGTAGAATGAGGAGAGTCTTTCAAGATCAGCTCAAGACAAGACTTAACCGAGAACTTCCCCGTTCTATGCCTCCTCCACACCATAGAATCCTCTTCAAGAACTGCAGGCCGGACTTTGTTCAGGAGATTCAGGAACGCAACAATCTCCTCAATCTCACCTTCCAACAGGTTCCTACAATCAGTGTTCATAGTATCGGTATCGCTATAAGTTTCTCTAGCCAGGGATATGGAAACAATATTGATATCACCGATAATATCGTTGATAACCGGAAATGCGGGGAAACATAGGAAAACCAATGGAATTTTCAGCGAAACTTCAGGAGATGTTAAAATGTACATATTCGCATATTTAAAAATAAAACAAAATTGCAAAAAGAATGCATACATAACAAGTTTCCATTTAATGGGGCCTTAAAAGCATGTGTTGGTGAAAGAAATCAGTCCAACCATCCCCTCCGGCCTATTTAATCATCCAAACATCCATCGATATTGCAAAATATCAGCAACACATGATATTTCACCAAGAAATCATCAACAATTGAAAAAGAAACGAAAGCTTGTGATCTCAATATCTTACATGTTGCGATATTGATAATATCAAAATATTATCAATATTATCAATGAAAAATTGAACACTACATACAACATGTGCCCATAAAAAAAAATTTGAAATAATTTTTTTTTCTAATAACCAAAATTTTGATGATATCAATAGTTGGCAATATTATTGAAATATTGTCAATACACTTATGATATAAGCATTACCTAGAATTTACATAGTCGAAAATATTGGCGATACATTGGTGATATTGATGCATTGGCAATACAAGCGACACCTAGAATTTACATAGTTGAAAATATTGACGATTACATTAGCGATATTGATACGTTGGCAATACTTAGCGATACATTGCTAATACCTGGAATTTCTGATACTACCAGCGTTATTGGTATCGCTACTAGTGTTATCGGTATCGCTAAGCTAGAGATAAAGATAATATCGTAGATAATTTGAACACTGCCTACAATAAGGTGGGGACCAAACAACTGATCCCTCAACAATAGAGTAGCACTTTGCCATTGATATGAATCTATCCGGCGGAGGCGAGAAAACCTTGGGAAAACATGCTGCAACACGAGACTGTCGCACCAAGGATCAATCCAAAAGTGAGTACGGTTGCCCCTTCTTAGCTTAAAAGAAATCCCACGCCTAACCAGGTGTTTGGCGTTTGCAACAACTTTCCAAACCACGGATGCTCTGTAAAGAGAAGATTTTCTCACAAACCATTCGCTTTGATGCGACCCATACTTGCTCTCAATCACTTGTTTCCAAAGCCTTCCTTCCTCCACCCCGAAATGCCAAGTCCATTTCTCGAGAAGAGCAATATTTATATCACCCAGGGTCTTAATACCGCTCCCCTTCTTTAACTGGCTTGCAAACCTCATCCCATTTAAAGAGATGGAACTTCCTTTTGTCATTAGAGCCTTCCCAAAGAAAATTCCTTCGCAACTTATCTAGTTTGTCTGACACTGCTTTGGGACTTTTGAAAAGGGACAATAAATAAATATGTATATTGGAGAAGGCCGTCTTAAAAGAATTAGGTGTCCACGCATCAACAAATAGCGATGCTTCCACGAGGCCAACCTCCTCTTGATTCTCTCAATGACTTTGTCCCAAAGATGTTTGGTTGGCTTCCCAATGCAGAGGGGTAGACCTAGATCAGTAGAAGGAAAGGTGCCCAACTTGCACCCAAAGATGCTGGCAAAGTGATCAAGGTCGTCTCCATGAATGTGAATCCCGAGCACTTTAGATTTTGCCACATTAATCTTCAACCTCGAGACCGCTTCAAAGCACACCAGAATTTTCCTAAGATTATCAATCGAATCCTCCTTGGCTTCACAAATAAAAGAGCGTATCATCCTCATACTAAAGATGATAAATCTGGCTACCATCCTTTGTAATATCAAATCCTTTGAATTCACGACGCCTCTGGAAAGCATGCCGCTAAGGGCCTCACCCACGACCACAAAAAGGTTTAGTGATAGTGGATCACCCTGTCTCAATCCTCTGGAAGCTTTATAGAAACCTTTTGGAGAACTGTTTACCAGAATGGAAAAAGACGCCGTTTCAATACATGCCCTTATCCACCCCCTCCACTTGATACCAAAGCTTAGCCGATCCAGCATGTAATCAGGGAAGTCCCAACTAACATGATTATAAGCCTTTTTGATGTCTAGTTTACATACCAGACCAGTTTTCTTGTCTCTATGTTTGGAATCAATACATTCATGAGCCACTAATGTGCTATCCATGATCCGTTTACCTGCGACAAAAGTGCCTTGATTCTCAGAAATAACCGAAGAAAGAGCCGTCATGAAGCTGGCTGTGAGAATCTTAGCTAGAATCTCATAGGGGCTCCCAATTAAACGGATCAGCCTGAAATCTTTTATTTGGTTTGCCCCTGCAATCTTGGGGATGAGGGCACTAAAAGAGGCCCCTAATTCATAGGGCAGAGGACTCCTATCCTAGAACTCAATAAGGAAGTCCATAATATTAGTCTTCACAATGTATAAGAATTTTTGAAAAAATAGCAAAGGGAATCTGTTTGGCTCTAGCGCCTTACCCCCACACATGGCTTCAACTGTAGCTTTAACCTCCTCTTTTGAGAATGGTCTTTCCAACTCCAACACAAGTTGGGGTGATATTTTTCTTTAAGTGCAAGTTGTCTAAACGCAGTCTTGCGGCTGCCCACCAATTTTCTGAGAGTAAGGCTTCATAATAAGATATAATGGTGTCACATTTCTTGTCCTTCTCTGAAGTGAGGGCTCCATCGATCATTAAGGGATGAAATTCTGTTGGATCGAGCCTGAGTGCTAGCAATACTGTGGAAGAACTGCGTATTTTTATATGCTGTTTTTAACCACACTGCTGTGGACCTCTGGCGCCACTTTATTTCCTCTTCCTTTGCACGATTCGTGCCAGTAAGGGCCAGGTCATCCGATTTTTACCATCTTCGGGGGTAAAAATCCTGCCTTCTTCTAACAGATCAAACTCGTAACTTTAGCTTCTTGAAAACTCTAAAACTAGCATAACCATCCACTAGAAAGGAGGACCACCATCACTCCTCCACTAGTTGGCCAAATCCTTCCACTTCCAACCAGGCTGCTTCAAAGCTGAAAGGTTTGGGGCCTTGGTTCACTGTCGACATAAAAAAATCACCCCCACTTCCAACCAGGCTGCTTCAAAGCTGAAAGGAGGACCACCATCACTCCACTAGTTGGCCAAATCCTTCCACTTCCAACCAGGCTGCTTCAAAGCTGAAAGGTTTGGGGCCTTGGTTCACTGTCGACACAAAAAATCACCCCCCCCCCCCCCCCCCCACACACACACACACACAATCATCATCATCATCATCATCCACCAGGTCAGCTTTACATACCTAGTTGGAGAATCTCGCCATTGCAGCGGTCACCCGCCCACCATTAAGCTTTTCATAAGAATACCGGACGACGTTGAAGTCCCATCGATACACCAACGAGTCGACCACATCTTCCTGATACTGTCCAACTCTGCCCCAAATTCCTCCCGCATGGCATTTCTACATGGGCCATAGACAGCTGAGAAGATCCACTGAAAACCTGAGGAGACATCACACAGCAACACAAAAACAGAAAAAGAGCCTAAAAAAATATCTATCTTTTTCTAAAATTAGCATTCCAGGCGACTAAGATACCCCTCACTGTCCCCACAACCTCAACATTACTACATCCTCAAATAGAATTAAGCGTACGTCTGTCCATCGATTGAAGTAGTTTCCTGGATTGCAACAATTTTAGCCTTCGAGCTCTTGCATGTCTGCTTGACTTGAGCCCTCTGTAAACTGCTCTCCAACCCAAGAACATTCCAAGACAATATTAACATAAGTTACTGACTTTCCCTGATCTCACCCTTTTACCACTGCTTCCCTTACCTGCAGCTTCATAATTTATGGAGCTCTCCAAATTTAGCAGTTCTCTCCAACCCTTGAGCAATTTTCTGGTCTTCAACTTCTAGTGAGATTGGTTCCGTTGAATCACTTTAGCCTGCACGACGTGGTAGAAGCCATAGGCATCCTTGTCCTGCATGCTGTATGACATACCCCCTATACCACCCACTCGGACTAGAGTCTCTTTAGTCCACTGGAATTGTTCTTTTGTAATCACCCCTTTGCTCGGATGATCCTTGTAACTTGCCATGAGTCTCCCGCCGTTGAAGGAACTGACTAAGGACGAGTAATCTTTGATCTTCTCAGTGCACAGAGGGGTCACGACTATAGCTTCCTCCAGGAGGCTCTCATCATGCTGTCGAACTTCAACCAACATCCCTCTTAGCTGGAGCTCGTCTGATTGATGATCCTCTTCATCCACTTTGAACCCACCCCCCCCTTCCATTTTTTCCTTTCCCATCTTCCCATCTATTCTTTCTGCTTCTTTGCTGGTCTTAAAATTTCAATCTCATCATCTCTTCGTTTTTCTCTAATAACAAATATATATATATATATATATATATATATATATATATATGTTTAAATGAGAAGACAAAAAGATCGGTGGTAAATCAAGTTTTTTTTTAGCTTCCTTCAAAACTCAAGAGAAGGCAAAGAGAAACTAATATTTTTTGGATCCATTCAATTGGCTGAAGGTGGAAAAGATGCATCAGAGAGTTTCAATCAGTGGGTGTGTGCGCACTTGCTAGTGTGCTGCTGCACGGGTGTGAATGTGATTGATCGATCACCTTCCGTTCCCTTCCTGTTAGACATGCAGCTGGGGAAGGACTCTTCACTCGATTCCTGAAAGTGGTAGGTCTTCCCTGACTATGGTAATTACTCAATGAGAGGTCCCCGTGGTAAGTCACAGATCCACTTGCCCAGGATAGTGCCTAGAATCCCATTCTGTTTTCTGGATTTGGAAAAGTGCTGATTTTTCTAGAATGGGAATCTTATGATATGTTGGTAATCTATTATGAGAATCATCCATGCCTGAAACATATCTTGATGGCTGAAAGTTGGATAGGCTGGCCCCTACTGAACCACCTAGTCGAATCGCCTTGACCACTCTAATATGATTACTGATCCCAAGAAGTTTTCAATGGTAGGCATTCAATCCGCACTGTTTCCTGTGGTGTGGTACGTTTGAGCTTGGGATATGCTTTAGCTTTGGGCTCATGCCCTAAAATGAGCTTGCAAAATGGATGGACGGTGTGGACAAACTGCATACATCATGGTGGGCCCCACAGAGTCCTGACACCATGTAGATACGTGGTGTCAAGACTATGGGGTCCACTGTGATGTGGGCTCTAATATGATTACTGCTTATTGAGGTGCAGTTGAGATGCGAAGTAGTTATTGGCTAGTGACAAAACATTGATTGTTTTGCACTGCTCAATGGCCAATGAGAAAAGTGCATCCAGAATTTGTTATTGTTATCTGTTACAGATCTGTGGCTGGATGGTTTGAAGTTGAAATCATGGGAAGAGATACAATGGAATAAATGATCTTAGAAATCTATTTAACACGCCTCATTTCCCTACATACTTATACACATTTCAAGCGAACCCTGGTCGTCTTGCATGTACACCTGTTGTCTACATTTTACATCCTAGATTTCCCAATCTGACTTCTTAACTGATATACCATCGTAGCCTGACACTAACTATTGACATAGGTGTACTCTAGCCCATGGTGAAATTATGCATGTTTGTTCCGTTGTCCCATACTCCTGAAGTAGATGTGAAATTTATTTGCATCATTTTTCTTACTGATTTTCATTTCTATCATTGGTTACCACTATATGATGTTCTTATTTTGGATGGGCTTCTGCTGATACTTCAACTTATTGAGAACTTTGTCATCTATATTTAACTTGTAAGGTTCTCTCGATTTTACAAACAAGCAACTTTTATTTTGTCATTGATTGGAAGATCACACATGGTGTGAATACCTGGCAAACTGTTTGCATCATGTCATGATGATCATCATCATCATCTCTCTCTCTCTCTCTCTCTCTCTCCATCCACCTACAAAGAGGTCTTTATGACAATTATCTCTATTTGACAGGTTTAACAAAACTCGAGTCTCTTAATATAAGATGCTGTAACTGCATAACGGATGCAGATATGAAGCCACTTTCTGGTAACTACTGTCTTGACTTTTGTATTTTCTTCTTCTCATACTATAATCCTAGAGAGGATTTTCGAGTAAATTATTCATCAAAACACCTTCTGAGGGAATACATTCTGAAGTGGATGTTCCATGCATTCAGACACGAAGGTGTTACAAACAGTTCTCTCTCTCTCTCTCTCTCTCTTTTGAGGGATAAGTTTTAAAAACTGAGAATAAATGAGATGCACAAATCTTAAAAAGAAGTGTTAGAAACTGAGGATGCTTTATCTTTTCAAACATTTTCCTTATCCTCTTATCTCTTTTTGGTGTAACCCGCAGTTATGTTGCATACAGCTGCCATTTTAGCAGTTTTGCATTTTTTTTTTTTTTTTTTTGATGGAATGCTGCAGACTTTTTGTTGCTTTGTTGTTTCAATTTCTTATGTTACTGGATTTAACCAATGACATTTATAATAGACAGGTGATTATGGTACTGTCATTTTCATGCATCCTTTAGTTTTTTTTTGTCAATGAATAACATTGTATGTGTGTTAAATATACAAGTCTTGTCAGTAGTAGTAAATGGATCTGCGACTTTTCTTTCCTCGCAATGTTTACTGGGATATAAGGAACCATTACATCACATGGACAATATTTTTGATAAATTACATATGGGCAACCTCCAATGCTTTAGTAATCTCTATATGAATGTTTCTTATCATAGGTCCTTGGATAGTGAAACATGATTCATAAAGCCTTTCAATAGGATTGATGGGAGAAACAGGATGTGTAAAAAACTGAATGGTGGTGGCAAGGGCATTTGCATTTGAAGTTAATCATGATCTGCAGGTTTCGTATCATGTGTTGTTCTTGTATGCTGGTCCCACTATTTTTCCTTGCTTTGAGATATTTTACGAAGCTTATTAGAAGGTTCTGATGTTTGAATGTATATGCTTTAGTAACAAAGATTGATAAAGGAGATGTCCTACTCTATTGACTCGCATGGTACGTTAACTAATGCATATGGTGGGAGATGCATTTCTGTGGTATGTCATTTGAGTGTGTACTATAATCAATTGCAAATGAGCAGCTACTGGAAGCAAGGTGTCCCATATCGGTTACGTATCGGCTGTAATGGCCGATACGTAACAGTAACGGTGGGGTCCGTTACGCGATACGGGGGTGGGCGATGCCCCGATTTTGCTACAGTTTCAGGCCCGTTACGGGCGTAACGACCGTTACTGACCCGTAATGGCTGTTACGGGCCTTAGAAAATAGGAAAAAAAAAAGGAAAAAAAAAACTTAACTTTTTTTTTTTTTTTCCTTCTTCCTTTTCTTCTTCTCGTAAAGTGCCATTGCGTCATGGCCTCTGCTTCTTCTTCCTCTCTCTCTCTCTCTCTCTCTCTCTCTTCTTTCCCTCTTTTTTCTTTTCGGTTTCTCCCTTCTTTTTTTTTTTATTCGCAGGTGTACTGCGCACCAGCTAGCTGCTGGAGGTACGTGTCATGTTAAGACGAGCGCTGACACTCCTCGAGCTCTGAGTTGTACAAGCGGTTCAAAGGAGATCAAAGATACGTGGGCTCCACAGTGATGTATTTATTATATCTACACCGTTCATCTATTTTCAGAGATCATTTTAGAGCACCACCAAAAAAATGAATTATATCCAAAGATCGTTTGGACCACACCAAAAATAGCAGCGGAGATAATGATTTTCACTGTTAAACAATTCGTAGGGCCCATCGTAACGTTTATTTTCCATCCAATTTGTTCAAGCCTTAAGACGAGCACGTCAAATGAATGGACGGTTTAGATATAACACGTCAACTTGATCTAAAACTTTTGTAGCCCCTAATAAATTTTTAATGGTGAACTTTTAAATATTGTTGTTTCTTATGGTGTAGTCCACCTGAGCTTTGGATGTGCCTCATTTTTGGGCTCATGCCCTAAAATTATTTGGCAAAATGGATGGATGGTGTGGATATAACACATTCATCACGGGTGGGGCCCAAAAAACTTTGACACGTGTGCTACACTTTACAATTCGAGTCCCGCCTAATTCGGGCCCTTAAAAAATTGTACATGAGACATATATTAACTTAAAATTTACCAATTAAATTATGGACTGCAATTGCTAACTCACAATGCCAAAATCAAATTATTCGAATAGTTTTAATTGTTAATTTGTGGACTTTTATTTTTTAAAATAGGGCATTTTGATTTTTTTCATGATTCACTATCCAATAAATGTCCACCAATTCATAAGTGGGATAATGCCAATAAATTGCATGAATTTGAGGCTAATTTGGGGCATAGATTGGTCCTCCAAGTCAGCCCCAAATTGGCAACACCATCTACTTGAATTTAATTTCATTTTTTTAAAGAACTTTTGGGAGAAATGATATTAAATTGTTAAGTATATAAATTAGATATGTACAAAATTAAATATATGAATTTTGTAGTCAAATTCAGGTTACCTGGTTAAAAAATTAATTAGACATTCCGATATAACTTCTCACCAAAGAGTGGACCGTTACACCACCATAAACATGTTCCAATTTATAAAGGAATGCATATTTGGAATGCTTACAATATTCCAGATTTAATCCATATTTTTTCATATTTTTTTAGCAAAAAAAAAATAAAATTGCACCGTTACGCCCCCGCATCGCCGTTACACCCCCGTATCCGTATCGGTATCGGAGGGCATCGTTATGCCAACCAATACCGATACGGGATACCTTGACTGGAAGCAAGAAGTCAAGGCTTTTGACATACCATCATTGTATGATGCATGAGTATGATCTATGCTCAACTACTTAAGTCTTCTATGTGTGGTTGCCAAGTGTCTGATAATCTCATGTACCTCGATTAGCCAGTAATCATCTTGTTACATCTTTGCTGGGCTTACCCCGGGCCTTACATTATACATCAACTTGGCCTCACATGATGGGCAGCGACGATATCCCATATATATGAATGATGGGCCACAAGATAGATGGCATTGATATACAATGCATACATCAAGTGGGCTGCATGATGGATGGGGTTGATATACAATACATATGTTCAATGGGTTGGATCACAAATAAACATTGTGGCGGGCCCACAAACGGTGAATGGTGTGGGTTATACAACATATAAATCATGATGGGGTTGCAATTGGACGGCGTGGTTATACAACATATACATCAAGATGGTGCCGCAGTTGAATGGTGAGGCCAAAGTACATCATCTAGGTGGAGTCCACAATGGGCCCCACTTTTGTTCTGTTTGGATGGCAACATCATAGTGGCCCGGGAGGATTTTAATGGTAGGCGTTCAATCAGTCGTTGCTTTTGGCAATATGTTCACGAGGGAACTTGGATCTATTCCACTTTGGGGTGGCCCACAACAAACATGACCATTCATCATGATATCAATATCAATCAAATGAAAAGTCCATGCCAACAACCAAAATGGAATTTTTGTTGTTGTTAAGACTCTTAGCTGTCAGCACTAAGTTATTGGTGATACTTTTGAGTTCTTATATCCTTTTTGATATCGTGTTGTTTGAATATCTCAAGTTCACTAGGAATTTTAAATGCTTCCCCCCTCCCCACGTAAACAATGTTCATAGTATCGGTATTGTTACATGTATCATTGGCTGCTGATATGGAAACATGTATCGATGTCGCTGATATTATTGCTTATACCTGGAAATGTATTGTTAACTAAGGGAAACATGGGGAAAATGGTAGAATTTCTAATGAAACTTTAGGAGATGCTAAAACACATATTTGCTTGTTTAGGAATCAAATAAGCAAAAAGATGCATACATAATAACTTTCCTGTTAATGGGGGCCTAAAAGCATGTAACGCTGACTCAGTGAAACATTAGGAAAACATGGGGAAAATGGTGGAAGTTTTCAATGATACTTCGGGAGATGCTAAAATACGCATTCGCATATTTAAGAATCAAGTATAGCAAAACAAACACATATTTGCATATTTAGGAATCAAATAATATGCCTCTTTAATGGGTGCCTAAAAACACGTATCGTTGACTCAAGGAAACATGGGGAAAATGGTGGATCCATCCTACCCATTCAACCATCCCATCCATGCATGCATGCATGCACGCGCACACAAACACATGCATGATCCATCCATCCATCGAACCATGCTTGCATGCATACATACAATGATACATACATATACACACATGCGTGATCCACTTCCATCCACACACACACACACATCCATCCATCCAACCACCCATACGTCTGTACTCATCCACCAACCATCAAACCATCCATCCATCCATGTGTATAGACATACATATGTCCATTCATGATCCATCCATCCATCCATGCATGCATTTACACACAGAAACATGCATTTCATCATACAACCATGCACCCATAAAAATTCTAAAATGGATTTTTTTTTTTTAATAAATAGTTTTTTTTGGCAATATCGATACATTGTCGATATTATCAAATATTTCTGATGCATTGGTGATACAAGTGACACCTAGAATTTACGTAGTCGAAAAAATTGGCGATACTTGAGTGATATATTGGCAATACTTGGAATTTTTGATACTAGTGTTATTGGTATCACTGAGCTGGCGATATCGATAATATTGGTGATATTATTGATTATATCGCTGATACTCGGAACAATGCACCCGAATATGATATGTTGTTGCTTTGCTTCACGCTTCGTGCTATAATACAACTATTTGTGATGGTCATGTTTCCGCTTCTCAAATGGTTCATTAAGGGCTTTCTTTTCCGACCAGCCAGCACAAAGCGGCTACCCTAGGGGGTCCATAAATCTTCCAAATGAAGGCCGTTCGAGAAGTGCCTTTAATGACCTAACTGAATATGATATATTCCTTTCAATGCTTCAGATCCACTAATCCCTTTCCCCTTCTTGGGCTTTGAGAATTTAGACTGAGTCATGAGAGGCTCATGATATCTTCATATCAGAAGGAGCTGGTTTCATGAATTAGAAAAGAATGTAGCATAACCAATGGCATAGTTTCTTGTAAACTAGTGTTAGGAGGAGTTCAGACTGTTTCTTTTGAACCTATTTCATTTACATTTGGAATTTGCTTCAATTAATTACACCATACTTCTACCTCATGGATGTAGTATCAATGTTTCAAATAGCGCCCGTAGCGTAGCGTGGCTGTAGCGCTATATAGCGTCCCAAATAGTATAAATCCCCTGTAGCGTCGTAGCGTACGCTACAGCTATGTAGCGTAAGCTACAATGTATTTTTTTACTATTGTAGTTTAAAAAAAAATAAAATATTTTCTTTGTTTTTAATGTTGAGGAATGTGACACTTGTATTGTACTTGATACTTTTAACCTATGTGATTTTTATTTCTTTTCATAATTGTGACCCGTGGTTTCAATTAGACATTATTAGTTAAAGTGGTTTTCTTAGAAAGTTGTTGATGTGATAATTATTTGATTTGGCTTATATATGTGGATTGGCTTTTGATAAATGATAACTAATAACTTTTTTGAACTTGCTCGTAATCAATGTTTGAAATATCGGTATCGCGCTATGTATCGCACCCTTGGGATATAGATACGTATCGGTTATCGCACGGGATATATCATTTGTATCGCATAATTTATCGCACTTTTTGGGAAACATGGGGAAACATTGGAAAAATGGTTGAATTTTTTAATGAAACTTCAGGAATTGTTAAAAAAGACCTTAATACACACTTTTAAATAATAACATCTAAAAAAAAAAGGTGCACATAATAAGTTTCCTTTGTATAGGGTCCTAAGCTATGCGATGTTTAACTCAACTAATGCAAATATATTTAAATTGAATGCATGATATTTATAAATGTATCAAAGACATGTATAAAAACACAACCAATTCATTAGAGAGCAAAAAAAAAGAATTAAAATTGAAAAATATACATATCAATGATGTGAACTGGTTGTGGCCTAGACCCACATAGAGTTGAAAAATATACATGTATATTTATCGTTTTATGATCTCATTTTTGGACATTAAACCAAAAACGAGCTAGATTCGATACTCAAGTGGGCTGAAAAATGGAGGATTGAACATCCACAGTTGAAATATTCGTGGGGCCACGAAAGTTTTGAATCTAGTTAGTATGTGTTTTCAGTTCATCCTAGTCAAGGTATCCTGTATCGGTATTGGTTGGTGTAACGGTGTCTTCCGATACCGATACAGATACGTGGGTGTAACGGCGATACGGGGGCGTAATGGCCCGTAACGGTGCAAATTTTTTTTTTTTTTTGCCAAAAAAATATGAAAAAATATGGATTAAATTCGGAATATTCTAAGCATTCTAAATATGCATTTATTTATAAATTGGAACATGTTTATGGTGGTGTAACGGTCCACTCTTTGGTGAGAAGTTGTATCGGACTGTTTGATGAATTTATGAACCAGATAACCTGAATTTGACTACAAAATTCATACATTTAATTTTCTAAATATCTAATTTATATACTTAACAATTTGATGCCATTTCTCCCAATAGTTACTTTTAAAAAATGAAATTAAATTCAGGTAGATCGTGTTGCCAATTTGGGGCTGACTTGAAGGACCAATCCATGCCCCAAATCAGCCTCAAATTCATGCAATTTATTGGCATTATCCCACTTGTGAATTGGTGGACATTTATTGGATAGTGAATTATGAAAAAAAATCAAAAGGCCCTATTTTAAAAAATAAGCGTCCACAAATTAACGATTAAAACTATTCAAACAATTTGATTTTAGCATTTTGAGTTAGCAATTATAGTTCATAATTTAATTGGTTAATTTTAAGTTACTACATGTCTCGTGTACAATTTTTTAAGGGCTCGAATTATGTAGGACTCGGATTGTGAAGTGTAGCACACGAGTGTCAAAGTTTTTTGGACCCCACTCGTGATGAATGTGTTATATCCACACCGTCCATCCATTTTGCCAAATAATTTTAGGGCATGAGCCCAAAAATGAGGTAGATCCAAAGCTCAGGTGGACTGCACCATAAGAAACAACAATAATTAAACGACTATCATTAAAAATTTACTGGGGCTACAAAAGTTTTAGATCAAGCTGACATGTGTGTTTTCCCTTCATCCACATCAGTGTGACCCTTTTAAAAGGTTAGATGGAAAATAAACATTACAGTGGACCCTAAGAAATTTTTAATGGTGAGCATTCTATAACCACTGTTTCCTATGCTGTGGTCCACCTGAGATTTGGATCTTACTAATTTTTTGAATCATAACCTAAAATGATGTGGCAAAATGGATGGACGACATGGATAAAATACATACATCACGGTGGGGCCCATGTGGCACGTGTACATTTTATTAAGTCGTGCGATGTGCTGTGTTAACTGGTACGCAGTCCATTCATTTGACGCAAGCAAGTCCTGTGGGTCTGATCATGAGGTATGTGTTATATCTAAACTGTCCATTCATTTGACGAGCTCGTCTTAAGGCTTGACACGAAAAATAATACAGATCCAATTATCAAGTGGACCACATTGCAAAAAGCAGTGGGGGATTGAACGTCTACCATTGAAACCCTTTTTGGGATCACAGAACTTTTGGATCAATATGAAATTTGTTTTTCTTTGACCTTTTGAATAGATTGGATGGAAAATAAACGTTATGGTGGGCCTACAAATTTTTTAATGGTGAAAATCATCATCTCCGTTGTTATTTTTGGTGTGGTCTAGACGATCTTTGGATACGATTCATTTTTTGGCTAATGCTTTAAAATGATATTTAAAAATAGATGAACGGTGTAGATATAATAAGTACATCACTGTGGAGCCCATGTAACTTTGATCTCCTTTGAGCCGTTCGTACAACTCGGAGCTTGAGGAGTGTCAGTGCTCATCTTAGCATGACACGTACCTACAACAGCTATACTGGTGTGTGGTACACCAGTCAATCTGCTTCCGATTTCAAAAGAAAAAACGGGAGAGTGAAACCGAAAAGAGAGAGAGAGAGAGAGAGAGAGAGAGAGAGAGAGAGAGAGAGAGAGAGAGAGAGAGAGAGAGAACAAAGAAAAAAATGTATGTTTTTTTTCCCCCTATTTTCTAGGCCCGTAACGGCCGTTATGGGACTGTAACGTGCGTAATGGCCCCGTAACGGCCGTTATGGTCACAGAATCGGGGGGTGGTGGGGGTGTCCGTTTCAACCCCATATCGCGTAACGGTGTCGGTCGTTACCGTTACGTATCGGCCGATATTGTAACGGATACGGGACACCTTGATCCCAATAGGAATGATGTTATGAACAGTATGGATGACATGTAAACATGGTTGTCAACCCCAAGAAGGTTTTAACGGTAGAAATTTCCCTACCCACCTTTTCCTTTAGTGCGGCCCACTTGAGTCTTGGATCCCGTTCACTTTTTGTTTGAAGTCATAAAATGAGCTCACAAAATGGATAGACAGAGTGGATTTCTCACAAACATCACTGTGGGCCCCACCTATGTTTCTTGCTAAAGGCTTTTGCAGGAAAGCCGCGTGGGAGTCTCACCTAATCCCTCCCGTGTGGACGGAAGCGGTTGGCTGGTGCGTTGACGTCACCAAGTTATGTGGGTCCCATCATGAGGTATGTGTTATATCCAAACTGTCCGTCCATTTGGCGAGCTAGTCGTATGGCTTGAGCTGAAAAATAAGGTAGATCGAATTATCAAGTGGACCGCACTGCAAAACGTAATAGGGGATTTGACGTCTACCATTGAAACTATTTTGGGGTCACAAGTTTTGGATCAATATGATATATATATTTTTTCCTCTTCATCCAGATATGTGTGACCTTATGAATAGATTGGATGGAAAATAAACATTATGGTCGGCCCTACAAACGTTTTAATGGTGAGAATCATTGTCCCATTGCTATTTATGGTGTGGTCCACTTGAGCTTTGGATATGACTCATTTTTTGAGTTCATGATCTAAAATGATCTCTCCAAATAGATGAACAGGGTTGATATAATAAATACATTATTGTGTGGCCCATGTAACATTGATCTCCTTTGAACCATTGGTACAACTTAGAATGTCAGTGCTCATCTTTGCACCACACGTAACCACACATTGAGTAAACTTTGTGGGGTCCACCGTGATTTATATAATTTATCCACTCCTTTCATCCATTTTATCAGATAATTTTAGGGCTTGAGCCCAAAATTGAAGTATATCCAAATCTCAAATGGATCACACCACAGAAAACAGTATGAATTAAACGTATACCATTGAAAAATTCTCGAGGGCCACAAAAGTTTTGGATCAAGATTATATTTATGTTTTACAATCATCCATGTTTTTTTGATCTTATGAACAGCTTGGATGACAAATAAACATCATCGTGGGGCCTAGCAAGGTTTCAACGGTGGAAATCATTATTCCCATTGTTTCTCAGGGTATGGTCCACTTGAGCTTGGGATATGCTTCAATTTTGGGCTCAACCCCTTACATGAGACGGAAAAAAGATTGGACGGTGTGGATAAACCACATACATTCGCAGTGGCCCCACTGAGTTTTCTCAGTACAATAAGATCGTACCGGACTCAGTACGAAATCCAATTTCGACATAGGGCGGAAGCCATTTTTGAAGAAAGGGACGGTTCCGGACCTTCCGGAACCCTAAAATCCCCAAATCCTTCTCAATCAAACCCAACTTTCAAAATTTTTTACAAATTTTTCGCCGGAATCTCCGTTGATGTATCTCCGATTACGTTATCTTCCTTTCCAGGTACCGAAATCCCTTTTTTTCCTTTTTTTTTTTTTAAATAAAAAAAATCTTGATAATATCGAAGAAAATCCTGCGATATCATATGATATATCGTGCGATACAAATATTTTTTCTTTTTTTAAAACTTCATGTTGGTTTCATGTGGGTTTCGTGTCGTTGGCCAGCGATACTGATAATATCGGCCGATAGTATCGATATTGCGAACACTGCTTGTAATTGATGAAATGAATAATCTTTTAGGCATTTTTATAAATTTTTTTTTCCTTTTTTTTTTTCACTATTTATTATATTTGTCCTATTTTTAAATTAAAAAATAGAGGTATCGTGTAGCTTATGCTACACACTACGTATTTACGCTACACACTACAGAGGGCTGAGCATTACGCATCACGCTACTGCTCTTTAAAACACTGTGTAGTATTAATTTGCTTCTCTTCTTCTTGCTTTTGAATGCTACATTGTTTTCTATTTGGAATTTTTTTGTGTGCTAGTTCTTGGAATGGTTATGGAGGTAACTGGTGCCTTCATCTGAAAGTGCACTCTTAACCTTTAGTATCTATGGCTGCAAGCCTTAAACTCCTACAAAAGCTTTGCAATGGCCAGCCGAAATCATCTCTGGCATCAGCCTACCTCTCATGCAGTTTATGGTCCATGGTTTTATAACTTTCATCTTCTTTATTGAAGAGGAGGGGGGGAAGGTGCAATGGATGAAAGGACTTAAACTCTCTCATTGAACTTATCAAACTTGCAGGGATGCTATGAGAAGGGAATATCTCTGTATGTTATTGAACTTATCATATTGGAGGGTATTGTTATGACAAAATGGATTTAAAGCCTTTGTCATGTTAAATATCAGTAAGGGCTGGTTTGACGTTGCTTCTAGGAGGTGCAGAATTGCTTCTGAATAATCATCTCCCTGGAAATGTTTAGTGAAAATTGTGTATGCAAAATTGATTATCAATAGACATATTTGGTAAATATACATTAAAAAAATTCATAGGCCTTGCCATGATGATGGGATGCCCCCCAAAGTCAAGCATATACAATTGTTAGGTGGGTTCACCATAGAAAACGAAGGACTTCTGTCCAAAGTATTAAGAAATTACATATATGGCATATAATTATATTAAATTAAACTGTCTAGATTATGGGTTCCAATATGGATGTATCATGAACCAAAAATAAATTTTACTTTGATTATTTAGTTATTGGATTGGAGAGAATTCATTGGACAGTTTAAAATGATAAATATCTAATGTTTCTATTTCAACAAACATGTGCCCACAAATCAGAAGTTAGGATTAACCAATTTAATTTTGGGACGGTCACTTATGGACATTATGTTCCGCAATTTAGTTGGTTTACTTCAAGCTAATGCATGCCACATGCAATGTTTTAAATATCGATGATATTGATCGATATATTCCACGATATATCTTGTATCTCACTTCCGCAATATGAAACGCATAGGTAGTGCCGATACATCCCACATGTTCGATCCAGTGAGCATTTTCAATTTTTGCTTTTGTTTTTCGTTTTGAAATTATGTTAAATCAGTGTCAAATGGTTACAAATCCATTGGTTCTTTATGTTTTGCATAAAAAATCATGGAGTTATAGAGTTATTCATTTGTTCTTTCATGTTCTCCATGTTTTTTTTTTTTTTGAAAATTTCCTTCCACCAACTGTCAATTGAGACTAATTTCGAAGTATTTAGGAGTATTTGATGAAATGATTATCACATACACTCTAATTTCGGAATTCGAGTGTTGGTGGCCCGATTTAGGAAAAATTCAAAATTTGCCCAATTTCTCCCAAATTGCTTGCAATGTTGCACTTCAAACATGAAATCAAGCATGTATGCGGGCTGATCTACTGATTTGTCAAGTCCTTGTCAATTCTCAAAAAATAAAAATCATTTTTTAATTAAAAATTATTAAAATATTTTTTTTTTTTCAAAATTTCCCTTCAACCAGGTGTCAATTAAGACTAATTTTGAAGTATTTAGGAGTGTTTGATGAAATGATAATCACATATGCTCTAAATGTTATGCATTCAATTTGAATACAATTGCATTAGTTCAGTCAGACATCGCATAACTTTTGACCCTCTACAAAGGAAACCTATTATGTGCACTTCTTTTTTTTGCGATATTATGATTTAAAAGTGTATTAAGGTCTTTTTTAACATTCCTGAAGTCTTATTGAAAAATGTAACCATTTTCCCAATGTTTCCCCATGTTTCCAAAAAGTGCGATAAATTGCCAATACAAACGATATATCCCATGCGATAACCGATACATATCTGCATCCTAAGGATGCGATTTGTAAAGCAATACTGATATTTCGAACACTGGCCACATGTACCATTTCAGTGTGCATGCATACTAAGCATAAATTCAATTCGACTGGATTTTGTGTTAGAGCGCTGGAAAGAATGCTTCTACTTGCCGGGAAACAATCAGGTTGCCAGAATTATTTTCTACCTGCTGGAAAGTGCTCCTAGTTTCTGGAAATGGTGTTTATTTTGCTGGAAATTAAGGCTATTTTCTGGAAAGTATGATTTATTGCTACCAGTATCATTATCGTTTTATTTATTTATTATTTGTATGGTAAACACCATTATTGGTGTTGGAAATCGAATTGCTCCTATTGTAGACTTGTGTGACTGAGAGGGCCATTGATCGGGACCTTGTAATCCCTAGTTTGATTGCATCAAGAGGGTCCAAGCTGTATGGCTTGTTTGTGGGGAGTGTGCTAGTTTGATTTAATGCAACATTTATTGTTTTGATTTTCGAGAAGATTGTTCCCTTTAATTTTTGGGGGATTCATTTGCCTACAAAGTGATCTTCTAGTTTTCATATTTGAAGAGCTGGTGTTTTCTCAGAAAACAAGGTAGATAGTCGGAGATGCTGACACAGTTTCTGTTTTCCATTAACCATTTGTGCTATTTTGTTATTTTATTTTGTTGAGATGACCCAATAAGTTCAACTTTGTTTGTTTCGCTGGATATTAAATTGTTAATGGGCTAGTAGTCATTTCTTGGGAAGTTTGTAAATTGTTAATGGGCGATTAGTTATTTCTTGGCAAGTTTTTCTTAGATATTGAACATTTCCACTCCATGGTTCAGGACTTGTTAACTTGAAAGAGTTGCAAATATCCTGCAGTAAAGTTACCGATGCAGGCATTGCTTATTTAAAAGGTACTCTCTCTCTCTCTCTCTCTCTCTCTCTCTCTCTGTTTATACACACACACACATCATTTATTGTTGTGTACTATATTGGATAAGTGCAGCATCTAGTACATTAGATAGTTCAACATTTGGAATTCTTTTTGATGATCTGCTTTTTTTAGTACATTCCATACGCTTTTTGGTTCTTTGTTATGGCTTTGCTGTTATCATGCACAATACATGATGTGTACAGGGGTTGAGAACATCATGTGGATTTTTCTGGCTACAACTGCTTCCAAATAAGTGATTGTTTTGATCCTACTCTTGATTGTTCTAATTATTTGCATATCATACCATAGAATTTATTTCATTTGTCTTGTCTAATTATCCAAGTGGTGAAATTGATTATGGTCTCCCCACTAATAAGTGTTGATTGAGTTGTTTGTTATGTACTTTTTAATATGCTTTGCTTCTGTTTTAGTCTCTTGTTGAAGATACAAATCCATAGTTTGTTGTATCTATATTTCTTGAGACTGCTAGTATGTCAAATTAATTGCTGATCTGATAGTAAGGACTGGAAGATTGGAAGTGGAAAATAAGAAGAGAGAGAAGAGAGGAGTGAAGAATGAAAAGAGAGGAGGCCCTATTCTCATTCTTTTATAAAAAAAACTTATAACAAAATTACAAATAAGTCTTCCACATTCCTTTTATTACTAGTGGCCCTTATAAACTATATCCCAACACTCCCTCAAGCTAGACATAAATGTCTATTATGTCAAGCTTGCGACGAATAGATTCTTTGTCTTAACAGTTCTCTTAGTGAGAATGTCAGCAAGTTGATTCTTGGTTGTTACAAAAGGTAAGCAAAGGTCTTGAGAGATAACTTGTCATGGATGTAGGCTTCTATGTGGAGATGACCATAATTCACAAATAAAAAGCCTTCCAAAGAGATGTCTTCAAATTCCTTAGGATTCTTTCAACGGCCTCCATGTGTGGAACTCGTGGTGCTTGCATAATTGACTCACCACACTACATACGCTATTGCCATACCAGGTCGAGTGAGAGATAAATAGAGGAATCAGCCAACTAATCTATGATACATCTCTTTATTAGGAGGCAACTCCCCCTCACTATGACTCAACTTATGATTAAGATCAATAGGAGAGTGGATTGGGAACCTTGCTTGCCATTGTCCTTCAATCGTTCCAAGGTATACTTTCTTTGTGAGACCCTGCAGTTTGACATAAGGAAGAATTCTGCCTAGGTAAGTATTCAGTAAACAGTCTTCCGAGATATTAAATTTGATTTCTACTGGCTTTTCTTAGGGGTCTATGGTCCTTCTTGCCCCTCCTTTAGACCCTCATTCTAGGAAGAGTTATTCTCTATTTGTGGGCCATACGCTAGTGCATCTGAGGGGATTTTAATGTTGTAAGATTCATACATGAAAAATTAAGCAGAGATAGAGAGTTTCTGTCAGTATAGGGGTTTCTTGGAATGGATAGGGAAGCATGACTTGATAGATTTCCCAATGGGAGGTGTCGGATTCACTTTGGTCCAGTGGTTGTGCTTCCCTAACCATGTTGATGTAGGACACATGATTTAATGTTAGTATGCAATGTGGAGATTATGAAAAAGTACATAAAGTAATTCACTTAACAAAAGATGTTAACCCACAATGTAATTAAGAGTAAATAATAGGAAATAAATTCTGATTTAACCTAAATCACATGTCCGCATGCTAAGAAATCACATAAATCAATTAAAACTAGGCTCGATGAAAGGATAAAACTTCCAATTTAGCATATGCACGTTCCACACTCAAGGGACTGACTTGTAGGTTCTATGATTAGGATTAGGAAGGGAAAAATTTGAAATTTGAAATATTAGGGTTTATGGGAATTGGGGATTTTGGAATTAAGATTTTTTAGAATTTGGGGAAAAGATGAAATTACGAATAAATTGAGTGAATTGGTTAAAGGGGGTTGATGGATTTAGGTATTAGTAGAGGGAAATTAAGGTTTTGGATGAAGGGGAGTTAGGGATTTTGGGGTCCTCAATGGTTAATTTCGATTAGGGTTGAAGTTGGATGATGAAAAGTTGAAGAAAAAGATGATTTGGATGGTTTTGGATAGGAAGGGAAGAAAAGAGATGAAGTTTTTGGAAAAATACCTCTTTTGGATAGAAAAGAAAAGAGAAGGAAGATGATAGATGGAAGCCTTGCACCTCCGTTGAATGGGGAATGGAATCACACCACACCTAAGCTCCCAATCACATGGAATATTCTTCAAATCACATGAAGAAGAGAAAACACAAATTTTTTTTTTTTTTTTTTTTTTCTTTCCCATCAAAATAATGGCATTAGGGCTCCACACATTCCCTTCCTTTTATTGTCTTAGAAAAGACATTTTACAAAAAGGTGCTCTCAGATAAGATTAACAACATAAAGACGCTTAATAAATTAAAAGTTGTTCCTAACTCCCTAATCTCAACATAAGTATAAGTTATACAAAGAATAACAAAGCATGTAAACAATCTAAACAATTGAACAATTTCGTGGCCTATGAGGGTCCACAATCAAGATGTCTGATAATGATGATCCAATGGTCTGATCATCGTGTCCATCAAGCTCCTATATGCAGCCCACGTGCATCTTTCCAGTGTAGGGTCTTCAAAGATGCACGGACATGCATGTGGGGTCTTCAACGTGGCTAGGAACGTGAATTAGGCCAACTGGGTCCCATGTAATGGTCATTTAGCCATAAGGAGACTGATTCAACCCTCCTCTAGTGTGGTGCTCGCATGTCCGCATCACGTCTTTGCTGGACATATTTTTGGTCCCTTGATTGGATTCTTAAGTACCCCCCTAGCTTGTCAAAGAGGTCTCCCCAAGCCAACTTTGAATCACTACCCAGTTACCCTTGAGGTTGATGACATTATATTGGTCCCAAACCCTTTCGCTTTGAGCTAGCTTAACTCGAAGTGGAGGTTCACATCCCTGGTCAATGAGTGGTGGTCCTCTTCCGTTGTGAAGGGGAAACTGGGTTTTGTTCTTTTAAAAAAATTGCAGATGTGGAGCGAAAATCGGGTTTTGTTCTCTTTATGGAGGGAAACCAAGTCGAGGTCGGGAAACATTATCAGGTTCGACTCCTACCCTAGCTATGAACGAGGAGTGTACGAAGAGCTGGCATCTCACGATGAAGACATGTTTTTTGATATTGGTCGAGATCGGCTTTAAGAGGCTGTGTGTGCCGACTCTGCGCCTCGTGTCTACTTTTAGGTCACGTGATCTCCGCGCGTGACTCTTTGGTTTCTAATTCTCTCGATTGCGTCCATGACTCACAAATCGACCATCTTCCGAAGAAGTCGCAGGATCTTAGCACCCCTGTCTTGCTTTGAAGACCAAGCAACATCAACAACACTGAAGAGAATCGATCGTAAGGCATGACGCATGATCTCTTTAAAGAATGTTAAGAAGAAGATTCACTTACTGATTCCGAAGACTACTTTGTCATGGAAGATTGCAATTCAATAGGAAGCTGGGAGAAAGGGACTTTAGAGATTGATGAAGATATCTAGGGAGTATGCAAGGATGTTGTAACTTCCACTGACCTTGAGGAAGGTGAAGGACCTCTGGTGATTATAGTTCTGAATCAGAATCTCGAAGATGCCATGATAATTACACATTTATGGGCTGAGAAGTTGATCAACAATGCTTCCACGGATGATCCTGACTTAGATAAGGTTAAGTCAATCACGCTGGAATAGTTTCAGTGGGCAAAAAATGTTTCTGCTGCGAGTGGGAGGCATGGTGGGGATGTCATATGGGTTCAAGACGTGGACGTTTATGATTTTTTATTATTATTTTTTTTAAATAAATATTTTGCTTACAGTAGGGGAGCTCAGGCACAATAGGATTATTAGATTATTGCTAAAAGAAGTCACCTAAAGGTTGGAGGGAAGTGCTCAACCTTGAATGTTCCATCAATTACGACACAGTTGGAGTAAAGCGAAAAGGGCGTAGGTTAAGAGAATTTTAAAAAAATCTAATGTTGGAATTGTTGTGTTACATGAGACCAAGCTCCAAAAAGGTGGATAGGAGGGTGATAGATTCCATTTGGGGTGTTAGAAACAAGGATTGGGTCTCAGTTGATGCGATTGGATCGGATGAAGGCATTATTCTTGCGTGGAACACTGACCTTTGGAAGAAAATAAATGTTGTTTCTGTATCTTTTTCCATTTCAATTTGCTTTTGTGAGATCTCTTCTAATTTCCATTGGGTGTTTACAACAGTGTATGGGCCTTGCATCTCGTCTTTGAGGGACAATTTCTGGGCTGAGCTAGACAGTGTCAGGTAGAGATGGAATGATCCCTGGTGTGTGGGTGTTTAGATTTTAATGTGATCAGATTCAGTCATGAGAAATCTTCTGGTAGTAGGATCACTTGCAGCATGGCTAACTTTGCAGATTGGGTGGGCCGAAATGATATGGTCGACCTTCCTCTGGAAGGGGCCAATTTTACTTGGTCTAACGGTCGTTAGGATCCTACGTTATCAAGTAAAGGATTCAAACAGTTGGTGGTCGAATGATGGAACTCGTTTGAGGTGGAGGGATATGCGAGTTTCAGGATCACCAAGAAACTCAAATTGTTGGAAGGAAAGATTAATATTTGGAAGGAGGTCCTCGCAAATCAAGAGGCAGAGTTCGATGGGATTTTGGATCAAATTCATGAGCTTACCATTTTAGAAGAGAGTGGGGATCTGTATAAGGAGCAGTGGGAAGTGAGTGTGGATTTTCTTTCAGATACGAATAGATTGTTAGAGAAGAGATTAGATGGCATCAGAGATCGATGGCAATATGGCTCAAGGAAGGAGACGAGCATGTGCCATTTCCACAATATGGCTAGTACTCGGGAATGTGCAAACAAAATTTCCAATATATTATTGGATGGGAAACGAGTATTGGACAAGAGCAATGTTTCTGATTCAATAGTTCAGTTCTATGAGAATCTCCTTTCAAGGGAGTAGTGGGAAAGGCTGAGGTTAGGCAATCTTCAATTTCAATCCCTTTCTTGCGAAGGTCCTTTGATGCTTGAAGCGAAAATTTCGGAAGATGAAGTTAATGCTGCTTTGGATGCGATGTGTGGGGAGAAAGGGCCAGGGTTGGAACTTTTTTTATTATTTTTTTTAATTTTTTGTTTAAGTTTTGGTCTTTACTCATAAAGGATGTCGTGGATTTTATCATGGAGTTCTATGAGCGAAGCAGTCTTTATGTTGAACTTGGAGTGGCGTTTTTGGCTCTTATTCCAAAAGTAGAGGGCGTAGAAGAGCTTAAAGACTTCAGACCTATTAGCTTGATAGGGGGCCCTTATAAGATCTTTGTAAAAATCTTGGTTTCGAGATTTAGAAATGTACTTGGGAAGGTTCTCTCTCAAAATTAGGGAGCGTTTGTTGGAGGTCAACAGATCTTAAGACGACGCTTTCATCGCCCATGAGTGCATTCATGCCAGGTACAGGGAGGGAAAGCCTAGCATAGTCTGCCAATTGGATATCTAGAAGGCTTGTGATGTTGTCGACTGGAGATTTCTGGATTATATGCTAGATAGGTTGGGTTGTGGTTAGAAATGGAGAGGGTGGATGAGGGCATGTGCTCATTCCGCTTCCTTTTTGGTTCTCATTAAAGGGTTTGCTTTTTTTTTTTTTTTTTTTTTTTCAGGGCCTTGAGAAACCTTAGGTAATTTTCTCCATATCTTTTTATTGTTGTTGGAGAAGCGTTTAGAAAGATGCTTACCAAGGGAGAGGAGAACGATTTGTTTAGTGGCTTCAGGGATGCTAAAAATTCAATTTCTCTCTCACCTTTAGTATGCAGATACTTCTATTTTGTGATGCTGATCTGGTCTCGGTAGATAATCTCTGTAAAGTTATTGTGTGTTTTGAGGCAGTTTCGGGATTGAAAAACTTTGCAAAGTCCGAATTGCTATGAATCCATGTCAATAGGGGTGACCTTCTTTCTTTAGCTAGATGTTTTGGCAGTAAAGCAGGAGATTTTCCATCAACCTACTTAGGGTTCCCGTTGTGTATCGGTAAGCTGCCAACCCACTTGCGGAATAAGGTTATTGAAAGGATAGAGAGGAAGCTTGCTAGTTTGAGTGCTCGTCGTCATCTCTCTTAAGGCGGTTGGTTGATACTTTTAAAGACAACTTTTGCTAACATGCCGATTTATTTCCTGTCTTTATTCAAATGTCCTAAATTGGTTCTCAATAGATTGGAAAAGCTAAGAAGATATTTCTTTTGGAGAGGGTCTTAGGGAGAGGTTTGCAAACTGGTGCAATCAGAAAGAGGGAGGGAGGGGGGATTAAGATCCTGGAACAGACGAATACTGCTCTTCTTGGTAAATGGATTGGTAGTTTGGTTCTAAACGGGGGAGAATGTGGAGAGAGCTCAATGCTAATAAGTATGGAGTGCATTAAGGTGGGTTGTTGTCACGCACTAGACTCGGTAACCGGACTCATAAGGAACCCGATGGCCGATTCTGGCCGCAACAGCCTCCGTAATACCCCATTCTCGGCTCCTGAGACAAGTTCCGATCCTGGGATCCTTCAAGGAGGGTTTCCATAACAGTATAATCATTCCAGTACGAGCATACCCAAGATTACAGCAAGTACATCTGAGAATAACAAGGGGCACACATCACAAAATTCACTAAGAATTTGAACTCTTACAAGCTTACATCAGGTCCAAAAGGATAGACATAAGGTAATAAGAAAAGAGAGAAAAATCAGCAACATTGGAGTCCTCGGTGCTCAACTCTATTCCACGATCTGCTGCTACGACACCTGCCTAGAGTCTCCTGCACGCATCAATCGTGCATGAGCTTATAGAAGCTTAGAGGGTGGTGAAAGTGTGTGACCATAGGTGCACAGAAGAATAACAGTAGGTACAAGGAGAGAAACATGCTCAATGAGAATATCACTAGCCTTACCAAGGCTTGTCATGAATGCGATGCAATGAGTACTGGGCGCCATACCAAGGCAATGCATGAAAGGGCTTATACGGTCAATGCTAATGCGATACAAGTAATGCCAGTGCTCATACCCAATCCACATATCAAGTACATTTCCAATTATAAGAAAATCACTGGGGTCCATTACATTGCTGAATGACTGCCGCTCTACAGACCCTGCACAGTCAAACGAGCATAAGAGACCTCACTACCCGCCTGTGGACAGTCAATCACCAACAAGGCCTGAAGGTAGCAGACCCATTTACGAGCTGGTCAGACTCAACCTAGCAATGCCTCCTTGCATCAGGCAAGGCCACACCCCTATCTAACCGACTACACGACAGTGGGAGTCGTGGCCTAACGGTATAAGGCTCTCGTGCGCTCATATATTCCACCCGGTCACGGCGTTGGAGCAGATCCTTGGTATCATGGAAGTTTTGAGAATTTCATCCATGGGCATCCTATGCAGCTGGTATGCTCAAGTAATATTTCTAGTGTCCACACACCCAGCTATCCACGAATGTCCCTGTGGAGGCAAGGCCCTGATAAAGCAAGGGTGGTATCATCATGAAATGCGATGGCAATGCATGAATCACATATACAGATCATGCACAAGCTTCAGGCACTTAACGTGCACAAGGAGAGAGACTCCATCCCTCAATGACCAACATACAATGCAATCAATTCATACAGATGATGCATATGGGTGACAATGATGTAAGTGTGCTACTTGTAGAATGTATTCCTCCATAGATAGGTACTAAAGAGAAGCGAAGTCCTCTAGTGGGGGCCCAATACTTTGGGATAACCCACAAGCTAGGAGAATCATAAAGCCTCAAGGAGGAGACGGGCCTAACAAGGTATGGTGGGCCTTCAACCACCTATAAGGGCCTTATGGGCCTACCTTAGGGCTACCAAGGAGGACATCTAACCTCAATTGGGTCCCAAAAGGTAGCCTGCTACGTATGTAAAGAAAGGTCCAAGGCACAATCAATTCATGGCACAATCAATTCATGGCCTAGTGGGCCATACACTAAGCCCAATACATAGGCAACCTGGTGGGCCCTTAAGCAAGGTTAGGGCCCAACCATAAGGGTCATGGGTTTCACTCATTGTGGTGGGCCTAATGGGCAGCCCATTATCTCAACATATGAGAAATCCTTATATTTAACACAAGTAAGTTGGGCCTCACATCTCGGCCCAAGTATGGATTTATTATAGAGGGCAAGCAAGGGCCCAACTACTTGAGTATTTGGCCCATAAGACCCATCACGACGGCGTGGTAAGTATAGGACCCAAGGGTCCAACAGGCCTATCAAAAGTTCCAGCCCAACCAAGGCTATAAGGTCCATTAACTAGAAAACTAGCCCAAGAAGAATCCAATTGGAATGGGCCTTTAATCATGCACTAATTAAGCCCAAAAATAAAATTAAGATGGTAAGATAACTGACTTAAATCCTCTTCAAATCTATTGGGCCAAACTGCTAGAATATAGGCTTATCAACAGCCCAAGGTAGGGGTGTTCCATGGTGGGTAGTCCTACGGGCCTGGGTATTTAGCCTAAAACTGACCCAATTTACAGACCGCACCACGGTCAGCTCGAATGTCCGTTGGGTCTAAAATGTTGTAAGGTGACACTTCCATGGGTGGGCCACACCCCCACAAAATTTCAGAAATTTTGGATATTCCCAAGTATTTTAATTAATTTAAACAAAACAGTCTGTCTAGAAAATCGGACAGACCTGGACATCCCAACGTGATGGGCCAGTTCGGCCCTAGCCACGGTGTGCGCAGGTGTCCATTGGTCCCAAAATTTTGTAGGTGGGTCCCACCATGGGTGGACCACCTCCCTGTAAAATTTCATAATTTTTGGATACTCAGAAATATTTTAATAAATTCAGGAGTTACAATGTGTCCAGGGAGGAATGTTGCTGGAAATAACTGTTTTGAATTTGGGCCATCCAAATGGGTGGGTTATGGGCCTTCAAAATTTCTGAAATTTGGACACAAGGTCGCTCATCAAGTCTACAACAAGGTTGGACCCAAAAATATGGCCCACCTTCTTAGAAAGTATTTTTAAAATTTTTTTTTTTTTTTTTGGGACTGCTGTTAGACTGCATAGCAGAAATTTCTGGCAGTCCAGTATGTTGGCCCACCCCTTTGGATGCCCAAATGGGATCCCTTGGCCCTGAAATTTTGTAGGTAGGTCCTACCATGGGTGGGACACCTCCCTTGCAAAAATTTAGAATTTTTGGAATAGTAAAAATATTTTATTTAACTCTTGTAATTTATGGACAGCAATGTATTCCTGAAAAAATCTGCTGCTAAAAAAAATGTTGCCGGTCCCATCTTGTGCATCCAATGGGTGGGCCCTGGATGTCCAAAATTGGGAAAATTGAATTTAAACCTCCCCACATATATGTAGTACAAGGTAGGGTCCACCAAAGTGGCCCACTTGATCAAAAACTATTTTATAATCTTACATTTCCAAATTGCAACCTTGTTGGAATTACAGCAAAAATTTCAGTAAGTACCCATATTGGCCTACCCTAAATGAGGTCAATTGGGGCTGGAATTTGGAATGCTTATAGGTGGGATATACATCTTCAAAAATCATATTTTACTTGGTATAAAATTTTCCACCAAAAGCCCCAAATCCTAGCCTCAAGTTGGCCCGAAATTTGTCCAGACAGATTTGGACAACAACATGTTGTCCAAACCACCCCAAAAGATAATTAAAAGGGAAATAAATCACCATTTCCTCAGGGTGGGGTCCACCTAGATGGGTCACACAACTCTCAGACCCAAGCCCCTTCCAAGATCATCCATAAAATCAAGCCCAAAGGCTGTCCAAAACATGCCAACAATATGAAGCAACAAGGTGGGCCCGGACGTCTAACCACTTGGGCCTAGTTGCATGGCACGTCAAGTGGGCCACACATACATCAAATTTACTATAAAGACAAGAAAAAAAAGATGGAGAAGAAACACAATCCGGCCATTGGGTAGGGCCTCGCCACTAATGGGCCCTCCCAAGAATGAATCATACCCATACAACTACATTGATTGTATATGCAACATAAAATCACTACATGCATGATCTATAATTGTTATGGATGGTTGGGATGCCATCCCAGCATGATCCTAAAGGTCTAGATGACCTTGAGATGGAGTGGATCATTAAATACATCATGATGGGGTCCGTGTAGAATGGCCCCATCATGGATCATGACATGCACGTAGGATGGGCCAAAGGGTCACATCCATGGGATCAAATGGGATCCCCACCATGGATTGGTGGGTCCCATGTGATCCATCCATGAAGAAATAATGAGATTAAAGAAAAGAAAGGAATTCAGCAAAAGAATATTCACCCACCTCAAAGATGATCATCAAACTTCCACACTAAGATCCTCTAGCACCAAGGAAAATGGATCAATGGTGGAGATGGGGTTTCAAAGGTTAGATGGTGTGGGACTAAGGAAGAAGGGGGCTGGAAAATGGAGGGAAGATGAGGAGAAGGTTGTTGGAATTTTGCAAATGGAAGAGAAAATGAGAAGAAAGAGGATTTGTAGGGAAGTAATGATTATGTTGGAAGAAAGCAAATGAAGGCCTATGGTGACAATAACAAAGTTGCCATACTTAGGCTAAGTTTGGGCGGTGTCTAGAATGGGTGGTGACAATTCCATGCAATTTCTTTGCTGGTGGGGAGGGTTGTGAGACTCGACCCGAGTTCGCATGTGTGCATGTGTGTGTGAGTATGCATCTCGTTCATTTTGGTCTCGCGGTCCTACCGGACAAATTCCCGCGACCTGCGACCCTCGGATTGTGTTTGCGATCATCCTTGGGTCTGGTCACATAGACCTAACTCGGATCGACCTTAGACCTATGTCATCTCGTTCGTATCGTCGTTGTAGTTCCATCGACGCGTCTTGTGCGTTCATCTGACCTATAGATCAAAAGTTATGAGCATTTAATCATGTGACCCACTTTTGTACAAAAAAATTATATGGACCACTTCCATGGCACAACTTCCCATTCACAACACCCACACATACACAATTGCATGGAATTGTCACCACCCATTCTAGACACCACCCAAACCTAGCCTAAGTATAACAACTTTGATATTGTCACTATAGGTCATCATTTGCTTACTTCCAACATAATCATTACTTCCCTACAAATCCTCTTTCTTCTCATTCTCTTCCATTTGCAAAATTCCAGCAACCTTCTCCTCATCTTTCCTTCATTTTTCAGCCCCCTTCTTCCTTAATCCCCCACTAACCTTTAAAACCCCATCTCCACCACTGATCCATTTTCCTTGGTGCTAGAGGATCTTAGTGTGGAAGTTTGGTGATCATCTTTGAGGTGGGTAAATATTATTTTGCTGAATTCCTTTCTTTTCTTTAATCTCATTATTTCTTCATGGATGGATCACATGGGACCCACCAATCCATGGTGGGGATCCCATTTGATCCCATGGATGTGACCCTTTGGCCCATCCTACATGCATGTCATGATCCATGATGGGGCCATTCTCCATGGACCCCATCATGATGTATTTAATGATCCACTCCATCTCAAGGTCATCTAGACCTTTAGGATCATGCTGGGATGGCATCCCAACCAACCATAGCAATTATAGATCATGCATGTAGTGATTTTATGTTGCATGTACAATCAATGTAGTTGTATGGGTATGATTCATTCTTGGGAGGGCCCATTAGTGGTGGGGCCCTACCCAATGGCCGGATTGTGTTTCTTCTCCATCTTTTCTTTCTTGTCTTTATAGTAAATTTGATGTATGTGTGGCCCACTTGACGTGCCATGCAACTAGGCCCAAGTGGTTAGACGTCCGGGCCCACCTTGTTGCTTCATATTGTTGGCATGTTTTGGACAGCCTTTGGGCTTGATTTTATGGATGATCTTGGAAGGGGCTTGGGTCTGAGAGTTGTGTGACCCATCTAGGTGGACCCCACCCTGAGGAAATGGTGATTTATTTCCCTTTTAATTATCTTTTGGGGTGGTTTGGACAACATGTTGCTTTCCAAATCTGTCTGGATAGATTTTGGGCCAACTTGAGGCCAGGATTTGGGGCTTTTGGTGGAAAATTTTATACCAAGTAAAATATGATTTTTGAAGATGTATATCCCACCTATAAGCATGCCAAATTCCAGCCCCAATTGACCTCATTTGGGTTCCCAAAAGGGTGGGCCAATATGGGTACTTGCTGAAATTTCTGTTGTAATTCCAGCAAGGTTGCAATTTGGAAATGTAAGATTATAAAATAGTTTCTGATCAGGTGGGCCACTTTGGTGGACCCTACCTTGTACTGCATATATGTGGGGAGGTTTAAATTCAATTTTCCCAATTTTGGACATCCAGGGCCCACTCCATTGGGTGTACAAGATGGGACCAGTAACATTTTTTTTTAGCAGCAGATTTTTTCAGGAATACCTTGCTGTCCATAAATTGCAAGAGTTAAATAAAATATTTTTACTATTTCAAAAATTCTAAATTTTTGCAGGGAGGTGTCCCACCCATGGTAGGACCTACCTACAAAATTTCAGGGCCAAAGGATCCCCCCATTTGGGCATCCAAAGGGGTGAGCTAACATCTTGGATCGCCAAATTTTCTCAGGCGATCCAAATAGTCCCAAAAAAAAAAAAAAAAAAAAATTTAAAAATACTTTCTAAGGTGGGCCATATTTCTGGGTCCACCTTGTTGTAGACTTGATGAGGGACTTTGGGTCCAAATTTTAAAAATTTTGAAGGCCCATAACCCACCCATTTGGATGGCCCAAATTCAGAACAGTTATTTCCAGCAACATACACATTGTAACTCCTGAATTTATTAAAATACTTCTGAGTATCCAAAAATTATGAAAATTTACAGGAAGGTGTTCCACCCATGGTGGGACCCACCTACAAAATTTTGGGACCAATGGACACCTGTGCACACCGTGGCTAGGGCCGGACTGGCCCACCACGTTGGGATGTCCAGGTCAGTCCGATTTTCTGGACAAACTGTTTTGTTTAAATTAATTAAAATACTTGGGAATATCCAAAAATTCTGAAATTTTGTGGGGTTGGGTCCCACCCATGGAAGTGTCACCTTACAAATTTTAGATCCAACAGACATTCGAGCTGACAGTGGTGCGGTCTATAAATTGGGTTAGTTTTGGGCTAAATACCCAGGCCCGTAGGACTACCCACCATGGAACATCCCTACCTTGGGCTGTTGATAGGCCTATATTCCAGTAGTATGGCTCACTAGATTTGAAGAGGATTTAAGTCAGTTATCTTACCATCTTAATTTTATTTTTGGGCTTAATTAGCGCATGATTAAAGGTCCATTCCAATTGGATTCTTCTTGGGCTAGTCTTTTAGTTAATGGGCCTTATAGCCTTGGTTGGGCTGGAACTTTTGATAGGCCCGTTGGACCCTTGGGTCCTATACTTACCACGCCGTCGTAATGGGTCTTATGGGCCAAATACTCAAGTAGTTGGGCCCTTGCTTGCCCTCTATAATAAATCCATACTTGGGCCGAGATGTGAGGCCCAACTTACTTGTGTTAAATATAAGGATTTCTCATATGTTGGGATAATGGGCTGCCCATTAGGCCCACCACAATGAGTGAAACCTATGACCCTTATGGTTGGGCCCTAACCTTGCTTAAGGGCCCACCAGGTTGCCTATGTATTGGGCTTAGTGTATGGCCCACTAGGCCATGAATTGATTGTGCCTTCGACCTTTCTTTACATACGTAGCAGGCTACCCTTTGGGACCCAGTTGAGGTTAGATGTCCTCCTTGGTAGTCCTAAGGTAAGCCCATAAGGCCCTTATAGGTGGTTGAAGGCCCACCATGGACCTTGTTAGGCCCGTCTCTTCCTTTAGGCTTTATGATTCTCCTAGCTCGTGGGTTATCTTAAAGTATTGGGCCCCCCACTAGAGGACTTCGCTTCTCTTTAGTACCTATCTATGGAGGAATACATTCTATACGTAGCACACTTACATCATTGTCACTCATATGCATCATCTGTATGAATTGATTGCTTTGTATGGTGGTCATTGAGGGATGGAGTTTCTCTCCTTGTGCACGTCGAGTGTCTAAAGCTTGTGCATGATCTGTATGTGTGATTCATGCATTGGCATTGTATTTCATGATTGATATATGCAGATTGTATTACCTTCTCTTTTGATGATTGCTATACTTAGGCTAGGCTTGGGTGGTGTCTAGAATGGGTGGTGACAATTCCATGCAATTGTGTAGTGTGTGTGGGTGGTGTGAATGGGAAGTTGTGCCATGGAAGTGGTCCATATATTTTTTTTTGTACAAAAGTGGGCCACATGATGAAATGCTCGTAACTTTAGATCTATAAGTTGGATGAACGCACAAGACGCGTCGATGGAACCGTAACGACGATACGAACGAGATGACATAGGTCTAGGGTCGATCCGAGTTAGGTCTATGCGACTGGACCCAAGAATGATCACAAACACAATCCGAGGGTCGCAGGTCGCGGGAATTTTTCCGGTATGACCGCGAGACCAAAATGAACGAGATGCATACTCACACACACACATGCACACATGCAAACTCGGGTCGGGTCTCACAGTTGTTGGTTAGGAGATCTTCCCTTTATAGAGCAACTTCTATATGGAGGGTAGTTGCGACAACCAAACATCTGGTGCAAAAAGCAATCTTTTTCTCTATCGACAATGGGCATAAAAACAAGTTTTGGGTTGATATATTGTGTGGAGATACAACTTTACAAGAGTTATATCCAAGATTGGCTAGGATTGCTTCCGACAAATTTCTCGGTGTAGCTGACTGTTTCTCCTCTGTGACTCCTCAGTTTGGAATCCTACCTGTCACAGACAGGAATTTGATAGATATCTGGTAACTGAAGATTTGGTGGGTTTACTTGCCTTGCTTCGAAATAGTATGCCTTCAAGTCAGAATCTTGACTCTATGGTTTGGAATGCTCATGGTTTAAGGCTCTTTTCGGTGAAGACTTTTTATGATATGATATCTAAATTTTTTGTTTATTGTGCCTCCCCCCACCCTTTTCATCTTTGGTTTTACGGTGCCCCTCCTTGTGTGGCGATGTTTGTTTGGTTGGTGGGGAGGATGATTCTCACCATTGATAATCTTCAAAGACGGTCCCTCATCCTGACGAATGTGTGTTTGATTTGTATGCAAGATTCGGAGTCCATTAACCATCTTTTCATCCATTGCCTGTTTGTGAGGAAGATTTGGGATCATTTCTTGTTTTCTTTAGGCGCTACGTGGGCGATTCTGAAGGCGGTTGGGGATTTCCTTTTGGTATGGCACGAGGGTGGTTCTGGAATGGTTGGAAGAGCCATTTGGAGACTTCATAGTATGGCCATTCTGTGGGTAGTTTGGGGAGCTAGGAATGCCTGTGGTTTTTGTAAATCAATTTCAGTTGATTATGTTCTTTGTAGGATCAAAGATCTCACTTCTGAGTGGGCGGCCTTTGTAAAGCTTTCCTAGGATTGTTGGGGGCTTTTCTTTTCTTTTTCTTTTTTGCTTTTTATTCTTTCATGCCTTTCGGTGCGCTTCCCAATAAAATATTGTTCTCTCTCACAAAAAAAAAATTGTAGATGTTCAAAGGTAAGCTCAAGCTGTGGCACAACAATGTCTTTGGCAACTCATTCATAGCCCTAATCCTGAAGTTGGAAGGAGCTGTGAGCTTAAAGGACTTACGCCTAAGCAACGTCATTGGAAGTCCTTATGAGACAGTGGTTACGCTCCTCAGTTCCAGAATCAGGCTTGCTCTTTATGAGGTTATGTCCACCTCCCAAAATGCTTTTGTGTTTGGTAGACAAATAATGAATTGTGCGTTGATTGCTCATGAATGCATGGACTCCTACTATTGAGTTGGTGAATAGGGTATCATCTGTAAACTTGATCTTGAAAAGGCCTATGACCATGTTAAGTGGAAATTTCTAAATTATATGCTTCGTAGGATGGGGTTTGGGCAAGAGTGGAGGGGTTGGATCCAAAGTTGTGCTGGGTCTGCCACATTTTTGGTTCTAATCAATGGATCCCCGTTTGGTTATTTAAGTATTCTAGGTGCCTTATGTAAGGGGGCCATTTGTTTCCCTTTCTGTTCATTGTTGTTTCGGAGGCCTTCAGGATGTTGTCTAGAGGACAAGAAGTGGGTCCGTTTCGTTGTTTTTTTTTTTGGTGGAAAATCTACCTCAATCGATAAATCATCTACAATTTGCAGATGATACGGAGGCCACGGTGGATTGCCTAGCATTTTCCTTTTTTTTTTTTTTTTTTTTTTGGGGGGGGGGGGGGTGTTGTTGTTCTTTGTAAGGTTTCTAATTTCATCAGTGAGTGGGCTTCCTGACGCTGAGGGCTGCTGTTTGAGCTTCTTTGCTCCATTTCTAGCTCAGTGTAGTCTTTTGCCTCTTTTCTGTTGCTTTTGTTTTTGCCCTTTTGGGTTTTATTTTCTCCCGCTTTTGGCTGTTGCTTAATAAAATCTTTCACTTCTCAATCTTTTTTCCTAGGTTAAGAACATTGATCTGACCCCACCATCATGTGGGGAGCACCTTTGATTTCCTGTGCCTTTCCAAGATCATTCTAATCAGGCTATCTTAACCATTTGATCAATAATCAGAAAAGTGGATGGTCTTGATCGACTGAATGTAGTTCTGATCATTAATTTGGAACTTCCATCATGTGGGTCTCACCTTTAGTTGATAAGTTTGGTTGGATGAGTTTGACCATTTGATAAATGGCAATTGCATTTCTAATCATTAATTTTGTACTTTTAGTTGATCATTTTGATTGAAGTCTGACCATTTGATCAATAGCAAAGAAGGGCACTCCAAGCCAATCATATGTAAAACGTTTGATTATCTGGATTGCCCATTACGTGGATCCCGATTATTTGTAGTGGAAAAGGTTCGATCATCGATCTAGAGCATTCATCGCGTGGGCCAACTTTGATTGACCGTGCCTTTCAACAATCTCTTTGGTCCAACAGTCCTAACCATTTGGTCAATGGTGGGATCCCACATGGTACAATCTTACAAGCTAGATCAAAGCAACTTGTTACTAAGGATCGAGTTTTATTTATTTATTTATTTTATAACTTATATTGTTTTTTTTTTTTTTTTCAAGAATAGGCAATCAAAGGTGAGTTCTGCACAATGTACCCTCCTATCGAGGAGGGTGTTCCTAACCACGTGATCAATGAGAAACAAGAGGTGACTTGTGGGATTTTATGTTTTGATACTGTGTATTTTCATAGCATTTTAGTTTCAGACCTTTCCAAGGATAGGCCAAATGTATTGTTAAAAAAAGGATAGGACATAGGTTTCTAGCGCTCAAGTGTTTCTCCAATGCAATGTTCGAAATATCGGTATCGCATTATGTATTGCACCCTTGTGATATGATTACGTATCGGTTATCGCATGGGATATATCGGTTTTATCGCGTAATGTATCATTGTTGTTGGAAACGTTGGGAAATTGGTTGAATTTTTCAAAGAAACTTCAGCGATTATTAAAAAAGACATCAATACACTTATAAATCAAAACATTACAAAAAAAAAAAAAGTGCACATAATAGGTTTTCGTTGTATGGGGTCCTAATCTATGCGCTGTCTAACTGAATTCATGTAACTATATTCAAAGTCTATTCATATAATTTATAAATGTAAGAAGATGTGTGGAAACACAAGTAATACATTCAAAAGCAAAAGAAAAATCACTAGATCAGGTTACATATATTTTTGATTTTTGGACACAAAAATTGCAACTGATTTTTGAAATTTTGAGAAATTTGGATTTTTTTTTTTATCAATTTTCTGTAATTCAGCCAATCTCCTCCAAATTTGAAATCGAACCTCCCAATCCATGATTTTTCATGCAAAACATGAAAATCATGGATTTGTGACAATTTGACGTTGATTTAACATATTATTTATATATAAGAAAAAAAGGATCAAAAATCGAAAATGCTCATTGGATCGAACATGTGGAATATATCCCGCTACTTGTGTGTTTTGTATTGCACAGGTGGGATAAAAGATATATCGTGGGATATATCGGCCGATATCGTCGATACTAAAAACACTGCTCCAACATAGAACTACTATCATGTAAAACATTTTCCTATGGATAGAAGTCCTCATATGCAAACACACTCTAATGGAAAGCAAAGATAAACTGTTGTCCTCGTAGCTTAGTTTGTATTCCATAATATTACTGCATTTGCACCTTTTGAGTTCACTTTTTGTTTTGTTTTGTTTTTTTTTGGTTTTTGTTTTCTTGGTGGTGGTGACTACCTTAAATCTTATTTCCTCATGTACACCTATTTCAATATATAATTGAAGTTACACTGGTTTTAATAGTTTCATTTGAAAGTATATGCATGCATTTCTCACTGAATTCATGCCATATGTGTGGTACTTCAGCATCTTAGTTTGGTCCTTGGCAGACAAACTAAGCCTTTTGGTTGGTTGTTTTTACATTCACAATTGAGTAGCTGATAACATTTGAGTCAATGACAGGTTTGCGTAAACTTGCTTTGTTGAACATGGAGGGGTGCCCTGTTACTACTGCCTGCTTGGAATCTATTTCAGGTTTTATATAAACAGAGTTTTTAACTCATTATTCTCATATATCCCCAATTATGTTGTATCATTAAGGATTCTTTGTTGATGCTTTGGTATGAAAATTAGAACTTCATGCAAGAATTTTTTTTTAATAAAAAACTCATTATTCTCTTTTATAACCAATTATGCAATACCAATAAGGATCCTACGTTGTTGCTTTCTTGGGAAAATTAGAACTTATTGCAAGAAGTCTCGAGTCTTGACAGCTCATTATCTGATACAGACGATGTTGAATGCACATCTGAGAGATATGTATGAGAAACTTCATGATCTTGTTAATTCATTATCTGATACGGGTGATGTTGTATGCACGTCTGAGAGACATGTATGAGAAACTTCATGATCTTGTCAAGATTCAAGATGCCTTGAAGTAGCAACCGTGAGCATTTTGTGACTTGCCCTTGGCAACTACAAATTAGCTACTATAAATGTTTTGCATTCTGCATGCCTTTGATGTATGTCCTGTTTAGACATCTAATTGATACTTGAGTTTCTCAAAAAAGATGGATGGATTGAAGGAGCAACTTTGTGATTCATTACGATTAATTCTTTAAACTTTCTGGGGTTGAATTGTATATTTTCTGCAAATAGAGATGTCGTAGAAAATCATGGTTATTGGGCTGGAATGAGCTCCGGATTCATCGTGTGTAATACATATAAAAAGGTTTAGGGTTTCTGTTTTATACTTGCATTGTACGAAAGGCCCAAAATAATAATGAGTTATTAGTTATCTTAGTAACCTTCATATGATTACCCTCTCTTATGCATGTGATGTGGGGCAATCAGATGTCCCAAGCAGCCCTAAGGAGCTTGCAGAAAGAACGAATGCAGAAAAAAAAACGAGGCAAGCAAGAAAAAAAGGTTCTCCACCTTGGAGCAAAAGCCAATCTAAAATTCTATCAACTCAACGACAGAAAAACTTACATTCAGGCGAGCCTTTTTCATTGAAACCTAAACCTTGCCCAACTGATCTCAATCATTTTTCCTGCTGAACCTAATAACTTTAAATCCCAACCACTAGTAATTTCAAAACATCCAAACTAACTGCAAAAATCCAGAAAATATAGCACTCATTATAGAGATGTGCTCCAGTGCTCTCAGCATTATTATTTATTGTGCTCCTAGTTGCATTCGGAGACTTGGTCCAATTGATTGATCCCAACTGTCCACTAAGTTCGGATCACATTTCATGGGTCACCATGCAAAAAATGCACTGATTGGATGATCTAATCCTTCCTTAATTTGGCCTTATTTTTTGCAGCCGTCCTTTTTCCAAGCCATTGTTGGGATGGTTACGATTACCTAACAATAGTGGTTCTTTAGAATATAGGAAATCCATGATGGTCCTTAACAAGTCTATGAATCAAATTGTTGATTGGACCTATTTTTGTGTAAATGATCTTTATCATCCATGATTAAGGCCATTGATCAAATGGCAACTTGCAGTAGACCTGATAAAAATCTAGATAAATTGGATGGACAAAGGAATACAACTAGGAACACTAAAACTTGTTGCACTCTGAGGGCACTGGAGCATATCTCTTCATTATAAATTCTTCACCGATTATTTATTTATTTTTTTTCTGGATTTTCTAATTTTTTTTTCTTGATCTTCTCTCAATTCTTTTAGTATTTATGCATGGTTTATCAATATTGGTGTTTATATCGATGTTAACATGGATACAGTCTATTTACAGTGAAGGGCAGTGGCCAGTATCTTGCCATATTGTGTATTCTATGATGTGGAATATTATAGATAATATTGATCTATACAGTGTAATTTTTACATTACACCATGTATCTTTGTTACTAACCTACACAGAAAAATAGTAGCAGGTATTATTGATAATTTGGACGATAACAGGAACACTTTGTGCAAACAATACACACCATGAACTCTCTTCTTGTGGGTGCCTTGTTAACTTGTCAATAACCATTGTAAAAAGACTTCAATGGTTGACCCTTGATGTAACTTGTAGTTAAACTCACCCCTCTCCACTAGTGGTCCTTGCTCCTGTTACAAGTACAACTCCCTCATGCAAATTCTTAACCATGTCAATATATCCTTTTGAGGTTCCTTTCCCAACACGTGATAGATTATCTATATTGGGATCCTATCATTTTATTTAGCTAAATCAACAAAGACTGAGGAGATCCTCCTCTCACTACGTTCGGGCAGGACATGAATCTTTGGCATTTACTTGCCAAAAGCTCATAAGGTGGCTACGGTGAGAGGAACTTTAGTGGAAGATTGTTATGAACCATTATGACATAAATTTGTGTGCGGATCATCAAATTTTGGTAGCACTTCTATACTAATAAATTGAAGGGTTAGGAAACCAATGGTTTCCTAGAGTTGTATGTGTTTGTGTGTTTGTTTCGAGGGGTGAACAAAGGGTGTGATGACATTCAATTAATGGCGAGTTCTCCTCAACATCTTTTCTCAAATTCCCTTTTGAATAGTGGTGGTGATTGTTCCATGTTGATCATCTAGTGATAAAAGGGGATGGCCCCATGAGTTGAAACCTTTTGTTAGAGGTTGGTGGCTTATAAAGTGCTCACTTCGATAATTTAATGAGCATAAGCATAAGATGCCTAGGTTGTGCTCTATGCACAAATAACTTATGGAAAGTACAAAACCGCTTTCTTCGACCAAGGTTGTGAGTATGATTTTATGTCAATCTTTCCAAAAATTTAATGGTACGTATTTTTGAGAATTGGAAAGCGACCCTTCCGAAATGTTAAAATTCTTTGCAAACTTTCTTTGTTTGATGTTCTTTGGGTGTTTAAGGGAACGAAATGTTAGAATCTTCAATCTTTTGGGTCCTCACTGAAAGGCTTATTGAAATGATTACTTACTCTACAATCACCCGGTGCGTATTGTTGATTGGGTGTGATTGTCAATACTCGATAGTGAAGCTTTTAAGTAGAAGAAGAGGGCTAGGTGGGCCCCACATTCCAATGGTTGTTGGAAATTGATGGATCATTGGTTGGAAATCCAAGGTTTGTATGTATTGGAAGTGTCCTTTTCAAGGGCTTGTAACATGGTGGAGGTGAATGCTCTTAGGGAGGGTATTTGGCTCCTTGTTCTGTGTGTTTAATTGGTGCATAATTGTTGAAGGGGATGTAAGGAATGTAATAGCATATGCTTTTAATGGGATTGAGCCATGGAGCTCTACATCTTTTTGTGAAATTAGGAAACTTTGTTCTTGTTTAAATTTCTCATTTAGGCATATTAATAGTGTTCAATGATTCCGCATATATCCTTGTAGAGGAAGGAGTGTCAAAACCCTCTCTAAGATGGAATTAGAGTTGGCCCCTAATCTACTATCCTTTTCTTTTTTGGCCATTCACCTGTTATCAATGTGTGTTAGAGGATCCCATCTCAGGAACACTTGAATGCAGTAACATCAGATTTCACAAACATAAATGACCAATTGTGAGGTTTATATCATACCTGGACACGATTGATCTTGTAGACAATCTCCACAAAGTAGATTTGTTGATGCCCATATCCTAAATTAAGGAGTCTGTCCCTGATATATCGCAGATATATAGGGACACCCAATGTATTTCCTCTGGTAGGTGTTGTGGAAACTCAACAATCGTCCACACAAGTGGACCATACTTTGAAGGCTAGCAGGCAGGGTAGATTATGAAGTGATTGAAGGATTGATCTCTCTCTTACTCTCTCCTCTTCTCTAGATGGGACGTTGAAGGGGGGAGATGTCCAAGCTCTCTCTTGTGGTTGGATCCCCTCTGCAATAGGATCTATATATAAGGAAGGGTTGGGGTTTTAGGGGGTGCACTCAGTATGTTGTTACACCATCTTACGACCTTTAGTGTACCCTATTGTGTAGGAAGCCCTTGAATCTGTTTCTCACTCCCTCGTCATTGATTGGTTGTGCCAACTAAGGTGTTTTCTAAGTAGTTTTCATAATCTCTGTTAATTGGATAATAATCGGATTTTATATCCTGTTCGAGCTTCTTTTATGGAAATGTGAATGTGAGAGGGGAGAGAATGTGTGGGATTTTCCTACTTTTCCCTTTCTCTTTCCTATGTTCACACGCCCCTTGCGTTGAAAGCTTACCAAATCTAAAAAATTCAAAATATGGACAGTTTGGTGATGTGTGGAATTTTAGAAAGAATTCAAAACTCTGGAAATTAAATTCAAAATGGGGGGCGTCCAATTGGGCTTGGGCATCCCTGGGCTTCTCACTTATCCTTTCATTTTGGATATGATCTTAAATAGGAGGTGGATAGGGTTTTAGGGGAGAAAAAGGTATGGTACTTTGCCAACCTATGGAATCCTTTGTACCCTACTATGAGGGGAATCTGCTTGCCTTCCTAATATATCTACCTCAACCATCCAATTCCTTCCATTAGCCATGGACACCAACCTAGGGCCATCCCATGCCCTTGGGACTGGTTCATCAAATCTTCACTATTGGATGTTTATCAAGCATGGTTTAAAACAAATAAATGTTTAAAACTTAAGGAGTGTGGGCAAGCCTTTAAAACACTTGATGAACAGTCCAAACTCCAAGATCAAGCCACATACTAACGTTTCAAGTAAAGTGGAACCTCCTAGCGACACCTACTTTCGATGGTTTGTAGGTAGCCTCATAAATTGAGCCAAAGAAGTCTTGATTAGGATATCTCCATCCACATACCCTCAGATCCAAGGATTTGATGGAGCTAGTACAACCGCAAGTGTACTCTAGTTTAGGCAAAAATGGGTCTCCCTGACTAGTACTTGCAGGCGATCCTGCCAATATGAATGGTAAATGGCCCGAACCTAGTAACCATCCATGGCCCATTTACACTGTCATGTAGGGTGGGGTAAAGGCACGCGAACACCAAGTTAAGCCCAACGGTGGAGAGTCTGGAGACTGTCCATCTTAAAGTTAGTCCCCTCACATGAGATGACAACTTTCTAATATATGTATGTCTTAACACTTGCATGGTCATAACCAAGGCACTGAGATCCATGGACCACATCCCTCCCTAGTCATTGACCAACGTGTCCAATTTGAGAGTGCTTAAGGACAATAAACCATAATAATAAACGTGTTCCTCACATGATTAACTAAGCCAATCAATATATAATCATATATAAAAGGTCACGAAGCAACATAAACATTGGCTTTCAAGGGCATTACCCCAATAATCTCCCACTTGCCCTAAAACTAATTGACCTCCATATGTGGTCCCATATTGAGAACATGAACATTAAATGGACCAACAACCAGAGGCTTAGTTGAAGGATCTCTCTCACTTGCCCCCACTTGCTCTAATTCCAATCAAAATGCGGTGGAATAAAAATTTAAATACCATATTTTAGATTAATTATCATTAATAAATGGACGTATCTCATGGCGATTAAGCCGTCTTGCAAAAACTAAAATACAACATGCACTGCAAATCGTATACTTGATGGATGGACTAAATCTAAACGTTAATGCCACTGTCCCAACGTAGTGAGTCTCTCCTAGATCTATTCAGGGTGTAGGAGAAGCCATGTCAGATTTCCTGGTAGGGGCCAGGAATTGACCCTGAGTCTTCAAGAGAGTGGGCCCCATATCCAAGCGGTGTATAGATGGTGTGGATCGGAGATGGTAGAGGTGGGACATCCACTCTTCTTTTTACTCTCTACTCAAAATGGGGGGCATCTAAGGGAGCTTGGGCATCCATTCTCTCCTCTCTCTTCATGCGCCCTTAGGTAGCGAAGTACAATATGTTTTTCTACCTAGAAACCTTATCCTCCGATTCAAGATCTTATCCAAGATGGATGGATAAATGAGAAGCCCAGGGATGCCCCTCAATTTTAAATTTAATTTTCAGATTTTTGGAATTTCTCCAAAATTCTACATGTCATCACGCTGCCCATATTTGTAATATATTGAATTTTGGAGATTTGGGAAGCTTCCAATGCAATAGGTGTGTGAACATGTAGTGGAGAGAGAATCCCACACGCTCTCTCCCCTTCCATTCATGTTTACATAAAGTAAGCCTCAGCATGATATAAAATCTAGTTATTATCTAATAGAGTGAAAAATAATGAAGAAACACTTTAGTTGGCATAACCAATCAATGAGGGAAAGAGGAGGATATGTGGATTCGTGGGCTTCCTTCGTAGTAGGGTACATCGAAGTTCATAAGGTAGCGGAGTTTCATACTGTGTGCACTTTTGAAACCTTGACTCCCCCTAAAATATAAATCTTATTGCAGAGGAGATACAACCACAAGAGAGAGCTTGGACGTCCTCTCTTAGATAGGACGTCTCCCCCCTATCTATAGGGGAAGAGAGAGTGAGAAAGAGAGATACTTTCCTCCATCACACCTCCATCTACCTAGTGTGGTTCACTTGTGTGGATGGTTGTTGTATTTTCTCTAGCCCTACTAGAGGAAATTCATTATCCCATGTCCCTTCATCTGCGATAGATTTGGGAGATACTTCTTAGTCTAGGAGATCAGAATGATGTTTAGGTATGGAGTTCCCTAAATCCAAATTCTTAGGATGCGGGTACACAAAGGATTGGATATTGGGTCTGAATACAAATTCTTAGGATACATCTTACATGCACTGCCAACAATTGGTTACAACTCATAAGCATAACTATGTTAAAACATCTCTTTCGCAACATCATAAGCTGGCTTTTTAGTTGCAGACGCCTTCTACGAAGGTGTTAGTCTCTCTTAAGACTTTTGTTCCACTCTTCTTTCAAGGCCTTTACACCTTCATACATTTTGTGGTAGATTCTACCCTACTTCACCCGAATCCCTTCCCAATTCCCCTCATCGTTTGTCTAGTAGAAAGTGGATAGATTGAAAGGGAAGAGAAGGAAGAAAGTGAGAGAGAAAAAGAAGTTTAAGGTCAGCAAGTTTGGCGTTAGCCCATTAGATTAAAACACACACAAGAGAGAGAGAGAGAGAGAGAGAGAGAGAGAGAGAGAGAGAGAGAGAGAGAGAGAGAGAGAGAGAGAGAGAGGCCATGGTGTGTCCAATCATCAATCTTCATGGTTCATCCATTCATACTACTAGGAGAAAACCATGGTATAAATATCACACCAATCAGATGATCCTAAACATCTAATCAGTAGCATGAAAAATGGACACTCAAGATTGAATGGATAAACAAAATAGGTCGTATCATCATCTTCAAACATACACTCAATAGATCTCACTTTGCATTGTTTATGATCCCAAAGTGTCATGGTTTGATGATCCTAACCATGTGATATATGGCTCATAAACAATGAAAGTTTGTAATAAATTAGCATCACTTAAAGGATCATCCGATTGACGTGATTCTTGCACCATTACTAGCTCTCAATGGTATCATTGAATGAGTCGTTCAGATTGATGATTAGATGCCCAATGCGTCATTTAAAAGCTTTGGGGATGTTGCTAAAGTCCTCATGAAGGTGGGGATGTTAACATGAGAGACATATAGAGGACGTGAGAGACATATAGTGCTCCCTCTCTAGTTACATATGGCTTCCTGCACTCCCTCACTAGCCGGAGTGTGTTATCGACCATGCCCCAACTTGGAACACATATGAAGAAGATGATAACAATCAGAATGGGTCACCATGCCCCCTTAAACAGAACATGATGGGATACAATATCTTTAAATGCACTTGTCTATAGGTTTAGTTGTTGTCGTTCGTTGAATATTCTCTTCAAATAGAAGGCCATACCCAAACTCAACAACCATCGAACCACCAACCTGCCATTCACATGTAAAATTCTCTCAAAGGCTTGTGCAATAACTTGCAATAGTTGATGGGGTGTGTGAAGACACATGTGTAACCCTACACAATACGTAAGTGAACTGTACGCAGAACTGATGACAAATGCATAAGAAATTAAGAAATAATGAATGGAAAAGGAAAGATCCGATGCCTATAGAAATCTCCATGTTAGGTTCGGTTGAGCATTACATCAAACTGTTTGTGTGTTCTACCATACCCGGTCTTCTTCACCTTCACTTGGCACATATACACTTGCAATGATACCTCAAAGCACGGAGCAAGAGCACCAAGAGCTCCTTCAACCCACCACAATACTTCGACCATTAATCATCCTTGAAAACAGCCCCCACTTTTTTTTTTTCTTGAGAAAATTGCAAAATACTCCCTATGCGGCCCATGTATAGCTGCTTTATTACCAAGTAGAAAGTGGAGAGACTGTAAGGGAAGAGAACGAAGAAGCTCATCTAAAATTTTTTTTCCCAAATTTATCTGAGCAACCATCATTTATCATACTTACCATATATGATCACCAAACTACAACAAATCAAAACAATCCCAAAAACATAGTTATTTCTTCTTGTTCGACAAAGCTATTCCATTAAAAAAAAACTGAATAACTCTAATCTCGTTTAAATCACACAGAACTTGTTTTTATAGTTGAAAACATTCAACCACACTGGATTTAAACGACATAAAAATCGTAAGAGAGAACATTATGGCATAAAAAGAACCAAAATTTGATGGTTTCCTGACTTCTTCTATTTTGAGTGAAGCCCCCAAAAACTTACAAAACAAATCTTAGAAAAATCACTATAAATCTTCTAAAATCAAGCTCTTTCAAATCCCATACTGGTTCCCTTTAGAGGACTATCTGGTTGTGCCCCACTATCACATGTGGTGATCAATTGAGGAAAGATGCTCTGACACTTTCAGAGTAGAAAACAATTTGAGAGGAGAAGAAAGCATACTAGGATTGATTTCCACCCCTCTTATTTATAATTGATAACCTTGTACAATTAAAAATATGCCTTTAATATTGAAGAGTTGCTAAAGCGATAGGAAAAGGGCAAAAGAGGATTTAAAAAAACAACTAAAGCCTAAATAACTAAGGACTAAAAGCCCATAACACAAAGGCCTAGAAGTGGCATATTCAGGCTCACATGCAGAGCCCACACCCTCATAACACCAACACTCCCCCATCAAGTTGAGGCATAAATATCAATCATGCCTGGCTTGCTAAGAGTATGTCGTCCAGCTTCCACAGTAAGAGCGTTAGTGAAAATATCTGCCAATTGTTCATATTGCTGAACAAACGGAGTGAAATGGTGCCTATTGAAACTTTGTCACGAATATAGAGACAATTAGCTTCAATATGTTTTGTTTGCTCATGAAAAGCTGAACTAGAAACTATGTTAATGGCAGCTTGATTATCACAATACATTAGCATAAGAGTCTTTGTAGGAAATCCCAATTCAGTAACAAAGCATTTCAACCACATAATTTCATATAATGAACCTATTTGCCATATAGGATGGTACTCTGCCTTAGCTTTGGACCTAGCAACAACCGCCTGCTTCTTAGTCTTCCAAGTAGCTAAACTACCGTCGAAAAAAGTACAGTAGCCTATTGTAGATTGCCGATCATCTGGAGAACCTGCCAAATTTGCATCAAAGTATCGTTCAATATCAAATTTATCATGACAACTAAATAAGAGGCCATGTCTAGTGGATGATTGATGTAGTGTAAGATGCAACGAACTGCTTCAAAGTGGATACGAAGGAGAGCATGCATGAACTGACTAACTGAACTGACAACATGTGACAAATTTGGACGAGTAATTGTCATATATATCAATCATACAACCAAGTGCTAGTGCATGCGAGGATCATCAAGTTCTCCATCACCTACCATGAGCTTCTTATTGACTTCCAATGGATAATCAATAGTTTTGACACCAACAAATTGTGGAGAGAGTGAATGGAAAGATAAGGAAGTAAGTGAGAGCGAAGGGAAATTTTTTTTTTTTAGGTTGATATTAACAGGAGAGAAACGTATAGTGCTCCATGGGAGTACATGGATAATGTACAGACACACAACACAACTACATATGTTCATACATGTGCCACTGAGGTTAGATTTTTCTTTCAAATTGGTATGCTTCTCAAGTCTCCACAAATTCTAAGTAATTCATAGGACTATGCTTTGGAATCATAGTCTGAGATCTGGTTAAGTCTCAGGGGATGGATCCCTATCCTTGCTATTATCTGAGTATCCAACTGGCCAAATCAGGTACTCCAAAATTTGAAAGATATGAGTTTCTAGGTATTCTGTCACATACCGTTATTGTATTCTCGTTGTGTTAATTTTACTTGTTTTTTGTTTTTTGCAATCACATGAAAGAGAATTTTGGGTCAGATCTATTTAATAGTTGATCATCTGCAGCTTCGAAAGTTCAATTTGTTGGCACGATTTTCCACATGCATAATTTTGGGTTGGATATTATAAGTGCACACATTTTCTGCATTGTATTGATATGTTTCCTTTAGAGTTTTCCATTTCACATATAAAAGTTTTTTGGTTTGTTGTTTGCTTGTGAATCTCATGTTGCTAGAAAGCATGTGCCTGCTGATGGTTGTTTACCATCAGTATATTATAGCTTGGTAGTTTCCCTCATTTGGATTATGATGTTGAGATCTGCAATAATTCTCTTGTAACTGCCTTTCTTGTAGTAGGTTTCTTGGAAACAGTTTTTAATCTTTATACTTCTGTATGCATTCTGCACAGGGATTGTAGCACTGGCATATTTGAATCTTAACAGATGTGGTCTTTCTGATGATGGATGTGAGAAGTTTGCTGGTGAGTAAAGTTGAGATTCGCTACTATTTTGGCTGCATTGAATGTAGGACAATATTGAATAATGGTGTCATGCCAAGATTCTAATGACTTACAAGTGATTATGAATTATCATAAAGATGATTGTATGTCTTTGTAGACAAATGGATGCTCAACAGATGTAAATTTCCATAGAAGAACAGATTTATACAACTGAACAAAATGCATAAGCATCCAAGAACATAGGTATTCATGCTCATACTTCTAATAGGCATACAAAATCCTTTTGTGCCCTGTGTTGATTAGATAATGAAATCCTCTATTCTTGCTCCCATGAAATAGGTTATTCTTCCCTTGATGCCAATTCATATACCCTATTCCTGTATACTTGACAGTTTCTTGTTTACAAAACCATTCCGGGAAATATATTGGTCCAACAATCCTCTACCCGAATACTAGAGATCACAAATGCAAGACTGTAAGCAAGCTCAACAGTCCTCTAGTCTAGAACTAGAGACCACTCTCCCTCCCTTCAACAACCATCGTAGGGAAAATAAGAAAATTTCATAAAGAGAATTAATTAGCTTCGTCTTATTCCATAGGCCATAGGTCCTATTTATAATCAGCCTTACAATCTGTAATAAAAGATATAGAATCTAAAAAATCTATGAAATAGGAAAGCACCTAAATAACAAAGCTTTCTATAATTAAGAAACTGCCTAAAAATAAGAAGATACTTAGATAAGAAAATATTTTAAATTATTCCCTGCATAAAAATAAAGATATGAAAGAAAGAGCAAGATTTCCTCATACAGAGATTTAAAAAAAATGGGAAGTAATGATGGCTAAAAAAAGGAGGGTGGTTCTTTTCTTGTACATGTGCGAAGTGTGCTCGCATGAGATGCGGGCCTTTTCTTCAAATCTTGATCAATCGGCACATGTGGCCATTTGGTTGCGTCAATGAGGAAGTGGAGGATTTTGTTTATCTTTTGGAGTGGCTTCAATGTCCCAAACCGCCTCCAGGTAGGGCTGAAAGTTGGGCGGGTTCAACTCGACAGACCTGTGACCGACCCGATTTGGGTTGGGCTCGAGCAGGATGTATTGGGTTCAGTCTCGAGCTTGGGCTATACAAACACCAACCCAATAAAACTTGGGTCAGGCTTGGATCGAGGTCTCGGGTTGCCCGATCCAACCCGAACCCGAACCTGATTGATATATAGGTTACTTATAAATTATAATTGAGAGCGGATCGTCTATGTTGAAGGCACAGGAAATTCTAGTGACGTTGGGTTTCATTGGCCCACATCATTTCCAATGTCTCAAGCTGTCAAGATACGTTGGATTTCTCTTCCAAATAGATTGCATGCTACACAACACGACTTTTAAAGGAGTAGCTGTCATATATTTTAACTTGTTTGTTTTGAAACAATGAAGTTCTTTACGTAAAATAGCTACATATATAATTAATAAAATCATATGTACAAAAAAAAGACAAGTATTGAAAATATAATAGACTAATGTAATAACGAAAATATGTATCCACCCGACCAACCTACCAACTCGGCTGAACCTGGTTGGGCTGGGCTTGGGTTTAGAATTCCCAACCCGATGTTGGGTTGGGTTGGATTAGGGTTGAGGTGTAGGAACCTTGGGTTGGGTTAGGGTTAGGGTTAGGGTTGAGCACTAACCCGACCCAACCCGCCTGAACCCACCCGACTTTCAGCCATACCTCCAGGTGAGAGGGATTCTCTGTTGTGGTCCTTGGAGAATTCGGGCCGATTCTCGATCCGTTCTTTCTACATGTTGTTGTGCTATTCCCTTGTGGTAGAGAGTAAAAGGTCAATTGTCATTCATTTGGTCTTTTGGCGCTCCTAAAGAGGCGGTGTTTGCTTGGTTGGTGAGTTGAAATAGGATCCTTACAATCAATTACATTGAGAAAACATTCTTAATGATCCTCAATTGTTGTGTGATGTTCTAGAGGGGGTGGAATTGGTGGATAATCTATTTATCTATTGCTCCTTCACCCGGAAGGTGTGCGAGAAATTCCTGGCATTCTTTGAAATGTCTTGGGTTACGTTGGGGTCCGTTTTGGGCCTTTTTTTTGGCTTGGTTAGGGGAGAGATTGGGAAAAAAGAGGAAGTGGTGTGCAAGTTAGTCTTGATGGCTTTAATTTAGGCTACTTCGGGGAACATAAATAATTGATGCTTTCAAGAGAAAAGTGGGAAGGAGACAAATGACTATAAAAGGTATAAGTTGGATGCGATAAGGTGGGTTTCATGTATTTAGGAGTTTGACCAAAGTGTTTGGTCGTTCTTGTTCGGGATGCCTTTCATGCTCTTTTAATAAAAATATTCATTACCTTTGAAAAAAAGAAGTATTTGGGTGATATTTGCAATATTTTGTTTAAAATCAACATAAATCAACAAAGAAAAAAAAAAAAATTTTGCCCAAATTTTTTGTGGATTCTCTTTATAGCTGTGATTTAACAACACCACTTTGTTTTGCATCGAAATATGAATTTGGTGGAGAATTCATAATTGGAGAGGGATTTTAGAGCATAGTTTTGTTTGACAAAGGATTGTTCTGTCCCCAAAACAATGGTGAACTATTTTGCATTTTTTATTTTTTTTATAAATGGTTTTAAGTTCCAAGTGTGCAAATCATGTGTCTTTTAACTTCTCGTGAAGTTTCAGTGAAAAATCCACCATTTTCCCAAACTTTCCCCATACTTACCTCAAACCGCGATGCATTGCACGATACATGCAACATTTCCCATTGTTTCTTGTGATATTTCCTCATCCCAGGAATACAACACAAAGTTTGATACTGATACGTCAAATGCTTACCATGCTTTATTGATGAGGATATCCAAGCACCATACTAGAGGAGGGCTGAGCTAGTCTCCTTATGGCTAGATGATCATTACATGGGGCCCACTTGGCCCAATTCCCCAGTCAATTTAAAGACCCCAAGTGCATGTTCTGGGAAGGTGCACGTGGGCTACATATAGGAGCTTGATGGATACATCAGACCATTGGATCAAGTGGACATGATGATCAGATAGTTAGATCATCATCATCGGACATCTTGATCGTGGACCCCCATGTGCCATGAAATAGTTTAGTTGTTTACATGTTTCGTTATTTTTGGTATAGCTCATATTCGTGTTGAGATTAGGGAGTTAGGAACAACTTTTAATTCATTAACCGTTTTTATGTTGAGAATCTCATTTGAGAGTTCCTTTTTGTAAAAGGCCTTTTCCGAGACTATAAAGGGTTGGACGTCCCCACCCTAGCCAATATGCATGTTATGAATGAAAGAGGGTTCTCTCCATTTTCTTTGAGATTGAGCAAAATTTCATTATGTTATTAGATCGGTGGTGCGAAACCACTGGAAGCGATTCCCTAGTCATCTTTTCTACTTTTCTCTCTCCTCAACAAGGTATCACTTCTCTCTTCTTCTTCTTTTATTCATTCTTCATTTCTTCCTTTGTTTTCTCCTTTGTTACCGTCCAAGACCTAAATCGACCGATCACAAGCCCAAATTGACCACAACCGGCCATCCTTTGCTGTCTGTACAGACGTACGGACGCACGCACATACGGTTGTCCGTACGGACCGCCTTGTACAGTGCCCCCCTTTTTTTTGTCACGAATGCTATTCCCTTTCCTTAGCTACCCTCTTCAAAACCCCTAAACTAATTTCACCAAACCCTAATCCTAAAATTCCCAAGTTCTAAAATCCCCAATTTTTCCAAACCCAAATTCCCAAATTTGAAAATCCCTTGACCAAATCGTAAACATGTAATTCCCATAGCATGAAAACCATATTCCCAATTCTAGAAACCCTAAATCCTAAATCCCTTTAGCCCAAAATCTGAAATCCTAACCCAAAAACTTCCAAAACTTTAACCCTAATGTTCCAAACCCTAATTCCTCTAAGCCTAGACACTCCAAACCCATTTTCCACATTCTTTAGCTTTTAAACAGCCCTAACACATCAAAACTCTTACAAGACAGTTGATTTCCATTGAATCCAGATTTAAACCTATGCTAGGACGGGGGTTCTATCTCCCACACGTCCCGGATAATTAGTAATCTATGAGATTCGCATATGTTGTAGGCTTGAATTTGGACATGTCATGAATCTGAAATTTCTAAATTTATGGTAAATTAGCTTTATTTTATTGTTCCATTGCTCTAATTAATCTGTCTTTTAATTTTACAGCATCATATTATGTTATATCATTCCGTCCTGCAACATTTATTCTCTCTTTTATCAATATGTGGTTAATAGAGTGGAATGGCAGAAAAGGATTAGTGTAGCTGATCCCAATTAGTTGGAATGAGCTTAGATTATTATGGTGATTTATATTTATGTAACTAATCTTCTTCACTATGTTTCTTCCACCATCTTTGTGAGGGAGCAGCATTCATGCAAATTGTTTTGAGACTTTGATTCAAATCATGGTTTACCAACTGTGATTTATGAGAGCTTTAGGAGAGTTTTGTGCATTCATGCTTTGCGTGTTGGGACATCCTTTTCACCATAGATTTGTTATTACATTCTTTGACCTAAAGTGTTAAAGCATTTGGGAAGTAAAAATTCATTTCTCTTGGTAATGATTTTTGTTATCACAACACAGTATGCACTCGGCCCCTTGCCACCTGTTAAATTAGCACTCTTGCAGCCCTTGTTGATGAAAAATGAGTTCTAAATCATGTTGGGACGAAGATATAATGTAGAAGAAGCATTGCTGAATCAAAATCAGCCTTTAATTTATGATCTTATGAATCACATGGAGCTAATCATTGATTTTATTACTCCAAATAAAATTTGTTTACCAAATCTGCTGCTGCCCAGTTGTTATTATGATTTATGAGTATGTAGTCGCCAAAATTGGTGAACTCCCTTGCAGTTTTATCCCAGCAAATAGAACTGACAATCAAACAACCCCCAAGTTTTCCCAACTTCACTCTGTAATCTTGCCAAGAGAACTGATTACCTATCGGCAAGGCACCAAAATTCTGTTTGACTTTTGTCTCTCACGCCAATGTGCCACTTTTTGGACATCAGGTACTGTGAAATTGGTAGGCCCCAACATGAAGATCATCTTGAACAAAAACTGGGCTGTTTCTCTCATCAGGTGTGGGCCACACTGTTTGAATTTTGAATCAATGGACAATGACAGTCTGAACCAAATACGTGTGTGTCCCACTAGCAGATAAGCCTGTCTTCTCATTGTGGGTCTATTGCTTTCATGGTACTGATTTCCTCAACAAGTGGCATGTTAGCAGGGAAGATGCTATTGCCCCACAGGTTGCAGTAATGTTGTCCATAGGTGATCAGTTCTCATCAATTCAATTTGTTCTTTTCATATAAATTCATCTAAATAAGTGTATCATGCATCCTAGTGTTTTGTCCTGAATTCAGAGCTTTCACGATGTGACCAAATCTGATTTCAGGAAGATATGAACACGACCTGCATAAGGGTTGAAGCAATTTCTGTTGCAAGGTGGATTAATGCTGCGTATTGAATGAATGAATCCTGTGAAATGGGTGAATTAATGCCATAGATTGATACAACTGATAGAAAATCTAAATGAATTTGGATTCTCTGGTAAATGCCCAAATTATGTGCCGATCTGTAAACTGATCCCAATCCAAAGTAAACTGTGCTTAGATGTACCTCTTATGTTGTTTCATGTCTCTTTTTAAAATCTTTTGTTGTAGACAGTTGTAGCATTCTTTTCAATTTTATAAGGAAATTAAGAGATTACAAGCTTAGCCTTCAATTTATTGCACCCATTGATGGTTTTGCAGGGCTTGGGAATTTAAAAATATTGAATCTTGGCTTCAACAATATTACAGATGCATGTCTGGTGCATCTAAAAGGTGGGCTATTTTTTAACAGATTAGTCAATTGATGGTACTTCTTTCTTCTTCTTCTTCTTTTCTTCTTCTTTTTTGTTTGTTTTTCTTTTTTCTTTTTTTAGTTACCTGCAAATCCCTTCAATTGGAGAAGATTTAGATCAGTGGATGCTATTTCATCTTTGATACGCTTTACCTTATTTTAACATGTCATCATCTTCATGATATATGATCAAGTGTGTTACCTCAAAATCAAACTGATCAGGCAGTATTGTACAAGCTTCTTATTTTGTTTATCCATATCCTCTGGGAACAACCAATTTCGAGGTCATTCCCAACTGTCATGTGTATGAGGGATGCGGAGTTTGACCATTTGTTTATCCATTGCAAGTTTTCTTAGAAGGTGTGGAGAAATTTCTTGTCTTCTTCAATGTCATGGGTGATGCCAGCATCCATCATCTGTCTCTTCCTTGCTTGGCACATGGGAGGGGTTGGGGGAAAAGAGAGGGTGGTGTGGATGTTAGTTTTGTTGGCCGTAATTTAGGCTCTTTGGGGGGAGAGGAATAATCGGAGCTTCAGAAATAGAAGTGCGACGGTAGTGGATGCATTTAAGAGGGCAAAGTTAGATGTAACCGATTTGGTTTATTGTATTTAAGCCTCTGACAATAGTGACTGGTAAATGTTGTCTGGGCTTTAGTTATATCTCGCCTTTCTTTTGGTACCCTCTTTAATAAAAAACCTTATTGCCTTTCAAGGAAAAAAAAAAGGACCCAACTTGGAGGTGTTCATCAATCATGTCTATCCTCCTCTTTCATTTCATTGAATAGTCGATGTTGTTTGATTAATGGAATGGCTTTGATAACTTCCCAAGGTGATTAAAGAGTATAAGGTTTATAATAGTCACCTTTCACCAAGTAAACTAGTTCCTGAGATATGCTATTTGCATTTAAGTTTAGTTGATGCTGCAATTTGTCACAAAATTTCTAGTTCAGTTGGTCTTGCTTTGACTAAAATTCTTACTTGTGGGTTCTCCACAATTTTAATGTGATTTATCTTCTTGCTCTTTGAGTACTGTGGCAGTTCGCATTCTTTGGAACTCATTTGGTGGAGCTCATTTCTGGACTATAATTGATGCTTATGTTATTGCAGAATATTATTTTCCATTTTTTAATTCATCGTCTTCTTTATTTAGAACTTTTAATGCTATGGGGATCAACACTTCAAGTGTTATCCTTTATATATATATATATATATATATATATATATGCTACTCTAGTCACGGTTGAGAACAATGGTATGTTCTGGATTGTTTTTCATCGTTTTTATCATTCATTGATCATCTTTTATATTTTTGTGCTGGTCCTGTGTGAAAATAAATATCACTATTGGTATTTACTTTATTTTTACATCCCTTTCTGGTTTTGTTGACTGTACTATGCATGAATACAACTGCATCTTTAGTGCCTGCAATTTCTCTTGTTTTCTTTTAATCATATTCTTTGGATGTAGTCTTTCTAGCAGTGTGTTAGAACTTTGGGTTGCTTGAGCTTCTCAATTTGCACATTTATGCCATTCTTGGAATATATTTGAGCACCACAATTTATTGGCTGTTTCCATATCTTACTATTTTCTGTTATATATTTCAATTAAATCCTTTATTTACCTATCTTGTTATGTAACATGCATGTGTGTGTGTGTTGATTTATGGCTACATATATATGTCCTGGTCTATTACAGGTTTAACTAATTTGGAGAGCTTGAACTTGGATTCTTGTAAGATTGGTGATGAAGGGCTTGCTAACTTGGCAGGTTAGTTCTAGTTAACCATTCTTCCTCTTTAACTTTGTTTCATCATTCCCATTGACACTTTTCATGTCAGACAAGAAGTTTAAGTTCACATAACTTGTTTTGTTTCTCTACTCTGCTTCAGTTACATAAGCTTCACTAAATGAGTGGATAATAACTAATTATTGCTGGAACATGCATTATAGCATGTCCCTTTTAGTGCTCACGTGTCCGTCTCCAAATGAATATGTGAACGCACATGTACATGTACGTGCATGCTTTTTGTAGCAAGGCTTTATCATAGATTATTTCAACTATTCCTTACTATCCCCATGACCACCTTTTTTTTTTTTTTTTGGTCTCGCTGATGTCATTTTAATTTTTTTCTGTTTCTCCCAAGGTTTAAATATTTGTTTTGGCAGACTATCGGTCATGGCCAATATGTCAATCTGTGCTCCATTCAGCCCCAATCAGATGGTTAGGATTTCTTGATCGCTTGGATCTTAGATATAGGCTCCATCGGCAATGTGTCCCACAATGCAGACTGTTCGGTTGTCTGTATTTAATGCCAGATGTGAGAAAGCTGAGTCACCACCATGGTCCAACCATCCTACTTCAACAGGTATCCCTGAATCAAGGGTTGGAATTGTTCAACCAATCTGATTTTGGGAGTGTAAATCTGAAGCAGTGAGCTCCAGAATTCTGAGTTAATGTATGCCATGTGTGCAATTTCTAAGTGCAGGCATATCAAGCATCTAACTCTGCGCGAGTGTCAAATGACTCGGTAAATTCATACTCAAAATTCAAACTCTGGCTTGAGGCTGGTTCCTCACTTCCTGTACAATGTTTGCAGAATAAGGTTATTCTACATCACAATGTGTAGCGTCACTATGCTACAGGGACAGCATCCAGAACATCCACAAGATGAGTCCCTTCAAGTTCAGCCGAATCCAAAACATACATGGGTCACACCACAGGGAACAACTGTGACTGAGATGCGCACCATTAAAACCTTTCAGATTATGTGGGGCCCACCATATTTTTACAGTATTTTCCCCACCAGGATGAATGAACACTTCAAAAATCAGGCCATTTCAAAATGCAGGTGGGCCACACCATACGATTTTAGAAAATTTGACATGATTTTTTTTTTTTTGTGAAAATTGATGAAGGATCCTCTTTTTCGAAGAAACATGACGGATGTGTCCCCCTTATGTCAAGTAGATGATGCTATGATTTGGTCTGTCCATCCTTCTAGTAGATTCACAGTGCAATCTTTCTATTCCCTTTTATTATCGGGTTCTTACAGTTTCGTTCCTTCGTCCGTTCCAGTAGTGGTTCTATGGTGCCCCATGGTTGGTGGCTAGAAAGAAGGTGTTGACTGTCTATAGCCCTCTGCGAAGATTGCCTATTCTCTTGAACGTTTGCTTCATGTGTATGGAGAGCGCAAAGTCTATTGATCACTTATTTATTCATTGTTCTTTTGCGTATAAGGTGCGACTCTACTTTCTCAGTGTGACTGATTTGCCTAGGGTGATGCCTCGGACAATTGAGGATCTATTGTGGGCTTGGCATGGCAAAGCTGGAAGTAAAACATAAAAAGCTATAGGGAGACTTCTCAAGATGGCTATCTTTTGGGCCATTTGGAAGGAGTGGAATGGGCGGTGGTTTAGGAATGAGGCAATTTCATTTCATAGAGTGATCGATAATATCATGGGCTTTCTTTTTTATCGGGCTCCTCGTGTAAAAGCTTTCAAGAAGGCGATGCCCATGACGACTTTTTTCCTTTAGAGTTGTTTGTATTCTTTTCTCGCTTTCGCAAGTTTCTTAATATATTCTTTATTATCTCTAGAAAAAAGAACTTTGATTTAGTCCCCTAATAATTTTAAATCCTCTAGATTCTATTGCATCCCTGCATAAATATAACTTTTTGTTTACACCCTTCCCTGTATTGATTCTATCAAAACTATGCCATCAGCTAACAACATACATCATGGAATCTCCTCCTGCAAATGCAGTATTAACCTATCCATAACCATTGTGAAAGGTACATGTCATTGTTGACTGCTGGTGCAAGCCTAAAATAGTTGGGAACTCACTTGTCTCTCTAGTAGTAGTCCTCACATTTGTTACTGCTCCCTCATACGTATCTTTAATCACATCAATTAATCTTGTTCAAATTCCTTTCTTTCGAAACGCTCACCGGATTAACTCTTTAGGGACCTTATCGTTCTCTTTCTCTAAGTCAATAAAGACCATATGGAGATTCTTCCTCCTCTCTTTATATTTCTTCATTAATTGTCTAGGTAGGAAAATAACTTCAATGGTTGAACCCAAACTGATTTTCTAATAAATTTGTCTCATGCCTCAGTCTATGCTCAATCACTCTCTCTCCCAATGTTTTATAGTATGGCTCATAAGATTAGTCCCACGATAGTTACTGCAGTTCTGGATGTCTGCTTATTCTTATAATAAGTAGGTAGCACAATTCTTTTCCTCTATTCTTCTGGCATTTTCTTCGATCTTACAATCTTTTTGAACGACTTTGTCAACCAAAATAATCCAATATCTCTTATATACTTACAAACTTCTATTGATATACTATTTGGTCCAAGGGCCTTTCCTGTTTTCATCTTTCTCAAAGCTTCTTTTACTTCAAATATTGTAATCCTATGTAAGTATCTATGATCTCCGATTTCATTTGAGTTTTTGGTTCCTTCTATCTCTATCAGGGTATCCCAAATCGGTTACGTATCGGCCGATACGTAATGGTAACGGTGGGACCCGTTATGCGATACGGGGTCGAAACGGCCGTTACGGAATTCTGTGACTGTAACGGCCTTTACGGGCCATAACGGCCGTTATGGACCCGTAACGGCTGTTACGGGCCTTTTAAAAAAAAATAAAAAATAAAAAAATTCATACCTTTTTTCCTTTCTTTTCTTCTTCTTCTTCTTTTCTTCTCTTCTTCTTCCTCTTCCTCCTCTTCTTCTTCTCGAAGCATTGCGGTTGCGGCCTTCTTACATGGCCGGCACTCCTCTCCTCCTCCTCCTCCTCTCTCTCTCTCTCTCTCTCTCTCTCTCTCTCTTCTTTCCCTTTCCCTCTTTTTTTTTTCTCTTCTTTATCTCTGTTTCCGTTTGGTCCCCCCCCCCCCCCCCTTTTTTTTTAACACCACTAGTAGTCATTGTCGATACGTGTCACGCTAAGACGAGCGCTGGCACTCCTCAAGCTTCGAGTTGTACGAACGGTTCAAAGGAGATCAAAGTTACATGGGCTCCACAGTGATGTATTTATTATATCTACACCGTTCATCTATTTCTAAATATCATTTTAGAGTATTAGCCAAAAAGTGAATCGTATCCAAAGATTGTCTCGACCACACCAAAATAGCAGTGGAGATGATGATTTTCACTGTTAAACAATTCGTATGCCCACTGTAACGTTTATTTTCCATCCAATTTGTCCAAAAGGTCAAAAAGACCTGAATGAAGAGAAAAAACAAATTTCATATTGATCCAAAAATTCTGTGATCCCAAAAGGGGTTTCAATGGTAGACGTTCAATCCCCCACTGCTTTTTGCAGTGTGTTCCACTTGATCATTAGATCTGTATTATTTTTAGTGTCAAGCCTTAAGACGAGCTCGTCAAATGAATGGACGGTTTAGATATAACACATACCTCATGATCAGACCCAAAGGCCTTGCTTACGTCAGATGAATGGCCTGCGCATGGGTTGGGCATGGTTACGCAGCACGTGACACATGTTATAAAATGTACACGTGCCACATGGGCCCCACCATGATGTATGTATTTTATCCATGCCGTCCATCCATTTTGCCACATCATTTTAGGTTATGATTCAAAAAATTAGTAAGATCCAAATCTCAGGTGGGCCACAGCATAGGAAACAGTGGTTATAGAATGCTCACCTTAAAATTTTCTTAGGGTCCACTATAATGTTTATTATCCGTCTAACCTGTTAATATGGTCACAATGACGTGGAGAAAACACACATGTCAGCTTGATCTAAAACTTTTGTAGCCCCAATAAAATTTTAATGGTAGTCGTTTAATTATTGTTGTTTCTTATGGTGCGGTCCACCTGAGCTTTGGATCTGCCTCATTTTTGGGCTCATGCCCTAAAATTATTTGGCAAAATGGATGGACAGTGTGGATATAACACATTCATCACGAGTGGGGTCCAAAAAAATTTAATACTCGTGTACTACACTTCACAGCTCGAGTCCCTACCTAATTCGGCTCTTAAAAAATTGTACACAAGGCATGTATTAACTTAAAGTTTACCAATTAAATTGTAGACTGTAATTGCTAACTCAAAATGTCAAAATCAAATTGTTTGAATAATTTTAATTGTTAATTTGTGGACACTTATTTTTTAAAATAGGGCCTTCTGATTTTTTTTTTTTTTCATGATTCACTATCCAATAAATGTCCACCAATTCACAAGTGGGATAATGCCAATAAATTGCATGAATTTGAGGCTGATTTGGGGCATGGATTGGTCCTCTAAGTCAGTCCCAAATTGGCAACGCAATCTACCTAAATTTAATTTCATTTTTTAAAAGAACTACTGGGAGAAATGATATCAAATTGTTAAGTATATAAATTAGATATTTAGACAATTAAATATCTGAATTTTGTAGTTAAATTCAGGTTACCTGGTTTATAAATTCATCAGACAGTCTGATACAACTTCTTAACAAAGAGTGGACCGTTACACCACCATAAACATGTTCCAATTTATAAATGAATGCATGTTTGGAATGCTTAGAATATTCCAGATTTAATCCATATTTTTTCATATTTTTTTGACAAAAAAAATAATTTGCGCCGTTACGCCCTCGTATCCGTATCGGTTTTGGAGGGCACCGTTACGCCAACCAATACCGATACGGGACACCTTGATCTCTATGCTCTTAAAGTGGTTTTCATTAAGCAAGTTTTGAAAATAACTTCTCCACCTTTTATTGATGTCATTGTCTTTTACGCTCTTAATACATCAAACATGATCTAAGTACACTTCTTTCTCACCTCATCTTGTTTACAATTTATCGTAAAGATCATCATTAGCCTTATCTATAACCTCACTACTTTCTTAGCAATTGTTTTGGCATTTCTATATTGTTCAAAATTTTCATCAATTGTAGTACCTAGCTATTATGTCCACCATTGCTGTTATTGAATACTATATCAATTTGGTGTTTCGACCAATTAAGAAGTAAAAAATATAAGAAAATGCAAAATGATTTAAAGTCGAAGAGAATATCTGTTATGTAATCTCTTATAAAGAATATGATAAAGTAATTAACATCTTCTAAACAATTCTTAAAGCCCACACCAATTCAAAAGCATAAGATGAAAGCCAAGTAAAGCTTAAAATAGAAGAGATTAAGTATAATTTGAATTGTAAATTGTATGATTCGAATCATAAATTGTAGGATTCATCTGAAAAGGGATTCAATGTGGGATTTAAATTATTTTTCTTAAGATTCGACTCAAATTGTAAATTGTAAATCATAGGATTTTGACAACATTGTGCCCTAGCATGAGTTTGGAATGCCATATTGGTTGGATTCATGGTGAAAGTTATGGCAAAAGTTTAACGTCGGATACTAACCTAATGCAACCCTCCTTCATTGGGGCTAGGGACCGGCAATGAGAGCAAAAAACTCCCACAGGTGCAACGGAACTCCCACAGACGACACAATTTTTTTTTTTTTTTTTTTGTAATTTTAAATTTTAATATAGGGTGACTAACAATCATGCCCTATCTAATAGCCTATTACAGATTACTGTTGAGAGAAGTGCCAACCTTGCCAGAGGTGACGTCTTGCTCATCATGCCTACATCGCCTCCTGGCCTAAAGGTAATTGATGGACGCTTATCGGATGAAGACCTTGAATGGACCAAGAATGTTATAGACAAAGTGGTAAGAATGCTAGGCCTATCTCTGGTAGCTGGGGATGAGGATGATGAAGCATTACTTAGGTTCATGTAGCAAAGGAGTCAATACCAAACCTCGGAGATCGCTAAAGCATACTCCCAAGGGTCATAGAGAGCTACGACAACTGGAGAACACTGCCAATTATGAAGTGGGCAACAAAATCAGCAGCTCTCTTGGGGAAGAAGGGCAAGGTCAATTTCCAAATGAATATTTTGAGTTAGTACATCAGGAGTTTGGGTTCCAAATCCAAAAGATTCCTAAGGAAATCTGTAGGAAGTTGAAGGCCCAGATCATAATTCTTCAAGAAACAAAGCTTCAGTTTGTCAACATGACAATTGTGGACTTGGTTTGGGGGGCTCACAACAAGGATTGGGTTTGTTTGGACATAGGGTTCTTTTGGAGGCATTATGGTTGCTTGGAATACAACTGTCTGGAGGAAAGAAGATAGCTAATGTTGCCTTTTCTCTGTTTCAGTGGTCCTCTCTGAAAATGCATTAGGCTTGTACTGGATCTAATTCTATCTGGGTGCCGCCTTTTAGGAGAGACTTTTTGGACAACGAGATGGAAGAGCTCATCAAATTACTAGATTGGTTGAAGTATCCCCCCCCGAATGGGGAGTTCACAGCTTGGGCCATTTTTTTGGTCAAATCATTTTATAGGATACTTTGGGTGACCAACTCAATAGTTGAGCAGGATCATCCTTTCTATTTTTAGTTCTATGGAGCCTCTCTTAAGGCAGCGTTCGCTTGCTTAGCGGGTGGGAACAAGGTCCTGACAATTGACAACCTTCAAAAGAGGTCAATTATTATCTTGAATATCAACTCCCTATGCGTCTACCGCCCTTTCACTTATAAAGTATGGATGCACTTCCTAGTTCTTTTCAAATCGCCTTGGGTTATGCCACTTAACTCATGGACGCTCCTTTGGGCATGGCATGGAGGAGTGGGGAAGAAAGAAGGTTACTTTGGCATATTTTCCTTTTGACTTTATGGTGGGTTATTTGGGGGGTGAGAAACAATCGGTGCTTTTGATATAGTTCTGTTTCAGACAAGGTGTCCCATATCCGTTACGTTACGGCCGTATCGGCCGATACGTAACGGTAACGATTGACACCGTTACGCGATACGGGGTCGAAACGGCCGTTACAGAATTTTGTGACCGTAACGGCCAGTTCTGGCCGTTACGGGCCATAACGGCCGCATAGACCCGTAACTATTGTTACATGCCTTAAAAAAAAAAAAAAAAAAAAACAAAAAAAAAAACTCATTACCTTTTTCCTTTTTCTTCTTCTTCTTCTTCTTCTTCTTCTTCTTCCTTTTCTTCTTCCTTTTCTTCTTCATCTCGGCGAAGCACATGGCCTTGTCACCTTGGTCATGGTATATGGCAATGTCTGCTGCTACTTCTTCTTCTTCTTCTTCTTCTTCTTCTTCTCTCTCTCTCTCTCTCTCTCTCTTTTCTTTCCCTCTTTCCCTCTTTTTCTTTTCTCTCTTCTTTCCTCTTTTTTCTTTTCTTTCTTCTTTTCGGTTTCCCTCTCGCTCTCTCTTTTTTTTTTTTTTTTTTTTGTGTGTGTCACAAGCACCACTTTCTTTGTAGTAGGGTACGTGTCACGCTAAGACGAAGGCCCGACACTCCTCGAGCTTCGAGTTGTACGAACGGTTCGAAGGAGATCAAAGTTATATGGGCTCCACAGTGATGTAGTTATTATATCTACACCGTTCATCTATTTTCAGATATCATTTTAGAGCACTGCCAAAAAAATTAATTATATCCAAAGATCATCTGCACCACACCAAAAATAGCAGTGTTGATAATGATTTTCACTGTTAAACAATTCGCAGGGCCAGCGTAACGTTTATTTTTCATTCGATCAGACCCGAGTGGGCCCCACCATGTTGTATATATTTTAATCCATGTCATCCATCCATTTTGCCCCGTCATTTTAGGTCAGGATCCAAAAAATTAGTAATATTCAAATCTCAGGTGGACCACACGATAGGAAATAGTGGTTATAAAATGCTCACCATTAAAAATTTCTTAAGGTCCACTGTAATGTTTATTTTCAATCTAATCTATTAATTGGGTCACACTGATGTGGATGAAGGGAAAACACACATGTCAGCTTGATCTAAAACTTTTGTAGCCCCCAATAAATTTTTAATGGTGAACGTTTAATTATTATTGTTTCTTATGGTGCAATCCACCTGAGCTTTGGATGTACCTCAATTTTGGGCTCATGCCCTAAAATTATTTGGCAAAATAGATGGACGGTGTGGATATAACACATTCATCATGGGTGGGGCCCAAAAAACTTTGACATGTGTGCTACACTTCACAATCCGAGTCCCGCCTAATTCGGGCCTTAAAAAATTGTACACGAGACATATATTAACTTAAAATTTAGCAATTGAATTATGGACTGCAATTGCTAACTCACAATGCCAAAATCAAATTGTTTGAATAGTTTTAATTGTTAATTTGTGGACTATTTTTTAAAATAGGGCCTTTTGATTTTTTTTTCATAATTCACTATCCAATAAATGTCCACCAATTCATAAGTAGGATAATGGCAATAAATTACATGAATTTGAGGCTAATTTGGAGCATAGATTGGTCTTCCAAGTTAGCCCCAAATTGGAAACGCCATCTACCTGAATTTAATTTCGTTTTTTTAAAGAACTATTGGGAGAAATGATATCAAGTTGTTAAGTATATAAATTAAATATTTAGAAAATTAAATATATGAATTTTGTAATCAAATTCAGGTTACCTGGTTCAAAAATTAATCAGACAGTCCGATACAACTTCTCATCAAAGAGTGGACCGTTACACCACCATAAACATGTTCCAATTTATAAATGAATGCATATTTGGAATGCTTAGAATATTCCGGATTTAATCCATATTTTTTTGGCAAAAAAAAATTTTTGCGGCGTTACGGGCCGTTACGCCCCCGTATCCGTATTGGTTTTGGAGGGCACCGTTACGCCAACCGATACCGATACGGGACACCTTGGTTTCAGAGGAGTTGGTGGTGAGCAAGGTCAAAGTGTTAGTGAGTGGGCTTCTCTTTTGAAAGATATAGCTGATTGTGACCTCCTCTCTTTTCTTAGGATGTTATTTGGGGTTTATTTTATTTTTGTATTCTTTTATTGTTATGCTTGTTAGCGGGCTTTTTAATGAAATTCTCATTATACTAAAAAAACTCTATTACAGAGGTTGATTACAACCAACGAGATGCATGTGCGTAGAGTAGACACATGTATCATGTTTAAGGCTAACTGAAATGATTTTGCATACTAGCCTTTATTCGTATAAAAGTCGAAGTCATTGCGTAAGTCCCTCTCAAACTATAGAACTTGACTTTTTGAACTGCTACAAAATTCTCAATATGGTCAATTTTGTTTCACCTTTTTTTAATTTAATATTTGAATTACCAAAGTTAATAAGTTGTCTCATTTTGACTTAAAATAGATCTCTAATTCTTTCCTTGGCTCTTAACATGGTGGGTTTCGACTCACATTCTTCAAATTTTGGATGATTGCTTATAATAAGTTGATTTTATTTTATTTTATTTATTATTATTATTATTTTTTTACAAAACTGCAATTATCATGGTTTTAGAAGCCTTCATATTTTGCACATATGTAAGATCCGTTAATAGTAAAGTTCTTGGAAGTTTGTTAAAAATAAGTAACTATTGTACATTGTAATTTAAGATGATAATGACGATGATAGTAGTAATAGTTGTAATTCTTTTTTAGGCGTCGAATCTGTCGATTAATTGGTAGGTTGGAGATGTTATTGCTTGGTTGATGGTACCTTTCTATTGCTTGTAGAACTTGAGTTTCTTCTATCTAATCGTATGTGCTTCTTCAGAAATAATTATTAGACTTTTTTCGTTTCTTTTTCCTGTGAAGTGTTAATGTATGTCTGTATATACTTTGCTTTCTTAATTTAGGCCTTCTACGTTTGAGAAGTTTGGAGTTGTCAGACACTGAAGTTACTAGCGGTGGGCTTCGTTATATCTCTGGTTAGTCCATCTTCCTGTCGAAGTTGGGTAGGACATGTTACTTTGGGTAAATGCACATGTATATTTTATTTTTACTGATTTGTCCTTCTTGTCTTATTCACTCATGTTTTAAATTATGAAGTTAAAGATTTTTTTTTTTTTTTTTTTAATATTTATTTATTTATTTATAGTGTGCCCTAGTACCTCTCATTTTTCTTTTTCTTTTTTGTTGTTCGTTTTTAGTGTTTGGAGCTCCGCAAGTCATTATCTACATAGATGCTCTTTTCTATATGTCAATTTGTTCTCTTCAATATATGTTTAGGCATACGATATTTGAATTTTACGATTTAGGTCTACAAGCACACACCATTTACTCGATGAAGGGTAGGTCATGGAAATAGATTAATGGTCCAGTATGAGCATCATTTATAAGTTGGAACCTTTCGGATTCGCCCTGCCACATTGAATTTCAGAGCATTTGGCAGCTAAGGGTATGGAGCTAGTCGATACGACGAAACAAAGGAGAGTTAGCATAGCTTACGTTCAGGAGACCAACTAGAAAGGGGCCAAAACTAGAGAAATTAATGGATATAAGCTTTGGTATATGAGAAAGGACAATAATAAAAATGAAGTCGGGATAGTGGTAGACAAAGATTAAAAAGAAGAAGCTGTTGATGTTAAGAGAGTAACTGATAGGATTTTATTAATAAAAACTAGTGGTAGGAGAGTCGATAATTAACGTTATTAGTGCATATGCGCCACTAGAGGATAGAATCAAGAGACAATTCTAGGAGGATATGGATGAGACTAATGCAAGAAATTCTAACGGAGAGGATATTTGGAGGAGAAGACTTAAACGGTCATGTAGGAAAAGAAAGTAGAGGAAATGAGAGAGTACATGTTTGGTTTTGGTAGAAGAAATGAGATGGGGGAAGCTATCCTTGATTTCTCTATGGTATTCAATTTGGCTCTAGCAAACACATACTTCAAAAAGAGGGATGAACATTTAATAACTTCCAAAGATTCATATATTGGTCATGTAGGAAAAGAATGTAGAGGAAATGAGAGTGCATATATGGTTTTGGTAGAACAAATTAGATGGGGTAAGCTATCCTTGATTTCTCTATGGCATTCGATTTGGCTCTAGCAAACACATACTTCAAAAATAGGAATGAACTTTTAATAACTTCCAAAGATTCATATACAAGCCATATATATATATATATATATATATATATATATATATATATATATATATTTCCTACTTGGAAAGAGTGTGATACCCGGAGAGTGTTTAACCACGCAACATAGATTAATGGTTATGGATGTTTACATTCAGAGATGGAAGAAAGAGAATAAATTAGGTGTCCCGATAAGTTAATAGGTGTCCAAAAATTAGGTGGTAGAATTTAAAAAGGAGAACAATGTTATTCAGAAAAAAAATTGATCGAGCAAGAAGTAAATGTTATGTTGGAACGAGATGGCCATGTCAATTAGGAAAGTGGCAAAATATGTTTTAGAAGTATTTGGAGGGAATAACAATCATATATGGAAACTTATTGGTGGAATGATGTTTAATGCAGGGGCATTTTCACACTGGGCTCAAGTGTGGTCGCTTGTGGGATGCAGGGGTATGCTTGGGGTGGGTGCGGCCTACGGAGGTCTCGTGTTCGAGACTCTTCACCAGGGGTGATTAATGCGCATTTCACACTGGGCTCGAGCAGGGTAGCTCGTGGAATGCAGGGACACACTTGGGGTGGGTGGCCCATGTGATTTGGGGCCCACGAAGGGGGTTCGGCCGAGGTCCTAAAACCCATGAGATGAGCCTGGGCTATGAGATAAAGGGATTAATTCACCATACTCTAACAGTTCGAGCTTTTAGAGCAAGTGGTTAATTGTCCTGCATCAATGTTGTACAAAAAGTCATTAACGAGAAACGTTCATGTTTCATAGCCTAGCAAGGGACTAGAAACAATGAAAATCTTGAACAATATAGAAACACCAAAAAGATTGCTAAGAAAGTAGCAAGTGAGGCTAAACTTAAAGCCTATATTGTTTATCATAATAGATTGGGGACGAGAAGGGGAGAAAGATATCTTCAAACTTGTAAAATGAGAGAGGTGAAGAGTAGGGACCTAGATAATGTTAGATACATTAATTTTAATGATTAGAGTGTACTAGTCAAGGACAATGAGATCAATGAAAGGTGGAGTAGCTTTTTGAGAACTGTTAAATGGCAATAACTTTTTTTTTTTTTTTTTGGGGGGGGGGAGAAGGTACCTTAAATTCAAATGATGTTGGAATTGATAGGTACTTGTGTAGGATTGGGATATCTAAGTGTAAGAAGCTTTGAGAAAAATGAAAACAAGAAAGAAAGGCCCTTGGACCATATGATAAGTGTATGGGAGATACTGGGATATGTTGGTTGACAAAGTTGTTCAATAAGATTGTATGATCAAAGAAAATGCTAGACGAATGGAGGAAAAGTGGAAAACTACCATGGTGCCTATTTTTAAGAATAAAGGAGACAGAGTTGCACCAACTATTGTGGAATAAAACTTTTGAGTGATTCTATAAAACTTTGGTAAAGAGTGATTGAGCAATTGAGCAAAAAATTAAGGAATGAATTTATGAGAAAATCAGTCTACCAAAGGTATTTTCCTACTTAAACAATTGATGGAGAAATATAAGGAGAGGAGCAAGGATCTCCACATTGTTCATAGGACGAGTGTTGCTAAAATGAGGATGTTGAGATTGACGAGTGGCAAGACGAGGATAGAATTAAAAATGAATGCATTTGAGGGAATTTAGATGTTGCACCAATAGGTAATAAGATTTGGAGAAGTAGACTTAGATGGTTTGGTCATGTTCGAGTTGTCGGTATCGCTACAAGTTTCACTGGTCGGAGATAAAGATATAATATCGTTATTGCCAATAATTTCGCCGATAATTAGAAATACCGGGAAAAATGGGGAAACATGGGGAAAATGATGGAAAATTTCAGTGAAACTTCAGGACATGCCTAAATACATGTATTTGCATATTTAGGAAAAAAAAATTGCAAAAAGAACACATCATATAATAAGTTTTCATTTAATTGGGCAAAAAAAAGCATGTGTTGCCGTAAGAAATCACTCCAATAGTAACCAAAATGAATATATATAATGCCGCTAGCATACAATAATTATGTGAACCAGCAGAAGAATCTAGAAGTTTTGACTAGTTCCTTTTAGTTTTGCCCATCTCATGATTGATGGTCCTGATTTTTCATAAATCCAACATCATGGTGCGGTTCACTTAATAAGTAAATAGTGCACTCAGACCATTAAAAAACACCATCACCTATAAACATCTGATTCAAGTGGGGGCTCACGAAATGGGTTGGCTTGCCCAATTATGAGATTGACAGGATGAACCTTTTGAACATATTTTATCCATGAAAACACGTAGGTGGGGCCATGTGCAACTGTTGTAAAAATAAGCTTATTCTACAAATGTCATGGACGATTCTCGAGTAATTTGGGCACTTCGAAATGGCATACCTGACATGTATTAACTTAGATTAAACACTGTCTGAGAAAAATCCTACCCTCTTACTCACGACACTTGTTTTTTTTTTTTTTTTTTTTTTTTTTTTTTAATTTTAATTAAAAAAAAAAAAAATTAAATAAGCCATTTTGATATTTTTCATCTTAACCTTTCATTCTTTGTCCAATAATCTAACAATTAGATAACTACATAAAAGTAGTTTTTTAATGGTGGGTATTCAATGATCATTGTTTCTTATGGTGTGGTCCACCTGAGATCTGGTCCCAAACATTAAACAGATCAAAAAAAAAAAAGAAGATCATATCATAAGCACTTTTTGGCAAACCATTCACAAACAGCAACTGTGTAAAGCATTTGCATTAGCGACTGGTCCTTGTTATGTTTATTGTGTAATCTCACTCTACCTCTGTGCCTGAACACATACAAGGAGCAAAAGTTTGATAATCGTGTGTATAGTTAATCTTTTGAGGTTTCTGGTAGCACATTTGAATTTGTTCTTTTCACATATCCTATGCTTCAAAGCTTTTCCTGATCTACTATTGCCCCTTCTATCATAGGTTTGGGCAAGCTTGAGACCATAAATTTGTCTTTCACTCTAGTTACTGATAGTGGATTAAGAAAGTTATCTGGATTGACATCGCTCAGATCACTTAATCTGGATGCTCGACAAATTACAGATACAGGGCTTGCAGCTCTTACAAGTAAGTGTTAGTACGCTCATGACACGTGCATAATTCACATGCATGCTTATTTATTTTGAAGTTTGTCTATGCCACCAAGAGCTCTTCTTTTGTTGCTTTTCATGCATGCTTTCGAGTTCTCAAGCAAGCTCTAAATGTTTGTTCTTAAGTGCTAGGTTTTCCAAAACTGCTGTTGCTTTTTTTTTTTCCTATTCTAATCATTGTTACTTGATGGTTGAGAGTTTGAGATATACGTAATTCAGGTGAGCTAAGGTCCCAATGTGTTTTTAGGTGATTTTTGATGCAGTTAAATATTCATTTTAGGTGTGCAAGTAATGCAGGTTTAGACACTGATGATGATGGTATGCGATAGTTGAAGTGTCTAGCATATACTCAAAATGTTATATAGCTTCTTAAGCTGGGCTGAAACCCGAGACCTATTGATGGGTAAGCTAGGCTCAAACCTGAGATTTCTTTGATAGGTAAGCTGCGCTCGAACCTGAAACTTCAATGCTGAAGATTCCCTGGCTATTATTGAGCCTTGGGCTTGAACCCAAAAAAAAAAAATCTATAGCTTTAATGATACCATATTAAAAGAGGGTTATGAATTTCACTTTTATTCTCAGCATTCCCAATGCCTTCTGTTATTTTTTGCCTCTGAGAGTAACTCATGATTTAGTTCAGATGTAAGTGGATCTGGAAGCCTTTTCTTTTATTCATTTGTCTATTTTATCTTTTGGAGAACATGTGCTCTAATTTTTTCAAGCTTGGGAACAAAGGAAGTGGAACTAGCTATGAAGAAACGGAGTGGAATTAGATGACACCAGTGTTCGAGTTGTCGGTATCGCTACAAGTTTCGCTGACTGGAGATAAACATATAATATCGTTATCGCCGATAATATCGCCGATAACCGGAAATGTGAAGAAAAATGGAGAAACATGGGGAAAATGATGAAATTTTTCAGTGAAACTTCAGGACATGCCTAAATACACATATTTGCATATTTATGAATAAAAAAAATTACAAAAAGAATGCATTAAATAATAAGTTTTCATTTAATGGGGCCCAAAAAGCATGCTCTGTTGTAAGAAATCACTCCAATTGTCACCAAAATGAGTTCATATAATATAAATGCAAATAACATATAATGATTAAGCCATGCAAAAGTTAATAAACTAAAAAAGTACACCTTTCTTAAGACATGGAATCTATATAGTGGTATACTTGGTGATGGATGGCTTGGATATGGCACTGGTTTGACATACTGACGCATCCATCCAATTTTTCAGATCATTTTATGGTATAAGCCCAAAAAATAGGTAGATCCAAATCTCAAGTGGACCACATCACAGGAAACAGTGTTGATTGAATGCCCACCATTAAAAACTTCTTAAGGGCCACAAGTTTTGCAACAAATTGGTCCGTATGACCTAATCAATTGGTTGGATGTCAAATAAACATTACAACGAACCCTGGGAGGTTTTTATTGGTGGACATTCAATCGCTACTATTTCCTGTGGTGTGGTCCACTCGAGATTTATATATGCTTGATGTTTTGGATCAAGATCTAAAATGATCTTAAAAAAAATGGATGGACAACGTGGATCAAATAAATACATCACGATTAGGCCCACATAGCATCAACCACTAGCCATCTGGCTAACATCACTAGCCAAATCATGTCCTAGCGTAAGGACTTTGTGTACCCACCGTAATGCATTTGTTTTATCGTGTTTCCAATAACGAGGTGGCTACTGGACAGTGTTCCATGGGCCCACCATGATATATGCTAGAAATCCACCCCATTCATCCATTTTAGCATATCATTTTAGTACATGGTCTCAAAAATGAGGTAGATCCAAATCTCAACTGGACCACACCAAAGGAAACAGTAGCGATTGAATCCCACCATTAAAAACTTCTAAGGTGAAGTTTTCAATCAAGCTGATAATTGTGTTTTCGATTCTGATGAAGCATATCCGATGATCAAATGGACTACCTGAGAGGTTGGATGGCAAAAAAAACATTACAATGGCCTTAAGAAGTTTATAATGGTGGGTATTTGATCACCACTGCTTCTTTTGGTGTGGTACACATGAGATGCGGATCTGCCACATTTTTGGACTCATGCCCTAAAATTATCTGGCAAAATATATGGATGGCATTGATAAAATATATCAAATCATAATGGACCTCACAGAGCACCGAGCCACCGACCCTCGAGACCCTAAACAAGTTTGGACGTGAAAGTCCACTGCGCACCATGTAAATTATTATGTTGAATGTACCAAGTCAACTCTGTGGGGCCCACTGTTATTTATATACTTTATCCACTCTGTCCATCTATTTTACCATAAAATTATAGGGCTTGATTCCAAAGATGAAGCATATCCAATAATCAAGTGGACCACACTGCAGTGAATAGTGTGAATTAAACGTCTATCGTTGAAAATTTCTTAGGGGCCATAGAAGTTTTGGATCCGTGTAATTTTTGTTTTTTTCCTTCATCAATGATTATGTGATCTTATGGACAGCTTGGATGACAAATAAATATCACTATGGGCCCTAGGAAGTTTTCGACGATAGGAATCATTGTCCCCATTGCTTTCTGTGGTGTGGTCCACCCAAGCTTTGGATCTGTCTCATTTTTTGGCTCATGGCCTAAAATAATCTCTCCAAATGGATGGACCGTGTGGATATAACACATATATCATGGTGTGGTCCACGGAACTTGGTGACATCCACGCCACCCAAGGTCGCACGCTCCAGACCAACGCGTAACACATAAACCGCGGACCCGGATTTCCTGCAAAAGCCTTTCGCAGGAAGTTCCTGCGCTGGAAACTTGGGTGGGGCCCAACGTGATGTTTTTGAGAAATCCACACCGTAAATCTGTTTTCTGAGCCCATTTTAGGACTTGAAACCAAAAGTGCGAAGGATCCAAGAGTCAAGTGGGCCGCACTAGAGGAAAAGGTGGTTAGGAAAATTCCTACCGTTGAAAACTCTCTGGGGTAGAAAGTGATGTTTACATGTCATCCATACCGTTAATAACGTCATTCCTGCTGGGATGAACTGAAAACACAAATATTAGCCTAATTTAAAACTTCTGTGGCCCCATGAATATTTCAACTGTGTACGTTCAATACTCACATTTTAGGCCCACTTGAGTATTAAATACGGCTCATTTTTTTGCATCTAGCGCTAAAAACATCTTAGAAAACGGATGGACGGAGTGGATTTCTCACAAACATCACGGTGGGCCCCACCTAGGTTTCTAGCGCAGGAAGTTCCTGCGAAAAATCCGCGGCCATTATCACTTCCGCTCCCTGTAAAAGGGTTTCAAAACCCTAAACTCCCGCAAAACACACCCGTAGAAGAGAGGGAACCCTAAAATCCCGAAAATCTTAAAAAATTCCTACGATATTGCATATTCTTCGCCGGAATCATCATTTGACAGGGCCGTGATCAACGATCCTATTCTAAAGGTACACTTCCAAAAATTTCTTTTTCCCCCTTTTTTCCGATTTTTTTTTTTTTTTTACTTACGCCGCCCCCGATATTATCATCCAGGAGTTGTTGGCTACAGTTATCCCTTGACAGGGCCGCAATTTCTAGTCGACAACGGTATTTTACAAGAAAAATCGATAAAATCGCCGAATATTCGCCGATATTAGGAAGAGAAACGAAAAAAGTGAGTTTTGGTGTCGCAACTCCGGCGACACCGATAATATCGGCGATATTATCGATTTTTCGTCGATAATATGAACACTGGATGACACTTTGCCATTGTGTGGTGGATCATCACATCTGCAATACATGATGCACGTCCATATGCCAATGTTTTGATTCTCACTGCAATCATCCACAAATCAGACATTCCTAACTATCTATAGTGGCCACAAATGGATTAAAAAGGACTAATGGATCTCCCATTTCCAACTCAGGAATTTACATTTTAGGATGGTGAGGAACACAAGTGTTCAATGTATCGATAGTATTGGCTGATATGTCTGCTGATACTATTGGTATCACACATGACTGACATGATGTCCGGGATTTGTAAATATCCCCGGTATCAACCAAAATATCACATGTATTCTGCGATGTATAGCGATCTGTATTGATATAAGACCACTCAAACAAAGGGAAATTTCACAGGATAGCTATAAGACCAGCCATGCTTTATGGGATAGGATGTTGGCCAGTTAAGGAATAACATGTTCATAGCATGAGGGTAGCTGAAATGAGGATGTTGAGATAGATGAGTAACAAGACAAGGAAGGATATAACTAGAAATGAATGAATTCGAGGGAACTTAGTAGTAGCACTAGGTAATAAGATGGGGTAGACTTAGCTTGATCATGTGCAACGGGAACCAAAACCTGCCTGGTTAGGAGTGAGTTGGTACAAATTGAATGTTCTAAAAGGGCAAGGGGAAGGTCCAAAAGGATGTGGGTGGAGGTAGTAAAAAAAAAAAACGTGATGACTTATGGTGTAGCTGAAGTTGTTGCCCTTGATAGAGTGGAAATGGCAGAACATGACTCATTTAGCTGACCCCAATTAATTGAGATAAGGCTTAGAGGAGGAGGATGATGATGATAGTGATACGCATCAATGCCTCGATATTGCGCATAGGGACCCTTCATAATTCTTCAATTTTTGGGGGAAAGTGTGCATTGGTGTGTTTGTCAATTCCACTTGGGTTGTTTCACTTCAAAACACAAATTTGGTAGAGAAATTGCAGTCACAAACTGGAACACAGTGCGAAAAGTTAGATTAAATCTGTTCAAATTAGTTTCTTTTGTATGGATTAGGAAGAAAATAGATGCAACTCCAAGATTCATATATGGTTATGGAAGTGTTGAGCCAAGAACACAACCGATAGCCTTAGTTACAGTGTCCATGTAGTGTCCATTGATGTGCATATTGGTGTAGTTTGGAGAGGATGGGTACCAGAGATATGTTAGTACACGGACTAGTACATTAGCTTATTAGTTGGGCATAGTATTATTGTTGGAGCAACAATATTATGGTTGCTCCGATGGTGATGGGACGACAGGTGCCAGCCACCTTGTAACTCCATGGGGATATGGGTCCAAGCTGTAATTTTGTTTTTGGATGCATTATTTGTGTTATATTACCAATATTGTATGAGATTTGAATGATATGAACTCATTTTTGAAATAATTGCATCACTTTTGTCCCAGTGTTACCCAAACTGCTAACCCCCTTACATTTTATGTTCCAAATTGCATGATCTGAAATATGGATCATTTGCAATCTAGATTGCTACTTTTACATTCTGCATCCCATGATTTGAATTAGCAGTCCTTTGCGGTCCTAAGCACTTGTACGTTTTGAATCCCGCAATTTGCAAAGAAACTGCATTACCTTGAAGAAGCATAGCTTCATTAACCCCAGTGTAGGTGTTCAAGGACTCCTGTTAGTTGAAGGCATTAAGGCTAATCCAAAGAAGGTATTAAGGCTGATCCAAAGAAGGTTAAGGCCATTCTTGATTGGCTGATTCCAATGGCCATTCATGAGGTTTATGAAGAACTTTAGTTCCTTCATGACACCAATTACTGAATGCATGAATTCGGGTCTTTTTGAATGGATGAGTAGTGGTTACCACTTTAAATGAAATTAAGAAGAAGATGATCAAAGCACTGATGTTGTGCCTGTCAGACTTTGCTAAAGCCTTTAAAGTGGTGTGTGATGCTTTTGATATGGGCATTGGTGGTGTCCATAGTCTGGAAGAGCATCTCATTGCATATTTTGCCAACAAGTTCAATGACACACAAAAAAGTACTTTTACTATGATGCCGGATTTTATATTGTGGTACAAGCCTTGAAGTATTAGATATGTTATCTGTGTGTTGAGAGTGGGTGGTTCATTCTGATCATAAGGCCTTGAGGTATCTAAACTCCTAGATAAGAAGTGCATAACACAACAAGTGGTGTGCATGCATTTGGGAGTTTACCTTTAATGTCAAACACCAAGCACGTGTGGAGAACAAGTTAGCATATGCCCTTTAGCAGAAAGGCACGTCTCTTGACTACATTCTTAGTTTCAGTATTGGGACTTGGGAGATCATTGCGAGATCTAGTGGTGCGCAGCTGCTTTTTGGTGCCTCGGTCATTGCTTTGGGATCAACAAGACTGTGACGATGGTTGAAGATCATTTCTATTATGTGGGAATGAGATGTCGTGAGCTTCTGCCTGACTCAGTTAGGTGAATGAAGAAGAGAAAACACTAGTTTGTACCCTACATCTTTTGTGCTGAATGGACCATGGGAAGATCGGGTTGCCAAAGACACAACGTGGTTATGACTAACTACTTTGTTGTCTATTGCTTCTCTAAGATGGCAATTTTATCCCATTTAAGGAAACGTCGGATGACATGCATACTGCAAATCTCTTCTTCAAAGAAGTAAGAGGTGGTCTAACAACTTGGAGTTTCTAAAACCATTGTGTCTGTGGGAGATGTGAAAAGCTCATGTGTTTCTTTTGAAAAAAAAAAAAAAACTCGAGCAAAAATGGGAATGAAACTGAAGTTCTCAAGTGGGTAGCTCTGTTGATTGTTGACCAAATTGAAGTGGTCAATTGAAGGCTTGGTAACTTGTGATGTTTTGTGCATCACCATATCAGCATATAGGATCTTGTTTCGTCTCAAGTAGAGTTTGCCTACAGTTCCAATGTTAACTGTACCACGGGATTCACCCCTTTCGAAGTTGTTGATGGGCTCAACCCTCCTATTGTTCCAGTATGGCTATTGATTACTATTTGACTAAAACATCATGCCGAGTATTTTGTGCAGCATATCAAGGGGTTCACAAGGATTTCAGGCATAAGATTGCAAAAGATAATGAAAACTAGGGATACACTCAGTGTTGAAATATTGGTATTGCATTACGTATCACATTCTTGGGATACAAATACGTATCGGTAGGGCTGTACACGAACCGGGCTAGCCCGATTAACTCGCTCGACTCGGCCTGACCCGGAACTGAGTTTGGGTCGGGATGTGCCATTTTCTTTGGCCCGACACTGAGTTCAGGCCGAGTTCAGCCCGAAACCCGACTCGACCTAGCCCGACCCGGCCCGACTTGGCCTATATATATATATATATTCCTAAATTCTTACCCAGTTACCCTAACCATTTACAGCAATCCAGGCCGTCCAAATCGTGGGTCCCTTTGTAGATGGAGCAAAATCCCAAAAATCTATGACAAAAGCCCTTCCCAAAAATCAAGGCCGTTCGAGTTACCTGCCAAAGCCCTTCCCATGGAGTAGATGAAGCAGAGTAAAAAAATCAAGGCCGTCCAAATCGTGGGTCCGAAACTGGCCCGAACTCGCCCGATTGCTGACCGGGCCAAGTTCGGGCTGGACAAGTTGGCTCGGTGACCGGGCCGGGCCGGGTTGAGCCCAATGCGACTCAGTTCGGCCCGATGTACACCCCTACGTATCAGTTATTGTACATGATATATCGTCTGTATTGAGTAATTTATCGCACTTTTTGGGAAACACGGGGAAACATTGGGAAAATGACTGAATTTTTCAATGAAACTTCAGGGATTGTTAAAAAAGACCTTACTACACACTTTTAAATCATAACATCTCAAAAAAGAAGTGCACATAATAGGTTTCCTTCGTATAGGGTCCTAGGCAATGCGCTGTCTAACTGAATTAATGCAACTATATTTAAATTGAATGCATAATATTTAGAGTGTATATGATGATCATTTCATCAAAACACTCCTGAACTAATGCAACTATATTCAAATTGATATTTTAATAATTTTTAATTAAAATGATTTTTATTTTTCGAAAATTGACAAGGACTTAACAAATCAGTAGACCAGCCCTCATACATGCTTGATTTCATGTATGGAGACATTGCAAGCAATTTGGGAGAAATTGGGGAAATTTTGAATTTTCCTTAAATTTCCCCCAATCAAACCACCTACACTCAAATTTCAAAATTAGGGTGTATGTGATGATCATTTCATCAAATAATCTTAAATATTTCTAAATTAGTCTCAATTAATAGCTAGTTAAAGGAAAATTTTGAAAAAAAATGGAGAACATGAAGAACCAATGGATATTGAAATCAAAGCTCCAACTCCATGATTTTTCATGCAAAACGTGAAGAACCAATGGATTTATAACCATTTGATACTGATTTAACATAATTTCAAAAAAATTTTAAAAAAAAGGATTGGAAATTGAAAATGCTTACTAGATTGAACATGCGAGATGTATCAGCACTACCTGTGAGTTTCGTATCGCACAAGTGGGATGCAAGATATATCGTGGGATATATCGGCAAATATAGTCGATATTTAAAACATTGGATACACTAACATGAAGCAATGCTTCTCACAGTTCAAGGAAATTAGGTAATGGCTTGTCTTAAGTCTGCATACTTTAATTTCATACTTCGGACACCATGAATCCGGGAATGAGGTACAACACGCAATTCAGATGCCTAAAGTGTTGTGACAGCAAGATGAAGTGATTGAGGATTTGTTTGACTATCAAAATCACATCCACACATTGTGTTTGGTGTCAGAAGCTTTTAGTTAAGTGGAAGAGCCGCCGAAGGTCTGAATGTTTGTGGATTTGTAGGAACAGTTTTAGGGGCTTAACCCTAAGCTCTGTTAGTGGTATATAAAATCAACTCAATGGAGATTTCTTCCAAGCCGGTAGGAGCTGATGCAAGCTGGTCCTACTCGTGAGTTTATAAATGCAGGATGAAGTGCCTCACAGTGACACACGTGTGGGCTCCATATGGCTGTATGAGTGAGCTGTTTGACATTCAAGTAGTTGCCTTGTGTTTCTTTTTCTTGTTTTATTATAAGAGGATTAGACTGAAACATACTTATATCTATATTATTATTATTATTATTATTATTATTATTATTATTATTTTTGTGGAGGGGGCACCTCTTCTTGTGTGGTTGGTAGGGGAGAAAAGGAGGAAGGTTACAAGTGATCTCTAATAATCAACTAGAAGGGTAGTAGGGTTCATCCCCTACCCATGGAAGCAATCTGGCACCAGTCGCACTACGGTTTCTAATTGATATTGCTGATCTATACATGTGTTATTATGATTTTTGTTTATGCTTGTCATTTGCCACCATATTTTGTGTCTGTGGGCTGATTTGTTCACTATTTTATCAACATTCTCCTTGTCTGAAGATGCTGATAATGATATGCTAGCAATGTGGTACTTTGGTTTGTCCGCACATGAGTCTTTCTACTCTTTTTTTCCCCCTTTTAAATTCAAATCCTCTACTTATGTTATTCCTATTTCGTAGAATCTGTATACTTGTCTACTGTAACATTTGAAGTTTGTACTTCCATTTGTGCATGATATGGTTCGAATGATTTTTATTTCTTTGAAGGCATATGATATAACTCGTATGCGTACTGATAATTTACGAATTTCTGATTCATTGAATTTTTTTCTTGTTTCTTCATGTAACTGCATGCAGGTCTGACTGGGTTAACTCACCTCGATCTTTTTGGGGCTCGTATCACTGACTTTGGAACAAACTGCTTCCGATGTAGGTTACAAGAAAATTTTGATACTAATTATTTGGATGAGACGCACTATTATCATCATAACCATATCCCAGCTGAGGCACATGTTTGTTGAAAATTCCTGTTTATATTTTTTCTTATTGATCATGTAGCCTATGTATAAGACTGTTAATATTTTTTAGCCTTTATATCAGTAACAGTACTTTCCTGCAATCTACTTACATTTATGCATGGACATGTTATTTCTCTAGGGCTTCTTGCTTATCGCAAATAATTGTTATCCATTTCTCTAGTGCTGCTAGTTATCTCTGTTTTCGTATTGTAGAGCTACTCACATGAATTTGATTTTTAAGTGTCTCCTACTATTTTGCACGGTGAATGAATGATCCATAGCTCAAACAATGTTGTGGCAATATGTCAGGATGTCAAATTGTTAATCATCCATGGTATCATAAACTCCATCCAGTTTAGACATCCACCTGCTTTCCACTAGCATAGATGTCACCTCTGGCATGACCCATTGCATCCTGTACAATTCAAACAGGAACTGTCTGATCCATGTCCTCATGTCAAGATTTTAAACCATGGCATTAACTTTGTGCAGAATCTAAGATTCGGGAGTTGATTTTGTGATCAAATGATCCACATGGTGAAGTGCTTGAAATAGTTGATGTTGTGATATGTTAGGGTGCCAAACTGTCAATCCTTTGGGCTAGTCTAGACACCATCCATTTTTGGACATCACCATCTTAGATGTCATCTCTGGCATTACCCATTGCATGGAAACTGTGCAAAGTTCAAACGGGTGCCTCCATCAGTGCTCTAATACCAACATTGTTAAACCATTGCATTAACCCTTTGTGGCTAAAGTTTCGGAAGGGGACCTTGTGATCAGATCTAAATTGTTGAAGGCTTCTAGTTGATGTGTTTCTTTTTACTTAGCCTGGCAAGCATATTTATGAGCTCTTTCTTTGAGTGGAATATTCATTTCTATCGTGTTCTTCAAGGACCCCCCCACCTAATGTAGGACATGAAAATTAGATATGATGTGCAAGATTTCAGGCTTTAGATCACAATAATTTAGAAACAATCACAATAATTCCATATCCCACATAAAGTCAAGCATTCAACTAGGGGAATCTACGAGGGTCCAAGCCTACACATGTTAGGGTTGAGTCAATTAAAAATTATAGACCAAACAATGCTTAAAGGATAGTAGATTCATTCACACATACAAATGATTATTTCCCAATCCAAGGGATTCTCACGTTTCAATTCGAGAAAACCTAGGGTTTCAAAGTGGAATAGAACTTGGAGATTTGAGATGATCTAGGGGTAGGGTTATGGAAGCAAGGTGAAAGAGGAGTGAAATAGAGATGAGAGGAAACCTGTGATCAACCCACACGTGTGGACAGTAAACCGGCCTGACGCATGTGCGTGGATGGCGGTCTGCACGTGTGTGGGGCCCACGAATCTGGAATCGGCCAGCTAGGGCCTAGTCGGCCAGGGATGGGCCACCTTTCCTCCAAATTTCAAGCCAAACGGATGATCGGTTTGAACACGGTGCTCCGTCGAAGTTTCAGTCATCCTGCAGGGTCAGATTCTGGAAATTTGCTGTAGGGGAAAGATTAGCTGCAAACGTGGGTGGATTTGATGAGGGGATGGCTGTAGGAGATGAGGAATATGAAGGATAAGAGATGGGGGCAATTTGGGATGGGCGTGACTTTGTACCGCAGTAGTTAGTCCTTCGAAGAAGGGAAGGTTTCGCACCCAATTAGGTTTACACAACTCAGAGAATTAGAGAAGTAGGAAAACACAGAATTTTATTAATCATCTTTAATGGAAAAAAACTCTACAATGGGTTGCCTATTTATAAGAAAAACCTATACCCCAAAAGTCGTGCTATGTGTGTATACTATTACTTAAAGACGAAGTAATAAAAAATAACAACTAATCAATGCAATCTAAACTGTTCATGATGTTCCTAATAACGGTAATAAACAAAACTCAAAGTCCTAGGCCACCTAGGGTAGTGGGCCACGATCATGAGATCCAATGATGGGATCCACATGATGATCGGGTCCACCTCAAGGAACCAAAACACAGTCCTCTACTAGGAGGCCCTCTATGGATGTCGTCATCGATCCAGATCGAAGGTGGGGCCATCCTCCTTGCGTACGTGTGTGTGCGCAAGATGTCCTCATCACCACCCCTCAAATAAATAAATAAATATAAAGACAAGAAAAAAGATGCCAACCATGGTTGAGCCGAGGTTTTGGGCTCCCTCCCTCCCCTACTTTCTATTGTGCGTTGTGCTGCCTTCGTGAACAAAATACTTCTCCTCATGTGCTTTAGAATATGTTCCGTCTTTGTAAAATTGGTGTTCCTTCATTGTGAGACAGCTTCAACCATTTGGCAATCCTTCAGTCTCTTTGAAACATATTGAATTATGCTGAGGACTATGGGTGATCTTTTCAAGGTTGGGGTGATGGTCCCTTCAAACCATGTGGGCAAATATGGTAGAGAATGCTTCCTCATGATATTTCATGGCATACAAAAGGAAGAATAAGGCTTTGATGATGATAATGATAGAATGAATAAACAACATGTTCTTCGAAGAAAAATCTTGTCCATCCAGGTGTTCAAGAAAATCAAACTGTCACTTGTTGATTTGAGAAGGAAAGAAGAAAGAAAGGACAAAAAAGTACGTTTAAAGGAAATTTCATTTTCGATATCTTAAGAAGTTCAAAGGATGTAATAAATGACAACTCAAATCAGGTTTGCCAAGATTGCCCACCGCCCACAGACACAACTGGGGGTAAAGCTAGGGTGGTCTGGCAGTTTATTATTGTTGTTGTTGTTGTTGTTGGTTTTAATCTCTACAAAGATTTGAAGGATTGCATAAGGATTGTCATTGAGGGTGACTCCAAGTTTTCTAGTTTCGCAGTCTAAGCTGATGCCATGGAGGTGGCAATTTATTGGAAATGAATTTAAAGGGTTAGCTCTCGTTGTTTTTGTGTTCTTTTAATTTTGTTCCTTGAGAAGCTGATTCTCCGTCTGATAGTTTGACGAAGGATTGAATCTGGGATCTTTATATATTGGAAGATCTCTTCCATCACCTTAGTGATTGTCTGTTGTTGTTGTTGTTGTTGAAGTCAAATAGGGGTAATCAAGACCATAGTAATGATCTCGTCCATTCCGACTAGGCGACTCTAATCAAGCAGAGTTTAAAGGAATTAAAATGGGTTTAAATCTCTACAAAGATCTAAAGGATTGCACAAGGATTGTCATTGAGGGTGACTCCAAATTTGCTAGTTACGCAGTCTAAGCTGATGCCTTGGAGGTGGCAATTTATTGGAAATGAAGTTAAAGGGTTACTTCTCGTTGTTTTTGTGTTCTTTTAATTTTGTTCCTAGAGAAGCTGATTCACCATTTGATAGTTTGATGAATGGAGGATTGAATCTGGGATCTTTATATATTGGAAGATCTCTTCCATCACCTTGGTGATTGTCTCTCTTAATACAATTTTTTTATCCATAGAAAATTGGAGTCATCCCACAATCAGTTTTCAATCACTCTAGAGATGTTGTGGCCAAAGGCTTGCAATGTAGATTATAATGTAAGATGATATTGGACGATGGGGAAGACACTGTTGCAACAGCCGAAGACAGAGCTGTTGTTGTGGCTAAAGACACTAGGGAAGTGATCAAAGAAGGTGCCGGTGTGTGAACAAGCATTGTGAGGTAACAAGGGCACACAGCAACAAATGGATTGTTCAAGACTGGAAAGAGATACAACATGAAGAAAAGTTGAGGTTTTAATGCAGGGGCATTTTCACACTGGGCTCGAGTGGGGTCGCTTGTGGGATGCAGGGGCACACTTGGGGTGGGTGCGGCCCACGGAGGAGGTCTCGTGTTCGAAACTCCTCACCAGGGGTGATTAATGCGCATTTCACACCGGGCTCAAGTGGGGTAGCCCGTGGGATGCGGGGACACACTCGGGGTGGGCGGTCCATGTGATTTGGGGCCCACGAAGGGGGTTCGGCCGAGGTCCTAACCCATGCGATGTGGGGCCTGGGCTATGAGATAAAGGGATTAATTCGCCATACTCTAACAGTTCGAGCTTTTAGAGCAAGTGGTTAATTGTCTTGCATCAAATTAGTATCAGAGCGGGAGGTCTCGGGTTCGAGACTCCTCACCGGGGGTGATTAATGCAGGGGCATTTTCACACTGGGCTCGAGTGGGGTCGCTTGTGGGATGCAGGGGCACACTTGGGGTGGGTGCGGCCCACGGAGGAGGTCTCGTGTTCGAGACTCCTCACCAGGGGTGATTAATGCGCATTTCACACCGGGCTCAAGTGGGGTAGCCCGTGGGATGCGGGGACACACTCGGGGTGGGCGGCCTATGTGATTTGGGGCCACAAAGGGGGTTCGGCCGAGGTCCTAACCCATGCAATGTGGGGCTTGGGCTATAAGATAAAGGGATTAATTCGCCATACTCTAACAGTTCGAGCTTTTAGAGCAAGTGGTTAATTGTCCTGCATCAGGTTTGAGGAGGTTAAAGGTGTGTTGGTTCACTGGTTTGGAGGTCTGGACACAGGTGGCATTTTTATAGTTCTCTGGTAAGTTTGGCAAAGTGGCCGATGTAATTGTTATGAGAATGCAGATATTCACAATTGATCAGGGGTTTCGCCTTTGTTCACTAATAATGTTGGGTAGGAAGTTAAAAGGATGTTATAGTAAGATGTCCACAAAAGATGGGTATCAAGGAAGAGATTAGTCATGCTTCTCAGAAAGCATAGTTAGAAGCAACCAATGATAAATAAGGCAGTCCTAGTGATCAAGGAGGTACTGTTTGCCGACCCCATTTACTAGGATAAGGCTTAAATGATGATGAGAGCTAGTTAAAACGCAAATAAAAAGATGACAGTACTGGAATCTGCGAGAAGGTTTCAGCTCGTGCTGTGATCTTGGGAAATGGTCATCGAGAAATTGATTTGGCACCACACAATTGAAGGACTCAACATGGAAGGCTATATGTAGGAATTGGGTGATTATATACCCTAAGGCCATGTAACAATATTGATGATTTCTACATTTGTAGAGAAAATAAAATAAACCAGAGGATGGATAAATATGTGGGGTCATACTAAAGGGATCTAGTGGCATCCCACCATGAGATTCCAGAAGAATCTCTCACGTGTCTAGAAATCCATCATAGAACGGAAAAATGCAACTTCAATAATTGAAATCATCAAGCATTAATTATATCTATGGTTCTCAGCTTTGCATAGGGCTACAAAGCATGTGGAAAAATGGTTACGTAACAGTAACAATGGCCAATTTTATTTTATTATATATATATATATATTTCAGAAAAGGAAAAAGAAGGGACCATTACATCCCCTATCATGTAACGACAGTGGCTGTTACTGCCTTGTTACCGTTTATTGAATCCCTGTACAATCCAATCTAGAATGGTCCAGAAAGAAATCTTTAAAATACTGCGTACTCCAGAAGTATGCCTCGAAATTGATGGTTTCTTCACTTGTAGCAGAAAATAAAATTAAACGGAAGAAGGATAAATATGTGGAGCCAATACTAAAGGGATCTAGTGGCATCCCACCACTAGATTCTAGAAGAATATCCCATGGATATAAATCCATAGTAAAATTGAAAATCAATTCATTATTCATGCATTTGGTTCTTTTGCCTTTATATAGATACAAATTCGATCTACAATGATCCAGGAAGAAATTGCTAGAACATTCTATACTTCTCTCCCACTGGCCCACATTAATAATTACCTAATCCTACTCAGAATTGTCATACTAAAGAATCCTTTCATGAACTGGAAACTAGACATGAAGAATCCAATCTTTCTTGACCTACATATTCATGAACAATATGTTTTTTGGGGCAGCATGGTTTGTGCAAATCTTCCAAAGTGTCCTATGCATGCCTTGTAATGGTGTAAAGTTTGATCAGTGGCTCCCCCAGTCCAACTGCCATTCAATTGGTCTTGTGGGTCCTACGGTGTAATCAAACCTTTGAATTGGTCCCAATATGTCATTCAAGTCTTTAACCTGGTCAATATCATCATTCGGCTCATTGTGGACCCTGGTCCAGATCTACAATCCGGATGGTTGCATAAAAGCCCAATCTTCAACTGAAAGGTTGGGCGAGCCTGATAGCAGTCTGTACCCTTGGATGAGCTTGATCACACAAGCAACTATCAATAGGAACCAATCTGGACCTCGATTGAATGACTGGATGGCATAGCTACATCAGGAGTGTTCTTCTCATGGAGAAGTTTCTATGGCTGTACCCTTTGACAAGTTGACATGCAATCTACTTTAGAGGGTTAGAAAGGTGGTGGGTTGATTCATAATCTGCTTTAAGGAAGAGGGTAGAAGGGTTGCCTTAGTCAATGATTGCTTTCTGATAGAAAAGCTGGAATGGTTGGACGGGGTCCCTGTGTTTTTCCATTGTTTTAAGTTCACAAACACCAACCTTATCTTATTCTTTAAATATAAAATCAGTGTTGTTGGAGCTTACAGAGAAAGTTACGGTGAAGAAAATTGTTGAAATTGCGAGCAATTTTCCATCCTTCTAATCCCAGCACTTGGTTGTGGGCCACTGATAGGTTGTGTCATAGAACCCTCGTGATCCTTAAAGTTGTGAAAGGAGTCTAGCCACGGTAGTCTGGGGATGGTTGGATTTTTGTAATTGGTGCCTTGCTTGGGGAAGAAAAACTGTTGTTGGTCTGGGATCTAGTGTTGGAAATGTTATGGAACTCGACTTTCTGTCCTTAGATGGTCAAGAGATTCACAAAGCTTGTCTGAAGGTGCAGATTCAGATCGAGAGCTGAAACGATCTTCTTGTTTTGATGTACAAGGTTCATCCAGCGGCTGAAGAAGATGTTAATCATCTACCTGAGCAATATGTTGAAAGTGACCTCTCATTGCCGGTTAGCCCAAAGCATGGGCTGCTGTCCACCAAATTGTTGCTGGAAATGGTAGCAGGATAGAACAGAGGAATTACAAAGAGTAACATGGGTGAGAGGAGTATTGATCAGTTGGGGTGGGATTCAACCATGAAGTAGGGGTCGGGTTTCACAGCTTTAGGCAATTGGATTATCATTATTAATGCTTCGCCAGTTGCAAACACGCATTGTGAGTCGATGACTGATAATTTATTTTTTTTTTCAAAAGGTGCAGGTTCAATTGAGTCAAATTTCAATTTTTCTATAAAGAACGTATCAGCCACTGAACTTCTCATTTTAAATTCATCAATTTCATGAGATCACATAATCAAAATTATTGAGACGATGCATTTGAAGGACAAGGAGATGTTTGGAGATGGACAGCCTGAGGACCCGTCTGGCATGCACTCTCCCAAGCATGTGAACAGGCACATACCCAAATCATAGATGAGCTGAAATTCGGCATGGGTGGCATTGGTAAGCAATGTTTAAGTAACATTTAGGAAAAAAATGGATAAGTATTACAGCATATTCAATGTGACATTGAGTTCTTCGATGCTCTGCTATTCTATTGAGTCTCTGACAAGCCTTTTTTTTTTTTTTTTTTTTTTTGTTTTTTTTGTCCGAAGCCGTCAAGCTTGTAGGCCTTGCTGTGTTCTTTTTTTTTTTGGTTGGTTGCTGAATTAGGCTTTACGCCCTGCTTTTGCTGCCTTTTGGGCGTGCTACTTTTGGATTGTATCTTTTGTTGATTGGACTCGGGCTTAGGCCCCTTGGTTGGTAATAAATTTCTTTTCTTACCTTACCTATACCAAAATAATAATAACAATATGTTTTTGCATGATGTCAATTCATCTCATATATGATGTGATATGTTATGTGATTGAATAGATTGTACAAATGGTGTTCCATTGGATGTAGCTGAGTTCCCTTCAACCATATCAATACATGTAGGTTATCTTTAGATGTTTGATGCTATCCTGCAAATTGTGAATGAGGTCTTTTTCCTTGGTATTGAATCAGACTTCAAGAACCTCCGTTCCCTTGAGGTATGTGGTGGAGGGATAACTGATGCTGGTGTGAAGAACATCAAAGATCTCGTCTCCTTGACACAGTTAAATCTTTCGCAGAATTGCCACCTCACAGATAAAACCTTGGAATTGGTTTCTGGTATGTTCACTTTCACTCATGTAATCTGAAGATTCTTGCTATATTCATGCCAATGCAGCATAAATGTGCTCCACTAGTCCTTGCATCAGGTGTGCCCTGCCTGTATATGCCCAGGCCAAAAGCCTGGTAAGTCCAATTATCAGGTTGCCTGCACATGTACAAAAGAAAGGACAATTTGAAAGTCTCTCTCCACTGGTCGAGATTCAGTGTGGTTCATCTAAAATGGTTGGGCCAGCCTGGGTATCTAGAAGTAAGGGCTCAACTGATCTGATCCCACGCCTCAGCTGGATGTGCAGAGTGACATGTCAGATTAGCTGACCTTTTTGCATGCGGTCATTGTTTTCTGACATTCTTATATGCTATATACAGGATTGACTGCCCTGGTTTCCTTGAATGTCTCAAATTCACGAGTAACCAATGCCGGGCTGAAGCATTTGATGCCTCTGAAAAATCTAAGGTCTCTGTCCTTGGAGTCATGCAAAGTGACGGCAGCAGAAATCAAGAAGCTTCAGCAGACTGCCCTTCCCAATCTGGTAAGCGTCCGCCCTGAGCAGAAAGCATAAGAAAGGTCTGTAAATAGTCCCATAAGCATATGAAAGGACACTGCTGCTGTGGAATGGATAATATATATATATATATATATATATATATATATATATATATATATATATATATATATATATATATATATATATATATATATGAAAGAAGAATAACCAAGCAAGAAGAGGACTTGAACGAATGAAATGTGTAAATATGGGAGGGACATGGAATGTTGATAGCTGTAAATAAGGGTTATTGAAAGAGTTTGGTAAGACGTGTTTGCTGTAAGTGAAGCCTCTTCCAAAGCATGGAAGGATTGGCTTCCTCTGGACAGGCAATGCAACTGTTGGTTGTATATATAGGTATGATCTGATGCTGGACTTTCGAAATGAATGGAGTCTTTTAGTAAGCTATGCATGTGCGCACCTTTGCACACATGTCATGGGTGTCTAATCCAAACGGTCCATAAGATGCAGAATCCCATGAAACCTCTGGGGATGAATTTTCACCCTGATCTAACATTCTGGTGGGCCATAGCAAAGAGAAATGCAAATCAAGTGAAGAAGCTGTTTTCATTTTTCATGGCTCACCAAAGTTTTGGTTCAAAGTAAAAATTGGTACCAGGGGGTTTCATGAGGTTCTGCTTCACGTGGACCATTCAGATTTTCGAGACTCATCACGAATGATGAGTTCTCAAAAAAGTTTGTAGGACTTCAATGGTTCTCTCTCTCTCTCTCTCTCTCTCTCTCTCTCTCTCTCTCTCTCTCTATATATATATATATATATATATATATATATATATATATATATAGGAAAACGCTCACCTGCGAACTATATATATAGGAAAATGCTCACCTGCGAACCAGTTCGTACGTAGTACATACAAACTTTTTTTAGAACCCATCATACGTGATGAATCTCGCAAATCTGAACCGTTCATGTGAATCAGAACCTCATGAAACTCTATAGTATAAAATTTTACTTTGATCCGAAACTTTGGTGGACCGTGAAAAATGTAAACAGTTTCTTTCCTTGATTTGAATTTCTCTTTGCTATGGACGGTATGGATAAAAGTTTTAGATAAAAGTAGAACTTGGTCATGGGGGGTTTCACTAGGTGCTGCTTCACATGAACGGTTCAGATTTGCGAGATTCATCACGTATGATGGGTTCTCAAAAAAGTTTGTACGTACTACGTACGAACTGGTTCGCAGGTGAGCGCTTCTATATATATATATATATGGAAATGGTTCTATGCGGTCGACCTCATGGGAGGTTGAGATGTGGGCCCCACTGTGATGTGTGCCAAATATCTACCCCATCAGTCAGATGCACCTTTCCATGGTGGGCCTCGGGCTTAATAATCAAGTCAATTCATGACTTGTGTGGGCCACACTACATACAAAGTTGAGAGGGGTTACTCTCCCATTAAGGCATTCATAATCATTTGTTGGGTCCACTGAGATGTGGTTCACAAATCCAGCCCATCCATTATGTGTCCCACTTGGATGAGGAGTCAGGCCAAGTTTCAGACGCATCCAAATTTTAGGGGCCCCACCAAGTGCTTTTATATGTTTTTAGGCATGTCTTCACATGATTTTAGATGGTATGGCCCACTTGATTTCCGGATAGGGTTGATTTATGGGATATCCTATGATTTAAAGGGGACCCATCAAATGCACGGTGTTGATGTTCGACACATAATGGTGGGGCCCACACAGCTCGACCTTATGGGAAGTTACCATGAGGTGACCGCATAGAACCATATATATATATATATATATATATAACTTGAGCTGAGTACACGCATCCCGTTCAGCACTTTCCATAGCATGTGGCACTTGTGACAGCAATATTCAAACTGTTCATTAGGCACATCTTGTCTCAAAAGGATGGTTAGGTGACCATAGTTCTAAAATTTGCTGAGGTAACTCGACGAGGTTAGATTTTGAGTACAGTCGCTCAGAGACTTCGGAACTGGGGGAGGGACTTGGTCAACTCAACTAGAACCAAGTCACTTGGGTACTCGAAGGATGTTTTTTTGAAGGTGAATGGAAGAGGGTGGCACTGTTCAAGAGTCCAAAACTCACAAACAAGTTACGATGTTGCCGTTTAACTTTTTAGTTTTATATGACTCGTACCCAATATTGTTTTTTTTATTAATATTTATTATCATTCGTAATATTTTAATTTATAATAAATTAAATATTGATTTGAGTCCCCAACTCAGCTGAGCATAGAGTCGAGTTCTTTGAGTTTTTGAACTATGGGGGATGCATATGCATGGTTGGACAATTTCTTTTAACCGTCCTGGCAATGGGTGGCCCTGATGATGATGGGACTGGCCTGGTTTTTTTCCTTTTTTTTTTTTTTTCCTTTAAACAAGGTATCCATAGAGGCACCTGTCTAATGAGCGGCTTGGATGTTTCATGTGTGCTATGTGCGAAATGCTAGGTGTCAATAAAGTAATGGGCTACTTAACATCTATAATACTACAAGCTTATTGGCTTATTTTTTTTTTGAAAAAAAATGGCCCATTCAGCATCTTTTATCTAATCTTGTAAGAGATACTCAAGAATTTAGACCAATTGTTCTAGCTCTTGTTTTATAATAAGCTTATGTGGTAAAATTACTTTTCAAAACCAAAGAAAGTTTTTATTTGTAATAAGCACATTTTAGTAAAACATTCAAACAAGATTTTTATTTTATTTTATTTTATTTATTGTTATTATTATTATTTTTTGGGTGGCAGTCATCAAACAAGTATGCCCTTTCATGCGTTTCATATTAGATGTCAGCCATCCATCATGTTAGACATTGGATGTGGATTGTCCATCATGTGGAGCCCACCTTTGATGTAGACCCTGCATCTTGTGGGCCGGTGCCCACCTTAGATTTGGACTGACCATTCATCATTGGGGGTGGATCTTTAATGCGCACCCTCAATGATGTAACCACACCTAATGTAGGTTATCCATCATGTGGGTTCCATCCTCAATGTTAAAATGTCCTTCATGTTGCACCCTTCAATGTCAATTACCCCTCATGTGTCCACGGGGGGGGGGGCTTCGAAGTTGGTTGTCCGTCAAGCAGTCCACCTCTATGTGGATCATCCATTAGGTAGGGCCTGCTTGATGTAGGTTGTCCATATTGCGGAACTCCACTTTGATGTAGGCCATCCATCATTTGAGGCCCCCTTTGATGTCCACCATTTATCTTGTGCACTTTCTACATGGATCATCCATCATATTGGGCCACTTTGAATATCGAACGTCCATACTTAGATGTGGGTCATCCATTATAGGAGGTCCAGTACGTCTATTATTTTTGCCCACTTTGGACATCATGTGGGCCCCACCTTCAATATGGACCATTCATAATGTGGGCCCACCTTTGATATCAACCATCCATTATGTGGCCTCACCTACAATTTCCACCAACCATCATGTGGGGTTCTATTTATAACAATGACCCTAACGTTTGACTTTGCAAGGTTTTGGCCGTAATTCTCTTATTATTATTATTTTGGCCCCAGGGCAGCTCTTGAATTTATTTTTTCATACTAAAATGCCCTTATCTAAATGTTGCAACGTGCCCCACGGTTGCTTGTCTCGAAAGTCGAAAAGCCTCTTTCGAAAAAGAGTGGGTCCCACTAAATGAGGATTGGGCTATTTCATGGGAGGTTTGATCCGTGCATTTTATTTGTGGCATCCTGAGACACCTCAAAAGGCATTGATTTTATCTTGATTTGAACCCTACGTGGCCCCCAAATGAAGATAACAGTGGCTTTTTCTTTCCATGTTGTTTCCTCTAGTGTGGTCCTCATGTGATGTCTTTTTCCCTAATTCTTAGGGCCATGCCCTGATATTAAATCCTCATTCGAATAGTTGGAGTAAACTTCAACAAGAACTCATAGTGAGCCTATAAAACCTATTTGAAAATGTTTACACGGGGCTAAAGATTGAAGCTTGGATCCCATTTGAGTTTTTTTTTTTTCTTTCAGATTTTTTTTTAGAGATAGGCGACCACCACTGTAAAAGGCCATTGTCCAATGCTGCTACCTCCGTGAGACCTATTCCTTAGAGATTTTGGCATGTTTTCAACGACATTTTCTCCATTCTCGCATGTTTCTAACTACTTTTTTGAGCTTTTTTTTTTAGAGTGGGACTGCCACCCATTCTGAAAAAGTTTTGACAGTTGGAAGATAGTTGTGTGGGGCCACTACACTCTCTAGTCACTCTTCGGTGAACCTTCGAGGAACTATTCACTTCGTCGTGGGACCTATATCAAATTTCAGGTAAGAAAATGACTTGTTTTCCCTAAAGGGCCTTATTGTGGTGCCCTGCCAGGAATTGAAAAGACAGATAGGGAGGAGAGGTTGGAGAAGAAGATGGATAAGGAGTTACGAAACCAAGATGACAGGAAGAGAGGTGGGGAAGGAGAGGATCACACCTAAGGGTTATGGACCACACTTGGTGTTTTGGATTGCACCTGGGTTTGTGGATGGCATTTGGGAGACTAGGATCGCACCTGGGACACCGTGATCGCACCTAGGTTCTGTGAATCACACCTAGGACGTTGGGATCACACTTGGGGTGATCTTTCAACGAAAATGGTTATAACTCCCTTGTGATAGGTCCAATTGAGGTGATCTTGTACTCATATGAAAGATAATTTGATGAACCTTCATATGGATTTGGAATAATCTCATTTAGATACGATTTGACTACCCAATGTCCATCATGGCATGGATTGCATCTGGAAAAGAGAGTGAAAGCGATCCCACGAAAACAATCATAACTCCCTCGTTATAGGCTCGATTGGGTTGATCTTATGCTCGTTGAAAATATAATTTGATAAAATTTCAAATAAATTGGAATCATCTCATTTTGGACATTATTTGACAATCTAAAAGTGGGCCCAAAGTCCATTATGTCATGGATTGCACCTAGAAATGAGAGCAAGTGCAATCTCACAAAAAATGGTTATAACTTCCTCGTTATAGGTTCGATTGGGGTAATCTTGTGCTCATTAAAAAGATAATTTAATAAACTTTCAAATGAATTTGGAATTATCTCATTTGGACACCATTTGATAGCTAAAAGGTGGGCTCAAAGTCTACCATGGCATGGATCGCGCCTGAAAATGAGAGCGAAAGCGATCCGACGAAAATAGTCATAACTCCCTCATTACAGGATTGATTGGGGTGATCTTGTGCTTATTCGAAAGATATTTTGATAAACTTTCAAATGACTTTAGGGCTAAAAGGTTTTCTGGACCCTTCTTTCGATGCACAATGGTGATCCTTGGATTAAGTTCGACGACAATCCTGTCGAAAATGTACAACAAAGATCCTTGGACTAAGCTCAACGGTGATCTTATCGAAAATGTATAACAGAGATCCTTGGACTAAGCTCAACGATGGTCTTACACAATGAAAATCCTTAGACTAAGCTCAACAATGATCATGTTGAAAATACACTATGTAGATCATTGGACTAAGCTCAATGGTGATCCTATTGAAAACGTACAACAAAGACTCTTTGAATAAACTCAATAGTGATCACCTATTGAAAACACACGATAGAGATCCTTGGACTAAGTTTAACAATAATTCTATCGAAAATTCACAGCAGAGATCCTTGGATTATGCTCAACGGTGATTCTGTAAAAAAAAAATAATGCACAACAGAGATCCTTATACTAAGCTCAATGATGATCCTTATGATTAGTCGATGGATCTCTGTTTTGCATTTTCAACATGATCAATGTTGAGCTTAGTCTAAGGATCTCCATTGTGCATTTTCAACTAGATCACCGTTGAGCTTAGTCCAATGATCTTCGTTGTGCATTTTCAACCGGATCACCGTTGAGCTTAGTCCAAAGATCTTTGTTGTTCATTTTCGATAAGATTACTATCAAGCTTATTCCAAGGATCTCTGTTGTACATTTTTTATAAGATCATCATTGAGCTTAATCGAAAGATATTTGTTGTGCATTTTCGATAAGATCACTATTAAGTTTAATTTAAGGATCTTTGTTGTGTATTTTTAATAGGATCACCATTGAACTTAGTCTAATGATATCTTTGTTGTGCATTTTCAACAGGTGATCACTGTTGAGCTTTGTCCGACAATTTTCATTCGTCATTTTCAATAGTATCATCATTGAGCTTAGTTCAAGGATCTCCGTTGTGCATTTTCAATAGGATCACCATTGAGCTTAGTCCAAGGATCTTGGTTGTGCATTTTCGAGAGCATCATCATTGAGCTTAGTTCAAGGATCTTCGTTGTGCATTTTCGACAAGATCACCGTTGAGCTTAGTCTAAGGATCTTCGTTATGCATTTTCAATAGGATCATCGTTGATCTTAGTCCAGGGTTCTCCTCCATGCATTTTTAAGGGGGTGTTTGGCGGATGGAATTAGATGGTATTAAGTGGGATGGAATTTCTTTTTTGCAATAAATGTATTTGTACATGGATTGTCTCTTAATGCCATGGGAGTGAGCTATTCACTTTGGTGTTTGGATCATGTATGATGTAGGGCTTAAATACATGTTTTGATTCACGTAGTATTTGGTTGTACATTGAAAACAACTACTAATCTCGAAAATCATGTTTGAAAACTATAGTGAGAAGTAAGCTGGGGCCCACCTTGATGTTTGTGAGTAATCCACCTCGTCCATCCATTTTGTGAGATCATTTTAGGACATACCACCAAAAGTTAAGCAGAATCAAAACTCAAGTGGGCCATACGAGAGGAAAGAGTAGGGAAAGAATTTCCTACCCTTGAAACCTTCCCGAGCTCCACCTTGATGTTTATATGTCATCCCAACCATTTATAAGTTCATTCCTATTGGGATGAACTGACAACATAGAAAACTTTATCGTGATACAAAAATTTTGTGGCCATATGGATGTTTCAATGGTGGTCACTCAATCCCCATTGTTTTCTCATGTGGCCCACTTGAGTTTTAAATCTACCTTATTTTTTATTGCTTACCCTAAAATGATCTTGTAAAACAGATGGATGGGGTGGATTCCTCACAAATATCAAGGTGGGCCCCACCTCCCTTACCAGCGTAAGAACTTCATAACTCATGCTTTTAGGAGGAAATCGCATGGATTTTGCAAATCCTAATTGAATGGGGGAAGCCCTCCCTACTCCATGCACAGGATCCAATGTTGAAAACCTATGATGAACCAAACATGGATGATTATTCAAACTAAGGGATGTAAAGTTCCATCCCACTTAATACCATCTAATTCCATGCACCAAACACCTCCTAACAGGATCATCGTTGAGCTTAGTTCAAGATTTTCTTTATGCATTTTTTACTGGATCATCGTTGAACTTAGTCAAAGGAGACGATTCTAAATTGATTTGAAAGTGGTGTACGAATATGATGATTATATTGTCATTTGAAAGTTCATCAAATTATCTTTCAAACGAGTACAAGATCACCCTATTCGGACCTGTAACGAGAGAGTTATAACCACTTTCGTGGAATCGAACTTGCTCTCATTTTTAGGTACGATCCATGCCATGATGGAATTTGGGACCAATTTTGGGTTATCAAATGATGTCCAAATGAGATGATTCTAAATCCATTTGAAATTTTATCAAAAAATCTTTCCAACAAGCACAATATCACCCCAATCAGACCTGTAATGAGAGAGTTATTACCGTTTTCGTAGGATTGATTTCCCTCTCTTTTTTAGGTGCGATCCACAAGTGCAATGCATGCCATGATGGACTTTGGGTCTACTTTGGGCTGTCAAATGTTATTTAAATGAGATGATTCCAGATTCATTTGAAATTTATCAAATTATTTTTTCAAATACCATAAGATCTCCCCGATTGGACTTGTAATGAGGGAGTTATAACCGTTTTCGTTGTAAGTGTCCCTGGTGTGATTTCAGTGTTCCAGGTGCAATCTTAACATCCTAGATTCAATCCACAGATCCCAGGTGTAATCCAGTGTGCCAAGTGCAATGCACACACCCCATTTGCAATCCCAGTGTCCTAGGTACGATCTTAATGTCCTAGGTGCAATCTACAGAACCAGGTGTGATCCACATGCGATCCTCTCCTTCCCCACCTCTCTTCCCATCATCTTCCTTTCCTACCTCCTCCCTATCCATCTTCTTCTTCAACCTCTCCTCCCTATCCATCTTCCTTTCCTACCTCCTCCTCCCTATCAATCTTCTCTTATAACAGAGCCCCACGATAAGGCCCTTCGGGGTAAAACAAGTCGTTTTCGGCTTGAAAGTTGATGTGGGTCCCACAACGAAGTGAATAATTCGTTGGAGAGTGACTGGAGAGTGTAGTGGCCCCGCAAAATCACCTTACAACCATCAGAACATTCAGATGGGTAGTGGTCCCAATCTCTAGAAAAAAAAGTCACCAGAAACACACCAAAATCTCGAAGGAATAGGTATGTAACACCCCGTACCTTCAGTATGCGGGAGTTACCTTTTTCAACCCACATGAACCTAAAGCAGATTGGGTTAATCAAACTTGTCTCGACATGCACAGGGTGGCGATTTTGGTCGACATTAAAGCCACCTCTCAAGGGCTCTAAGAGTCAGAACACACCCTACAATAATCGGGAAGGTGAGGCCACTCGCTCACTATAAAGTTAAAGTTGTTATGTTAGTTAATACTGTTGCAAAACACTTGTCACCAACACTTAACCGTTGGTTGGTGACAAACGAAGCCTTCATTATAACTAATACCCTATATTAACCATTGAAAAAGTTTATCAGGTCCACCTGATCAACGGATCGTGACATATGAGCTAATAATGGCCCAAAGATGTGTGTAAACGGGCCACCTGGGCCTCACCATTGACCAAAAGTGGGCCAGGATCTCTGGGTAATGTCCCCCAATACAAATGAACGGAGTAGATTATAATAGTCGCATTTCAATAGGCCTTCACACTATGCATGAGCATTAAGAGTACTTGTGCACAAGGTACACTAAACCATTGGCTCGATCAAACTGGCCTTGACCGAGCACCTCCCAAATGAGATTGAAATATCTTCTTCCCGCCTTTCCTCTATTTTTTAACCGACCTACTTCAAACCTATAAGTGGGCCATCATGATCACTTTTCGAGCATTCTAAACCATTCAAATTCTTCATGGGACCCACACGATCTAAATGGTATAGCCATTTGATCACTTGTAATCGGACGAAGGAGATCGAATGCCACCGTCCATTCCATGCCAAAGACTGCCTGACGAGCGCTTGTAGAAGAATGGAGAAAGAGAACCGCCCTTCCTCGTTGGGAAGGACGAATCCCGGCCGTCCATTCATTTTAGCTTCGGATATAGGGCCCACCTTGTTTTGCATACGTGGAAGGTCCACATGGAAACCACCTGTGAAACAAGTGCACGGTGCATGCATGTACCAGGGCATGAAACAGAAGACGTTGACGCTACTTGCCAATCGGTTCACGTAAACTGATTGCAAAATTTCGAGATCTCATCATGAACAATGGGTCTGGGAGATCTGAACGGTCCACATGGAGCAGAACCTCAAGAAACCCCCTGGACCCAATCTTTACTCTGAACCAAAACTTTGGCGGGCCACGATTAATGCAAACAATTTCTTCCCTTAAGATTGCATTTATCTTTGCCACGGCCCATTGGAATCTTAGATCAGGGTGAAAATTTAACCTCTAAGGTTTCTCGAGATTCCACATCTCATGGACCGTTCGGATTCAACACCCACGTCACGTGTATGAAGAAACGCACGGATCCAGGTGCATAGGTAGGCATGCCTCATAAATCCATGCATGGTGAGGCCTACACATATGGAACCCACTCTTGGGCCCGCTGGATATACACCGTCCAAGGCCTGAAAGTGGTGCGCCTGGACACACATCCACTCCGTACACCAAGAGCTGGTGTGATGCATGTATAATATATATACATGTACATACATATAGTATGTTGCAAATAAAATATACGTGCCGTATACATAGATATACTACATAATGTATATAATGTATGCATGTAAACCATATGATGCAATACATGATGACGTATATGTAATAAATGTAATGTGCTAACCATCCATATGGTGGTGGGCCACGTATGGGGATCCCACAATGATATAAATGCTTATCTACATGGTGGACCCCACCAACTAAATAGATTATATATTAAGCCCACCTATTAGGACAAGTACCGTCGGGCCTACACTCCTCTCAAATAAGCGCCCAAACAATCATGATTAGGGTCATTCAACCAACCACGGCATCCTAGAATCTTAGAATTTATCAGCTAATGCCTGGGATAATTTTCAGGAATTTGTTCAAGTGACGCAGAGACTCTAGCTTCTCAAGAGGGCTCACACCCAAGGACACCCTACAACGTATCTGATGATGATTTCTTCCCCTTAAGTTTTCCACCCTTAACTAAACCAGAAATGACAGTTTTATTAGCGTAAATAGCTAGCTAGACTAATGATAAATTGTGTAGAAATAAACTGTATTCACTTGATTTATCTGTTAAACATAATAATCCTCATGCTTACTATTGTTTAGATTCTTGAACTGCCTAAGTGAATAATCTAGTCATCTATGTTATGTATATTCGGTTGTTGTATATTGATAGGAATACATGTGTCGTTCCTTATTCTCCTTTCATATCGCAATATATGTTGTTATGACACACATACTGCTAAAATCTCTTCATGGGAAGTCTTAACAAAGGAGAGTTCGTGCTTGGGCTGTAACTAAATTGGTGGTGACATTAGTAGGCCCTTGACATGGAGGTTTTAGTTGTGGTACTTGACCATGGGGTTTACCATCCATATGAGGTTTCACCTAACTGACTTAGGATGGACTCCTTAACTCTTCCAAATACCGTTGTTTACTCATTTTTGAATCATTCATGCCGACATGTTTAAACCGCCACTTTGAAAATTTTAACATTTCACCCCTAGTCGGCATTGGTGGTAGCCCCTTTATGTTGAATTAATTGACCACATGTTAGTAGGTGCTACACACACCCTAAGATGGTAGTCTCATGGGCCGGGGATGGTGGTAATGAGACACCATGCCCAAGCCGTCGGCCTACACTGGGTCATGTGCTCCCTGTAGTGACCGTGAGCTTACTTGAATTAACTGGTTGCAAATGGACTAATAATGGGCTGACAAATCATATATACATGACATATTTCGATAACTTGGATCACTCTGCCCTACGATTACGCTGAACGTTGCGCTTATGACCAGTCATTCGATTGTGATATTGACTTAGATCACTCTGCCCTGTGATTACGTTAAATGTTGCGCTGATGACCAGTCTTATCCCTGGGTGACAACCCCAATGTCCGTCTGGATGTTTTTCTCAAGACATAGGCCATCTGGATGTTTTACCTGGGCCGACAATTGCATTCATACCTCCATGCATTTAAAAAGACTGCATCTACTGTGTTTTGGATTATCTGTATGCTTTTATGTTATTCCTTGCTTGGGGTGGCGGTGTGAAATCTTAGCAGGAGATCACACTGAGTTGGCCACTCATTCATCAATATTCAACCGTACAGAGGACACAGGGACAGAGGGACTTGCGGAGGAGCTGGAGGTGATGGAAGTTGAGGAGGAGGCTTACAATGAGGAGCCGTACCAAGAGGCGGCTACTTATTTTGGGGTTAAATCAGTAGTCTACTTGCTTATTAACATTTTAGTTCATTTTAAGAATTAAGGTTTTGTATATAGGCCCCAGCTGAGTGGCCTAGGATATTATTACTATTTGGGTTTTATCTATACTACGCTTGGTTCCGTTAATCGTACTTTGATTTGGATTTGATTATCATTTTGCTTATCAGTTAACACTTAGATTTTCAAGAGACGAGTGGTATACTCGGGTCTAAAAAATTAGGGCATTATAAGGTACCACAAAGGTAGCAGCAATGTCCAACGGCCTTGTGCGATGGTGATCCCCTCTCTAAAAAATTTGAAAAAAAAAAAACTCAAATGGTGTTCGAACTTTGGTCTTGGTCTCATACATACATTTTTGAACAAGTCGATATATGCCTACCTGTCTGAGGTCTCGCTAGTACCTACATCAATAATATTATCTGGTTGGTGTTTTTAAAACACCATCCCAGGTGGGAGTGAGTAGGTAACTCGGTGGTTCCATTATTTTTAAGTTACACAGGTTATCAACCCAATCACGCAGGTAATGATACAACAAGAAATCAAACAATTCTTAAATACTTTTGTTAAATGCGCATATGAAGATATGACATGATTCATACTCTTTCCAAATAACACTCCCTCCCAAGCGACTTCAACGCTTATTTCATATATGCCAACACTTCCTCACAGGCGGTCCAACGCCAAATCGCAAGTCCTATCTAATGCAATGCGATGAATGTGTATTTTAGTTGAGTAGTTATTAGGTTCCATTCATCCACCATATTAGGGAAGCAAGGGTACCCACATTTTATTGTGGTCTTAACTGGATCAGTAGGCTTGGAGTGGCCAAAACGGTTCCTTACCTGTGTACCTTGATCTTTATTCGGGTTTACCACCTAGACGATAACTTCCCAATTAATGCGAGGTTAACATTGGCCCTACAGATCACTAAGGACCCGGATGATATAGCCCGAATGCACAGGGTTAGGCAGCCCATTGACGGGTGGAGGGAGCCCACAAATGATATAAGAGTCGTCACCCAAAAATAAATGTGCAGCAGTCGCGACATCATTACAGTTGGATGCACCAGGCTCATAGCCTTCTCGATTGCTCATTGGTCACTACAGGGAGGCTCGTCACTCCAGCGTAAGCTGACAACTCAGACATGGTGTCCCATACCACCATGCTTGGCCCATGAGTCTTGTGGATCGTACCACTAACGATTAAAAGTAGACTTATTCAATGAAAACGAGGTATCATAGATTCTATTCGGTGTTGTCATATATTGTGACAACACATGGTCAGTCGACTATTAGGCTAATTCGATTGATTTGGAGAACTTCGGCGCAACCGACATTGGGTGCGAACATCCTGTGTAGTCTAGCTACTGTCGGTCGTCCGTGTTCGACCCAGGTTGATCGAACAAGTCTAGGGTGGCCGACCTAACTCAGGCCTCCCCTTAGTTTGGGCGGTTAGTCGACTGACCCAACATCATAAGCAATTATAATATTACTATGGACCTAGAAACTCATCACGTGATCATTGCGAGGTTTCATAAGAATAAAAAAATCGACGAAGCAAACACTTAGGCATTTCATCAAACATGTGAGCCTCAATAGAGTAATATACTCATTGGAGCATTTAATTAAACATGTGAGCATCAACAAATTAACACATTCAATCAAACATATGAACATCATTAGAATAACACATTTAATCACTTAGGCATTTTATCAAACATGTGAGCATGCATAGATAAGCAATGACACATATTACAATCAAATACGAAATATGAACATGTTGGTCATTTACAAATCATCCACAATAAGAAATCATTAACTGAGACCCTTAAGGGTCGATAAATGGAAACCTGGGCATAATGGTCTGCACCCTTAAGAAGAAATCTTCGATTTTAAGCTCCTAAGGTTAGAGATTTAGAGAAAGTCGTCGAAAGACCTAAACAACATACAAGCTTGTGAGGTTAAGGACAAAGTGGGATTCAACACTTAGCTCCAATTGTTGCCGTAAAAGCTCTGACAATGGCTCCAGTTATGACGAGGTGGCTAGAAAGGGGATGAGAGGGTGGAGGTGCACCAACACTCACACCTCAACCTCCCCCTCTTCTCCTTTCTCCTCTTTCTCTTCTCCCTTTCTCTTTTTTTTTTTCTCTTTCTTTTTGAGGCAAAATTCGTATGGGGAGAGGGGGTGCCCAAATGAGGGCTTTATATGATGCTAGAAGTGGTGCAAATGATCATAAGGACTAGTTTTTTATTATACTAGCCCTATGGGAGGGTATTTCTAACCTTCGGTGTAACGCCCCGGATTTTTGCCAACCTGGGACTAGACGTCCTTAGGCAATGGGTCGATCCTAACACCTCATTAACTTGTCAGAACTGAATCCCATAGTCTAAAATCACTTTTGAACCCATTTCCTTCACAAATCTAACCCTTCACTGCCTTGTGCTTTCAATTTGTCAAAGCATGTTAGCCCTAGACACTAACTTAAACTAGCTAAGTAGTAAAACTTGGATCACTTTATATACAAACTACAAAGGCCTAAGTACCATCTCAGACAGAAATCCTACAGGACTAAATCCTTTAGAAATTAAGTGAGATTTAGCTAGTGTTAAACTAGAGTGCCTGTGAAATTAGCACCAATCGCTTTAAATACGTTCTGCAAGACTCAAAATTTGTAGAATCATTGACGCTAGGTTACCCTAAAACTTAGGATCAATCTCATTACCCGGCTGCTCACGGGAGCATCTCGAAACTTCATATTAGGTCTAGACCGCACATCGGAAATCCGATTAACACGAAGTTAAGGAACTAGGACCGCCTTACTGGACTTGACAATCATCTCAAAAATCAGGTCCATCCGATGTCCCACGGCCATTAGTTTCGATTCGGAGCGAGGGTGTGTGAAAAACACTATTCCCATTTCAAAATAAATATCAGGAATAGTGATCTGGCACCATTCGTTGACGCATCAGTATTAAGCAACCAGACCGTCAGAATCAGACCAAATTACACCCTCGGATCAGGAAAAATTTCAGAAACATTTACATGTACTTGGAATTTTGGATCGTGGCCCACCGACCGTCGAACTGAAAGTGGTCCGCCACGTGCGATCTGGGAATCCGATCGAGTCGAAAACGTAATCCCACATAGATCCATGTGTGGTGAGCTTAAGTCTGACGTTTGGCTCAAGGAGGGCCACCAGAACCTCTCTTTTGAGCTGAAAAAGTGACGAAATACCTGTATTAGCAGTAACCCTTGAACCTGAGTCTATTTTGGGAAGGTTTGAGACTATATAAGGACCTTAAACCCTCTCCCATTCCAGCCATACGAATTTGGATTTGAGAGAGAGAAAAGAGAGAGAAAGTGTGGGAGATCTGGGAGAAACTCCCTGCTGCTGTTCCCTGCTGCTATCGGTGCTTAACCACCTCATTCTTGCCGCTTTCCCGGCGATTCCGGCGTCATTTCTAGGTAATAAACCCTAACCCTAACCTGTTTGGGGGATTAGACAGTTGTAGGTTAGGAAATAGCTAACCTATTTCATTCTCTAGGTTGCCAAACTCCCGTATACGGAAGCTTAGCGAACCTATCGACTCCGTTACGATTCTACGACTAAAGGTGCGGACTTTAGGTGTATAGGTTATGGTTTTCAACGCTTTCAATGTCAGATAATGGTAGATTCATGATCTGCATGCAATTGCACATGTACAAAGTGCTTTCCGTTTTCTGTTTCGATTAGAATTGTAGAATCTGGAAATTCACATACTCTAGGTATTCGTATAAAATACCGTATACGTATTTTTTTTAGAAATGTGTTTGACATGTTTATTTGTCGTATGGATATATGACGTATGGATAAAATACTTATTTGGCGAAAGGATTCGCCTAAATACATGTTTACTAATAAACACTATGTATGTAGAAATACGGTATTGTAAGAAGTACCGTATACATGTATATTTTAGCGATGTGTTTGTCATGATTAATCGTCGTATAAATATATTATGTGCGTATAAAATAATTGCTTGGCGAAGGGAATCGCCGTAATACATGTTTGCTTGTATACAGTATGTATGTTGAAAATGCGTATTCTAGAAAATACTGTATACGTATAAATTTTGGAGATGCATTTATCATGATTATTTGCTGTAGTAATATATTATACATGGATAAAATACTCACTTGGCTAAGGGATAGCCCTAATACATGTTTTACTAACATACACCATGTATGTTGTAATAGTGTATTCTAAGTGTTTGTGAAAATGATTGAATGAGTACCGAATTCTCATTCGTACTCGCCATGACTAGTTGTCATGGATTCATGATTGTTGTATTGGCGATACCCTTTTGACGAAAGGATTTGCCCTAAATCACGCCACGGCCAATATACACCATATATGCTAAAATGTGTGGCCCAAGTGTTTGTGGAAATGACAATGAATATGGAACTTGATTCCTACTTGCCATGACTATCCGTCGTGGGTGTACGCGTGTTATGATTAGGGCAACTCCCTAGGGAAAGGATTTGGCCTAATGCCTATGTGATCGACATATGTCATGTATGTTGATGCATGTTTGTTTAAGTGTTTCTTGAAATGTCTGAATGAGTAGTAGTTAGCAAATTGTAATGTATAAGGGTGTTGAGATATGATTCTCAACCTCTTTTAACTATGTGTATGATCTCCTTGGATTGTTGTGTGATTAGGAATTGAACATGTATAAACTCATGCTTGTGTTGTGATTCATAACATGCTCAACTGCTTTATGATTATAACTATGTAATGCATATGTTTAAATTTATATTTACGTTGTATGATCCGTCATGGGTGATGGGGGAGCGGAGCAACGAGTGGGGCAATAGCCCTGGCAACCCTAAACGGATAATACCATACCTTGATTGTATGAGTTGAATCTTGATCCATTACTGCTTTATCTATCTGCAAGTTATCATGTTTGGGGCTATGATTATAGTCCAGACAATCGGTACCAGAATTGAATTCGTGGCTGCGATTCATTTGCCACGTGAGATGTGTTCGACGAACCCGAGTCGTACTTCGGTTGGCGATAGTGGTTGGCCACGCGAAGTGCTTATGCACTTCATGTCGTTCAACTTGTTGTGCGCTCGAGCTAAGCCGAGCTCGTCAAGTAACCCGATCTGTCTTATGTATGTTCACCATGTTTGGTCGCCATCTCTTGCTGAACCTAGGGTACCAAACTTACCAGTGAAATCCCTTTTAACCATGGTACCTCGATCCGCTAAGACTCATGAGCCGGGCATGGTGGTATGGGACACCGTGGTCGAGCTGTCGGCCTACGCTGGGGCCACGTGCCTCCCCGTAGTGACCAGTGAGCAACTAGACTCGTGAGCCGATTATGGTGGTATGGGACACTATATTCGAGCTGTCGATACTTACGGCGAGAGCCGAGTACGGTGAGACCTGTACTCGTCTTTGACGGCGACGAGTCCTCTGTAGTATCTTCGAGTATACTCCAAGGTCTGTGATTGGCGACGAGTCTTTCACAGGAATTGGAGTATGAGTTGAGCCGAGTACGGTGAGACCTGTATTCGGTGACGGCTAGTGATTGAGCCGAGTACGGTGAGACCAGTACTCGAGTGACGGTCGCAATTGAGCCGCATACGGTGAGATCTGTATCCGTCTTGTGCGACGGTGACGAGCCCTTTGTGATGCCTTCGCTACGCCTCTCAAACCATAATATCGTATGAGATTAACTAGGATTGACGACCCTAGAATGGATCATGTTTGGGAATGATACAAGGGAGGTACCTTAGTTTCCCAATACTTTGTTTGAAATGGACTAATAAAACTTGGTAATCATGAGCATCATCGCACCGCATGTGCTTTGTAGATGTGGCGCACCGAGGGAGTAAGCATTCGCGAACGTAAGATGATGTCGCTTGAGGTGGTTTGGCAAGGGCATACAACATCATGTCATTTCATTTTCGCACTTAACAAGAGTAGTTAGAAATGTTTGATTTATACTGCTTTATCATTACTGCTTGATTGAATTGATAACATGTTAACCTATGCTTTACTGTTCCACTGAGTTGATCACTCACTCCCACGTTACGGGACGGTGTTGTACACACCAACCAGATTTGTTGAGTTTCAGGTGGTGGCGATGCTTGTGAAGCAGAGCCGGACTACTTCTATGATGATAGGAGGAATTCTCCTATCTGTATCTCTCTGGCAGGTCAATGAAGACCTGATATTGTATTGACGGGGCTATGGTACATGGGATAGGAGGCATTACACTTCCTCACATTTGGTACATTTTAGAACTGCACTTGTATTTATTTAACCTGGTAATGTTATCACACTCTGGAGACTCATCATAAGTTATATATTTTATCTATCTATCACAGTCTTCCGCTTGCAAATTTAACTGTCTCTGGAGTATGATATGCTGTTTTGGCTTAATCTCACTCATGTTCAATGCACGAATACAGTCAACATTCAATCATCATTCATTTTGTTGCATAAGTGATGTTCTGGAACTCGGGAGTTGAGTTTATGTTCGACCCCCGATTTTCAGGGCGTTACAAGATGGTATCAGAGCATGATTTTGATTAAACCGGACCTGGGTTATGGTCACACTACGCACTCTGACGCACTCTGACTTAGGAGGGAGCGACGGGATGTAGAAACAGTCATAGGTATCCCGATTTCGCCAATTGGCGAAGTTCATTGAAAACGAACGCCGAAATCGAGTATGTATTCAACCATGGTCGCACGGGTCGACCTTAAAACATTTCTAGGTTGTCTAGTGAAGGGTCTAGATCATAATCCACCTCATCCCAATCATTGAGAATCAGTAAAATGTGCGATAAACGTGATGAGGATAACTACCCCAAATCCTTGGAGCTTCTCTGGACTCCTCCCAGAGACTTCTCGAATCTACAAGAGGAGAAAGCAGAAAATAGAAATAAATTCTAATAAATTCGAAACTGATTAGTGAATGACTAAAAACGAGTTCACCACCCTTTAAATAAGGATACCAAGTAATGAGAATGAAATCAGAAACAAACTACAACTAAAACTCTAGAATTTGCGACTTACTATTAGGTCGCGATGTCTACTAGTGTGCAAGGTTCTCACCAAAAATAGTAAGTGTCCTATTTGGCTTCACCAAACCATCCTCCTAATTGTTCCAGGCTCTTTTCACAATGAGCGTAACTCCTAAAGCTCGACCGTTGAAGAGTAATTAAACTAAAACTATCATTTTTAGCAAAACGAAATTGAAACGGGGAAATGACCGTCAATCGGGGGGTTTTCTCGCAATTCCGGGCTGCGCAACCCGGCATAGCGGGGTTGGTTGGCTTCATTAGCTCGTTTTACCCCAAATTCATGTATTTTACGTCAGATAACTCATTCCGGATTGCAAGATATGTCTGATTGTCCCAAAAATACCCGAAATGGAGCGAATCGGAGTCGGGGGCCTCCCCACTTAAATCCGATGGGACCCAGGGTCGAACCAGGGTGCATTTGGTACGTTGGGACCACAGAGAACACGGCCCCACCACGGCGGCGCGATTTCGGCCAAGGCGGACCGCGGTCGGGTGGCCCATCTAAGGTGGGTCCGGGGCTGGGGTTGGTCGGCCCAGCCTCCCCTACCCCCTGGCACTTGCGGTTTTGGCTGGGGTTTGGGATTTTGGGGGCTGGAGCACCCCTCTCTCTCACATCTTCCCTTCCAAACACCCTCCCCTTCTATTTCCAATTTTTTCTCTCCAATCCTTCCTCCAATTTTTCAATCCACTATTTTCAACCATGATTCACCCACTTCCATCGATCACAGCCACACCTACCTTCTACCCTTGTCGTTTCCCTCATTTGGACACTCACACCTCCCATTCGAAGCTCACATTCGTGTAAGCTTTCAACCCATCCCATCTATTCATTTTTCCTCCTTCAATCCCTGTCAGTTGGGGCCTTTGCAATCTCTGTTGAGGCTCAAGTCTGTGGGGAACCAGAGAAATTAGCCCTTGTTCTCCCCTTTTCTTCACTTCTCTATAGCCTTCACAATCTCCAAATGATAGGACATTTGGGGCCCGTTCAATCAATTACATTATGTGGGATTAGGTGAATGGAATTGTAAAAGTAATAATAAATCTATGTGTAGGTATGGTCCCTAGATTGGGTGTATCCCATGTGTTCCGACATCATGTTTAGAATGTATGCAATTAAAAGTAAATTTCGAGATTTCCTTTCCAATAACACTTAGAAGTTCATTATCCTGGGATTTGAAACTCCCATCTTGCGCTTTCCCACACAAGGCTCATTTTTCAAAGCCTATACCATTAATTTTAATCCCCACCCACCCTCCTACCAAATATGCCATTCCCAATCCCGAAGTGGGATTAGCAATACAGTCCCATTTAATACAATTTAAGGCCATTGGCCAAATTGTGTTGAAGTGATAAAGTCCCTTGATATACATTGACCCACCGCGCTCTGATAGCTTAAGCTTTTGGAGTAAATGGTTGATTGACAAATAGACCCTTGGAGTTTTAGACCTAAAGCGGTGGGATTTCGACATGACCGTAGAGGAAATTCAACAAATTAATAATGTGAACCTTAGGATCCTCTTAGCTAGTATGAGCATATGTGAAATGCTTGGGCGTAGTTAAATTTAACTACGTAACAACTCGGTTCCAATTAGACAACTTTGACCCTAAGTGATAAAACCCTTCCTTGTATTAGAAATGAAGTGAAATCATCTAGCGTATAAGCATAGACTTTGGACTCACCTATGGATTTCCTCTACTCCTAAATTAAGACTAGACTACTGGTTAGGCTAAGGAAAGTAAAAGACTAATTAATTATGCTAGGTCAATTGAATAATAGACTTAGTTATTCGGCTTAACTGACTCAGACCCACTATACAATTTTCTTTCCGTGTTGGCCCTCAACCATTTGCAACTAAAGGTTTATCCCTTTGCTTTTGAAAAGTATTAGGAGTATATAGCCGATAGCGACTTTGTCTTTTAGGCCTAAGGAATTACCCAAATGGGCAACAAACAGTTAAGAATTAGGTCAAATGGGCAACAGACAGTTAGGAATTAGGTCTCGAATCTCATGTCATTATAACATACACATTGTACATATGAACTTAGAAAAAAATAGTTTGCCTGTTGACCTATTCTTTCCAAATACCTTTGTACTAATAAGGTATAAAATTATCTTACAGTAATAAACTAGATATGACTTGGGAGGGTAAGTTGAGATCGTAATAAAAGTCCTTTGGTAGAATTAGGCATCTTGCCTCAAACTCACACCTGCCCGTGACCTCAACCACATTGCCCATCATTTTAGCTCCTCTCGATACCCATAGGTATCAATGCCATAGTACACATCGTCGATGAAAGGCAGACCAATGTATTTCCCATTTCATTTCAAGGATAAGTTATAAATTACACCTTGTTCCGACATACGGATCAGGATATAGCTCTTGAGCCTTGAGGGCGAAAATAAATTTTAAGGGGGGTAGAACATGATGAACTCGCTCTAGTTAGGTCACCTAATACACCTCTTTGACCTGGGTGGCGCAGCGGAAACATGGTGGACCCTATCCCACTGGCCCAGGATCGAAACGGTGCTCGATAAATACGAACATTATACAAGCCATAGTAAGTTCTACTATGAGAAACCGTTTTAAGATGATTTAGTAAGATTTGATTCACCCTTTCCTTGGACATAGATAATATCGAGGACTCTCTTAGATTAAGACCTAAAGGGCAACCTTAGAATAAACAATTTGAGCCTTTCAATGATGGACATTCCCTACTTTTAGAGAGTGATCGGACTACGGGGTTACTGACATCTACAACTGCGAAGTTTTCGTGGCTTGACCCAATTCCCAATCCTGGGTGACTACCGATGGACTCTCTGCTGACGAGCGGACGACCAGGATTCACCAGGATTCGGAAGGGATACGATGAGCTTCCTACCCTGGCCCGGTAGATGATCGATGTATCGGGATCGAGCCCACTATTACCGTCTCTCCGTGTTGGTCAAACAATGAAAACAGTTATCTTACTCTAAATTGTTGGGAATTGTCGTCGAGACTCCAAATAGGTAAAGAAATAAATGGTAGCAAACCATCAGGGTATGAGAAATGGATAAAGAATTAAGTTTTAAGGGGGGTAGACTAAAATGAACCAGCTGGTATATACCCTACCACGCGTGGAAACTTGGAATCAATAAGTCTTAGGCGAATGAAATAATAGAAATCTTCCCTTATTACCCTTAGCCAATTTCGGGGACGAAATTTTGTTTTAAGGGGGGTAGATTGTAACGCCCCGGATTTTTGCCAACCTGGGACTAGACGTCCTTAGGCAATGGGTCGATCCTAACACCTCATTAACTTGTCAGAACTGAATCCCATAGTCTAAAATCACTTCTGAACCCATTTCCTTCACAAATCCAACCCTTCACTACCTTGTGCTTTCAATTTGTCAAAGCACGTTAGCCCTAGACACTAACTTAAACTAGCTAAGTAGTAAAACTTGGATCACTTTATATACAAACTACAAAGGCCTAAGTACCATCTCAGACAGAAATCTTACAGGACTAAATCCTTTAGAAATTAAGTGAGATTTAGCTAGTGTTAAACTAGAGTGCACAGTGAAATTAGCACCAATCGCTTTAAATACGTTACTGCAAGACTTAAAACTTGTAGAATCATTGACGCTAGGTTACCCTAAAACTTAGGATCAATCTCATTACCCGGCTGCTCACGGGAGCATCTCGAAACTTCGTATTAGGTCTAGACCGCACATCGGAAATCCGATTAACACGAAGTTAAGGAACTAGGACCGCCTTACTGGACTTGACAATCATCTCAAAAATCAGGTCCATCCGATGTCCCACGGCCATTCGTTTCGATTCGGAGCGAGGGTGTGTGAAAAACACTATTCCCATTTCAAAATAAATATCAGGAATAGTGATCTGGCACCATTAGTTGACGCATCAGTATTAAGCAACCAGACCGTCAGAATCAGACCAAATTACACCCTCGGATCAGGAAAAATTTTAGGAACATTTACATGTACTTGGAATTTTGGATCGTGACCCACCGACCGTCGAACTGAAAGTGGTCCACCACGTGTGATCTGGGAATCCGATCATGTCAAAAACGTAATCCCACATAGATCCATGTGTGGTGAGCTTAAGTCTGACGTTTGGCTCAAGGAGGGCCACCAGAACCTCTCTTTTGAGCTGAAAAAGTGACGAAATACTTGTATGAGCAGTAACCCTTGAACCTGAGTCTATTTTGGGAAGGTTTGAGACTATATAAGGACCTTAAACCCTCTCCCATTCCAGCCATACGAATTTGGATTTGAGAGAGAGAAAAGAGAGAGAAAGTGTGGGAGATCTGGGAGAAACTCCCTGCTGCTGTTCCCTGCTGTTATCGGTGCTTAACCACCTCATTCTTGCCGCTTTCCCGGCGATTCCGGCGTCATTTCTAGGTAATAAACCCTAACCCTAACTTTTTTGGGGTTGTTTAGACAGTTGTAGGTTAGGAAATAGCTAACCTATTTCATTCTCTAGGTTGCTTAAACTCCCGTATACGGAAGCTTAGCGAACCTATCAACTCCGTTACGATTCTACGACTAAAGGTGCGGACTTTAGGTGTATAGGTTATGGTTTTCAACGCTTTCAATGTCAGATAATGGTAGATTCATGATCTGCATGCAATTGCACATGTACAAAGTGCTTTCCGTTTTCAGTTTCGATTAGAATTGTAGAATTTGGAATTTCACATACTCTAGGTATTCGTATAAAATACCGTATACGTATTTTTTTTAGAAATGTGTTTGACATGTTTATTTGTCGTATGGATATATGACGTATGGATAAAATACTTATTTGGCGAAAGGATTCGCCTAAATACATGTTTACTAATAAACACTATGTATGTAGAAATACGGTATTGTAAGAAGTACCGTATACATGTGTATTTTAGCGATGTGTTTGTCATGATTAATCGTCGTATAAATATATTATGTGCGTATAAAATAATTGCTTGGTGAAGGGAATCGCCGTAATACATGTTTGCTTGTATACAGTATGTATGTTGAAAATGCGTATTCTAGAAAATACTGTATACGTATAAATTTTGGAGATGCATTTATCATGATTATTTGCTGTAGTAATATATTATACATGGATAAAATACTCACTTGGCTAAGGGATAGCCCTAACACATGTTTTACTAACATACACCATGTATGTTGTAATAGTGTATTCTAAGTGTTTGTGAAAATGATTGAATGAGTACCGAATTCTCATTCGTACTCGCCATGACTAGTTGTCATGGATTCATGATTGTTGTATTGGCGATACCCCTTTTGACGAAAGGATTTGCCCTAAATCACGCCACGGCCAATATACACCATATATGCTAAAATGTGTGGCCCAAGTGTTTGTGGAAATGACTGAATGAATATGGAACTTGGATTCCTACTTGCCATGACTATCCGTCGTGGGTGTACGCGTGTGATGATTAGGGCAACTCCCTAGGGAAAGGATTTGGCCTAATGCCTATGTGATCGACACATGTCATCTATGTTGATGCATGTTTGTTTAAGTGTTTCTTGAAATGTCTGAATGAGTAGTAGTTAGCAAATTGTAATGTATAAGGGTGTTGAGATATGATTCTCAACCTCTTTTAACTATGTGTATGATCTCCTTGGATTGTTGTGTGATTAGGAATTGAACATGTATAAACTCATGCTTGTGTTGTGATTCATAACATGCTCAACTGCTTTATGATTATAACTATGTAATGCATATGTTTAAATTTATATTTACGTTGTATGATCCGTCATGGGTGATAGGGGAGCGGAGCAACGAGTGCGTGCAACAGCCCTGACAGCCCTAAACGGATAATACCATACCTTGATTGTATGAGTTGAATCTTGATCCATTACTGCTTTATCTATCTGCAAGTTATTGTGTTTGGGGCTATGATTATAGTCCAGACAATCGGTACCAGAATTGAATTCGTGGCTGCGATTCATTTGCCACGTGAGATGTGTTCGACGAACCCGAGTCGTACTTCGGTTGGCGATAGTGGTTGGCTACGCGAAGTGCTTATGCGCTTCATGTCGTTCAACTTGTTGTGCGCTCGAGTTAGCCGAGCTTGTCAAGTAACCCGATCTGTCTTATGTATGTTCACCATGTTTGGTCGCTACTGCTTGAACCTAGGGTACCAAACTTACCAGTGAAATCCCTTTTAACCATGGTACCTCGATCCGCTAAGACTCATGAGCCGGGCATGGTGGTATGGGACACCGTGGTCGAGCTGTCGGCCTACGCTGGGGCCACGTGCCTCCCGTAGTGACCCAGTGAGCAACTAGACTCGTGAGCCGATTATGGTGGTATGGGACACTATATTCGAGCTGTCGATACTTACGGCGAGAGCCGAGTACGGTGAGACCTGTACTCGTCTTTGTGCCGACGGCGACGAGTCCTCTGTAGTATCTTCGAGTATACTCCAAGGTCTGTGATTGGCGATGAGTCTTTTACAGCAACTGGAGTATGAGTTGAGCCGAGTACAATGAGACCTGTATTCGAGCTGACGGCTAGTGATTGAGCCGAGTACGGTGAGACCTGTACTCGAGCTGACGGTCAGCAATTGAGCCGCATATAGTGAGATCTGTATCCGTGCTGACGGGTGACAAGCCCTTTGTGATGCCTTCGCTATGCCTCTCAAACCATAATATCGTATGAGATTAGCTAGGATTGACGACCCTAGAATGGATCATGTTTGGGAATGATACAAGGGAGGTACCTTAGTTTCCCAATACTGCTGTTTGAAATGGACTAATAAAAACTTGGTAATCATGAGCATCATCGCACCGCATGTGCTTTGTAGATGTGGCGCACTGAGGGAGTAAGCATTCGCGAACGTAAGATGATGTCGCTTGAGGGTGGTTTGGCAAGGGCATACAGCATCATGTCATTTCATTTTCGCACTTAAGAAGAGTAGTTAGAAATGTTTGATTTGTACTGCTTTATCATTACTGCTTGATTGAATTGATAACATGTTAACCTATGCTTTACTGTTCCACTGAGTTGATCACTCACTCCCACGTTACGGGACGGTGTTGTACACACCAACCAGATTTGTTGAGTTTCAGGTGGTGGCGATGCTTGTGAAGTAGAGCCGGACTACTTCTATGATGATAGGAGGAATTCTCCTATCTGTATCTCTCTGGCAGGTCAATGAAGACCTGATATTGTATTGACGGGGCTATAGTACATGGGATAGGAGGCATTACACTTCCTCACATTTGGTACATTTTAGAACTGCACTTGTATTTATTTAACCTGGTAATGTTATCACACTCTGGAGACTCATCATAAGTTATATATTTTATCTATCTATCACAGTCTTCCGCTTGCAAATTTAACTGTCTCTCGGAGTATGATATCTTTGTTTTGGCTTAATCTCACTCATGTTCAATGCACGAATACAGTCAACATTCAATCATCATTCATTTTGTTGCATAAGTGATGTTCTGGAACTCGGGAGTTGAGTTTATGCTCGACCCCCGATTTTTAGGGCGTTACATTCGGGGACCACTATGGGGTGTAGGGGTTGATATACACCGTATGATAGTCCTAATAATGATCTACGTATGAATACAACGGCCCGCCATTTGGATACACCGATTGATGGGTATGATCAAAAGTTTATTCGATGGTCTATCGGGGCTACGACTATACTCGTGATCTAACGGTCCGAAAGCCACAACTTGGGCAAAGACCGGACGTAGACAATTAACTTAACTTCTTGATTACTTTCAAGAATATTCGCACATCTCATGCACTAACCTCGCAAGTCCAAGTTGAGCGATTCGAGGCACGATCTCGGCTCGATGTCCTACGACGGACATCAAGCCCACTAAAACGAATGTCTTTCTATAGCCTCGGGTTTAGTGGCCCACTAATAAACGGTCTAAAGTTTATTCGGATAATCAGGGCATTTCTTAAATGAATTGGGTAGCGAGATTTCTTGTGCTCAATTATTTGGGTATGGATTAGATAAGTCCATAGTGTGACCTACTCACAATTAGCGAAAATGGCGATTCGGTAATAATCACTCTAAATCATTGGTTCATAGGCTAAACGAGTAGCCGAGTTGATTTGGTTTGCTAATCAAGATCTGACCCCTAGTTGTTTTAGCTTTAGTTAGGTTTTTATTTAGTTATGGTTGTCTTGATTAGTCAGTGATGGGTCGGCTAGATTTGAACCCTATATGAACAAATCGCGAGGCTAAACTCAATGTTTAAGTGATTGGTCGGATTCGTTGGTTCCCACAATTGATTAATCAGATTTGTGCAGTTCTTTACCGGTACTACCCGCGTATAGGCTCACTTCGAGCGTCAAGGGTTAGTAAGTGACAACGTAGTATAGTTATATCAAAAAAATTTAAGGATTTTTTAAAGTCTAAAATAGCAAAAATCTGGAACGTTACAGTGAATTTTTGTCGAAATCCACTCCAACCATTTAAATGGGGATATAATTTCAGGGCATGACCTCAAGAATGAGAGAAGAAGATGTCACAAGTGGACTACATCAGAGAAATCAACTTGGAAAGAAAAGGACACCGTTATCTCCATTTGAGGGCCATATAGGGCTCATATCAAACTAAAATCAATGCCTTATGAGATATTAGGATGCTGCGAATAAAATGAACGGATTGGATCTCCCATATAGTGGGTTCATCCTCATTTAATGAGACCCATTCTCTTTTTTGGAAGAAGGCTTTTTGACTTCCAAGACAAACAATCAAACAATCGTTCGTAAACTACATAAGCTAACAATGGGCATTTTGGTCAAAAAATATTCAAATACTACCCCATGGCCAAAGAAATAAGAGTTAGGGAATCGGGCCAAAACCTTGCAAAGGTTAGACCTGAGGGCCATTGTTAGATAAAAAAAACTCCACATGTGGGTCCCAACTTTGATGTGGACCGTCCATCAATTAGGGCCCACTTAATGGGGATTATATGTCTACATGGCCACATTGTGATGTGGGCCATCCATCATGTGGGGCCCACATTTGATGAGAGCTATGCATTACGTGAGCCCACCTTGATATTGACCATTCATCATGTAGTGTCCCACCTTCACCATGAACCGTTGATCATGTGGCCCCATCTTTGGTGTCAACTTTCTATTATGTTGGCCTACCTTCAATATCCCTTCTATCATGTGCATCCCACTTTTGATATGGATTGTCATCATACCGGGCCATTTTAATGCAAAATCCATCTTTCATTTGAATTGTGCATTATGTGAGCCCACCTTGATGTTGACCATTTTCATGTGGGGCCTCATTAGTGAATATGGGTAGCTCATCACATGGGCCCACTTGTCCCTAAGGGATCGTTTGGCTGGGCAGATTGAATGGTATTGAATGGAATTAGGGTGGATTGCACATGTTTTAAGGTAATGATGGCGGCGTCAGTGGATTGGTTCTAATCCCATGGTATTCAGAAATCCCATGGCAAAAAATGTAGCATGTTTGGGAAGCCTGCCTTATCTAGGGATGCCAAGGAGTTGTCCCGTTTGGTTGGGCATGGGATTGCATGCAATCCCATGTATTTCAAAGGCTGCCATGTTTGGGAAGCTTGGGTTTAGGTGGGGCAAGATTCATAACTAATAACCATTACTGTATGCCCCACAGCTCGTGGTATTGATGCTCTGTGGGGCCCATCGTGATGTAGTTGTCTCATCCACACCGTTCATCACGCCACTGGACTGATGTAAATATATATTCCATAAAATGAAGTAGCTCCATATCTCCAGTGGACCACACCGAAGTTATGTGCAGTGATAATCAAACCACCATTGAAAATATTCCATGGGCCACCGTTATATGGTTTGTTCCCATCCAAAAAATGCAGTGGGCCATACCTTAAAATCTGGTATATTCAATCATTAACACTCTCACGTATGACATGTCCACGTATCCAGTGGACCACACCATATGACAGTGGTGTGATGCAGAAATAGATGAGAGTAACCGAAGCGGTCGAAAATGTAAATGATCTCCACGGCTCATATGGCCGATATCATCATAAGTCATACACCATAAAGAGACTAAAAAGAACAAGTAATAATCCCCAAGTTACAATACCAATAATATCTAGAATTTAAAAATTACAATCAAGGCAAGAAAAATAACCAAGACAACAACCAGAAGTGCACAGAATCTCTCAACATGGCATGTGAAACCATGGCCTGGGTTGATTGGGTTGTCTGTCGAATAGACGAAGCCGAAGAATGGTGGATGTCCACCTCATCAGAGTATGCGGCAACCTGAACTGCAGGAGATTCTGTGCGAGGTCTTGACAATGCACAAGCCTTATTGAAATGACCATCCCAACATGCAATAGCTTCCTTCCAATTCTTGAAGGCTCGATGTCTCCCTCCGCTAAATCCCTCCACCTCCAATTTAGCATCATCCCATGTCAGATATATACTTGGCCGACGTCCCACCAAGACAACATAGTACTTCTCCTTTCCCATCTGCAATGACATGGAGGAAATTGGCACGAGATTCATGTTTTAGAATAGGATCGCGAAATAGAAAAAATGCATTATTGTCCTACTGAAAAAAAGAAGTATAGTACAACCTTTCTAAATTTAAAAAACTAAAGTTGTAAGTACGTACCTTTCCTCCAAATGAAGTGTGTGGTCCTATCCGTCTTAATGTGCACAATGCAAGCATGTGATTACATATATGAAAGATGTTAAATAACAAAAAATTGTCATCATTGCAAAAGCCATAATGGTATATACTACGCATATACCAGCATATAGCAATCCCAAAATATGAAGAAAAAATAAAATCACCATGTCTAACAAAGTTATTACATGCCTGGATAAGAAACAGAAAAATAGAATTATGGACCACACCCTGTCAGACAGATCCAACACCTCCATCACCAAAGTTATTATGGAGTGTTTTCTTCAACCACTCCACGTGGTGCTCAGGTCGAAGAGTGACAAAGAACGATGCTAGCTTCTCGTCCCTACTCAAGATCTGGCCAACTTTGATAAACTCTGAGTTGGTCAAGCCTTGCACCTCTTCTAGTACATCAAGTACTTTGCTAGTGCGATTCACCTCTTTGCCGAGGCCAAAATTGAGCATAGCCTCTGCAACGGTCTGGAGAGAGGTCCCGAGTACATCATAGGGATGAGGAGGGCGCGATCATTTGAAAAGGCCAAGCTATATGTCCTAGAGGGGGGGGGGGGGGGGGGTTGAATAAGATTGTGCCAAATTAAAATTTAACAGCAGAATTTAAGAACGATAGCCTTATAAAAATAAAGAACAATACTTTAAATAAATCAAAGAACTTGTAACATCTCGAAAAATCCCGTACAAAGACCCGAGTACCACCTCAGACAGAAATCACTCAGGATCAAATCCTTTAGAAATTAGACAAAGTTAACTAAGTGCTAAACTAGATTAGCTATGAAATCCGTTTAAATCACTTTAAATACGATCTGCAAGACCTAAAACTTGTAAAATCATTGACACTAGGTTACCCTAAAATCTAGGATCAAACTTATTACTCGACTGCTCTCGGGAGCACATTAAATCCCTCTATCAGATCTGGACCACACATCGAAAGTCCGAATAATGCGAGGTTATAGAATTAGGACCGCCTTGCTGGGCTTGACAATCATATCAGAAATCAAATCCAGATAGTATCCCACGACTATTCGCTTAAGCTCGGAGCGAGGAGTGTGAGAAAACCTGGTTTTCTTTAGAAATTAAATTAAATTTAAGTATTCTGAGACTTGATGTTTGCAAGCCAAATATAAGCAATCAGACCATCAAAATCTGACCCAAATATACCCTCGGATCAGGAAACATTTCCCATACATGTCTGTGTATTTGTAACCCTGATCGAGTTTCGGTGACCGTTGAATTGAAACTGGTCCGCCATGTGTGATATGAGAACTCGATTGGAATAAAAACTTAACTCGACCTAGATCCATAGTCTGTGAGCTTAAGTCCGACCTTTGGCTCAAGGGGGGCTCCAGAAGTGCTCCGTTGAGCTGAAACAGATCCACTTTGGACATAACCTAAGTATACCTTGACCCTGGGTCTATTTTGGTGATGTTTTAGGCTATATAAGGACCTTAAACACTCTCTCATTCAGCCCATACGAATTTGAGAAAACCCTAGGAGAGAGAAGAGAGAAAAGAGAGAGAAAGTGTGAGAGAAGTGGGAGAATCTCCCTGCTATTTTACCCTGCCACTCTACAAGCTTAACCACACCATTCTAATCGCTTTCCCGGCGATTCCGACTTCATTTCTAGGTAAGAAAACCCTAACCCTAATCTGATTTAGGGTTTCAATTGATTCAATTAGCGAAATAGCTAACACTACTTGTGCTTTAGGTCGTTATACTGTCGTGGATGGAAACGTAGCATTCCTACCAAATTTATTACGCTTCTATGGCGTAAGGTGCAGACTTTAAGTGTATAGGTTATGGTTTTCAAGGATTTTAATGTTGGTTAATAATTTATAACTGACAAGGGTACTATTTCACATGCAAAATGCGTCGTCTATTTTGTTATACGAGTTTACATGAAAGATGTAGGATATAGCCTAATCCATGCATATGTTGAAATGTTTGGAATTTGGATTTGTGCTTAACATGTTTATTTGTTGTAAATATATGCTTAGTACATGTGCAACAACTCCTTAGCGAAAGGACTTACCCTAAATCACTCCACGACAAAAAGGTGAAATATGTGTTAAAGTGTGTAGCCTAAGTGTTTGTGAAAATGTTTCAATAAACATGGAACCTGTATCCATGCAGGCGATGATCATCTGCCATGGGTACAAGCACATGATATACGGGGCAACTCCCTAATGGAAGGATTTGGTCTAGCTTATGTGTAATCATCATACGTCATGCATGATGAGGTATGTAGTCTATGTGTTTGTGAAAATGTCTGAATGTGCTAGAAATCACCTAGTACACCTTGTATGAGGATCGAGAGATAAATCTCGGTTACCTTAATAGTGTGAATGATTTCCTATATGTACGCTCTAATGTATGGTCTGTTTTCACTTATGGAATGATTGAGTGCAAAATCATGTTTATGTTGTATTTCATTATATGCTATGTGATTGTAAACTTCATGAATTATGAAATGCATTACTGTCTTGTTCGACTCACATGATAACTTGATGAGTGGATTGAGTTTGGGATTAAGAGTTAGTTCGGGCGATCGGTAACGGAATGGAATTCATGACTGAGATTCATTTGTCACGTGAGATGTGTTCGACGAACCCGAGTTGTACTTCGGTTGACAATAGTGGCTAGCCACATGAAGTGCTTATGCACTTCATATCGTTCAACTTGTTGTACACTCGAGCTAGCTAAGCTCGTCAAGTAACCCAATATGTCTTATGTATGTTCACTATATTTGGACACCTCTATTTGAACCTAAGGTACTAACCTTACCAGTGGAATCCCGTTAACCGTGGTACCTCGATCCGGTAAGACTCATGAGCCGGGCATGGTGGTATGGGACACTGTGGTCGAGCTGTTGGCCTACGCTGGGGCTACGAGCCTCCCCGTAGTGACCATTGAGCAACCAGACTAGTGAGCCGATTATGGTGGTATGGGACACTATATTCGAGCTGTCGGCCTACACTGATAAGGTGATGGGGGAGTGGTGCAACGATTCCGTGTAACAGCCCTGACAGCCCTTTGTAGTGACCTCGAGCGTACTCTGAGTCTATGTGGAGGCGACGACCCTTCCGTAGCGAGAAGAGTACAAAACTAGGCCTGTATTGATAAGGTGATGGGGGAGTGGTGCAACGATTCCGTGTAACAACCCTGGCAGCTCTTGCAGTGACCTAGAACCACACATCGTATGAGATTATCTAGGATTGACGACCCTATAATGGATCTTTGTTTGGGAATGATACAAGGAAGGTACCTTAGTTTTCCAATCCTGCTGTTTGAAAGGTATTAATAATAACTCGGTAATCATTTTCATCATCGCAATGCATGTGCCTGGAAGATGTGGAGCACTGAGGGATGAACGCATGCCGCGGACATAAGATGGTGCCATATGAGGGAGCATGGTGAGGGGCATGCATCACGACTGCACTTCATACTTGCATTAACAAGAGTACTTAGGATTGTTGATTGTACTGCTTTATCATTACTGCTTGACTGATTTGATAACATGTTAACCTATGCTTTATTGTTCCACTGAGTTAGCTACTCACTCCCACGTTACGGGATGGTGTTCTGGACACCCACTAGACTCTGTAGTAGATACAGGTACCGATGATTCACAGGAGGCTGAGCTTGATTATCATGATGATCAGGATGAGTTCTCCTACATGCAGTTCTCTGGAGGCAATGCATAGGCCATTCAGATGACGGGGCTACAGGGTGTACCATTATAGTTGTACCAATTTTGGCATTTTGATTTTTGAAATAAATACATATAAATGGTGACTCAGTAAGGTTTTCATACTCTGGATACTGATTGTGACATTTTTGATTTAATATACATCTTTTAGTCTTCTGCTTGCGTTTTATAACTTAATCTGGAGTATGAATTACTGTTTTGGTATAATCCCACTCATGATTAATGCACTAACACGGACAATATTCACTCATAAGCATTTATGTTGCATAAGTGATGTTTTGAAACTCGGGTGTTGAGTTGCTACTCGACCCCCGATTTTCAGGGCGTTACAGAACTGAAATGTAAAGCAATCTTAACTAAAGAGCTTAGTACTAATATTGTTCTAAGGACAACCTTTGCACCATAAAAATCAGGGGTTTATGGCAGGACAACCTTACTAGAACAAATTGAATATCAAAACTCAAACAGAAAGGAAATAGAGGAAATAGCAAGAAATAAATTCTAAACTATTACAACATTCCCCACTTTGCTTGAAATGTAAAGATTACAACATTCACATCCACATATACATTCCATAAATCTGAATAATTAAAGATATAGAAATTAAAAGAGCATTCAAATCACAAAACACACCGATATATAGTGGTTCGCCTGTGTGTTCACCAACTGTTAAACAACAGCCACACAGCTTGCTACTCCACTCCTAATATCCTCATGTAGGGGATATTAGCGTTCACTATCAAACAAGTATTTATAGGTTCACCTAAAACCTTCACAATTGTGTCTTTTTAACTCGGGCTTACACAATCCAAAAACCCACACTTTCTGAGTTTTCTGGCTCTCCTCAGATAACCAACACAATGAGATTTTTCTGGCGAATCTCGAACAAAATCAAAATAAAGGAATTTACAATAAATGTAATATACCTGGATTTCTCCTTTTGTAGCAGCCCGGTAGAACCAATCAGAGTAGAAGTTCGAATCAACGTTCAAGTCCAATACTCACTTAAGAAATGGTTCTAGGTTCTAATTGATTTTAAACTAAACCAAATTGGGCATAGTTCTATTTGATTTTGATTCCAATGAAGAAGGAATACAACAATTACTCTTTTCAGATAAGATTGGAATATAGGAATAAAATTAAACAAGAAAAGCTAACAAAAGAATATTAAATATGCACAGCGTAGCTAAAAAAAATGAACACAACTTATCTCAGAGTGGAGGCTTGAATTTATTAAATTAATCGATGTAAAACTCTGAAATTCGAGTTCAATTTATAGATGCAAAGATCGCGTCTATGACTGGTCTTAGGCACCCTTCGACTGGTCGTAGCTCCAACGGCATTTTGAAAATTTAAGCGTGATCTGAAAAATCAGTTCTACGACTGGTCGTAGGGACCCTTCGACTGGTCGTAGACCACCTACGACTGGTCAAAGCAGACCCAGGACTGGTCGTAGAAAACTAGATTTGGTTGCTAGAGTTTGAGTTGTAGTTCTAGGATTGGTCGAAGGACGAGTCGTGACCACCCTACGACAGGTCGAACAGTCTCCACGACTGGTCGAAGAATAACTAAAAAATTCCAAAAATCATCAACAACTTAGGTCTGGTTGTGAAATTTCTTGGATGGGTCGAACCAGGTTTAAGACTGGTCGAACAAGGTCCAGGACTAGTCTTAGAACAGACCAAATTTATGTAAAAAGATTTATCTTGATTTATATATCCAAAATGACCCACCCTAAGGTCAAACTAAGGTCTATCATACCTGGAACATGAAGTATGAACATTGAACTTCATTCTTTTAGATGATGGTTAAACTTTGAAGCTTGAGATCTTTACTTGATGTAGCTTGACCTTGAGATCTTCTACAGCTTGAATTTAAGCTTCAACTTGAGTAGTACTTGAGTCTTGAAATGCACTTGAGTCTTTGAACAAACACTCTTCTTATTGATGTAACTTTGAGCATTGATGCATATGGAAGAGGATAAAGAACATAACCTTGCATTTCTTGAAGTCGAGCACCGTACATGTCTTAAACCATTGTGATGTCGTCTTAAATCACATATAAATATCAACATACAAACATAAGACACACAGATAGAAGTTTTGGCACATAAGAGGTTTTGGCACCACAAAATTTGACAATCCAAGGAGCATGAGACCATAGCACTTACAATCTCCCCCTTTGTCAAATTAGTGATAAAACATACTTCAATAAGAGAAGCACAACAAGTATATTAACTAATCATGCACCAGTTGTCATTAAGCATTAAGTAGTACAAACTCGTTATATACTACTCCCCCTGAGTAGCAGCACATCTCACACATCCAAAAATACTCATATACATAAGCAACCTTTCATGTCCAAAAGCAATTAAACCACTCATATCCATAAGCAATCAAATCAAACCTTTTCCCCCTTTTTGTCACAATATGACAATGGAAGCAACAAAGTTAAGGATAATTGATGGATGAATAGATGAAGTAACTTGACAATATATAAGAAAGTAAACATTCATAATCCAATTACTTGAAAAACTAAAAAGTCATCAAACCAAATAAAGTGCACAATCCAACATAAGTATGAACGTTATTACATACCAAGAATGAAAACACTCAATCGGATCCTGAAGAAGGAGCAAGAATTGTAGGATCAAGATTACGCATTCCCTTGTTCAAGCGCCTAAGATATTTGTGCATATATTTAAACTAAAGATCATGAACAATATTTATATTCTCTACCTTTTCTTCTAAAGTATGAAGACGAGCATCAAAATCAGAAGACTCAAAATCAGGATCATTTCCAGAATCAGAATCAAGTTCATTGAAAATATCATCCATGTCCACATCGTCAGGAGGAAGATCACTAGCTTCTTCATCCCTAGCTTCAGCTCTACCAACATCCACTTGGCCACGAGCCAATTCCAATTTTATTTTGTTAAATCGAATTGTTAAAAATAAGATGATGGATGGGAGCTTCTCTAACAGGCATAACCACGAGCATGTGAGTAGCTAAAACAGTCAAGAGATATGCAAAAGGAATATCACTATGACCTGGATGGAGACAAGAATGAATAATGGAATGACAGATCAAGGAAGGAAGGTAAATTTTAGAACCAGAAATGACAGAGTGCAAAACATGAACCATAAAGGCAGTTAATTCAGTCTTATTACCAGAATGAGGATACAGGTTAGAAGTAAAAATCCTGTGAAGTACCCTGTATTTGGGTAACAAGTACTTTGCGAGGAGCGCATTCCCTCTATGAGTCCATTGCACATTCAAATTATACAAATTTCTGGTTAGCATACGCTTTTCAGATTTTAAGGGTTTCTCAGCTAAAGTATGAATATGAATACCTTCCTCATTAACAAGTATATCCATCAACCCTGCAATTAGATGACGGTCAATTTCAAATAGACCTTATCTAGTATCAATTTTAAAAGTTAAATCCTCGAAAGAGAATACTGAGATACATGCAAACATGGACTGTGCAATAGATTGGAATACAGGCCCACCCCAATGAAAAATATTATCCCATCCTACAGCTTGGAGTATAGGTAGAATACCAAAAGGAGCAATATGTTCAATACAAACAGACCGTTCAACAGTGACATTGCGCATACGCAAATCCCATACATCGGAGGGATCATCCTTAGGTGAACGAAGATGGCGCCTAGCAAGAGGAGCGGATTTAGAAGAAGATGGACCATAGGAAGTTTTCATTTTCCCTCTAACATCCATAATCAGAATGAAAATTAAAAGATCTAGTAGAGACAAAAGATGTGAAAATTGGGTTTGGCTAGATCAGATTTTTCAAGAAAAAGCTCCAAAATGTCAAGAAATCCCAAAACAGATTACTCCAAGAGTGAAAATGAAGTAATAGGAACTAGAATCTACAAAAGAAACACAAATGATGTACTAACCTTAAAGATCTAGGAAGGTGGGTATGACTAGTCGTGCCTCGGCTCGTTGGAGAGTGAAATGGAAATGAAGAAGATGAAGGTTTTCTCCAATTTTAAAAGATTCCAACGCGCTACACGATTGGTCGAGGACCATTCTTGACCAGTCGTACCACGACTGGTCGAGCACGTCCTCGACTGGTCGTGAAAACACAAAAACATGTATTTTCCATAAAAATTTGAAATTTAAACAAATAAATTATCAAATATATATATATATATATATATATATATATATATATACTATGTTACAAATATGCATGAACAATCAATTTAGAATGCATATTCTGATATCAAATTTTAATATATTAAAATTGCTTTTGTCAAGCAGTTTAGTGAAAATGTCAGCAAGTTGAGTCTCGGTCGGTATATATTCTAAGGATATTATTTTATCTTCCACTAATTCACCAATATAGTGACACCTAATGTCAATGTGCTTGGTACGTGAATGCTGGATTGGATTTTTTGATATATTTATAGCACTTGAATTATCACAATATAAAATCATTGATTCTTGTGCAATTTCATAATCACTTAACATACGTTTCATCCAAACAAGTTGAGTACCTGCATTTCCTGCTGTGATGTATTCAGCCTCAGTAGTTGAGAGCAATTTAGAACTTTGTTTCTTGCTAAACCAAGAAACTAAACAGTTTTCAATATAAAAACAACCACCACTGGTTGATTTTCTGTCATCAATATTTCCAGCCCAATCAACATCTGAGTACCTAACCAATTGAACACTAGTATCAAATGGATACCAGAGACCCATTTTAGCAGAACTTGCAACATATCGCATAATCCGCTTGACAGTAGAAAAATATGACTCTTTAGGATCAGACTGATATCTAGCGCAAATGCTAACACTTAAAGCAATATCAGGTCTACTAGCAGTTAAGTAAAGTAAACTACCAATCATACTACGATATAATTTAGGATCTATATTTTTACCTGTAGAGTCTTTTGAGAGTCTTAAAGTTGTACTCATAGGAGTATCAAAATTCTTACCATTCTCAAATCCAAACTTTTTGATTAAGTTTAGAGCATATTTTATTTAAGAAATAAAAATGCCATCTGATTGTTGTTTTACTTGCAACCCAAGGAAGTAATTTAATTCCCCAACCATGCTCATTTCAAACTTAGATTTCATCAAACCTGCAAACTCAACAGTCATATTAGTATGAGTTGATCCATAAATAATATCATCAACATAGATCTAAACCATTAAGATATCATCGTTATATTTCTTAACAAAAAGTGTCTTATCGACACTGCCCATTTGAAAATTATGACTTAGTAAAAATTTAGTCAAATTTTCATACCATGCTATAGGAGATTGTTTTAAACCATATAGAGCTTTTTTAAGACGATACACATGATCGGTAAACTTAGGGTCTTCAAACCCTGAAGGTTGTTCAACATATACTTCTTCATGTAGATCACCATTCAAAAAGACACTCTTTACATCCATTTGATAAATTTTAAATTTTCTAAAGCATGCAATAGATATAAAAAGTCTGATTGATTTAAGGCGAGCAACTGGAGCAAAGGTTTCATTGTAATCAATGCCTTCTATTTGAGTGTACCCTTGTACAACCAGTCTTGCCTTATTTCGAATTATATTCCCAAGTTCATCAGACTTATTTTTGAAAATCCACTTAGTTCCTATAATATGTTTATCTTTAGGTATAGGAACAAGATACCAAATATCATTTCGAACAAACTAATTAAGTTCTTCCTGCATAGCTACTATCCAGTTTTCATCAGAAGGAGCTTCTTTTACGTTTACCGGTTCAATCTGAGATGTAAAGTACATGTAATTACATATGTCTTCTAGTTGTCTACGAGTGCGTACACCAGTGAGAGGATTTCCAAGAATTTGAGCGGTTAGATGATCTTTAACAGTCCTTAATTCAGAAATGTTTTGACTTGATGAAGTATCGAATTTGTCAATTATGAGAACTTCATCATTATCTGAACTTGGGGCATGTGTATTCAAATGATCGTTTATAACCACGTTAATTGATTCTTGAATAACATCGATCCTCTTGTTCAAAACAAGATATGCGCGACTGTTTAAAGAGTATCCTAAAAAGATTCCTTCGTCACTCTTTATGTCAAACTTTCCCAGATTTTCACGGTCACGCAAAATATAGCACTTGCTACCAAAAACTCGAAAGTATTTGACAGTAGGCTTTTTATCGAACTACATTTCATAAGCGGTTTTATTATTAGATTTACAAATATAAAGCCGATCAATAACATAACAGGCAGTATTCACAGCTTCAACCTAAAGATTTTTAGGGAGCTTCATACTATTCAACATTACTGTTCCCATTTCTTGAAGCACTCTATTTTTCCTTTCAACAATTCCATTCTATTGAGGAGTTTTGGGTGTAGAGAATTCATGCGATATTCCCTGATCATTACAGAATTTCTCAAAACTGCTATTCTCAAACTCAAATCCATGATCACTACGGATCTTACAAACTTGAGAACATTTTTCAGTTTGGATCCTTTTGAGAATCCTTTTAACTTCATCAAGGGTTTTTGATTTATCCCTTAAGAAGGCTACCCAAGTGAATCTAGAAAAATCATCCATGATTACCAAGATATATTTTTTGCCATCTCCACTCTCCGTTCTAGTAGGTCCTATAAGATCTATATGGAGAAGCTCGAGTGGTCTTGATGTGGTATTGGAGTTCACTTTTTTGTGAGAGCTCCTTGTTTGCTTGCCATACTGACATTCACCACATATCTTGTCTATATTTTGTAATTTAGGTAGACCTCTTATTAGTTCTCCTTTGCTCAATCTGTATAAATTACAGTAGTGTACATGTCCAAGGTGTTTATGCCATAATTCAGTTTCATTGGTATGGACAATGTAGCACGATTGATTAGATGAGCTACCATCGCTTACAATATAGCAGTTTTCAGAAGTCCTACGACCAGTTAATATTACAGAACCCTTTTTGTTCAAGATTTCACAACCTTTATTAGAAAATTTCACGCTGTGATTGTTATCGCATATTTGAGATATGCTTAATAGGTTGTGTTTTAGCCCCTCAACATATAAAACATTATTAAATAAGGGAAGGTTATAGAGTTGAACCATACCTTGGCCAATAATCTTGCAGTTGCTACCATCACCAAATGTGACTGACCCATCAGTCATGTCTTTAAGATCGGTGAATAAAACTTTGTCGCCTGTCATATGCCTTGAGCATCCACTGTCTAGGTACCACTTCGAATGGCTTGTAGCTTTAAAAGCATTGTAGGCAACCAAGCAAGTAACTTTAGGAACCCATTTCATTACTATTATGGGTTTAAGAGTATAGTTGGTCTTCTTGTATTTGTAATTTTTGTATGAGTGACCCACTGAGTTAGATTTTAAGAGCTCCTTAAGCAAATCAACTATTTTTTTAGCTAAAGGATTTTGGTTTTGAGTTTTATAGTTGACATAATTGCTTTTAGGTTTTTGAAAAGTTTTAGCATTTTTAGAAACACTCTGATTAATACTTTTCCCTTTTGAGTTAGAGGCTTCTCCTCTCACAAACTTAGGAGGAGTATTCTTCTGTTTAGAAGGTACATTTTTTCATAGCCCAATCTGGATTTGTCGCCACATTTTCTAGATCTGGATAAAAGTTTTTCAAACTTCGGATCTCCTTGGGCATACCTCCATGTATCCTTTGAACTCAAAAGTGAAGAGTTTTCAATCTTAAGTTTGTCATTTTCAGATTTAAGATTTTCAATCAGGGAGGTTTTAAATTCTAAATCACCTTTAGTCTTTTCAAAATAATCTGAAATATGGGATTTTTCTAAAACAATAGACTCAAAATTTTCTTTAAATTTTAAAAACTTTTCTTTTTGAAGTTTTAGTTTTACGACAATTTTACAACTTTCCTTGTATAGGGCATTGTAAGTATCTTGAAGATTTTCTTCATTTTCATGATTACTATTCAGATTTTCTTCACTAGTTAAATCATCATGATCTGAAAAAGTGAACTTGGCAAGAGTCATAAGGGCCTTAACTTCATTGCCCGACTCGTTTTCAGAATCTTCTGATTCAGAAGAGGCTTCAGTGCCAGAAGATTCATCCCAAGTAGCCAACATACCTTTCTTTTTTAGGTTTGTCTCTTTTAGGACATTTGTTTGCTAAATGCCCATATTCTTGGCAGTTGCAACATTGACTATCTTTTAAAGATTTTCAAGATTTAGATTTTGGTTTAGAACGTTTCTTATCATTTAATTTTTGAAAATCAACTCTCTTTTTTACTTTTGAAGATCTTGTAAAACTTTTTAGCAAGAAGGGCCATATCATCTTCAGAATTTTCTAAATCAGAATCTTGAGAAATACATTTTAAAGATTTAAGTGCAATAGATTTACCTTTAGAAGCTTTAAAATTTAATTCATAGGTTTGTAAAGACCTAACCAACTCTTTTACCTTCATATTGTCCGTATCACGAAGTTCCTGGATCGCAGTTACCTTAGAGTTGAACCGTTCAGGTAGTGAGCGTAGTATCTTTGCACATACTTTACTTTCTGGGATTTTATCGCCAAGACCTCACATAGAGTTTACAATGTCATTTAATCTAGTGTAGAAGTCCATAAACATTTCATTTTCCTCCATATGAATTTCTTCAAATTTGGTTGTGAGGTGTTGGACTTTAGATTTTTTGATAATTGAAGTACCCTCGTGTGTCATTTCTAATATATCCCAAGCTTGCTTTGCAATATCACAGGATATGATTCTTTTGAACTCATTTGGTGATAGTGCCCAAGTGATTGCATTTAGTGCTTTTGCATTGGCACTACTCTCACTTTTCTGAAGAGTGGTCCATGAGAAAAATGGTGTAACTCTCATTGTTTTTGAACCATCGATACCAGTCACTTCAATGGTAGGTGGGTTCCATTCAGTCACCGTGGCAAGCCACACGTTCTCATCCATTGATTTGAGGAAAATCCTCATCCTGGCTTTCCAATAAGCATAGTTGGAGCCATCAAAGGGTGGAGGCCTAGTGACTGAAAGGCTATCAAAATTTGACATCTTATATATAGCTCAGATCGTTAGCTCAGGAAATGAATCCAAGAATAAAGAATTAAAAAATGAGCTATTAGGCTTTGATACCACTTGAAAAGGCCAAGCTATATGTCTTTGGGGGGGGGTAAATAGGACTGTTCCAAATTAAAATTTAACGGTGGAATTAAAGAACAATAGCCTTATAAAAATAAAGAACAGTACTATAAATAAATCAAAGAACTGAAATGTAAAGCAATCTTAACTAAAGAGCTTGATACTAATATTGTATTAAGGACAACATTTGCACCATAAAAATCAAGGGTTTATGGCAGGACAACCTTACTAGAACAAATTGAATATCAAAACTCAAACAGAAAGGAGATAAATGAAATAGCCAGAAATAAATTCTCAACTATTACAACATTCCCCACTTTGTTTGAAATGTAAAGATTACAACATTCACATCCACATATACATTCCACAAATCTGAATGATTAAAGATATATAAATTAAAAGAGCATTTAAATCACAAAACACACCGATATATAGTGGTTTGCCTGTGTGTTCACTAACTGTTAAACAACAGCCACACAAGTTGCTACTCCACTCCTAATATCCTCACATAGGGGATATTAGCGTTCACTATCAAACAGGTTTTTACAGGTTCACCTAAAACCTTCACAATTGTGTCTTTTTAACTTAGGCTTACACAATCCAAAAACCTAGACTTTCTGAGTTTTTTGGCTCTCCTCACATAACCAACACAATGAGATTTTTCTGGCGAATCACAAACAAAACCAAAATAAAGAAATTTACAATAAATGTAAAATACCTGGATTTCTCCTTTTGTAGCAGCCTGGTAGAACCAATCAGAGTAGAAGTTCGAATCAACGTTCAAGTCCAATACTCACTTAAGGAATGGTTCTAGGTTCTAATTAACTTTAAATTAAACCAAATTGGACGCAACTCTATTTGATTTTGATTCTAATGAAGAAGGAATACAACAATTCCTCTTTTCAAATAAGATTGGAATATAGGAATAAAATCAAATAAGAAAAGCTAACAAAAGAATATTAAATATGCACAGCGTAGCTTAAAAAAATGAACACAACTTACTCAGAGTGGAGGGTTGAATTTCTCAAATTAATCGATGTAAAACTCTGAAATTCGTGTTCAATTTATAGATGTAAAGATCGTGTGTACGACTGGTCTTAGGCACCCTTCGACTAGTCGTAGCTCCAATGGCATTTTGAAAATTTAAGCGCGATTTGAAAAACCAGTTCTATGACTAGTCGTAGGGACCCTTCGACTGGTCGTAGACCACCTACGACTGGTTGAAGCAGACCCAAGATTGGTCGTAAAAAACCAGATTTAGTTGCTGGAATTTGAGTCGTAGTTCTAGGACTGGTCGAAGGACGAGTCGTGACCACCCTACGACTGGTCGAACAGTCTCCATGACTGGTCGAAGAATAACAAAAAAATTTCAAAAATCTTCAACAACTTAAGACTAGTTGTGGAATTTCTTGAACTGGTCGAACCAGGTCTATAACTGGTTGAACAAGGTTCAGGACTAGTCTTAGAACAGACCAAATTCATGTAAAAAGATTTATCTTGATTTATGTATCCAAAATGACCTACCCTAAGGTCAAACTAAGGTCTATCATACCTGAACATGAAATATGAACATTGAACTTCATTCTTTCAGATGATGGTTAAACTTTGAAGCTTGAGATCTTTACTTAATGTAGCTTGACATTGAGATCTTCTACAGCTTGAATTTAAGCTTCAATTTGAGTGGTACTTGAGTCTTGAAATGTACTTGAGTCTTTGAACAAACACTCTTCTTATTGATGTAGCTTTGAGCATTGATGCATACGGAAGAGGACAAAGAACATAAACTTGCATTTCTTGAAGTCGAGCACCGTACATGTCTTGAACCATTTTGATGTCGTCTTGAATCACATATAAATATCAACATACAAACACAAGACACATAGATAGAAGTTTTGGCACACAAGAGGTTTTGGCACCACAAAATTTGACAATCCAAGGAGCATGAGACCATAGCACTTACATCGTTTCCTTGTGTGGTCTCACCTCGGCTACCATCGGAATCAGGAGTGCCAGTAGGAGTGCTACGAGAGCCACGATGTCCCATCGAAGGACTATCCAGCGAAAATGGAATGGTCCCTGTGGAGTCTGTTACATGATCCTCTGAGAGGTCAATCGTATCGTCGATATCATCATCGAGCTCTCTCCATGCATCATTGAGATCTCGTTGAAGATGAGAAGATGCTGATGCAGCCATACTCCTACTGACTTGCACATAACGTCTTATGGCCTGGTCAGATCCGACGATAACTGCAAGGTCATCCATTCTATTGATGTGTTTCCTGCGGAGTCTTTCAGCACGTGGGTGAGACTGCAGCCGTATAAGACATTTGTAAGTCAGTAAGTAGTAGATATTTATGTAAGATAGAAATTTCAAATTTTCTAAATCTTGCCCTAAGATATTCCTACCAGACTTCATCAGGAGCCGTGACCACCATCCGCTCATTGTCCCATCCAAACCTGCTGGCCGCCAACATGTCCTTCACTAGATTATACTCTTTCTTGTAATACCTCAGCCGGTTCGACACGTTCTGCCACTTGACGACTATGTCAGTATGCTTCGTCACTTCTTCGGCAGTAATTTGGTACGTCTCCCACTTGAAACCATTATCAGCTTTACGTCCCAGTGCAACTTGTTCGAGAAATGTGTTGAAAAGAACCTGATCCATAGCAATAGTCCATTTGATTTTCGGGACTTGGGATAGAGGCTCGGATAAGGATTTCACCATCTTCCTGCGTGGAGAACATCGAGTGGGCACCACTAGTGTTTTATCCGGTGATTGCGTTGGTGTCGATGTATCATTGCACAAGGAGTCTGTCATTCCACCTGAATATCAAGTATGTATGATGTTTTGCAAATGTTAACCATAATCGTAAAAATGGCAATGATTAGAAAAGAATGATTATTCAGAAATTCACTGGTCATTAGTTATGATGAATTAACCCAGTTAGATTTTGGATGACCATAATTCCATTGTCTGGTACTTAGTATTTCTTGAAACTAAATATCAGCAACCAAGTAATGGAAATTAAACATATAAAATCGACTATCTACTCATACTATTCTGTTGTACATCTGCCCACATTCTGGTTGCAATATCATCGCGCACATGAATCCAAACATCTTTTTCACGCTGAGTTACTCGCAGCAACCATTATCGCTCGTCATGCATTAATATCTCGTGAGGTGTTGGGTTACCCTCCCCATCGGCAATAGATATACCAGCGTATTCACGGTCCTAAGGAAACTCATTTCCGGTACGTATGAAATTGTGTAGGACACAACAGGCTATCACAATCTTAATTTATATGTGAAATTCATACTGCATAATGCTCTTCAAGATGAGAAATCTGCCTTTCAAAACACTGAAACAACGCTCGATTGCATTGTGCAATTGTGCATATCAATAATTAAACAGCTCGTTCATGTTGGCAGGCGCACTCCTGGTTCGATATTCCTGTAAATGGTATCGAACGCCCCGGAATGTAGCCATAAAATCGGATGAATGAGCGTATCTAGCGTCGACAATATAATATTTTTCTATACATTGGAATTAATGTTCTATTAAGTGGAAAACCAGAAGAATTCATAATTATGAAATAGATTGAAAATCTTTGAACAGATAACCAGTATCGCGTGGGATAAGCAAGGGATCATCTGATCGGGTCAATGCGTTGTGTAGCACCCTTGCATCCGAAGCAGAACCCTCCCAACCGGCCAATACATATGTAAAATTCATATCAAATGAACATGCTGCCAGTACGTTCTGGGAGAGGACCCCTTTCCGATTGCGGAAGCTCACATGCGCTAGAATGTGTGTACCATCAATTGCACCAATGCAATCCTAAATGTGAGAAATCAAATGTCATTTAGGCGGAAGGTGTGAATGGAGGGAAGTGAAAATAACATATATAAAAAACCAACCCAATGGAAATAATACCTGAAAATAAGCAGACCAATTTACATTTGTTTGGATCTCAGAGGGCGTATATGATCCGGCCTGTTTAACGAAATTGGGGTACATTGATACAAGTGCATTTAGTAAACAGTGAAAGTGACGATTCACAGTTTCACTCGATCGAATGAATTTGCGACCTATGACCCGATTCCAAACATTGTGCCCCAACGTATGTAGGAAAATAACTACTTATTTTTTAAGACTAACACTACGAGTATCACGCAGCTGTGTCTTCTCGCTTAGCTTCGTACGTAGTTCAAAAAATGTCTCTCGATTCATCCTGAGTTGATCGACATAATCCCCGTTGCTGGCCCGAATGATAGAGTTGATGAACCTTGCTCACTCATCATCCCCATGATGGGCCAGTTGTTTGAACATGTATACGCAATAGTATTCCCCAACAACTGCTATACAAGCTGCCATTGCGTGAATAATAATAGACCTCTCCATCTCTTCCTCATCTTTATTTTCCATCGCCAACTAATAACCTGCACTCTCAGGTGCAGATGTCTTTTAAATATATATCATAAATCATTGGTTTACACTACATTAGAATTCCATGTCCTCTTTTAGAAAAGTGATAACAGTGTGTACATATATATATATATATATATATATATATATATATATATATATATATATATATATATATATTAACAAATAAGAAACAGAAAAATAAAGCAAAGGAAATAAAATAAAGTTAAAACTAAAACCCAAAACCAAAACCAAAACAGAAAGACCTAGCTCAGCTATACAACTCGAAACAGGGACAAAATCCCAAAACAGACCGATGCTAGCAGGGTAAGGCTTGAGAGTCCTAGGCTGGGAGGTAAGATGATCGGTCCATAACACCTCAAGATATCAGAGCCTGCACTATGGAAGGGGGAGGAGGAATTCTGGAAGGTTCGGCTGTTACACTCTCCCAATCTCCCAGAAGACAGCCATGTGAGCAGGCGCTAGGAGGATTTAGAGATAGCAATGTACTTGCCACATAGGGCAATGTACAGCAAGCCTAAAACTTATATATTCACATTGGCCCACGCCTAAGTTTTTGAATGGCTTGAGTTTTGGTGTGTCACACATGGTGACCATGCCTCCCTAATGTCACCCATTGTTTCCTTTGGTGTGAACTAGGAGTGCAGCTTGGGCTGGGTGTTGCAATGTATGCAATCAATACATCTAATTTAAACATCATGCGTGAAGAATTCAACACAAACTGTGCATTAGATTACTACTGAGGGAACACAATCTAAGAAATATAGTGAGATCAGCATCTTCAAAACCTCTTGTTGATGAGTTTCAATTAACTCCAACTGTCGCTCCAAGTTAGTCTGTGTCTCAACCACTTTAGCCACCTCACTCTGTACAATATTTGCCATTAAAATTAGAGATTGAGACTAAATGAAAGGAATATCCCAAATAATCAAGTATTAGAATTGTTTCACAATCAAACATTTTGCAAATCATAGTTCATTACTTGTTATCATCATCCACTAAAACAAAGGTTTCCCCCATTAAGATTCCAAGAGCAAAAGAAACAGTGTAAAACATCAAATCAAGCCACATGCAAGTGTTCCTATCGAATCACATTGCAATGCCACTCCCAATAGAAAGTAGCCAGTAAGATTTAAGTTCAAGCCTAAATAAACCTCATGTGGCATTTCTTTCTATTTAGGTTTTAGGTGCATGAGAACAGACATTATACCACGTGATGATAGGTAGAAAAATAGAAACAACAATCAAATTTGCTGTAAGCCCTTCTAAGTGTACTCCCACACCCTATTTGGTGTACATGTACATATACAACATATGTAAATCTACAGTCTTGTCATCAAGTGGGACACCATGGATGTATACTCAATGCTCAAATCCAGCAGTTGGGATTATCCAACGGGCCAGCTTTCACACCATCTACCACCAGGATGTTGTGGTGGGGACCAACCAAGGTATTAAAAAGCAGTTATGTATTAGAGATCAAAATCTCTAATACATTATTTGTGTTAATAAAATGAGATGAAATCATTTTTAGGTGTCTACCAAATAGGACCTGAAGAATTTATCAGTTTGAGTTACCTGCTATTTCTATTCCAGACCAAATGAATTTCACTGAGAACAATTTCATCTTTCACATGGATTAAGAAAATTGAAAGATCACCTGATTCTCATTGAAATGCAGGAAATTCATTGATCTGCCCACATTTCTAATGCATCCAAATATGCATGATCACTTCTAACAATATGCATAATCACATAATTACCAAATTTGCCAAATTCTGGAAAAGAAAATGCTCAAGAATTATAATACTTATACAGAAAGTGATTTCATCACATGAATATGATGAGTCCAACAAAAACAGAGTGGTTGTACTCATATTCCATAATTGAACACAAAATGCCTAACCTGCTCAAGAATGGAGATCAGCTCCATGACAAAAACATTAGATTTGCATGAGAGTGCTATAAGATCTAGGTCTTGTTCTGCTTGCTCCATCTCTAATTAAAACAATTGACAGCTACCAATTGAATGGTCAGGACTGCTCAATCAGTGTGATTATTGAGCCATGCTCTATCCATAGTGTGCCCCACAATCCGGATGGCCTACACTGTTGTAAATCATGCACGCACGCACAGACAGAGACACAACACCATCTCAAATATGGTGAACAACCATGGGAATCTTGTCCCTGTTTTGATACGGAGTGGAGTTTTGATAAGGATACACACTTTGTTGCATAGTGACCCTATTCTAAATATAGGATTTATTCTAAATATAGGATTAGATACATAAAGAGTCTATGATTTAGCAAACTTCGACTAATCTTTGTGTATGACCTATTAAAAGAGTTACCAATGGTCCACATTCAACAGTACATGTGAAAGGAAGATTTACCGTTTTGACCTTACATCTAGCTTGCACTACTATGGATTGCAAATTTTAAAATACATATGGATCAGATGTTCCAAGCTATTTGCCTTAAAAAATGGTTACCAATCAAACCTTAGATGGGGTTAATTGAGAAAAGGGATGTGATTTTCAAACGTAAGACAACCATGATAGGGCCCAATAAATGGATGCACCTAATTAATACATCACACTGTCACCTGTAAGGAGAGATACACATATATGTCAAGATTCCATATGATTTACCAATCTTAGGGGTTACTAAACTTTGTGTGTATAACCCATCACCTCTAAGTTCCATACATGTGACAAGACTTAACAGTCTTAGACAACTTCCAAACTTTATACATATGGCCTATTAAGAGAGTTGCCAACGATCCATGTTGAGTAATGCATATAGAAAGGAGATTCCATTTGCAAAGCCCATCCAGCTAGCCCTAGCTTAGATGGTATCTGGTTCAAAATATGCATGGAGAAGATGATCCTAGCCTTTTGATGGGCCTCAAGAAACAAAAATACTAGCAACATTGAAGAAAAAAGTACAAGAGGCTATCCTTCAACACAATGTATAGGAATGACCCACACATGATCTTGCCTATTCAGGCCTTAGCGAAAATATCCATGATGCTATTACCTTCCCTGGTAACTTGATTGAAAGAAAGATAAGCCAGATGGAGGAAGCCTTTAACTGGTTGATGACAAAAGCTTCTTTCAGAGTAAGTAGGTTGCAGATTACAACTCAACATTTCATTACCATTTCATTACCAAAAGTATAAGAGAGGATGGTATCCATCAAAACGGAGGGTGAAAATATCATAGCCTATTCAAGGTGAAAAACCAAAGATTTCATAACTGGCATTCAAGTAAAACCAATACTAGTAAATCCATCTGAGATCACTGGTAACAAAAAGAAAAAGGCAGAATTTCAAGTCCAATGGATAGACACATTCATCTACCAAATAACTCTCCAAGGAAGTAAAGAGAAATATACGGAAAACAATCCAAGCAAATTTTGAGAAATTATATGACATTCTGAGAAACAGTAAAGCAAAATAGATGATAGTAGCCATACCAGAGATCTTTCTCACTCCAAGAGATGAGATCAATGACCTTCAAGTCAATGAAACCATGCTACGAGTAACCAATAGATTTCCACAAAAAACTTATAGCATTAGGTATATAAAGTCAGTATATTTGAAATATAAAGAAGGAATCCAACTACACATATCTATTTGGAATCCAAAGGATACACCAAACCAACAAAATAGATAAAGTAACCATACCAGAGATCCATAGAGAACAAAAAACCAACAATTTCATCTACAAACCTGAATTTTAACTGGTATGGTCCACCAGAATTTTGATAGCATGATTCATTAACCAAAAAACAATGGACCCTACCACAACCTAAGTGGTATAGGTTGAAGTCAATTTGGACCCAGCAAGAAATTGGTTTGGGTTCAAGTCCAAGGCAGCTGCCCATCAAAACTATGAGCCATTTTAAAATTGGCTCATCTTACAGTGCAATCAGATCATGGTCATCCATTTAAATGGAATCAATTTGTTGTAACCATCTATTTTACATGAGCAATGAATTTTTTTAAAATCATTGTAAACCAAGGTATTAATTTGAAATCATAAGAAATATTTAAAGAATAAACATATTTCATTTCTCCTTTGATCTTGGTTGTCCATTTGTTATGGATCCAAGATCCTTAAAATCTCCTTGGTGGCATGATTTTTGCCCCATAACTTGAAATGTGAAAACTAAAATACACTCAAATGTTACCTCATTGGGATAAATTGAAAAACTAAATACCAGCATGATTTCAAAAATTAAAAAACACAAAAGAAAAAACGGAAAAAACCTCTGTAGTCCAAAAACATTTTTTTGTAAATGGTGGATACTTCTTGACAGGCTGTAGATAGTAACCATCATCCAGGCTACAGATGCAACAAGAAGAAAGAGCAGAATTTACAGTCCAATGAATCGACATATGCCATGTAACCGAATTAACTCTCGTAGAAGTAAACAGATTTCATGAATAACAATACACAGAAAACCCATATATCAATCCACAAATTTATTCAGATAACCCAAAACCCCCAAGATCATGATATTGCATAGATTGTAAGAAACAAATTCCAAAGCCCACAAATATGCTAAACCCTAATGCAAAATATCAGAAAACCGAAACGACATACTCCTACAGAAAGATTGAAGCATATGGAGAGAAAATAAAACAATATATATGAAGTGTGATACAGAAATCCAACATGCACACCTATTTCACAAAAACTAGAAGCCATGGCATCCAACCAGACATCACAAATGCATCTCGAAGGGCCATGGCCCAGTGATAACAAGGGTACATCACGGGCATGAAAAACCCCCACTTGGCCTCTCAGAAACCACAAAAATATATGTATACAGAACATGCAGGAAGGCTCAATAGTACACTAGGGCGTTTCATGCCAGAAGCGAGGAAGAAAACCTACCTCAGCCCTCAGACCGTTCGTCAGCTAGCGATGGCAGCGACCAGTGGATGAATATGGTCATCGTGACATGAAGGCAGCCTACTTATAACAGGATTTCGTGCTAAAACCCTCCTCCCGCTATGACTCCTGCCAGCAAGTAACCATCTCCAATCTTATCCCAGCAGTCTGTACGATGGACTGGGGACGAGTGTGGGATGGGCTCGAGATGAGATCGGCAACAGCGAGAAAATCCGAGCGGGATTTGGGAATCCATCGTCTATCCTCTCAAATCTAGTGACATACCAGATCCAAATAAATCCGTCGCCGCCCAAACAGGCTGGCATACGGACACCGCTGGATTTGACAATCCAATCCCGTGTAATCCCTCGTAATACTCCCAAATATGCCCGTCCAAACGGCCCCTAAATTAGTGCAAAAATGTCTACCTACTATAACAAGATAAACTCTTAAAAAAGTAAAGTTTCCATCCCAAAAGAATTAGAGGTAAAACCTCTTATGCCTAATATAAATAAATGTAATATAGATTATTACAAAACAATCAATTAAAAATAAAAAAAAAAAAAAAAGACTTAAGTGATGTTTGGTAAACTGAAAAATAAAGTTCGAAATTAATTTAAATGCTAAAAACTTAAAGTGCTGAATTTTAATAATTTCAAGCACTGAAAAATCTTTTTAATAATTTATTTAGAAAAAAAGTTTTAATATTTGAAATTAAGTATTTTTGTTTGCATAAAAAATTGTTTGATAAACACAAACCATAAATTTATGGAAGTTGGCAATTTATCATTTTTGCCCCTGTTATCTTAATTTCTATAAATGTGTAAGGAAGTTTTTAATTGTAGGCATTCAATCACCATTGTTTTCCTGTGGTGTGGTCCACTTGAGATTTGGATTTACTTCATTTTTAGGACCATGCCCTAGAATGATCCAGAAAAAATTGATGGACAGCTTGGATATACAACACATACATCGAGGTGGGGCCACATCCTGGTGAGCCCCACGGCCAGAACAATACGTAGTGTTGGTCGATAACACCTAGACACCCCAGCGTAGAACCACACCTAAATCTGTGTTAGACGTAGGAAAGTTCTGTGGGATCCACCATGATGTATGTATTATATCCACACCATCCGTTCATTTTGTCAAATCATTTTAAGGCATGAGGCCAAAAATGAGGTAGTGGACCACACCACAGGAAAAAAAAAGAACCCACTGAGAAGTTTTTAATGGTGAGTGTTTAATCACCACTGATTCCTATAGTATAGTCCACCCGAGATTTGGACCATGCTGTAAATGATATGGAAAAATAGATGGATGGCTTGGATATACAACACATACATCGAGGTGCGGCCCACGGTTAGGAAAAACACAGACTAACTAACGTGTTACCTGTAGCTAAGGGTGTCAATGGGCTGGGCTCCGGCCTGAAATATCAGAATTTTGAATAGGCCATCTCGAAACAGTTCAAAACCTGGGCCGAGACCTACCAGGCCCGACCCACAGCCCTACCTGTAGCAGCTCATCTCCTCATGTTACTCATACAGTCATGCTGCGTATCGTTGAACACGGCACCCACCAACCATGCTGACAGGGCAAAGTTCTATAGCCCCACCATGAAGTATGTATTATATCGATACCGTTCACTCATTTTTTTCAGGTTAGTCTAGGGCATGTACCAAAAAACTAGGCAGATCCAAAGCTAAAGTGGACCACACCACAGAAAACATTGGAGATTGAACGCCTACCGTTGAAAACTTTTTGGGCCACGGAAGTTTTGGTCAAACTGATATTTTTGTTTTCGCTTTATCCAGGTCTGCTTGACCTTATGAACAGATTTGATGGTAAATAAATATCACGGTGGACCGTAGAAAGGTTTCAACAGTGGGCGTCATTACCCCCACATGTTTCTATGGTGTGGTCCACTTGAGCCTGGGTCTGCCTATTTTTATGGACCGTGATCTAAAATAATATGACAAAATAGATGGACGGTATGGATATAACATATACATGATGGGATAGATGGACGGATAGATGGACGGTATGGATATAACATATACATGATGGGGCCAAAGAAGTTTGTGACGTCAACATGTCATTCCTGTTGGCTCTTTCAAAGGTTGCACATAAAAGGGTAAAGTTATCAAATTTAACATTAAGTTTAAGTTAAGGAGGAAAAGTATAAAAAATTATTGTTTTTCAGTGAAACTTGGAACTAAGCACTTTAATTTTTGGATTTACCAAACCCACCTAATTAAAGAAAATCATCGAAAATACCTCAGTCCATAAAAGTGGTGAAAATAAGTTTGATCGAACAGGCACATATTTTATTCTAAATAAGCTAATAACTTTTATTAGTAGATAAGCCAAATGACACAAAGGGCTCATTTGGGAACTTGTATATAAAATGCATTAGAATTCAAATTACAATTACAATGGAATCAAGGTGATTCTAAATCCGGTTGCTAGCTTGTAATTTGAATGCATTGGAATTCAAACCTTCCATTTGGGAGTTTGTATTTGAAATGCATTGGAATTCTTTAATATATTCAATGAACTTAAATGTAATTAACCAAATTAGCTTTGATATCAATGATCCAGGCTTGCGAACGACGCTGATGCACTGAGCAAGAATTTTAATGTTTTTGTGATTCCTAGTGGGAGGATTTTGTTTGAAGGTAGCTGTCGGATAAAGTGGTTGAAGAGAAATTACAACTATGGGGTGAGATAGACTATAAGGATATACATGGGCAAAAAGTAGAGGTTTAGCTTGGCTGGAATCTAAATGCTGCAATTAATTGAAAAGTAAATGTTACGATTGCTCTAACTAGAACTGGGAAAAAAAAAAACTCCTCTTAGGGGGAGGTTGCCCGCGGGATTGATTAGACTAAGATTGACTAGAGTGTGCATGTTGAGGCACTGGCTAGCTCCTGTTATGAGAAGGGAAATGGACAAGTAATTAGCCCTCTATCAGGACCTGTCATTGACTCCAGTTGAGGGAGTATGCTAAAGTTTGAATTGTTGTGACTAAGAGGTATTAAAAGTCAACCCGATTCCCATTAGGAGGAGTGGGTTGGAACTGGTTGATAGTTGGGTCAGAAAGACCCATGTGGGTGTTGGGTTGATGTGCACTATGGATAGATGGTACATCCCCAACATGAAGAAAGCGAGCCATAATATCCCCTAGCCTACTTACGTTGAGGAAGAGATGAGCTACTTAAGAAGTGGTTGCAGGTTGAATATCTCCTTGGACTGACATGGTTGTATGTGCATGAGTTTGAGTATATGTGTTGATCAAGCCTAAATATTCTCTCAATTACATTAGTTTCCATACATTCAAGTGTTAAATTGAGCTAATAAGATATTTTTTCTACATACGATTTGATTTTGGAACCAAAAAAGAATGTTTTCGAAACGTCAAATTAAAGCCCAAAAGTGATTAAGAGTAGAGCACTTGAAGATTTGAGAGCTTAAGGCATGAAGATCAAGCATATTCGAGCATGTGGACTGAAGGAAATCAAGAAAAAGTCAAACGATACTTGAAAACAAGTGAAGAAACCAAGAAAAATGAGTCATGAAAATTCAAAGTTAGAAAAATCAAATCCTGATTACAGAAACAACCATTCGATTCCATCGAGGGCAATTTCGATGCCATCGAAAACAACTTCGATCTCATCGAAGATAGCTTCGATGGGACCAATCCCATCGAGAAAATTATAATTTTTTTTAGACATTGAAAGAGCTTCGATGCTATCAATAGGATGTTTGATGAGAGCTCTATACCATTGAAGCTCCCATCGACGGCATGTGCAAGTGTGTAAATCAAAGTCGGTTTGCAAAGTTTTTAAGGCGATGCAAAAGTGTAGAGCTCCAAAAATATAAATTATGTTATTTTAGACGTCGTAATAATCTTCTAGGGTTTGGAGAAGGAGAGAAGGCTTAGGTGGAGCATCGACAATGTTCTTCCGCTTAAATTTCTTCACAAGTTCTAGCAAATCTTTAGTTTTCTTTTGCTATATAGTTAGCTATGTTTAGCTAATCTCTTAGTTAAGGTTAATCGGTGAAGTTTCTACTTTATTGTTATGTTTTAGCTTATGTATTCATACTTTTGAATTTGAATGATGATTAGTTAATTGAAATATATTTGAATTTACTTTAAAGCTTTTATGTTGTTTCATTTTTTGTTTATTATCGACTCCAATTACATTGGATGTTTGGGAGTGCAATGACAATGCTTGTTTAGAGAATGAATCAATCTGTAAACTTCATTGATCTATTATAGGCTTCAATCAAAATAGGTGCTTTGAATTCCCTATGATTGATGTCCGAGTGTTTCATGAGAAAATTGTTCAATTGAAATCATATATTGTTGGATGTTAAAATTGCTTTAACTGTTTGATTTTCTAATTAGAACGATTTGGAATTCAATTCTAATTGAGTTATAGAAGATGAATCGATGAATTATGTATTGTGATTACTAGAAGTGCATCGTGAATACTTAGTCATTTTTATTATTTGTTTTTACCTCTACTTATTCACTGGATTAAAAATTCAGATAAATCATTTACCTTTAGACTAGTTGTACTTGAGTTTTCCATTCCTTATGGTTAGACATAAATCGCAGCGAGTTATTAGTACATCGCAGCCCTGCACTTGGGGTTGTCAACTCTTAGTTTCGATCATGTATGTTGACTTTGTGGAGAGGAAGACCCGCAGCTAATTGTTTGGTGCAATGGTTACAAAACAACGTATTGTTCTCTGACAATTCATTCACTACAGGTTTTTATATTTTTTTCCAATTTTTTTTTCCTTTTTTTCTTTTTTCTTTGGATTTTGTTTTTAATTAGGGAAATCAAACGTGTTGAAAGTAAATATCTAAAAACTACAGAGGACTAGCACATGTTGGAATATCAGGATACACAGATAGAAAGATAAATGGACTAGCATAGTCTTGATTGCGGCAAAGTAAATGGATTAATGAAAATTAAAATGTGGGATGCTTGCGACAAGTAAAGGGATCAATTCACCCTTGAATGCAGAATGTAAGCAGGAGATAAAATGGAACAGTTTTCACTGAAAAGTCATTTGGTTAGTAAGTTAGTCAGTTAGTGGGTTAGTAGATTGGCAAGTTAGCATAGGTCCGGTTAAGACTAAAATGTTAGCAGACTAGTATTACACTAGAATTGTTGAAGTTAAGGAATCCCTAAAAACACCATAAAATCTCATGTTTTAAGTCGGGCCTTAACTAGTGTCGAGATACGCAATCCCCAATAGCGTCAACATTCTGTGAACACCCTTTAGTGTACACAAACAACGTGAATGCACTCAGCGAGAATGCCGCAAATTTACAATTTTAGTTTTCTCTTAGCGTTTGTCAAGGTAATGATTACGAGCTAAAACTACACCTGCTTTAGCTACGCAACATTATCGGGTGCGTATTGTTCACAACCCCAAGTACAGGGTCACAACGTAGTAATAACTCGGTAAGACCTAGGTCGAATCCATAGGGACTTATATGTGTATTTTTCTAAAATAAACTAGAACTAAAACTAGGAACTAGATTTAAGTAATAATCTGAAAAATTAAGAGATCAATGATTTAACAATTAATAATAAAAGGAAAATTGGGGCGCCAAGGATCCACATGTAGCTATTAAGATGCTACCTTACTTTATTCAAAGAGCTACGACTGAAATTAGAGTCCTCTCTTATCCAGTTGGATGATAGAACAGTAAAAACCCAAAAATTTGAATTTTTCATTAACGTAGTTCTCTTATGAAGTGTTCATGTGATAATCTCAAGGAATCCAACCATGCACCATGCCATACAGTATGATGAATCACGAATTTTATAGATCACACACTTCTCAAAACCGATTAAGAAGATATTTAAAACTATTTCAACATCTATTGTAATTTGAATCACAATAAACCATAGAAAACTAAAAATATTCCTTTAATCAAACTATAAATCAATATGAATTCAACATATACTTGAATCAAAGCAAAGGAAACATCAAAATAAACTACAACTTCACCTCTTAGCTCTAACTAATAAATTAGCTAGTCATAGCTAACTCAAAAACAAAAGAAAAACTAAAATATGTACTACAATCCATGAAGAAATCGACGTGGAAGAACGTTGTCGGTGCTCTACCTAGGCATTCTCTCCCTTTCTAAACCTTATAAGATGATTTGGAATAGCCTGGTGACTTTTTTAAATAGTTTTGCAACTCAAACTTTCACACACACTTTAGAAAAGTTCGTAAACCACCTCAAATTTACGCACTCTGTGCATGTTTCTAAAATATACTTTAATGTCATCTAAGTCTATTTTGAAAATTATTTCAGAACTTTCGTTTTTTAGACTCAGAGTTTCAGAATATGTTTTTTCTGGCCAATTTTTAGAATTCTTTTTCTTCACTTCAACTCTTCGATTCTCTTTATTCCTCACTTGGTTTCCTTGGATCTTTGGCATATAAATTCTTCATTAATGACTTTTAAATATTCAAATCCTCATTTAGTAATCTTTTGAGCATAAATATTCCTTTTAGCATTAATTTCAACTTAAGCTTTCGAAATTACCTCGCACATGAAAACATGCATAATTAGATCAATTAAGCATTATCATGTTTATAAAACCAAGACTTAAATAGGGAGAAATATGCAATATTTCACACTCAACACACTCCCCAACCAGCATTTTCTTAGACCCGAGCAAAACATGCAAACATAACTTATCAAAAATTTCAAATTACAACCCTCACTTAGATAGTAATTTTCTGCACAAGCCTATACATGTGAATGATATTCAAGGGTGTGGAAATAAAACATGAGAAATCTAGATCCTAATGTCCTTAGCAATCAAATGAACTAAGTCTTCGTTCATTACTTAATAAATAGAATAAGTCCAAACATCAAGTTTCTAGTGTGTTTAGTGAGTTCTAACTTAAAATTCGATGAATTTGTTATACCTTTCATAATGTTAGCCATGTTCATTACCGTAAAGTAGATAGTTCAAAACAAATACTGATTCCGATCATGTCTCCTATTTCACTTATTTTTTAGCTTTTGATTTTATATCAACGACTTTCACTTTTTTTCATTCTTTTTCTGAATTTGTCATTTAAAACACATTCCTTAGGTGGCCATGATCTTGTTGTTTTCTAGCTGGTTTGTTTTTCTTTTTTAAATCCATTTTAGGTAGACAATTATAGAGAATGCTAGTGTATTGTATTGTGTATTGTGTGTAGTTAGTGGGCTCTTTTAATGTAAGTGCATGTGCACACCTCTCCTTTCTCCTCAGTGTACTATATGCTTTATCATAATAAAACACTATGTGTTAAGGCAAGTTAGCCCAACATATCATTTTCTCCCAAACTCTCCTTCTTCTTCTTCTCCTCTCTCAATATTCTCATCTCCTCTTCACATTATCCTCATTAAATCTTTTTCTACTTGGTATCAGAGCAAAGATCTAGGCATTCCACATCTACCAGGTTGAGAGGCGACACGTCACCTTGCGACGTCGTGGTCGTCGGCCCAGCATCAACGTTATGTACGACGTATGGACTCTGTTTGAGCTGAAAGTTTAGCGGTTCGATAGATCTCGATTTTAGAAGATTTGTTATAATTTTTTCAAAATTTATTGAACCTCATTTCATGGGTTTTTGGGCGAAATAGAGAAATTCGAAAATCGGTCCCAGATTTCATTTTTCTTCGATCTACCTCAAATCGGTAAGCTTTTCTTTGGTTTCTTTACTTAAGATGGACCGAAATCTTCCTCCCAAGCTACCCATGGTGGAATTTTTACTTAAGATCACTATTTGAGAGGTTTTGAACCTTAAACGGATGTGCGGCTGGGCCATTTTTCACTCGGTCAGGCCCTTTCTGACTGCGTTTCATGGTTTTTTGAATGATTGATATTTGTTTGAAGTCTATCTCTTGTTATCTTGAAGGATTGAGTGAGATAGAGTTGTTTGAATCAATCTTTCTTGGCATAGGGGGTCTCTTTGCGTAGGTTTATTTCTCTTGGACTCTACTATGGCTGACAAAGGACCCTCATCTCTTGGCATAGGGTCTCTTGAGTCCATCTACTTGTAGATTACCTCCATTAAGTTGAATGGTGACAACTATCTTTAATGGGCACAATCTGTAAAAGTATTTTTAGGAGCCCGTGATAAGTTGTCGTATATTTTGGATGATCCCCCAAACTCTACAGATGCTACCTACAAGTCTTGGACAAAGGAGAATTATCAAGTTATTGCATGGTTGTTGAATAGTGTGGATTCCTTGATTAGCCACTCAGTGATGTTTTTATCCTCGGCTAAAGGTATCTGGGATTCGCTTCATGATATATTCTCGGAATCTCAGAATTTTTCACGGGTATTCCATCTTATTCAAGAAATTGGTCGGTTTCAACAAAACTCCAAATCCTTAAAAGACTACTATTCGACGCTTTGGGGTATGTGGGATGAGTTGGATATGTATTAGCCTCTTCCTTCCAAATGTAAAGCGGATCATGACCATGCTCATAAGCAACGGGATGATACTCGTATCATGCAGTTCCTCGCTGGGTTGAATTTTGATTATGTTCACGTTCGTGATCAGGTTGTTATGCAAGATCCTCTTCTCCCATTGACGACAGTCTATGCCATGTGTCAGCGTGCTATGGCCTCTACTCTTCTTCTTATTCATTTCTGCCACCCAAGCGTTTGACACATCTTGCTGGTGATCAGTCCTCCCTTGGTCTTCGGGTACCATCCTTGAGCTCAGGGTGCATTTTTAGTTTTGCTGGTCGTGATAGAGGCCGTGAGGGAGATCGCAGTCGTAGTAGCCGTAGTCTTCGTGATCATAGTGGACGTGGATGTGATCGTGATGGTTTCTGCATTTGTTCACATTGCGGTGGAACTAATCACATAATTGATTATTGCTGGCAACTACATGGTCATCCTACGTATGCCACTACTTCTTTTGCTTCCACTGTTGCTTCTGACACATAGTCTTCCATCCCGACAGCTGAGTAGGCTACTTCAAAGGAATCTCTTATCATTTCTCGGGCAGCATATGATGCCCTTATGCAGCTTCACATTCGGAATATTCCTGAGCCTTCTCACGTAGCTTCGTCCCAGTCAGGTACTGCCCTTATTGCGTCATCCTCTCCTACCTCCTGGGTCATCAACTCTGGAGCTTCCTCCCATATGACTGGTAAGTTGCAATTCTTTACTTCTTATTCTCCTTCTTCTCTCACTCAGTATTACAGTCGTCGATGGAACTCAATCTCCCATCTCTGGGATTGGTTCCATCCCTCTCTCTTCTTTGTTGTCTTTGTCCTCCGCATTGCATGTGCCTCATTTTCTATTAAACTTATTGTCTGTCAGCTCTCTTACTAAATCCCTCAATTGTTCCATCACCTTCTTCACGACCTACAGACGAAGAGAGTGATTGGTGGGGGGCATGAGCGATGAGGCATTTATCTTCTCGATGATATATCTGTTGTCGCTTCTAGTACTCTCTCTAGATCGAGAATCCATGACTCGGTGGCATTGCCGCTTAGGCCACCCATCCATTGCTCGATTGAGACTTTTGTTTGCCTCTTTATCCGTCACTAAACCATTATGCTGTAATATTTGTGAATTGTATCTGTGAATTGTCTAAACATCATCGTGTTACGTTTTCTCCTAGCTCTTCTGGGAGGAAATCTCAACCTTTTCTTCTGGTTCACTCGGATGTTTGGGGACCAGCCCCGGTTACATCGACTTTTGGATTTAAATATTTTGTTACCTTTATTGATAATTATTCCTGTATGACTTGGATTTACCTTTTGAAATCTAAAAGTGAAGTGTTTGATGCGTTTAAAGTGTTTTATCATGAAGTGTGCACTCAATTTCATTGTTCCATTAAATCTCTCCATTCTGATAATGGGGGAGAATACATGTCTACTGCCTTTCTATCCTTCTTGCAGGAATGTGGTATTTTGTCTAGGACGTCATGTACTGACACTCCTCAACAAAATGGTATTGCAGAATAAAAGAATCGTCATCTTCTTGACGTTGCTCGCACCCTTCTGCTTGGTATGCACCTACCCAAACATTTTTAGGGTGATGCTCTTTTAATTTCTACTTTTCTTATTAATCGTATACCCTCACATATTATGTCTTACAAATCTTCATTTACTATATTGTATCCTCATGATAATCCATTTCCTCTACCACCTAAAGTTTTTGGTTGTACATGCTTTGTTCAAATTTTAGATGGGAGTAATGATAAACTTAGCCTTAGGGCGGTTAAATGTATCTTTATAGGGTACACTCGGAGTCAGAAAGAGTATAAATGCTTTGACCCATTGACTCACAAGAAATATGTCTCTGTCGATGTCACCTTCTTTGAATATCTTTCCTTTTTCTCCTCTCCAGGCCGTTCCCTTTGTGATTCTCTTGTGAGTTAAGGAGAGTATGACTCTTATCCTCTTTCCACTCCTGATCATGGGAAAACTACTCCTCTCCCCTCTATTTAGCATCCTATTGGTGATATGGGTGAGCCTAAGCCTCTGCGGGTGTATCATCGTTGAGATAAATCTTCACAAGCTCAGCCATCCACCCTTCCACTCACTTTGGATGTTGGTTCAGGTGACTCTCCTAACTCGAGTTTAGATCTTCCCATTGCCTTGCGCAAAGGGTCACGATCTTGTACTCAACACCCCATTAGTAATTTCGTTTCATATGATCATCTTTCACCATCTCTTCAGTCGTTTGCAGCTTCCCTGTCATCACAGACTATTCCTAGATCTCTCTTACATTCTCTTCAGAGTCCTGATTGGACAAAGGTGATGATGGAAGAAATGTCTGCCCTTGAGAAGAATCATACTTGGGATCTTGTGCCACTTCCTATAGGTCATAAACCTGTTAGATGCTGATGGGTTTATACAATCAAGTTTCTTCCAGATGGTTCAATTGATCGCTATAAAGCCCGTCTTGTTGCTAAAGGTTACACATAGACTCATGGTGTGGATTACTTCGAGACATTCTCTCCGGTGGCTAAGCTTAATTTCATTCGCGTTGTGCTCTCCTTGGCCGTTAATTTATCATGGCCCTTGTTTCAGCTTGATGTTAAGAATGCATTTCTCCATGGGGATTTTACAGAGGAAGTTTACATGCATCAACCTCCTGGGTTTGTTGCTTCTCACAACCCTGCACTTGTATGTCGGTTAAAGAAGGCTCTTTATGGGCTTAAACAATCTCCATGTGCATGGTTCAAAAAATTTAGTCAGGTTCTCTTGGAGTTTGGCTTTGTTCATAGTCATGTCGATCATTTTCTCTTTATATGTTGTCGATCGATGGACATCATGATTCTCATTGTCTATGTGGATGATATAGTTTTGTTTGGTAGTGATTCTGTTGGAATGAGGGAAGTCAAAGATTTTTTGAAGACCAAGTTTGAGATCAAGGATCTTGGTCCTCTTCACTACTTCCTCGGAATTGAAGTTTCTCGCTCATCATCCAAATTGGTCTTATCACAACGAAAATATGTGCTTGATCTTCTCATGGAGACCGGAATGTTAGGGTGCAAGCCTGCTACCACTCCCATGGATACTTCATAGAAGCTTCGACCAGATGATGGTGCTCTCTTTACTGATCCCGAGATGTATCGACGACTTGTAGGCCGACTTATTTACCTGACTATTACTCGCCCAGATCTCTCATTTGTGGTAGGGGTTATTAGCCAATTCATGCAAGCTCCCCGTACTTCTCATCTCACAGCTGTCTACCGTATACTGCGGTATTTAAAATCAGCCCCGGGTCTTGGCCTCCGCTTTCAGTTGCATGGTCATCTTCATCTTTCTGACTATTCCGATGCTGACTGTGCAGGTAGTACTTTTGATCGCCGCTCTACATCCGGCTTCTGTACCTTCCTAGGTAGCAATCTTATAACCTGGAAGAACAAAAAGTAGCTAGTTGTTGCCCGGTCCTCGACTGAAGCAGAATATCGTGCTATGACTCATACGACGTGTGAACTCGTGTGGCTTCATAATCTTCTTGAAGAACTTGGCTATCCTCCTTCGGATCCTATTCCTCTTCACTGTGACAATCAAGCGACCATCCATATTGCTCGTAACCCAGTTTTCCACGAGCGAACCAAGCATATTAAGGTCGATTGTCACTTCATTCGGGAGAAAGTCGCTTCTAAGGAAATCGTCACTTCTTTTGTTCGATCTGGGGATCAACTTGCTAATGTTCTTACAAAGTCCTTGAGTCGAGATGCTCTTCATCGTGTTCGTGATAAGTTGAGCATGATCAACATCTATACTCCAACTTGAGGGGGAGTATAGAGAATGCTAGTGTATTGTATTGTGTATTGTGTGTAGCTAGTGGGTTCTTTTAATGTAAGTGCATGTGCATACCTCTCATTTCTCCTGCAGTGTACTATATGCTTTATCATAATAAAACACTATGTGTTAGGGCAAGCAAGCCCAACACATCATTTTCTCCCAAACTCTCCTTATTCTTCTTCTTCTCCTCTCTCAATATTCTCATCTCCTCTTCACATTATCCTCATTAAATCTCTTTCTACTACAATAATCTCCAAATTTGGTTCATAATCACTTTTATATAATTCACATGTTATCACTTAGAAAGTAAACAATTTCCTACGCTATAAATTAGATGTGAAATGTGAGCTAGACTCAATTGATGTTTTAAAATTTTCTATTAACCAAGTAATTAAGAATACTTAATGAAAAGTTACTAATTAACTAGTCACTAGATTTCCAAAGATTTATTCTATCTCTTATCATAATACTCAGCATGTATTCAAATCACATAGAATTTGCTCAAAACTTAGAAAAATATTGATTAGATCTATCTAATCTTACCTCCAACCTAAAATTTACACTGTCCTTAATGTAAGAAAAAGTCAATAATACCAACATGAGACAAAGATCAGAAAGATAGTACCTAAGAAGAAAGAATGTAGCGATATTCAAAGTCCTTGCTATGTAAGGGTTATGCAATGTTAAATACGAATAACTAAAGCAATATTCTATCTAACTTACTCCTAAGAAAGAAATAAACCTAACTATACCTCTATCAGACTAGGAAGTCAATCTTGATAGACATGATTAGTTAGAGGGATGGACATGTCCACTGAGTCAAATCTCTCAACGGATGGCTTGAGACGATGATCGTTCACTTTGAGAATGTTTCCATTCATTGGATTTTGTATCTCAACGGCCTCATGAGGATAAACGGTTGTAACAAGAAAAGAGTTGGTCCAACGAGATCGAAACTTACCTGAAAAAAGATGTAAACAAGAATTATACAAAAGGACCTTATGACTTGGAGTGAATGATTTTTGAAGAATGTTCCGGTCATGAAACACCTTCGTTCTATCCTTATAAATTCTCGAGTTCTCATATGCATCGTTCCGAATTTTCTCGAGTTCGTTCAATTGAAGTTGTCGTAGCGAGCCGGCGTTGTCCAAATTGAAGTTCAAATTCTTAATCGCCTAGTAGGCCTTATGTTCCAACTCAACAGGCACGTGGCAAGCCTTCCCGTAGACAAGTCCAAAGGGAGACATTCTAATGGGGGCCTCGTAAGCTATACGGTAAGCCCATAAAGCATTAGACACTCTGACTGACCAATCTTTGCGGTCGGGGTTAACCTTTTTTTTTTTTCAAAATTTGTTTAATTTCCCTATTGAAAATTTCAGCTTGACTGCTTGTCTGCGGGTGATAGGGGGTACTGACTTTGTGAGAGATATCATATTTCTTCATTAAGGTCTCGAATGGCCTGTTGCAAAAGTGTGACCCTCCATCACTTATGATGGCTCGAAGTTTCCGAACCAGGAAAGGATGTTTTCTTTTAAGAATTGAATGATTGTTTGATGAGCATTGTTTCGGCACGGGATCACCTCAACCCACTTGGTAACATAGTCTACTGCTAACAAGATATAAATGTTTCCAAATGATTGGGGGAATGGTCCTATAAAATTAATGCCCGAGCAATCAAATGCTTCGATGATTAGAATGGTGTTTAATGACATCATGTTTCGACGAGACAATCCTCCTAATTTTTGACAATGCTCACAAGCTTTACAAAACTCATGAGTATCTTTGAACATTATGGGCCAGTAAAAGCCGCACTGTAAAATTTTGGCCATAGTCTTTTTAGGAAAAAAGTGACCACCATAGGCTTGAGAGTGATAAAAGGAGATTACACTTTGATGTTCATTGCCAGGTACACATCTCCTTAGAATTTAGTCTGGGCAATTTTGAACAAGTATGGATTATCTCAGATAAATTTGCGTACTTCAATGTAGAATTTCTTCTTATCTTGCACAGTCCAATGGATCGGCGTGAAACCTGTAGCAAGATAATTCGCAATATCAGCAAACCAAGGTAATTAGGAAAGTTTAAACAATTGTTCATCAAGGAACATATCATTTATCAGTGTCGACTCAAGGGAATCGGATAGGTCAAGTCTTGAGAGATAGCCACTACATTTTCTACTCCTTTTTTATCGCGTATTTCAATGTCAAATTCTTAGAGTAGAAGGATCCATCTTATCAAATGATGCTTGACATCCTTCTTAGAAAGAAGGTACTTTAGCGTCGCATGATCAGTGTAGATGATGATCTTGGATCCGATCAAATATGACCTAAATTTGTCCAAAGTGAACACTACGGCTAAGAGTTCCTTCTCCGTAGTAGAATAGTTCACTTGGACAAAATTTAGAGTTCTATTCGCATAGTAAATCACATAGGGCTTCTTCTCCTTTCTCTAGCCTAACACCGCCCCAATAACATAATCAGACGCATCACACATAATCTAAAAAGGAATATTCCAATCGGGAGGTTGCGCGGTGGTCAACATAGTCTTAAGCTTAGAGAAAGCTCATTAGCATTCTTCGCTCCACTCGTATGGAACATCCTTTTGTAGGAGACTGCATAAAGGATGAGAGAGATGACTAAAGTCCTTAATGATTCTCCTATAAAACCTAGTGTGTCCTAGAAAGGATCGCACGTTACGTATGCTTTTGGGTTAAGGTAGGCTAGAGATTTAATCAATTTTAGCCTTATCCACCTCAATTCCCTTGGACGAAATTATGTGTCTAAAAACTATTCCCTTGGAAACCATGAAATGACATTTTTTCCAATTTAGCACAAGATTTTTCTTTTCGCATCTTTTCAGCACGAGTTTAAGATGTTTAAGGCATTCGTTGAAAGATAAACCGAAGACAGAAATCGTCCATGAAGACCTCTAAATATTGCCCTACCATATCTAAAAATATGCGCAACATACACCGCTAAAATGTGGCAGGGGCATTACACAGTCAGAATGGCATCCTTCGATAAGCAAAGGTACCAAAGGGGCATGTGAACATTGTTTTCTCCTAATCTTCAAGAGTTATCTCTATTTGATTGTAGCTCGAATACCCATCCAAGAAGTAGTAGTAGGAATGACCAGCTAACCTTTCTAAATTTTGATCAATGAAAGGTAAAGGAAAGTGGTCCTTCCTTGTGACGAACCTTCGATAGTCAATGCACATCCTCCAACCAGAAGTAACTCTAATTGGCACGAGTTCATTATTGGCATTGGCTACGATGGTGATTTCAGACTTCCTAGGAATCACCTGTGTTGGACTCACCCATTGACCGTTGGATATCAAGTATATGATACCCACATCCAACAACTTAAGTACCTCAGCCTTAACCACTTCCTTCACATTTGAATTTAAGCCACGTTGTGGTTGTTGGGAGGTTTTTGCATTTTCTTCTAAGTGAATGCGGTGAGTACAAATTAAAGGGTCAGTTCTCTTGAAGTCTACAATTGTTCATCCTAGGGCTCCCTTATGTTCTTGGAGAGTAGAAATGAGCATACTCTCTTATTTTTCATCAAGGTGGGAGGAAATCACCACTGGATTGTCTCATCTTAACCTAAATAAACATATTTAAAATTAGTAGATAAAGGTTTTAGGTCAAGCTTTGGTACCCTGATACTAGTTGGTAGAGGCATTACATCGGTTTAAGGCAAAGTCTCAAATTGTGGCCTCCACTAGTTAATTTCAAGTATCGGCATCACATTAAGCAAGGCATCCATCTCCCTAATTGTGAGACCCATATCCTACCCCGTACCATTTCGTATACCTCCGCAGTCCTCCCGGTCGAATTCCGGCGACCCGCGATCTGTTATCGATGTTTGCACGTGATCCTGAGTCGTGTCCTATATATCAAATTCAGCTCAAGACTTTTACCCTTACGACCGCACCGTTGTCGCCGTTCCGAGGCCGCATCTCGCGCGCTGAGGTGATACCCGGGCCAGGAGATGTGGGCCCACGTTCAGTTCGGTCATGCATTACAAATATCGAGAAAATCTCTAGACACATCACATCAATCAAGTACACATCAATCCATCACTCCATCCCATCCTTAAGTACACAAGCCATTCCCCAAGTCAACTCTCTCTTACACAACCCATACCACCCATCACCCATCATTCCCTTACATCACTCCTCTCTCTCTCTCACTTCACTCCATTCCAAGCAACCCATGAGAGCTTCCAACGTCCAGGCTCTCCATGAGAGGATCCAAGTGTGGCCCACTTCCTACCACTCTATCTCCCACTCCACCATCCAAAGATCATCTCGACCGTTGAAATCGTTCCCTTAAAGCTCTAGTTCGCATCGGTGGAAGGAGGAGTCCAAGATCTAAGGTGGGTGTTCATAGCATTAATTTGTTTATTTTGATGATTGATGTATGCATTGAATAGGGAGGGCCCAATAGTGGCGGGGTCCCTCCCCTTCACGTTTCTCTCTCTCTCTCTCTCTCCCCCCCTCTCCCTTTCTCTCTCTTGTATGGATGAGGGTGTGTGTGTGTGGCCCACCATGAAGTATGTATGTTATTTAAGCCGCCCACCTATCAGGCCCACCATTGCTGCCCGTTTCTCAGTCCTGCATGACCAGTCGGTCATGCAGGACTGGTTGAAGGGAAATTACAAATTATCAGCTTGATCTTGTGACTGGTGGGCCACGCCTTACATCTGCACCATCCATCCAGCCATCCTAGGCCATGGACCTGGGATGAGAGAGATTCAGATTTCAGGTGAAGCTTACCATGCTGTACCCAGCACGTGGAGTCCACCATGATGTATGGATTTAATCCACACTATCCGTCCATTTGTCATGGACGTGGCCCACCCCACACGTGTGACACGTGTGGGTGGGACCGACGTTGATGTATCTATTCTATAAACCACGTTGTCCGTCCGTCCACGTACGCTGGACGCTGATGTTAAAAAAAAGTATAATTAAATAATAATATTATATATATACTGTATATACATGTACGTGGTGGGCCTCATGTGGGACCCACCTGTTGGACGGTTTGGTTAAGGAATCTCACACCAACTATATATAGCTGATGATTGACATTAGTAAATTTTGTGGATGCCCTGATGTATATATATCCACACTGTCGGTTCATCTGGTGCGACCCACCTCCGATATCCAGACTGTTCATCTGGACGGTGGAGCAGCAGGCCACACCAGATGTATGTCATCCTGACCATCCATCCATTTGGCAAGCTCATCTTAAGGCTTGGGACAAAAAATGAGGCAGATCTATCATGTGAGACCTCCGTGATATGTGTTGTATTCCACACCATCCAGCACCGTGGACGGTGGGACCCACCCCACGTGTGGGGGTTGCATCGTCTTATATCCACACCGTCTAGCCCTTAGACGGTGGGACCCATCATGATGAATGTGTTATATCCATACTGTCCAACCATTTGAGATATCATTTCATGGCATGAGATAAAGAATGGGTCAGATCTCAAGTTCAAGTGGACCCCACCATTCCTAGCAGTAGGGGCAGTGACATCCACCGTTCAAAATTTCTAAGGGCCACGGTAGTTTCCAATTAAGATAATATTTGTTTTCACTTCATCTATCACTATGTTAATTTATGAATAGGTTGGATCTCAAAATACATTACGGTGGGCCACACCATGATCCAGCCGTTGATCAGGTGGACCACACTGCAAAAACCAGTGAGGATTGAACATCTACCATTGAAACCCTTTTTGGGGTCATGGAAGTTTTGGACCAATATGGGATTTGTTTTTCCTCTTAGTTCAGGTCTTTATGACCTTATGACCTGATTGGATAGAAAATACATGTTATGGTGGGCCCTAGAATTTTTAAGCGGTGAGAATCATTATCTCCACTACTATTTGTAGTATGGTCCGATGATCTTTCCACTTGATGTATATATGAGACCCATTATGATGTATTTGTGGCCCATTTGGAGAGGCCCACATTGATGTATATATGACCCACGTGAGGAGGCCCATCGTGATGTGTTCGTGACCTTTGGCGAGGCCCAACGTGATGTATATGAGAGGCCCATGTGATGTATTTGAGGCCCAAGTGTAGGGCCCACCTGCCGAGTATCAAGGCCGATTCTGATTATTGAGGCCGATTGTATAGGCCGATTCCGATTGTCGAGGCCGAGTATCAAGGCGAATTTCGATTGTCAAGGCCGATTGTGTAGGCCGATTCCGATTGTCGAGGCCAAGTATCGAGGCCGGTTCCGATTGTCGAGGCCGATTGTATAGGCTGATTCTGATTGTCGAGGCCAAGTATCAAGGCCGATTCCGATTGTCGAGGTCGATTGTAAAGGCCAATTTCGATTGTCGAGGTCGAGTATCGAGGCCGATTGTATAGGCCAATTTCGATTGTCGAGACCGATTCCGATTGTTGAGGCCAATTGTATAGACCAATTTCGATTGTCGAGGCCGATTGTATAAGCTGATTCCGATTGTCGACTGTAATACGGGAGGCGTTGAGGTCGTAGCATGGTTCTGCTTAGGAATTGGTGGTGCAACAGGTGTCGGCCCATTTGTGGGGCCAGGGGCCGGCTGAGAATCTGGCATAGTCTCGTGATCCGTGCCCAAACTGGAGTCCATGTGGCTATCGTTTAGGAAAGGTACCCCGTCAATTGGGTCGCCAAGTGTGAGATGTGTCGGTGGCATTCCCTATATACAACATAGGGTGCAACCCGTGTTAAATTCAGCATAAGAACATACACTCATCCACACATCATTCGCATTCCAACTCAAAAGAAGTTTCATGCATTTCATTTACCAAAATTTGTCACAATACATGAGATATAGTTTTACATGAATTATGACAGAAGATGCATGTGAGCTAATCTACCAAAGCTTTAAACACTAAACATACTAACAACCAAACAAGTCTACTAAGGCTAGTACAAGGGAATACTAATGGTAAAAAAAACTAAAAGACGACTACACATGTGACTAGTCATCTGAATCTGGTGATGGCAGAGGGGCACCCTTGTCCTGCATGCAGCACATGATAGCCTTCAATGTGTGAGACGCCTTCTTGAATTTTTATTTCACGAAGGCCCGAGTCTCACTGACCTCCTGTCGCAGGGCAATCGGCCCTCGTCAATCTGAGCCAAGCGAGCTTCTAAAGCAACCCGATCATGGTGGGGCTCATGTGTAGTAGGAGGAGAACCCTCATCAGTGTCTTGGGCCTCCTCTTCTTCTTCCTGATCTTCCCCTGGGCCACTGCCCTCATCTTCACTACCATCCCCACTACTCCCTTCTTCTTCATCGCCACTTTCTTCCTCACCTTCGCTTTCCTCGACATCTTCACTTTCTTCTTCTGTATCATGTTTTACTCCTCAAGGCGAGCTTGGCATCGCCTTTGGCCAATGCCCATGTTGTCGAGCGTGTTTTCGCTGATAATGTGGATCGAGGCGACGTCCTCCATATGGAGTCGAAAATAGTAGTGGTGGGCTATCTTACAAACAAGTCGACGAAAAGGCAGAGAGGAGCTCTCCCTAGTAGACCGTGCAGTGCGGATTATCTGGGATAGGACAAGAGTAGGCAAGCATAATTTTTCGCCTTGCCCGACTCTATATAAGAAATCCACCATGAACCTTGTACATTCGGTGCGATTACTCCACCTAGGATATACGTTATACGTGCATATGTGGTGGAGCAGGCGGAAGTCGGCCGTCATCTTGGAAGAAGCGAGACTATTTCCCCGCCTCCAATGCTTGAGTCGGCCGCATAGAAAATGGGTGAGGAGTCTCTTCTCTCACTCACTAGTGAGGTTCTTCTCACTGGCATGCACCACACCTCTTTCAACTCCCATAATGCGGCAATCTCATCCACACCAACTATGATTTCCTGCCTTCCTAGAGGGATAGTAAACTGGAGAGGCTTCAATAGCGAATTCCGAATGAGGGCGTAGAAGGTGCGCATAGTGCCTTCACTCGCATGAGTGTTCCCTTCAAATATGGGACCCCACCCATTATCCAGGAGAAAATCAATGGCTGGATACATCCCAAATATCTTCTCATCGACATGCGCCTCAAATATGACCTTGCGGTTGAGGAACTTACCCAGGTTGATGTTCGGCAGTATCGATCTCCCTAACGGAATGTGAGGATCGAGGTCCTTCTTGGACCTTTGTTCACGCTCGGCACTCATACTGGCTTCGGCATCCGCCCTCCTTGTCGTACGGCATGGTCGGCTCAACCTAGCCTCATCCAGGGCCGCTCTCTTCTTTCCCACGAGAGAAAGGAGCGAAGAGATTGAGAAGATGGCGGTAACAATTTCAAAGAAAGCCATCGAAAGTGGGAATGCTTGAAGGATGTAATGGGTTGATGGGTTTGGAAGGTTATGAGCCACAAAAGAGGGCTTTTGTGCTCAAATGAGTGAAAATAGGGGAGGCAGAAAGATGAAAATGATAGTTTCAAGGCAATGGAGGTAGGTAGATGTAATGGGTAGAGGTTTTGAGAGATTATGAGATACAAAAGAGGGCTTTTGTGCTCAAATGAGTGAAAATATTGAAGGTGGATGGATGGAATTGAGGAAATGGGAGGTAATGATGAACCAAATGGAAGATTTGGAGATTGAAAGTGTATGGAAGAAAGAGTTTGAGAGGAAAAGGGAGATTTGGAGTGTTTAGAGGGCTAGGGGGTGAGTGAAATAGAAAAAAGGGGAGTGAGGGGGGGTCAAATAGAGGCCCCACACATGTGAACAGGCCTACCTGGCCGGGCAATGCCGCCGCCTAGGCGCTGTGAAGCCGGGTGGTGCTGCCACCCGGACTTTGGTCTGTCTGCGGTGGCTCCACCTGGGGGTGGTGTCCACCCCTCCCCGGGGTGTGAAAATACGTGGGACCCACCTTGGGTCCCCCTGCAAATTACGGTGTGACCCCTACAATGGTTTAAGGTGCTTTCGAACTTCAACTCGCACGTATTCATGCTTTTTGGCGTGTCCTGAGCGTGGGATTCACTGAATTATCGCCCAAACTTGTCTATGGACGTTTTAGAAAGGGATTGGGAACCTTTTTACATGATCTTATACGCCTATAAGGTGAAATTCAACCATCAATTTTGCCTCAACAGTCATATGATCACCGACGGGCGAAACTTGAGATTCTATGATCATTCCTATGTTTTAACGCTCCCTCCCAAGTCAAAGTACGTCGGTGTGCGTCGTGTTACCATAACCCAGGTCCATTTTAATCCAAATCATGCTCTGATACCAACTTGTAATGCCCTGAAAATCGGGGGTCGAGCAGGAACCCAACTCCTGAGTTCCAACGCATCACTTATGCAACATAAATAATGATGATTAAATGTTGTCTATTAGCACATTAAAAATGATTAGGATTACACCAAATCAGCATATCATACTCTAGAGACAATTAGATTACGCAAGCAGAAGACTGTGATAAGTGTATAAAACGTATAAGTGGTTGTAGGTCCCTATAGTATGAACATGATACCAGGTTAAATAATTACATGTTTAATTTCAAAATGTATAAAATACAAAATGTAAATGTTCAACTATTCCATATCCCTGTAGTCCCGGTGATGCAACTCCAGGTCTATGTAGACCCGCTAGAGAGTTGCAGGTAGGAGAACCCCTCCTCGTCATCGTAGAAGTCCGACTCCAAATCATAAGCTGCATCATCATTTGCAACTATAACAAAGTCTGGTTGGTATTTTAAAACACTGTCCTAGAGTGGGAGTGAGTGATCAACTCAGTGGAGCTATAAGGCAAAGGTTAACATGTTCTCAATTCAGTAAAGCAGTAATGATAAAGCAATACAACAAGCATTCCTAGGTACTCTAGTTAATGCAAGGATGATATATGATAATGATGCATGCCCTCGCCTGTACTCCCTCTGTGACATCATCTCACGATCACGGCATGCACCATTTCCTCTGTGCTCAACTCCAATGCCAAAGGCACATGCAAATGCGGTGTATGTACGTGATTAGTCAAGTTTATAATTAGACTTGTTCATACAGCGGGTTTGGGAAGCTAAGGTACCTCCTTTTATATTATTTACCTAAATGATGATCTATCTAGGGTGTCATTCCTAAGTAATCACATACGATAGCCAAGTTATAGGGCAACGTCACTCCTGATTTGAAAGCAGTGGACAGGCAAGTTCAGGTCACTATGAAGAGGCTCGTCACCTCAACGTAGGCCTTAGTTTATACTCGAGGTCACTACGGGAAAGGTTAGTCACCTTAGCATAGGTCGATCGCTCGAATACAGTGTCTCATACTACCGTTTTCGGCTCACGAGTTTAGTTTACTCACTGGACACTACGGGGAGGCTCGTCACCCCAGTGTAGGCCAACAGCTTGACCATGGTGTCCCATACCACCATGACCGGCTCATGAGTCTTAGCGGATTGAGGTACTAAGGTTAAACGGGCTTTACATTGGTAAGTTGGTACCTTAGATTCAAGTAGTAGCATTCATACATGGTGAACATACATTAGGCCAATCAGGTTGCTTAACAACCTTGACTGGTACGAGCGTACGTCGAATTAATCGACATGGAGTGAATACGCACTCCTCGTGGCCTAACCACTGTCGATAACCACCATACGACTCGGATTCATCGAACATATCCGTCGTGGCTAAAACAGTATGGCCACTGATCGTAAATCATTACTGATTTCCTGGACTACATCGTAGTCCCAATCGCACTCCAAAACAATAGCATTCATATGTGATCGTCAAAGACAGCATGTGACAACCAATCCAAATATAAATCTCATTTGAGCATTTTAACAAACACATAGTGTACATGTTAACATACATAGGCATTTCATCCATAAATCACATAGTAATAAGATAAGTTACATAAGGAAAACTGTAACTATAGATAAGGAAATTGAGAATCCTATCTCAATACCCTCATTAAATCCATTTCAACAAGCATTTACTCATTCAGGCATTTTATCAAACACTTAGACTACACATATCACATATATGTAATAAATTAGTTAAAACTCATATTATAGCAAATCCTTTCACAAGGGAGTTACCACACATACAATAATCATGTATTCTCAAACATCAATCATAACAAGCACAAATCATAATTCCATATCCATTCAAACATTTCAACAAACACATAGAATGCATTAACAATCAACATAGTTTATATGTATACATAATATACGGAAGACCTCGTATCTAAGTGCATGTGATAGCAATCAAGTCAGTCATAAATCATTAACTGACATTGAAAGCCTTGAAAACCATAACCTAAACATTTATAGTCTGCACCTTTCGCTGGTAAACTATAATCGAACTCAGTTTGATCACTAAGTCTTCGTCTGTGGCACAACGATAACTTATAGAATGAAATAAGTTAGCTATTTCATCACTTACTCTATTGGGATCCCTAAAACAAATTGGGGTTAGGATTTCTTACCCAAGGATGGAGTCAAAATCGCAGCAATAGCGATACGGGTAGGCTGATTTGGCACATGGAACGGCCTGGAAGAATCCCAGTAACTATCTCTCTCTCTCACTTCTCCTCACCTTTTTCCTTCTCTTTTCTCTCTTCTCTCTCTTAGGGTTTGTAAATTCGTATGGAATGAGAGGGGTGGGTAAAGGGTCTTATATAGGCCTAGAACTGATCTCAATGGCCCCATGGCCTTGGTATACTTAGGATATAGCCAAAGGTTGGCTGTTTTGGGCCAACGGAGCTCATTTGGAGGCCCCTTTCTTACATACGATCCGAAGAAAGTCTCCTGACAATGAATCTATATCAAGTTAAGTTTTCGGTCTGATCGAATTTACGGATCGACCGTGGAGGACCAGATTCAATTCAATGGTCATCGTTACTCGATCAGGGCCACAAGTATACCAACCTGTGTAGGAAAATTTCCCTGATTCGAGAGTGTATTTGGGTTAGATTCTGATGGTTAGAAACTTTAAATTTGGCCTGCAAGCGAATGGCCCAATTCACTTAAATCTGAGTTCGTTTTCTAAAGATATTCGCGTTTCTCACACACTTCACTCCGGGTCCAAGTTGTGCATTTCTAGATACTATTGGGATTTAATTTCTGAGATGGTCGTCAAGTCCAGTAAGGTGGTCATAACCGTATAGTTCCGCGGTTATTAGACTTTCGACACACGGTCCAGGTCTGAAACGGAGTTTCAAGCTGCTCCCGAGAGCAACTGGGTTTTGAGATTGATCCTGCATTTTTAGGTAATGTAGGTTAGCGATTCTATTGATTTTGGGTCTTACAGCTCGTATAAAAAGAAGTTCAAGATAATCTACTAATTAATTCAGTTTAACACTTAATTAATTTTTTACCTAATTTCTAAAGAATTTGGTCCTTAGTGATTTTTGCCTAAGGCGGTACTCGAGCCTTTGTACGGATTTTTTCGAGACGTTACAATTTAAGGCCCATTGTGATGTATATGAGGCTTATATGATGAGGCTCATTGTGATGCATTTGAGAGCCAGGCGAAGGAGCCCATTGCGATGTATTTAGGCCCATGAGAAAGGCACATCATGATGTGTATTAAGCTCTTGAGTGAGGCCCGTGGTGTTGTATATTTAACCCTTGTGTGAAGCCATGGGTCCACTATATGTTAGGCTCTATGTGGGTCATTCCTTGGGGGACAATGTTGGTTAAATGTCCACATTGTCGAGGTCGATTGTCGATGTCGGTTATTGATACCGATTATGAGTATGTGACTGCATAGCATTATGATACATGCCCATACGCATCATCTGCATCTTTATTATGAGATGTGATTGACCATTGCATATGTCATTGGGCAGGTTGTTATGAGACTCCCTAATAGGAGGAGGTTATCTCACATGAGCGCACGGTATGCGTAGGATTGATGTATGACTAGATTGTATGACTCATGTATCTTGCATTGTGATTATTGTACGTCCTAGCAACATCAGGGCCATAGCCTCTACAAGCACATCGTGGATGGCCAGATGGGACACCGAAAATCTGTTATTAGCATCGGTCTGCCATGAATGGCCTTGGGTGAAAATCCGTAAACCTCCGAGGCCAGGAGACGCCCCAACGTCGAGATCGAGTGGATGCATGAGCGCCCGAGTGCCGAATACCAAGAGGCCGTGTCTCCCACTGCATCGTGGTCAGTTTGGAGAGGGTGTGGCCTTACCAGCCCTAGAGTAGGGGCCATAGCTAGGCTAAGTTTGATCAGCTCATGAATGGGTCCGCTATCGACGTGCCAGGTAGATATTGACAAACTACTAACTAGGTAGATAGTGAGGTCTCTTTCACTTGCATGGTCGCGCATTAGTGGGCGGCGATTTGCATGTAGAGTGTACTAGACCCCGGTGATGATCTCAGAGATGAATTGTACTGATACATGGACTTATTGAGCACGAGTTGCATACTCATTCATTCATTCATTCACCCACTCGTGCTGATGATGCACAACTATTTATTACGTATACCTTTGCAATGGCCAGGATTTCGGTTAGGGCGCACAACTAACCTGAGATCAGGAGTTTACCACATTGAATCTGACTATCTAAATTTAGGTATGGGACTAGTTTGGATAGAAGTCCTTTGTAATGGACCCCGTAGCCTACAATACTACGTACTATCATCCCGACTTCACACTCCAGCATGGTCATTCCATTCGCACTGTATACTGCATTACATTTGGGGTTTGGGTTATTATGTTTCTACATTTATATAGCCTAAATACGGCTGAGGTGTCCATGAACTCATCAGGAATTGTATATTGCATTGCATCCTCGACATATGATATTTAGCTCTTTATAACTCCTCATTTGCATAATTGATTTGTAATGCATACTCTGATATTATATGACTCATGGACTTGTTAATATTTCTGCTTACTCTGATATCGTATGATTCATGATCTTATCAGTATTTTTGATATTGTATGATTATGGCATTATATTGAATACTTGACACTTACATTGTGCACACACTTATACCACCCTCTAAGCTTTCTATAAGCTTATGCACGATAGATGCGTACAGGTGGTGTTAGATTGTAGTAGCGTTGAGCTTAGAGCATACAGCGGACCTCTGGATCTTTGATTTTTGATATATGTATTTCCCTTTCAACATTATATTCAAATGATTATATTAGTGGATATGTGATGATGATGTTGCTTTTGTGATTTGGGTAAACTTGTGGTTATGCTTCTTATGAGACAAATGTACGTTAATTAAAAAATCCTCCCTGTAGGATCCCAGGATTGGAATCTAGCGTATGCGAGCCGGGAGCTGAGAATGGGGTACTATGGAGGATGTCGGCACCGGATTCGGCGATCGGAAATTTTGTGAGCCCGATTTCTAGGTTTGAAGCCTGACAGAAGATGGTATCAGCGTAACTTAGGAATACCTGGAGATAACATTACATATCTGCTAATAACTGCCCTTCACTATACGATTGTTGAGAACTTAGAATGATTAGAACCCCAAATTCGAATAACTTAGAGATTATCTGATAATAGCTCCCTGCCGTTGAGATTGTGAGGCTGCATAGTATTCCAATTTCGATCACTTCTGATTCAGGATCCGAAGATCTGTGGAATCACCATTCTATTGATGAGGCGTCTTAGGAGCAAGAGCCTGAGATTCATAGGCATTATCCCCATCTCTTAAGTGTTTGATTATGTTGGTATGTTGCATTCTGATAGGATTTCCCTTCCTTGGTGAGTTTTGTATTGGTTGTATTGCGGTTTAAATTTTGAGGATAAAATTTTTCTTAGGAGGGGAGAGTTTTGAGACCCGTATCCTATCTCGTACTGTTCCTTATGCCTCCTCGGCCCTCTCGGTCGAATTTCGGAGACCCGCGATCTGTTATTGGCGTTTGCGGGCGATCCTGAGTTGTGTCCTATATATCAGAGTCGACTTATACCCTTATGACCACGCTGTCGCCGCAGTTCCGACGCAGCGTCTGGCGCACCGAGGCGATACCTAGGCCAGGAGATGTGGGCCCACGTTCAGTTCGAGAAAAACGCCGGGCATTGCAAATACCGAGTGAATCTCTACGACACATCACATCAATCAAGTACACATCAACCCATCACTCCATCCCATCCCCAAGTATACAAGCTATTCCCCAAGTCAACTCTCTCCATCACCCATCACTCCCTTACACCACTCCTCTCTCTCTTACTTCACTCCATTCCAAGCAGCCCATGAGAGCTTCCAACTTCCAAGCTCTCCATGAGAGGAGCTAAGTGTGGCCCACTTCCTACCACCCTATCTCTCATCTCCACCATCCAAAGATCATCTCGACCGTTGAAATTGTTCCCTTGGAGCTCTAGTTCGCATCGGTGGAAGGAGTTCAAGATCTAAGGTGGGTGTTCATAGCATTAATTTATTTATTTTGATGATTTGAGGGTCCACATTTGGTGGGACCCATCTTGATGTATGCATTGAATAGGGAGGGCCCAATAGTGGCGGGGTCCCTCCCCTTCACATTTCTCTCTCTCTCTCTCTCTCTCTCTCTCTCTCTCTCTTGTATGGATGAGGGTGTGTGTGTGTGTGGCCCACAATGAAGTATGTATGTTATCCAAGCCGCCCACCTATCATGCCCACCATTGTTGCCTGTTTCTCAATCCTGCATGACCAGTCGGTCATATAGGGCTAGTTGAAGGGAAATTACAAATTATCAGCTTGATCCGGTGATTGGTGGGCCACGCACGTGTGGACCCCACCTGGACGTACATGCCTTACATCTGCACCATCCATCCAGCCATCCCAGGTCATGGACCTATGATGAGAGAGATTCAGATTTCAGGTGGAGCTTACTGTGTTGTACCCAGCACGTGGAGTCCACCTGATGTATGCATTTAATCCACACCATCTGTCCATTTGTCATGGACGTGGCCCACCCCACACATGTGACACGTGTGGGTGGTACCCACGTTAATGTATCTATTCTATAAACCACGTCGTCTGTCCGTCCACGTACACTTAACGCTAATGTTAAAAAAAAGAGAGAAAGAAAGTATAATTAAATAATAATACAATATTATATATATATATATATACTGTATATACATGTACGTGGTGGGCCCCATGTGGGACCCACTTGCTAGACGGTTTGGTTGAGGAATCTCACACCAGTTATATATAGTTGATGATTGACGTCAGCAAATTCCGTGGATCCACTGATGTATGTATATCCACACTGTCGGTCCATCTGGTGGGACCCACCTCCGATATCTAGACCGTCCATTTAGATGGTGGACCAGCAGGCCACACCAGATGTATGTCATCCAGATCGTCCATCCATTTGGTAAGCTCATCTTAAGGCTTAGGACAAAAAATGAGGCAGATCTATCATGTGGGACCACCGTGATGTGTTGTATTCCACACTGTCCAGCACCCTGGATGATGGGACCCACCCCACGTGTGGGGGCTGCACCATGATGTATGGGTCTTATATCCACATCGTCCAGCCCTTGGACGGTGGGACCCACCATGATGCATGTGTTATATCCATACTGTCCAACCATTTGAGATTTCATTTCATGGCATGAGATAAAGAATGGGTCAGATCTCAAGTTCAAGTGGACCCCACCATTCCTAGTAGTAGGGGCAGTGACATCCACCATTCAAAATTTCTAAGGGCCACGGTAATTTCCAATTAAGCTGATATTTGTTTTCACTTCATCTATCACTATGTTAATTTATGAATAAGTTGGATATCAAAATACATTATGGTAGGCCACACCGTGATCCAGCCGTTGATCAGGTGGACCACACCAAAAAAACCAGTGAGGATTGAACGTCTACCATTGAAACCCTTTTTGGGGTCATGGAAGTTTTGGACCAATATGGGATTTATTTTTCCTCTTAGTTCAGGTCTTTGTGACCTTATGAACTGACTAGATAGAAAATACATGTTATGGTGGGCCCTGGAATTTTTAATCAGTGAGAATCATTATCTGCACTGCTATTTGTGGTATGGTCGAAGTGAACTTTCCACTTGATGTATATATGAGGCCCATTATGATGTATTTGTGGCCCATTTGGCGAGGCCCACATTGATGTATATGTGGCCCATGTGAGGAGGCCCACTGTGATGTGTTCGTGACCTTTGGTGAGGCCCGATGTGATGTATATGAGAGGCACATGTGATGTATTAGAGGCCCGGGTGCAGGGCCCACCTGTTGTGTATTGAAGCCAATTCTGATTGTTGAGGCCCATTGTATAGACCGATTTCGATTGTCGAGGCCAAGTATCGAGGTCAATTCCGATTGTCGAGGCCGAGTATCGAGGCCAATTTTGATTGTCGAGGCCAAGTATCGAGGCAGATTTCGATTATCGTGGCCGATTGTATAGGCCGATTTCAATTGTCGAGGCCGATTGTATAGGCCGATTCCGATTGTCGAGCCCGAGTATCAAGGCCAATTCTGATTATCAGGGCCGATTCCAATTATCAAGGTCAATTGTATAGGTCGATTCCGATTGTCGAGGCCGAGTATCGAGGTCGATTTCATTCTAAAGGTTGATTGTATAGGCCGATTCGATTATTAAGGCTGAGTATTGAGGTGAATTTCGATTATCGAGGCCAATTGTATAGGCCGATTCCGATTGTCGAGGCTGATTTCGATTGTTAAGGTTGATTGTATAGGCCGATTTTGATTATCGAGGACGAGTATCAAGGTCGATTCTGATTGTTGAGGTCGCTTGTATAAACTGATTTCGATTGTCGAGGCCAAGTATCGAGGTTAATTCCAATTGTTGAGGCTGAGTATCGAGGTCAATTCTGATTGTTGAGGCCGATTCTGATTATCGAGGCCAAGTATCGAGGCCGATTCTGATTGTCGAGGCCAATTGTATAGGCCGATTTCGATTGTTGAGGCTGAGTATTAAGGCCGATTCCAATTATCGAGGCCGATTGTATAGACCGATTCCGATTGTCAAGGCCGATTCTAATTGTCGAGGTCGATTCCGATTGTCGATGCCGATTGTTGAGGTCGATTCCGATTCCGATTGTTGAGGTTAATTCTGATTGTCGAGGCAGATTGTTGAGGCCGATTCCGATTTCGATTGCTGAGGCCGATTGTCGAGACCTATATGATGTATATGAGATCCGTAGTTGAGGCCCATTGTGATGTGTATTTGGCCTGTGTGATGTATATGCGGCCCATGTTTGCGGCCCGTATTTTAGGCTTATTGTGATGTGTACTTAGCCCGTGTTTAAGGCACAATGTGATGTATATGAGGCCTATATGATGAGGCCCATTGTGATGCATTTTAGGGCTAGGCAATGGAGCCCATTGCGATGTATGTTAGGCCCATGAGAAAGGCCCATCATGATGTGTATTAAGCTCTTGAGTGAGGCCCATGGTGTTGTATATTTGACCCTTGTGTGAGGCCATGGGTCCACTATATGTTAAGCTCTATGTGGGTCATTCCTTGGGGGATAATGTTGGTTAAATGTCCACATTGTCGAGGTCGATTGTCGATGTCGGTTATTGATACCGATTATGAGTATGTGACTTCATAATATCATGATACATGCCCATACGCATCATCTGCATGTTTTTTATGAGATGTGGTTGACCATTACATATGTCATTGGGCAAGTTGTTATGAGACTCCCTAATAGGCGGAGGTTATCTCACATGAGTGCACGGTATACGCAAGATTGATACATGACTGGATTGTATGACTCATGCATCTTGCATTGTGATTACTGTATGCCCTAGCGACATTAAGGTCGTAGCCTCCACAGGCATATCGTGGATGGCCAGATGGGACATCGAAAATCTGTTATTAGCATCGGGCTACCATAAATGACCCTAGGTGAAAATTCCTAAACCTTCGAGGCTAGGAGAAGCCCTAGTATTGAGACCGAGTGGATACATGAGAGCCCGAGTGCCGAATACCAAGAGGCCACCTCTCTCACTCTGTCGTGGTCGGTTGGGAGGGGGTGTGGCCTTACCCGCCTGAGAGTAGAGGGCATAGCTAGGCTAAGTTTGACCAGGTCGTGAATGGGTTCGCTATCGACGTGCCGGGTAAATATTGGCTGACTACTGGCTAGGCGGATAGTAAGGTCTCTTCCACTTGCATGGTCGTGCGTTAGTGGGCGGCGATTTGCATGTAGAGTGTACTAGATCCCAGTGATGATCTTAGAGATGAACCATATTCATATATGGACTTATTGAGCAGGAGTTGCATACTCATTCATTCATTCATTCACTATCCACTCAGGCGAATGGTGCACAACTATTTGTTACGTATACCTTCGCAATGGTCAGTATTTCGGTTAGGGTGCGCGACTAACCTGAGATCAGGAGTTTACCACATTGAGTCTGACTATTCAAATTTAGGTATGGGACTGGTTTGGATAGAAGTCCTTTGTGGTAGACCCCGTAGCCTGCAATACTAGGTACTATCATCCCGACTTCACACTCCAGCATGGTCATTCCATTCGCACTGCATACTGCATTACATTTGCGGCATATGGCGGTTTGGGTTACTATGTTTCTGCATTTATATGGCATAAATACGGTTAACGGTATCCATGACTCATCAGGAATTGTATATTGCATTGCATCCTCAACATATGATATTTAGCTCTTTATGACTTCTCATTTGCATAATTGATCTGTAATGCGTACTCTGATATTGTATGACTCACGGACTTGTCAGTATTTCCACTTACTCTGATATCGTATGATTCATGATCTTATCAGTATTTTCGATATTATATGATTATGGCATTGTATTGAATACTTGGCACTTACCTTATGCACATACTTACACCACCTTCTATGCTTTCTATAAGCTTATGCATGATAGATGTGTGCAAGTGGCATTAGATTGCAGCAGCGTTGAGCTTGGAGCATGCAGCGGACCTTTGGATCTTTAATTTTTTATATATGTATTTCCCTATCAACATCGTATTTAAATGATTCTATTAGTGGATATGTGATGATGATGTTGCTTTTGTAATTTGGGTAAACTTATGGTTATACTTCTTATGAGACAAATATATGTTAAAAAAAATCCTCCTTGTAGGATCCCAGGATCGGAATCTGGCGTATGTGCGCTGGGAGCTGAGAATGTGGTACTACGGAGGCTGTCGGCACCGGATTTGGCGATCGAAAATTTTGTAAGCCCGATTTCTGGGTTTGGGACGTAACACTAATCATGTCATCATTTAAATCAGGGGACTGGGCCAAGCATGTCTCCAAAGGGTCAGAGTATATAGTCAAAAGTGCTTTATATTCTATGAAAGAATTGATCATATTAATGTCGTGGGTATCGTCAACATCCTCTAATTGTTTGCTCATATTGAAAAAAAAATGTTAAGCTCTAATGTCACGTTCCCAAAACATAAGTTCATAACTCGATTCCTACAATTGATGATGGCATTTGATGTAGCTAGGAATGGGTGACCAAGAATGACGGGAATTTGAGTGCTCACGTCTCTGATAGGCTGAGTATCCAAAACAATAAAATCCATTGGATAGTAAAATTTATCGACTTGGACCAACATGTCCTCAATCATCCCTCTCGTACACGAACCGAACAATTAGCAAGTTATAGTGTGGTTCGGGTGGGTTTTACCTCACATAGACCAACTGTTCGTAAATCGAGTAAGGGATCAAATTAACACTTTCCCCTAAGTCAAGGAGTGTATGTTCAATCCGGTGATTCCCAATTACACAAGTGATGGTTAGGCTACCAGGATCCTTGTATTTTTATGACACATCTTGCTTGAGGATGGCACTCACTTTTTCCGTCAAAAAGATTTTCTTTTGTATATTTTGTCATCTTTTGGTAGTGCATAGATCTTTTAGGAATTTGGCATATGAAGGAATTTGTTTAATGACATTCAATAGAGGAATGTTGATCTTCACTTGTTTTAGAACCTTCAAAATATCTTGAGAGTTAGATAGAGGTTTTGGTGTAATCAACCGTTGGGGGAATAGCGCAACTGGCTTGTATGCTCTTTCCGACTCTTTCTCTTACGGAGCAGTGTTAGGACCATCACTCTCAACTTCTTCTGAGTCTTTAGGCTTTTCAGCCCTCATCAGAATAGTTTTGTCAATTGTCTTTCCCATTCTAAGATTGGTGATAGACTTATCTTGCTCTATGTTATGCAAAGAGCTCGGGTCACTTATTTCACATTGTGGTTTTGGATTGGAAAGAGGTTGGGCTGGAAAAGTCTCTTTCTCCCCAATTGCTAAGTGTGACTTAATCCTATGTATGGCCTTAGTAAGGTCTTGGAATGCTTGTAATATGCCTTGATTGAAGAGCTCTTAGTTTTGGATGTGCTTTAAAACCGGATCCTCTCGAGGTTTCCTTTGATTTAAGAGTTAAGTAAGGGCCTCTTGAGGATTGGTCGTTTGTTCGTTCCTCCAACTGAAGTTTGGATGGTTCCTCCAGTTAGGATTGTATGTATTTGAGGTGGGTCCGCTAAATGGTCATTGGTAGTTATTTACGACGTTTGATTGTTCGTTCAATAGCTCTTGAAAAGCAGGAATTGTGGGACAATCCTGCGTTACATGTATGTTGCTAGCACAAATACTGCAAACAACGTCCCCAACTTCCTTGGGTTTAATAATTTTCACCTTCTTAAGATCCATGGCCTCAACTTTCCTTGTGAGATTGGCCACTCTCGCACTCATGTCATTTCTTCCTTTAAGACATAAATTCCTCCTTTATCTCTTGACTGAGTAGGCTTAAACGTGGTGGGTCTTGGGGAGGTGTCCCATGATTGCGCGTTCTATACAAGTATATCAAAATAGTCCCATGCATCATCAGCCTCCTTGTTCATGAATTCACCGTTATACATCATCTTTACAAACTGGTGCAAGGGCGAAGTCAGTCTGTTATAAAAAAAGCTTATTACCCATCATATTTCATAACCATGATGTGGACAAAAATTCGCGAGGTCCTTGAACCTCTCCCAACATTGGAAGAAGGTTTCTTCTTCTTGTTGGGCGAAGATCATGATTGCCTTCCTTAGAGCACTTGTTTTATGAAATGGGAAGAACTTTTTAAGAAATTTTTGGGTCATCTCAGGCCATGTACCGATAGATTGTGGCTTTAAGGAGTGCAGTCATGACTTAGCCTTCTCCTTCAATGAGAAGGAGAACAACTTCAGTCTTACTGTGTCTTCAGATACATTTGGAAAGTGCAATGTGGTGACTATCTCATAAAATTCTTTAATGTGCAAGTATGGACTTTCAGATTCTAGTCCATGAAATTTAGGAAAGAGTTGTATAACTCCCGGTTTAAAATCCATGTTTCCTGCATTAAGCGGAAACACCATGCAAGAAGGTGTACTCATTCCCATCGGTTGTAAGTAATCTCGTAAAGTATGAGGCGGGGGATCATGATACACCTCATTCTCATCTTGAACTTCCTTAACTGGATGTTGAGGTTGATTTGCAGCCTTAACTTCAATTAACTCAGAGGATCTCAAGTGGTGTTTAATCCGGTGATGGATAGGCAACCCTTCGACTAATCCTCATTCACTTAGAAGGCGTAGAGTGTTGTCACGGACCCACTTAGACATGAAAAACTCTTAGCCCTCAAGTTCTAAACAACTAAAACCAAAGAAAAAGAAAAGTACAGAAATAAGAGATCTGGAAAGGAAAAAAAAATTGGAAAGAAGTTACCAGATCGGAGTTGCTATGTTAGATTTTTACAAAACAGAAAATAAGGTTAGTTTCCTAAAAAAAATTTAGAAAAATCCTAACAACAAAAGTTAACCCTAATATGAACCAAATTCTAGTACTAATCAATATCAGAAAAACGTAGCCGAAGTCTCCGACAACGGTGCCAAAAACTTGTTCACAACCCCAAGTGCAGGGTCACAATGTAATAATAACTCAGTAAGACCGAGGTCAAATCCACAGGGACTTCTTCTCAATCCCAAGTGTAGGGTCGCGATGTAGTAATAATCTCGGTGAGACCGAGGTTGAATCCATAGGGGCTGAACTTGTGTGTCTTCTGAAAGTAACTAGAAGTAGAACTAGAAGAAGATGAAAACCTAAGTCTGAAATATTTGAGAAAATAATTGTGATTAACGTAATTAAAACTATCGAATTTAAAGGTAGAACTAGGGTGCCAAGGATCCACTTGTAGCAATTAGGAAGCTACCTCGCATGATTCAAGGACACAACTGGAATCAGAGTCCTATCTTATCCAGTTGGTAAGAAGAGATTTGTCAGATTTCTGAATTTCACATGGATATAATCATCAATGGATGAGAGTGGTGAAGATTTGGAAGTGATTCCATCAACAAACCATGCCTAGGAGATAAGGCAAACAACAGAATTTACCAATCTCACAACCAATCATAAGAGAATTTTGAAAGTTAGGAAGGATTCTGTCACCCTACCATGCCCAAGGGACAATGGTGAACAACGGGACTTACTAATTTCACAATCTCAATTCAGAAAAAGAAGATATCTCAAGCCATTGCAGATCTATTGTAATTTGTCACAACAAACCATTAAAAACTAAAAATATTCATTCATAATCAAACTAGAATCCAAGAGAGTTCGATAAAATATGAATAAAAACAAAGTAAACATCTCAATCACGCTACAAGCTGCACCTCTTAGCCCTAGCTAAGAGGTTTAGCCAACCATAGACATAATTGAACTAAAGACTCTTAAACAAAACAAAAGGATCAACTAAAGAGGAGGAAGAAGAACTCCCGGACGGCGGCTCTACCCTTTTGCTCCACTCCTCAAACCCTAGAAGATGCCTAGGAATGCCCTGGGGATTCCTATTTATAGTTTTGCAACTCCAACTTTTACACTGAGTTGGAAAAATCCTGAATCCACCTTAAATTTCTGCAATTCGTGTGTTGTCTGCGTAACCTTAGACTGGTCAAGGACAACCCTCGACTGGTCGAGGGTCACCTTCGACGGGTCAAGGGTTTCCTTCGACAGGTCGAGGATGACCTGATTTTAAAGGATTTTATCGCTGGAGTTCGAGTTGAGGAATCCTCGACTGGTCGAGCAGGGCCAGGACTAGTCGAGCAGGAGCCAAGACTAGTCGAGGATCACAAAAATTCACTTCAAAACTTCGATTCTCTTCATTCTTGACTTAGTTTTCTTCGATCTTTGGCATGTGAATTGTTCATTCTTGGTCTTCTAAGATCCGATCTTTGGCTTGGTGATTCTTGAGCGTTAAATCTATACTTTTAACATCCTTTTCAATCCAAGCTCTTAAATTCACCTTGCAACATAAACATGATTAAAACAGGACATTAAGCATTATCATGTTCATAAAACTAAGTAATAAATGGGGGATAATATGCAATATTTGAGTCTCAACAAGACTTATATGTGTATTTTTCTGAAATAAACTAGAACTAGAACTAGGAAATAGATTTAAGTAATAATTTGAAAAATTGATAGATTAATGATTTAACAATCAATAATAAAAGGGAAACTAGGGCGTTAAGGATCCACATGTAGCTATTAAGATACTACCTTACTTGATTCAAAGAGCTACAACTAGAATTAGGGTCCTATCTTATCCAGTTGGATGATAGAGCAGTAAAAACCTAAAAATATGAATTTTTCATCAATATAGTTCTCCCATGAAGCATTCATGTGATAATCTCAAGGAATCCAACCATCCATTATGTCATAGACTATGATGAATCATGAATTTTATAGATCACACACTTCTTAAAACAGATTAAGAAGATATTTAAATTTATCACAACATCTATTGTAATTTAAGTCACAATAAACCATAGAAAACTAAAAATATTCCTTTAATCAAACTATAAATCAATAGGAATTCAACATATACTTGAATCAAAGTAAAAGAAGCATAAAAATAAACTAAAGCTTCACCTCTTAACCCTACCTAAGAGATTAGGTAGTCATAGCTAACTCAAAAATAAAAGAAAAACTAATAGATATACTAGAATCTATGAAGAAATCGAAGTAGAAGAATGTTGTTGGCGCTCCACCTAGGCCTTCTCTCCCTTTCCAAACCTTAGAAGATAATTTGAAATAGCCTAGGAACTCCTTTAAATAGTTTTACAACTCAAACTTTCGCACAAACTTCAAAAATTTTTACAAACCACCTCAAATTTACACACTCTGTGCATGTTCCCAAAATAGACTTCGATGTCATTAAAGTCTATTTTAAAAATTATTTCAGAAATTTCATTTTTTAAACTTAGAGTTTCAGAATATGTTTTTTTTTTTGCCAATTTTTAAGATTCTTTTTCTTCACTTCATCTCTTCAATTCTCTTCATTCCTCACTTGGTTTCCTCAGATCTTTTGCATGTGAATTCCTCATTAATGACTTTCAAATATCAAAATCCTCATTTAGTAATCTTTAGAGCATAAATATTCCTTTTAGCATCAATTTCACCTTAAGCTCTCGAAATCACCTCGCACATGAAAACATGCATAATTAGATCAATTAAGCAATATCATGTTTATAAAACCAAGACATAAATAGGGGAAATATGTAATATTTCACACTCAACACTATCGGATCAAATAATTTAACTGGAGTCCCCACAAGCCAAATGTATTTGAGAATTTATAGTCGCCTAGAAATTGCAAAATCATTCATAAATCGAGGAAGAATAAGATTTTCCCGATCCACATGACTTCTATAGTTAATTTATACCATAGATTTTAAGTAAAGGTCTCGGTTACGAAAAATGAATGGGTTAGACACCTTTTTCTACCCGTATAATGCATGATCTCTACTTTACAGGATTTTATGATTTTTTTTTTTTTATATTCAAATGAACTTCATTATCATTACATTACGCCTTACTACACAACATACCAGAACCCAGGTTGGTAAAGTGTGTGTGTGTGTGTGTATATATATATATATATATATATATATATATATATATATATATAAAAGATTTTAAATATAAAAAAAGATTTTAAAAATAGTACTGGAGGAGAAAAGTGAAAATGTGTGGATATTCTTGGAATGTGCAGAGTAGAGTATAGTTTGATTCGATACGTAAAAAGGAAAAGGGGAAACCAAACACCCTTTTCGGTTAAAAGAGGTAGCCATATATCCATCATTTCAACCATACTCTCTAACTGTTCACAACCCCAAGTGTAGGGTCGCAATGTAATAATAACTCGATAAGATCGAGGTCAAATCCACAGGGACTAAACCTGTATGTATTCTGAAAATAACTAGAACTAGAAAAAAATCTAAATCGAAATCTAAATAATCGAGAGTAATGGTAAATAATGTTAAGGGTCTGTTTGGATTCGCGTATAGGATTGTATTGCATTGTAAATATAATACGGCAGATGTACAACGCCGGATGTACGAGTGCCCTTTTCAAGTTTGATCCGATTGTTTGGGAAGGACTGACTTTGCATATGTACTCAGGGGATGTATCCATGGTCAATGTTTGGTTTGGAAATCTTCTCTGTGGACCTTGTCGTCACCGCATGCATTCATTACACCATTCATCACCAGGTCATGTCTATGTGGACCCCACCACCGTGTATGGATTTCATCCAAATCGTCAATCAACGTATATGTGGGCCCCATCACCATGTATGGATTTCATCCAAACCATGAGGTGAATCCATCAACATGATTCTGTTCAGATAAGATTTCTCCTCACATACATCTAGACATGGCAGACTATGGGATTGAAATCTTTCGCCGGATAGACCCTCTGCGTAGGGTATAGGAGAGAAGTATATACGGAAGTACTCATCTCCTCCTGTAAATGAGGGTACATGAGAGAAACGATATCCATGAATGAAAGGAGGGATACGATCCATTAAGAAGAAAGATCAGCTGTTGTCCCAGAATATATGTTGGGAAGAGAAAAAATTACCTTCTCTCACTTCTGCCCTGTCGGGTATGAAATTTATGTCTGTAAGAACACCCCACCTTCAATGAAGACAAAGCAAGATTCAGCGTCTACGTCAACCGGTGGATGACCGTAAAGCAACATTTCCTTTGTCGAATGGGTTGAAGACGACAGAGAAGGAGAAGGATGGGGCAGAAAGATGAGATGAACGCGCGAAGCACCAAAGAGATAATGTCTTCTCTGCTATGGGTGGCAGTGCGGTGCAATTACATCGTTGCATTGCCCGATGTTTTGTTGAAAGACAATTGCAACCGCGTGTCCACCCTCTATCTGGTTCAACGATGTATTCGCATGCCACGTATTGAATCGGATTTCAAATCCAATTCAAACGCAGTATATCGTATTTATTTAACTTAAAACAATACAATACGTCGGATCCGAGCGATCCAAACAGACCCTAAAACTTATGAATTTAAAAGTGAGAAGTAGCGTGTCAAGGATCCACTTGTAGTTATCAAGATACTACCTTACTTGATTCAAGGAACACAATTGGAATTGGAGTCCTATCTTATCCAATTGGAAGATAAAGCAAGTTAAATCAAATCTGAACTTTTTATTGACCTAATTCTTAATGGATGAGAATTGTGATGATTGGAAGTGATTGCATCACCTTACCATGCCCAGGAGACGATAGCGAACAACAGGATTTACCAATCTCACGATCTCAAAACAGGAAAAGAAGATATCCAAAGCTATTACAACATCTATTGTAATTTGAGTCACAATAAATCATAGAAAACTGAAAATATTTCTTTGATATCAAACTAGAAATCAATGAAGTTCAATAAGAACAAGAAACAAAGTAAAATAAATATCTCAACACACTACAAGTTTCACCTCTTAGCCCTAGCTAAGAGGTTTAGCCAACTATAGACATGATTGAAACCAAATATCTTAAACAAAGCATAAAAAATAAACTAGGGAAGAAGAAAAACTCTTTAACAGCTGCTCTACCCTTATGCTATGCTCCTTGAGACCTTTGCAAACCCTAAAAGATGTTTTGGAGTATCCTAGGGTGTCCTATTTATAGTTGTGGAACTTCAACTTTCGCACCGAGTTGAAAAATTTTAGAAACCGCTTCAAATTTACGCACTTTGCACAGTTTTCCAAGATAAACTTCACTCTGCGTAGTTTTCCAAAATAGACTTCACTCTATGCAGTTTTTTAAAAACTTGAAACTTCATAATATACTTTTTCAGGATAATTTCAGGGATATATTTGTTTTCTGGACAATTTCAGGATTCCTTTTCTTCACTTCAAATCTTTTATTCTCTTCATTCCTCACTTAGTTTTCTTGGATCTTTGGCATGTGAATTAGTCATTAATGACTTCTGAATCTCTAAATCTTCATTTAGTAATCTTTTGAGCATAAATCTTCTTTTTTGCATCAATTTCACTTGAGCTCTCGAAATCACCTCGCACATGAAAACATGCATAATTAAATCGATTAAGCACTATCATGTTCATAAAACTAACGTATAAATAGGAGAAAATATGCAATATTTCACACTCAACACACACCCCAACCGGTATTTTTCTAGTCCCGAGCAAAACATGCATGAAGTGATCTTCAATTCTTAATGTTCAAAGTTCTTCAAGAAAACAATCTTTTGTGTAAACAAGTATGAATGAGTATAATATAAAAAAGTGAGTGAAAATTTAAAAACCTAGAGCCGAATCAAACAAGCAATCAATCAAATAGGCTCTTCATCAAACAATTAAGAGCATAAGTTCGTATATCAATTTTTCTCAATGTGCTTAATGAATTTCAACTTACTTTCCAATAAAGTACTATTATTTCATAATGTCAGTCATGCTCATCACCTCGAGATTATTTGAATAATCAAGTGCCGATTCCGAACTTATCACCTTTTCCTTCTTTTTCCAGTTTTTTATTTTATATCGATGGTCTCTTTTTATTCATTCTTTTCATACTTTACATTTTTTTCATTCTTTTTCAGTCTTTTCACCATACATGACCTTTTTGTCGATCTCACTATTTTTTAACTGGTTCTTTTCATCTTTTAAAGTGGATAAAATTCTTTGGACTTAATTCTCAATATCTTTCAATGATATACATACTAACAATCAGAAATTCTAGTACTATTCACAGAAAGCAAATTGCACATGTCTTGTGACTTAGATTAACATGATATTCAAACTTCCTCTTAATCAATTAAATGCAAGAATTTAGACAATATCTACTCGGTTGATCAAACTCCAAAAATTCAAAGTTCAATCTCCATCTTATCATCATACTCAATGCATTCTTAATTCCACAAATTATCATTTCCCAAACATGTTTTTAACTTGAAATTTTGAAATTTTTCACAAATTTTGCTCAAAACTAAGAAAACGCTAATAAGTTTACCTAATCCACACCCGCAACCTAAAACCTACATTGTCCTTAATGTAAAAGACATGAACGTGCAATGCACATGAGACACTGAAAAAGAAATGGGAAGTGATGGGAAGATAATACCTGAAAATGAGAATTTAAGCTTTTCCAAAGTTCTTAACATGTAAAAGGGTTGGCATGAAGACTAAACAAACTGAAATCAAACTATCCTAATCATGAATTCTATGAAAGCAATAAACCTAACTGCACCTCCATCAGACTAGGAGGTCAATCCTAGTACACAGGATCAGTCAGAGGCATGGACTTGTCCTCTGAATTAAACTTCTCAACAAATGGCTTAAGACGATATCCATTCACTTTGAAAACATTGCCATTTATCAGATTCTTTATCTCGACGGCCACATGAGGATAGATATTACTAACAGTGAAAGGGTTCGGTCCAATGAGATCGAAGTTCTCCCAGAAAAAGCTATAACCGAGAATTGTACAGAAGAACTTTTTAACCGGTTATGAATGATCTTGAAAAAAGATGTAACCGAGAATTGTACAGAAGAAATTTTTGACCGATTATGAATGATTTTCGAAAGATGTTCCTGTTATAGAACACCTTCATCATGTCCTTGTAAATTCTCGAGTTCTTATAAGCATGGTTCCGGATTTCCTCAAGTTCATTTAGTTGGAGCTTACTCAGCGAGCCAATGTTGTCCAAGTTAAAGTTCAGATTTTCGATAGCCCAGTAGACTCTATGATCCAGCTCCACAGGCAAGTGGCAAACTTTCCAATAGATGAGTCTAAAGGGAGACATTCCGATGGGGGTATTAAAAGCTGTACGGTAAGCCTATAAAACATCGGTCAAATGGATTGACCAATCCTTATGGTAAGGGTGAACTGTTTTTTCCAGAATTTGCTTAATTTTTCTATTGAAAATCTCAGCTTGCCCGCTTATCTGCGGGTGATATGGAGTGCTCACTTTATGAGAGATGTCATATTTCTTCATTAAGTTCACAAATGGCCTATTACAAAAGTATGAACCTCCATCACTAAAATGGCTAGAGGCATTCCAAACCGGGAAAGGATATTTTCTTTTAAGAATTAAATGATCGTTTTATGGTCATTATTCCAGCTTGAGATCGCTTCGATCTACTTAGTGAAATAGTCTATTGCCAATAAGATTAATTATTTCCAAAGAATTGGGGGAATGATCACATAAAATTGATGCCCCAACAATCAAATGCTTCAATGATAAGAATTGGGTTCAATGGCATCATATTTCGACAAGACAATCCTCCCAATTTCTGACACGCTCATAAGCTTTGCAAAACTCGTGAGTATCTTTGAACATCGTGAGCCAATAAAAGCCACACTGCAGAATTTTTATCGTGGTTTTTTTTAGCAGAAAAGTGACCACCACAGGCCTGAGAATAATAAAAGGAGATGATACTTTGATATTCATTGTCTGGCACACATCTCCTTAGAATTTAGTCTGAGCAATATTTAAATAGATAAAGATCATCCTAGAAAAACTTACGTACCTCGACGAAGAATTTTTTCTTATCTTATGCAGTCCAACATGTCGGTGTGAAAGTTGTAGCAAGATAGTTCGCAATGTTAGCAAACCAAGGTAATTGGGAGAATTTAAACAATTGTTCATCAAGGAATATGTCATTTATAGGTGTCATCTTAAGGGAATCTGGGAGATTAAGTCTTGAAAGATGGTCAGCCACTACGTTCTCTACTCCCCTTTTGTCTCGTATTTCAAAATCAAATTCCTGGAGTAGGAGGATCCATCTTATCAAGCGGGGCTTAGCATCATTCTTAGAAAGAATGTACTTCAGTGCCGCATGATTAGTATAGATGATGATCTTGGATCCGATTAAATCGGACCTAAATTTATCCAAAGTGAACACTACGGCTAAGAGTTCCTTCTCTGTAGTAGAGTAGTTCACTTAGGCAGGATTTAGAGTTCTACTTGCATAGTGAATAACATATAGGGCTTCTTTTCTTTTCTCTGTCCTAACACTGCCCCAGCAGCATAGTCAGACGCATTGTACATAATCTCAAAAGGTATGCTCCAATTGGGTGGCTGCATGATAGAAGCAGTAGTCAACATGCTTTTGAGCTTAGCAAAAGCTTCCTAGCATTGCTCGGTCCACTCATATGGTACATCCTTTTGAAGTAGATTGTATAAAGGACAAGAGAGATAACTAAAGTCCTTTATGAATCGTTTGTAAAATTCGGCGTGTCCTAAGAAGGATCGCACGTCACGTATGCTCTTGGGTGGAGGTAGGTTAAAGATACGATCAATTTTAGCCTTGTCTACCTCAATTCTCTTGAATGAAATTATATGTCTAAGAACAAATCTCTTGGGAACCATGAATGGCATTTCTCTCAATTCAGAACTAAATTATTTTCTTCACATCTCTTCAACACATTTTTAAGATTTTCTAAACACTCGCTGAAGGATGGACCAAAAATAGAGGAGTCATCCATGAAGACCTCCAAATATTGTCCTACCATATCAGAAAATATACTCAGCATGCATCGCTGAAAAGTACCGAGGGCATTACACAGTCTGAATGACATCTTTCAGTACGCAAAGGTGTCATAGGGACATGTGAACGTTGTCTTTTCCTGATCTTTAAGGGCTATCTTTATTTGATTGTAGCTCAAATACCCGTCAAGGAAGTAGTGGAAAGAGTGACTAGCTAGCATTTTCAAAGTTTGATCAATGAAGGACAAAGGAAAGTGGTCCTTTCTCGTGACGGTATTCAACTTTCTGTAGTTAATGCACATTCTCCAACCAGTAGTAATCTAGTTGGCACCAGTTCATTGTTGGCATTGGTTACGATGGTGATTCCAAACTTATTAGGAACCACCTGAGTTGGACTCACCCATTAACTATCGAATATAGGGTAAATTATACCCACATCTAATAACTTAAGTGCCTCAGCCTTAACCACTTCTTTCATATTTGGATTGAGTCGAAGTTGTGGTTGTCGTGAAGTTTTTGCATTATCCTCAAGATGAATGCGGTGAGTACAAATCAAAGGGTCAATTCCCTTGAGGTCCACAATCAACCATCCAATGGCTCCTTTATGCTCAATGAGAGTAGAAATAAGCATACTTTCTTATTCTTTCTCAAGGTGAGAAGAAATCACCACTAGGTATGTCTCATCTTGACGTAAGTAGACATATTTAAGATCAGTGGGCAAAGGTTTTAGTTCAAGATTCGGTGCTTTGAGGCTAGATGGTAGAAGCACAACATTGGTTTGGAAATTTTTCTCAAATTGTGGCCTCCACCAGTTAACTTTCAAGTACCGGCGAAGCATCACATCCATCTCCCTAATCATGTCATCATCTAAATTAGGGGAGTGGGCCAAGCATGTCTCTAGAGTGTCAGAGTATAGAGTCAAAAGTGTTCTATCTTCCATAAAAGAATTAATCATGTTAATATCGTGGGTATCATCATCATCCTTTGACTGTTTGTTCATATTGAAAAAGATGTTGAGCTCCAATGTCATATTTCTGGAAGATAGATTTATAATCTCATTCCTACAATTAATAATAGCATTTGATGTAGCAAGGAATGGGCGACCAAGAATGATAGGTATCTAAGTTCTTACATCCACGATGGGTTGAGTATCCAGAACAATAAAATCTACTGGGTAGTAGAATTTATCAACCTAAACCAACACATCCTCGATCATCCCTCTCGGTACACGAATTGATTGATCAGCAAGTTGTAACGTGGTCCTAATGGGTTTTAATTCACCAAAACTCAGTCGTTCGTAGACTGAGTAAGAAATCAGATTCACACTCGCCCCTAAGTCAAGAAGTGCATGCTTAATCTGGTAATTCTCAATTACACAAGTGATAGTTGGGCTACTAGGATCTTTGTATTTTTGTGGCACATCTTGTTTGAGGATGGCACCCACTTTTTCTGTCAAAAAGATTTTCTTTTATATGTTTTGTCATCTTTTGATAGTGCGTAGATCTTTCAGAAATTTGGCATATGAAGGGATTTATTTAACGACATCCAGTAGAGGGGTATTGACCTTCACTTGTTTAAGCACCTCTAGAATATCCTGAGAGTTAGAAAGAGGTTTTGGTGCAATCAACTGCTGGGGGATTGGCGCAATCGGCTTATTTTGAGGTTCCGGTTCTAACCCATGTGGGGCATTGTTAGGTCTATCATTCTCAATTTCTTCTAGGTCCTTAGGCTTTTCAGCCCTTACCGGAATAGATTTGTCAATTATCTTTCCACTCCTAAGAGTGTGATAGACTTGGCTTGCTCCATTTGATTTGAAGAGCTTGAGTCACTAATTTCACATTGTGGTTTTGGATTGGGGAGGGGTTGGGCTGGAAGCCTCCCTTTCTCCCCACTCGCTAACTATGACTCAATCCTTTGAATGGACGATCCAAACATTCTCATTGTTGTTTTGAGATCTAGAAATGCTTTCACCGTATTCTGGTTGAATAGCTCTTGATTTTGCATGTATTTTTGAACCGTATCTTCTTAAGGCCTCTTTTGATTTAAGAATTGCGTAAGGGCCTCTTGAGGGTTAGCTTTTTGTCCATTCCTCCAACTAAAATTTGGATGGCTCCTCTAGCTGGAGTTGTATGTGTTTGAGGTGGGTCCTTTGAAAGGTCTTTTAGTAGTTGTTCACGGCATTTAATTACCCATTCAATATCTCTTGAAAAGCAGGAATTGTTGGGCAATTTTCAGTGGTATATATGTTACAAGCCCAAAGACCACAAACAACTTTTGTAGCCTTGTCAGATTTGATAGGTATAGCCTTCTTAAGTTTCATGGCCTCGACTTTTCTTTTGAGATTGGCCACTCTTACATTCATATCGTATTCCTCTTTTAAAGCATAAATTCTCCCCCTTTCCTTTGATTGAGTAGGCTTAGAAGTGGTGGGTCTTAGAGAGGTGTCCCATGATTGCGCATTTTCTGCTAATTGATCTAGGTAATCCCATGCATCATCAGCCTCCTTATTCATTAATTCACCGTTACACATCATCTGTACAAACTGGCGCATTGGTGAAGTTAATCCATTATAGAAAAAGTTTATTGTTCGCCATATCTCGTAGCCATGATATGGATAGGAATTTGTGAGATCCTTGAACCTTTCCTAACATTGGAAGAATGTCTCTTCCTCTTTCTGGGCAAATATCAGGATTGCCTTCCTTCAAGTGTTAGTTTTATGAAACGAAATAAAAAACTTTTTAAGAAATTCTCGGGCCATCTCGGCCCATGTGCCGATGGATCTTAGCTTTAAGAGTGCATCCACGTCTTAGCCTTCTCCTTCAATGAGAAGGGAAACAATTTCAGTCGCACTGTGTCCTCAGACTTGTTTGGAAAGTGTAGTGTGACGACTATCTTATCAAACTCTTTGATGTGCAAGTATGGACTTTCAGAATCTAGTCCATGAAATTTAGGAAGGAGTTATATCACTCCAAGTTTGATATCCACATTTCTTGCATTATATGGAAAGACCATGCAAGAAGGTGTACTCACTCCCGCCGGTTGTAAATAATCTCGTAAAGTACGAGGCGGGTGTAACACCCCGTGTTTTCCCGTACTCGAGTATTACTATATAAACTGATTTAGTCGGATACAAACCTAGCTTAGTTAACATTCATGTGCATCCTAGTTTAAATCTGACCGTCGAAGGTGATCCATATCCACATATCAAACCACCCAGTAGACAAATCAAACCACCCAGTAGACAAATAATATATATACTAAGTATATTATCTTATCTATTTATTATATTATAAATGTTACACAAACATAGGTAGAAAGAAAATATAAATGTATTTTGATAATTTATTTATCATGAAGAGTGTACGAAAATGTATTGTAATGGAATGATATGTATATATTTAATGAATATAAACTAAACATAATGAATGATAATTCTACAATATATAATTTAGTTCTAAATATTAATGAAGTATTAAACATCTTTTACAGATATGAATATAAGAAATTTCTAGATATTTTAATAAAGTGGTGTATTATTTAACAAGGTGATTTTAAATGATATGGTACAATTTCCAATTCATATATATGTATAAAATGATATTGCATATTATGTTAATAAATATGTGATCAATAACATGTATATGGTGGGGTGCTAATATTAAAATCTATATTCATATATGTGTATTAACCATTGAAATTATAAGTAATATATAATAGTAACAAAATTTACGTGAATATTAGTATTGGTTAGTAATATAAGATGGAAACCGCACAAATGGCCCATTAGGGCCCTTTTAACCATTGACATCCAACTTCGGAATCATCCGACCAATAGATTGATGAGAAACTACCATACGACTACAAATCACGTTGTGGGCCCACCTAAGCCAAGGATCTGCCTCATCCTTGACCTAATGTCCTAATAAGACACGTAGAACTCAACGAACGGCTCAGATCTGCAAGGTCCACCTTATGGGCCCCACTTAATGGGGTATGTGTGCACTAGAGGGTGTACACCCACCATGCACCGAGCTAGGGGGGCTCGGTCAAACGCTGATGACCTGCGTTTTACTAAAAGGGGAGAGACATCTCTCTCTCTCTCTCTCTCTCTTGTGTTTTGCCAGCGAACGGACGTTGTCCATTTATTGCGATGGTGGCCCACCAGAGGGGTCCACATCCATGATCAGAGCCGTCCATCTTGTGCGGACGATCTTTCTGACCAAAACCAACCTGATCCCACATCTGGGATCACGCGTGCATACACACAAAGTTTGCTGCAAGCGAGTCCTACAAGCACCCCGTTTCTAAAAAATGGAAACCGCTAGCGGGGCAATCTGCGCAAGCTCCATCTCCTTCAATCCCAGCCTTCCATTCGGTAAGATCTCAGCCACCCATTCCGCTGTTTAGGGCTTTCTTAGCAAACCAAAGGAAAACCACTACCGGTTTCCTTCCTACCCACCGAAATTGTAAACGGTTTCAACTGGAATGAATCCAGACATTTACTCTCAATCTAACGGTTCAGGATCGCTAGAAAAATGCTATATGAGTGCTTAAACTGAATGCATTAGGGATCCTCCCTATTATTGCGGCCGCTCAAAGAAAACCGACCATTTTTCCCTTGCTCGAACCCACCATGTAATCTCCACTAGAGCTTCGATTTCAAGCTTCCATGAGCTCCATTGAGGGTGTACAAACTGTCTGGAAGCGTTGGAATCACGAAAGGTTCATCGGATTAAGAATCACCATTGGAGCTCAATCGTCTTCCCCAACGGTTTCTTCATTCAACGGTGCTGCTGGGTGCTGTGTTTAAAAGGAGGAAAGAAAATGGAATGAGAGAGGAAAAGAAGTAAGAAGGAAGAAGAATAGAGAAACGAATGAGAAAGGAAGAGGTGTCACGGTGTGGTGCTGCATTGAGTCACCACCTGACTCGCTGGCAGTTCCCGACGGTGAGTCAGGACAAGTGTGGTGAGTCAAGGATAACCGAGTTCGGTCTGGGCTGGACTGCAAGCTCGGTAGATTGACGCAAGGGAAGAAACAGAGGGAGAGAGAGAGAGAGAGAGAGAGAGAGAGAGAGAGAGAGAGAGAGAGAGAGATAGAGAGAAAGTTGGGTTCGACAACGAGTTGACTTGCTGCCGAGTCAGCCACATCTGGCTCGAGTCCTGTCGAGCTGGGTGTCTGCTGCTAGACATTCCAGCATTTGAAGAAAAGTAAGAAGAAGAAAGAAAGAAAAGAAGAAGAAAGGAAAGGAGAAGTAGAGGAAAAGAGAGAGAGGGAGACATTCCGAGTCAACTCGACTCGGCTGAAACTCGCTGAGTCGAGTTAGGCGACTCAGGCTTGCTCTGGTTAGTCTAGAGACTTGCTGATGTAGGGTTTTGCGTGAGGAGATAAGAAGAAGAAAAGGGAAAGAAGAAAGAAGGAGTGAAGGAGAGGCGTTGGTGGTTGTGTTGAGCCGAGTCAACTCGACTCAAACCGAGTCAGCCAAGATGAGTCCACCTCCTCCTTCCAGATTTAAATTATTTCAATTACAATTATCATCACTAAATAGTAGTGTTTTATTTTATCATTATTAAGTATTGCCATTGTTAGGATCATTAATAGTACATATGATTAATCATTAGTAAATTACCTATATCAGTCAATACATACAGATTTCCATGACTAAATAAGAGTGTCTTACTCTTCATTCTTAATTATCATCATCAATAGAAGAACGTATTACTCCCATTACAATGACTAATAGTATCACATTAATCAATATTAATTATATCGTTAATATTGATATTTATGTTATGGTTACTAGATTAACATGGAAATTGATTTTACCTTAATTAACATACAAATCCTAACCTTATATTAAATATGGATCAAAGTCCACTTTATAACCTAGTTAGTGTAAACAAAATTGTAATTATCAAATAATAGTATTTCGTTTAATGATAAATCATTAGCATCATGGCTATATTCATTATTGAAAGTTATGTCTATTATCATTAGAAAATATTATCATTTTCCTTATGGGTTAGTATAATTCTTATTAATATAATCGTTAGTATTGGTCCTTATTATTGTTAGTGAAAATTCTAGTATCAATACTTGTATTACTTAGTCGGTTATTAGTAATTACAGAAAATATTAGATATTGTTGGTATATCTAAATATCAACTTATGAACCATTATTATTAATATGGATGGATTAAAACTCCTATCATTAATAGTATTTGGCCCACGGTACAATAATAATAATAATAATATTAATGATAATAATCTTGGATTCAAATCCTAGGATCTAAGCATTTAATTAAGCCCTAGGATGAAAATCCTAATTCTACACTAAAACCCTAAAAGATAACCCTAGGTAGTATGTAGAACTTGGATCTAATTATACATCCTGATTTATGGTAGAGTTTGATTTTAAGGGAACATGCATTCCCTAGTGATGCTGATAGGCGATGCAAACTATAAGGTGATGATTCTTCTTCTTGAGCTTTCCATCTTCTCATTAACTTAAGTTATAGTTCTTACTTTAATTTATAATTGATATCTCCCTGTTATAATCACATGTGTTAGCTAGTGGAAATTGAATTGTTGTATTACATACTTAATGATTATCCTGTATAATTGTTCATGCGTGTTGATTTCTTTTTGTGGATTGCTTACGGAACTTAAACTGGTACATTAGTGGGAAATTCCTACATATAAATGTACACCCATACTTGGGATGTAACTTGACTGGTTGTGATCGTAATGGACCTTTGACTTGGTGGTTATTGAGTGGTGGTTTAAATTAATCATTGATGTGGGCCTACCATTAAGGGTTATTGCATCCAATGGTTTTCAAGGATGGTCTTTTATCGCATGGTATTGATAATTTTCATATGTGGCTTATTTGATATCGCCTAATGTGGCTTTGTTCTGGTAATTTTCCTATATGGGTTCGATGTTTTTATACCATGCAACCATGCGATGGTAAGCCCTATATACTGTAATATGATTGGCCACTAGTCGACAGGTTTCCATTAAGCATCCTAAGGTAGAAGAATCTCATGGGTCGGGGATGGTGGTCATAGGACACTATACCTGAGCTGTCGGCCTACGCTGGGTGACAAGCCCCCCGGTAGTGACCATTGAGTTACTTAAATTAGCTGCTTGTAAATGGACTAATAATAACTTGGCTAATCATGCATACATGGCATATTTACGATGGCTTGGATCATTATGCTCATGCGATTACGCTGAATGTTGCGCTAATGACCAATCATTCGATTTATGATGATGACTTGGATCATCATGTCTATGCGATTACGTTGAGTATTGTGCTGATGACCAATCGTATTCATGGGTGACAGCCCAATGCCTATCTAGATGTTATATCCGGGGCACAGACCGTCTGGATGTTTTACCCAGGTCGATGATTGCATAGGTGACGATCCCAATGTCCATTTGGATGTTTTACATGAGACAATGATTGCATTCATGCATCCATACATATAATAAGATTGCATTTAATCTGTTTTGGCTGCCTGGATGTTTTATACTATTTCTTACTTAATGCGGCGGTGTGTAATCTTGAGGGAAATTCACACTGAGTTGGCCACTCATCCATCAAATATACAACCGTATAGGTAGTACAGGGGGCTCAGATGATATTCACATTCATGTTGGTGAGGAACAGGCTATAGTTAACAAGGGTACATGATTCTATTTGCTAAGGGTTGCTACAGAATTTCACAGTTTAAGATTGTTACAGTTTACCTTATTTCACGTGTAATGTTATTTCATTTTGTATTTATAAGAATGGGGACATTGGTTTGTATAAGTCATTATGGGTAGCTCTTGTATATTTAAATGATAATGTAAACTTTCCTTTATGTATGATTTGTCCATTCTACGCTCATCTGCTTACTCTGATGAATAAAAAAAAAATAAACTCGAATTTGACCATCCTTTAAGGTTAACACTCGGGTTTTTGGGAAATGGATCGTGTACTCGGATCCTGAAAAGTTGGGGCGTTAGAGCGGGGGTGCATTATGCACCTCGTGAACTTCAACTTCCTCAACTGGTGGTCGAGGTTGATTTGTAGCTATCACTTCTATTGACTCGGAGGGTCTCAAGTAGTGTCTAATCTTGTGATGGATAGATAACCCTTCGACTAATCCTCCTTCACTCAAAAGATGTATAGTGTTATCACGAACCCACTTGGGCATGAAACACTCTCAGTCCTCAAATAACTAAAAATTAAACCTAAGAAAAAGAAAACTAAAAAAACTAAAACAAATAAGAAATCTATAAAAGATAAGAAAGAGAGAATTGGAAAAAAGTTACTATATTGAAGTTGCCATTTTAGGATCCTACAAAACAAAAAACAATGTTAGTTTCTAAAAATAATTTCAAAGAAAAAAAAATCTTAACCTAAAATCTAAGCAGAAAGTTAACCCTAATCTTAACCTAATTCCAATACCAATTAATTCCAGACAAAAGTAGCCGTAGTCCTCGGCAACGGCACCAAAAACTTGTTCACAACCCCAAGTGTAGGGTCACGATATAGTAATAACTCGGTAAGACCGAGGTCGACTCCACAGGGACTAAACTTGTACGTATTCTGAAAATAACTAGAACTAGAAAAAGATCTAAATTGAAATCTAAATAATTGAGAGTAATGGTGAATAATGTTGATTAAAACTTATGAATTTAAAGGTGGGAACTAGGGTGCTAAGGATCCACTTGTAGCTATCAAGATGCTACCTTACTTGATTCAAGGAACACAATTGGAATTGGAGTCTTATCTTATCCAATTGGAAGATAAAGCAAGTTAAATCAAATCTGAACTTTTTATTGACCTCATTCTCAATGGATGAGAATTGTGATGATTGGAAGGGATTTCATCACCCTACTATGCACAGGAAACGATGGTGAACAACAAGATTTACCAATCTCACAATCTCAAAACAGGAAAAAAAAATATATATTCAAAGCTATCACAAAATTTATTGTAATTTGATTCATAATAAATCATAAAAAACTGAAAATATTCATTTAATATCAAACTAGAAATCAATGAAGTTCAATAAGAACAAGAATCGGATCAAAGCAAAATAAACATTTCAACATGTTACAAGCTTCACCTCTTAGCCCTAGCTAAGAGGTTTAGCCAACCATAGAAATGATTGAAACCAAATATCTTAAACAAAGTATGAAAAATAAACTAGGGAAGAAGAAAAATTCTTTAACGGCTGCTCCGTCATTGTGTTACGCTCTTTAAGACCTTTCTAAAACCTAGAAGATGCTTTAAAGCATCCTAGGAAGTTTTATTTATAGTTGTGGAACTTCAACTTTCGCACCGAGTTAGAAAAATCTAAAAACTGCCTCAAATTTACCCACTCTGAGCAGCTTTTCAAAAAGACTTCACTCTACGCAGTTTTTCAAAATAGACTTCACTCTGTGCAATTTCCCAAAAAAATCGGAGTTTCAGAATATACTTTTTCAAGACAATTTTAGGAATATGTTTGTTCTTAGGACAATTTCAGGATTCCTTTTCTTCACTTCAAATCGTTGATTCTCTTCATTCTTCACTTGGTTTAAGAGTATGCTTTTTTAGGACAATTTCGAAAATATGTTTTTTTTCAGGACAATTTCAGAATTCATTTTCTTCACTTCAAATCTTTGATTATCTTCTTTCCTCACTTGATTTTTTTAAATCTTTGGCATGTGAATTCTTCATTAATGACTTCGAAATCCCCAAATCTTCGTTTAATAATCTTTTGAGCATAAATCTTCCTTTTGGTATCGATTTCATCTTAAGCTCTTAAAATCACCTTGCACATGAAAACATGTATAATTAAATCAATTAAGCACTATCATGTTTATAAAACCAAGGTATAAATATGAGGAAATATGCAATTGCATATTTCACACTCAATACTAACTTTAATATCTTCTTCAGCTTTTGGGGTAATTCATGCTTTGATTAAGACAATACGATAGAGAACCAAGCTTCTTTTAAGATGACAGTGATCTGCCTAAATCATGAATGGAGCTGAGTTTTGTACCATGGCCTAACGTGGGTGACGCACCTAATAGACGGACTGGATTTTACACAAATATCATGGTGGGGCCCACCCAAGTCACCACCCCTTTGCTTACTTGCCATGCTGCCGAAATCCAGTGGAAGGTACTCTAATGATAATTTATTAAAAGGATACCGGGGTCTACATTCTTCTATATCAAGTAGGTAATTTTTGTCAAATTCCCAACCAAAAAAGTCCAAAATCTCTTATATGAATCGTCCATCATATGGGCCCACCTTAGTTGAACATCCCTTCCAAAACAGGAAGGGGGTTGCCTACTGAGTAACTCAGTATACTTCAGTAAACTCTATGGGCCCACCGTGATGTATGTGTCTTATCCACACCGTCCATCCATTTTACCATATCATTTTAGGGCATGAGCCTAAAATTGTAGCATATCCAAAGCTCAAGTGGACCACATCACAGGAAAACAGTGTGAATTAAACACATGCCGTGGAAAACTTCAAGCTGATATTTGTGTTCTCCCTTCATCCATGTCTATGTAACCTCATGAACATGTTGGATGACAAATAAACATCATTGTGGCCCTGGGAAGGCCTCAACGGTGGACATCATTATCCCCACTTTTTCCTGTAGTGTGGTCCACCTGAGCTGTAGATATGCTTCAATTTTGGGCTCATCCCGTGAAATGATCTGTAAAAATGGATGGACGGCGTGGATAAGACACACACATCGACGGTGGGCCCCACATAGTTTACTCAGTACGCAATCCGCTTCCTACAAAACACTACGATGGATTATTTATAACCATCTAATTAGTCATCGGAAAAAAGAAGTTCCATGTATATAATACTTGAAATGGTCCGTTCATTTGGCGGAACCAATCCATCATATAGGATCCACCTTGAATTTCCCACCTCTTTAAAAAATTAGTTATCATAACCATCCGACCAGCAGTTGGGAAAATGTGCGGTGCATATCGATCATATAGAAAAGCATTGATCATTTATCAGGACCATCCAAGACACGTGTACGAATGTGCGCAGGTGCGCTGGATAAGAACAAGGGGTCGAAATCACCCTACGACGAGGGAGTTCCCTTTTCGAACAAGGTAAATCAAGATTTCCTACCAGCTGTCCACTTGGCTGATTTTCCACCGTCTTCAATGACGAGTGGTTGAAGCCATGTCACAGGGCTTCCTCATCAAACCATATTCTACCAACGATTACTGACCGACGCGTTAGAAAACCCACACAACGAGTAGGCACGGAGTCCATGCAACTAAAGAGCCAGACCAGGGCAACACACTGTAGCAGTTTAAAGACCGGATACAGAGTTCATTAATAAATACACAAGGAGAACGTCAATGCAACAACGGGTGGAGGGGAATTGTCACATATAAAGGCTATATCACAAAGATTCAACCTTCTTTTTTTTTGTTCTTTTTTTTTTGTTGGCTCCTCGTGTACATAATAGAGGCTTGTACACAGTGGAAGAGTGCAAAAATTTTATAGAGTAGGCTACCCTTGCATGTTTTATTTATTTTTTAACATTTCTCAGACAACTCTCAGCCGGTAACAACTTCCTGAGCAAATCTTCTTTCCGATCATGTTCTTTAGCAATCCTAGTAATTCATTTCAAGCAAGATGAGCTCTCTGTTGTGCAGCGAGAGACCATTATAAAACCCATGACCCAAAAATAATAATAATTTGTATAAGAGGGGTAAATTATCCCTGTTGTATCATTTTTTGTTTCCTATCCGATGTGCTTTATCCCATATATGTAATGGAAAATTGAAGAAACGAAGAAAGTACTCATTGGCCACCATGAACATAAAGTAGAGAGAAAGAAAGAAAGAAAGAAAAATGAAATGGACAGTTGGATGAGGGGGAAGAAAGGGACCATAGATTCAGGTTAGTGGAGCCTGAGAGGCCAAGCAATGTCCAATGCGGGCTCGACCCTGATTAGTCGGTCGTGCCCCATTCTGGTGCAAAAGTGACGCATGTTCCATGACTCTCCTTTACAAAGTAGAAATTGCTTTCACCCAAATCACCGCAGCATTTTTCATCTGCCTTGAGCCAAATTTAAAATGTTGAGAAGAAATACTTCAGTCATGCAGATAAGGTTGGTTGGGCGGTAAAAGAAAAAAATGCTGCAAAAATAAAATAAATTATTTTTAAAGGAAAATTATATGAATGCGCAAAATGGTGCAAGCCACACCCTTGCACCGTTTCTAGTTGTCCCACCAGTACCATTGTCCACACCAGACATAAGATGGCACCCATACACCAGAACCCCTTTCCAGTATGTGTGTGTAGGCTTTTGCTAGCGTCCCCACCCCCGAAGCTTGTAATGGTTCAATGATCTGAACCATTTATTCATTCATACAATCTAGGAGCTTGCATTGTGTAAAAAAGCATCCCAATCGAATGATCCTAAACGTCCAATCAAATAGCATGGAAAACGGGCAGCCAAGATTGAGCAGAGAATCATAAATAGATCAAATCATCATCTTGAAACATCTACTTGATAGATCCCACTCAGAATTGCAAATGATTCCAAAGTAGCACTTTGGTTGGATGGTTCTAACTACGTTATCTATGGCTCGTAAACAACATTGTTGAAACAAATTGGCCATTCAAAGGATTAGGATCATCCAATCAGCATGATTTTTACACCATGGCTTGCTCCAACTGGTACTATTGAATGAACTGCCCTGATTGATGATTGGGTGTCCCACTGTCATTCAAAAGGTTTAGGGATGTTGATAAGGCCCCCGTGAAGGGGTGTGAGTGTGTGTGTGGGTGGGTGGGTGTGTTGCATTCAGTATCCAAAGGTCAAGTAGGTTACTTGTCTAAAAACAGACTCCTGGAATTGACATAATAATCTCCATCCATGCAGAAGGAATGCCTTTCATAACAAAAATAAACAGAAGAATTCAACACAGCACCTTAATTTCCACATACACAATGACCATGATAATAACACCAAAGCTTCCCCTTTCTTTTTCAACCAGTACCCTACATCTATACCTTTTACCTGCTTGTAACCAGAGCCTATGCTACCCACACCCTCTACATCTACTCTTCAATTTGAGTTTTCTGTAATAATTCCACAGCCCCCCACAGCATATGTTTGAGGAAAAAAAAAGGAATAGGAAAAGAAAAGAAAAGAAAAGAAAAGAAAAAAGGGAAAAGAAAAGAAACGATAGCCCTGAACAAGAAGCAACAACAGGCCAGTAGAAACAATGCTGCGGCAAGTTGCAGGTCACAAACACATACCTGCCTACATTCTCCTGCATGCCCCCTCTGAAAAATAAATGACGGGCCAAAGGTTAAAAACGTTGTAAGAACTTTCTGTGCGGTTAGCTGCTGCTTTTTTTCCCTCTGTCACCTCTGGGGCTGATCTGAACCGGAAGCCCCTGTAGCAGCTGCTGTGGACATGCTGCTTCCTGGCCCATTCTCAGCGGGTGGGGGGACGCCCCATTTTCCCTCTGATTCCAGTGGCTCCAAGACATGGACCCCACCATCGGTTAACCCCAGGGCAAACTGATTCGGTTCGGACGGGTGGGCGGCAATCACCAGAGGATGGATGTTAGAGCTGCAGTCCAAAAACAATATGGCATTGGCACTGGTTAGAATCATTTGACTAATTTTCTTTCAAACAAGTATGCATGCTGGCAATAAGCATTTACTAACAGCGAAAGAACTAAACTACAAGAGGAAACAAGAAACAGGTTCGCCACCAGCACTACTTAGCCTGGCCAAGCAGTGTGCATGCAACTGCATGTATATCTCTGCTTGTGTCATCTTGGGCAAATGAGAAAATACCTGACATTAGCTGGAAGATACGCAGCTGGACTGATCCGACAACGTAGCCTGAGGTTCACAGCATTAAATACGCACACTGTTGCATCCAGAAAACTAGCATATACTAGCTGGCTGTCACATGAGAACGTAGCGTGGGAGATCGGTGCAGAGCCTTCACGTGGGACCCACTACAAAGACGGGAAGTGAAGATCAAAGCAATGGAACTGTGCATTATATGGATACAACATAAAATAATCTAATGCCATGGTACCTGCTTTACACAGTCTAGTTTCGTTGTTTCATATATTGCAAGCTGAGTCTCATGAACAGCCAGGAAGTGTATCTGATCCTGGTGAAACTGGACACGCGTCTCTGAAAGTGCAGTTGGGGTGCGCCCAGTTGGAACTTGCAAAAATCTGCTCTTCTGCTTCTCCCATCCATCGGTCCCCCAGACACAAAGCTGCAACAAGAAACATGGTCAGCCATCTAAGGTCTAAGGCTTTGAATTGGGAGCATTAAAACATTCCCCAGGAGTGATTATAAGAATATGATTGCAATTCCAACATACAACATGCAATGACGAGGCTATATATAAACCTGAGAATCAGCTCCAGATGACACCAGCACATTCAGGACATTTGAAAAGGCAAGGCCAGTGATTCTCTTCGAGTGGCCTTTAAGCTTGCTTTTGACCTGCATAATGGCAAAATCACAAAATGAAAACACCTTCTAAATGATTCATCTTGGATAACATAGTATTATTTCAAGCACTACCATACCTCATCGACACGGACATTATATATCTGGATCGTGGAGTCATCCATGCCTATGGCAATAATATTATTGTCTTGAGGGTGGAATGCAAGGAATGTGGCTGCAGGAGGCGGAGGCATGAATGTCGTCATTGTCTGTGTTTGACAAGTGAAGACAAGAGTGGTCAAAATCTCGAAAAACATGGCAAACCCTAATAACAAACATAGCATGATTTTTGGTTGGGTCTCTCAGTGGGGAGTGAAAGAAGAAACCCGATAGAGAGGGGTTGTTGTTACTCGGCCATTCCAGGTACTAAATAAAACGAGATGAGTATTATTCTAACAGGAAAGTTTTTTGCCCGCCCCACTTCTTAAGGTGGTTCCAGATGTACCTTAAATACAGATTTCAAATATTACCTTAAATGTCATCATATTGAAGAGGGAAATCTTTCCTCCTGAAGCCGACATGACATAAGAATCATTCTTGGACAGTGCAAAGCAGGAGACGGCTTCCTCAGGGTTTGTGTCCGTTATGTCATTAGTCATCAAGATGCCACTTGGTGGTTGCCACAATTGAGGTGGGAAACTGGCAGTTGCCTATAAAATAAAACATCAATTGAAAACTATCAACTTGTTTTCTGGCAAGAGAAAAAAAAAACCACAAAGGATGAAGCATCTGTGTTTTCAACCTTGCCATTTGAATTTCGGTCATTTCGCTGCCACTTCCAAAGCAGATGAATGGCATTGGATGCTAATGCCAAAATGGCAACACCTGAGTTCGTATAGATCAACCTTGATATCTGTATTAACCAATATGAAATTAATAAGAAACTCCTTTGTCATGGAACAGAAAGCTTGTATAACTCAAAAGCCTAGTGGCTGCATGGCTCAATTGCATCAGATTATAGAACTCTGACAAGTTGGAAATACCAGATATTTCAAAAAGAACACTGTACTTGAGGAACGGTACATAAACGTACAAAAAAAATGGAAACAGAGAGTATCTAATATGGAATTAATCTTGAGAGGAAATGATATGGTCCTGTAAAATATTAAAAAATAAAAATAAAAACTAGGCACATCTCTGTGCATCAGCTATCTCAATCCGGTGCCTTTATTTTATTTTTTATTTTTTTTAGAGAATTGGCATTACGTTATTTTATTTTTTTTCTATACTTTTTTCTAAAAGAGGATCACCGGGAGGCTGGGATCAAATTCCTGATACAATGGACTGACTGGCTAATGCCCTCTTTAGCTAATACATCGTTGACATAATTTGTCTCTTTCCATCATTTAGGCAAACAAAATGTTTATCCTCTCAGCAATGTACCGAATCTTGTTATCCTCAACTGCTGTTTTGTGCCTTATTTGAAGCCCTTAAATTTCGTATAATAAAAAAATACTAGGATAGGTGAGTTATCCAAACACTCAACTCTTGAATAGTAGTGCACTTCATCACCATCATCAAAGCCTCGTTGCCACTAATTAGGGTCAGCTACATGAATCTTGTTCCACCATTCCCCTCAAACAGTAGTGCACTTACAGTAGAAATAAACTTCGCTGCAGTCTGCACATGTAGCAGGATCTATGGTTCCAGCATTTGTTACATAATAAGCACATGCAATGTCTAACACATCATTCCCTACATGGAACCCCCCCACCTAATCCCATGCCATTTGGAACCCCTAAAACTTCGACTAACCAGTCCATTTGCTCATCAACTCCTAAAATCAGCCCTTTTTGGGTGAATTTTACAAAGAACTACCCAACTAATATGGAATTTACATTTTTTTTTATTTTTGGAAATACAACTTGAATTTTATTAAAGAAAAGCAAAAGAGAAACAAACAACTACGCCCAGCTACATCCCAAGAAAGAAAAGATTACATCCCTTAAGCTTGCCAATATTAGAGGCCCAATCGATAATTAACAATCTATCCCTCTGAGAAATACCCTCCACCAATTTGCTTTCACCTCTAAAGCATCTTGCATTTCTTTCTTCCCTCACAATCCATCAAACAGCAAGCAAAGAATTCTCCATATAAGTATCCTTTCTTTTCCTAAGCCCATTCCATGCCATGCATTCAAGAGATCGCCCATGGACAATGGAAAAGACCAAATGACTCTAAAACGAGACAAGATGTCCGTCCAACTAAATCCAATGAATTGGCAATGCACAAACAGATGATCAACTGTTTCCTCATCCCCCATACAGCATGAGCAGATATTCGGAATAATCATCGCTCTTTTTCGAAGATTATCAACTGTCAAAACCTTCTTTCTACCTACCAACCAACCAAAAGGCGCTATCTTGGGGAGGGGGGACTTAATAATGCCAAACATGCTTAGCGTACACCTCGTCCCTATTCATTGAATCTTTACTAAGATGGGCATAGAAGGATCAAACAAAGAATCCACCTGATTTTTCAAGTCTCCAAAGCATATTATCCGAAGAGGAAAGATCCGGGAAACAAAGATGGATGCAATTTAAAAGGGCCACAAATTCTTCTACCTCCTCATCTCGAAGATATTGCCTACATGGTGGGTCCCACACCACCACTTCCCCTATTTAGGAGAAGCAATTGGTCACAACAATGAATGGACTCAGAGCAAGGTGGAAAATCAAAGAGAAATCTACTTTCAAATGGTACTCCTACCCACTTCTTCCCAAAAGCAAATTCTCTCATCATTCCCAACAGATAACCCAATACCTTCTACAAACGCCAACTTTACTAAGGCCACACCTTTCCACAAAGGTGACGCTCTATAATAAGAAGAGTCCCTAGTCCACCACCCCTCCTCCATGCACCCATACTTGCTTTTGATAACCTCTTCCCAAAGCGCCCCGTCTTCTTTCCCAACCCCCAAAGCCATTTCCCGAGCAATGCTAGGTTCATTGATTTCCGCCTTCTTCGTACATCTTGCAAACTTCATTCCATCCCATGAGGTGAAATTTCTTTTTATCTTCGGCCCCTTGCCACAAGAAGTCCTGCCTTAATTTTTCAAGCCTTGAAAGCATCAATGTCGGGCACTCAAATATTGACATAAAATAATATGGAATTTACATTCCGGTGACTTTTCCGAAAAGGTTTTCAAAAAGTAACCTCATTGATCGATATAATTATCATTCCATTACCTTCCGTTACATTCCTTTAATGGCTGGTTGGGTGGGCATGTGAGCAAATGGGCCGGCTGCTTGGGTGCACCCCACCATGAGGTCAATGTGAAGTCCATCCTGACCACTAGGTGCATCACGTCATGTTAGGCCAACAGCCCAAAAACCACTTCCATCCATGATTCTAATGGACCATATGATTGGAAATAATGTATAAGGTAATGATCGGCTTCCAAACCATTTCCCTTGGTATAGCCCAAATGAATCACGGATGGGCCTGATGCTTGGCCTATATTTTGGTGTGGCATCTAATGGTTGGAGTGGATTTCATATAATAATCACAGTGGGCCCAATAAAAATCAAAGATGGACATCTCTCCCAACTATTTTCTTTGGTTTTGGATTTCACATACACATCACAATGTATCACCTCATGTTAGGCTAACAACCTAAAAAACACTTCCATCCATGATTCTAGAGATTATTTAGGGGAAAAAAAAGGAGATAGTCTAGGATGCCACTCTAGATTTTGCCAAAGCCCACTGTGATGTCTATGTAAGATCACTCCGACCATTAGATATTTAGTCACATATTAGGCCCACAAACAAAAAGCAATGATAGCCTATGATTCTGGTAGGCCACACCAAAGGAAACAGTTGGGAGAGACGTCCAACCTTGATTTTTATAAGGCCCACCATGATAATCATATGAAATCCACTCCAACCATTAGATTCCACACAATAATTTAGGCCACACCAATGGAAACAATTGGAGGGTGAGAGTTGCTCTGTACACTGTTTCCAATCATGTGGTCCACCTGAACCACAAATGGAGCTGATTTTTTGGCCTCTGGCCTAACACGGGGTGACACACCAAGTGGTCGGGGTGGATTTTATATAGACATCATGGTGGGGCCCACCCGAGCCACCAACCCATTTGCTTGCACTACAACCGTGACAAAAGGTAGTAGAATAATAATTCTATCGACTAATGAGATGGCATTTTGAAAACCTTCTTGAAAAAGGTACCGGAATGTAACTTCCATATTAATTAGGTAGAATTTTTTGTAAAATTCCCCTTTTTCCCTCTAAGAAACCAAGAGGTAATATTGAAGAAGACTATTCATTTTATTCGAACTTGGTAAAATGCATCAAAACATTGTATTAAAGTCTTAGCACCATAAATGTATTGACAACTCGTTGTGCTACCTTTACCAAAGGGAAGTTGTTTATAGTAAAATATCACATGCATCATGCAATGTATCATGATATGTATCAATATCGTGATATATAGCACACATAGCCTTAAACCACTATATCGAAAATCCTAAGAATTCAAGGAAATTGAAAAAAAAAAAAAAATCTTTTTTCCCTCTTTTTTGTAAAAAAGTGTACGTTGGTGTGTTTTGACAACTTGAGTTATTTCGCATCAAAATAAGATATTGGTAGAGAAATCACAATCATAGAGTAGAAACAAGCCGGAATCCACTCATCAAGGGCGGTCATATTAAATGTCTTTAAATTCCTTTCTTTCATAAAGATTAGGAAGAGAGTTGCAAAACCATATCTTTGCATGATTTCATGAATTGACATTGATTTGGGGCAATTTACATATATGTTGTTCGGTGTGGGACGATCTAAAGATTGGCCATTCATGTTTATATTTATATATAATTTAAAAATAAAAAAGGGGTTTTGTTAACATTTATGGCACAGAGGGTGACCCATTGCCGATCTGAATTGTTCATTCATTCATAAAACTAGGAGCAAGCCATCATGAAAAAATCATGTCAATCAAGTGATCCTAAGCTTCTTATTAATAGCATGAACATGGATAATCAAGACTGGCTAAAGGAACAAATTAGGTCCAATCATCATCTTTAAGTATCTAGTAGATAGATCCCACTTTGCATTTCTTATTATTCTATTCGATTCCATGTGATTTATGGCTCGTAAACAATGGAAGACTATAACAAATTGGTCCCATTCTAAGGGTTAGGATCATCCAATTCGCATGATTCTTGCACCATGGCTTGCTGCTAGATGTATGAATGAATGAACGGTTCAAATTAACAATAGATCCCCCCATGAGCCATTTACCGGTCTGGGGATATTGCTAATGTCCCCATGAAGGTGGGGACGTTGGCAAAACCCATAAAAATAATTATGTACATACATAAATGCAATGAAATACAAACCATAAGTGTATAAATTAGCACGTTATATATGTTGAATTATTATATTTCTTAAAAAGCTAAGTGCATTAAGATAATGTTAATTAATTAAGGTGGTCACATCCAATGGTCATAGTTATGGTGGCTACACATGGACATTTTGGTGCAGTTTGGTAAGGATGAGTACCGGAGATGTTAGAAAGCCCACGAACTGCCATCATCAACTCATGAGTTAGGCATAGTACTATCATCATGTGGAGCAACAGTATAATGGCTACTCCAGTGAGGATGGTGAGGATGGTGACAACAACTTCCAATTGCCTCATAACTCCATGCAAGTATGAGTTCAAAGTATTTTTTATTTTGAAGGTTAACAAAAATATCATTAAGAAAGCGTCAAATGGCACAAGATCTACAAGCCTATAAACTAACTACTAAAGCAAAAAAGGAAAAATTACATTCCTTAATCGAAGAAATACAAGAAGCCCTCTCTACAGTAAGAAGAATAGCCCTAAAGGAGACCTCTCCTGCCCTAGAGGATACATTCTGAAAGCAACTTCTATTTCATTCTCCCTGAATTTCCCACAAGACAACAAGAAGAGCCAATCTCCAAAGAACCCTCATGTGCATAGGTAACTCCACCCCATGCCACAGAAAAGAGGGCATCCATCACCAGCATAACCCACATTGCATTAAAAAGCTTGAGAATGCTATTCTAAATCTAACTTTGTGAATGAGTATTGAATGAAGAGACGATCTCCAAATTCAACATCTGAAAAGCACATTACATAGACGTTTGGGAGAACTATAGCTCTTTTTCAAAAGTTATCAATGGTTATGACCCAACTCCTTCCAAGTAACCATCCAAAGGACACGATTTTCGAGGGAGCCGCATAGTGCCACAATTGAGATGTATGAAAATGGGGGGACCCTCTACGGGCGATTGAAGAGAATTAAAGAACCAAACAGAGAACAACCCGATTTATCTTTAAGCCATATCATACCGTCACCATCTCCCCTAACAAGGAGACAATGCTTAAGACGTTGAAGAAGCAAAACGACCTCCTCAATTTCCTCATCTAATAAATTCCTACAGCTAGGTGGGACCCCACCACCTTATCCCCCTCCACGTGAAACATTTAGAAACTGGGATGTTCTCCTCCACAAATAAGAAAGCTATCTTGGGGAAATCAAGCTATCTTGGGGAAATCAAGCTGAAGTGGGGAATCCCCAAGCCACCATCCTCCCAAAAGTAGATTCTCTCCATTTCCGAGGGAGAAGCCTACCCCCGTCCATGAACCTATCGTGCACGCTAGAGATTCCCTTTCATAAGCCTGACGCCTGGTACATCGAGCAATTTCTAGTCCACTAACCACCAACTTGTCAACTGTACTTTCCAACTATAATTTCTTTCCATATAGTTCTCTTTCCAATCCAAAAGGTGGAACGTCTTTCTATTTTCAAGGTGAATTTTTTATCTTTTTGTTTTTTGAATTGTTGTTTGTGTTTCAATACTCGCATTGAATGATTTTTATATGACATGAAGTCATTTTTTATATAATTGCATCACTTTTGCCTGATAGCACACAGTTTGGGCCACTAATTGATTGACACCTATTATCCATACATTTTTTGGTTATGTTAAGTGTGTAATTATCAATCTTTTTTTCTTTTTGGAAAGAGTAATTAGGCCTTTATTCAAAAAAAAAAAAGAAAAAAAAAAGGAGAAGAAAGTAAATTAAAACAAGAGACTGATCGAAGACCAATACCAAGATCTAGGCTAGCCTATCTCATAGGCTCAAACAACACGACAATCACAGAACGCTAAACAATCCAACTCTGTGATCCGATACACTACACGTATGTTTGGAAGTTTTGCATGCTCATTGGCTACCTCATTGGCGTCTCTTCTACCTACATGCAAGATTTTTATCTGTCTTCCTCTACATAAGTCCCACATCTCTTCAAGCAAATCAACCACATTCCCAAGACATGCTCCTGAAGTTACCCAACCTATTGTGTTTTTTGAATCGCCTTCCACTATGGCTAGAAGGAAGTTGAACCCGATCAAGATCTTAACTGCTTGCAGGAGCATTGCTTCTTTTTTAATTGAAAGATGGACTATGATGGGTTTATTGAAAAGAAGCTGATGCCTAAAGAATTACAAAGAGGAAAAAATAAAAAAGTAAATACAATTTATAGATCTATCCAACTATCAAGAAAATGAGCCGAGGCAATAGCCTTTGATTCAATCGCCCATTTCATAACATGCACTTTAGCCAATTTAAAAACCTCTAGTATTTCTCCTTTTCGATTCCTATAGAAACGATTATTCATTTCCAACCATAGAAACCAGATTCCAGCTAAGTATAACAAAGATGCCAAACTTTCTTCCCTATCTTTCCTTTGCCTCCACCATGCCAAGACAAGAAGAAAGACTCAATAGACCCCGGCAAAACATTCAATACCAAACAAGATAAGAAGCCCTCCCACATCTTTTCTTGCGAATAAATAATGGATGAAGAGATGATCAACCGATTCCTCTTCCTGATAGCACATTAAACACACATTCAGGAGAATCATCTTCCTCTTGCATAAATTGTCGACCGTAAGCATTTTGTTTCTACCCACTAGTCAAGCTAGAGCAACCACCTTTGGGGGAGTGCCATATCACCGCACATGAGCTATATGACTAACCCCATTGACATTTGGCCCACCATTGCTCATTCGATGAAAGGATTTTACTAAAAACTGTCAGACTTTTCTTCTAACCATCTCATCGAATCCCTTTCTGAGACCATAGGGCGTACCTTACTCAACATATCCAACAAATTCAACAACTCATCTACCTCTACATCATCCAAATTTCTCCTATAGGGAGGGGCCCAAATGACTTCTACTTGAAAAGAAAAGCATCTTGCCACCATCATATTTGCTTCTAACAAAATGCCAGCTAAAGGGGAGAACATCTCTCTCAATTTTTGCTCCCCTAACCATACATCATCCCAAAATATTTAATCTTCTCATCATTACCCAAAGAAAAACCCACCCCTTCCCAAACCTTATTTTTTAGCAAGGCCACCAATTTCCAAAGAAACGATGCCCTATACAATGATGAAGGCTTTATCCACCTACTTCCTTCCCGTACCCCATACTTTCTTCTCACCACTTCTCTCCATAAACTACCCTCTTCCACACCAAACATCCAAACCCATCTACCCAATAATGTTGAATTCATCTTTCCCAAACACCATAGACTGGCTTCACCTTGATCTCATGGCTTACATAAACACCATAGACTGGCTTCCCCTTGATCTCATGGCTTACATACCTTCTCCCACTTCATAAGATGAAACTTGTGCTTTTCTTCCACCCCCTTCCATAAAAAATCCTGCTTGATTTTTTTTCTAACTTATCCAACATTGATTTCAAACAATTGAAAGTGGACATGAAATAAACTGGTAACTTAGACATTGCCACCTTGATTAAGGTTAGCCTTCCTCCCAAAGACAAGTAATATTGAACTGCTAACGCCTGGAGAAAGACATGATGTGTGGGTACCCTGGTGGTCATAAATCCAACCTCCAATACCGACAAAACCCAGGTTCCCAAAAGAGCATCCATCAAAGTTTACTTTAGACAACCCACGATCTTTCCTTTCTTCAAAAAGGGAAGGAATAAAGATAGAATCAAATCAATTCCCAAAATGCCTTTCTAGATATCCCTCGATGTCCTAAATAATTGACAAGAAAGATATTTTTATCTCAAATTATGATTCACCAGGAAATCAACCCATCTAATAAAAAACAATTTTGTTTCTTTGAGTGGATTGGTGGTCTAGTTAATGCCCATGGCCAATGAGCTAGGAGTAAGAATAGACAATAGGGATGGGTGGTTCATTTGCTCTTATCCCATCCAAATAAGAGATTCTAAGGTTGAGGACTTCCACAATATCCTTATAGCTGCCGCTATTGGATTCCATCGCAACACCTCTTTCCAATTAAGAGAAAGGAGACGGGATGGAATTTGACTTAGCATAGCAAAGCTGGAGAAACCAGAATATCTTGAAATTCAAGTCAGACACTTTTTTTAACTTGAAACACTCGCTTGTTTCTTTCAAGATAAATAATCCACAATGTGGTTTGACAAGCCATCCTAGGCCCCATGATGAAGAAGACCAACCATTGACAACTCAACACATGTATTGGGCATCAACTACACCTTGCAAAATTTAGGCAACACCACAGTTATACTACATACGCCACACGGCATATGATGAAGTGATGATCCACTGATTGCTCATTACGACAGCAGACCCCACAACTGTTAGGCATCGCCACTCACTTCTTTTTGAGATTGTCAACTGCCAGAACTTTATCCAGATGTGCCACCCAAACAAAAGCTTTCACCTTCACTGAAATTGGCACTCCCCACAAGTTATGAAACGATGATCAAGTTGAGGAATGAATGCACGCCAATTCTCTAGTGATGCAGGACGGGTGGCCTAGCCTAGAATGATGCAATGAGATCACCAACGGATTAACTAGAACAATTTGAGCACAAAATAATGCTAATCAACCACAAGCTTAATGAATTCAAGTATTTAACTATGCTCAGATTCAAGACTAAATCACAACCCGTCAGCAGTGTTATCAAAACCCTATGATTTTCGATTTACGATATATGATTTTAGTCGAACCTTAAGCAAAACAATTTGAATCCCAACCTTAAATCCCTTTTCATATGAATCTTGCGATTATATAATTTGAATCCTACGATTTACGATTCAAATTATACTTGTTCTCATTTATTTTAAGCTTCACTTGGTTTTCATTTTACGTTTTTAAGTTGGCGGGAGCTTTAAGAATCGTTTTAAGAAGGTAAATTATTTTATTTGTTCTTTGTAAGAGATTAAATGATATATATTCTCTTCAACATTAAATTGTGCAACTTTTTTGTGATTTCTTACTTCTTAACCAGTCGAAACACCAAATTGATGTATGACTTGCAGTAATATTATTATGGATGGTTACGATCATGCTAACTTATATGTATTATGGAAAGATATTTTGAAATCAAAATATCTCTTTTCATTGGCCTACAATAGCAAAGGCCACTTTAGTCTTTACATTCTAGAAAGGTTACAACATAAATTATTAAAGGACCCTTGTATATAATTTTTTAAGGGAAATTTCTTAAAAGACAAAGGGGGGGGGGGGGGGGGGGGGAGTAAGATTCCTTTAACACTATCATGGCAGGTATTACTCAGTGCATATTGATGGCAAAAGGAAGATTGATGAGTTTCAATAAAAAATAAATAAAAATCTGATTTGTTTATGTTTTTTGAAAAATAAAAATCAATTTTTAAGAAAATAATAAAAAATCTTATGATTTGCAATTCGATACAATTCAACCCCTAGTACGATTTACGATATGAAAATGATTTTAACAACATTGCCCGTCAGTTAGATCTTATAAAACATGATTAGATAGGACCCATGAAAGGTAGGACTTCCATCTAGCATAGGAATTGATCTAATTCTAAAGGGATTCTCTTGGTTTGTTAAAGGGTTGAAGAACTGGGGTTCGAGGATTTAGGGATTTTGGATTTTTGGGTTTTGAGGTTTTAGGGATTTAGGGTTAGGATTTTAGGAAGCTAGGTTTGAAATTTGAGATTTTAAGGTTTTGATATTTAGGACGATTTAGGATTAGGGTTTAAGATTAGGGTTTTGAGATATCTAAGTTCTAGGATTGGACTTAAGGGTTTTAGGCTTAGGGTTATTGATTTTAGAGAGAAACAAGTAAGGATCAAAGAGTGAAATAGGGAGGAGATGGGTTGGTTGTACGGTCTTGTCCATACTGTCGTACGGTCACGTGTGGAGGTCCATGCGGTGGTACAGTGTAAGTAGGCCTAGGTTTATATGGGTTTTAGAGGAGATTGGCGATGGGTTTTAGGGAAAACCAAAAATAATAATTTAAAAAAAAAAGTGAGTAGACAAGGATTGAGAGATATTGAAGAAAGTAAAAAGAGAAAAGAAAAGAAAAGTGTAAATATTACCTTGAAAGAAGAAGATAAGAGAGGTAGATAAGATGGAATCGCTATATGGCTTCATACCACTCCAATCACAGGAGGTTTTACTTCATCACAAAGCAAAGAGAGAATTTTTTATTTCATATGCAATAATGGACTAAGGTATGAACGTCCAAGCCTTATATAGTCTCATAAAAGACTTTTTATAATTTAAATAAATAAATAAAAATGCTCTCAGATAAAAGTTTCACATAAAGACACTCAATGAAATAAAATTTGTTCCCAACTCTGTAAACTTAGCAAAAATATAAGCTAAACCAAAAAAGTAACAAACATATAAACAACTAAATAAACTAAACTATTTCGCGGCCCGTGGGGTCCACGATCAAGATGTCTAATGATGATGATCCAACGGTCGGAATGGTCCAACTAAGTAGCCCACATGCATCTTCCCAGTGTGGGACCTTCAAAGATACATAATCATACATATGGGGTCTTCAACGGGCTAGGCACTCGAATTGGGCCCACAGGGCACCATATATGCATCACTTAGCCATAAGGAAACAGAAACTCTCCTCCTCCTCTGGTATACTCTGACTTGTGCTTGGATGTCCTCATCATCTAGCCATAGATATGACCATCTAGGATCCATTAGGTTCAAGTGTCCACACATTATTTGACCGTATTGGACCCACTCAAACCTAATCTCTCCATTATTATCTTGTGGATTGGAAGTTTCAAGTTATGGTATTCTCTATTCTCTTAAAGAAGATATCTAAACATTATCACTTTATCTACTTGTAGATGCAATCGTTAATCGATAACTTGATCTATAGTCACAGTACCTCTAGCACACAATCAATCTCTTGATCATGACTAATCCACCAAAACCTATAGTTGGATTATGGTATTCTCTATTCTCTAATCACTTAAAGTTGACTAAACGTTATCATTTTATCTACCCATTGATGCAATAATTGGTCAATAACTTGATCCACAGTCATACTAACTCTAGCACATAGTCAATCTCCTGATCATTACTAACCCCCCAAAAGCTACAGTTAGATGACATCAAAATCTTCTAAAAAGAAAAAGAAATTCTTTATTTCTCTTAGTTAAAAATCCTCTAGAACAATCTTTTACTAAGTCCAGCCCATGTGGAGAGTTCACATCTAGAAACAATGATCATCAACATTTTCATAGCCTAGTCCTAACTATTTAGTACAAATCTTCTTTCACCAACCAATCTTCTCTAAGGCCCTATCCGTGACAGTAGCAAGCTGCAAGCCTTAACATACCTTTCACCACTGCAATTCAAGTCTTTGCAGGTCTCATATCACCCTCATTTCAAGTGCTTCAGCTTTAATCAATGTTCCGCTTCCTACCCAAGTGGCTTCCACACTTCAATGCACATGAACCATCCTTCTCAATTTGCTCTCCCTCATTTTATCTCTTCTTATCGGGATACTGCTAATCAGTTTTAGATGACCAAATTCTTAAGTCTATCCTTCCTAGCCTTCAATGAACCCATCTTAACATCCTCATCTCAATTTCTGATCATTGTAAAATTAAGACTAAACTTCATGGGCATGTCTTGATCACACAACATTAAAGGCACAACTCAACTTCATCAACCCAACTCTAATTCTATCTGAAACATCCTCATCAGTCTCCCGTTTTTTTCTTTAAAAAATAGAGCCAAGATAGTCAAGCATACCACATTGAGGAATCTCTTGACTAGAGAATTTATCTAACGTGTCGACTCTAAAATTGTTCTTACTAAAGTTGCATTCCAAATACTTCGTCTTGGTTCTACTAATTTGACCCACTGCAACTGGAAACTCATCAATTCCATCACAGGCTATTCTTACTCTTGTAACAGCAGCCTCATAGATGTCTTTAATGGTGTCAATATATCTTTAATTTCGAATATCCAAATCAATTTATTTATTTATTTTGAGCTCAATGTAGGTTTCCTTCATCCCATCCATCTACAATGAAAGAACTTCAAGACTTGATGCAAAGTTATATTCTTTTCCACTCCAAATATGGCCAGTTCACCATGAAGAGAGATGGAGACTGGAAAAGGGGATGAGATGTATGCTAAATAGAGTTCTACTCTTTCTACCGAAAGAAAAGTTACGCTATTAAGAGATAAAAAAATGTTTTTCTTCTTCAAAGATTAACAACAATTTATTAAAAGCTGCAAAAGGCAGGAAAGAGGACAGGATGGGGAGTTTTTCTTTTAGGATTTTTTCACTTTTTTTTTTTTTTTTCATTTTAGGATGCCGGCTACCATGTAATGTTGTAGGATAGGGATTGCTATGCAGTTTTTTTTGTTTTTCATTTTTTTTAGGAGCCAATTGGGATGTGTGTATGGCATGTTACTATGCAATGTTGTAGGATAGGGGTTGCTATACAATTTTTTCCTTTTTTTTTCTATTTTCATTTATTTTAGGGGCCTGTTATGGTGTGTGTATGCATGCAACCCATCCGACCATCACGAGGGCCACCATGCTCCAGTGGAGGTGTTTGATGGCTATGCATTATTTTCTATGGTGTGGCCCACATGGGGGCCACTGTGGTGTGTGTATGGTATGGATTTAAACCTGTCCAGTCCATCATGTGGACCACTACTTTACAGTGGTGGTTTTTTAGTGTGATGTCCACGTGATAATGTGCCGGTCTTCTTTTTCGTACCTGTTGTTGTCCATTGTTTAGAGTTAGAAAGTTGCTCGGAAAGTAGTTGATTTGATTTGATTTATACATGTGGATTGGCTTTTGATAAATGATCATTAATAACTTTTTGAACATGCTTATACTTGAAAAGTGAATCTTTTGTTTCTTTTTTTCTTTCTGTTATTTTTTTATTTTTTTAATCTTATTTTTTGTTGCTTTTTTCTTACTATTTATCATAATTTTCCTATTTTTTAATTAAAAAATAGAATTATCATGTAGCATACTATAAAGTGAATTATCATGCTACACACTATTTAAAACATTGTATGAGACAATTAATATTTATATTTATATAACCATTCCTACCACAAACAACCATAGAATAGCTTAATAGGCCCACAAGATGTTAATGCATGATGTCTAAAGTGGATTCAAAATGATAAAGTGATGTCAAATGACAAATGTAAATACAAAAGCATTACTCACCAATCATGTCACCACAAGAAATTAATGGAAAACCTAAAAATTGAACTCCAATGGCCTCCCAAATTTGCACAAAATTTATGCAATATGTGGAACTCATCTCACTAATGCATATCCCTGACCACTTGACACCATTTCCTTCCAAAATTTTGGGGAAATTTTTAAATTCGGATGAATAATGTTTAGCCAATTTAGGACCACTTGAATGCCCCCCAAAACAACCCAAAATTCATGCAATTTGTGAAACTCATTCCACTATTACATATCCCTAACCATTTGAAACCATTTCCCTCAAGAAATTTAAGGAAAAAATCAAAATTTTAATTCAGAGTACGTGTCAGGCTGATTCAGCACCCCTCGAATGCCCCCAAAACAGCCCGAAATTCATGTAATTTGTGTAATTCATCCCGCTAATGCATATCCCTAACCATTTGACACCACTTGACACCATTTCCTTCCAAAATTTTGCGGAAATTTTTTAATTTGCATGAATAATGTTTAGCCGATTTAGGACCACTTGAATGCCCCCCAAGACAACCCAAAATTCATGCAATTTGTGAAACTCATTCCACTAATGCATATCCCTAACCAGTTGAAACCATTTCCCTCAAGAAATCAGAGTAAGTGTCAGGCTGATTCAACACCCCTCGAATGCCCCCAAAACAGCCCGAAATTCATGTAATTTGTGTAATTCATCCCGCTAATGCATATCCCTAACCATTTGACACCATTTCCCTAAAGAAATTTGAGGAAAAAATCAAATTTTAATTTTGGATGACTAGTGTTGGGGCTGATTTGGGACCTCTAAACCCCCACCCCCAAAAAAAGGGCCAGAAATTCATGAAATCTGTGAAACTCATCCCCCTAATGCATATCCCTAATCACTTGGACAGGCTAATCAAACGATGTGAACTATCCATTAGTCCACAACAAAAGGAGGGGAAGAGGAGTAGAAGGCGAAGGAGGAGAAGGATGACCAAAAGGAGGAGGAGGAGAAAGAAGCAGCAAGAGGAGCCGGAGGAGGAGAAGGAAAAGTAGGAGCAGAAGGAGGAGAAGAAGGAAAAGGAGAAGCAGAAGTGGCAACAGAAGAAGCAGAAAAAGCAGAAGCAAAAGAAGCAAGAAGCAGAAGAAAAATTCTCTTTTTGTTTTTCTCTGGACCGCAGTAAACACCTCTATTTTTTATTCTTCTTCTCTGGATCGCTGTAAACACTTCTTATAACAGCCCTGAGTCATTACACTGGACTGTAACAGAACATTATGGGACCCTTACGGTCCGTTTTTTGGAACAGGCTGTTACAACCACGTAACTGATTTTTTGGGAATGGGCTGTTATAACCATGTAAAGCGTAATGGCCCGAACGGATACCATTACATTAACTGTTTTTGTATAACTTGGTGTCAGGCTGACCTAAAGAAACACAATTGTATGATCAAGATAATAGAACAATTCATCAGCAATAACCTGTATGTCCCTAAACATTTCTAACTTCCCTAAAAATTTATAGCAAATTAAGAATATGAAGGGATCAGTGCATCACTAACTTCATATTGACACAAGCACAATGAAAGCCTGCATTAAACAAATATAGACTAGATGCTACATAACAACTTGTGTGCATATGTTTGCAACTTTTGTTTATCCATAAACATCTTGCATACTTTTATTTGCATGAGCAATATTATCCTTTTGCTAATGATGGTGAGTGTTGGACATAGTCTCTCCGGATATCATTCAACTATACAAGAATTAACATTGTGATTTTCTAACATGATATAAGACCATTGCTCTACCCATTTTGATTATTGCTTTTCCCTCTTTACTTCTCTAAGTTAATCACCCTCCAAAGAAATGAATAGAGGTAGAGATTCCTTCAACCCTCTAATAGCATTAAGGGGTCTTATCCCGCTCAAGTTGTCAGGAGCAAAAGACCCATAAGAAACTCCACCTAAAAAGTATCAATGACTGCTGATTATGTTTATGCATGAAAAACTACATTTTGAATGTTTATGGTAAACAAAATCAGTGCAGCACTTCACAGTATAAAGATTGTGCATCGATTCCGAACTTTCCAGTCATTTGACCTTATTGACATTTCCAATTGATTAGGGCCACCAAACAATACTCTAGAAGAGCAAACGAATTGAAAGAAGATCATTGATGGGCCTCCGTTCCCAACCTATCATATTTGAGCTGATTGTGACTTTAAGTAGGCACCAAACAGAACTCTAAAAGAGCATATGAACTGGAAAAGGGATCTTTAGTGGGTCTAACTTCCCAACATATCCAGCACTTGAGCACTGTCATTTCCAATGGAATATGTGGGCAAAAAAACATCCAGAAGAGCAAATAGATTGGAAAAGAATCTCCAATGGGTTTTAGTTTGCAAAATCATTGTCATTTGAGCACTTTTGACTTTCAATGGATTCTGTTAGAGCCAAAACAAAGCTTTTTAGAGGAGATTATGGATTGATAAAGGGTCTGCAGTGTAACAACTGGAACAACACTGTACAATTGATGTTATGAAAATTAACATAAAAAGACCCATGCATGACCAGCCAATGCAATTCAAAGAAGGACAAGCTGGCCAATAAAAGGGTGGAAACAGCATGGAGAAAATTGCCAAGAACTATATGTCCGATTCATGATGCTGCTTTTCAGCCCTCTTAGACCAAATTCCAAATTCTCTTACTGTTTATTGAATTTACAGTTGATGGATATCAATGTTCCATGCATGAATGTTTGTATGACATGGCAAGTAACCATTCAATTCCAAACTTTCAACAGCACCAATGCATGCTTGGAAGATTATAGGGTTCCATGTCATCCCTTGCAACTGATCACAAAACAGAAATGGCTGAATGGTTTAAGATGAGATGGAAAGAAAAGTAACAAAAGTTGAATCCAACCAAAAACAATGTCCCATACTACTCTTCCCCTGTTCAAAAATGGAAATGATTTGCAGGTTCATAAGTCCTCTCTCAACAGATCCAATAAAAAGGAAAAAATCATAAATAAATTACTTGAAAAAAAAAAAAACAAAAAAAAAAACTGAAGCAAGACTAGCCCCACCCATAATCACTTCTGGGCTTCTTTCACAAATATTGGTATATAGTCCAAGGCAACCTCATGCCAATTTTGAATGGTCTCTTCTCCAAAAGCTGCATTAATAAAGGAGGTGAGCCTTTGTTCATCTCCCTCATCCTAAAGAACAGAGCTATGGAAGTCGTGGACTCTCGCCCAATTAGTTTAGGGCAAAGTACTTGTAAAATCTTAGCCAAAGTTCATGCAAAGATTGGAAGGAGTCATGAGCAACATGATTTCTCTGTTCCTAGAGACTTTGTGAACAAGGTATTCAATAACGGTAATGGTGGCTATAATGGCCACCGTAATTACCATTATGATAAAATAAAAGAAAAGAAAAGAAAAAACTGTATTGGCCCTGTAATAGCCGTTATGGGCCACTTTTTTCCATAACCACCCTATAACAAGTAATGGTTCCCATTACCGTTCTATAATGGCTGTTACGTAACCGTCTTTTAATACCTTTGTTTATGAAGGATCATCAAAATATGGAAGTAATCTTTACCCCCAACGAATGCATGGATTTTAGAAAATGATGGAAGAATGAGGTCAATTAGTTGTTTGTGTAAAGTTATGGAAAAAGCCTACCATAGTGTTGATTGGCCATGACTTCTATATCTTTTATGGGAAGAATGGGGTTTGGCACAAAGTGAAATAGTTGAACAGTGGCATGTATTTGGGTAGAGATCCTCTCTCTCCTTTGAAGGCACAATTACTCTAATTAAATCAAACCTTTCCAATCTCTGGAATTATTACCTCTCTCTCCTTCAGATGGTAAAAAATGTTGAGAAAATGTAAAGATTTTATATGGGAAGGTGGCAGTGAGGGTCAGAAGCACCATGATTGTTAATTGGGAGGAATAGGAAGTTCATAAGCCCAAGGAAGAAGGGGGGTGATCATGCTAGTGGAGATTTGGTAAAGAGTAAAATGCTCTTAGTAGGAAGGTTACTGCTTAGAAATATGGTGACTGCAATAGGGGATGGTCCCTGGCATGAGTGAGAAGTAATAGTTCTTTCATTTGGAAAGCTATTTTAAATATTGACAATTGGTAGAATACATTGGCTCTTCTTTCTCAAGTCCATGGTATCAAAGCACGGTTCTTTATTTATAACTATAGATGTTACAATCGGTGTGGTCATATGTGATCCCATAAGTGATTACGCCAATGGGTATGCGATTTAGGACCTATAAATAATTTATTTAAAAAAAAAAAAAAAAAAAAAAAATTCCCTACAAGTGTAGTATTTTTACATTATTTTTCATTTTTCCACCTTCCTTGAATTTTTCTTTTTTTCTATTTTTTTCGAAAAAAAAAAAAATTGTTTGGGGAGCTATGCCATCGCATAAGCACACAGCCCCCCTTGAGTCGCACGGGATCACTAATGCCATTTGACAACATTGGTTATAAGGATAAAAGATAATCATGATTTATTTATTTTTTTAAAGGTAATCCTAAAATATAAAGGTTATGCTACTGTGGAGTACCACAAAACACTGTGTTGGAATAAATGGTATGGTGCTCCTCATTGCTAAAATCATGTGTATTCTAGCAATAATCATTTAAGAAAGATGGGTCAAATATTTTTGGAGGGAATTAGATCTAAAGTGGGTATGTTCTGGGAAGATTTATGGCTAGAAGATAGCCACCGTGCGTACGGATTTCCCAAGCTCTACTCCTTTTGCAGGGAATTAACTTGTCAAGGATTCATTCAATCCTGCAGATGGGAAAGTGATTCGGTTGCTTCAGTTCCATCAAAGCTTGTGGGACCATGAGATCATATGGTTGTCGATCTCTTAGACCTTCTCAATGAGGCAACTCTTTATGCCTTTACACTTACAAGTTCCCCCCTCCCATCTTGCATCAATTAATCATAATAAGTAAGAATGGCATTCAACCCATGTGCATGTACACAATCAAATAAATGGAGAACATGCCTCACTCCTTTTTTTTAAAGGTACATGCCTCACTCTTGGCCAGTTAATAAATTAAAATGAACATTTTGATGAAGCAACAATTCTCAAAAGATGCATATTGGCAGGAAACGTGAGCATACTAAGCATCAGGATTAGTTAAACTCTAGGCATGGATATGAGCATCAGGTACAATAGGTGTAAGTATAACTGGACAAAAAGTCTCGAAAAGATCACACTCCTGCATCCTGAATGTGCAGCATCAGTATCGCTTCCTAAACACACACTGGCATGTGTAGTCCAATAGTTTCTGCACTTCTCATCCAGAGTTCACTCAAAACAGCAATAAAAATTCCAAAATATTCTTTCCAACAGTACAAACATGTTACCATAAGTTTCAAAAGTCATGTATCACATATGTCGGAACAGGTAAATAAGTAATTTTGTCATAACAAAATAAAACAACTAAAAACTCAGATGAGAGTATCCATACCATGAAAATGCTTTAGAATTTCATGTAGCAACTAACAAGATGTAATGGAAAACCTTACCTTGCTTGTTCTCAAGTTCTCAGGTAGCCTTAGGGATCGGCATTGTGCTGGTTCATTAATTTCAGTGAGTTTCCAAATCTTTGATTTTTCGGTAGATTCATCTGTTAATCTAGGTTTTACATCCCCCAAACTTCTAGTGTCGCCATTCTAGTAAAAAAATGATTTTGAGTTAGTTCACAAGCTGTCTGTAGAAAATTATAAAATCAGGGCCAAAAAAACTCAGTAGATGACGATGATAGCAGTGTAGTGATTATGTACTAATTGCCAGAAAATGAAATATCAAAATCTAAGAAACAGGAGTTGTGCACAGACCATTCCAACCATAGTCACCACAGGAACACCCCTATCCGTTAGTCCAGCACTAGTTGCAGCAGTGACAGACGCCATCGCGCTTACCTGAGGCTGCACAATATTTTGGCACATTATGTGAAATTATTTTTCATCAGGGAGACATCAGTGAAAATTCTATAGGCCTACCTTGGTTAGAGACTCAGGTACATAAGAACGATTTTCAAATGTTCGCAACAACCGAACTCCATCAGCATTTGCCAAAATTTTAATCCCATTCTCGTTTGCAGATACAGCCAACAAAGTCCCCTCCTTGTTGAAGCGGATACGCGGGCTAGCCTAGAAATTGGAAAACGCGAAGAAGCACGACTTAGGTGTATATTTTGTATATATTTTCAACAAAAGAAAAGGTATCAGTGCTTTCAATTCCAAAAAATGTCATCACAGCTCAACTAGAAAGACAACTACTAAGAACTTACTGGTAGGCCACCATCAGCATCAATAGTTGTCAAAAGGTTAACATTATCCATATCCCAGAACTTGATCAAAAATTCATCACCAGCAGCCAAAAACCGGTTCCTTGTGGTGTCAAATTGCACAACGCCCAAAGAGCGTTTTCGGAATCCTTGGTAGGTCCTTTTCACAGCTCCTTCACTTTCATTCCACTCAACAATGTATGACTCTCCGTCTTTACTGGTCCCACACGAAAAGAGCCTGAAAATCGTTCAAGGGGAAGTTGATGTTGAAAACAAGAATCAAGGAATCAATAAAGAGCCTCAAGTTCCACTCTATTACAAAGAGAGAGAGAGAGAGAGAGAGAGAGAGAGAGAGAGATTAAAAACCTTGAACCATCAGCACTATAAGCCATGGTAGTGCACCAATGTCCTGGGGCATCATAGTCAACTCTAGATCCCAAATTATCATACAACCATGCCTTTATCTTTCCATCTAAGGCCGTTGAAAAGATGAACTAAAAAATAGAAACATACACTGAACATTAGCAGCGGTCATAGCCCTGCATAAACTACAGACATAATCCTTCAAATTGAATCTAGAATCATCAAAAGCACCAAATGATATAAATAGGATCATTACCTGAATGTTTTCCTTGTAGTGGGGGCAAACAGAATAAACAGGGGCCTCATGGCCTTCGAAAGTATACTGTTTGGTACCAGTAGCAGCATCCCACACCTAAAATTACTAAAATATTTTAGTCATGGGGATTCCAACTCTCTCTATTATGTAATAAGTTAACTGACAAGAAAAGCTAACCTTAATGGTCTTGTCATCTCCACAGGTAATGACACATAATTGCTTATTAGGGTGAGAGAAAGCAAGATCATTGACCCCACCAACATGAGCGTCAATCTAGAAAGGTGAAAAAAAAAAAAAACACAATAATATTAATGAATGAATGAGATAATTAAATAACCAACAAAGTCAGAAACACAATAAAATACCAGGGCAAGGGTAGAAAGAACCAAAATATGGAATTGGCACTATTTATACCTCCAAGTGCTGCCGTATGTCATCACCACCATGGTAAGAATATATCTGCACAATGTGTCTTGAATATGCAACTCCTAGAAAATGGAAGTGAGTGCCCAAATAGCTGAAGTTCAGTTTATTATTTTATTCCATAATCATTTTTCACATCAGAAACCAAGTTATGATTGAAGCCTTTCTATTTTCTATAAGCTTACCAAATAAAGTGCCATCAGGGTTCCATATGATACGGTTTACTGACACACCAGGCTCTTTGAGCATAGCTGCCTGTTCCATTGCAATTAGTCCAAACTTAAGATTATTCACGTATACAGACATTTCTGATATCTCATATACGGTAAAATGGCATCTGCTTTTGGAATCATCATGAAGTAAAAAATGATTTGTACCTGGAGGGGCATCGAGCAGGCCCCGAGATCCCAAACCTTGAAATTTCTTAGAACTAATCTCTCCCTAGAACCAACTTCCCAAAGGCCTACGTCCCCCACATTTGTACCAACTGAAGCATCATAATAACAAGAGACTAATAAGTTGAATACTTAAATGAAAGCTTAAACAGAGAAGACAGAATAGAAGTATTTGCTGAAAAGTTGAATGATGCAAAGGAAGCAAAATGGTTTAGAAAATCTGACCAAGAAGTATAGTCTGCTGTATAGGATGAAAATCCATGCTCATAGGAGATGAACCCTGAATTAACGTGCGGGCAACAGTCTTGGGCAAGTCATCCGGTGAGTACAGGCTTTGACCGTGATTCTGGCCAGGATATGTTACTGGCAATATATTTACAGGCAGATTTACCTACAGAACGATCATAAACATCAACTATATGCAGTAATGAGTGACAGACAGAAAACTACAATAACATAAGTTCCTGACCCATGATCAGAGAAGCAAACTGTAAAGGAGGCCTTATGTTTGGCAGTGTGATGTTGCTCTCGTACCTCTTCAGAAATCCCCATGGGCCTTGTTCTTTTAGATACATGATCGGAATCTGCCGATGGGTAATCTACAGAAGGGTTATTAGTCGGCGGAGTCCTAGGGTGCTTCAAAATTGCAGCTACAACAAAGCATTTGAAACAACTCAAGTTAATAAAACAACCCTGACAAACGTATTTGTGTAGAATCATAGATATCCATTCGCATCTTCAAAAAGCAGATTTCAAAAGTTCTGCAACAAGCATAACAAACTAGTTCATCTACCTGGGTTCGTAGGAGCACCAAGTCCAATAGCTCCTCCAGAAACTGCAGGATGGGTTACAGTGGCTGGATTAGACATCCAACCAGCAAGGGAAGTCTGAACTGGCACAGGTGCAGGTTGAAAAGGCTGAACATGACAATTCAAGAATTCCAAGGGTCAAGAGAAATTTTGTCAGCTAAGGATGGATTCCAAGCCCGAGAGAGTTAGCATGCTTACCCCATGTGGAGGAAAGCCTCCGGGTTTGGGCATGGATCCGAGCAGTGGATTGCTTGCAGGTGATGGGGCGCGTGCACCATTTGGTTGTCCACAAGTATGATCAACAAAAAGGGTCTTTATATCTGGATTAGGCCTTGGGTTTTTACAAAGCTGATGCTGCCAATTCAAGCTGCCAGACAGATTGTGTGATAACATCAATTCTCCAATAGAAACCTCGGAAACAAAAAACATGATAACATTTCAGAAGGCCAACAAAAAATAGAATCTCAAGTGTTAAGAAAGTAGGAGATGTTGCTTGCACTAGATCAAATTAACAATCAGTGTATTGCACTACTAGAACACAAATATGCATACAAATAGCCTCAAGCAATCAGACTACAGATAAAGCATGAACACTGCAGCACATGCCAGGAATAAAGTACCTTCCATAGAAAAAGTTCAAGTCAACATGAAATATGATATTACCTTTGATTAATAAGAGTCCGTAGCCTAGAATTCTTGAGGTTAGGGAACTGCAGTTTGTCACGGAAAAGGGGATTCGCTTCAATCAGCTTCTTGAGCTCGACCAGCATTATTGTCCTCGCAGATTTGGTATCTCCATACTTGGAAAGTTGTTCGTTTTCCCTAAAAGAAGTCGCATGGTTAAAGATGATCTCCGAGGGTTAAGATTAGTAATTAGTAAATTTCCCATTGGGCAGAATGACCTTCTGCCCAAATGGCCGTTGAACTCGTTTTTCCCCGACAAGAAACAATCAAAACGGCAATTTTTGGCCGGTTTGACGCAAAAAGCCAAAAGGCGAGTACACTCGATAGATAGCATGCTATCCACAATTCCTACTCAACGTGCGTTTAACATGCCACGTGGGCACAAAACTTTTGGGGCAGCACAGAAACTTGCATGCCCTTCCGAACAAATCCTAAAACAAGAATAACATCAAATATAACAAAATTCATACCTGAAATTCTCTAACGTGAGAAGCTGTGTAATTTCCTTGAACAACTCTTCATTAAATGAGGCAAAAACTTTCAAATCCTTGACAAGGATATCCACAGCCTTTGCACGATCATGTCTGGAAATATGCCAACCAAAATTCAGATATAAAACAAGTGAAAAATGGCAATTTTGATAATAAAAAATTCAAGAAAAGCTTACTTATCCAACGCCTCAAGGTACTTCTGCTTCCGAATTTCAAAAAAGATCTTCATTGAATACCGATTGTCATCAACTTTGGTGAAACCAGACAGATAGCGCTCAACTTCATCCCAGTTCCCATTATGCACCTCATCCTCAAAATACTTCATATTGAAGAAAAACCCAGATTCCTGCTCAAGCCTGACGAAACCCAGAAAAAAAAAAAAAAAAAAAAAAAAAAAAAAAAAAAAAAAAAAACCTAACCGAATTACACACAAACAGTACAACCAAAAGCATCCAGTCTACAAACCGAAACAACGAGTCCGAAAGAAACAAAAAGAAGCAGACGTACTTGTGAACGGTCTCCTTGAACTTCTCCTCATCGAGGAACTGTAAGATCAAGAAAACAAGCTCTCTGCTGAGAGAAGACATGGCGCTGTATCACTCCAGATTCTCCGTGTCAACGTCCTAGCCAGAGATCAGCAAAAAAGTATAAAGAAACCAGATCTTGCATGCGAAACCGGAAAAGATATCTACTTTTCGTATAAATCAGGAGCGGAAACCCCAGAAACCCCTGTTTCCGGTCCCAGATCGAGAAATCTGGGTCTTTGGAGATGGAATTGAAGAGGTGAGGGTTGAAGCTAGGGTTTTGAAGGATCGGAAGAGTGAAGGCGGGTTTAAAGCAGAGGAATCAGATATGCAGAAAAGGGGGAAAGGGATAAAGAAGCTTTAAAGACAAGATTCTAATAGAGAGAGAGAGAGAAAGAGAGCTTACCTTGAAGAAGATGGAGAGAGAAAAAGCGACAGAAGAAGAGAAGGAAAGGAGAGAGCTTTCTCTCTCTTTCCTTTCTGAGAAGGGAAAAAAAATGGCGTGTGATAGCTGCAGAAAAGACGATTTTATAGGGAGAGGCGACATACAGTAGACGATAAGTAGCACTCATTATCGAGTTTTATAAGTCATACGACCTACCATTTATAAGCGGTGAGTGATAAGTGCATTGAAGTGGGACCCTAAGTCGAGCCGGCTCCTGCTTCCTTCGACTTTATCGGCGCGGAATCTTATAGTGACAGCTGTCCTTCCGCCTTTAGGAAAGAGGAGGTTTGCTGTCCGTCTCGTACGCATCTGCGTTTTTGCCTTGCTTTTTCTTTACTTTAAGATGTTGGGCCAAGTTGCAGTGATCCAAACCGTCCATTGGCTGGGCCTCATTGTTTATGAGGAAACCCAAGAAGGTAATTCTCAGATTTGGATATTGAAAACCCTCGTATAATTAGACTCGTTACCCTGAATATGAACGGCCCATTTTAACCGTTGTTTTGTACGCATATTACAGGATCTTCTGTTTTTAAGATTTTTTGGTACACGAGTCACGATGAGTCCTGACCCTGATCCAACGGCTACAGTTCCCACTTCCCCACGCGATTGTATGGAGAGCGGATTAGCTGTCACCTGGGGAACACCTTAGTGGGTGTTGTCCTTACCGTGGGGCCCACTTTGATGATGTACTGTATATCTACACCGTACAACCGTTATTCTAGTCCATTTTAGGAGGAGTCCGGATCCCCTGTTAATTGGTCAACAAAGATCTCCTGATATCCTAATCCTCATTGGTCCACGTCATCACTCGCTTAAAAAATAAAATAAAATAAAAAGCTTCGGACACCAAACCATTAGGGTAACATGAAATCAACAGATGACGGATCCAGACTCTTTTAAGAGGAAGCAGATTGCGTGGTGTGCTGCACATCACATACACTATCAACTACGGTTTGTGTATTGATGTCAAGAATTTCTATGGCCTGGCAATGATCCATGTGTCATATAATACCGTCCTTCCATTTTGACAAGATTTTTGCAGGTGATTAAGTCTTTTTGATATATCTGAACTTCAAGTGAACCACACCTTAAAAAGTAGAAAGGATTTAACGTTTATCATTTAAAACTTTTTAGTGTTGTTATAGTAGGAGAAAATTATCAAGTTATAAACAAGTTATATGATAAATAAAATATTATTGGGCCTTCTTAATGTTTCAAACATGAGAATCAATGTTCCTACTACTTTCGTCGTATGGAGTAATTTAGCATTGGAAGTATCTCTTTTTTGAGTTGCAGCCCACAAATGATCTCACAAAATAAAAGAACTACGTAGACATTGACGCCAGAACTTAGAGATCTCAGTGGTGCATGGTACACTGTGCAACCTACTTTCATTTTAGGACGAGTTATAAATATTCAAGGAGTCAATGCACCCTAGAACATAGAGGTGATTGAATGATTATTATTAAAAAAATTTCAAGGCCAACCATAAACATATTCATAATGTTTATTTGTCATCCAATTAGTTGATAAAGTATTTTAAAAAAAAAAAAGAAAATCTAATTTTATCCAAAACTTTCATGACCCTTAAAAAAAATTAATAATTATTCACCACTTTTTTCAATGATGTGGTCCACTTAGGATTGTGATGTGTTTAAGCTTGGTTTAAGTCTTAAATGAGCTGCAAAGACTGATGAGTGGTGTGGATATAAAAAAGTCATCAAGGTGGGCCGCACACTGTAAGAGTAACAGCCTCTATGGTGTTACCCGGTAACACCTAATCTGCTCCATGCAGCAATGCAACTTTCCGCTTTAGAAGCTGGCACGTGTAGAAGAAACACGTGTATTACGCATCTGACCATGCATGTCGTGGGACCAGCAATGGAGATAGCGTGGCGCGAAAATGACGGTCCAGTAAGCAGGTGGGAAACTCGTGCATGGATAGAGAGGATGGACGATTTAAAGAGCCCCGTCCATTGCCCTCATTGAAGGCATACTTACACGACTTGCCCACGCCTAATGAATGAACGGTCCTGATTTCCTTACAAGGTCGTCTGATGCACCGTAGAGGGTGAGGATTTCGTTTTGAGCCTGTAGGATCCAGCGTGCATAGCCACCCACCGGGGCCCACATGTTGAGATGATCCAATGATTTGAACCGTCCGTATTTCCTTTTAGTACGATACAAAAGCTACGATTCCATAGTCAAGCTGTAGTTATGATCGTGACCTTTGATTCTTAGAGCTGAATGAGAACCATTGAATTTTTCATTATTCTAAATACATCTACAGAAAATGATGGTTACAATCATCTGTTGATTTTAATTTCTTATGGTTTCCTCAAAAGTAGGGGCACAACATGGACGGTTCCGATCACGGGACACACATAATGTGGGCCCCAGTAGCCGCGAAACACACTAATTTCTTAGTCGCGGCAGAGACGGAACAAACACGAAAGAGAGAGTTCTTGTATTCTTGGTATGCCGACGAAGACATGATGTGAACGCGTGGAATTTTGATAAAACGATGTTACCGCAATAACAAAGGAGATTTTCAAAAATAGGCAGTTTTTAATATTTTTAGCTATTTTATCGCGAAATTAAAATAATCAGTTTATACTTTTATATACAATTTTTAATTACTTAGTAATTTATGATAAATATTTTTTAATAGTTTATTTTCTGTCAGATTTTCCCAATAATGTGTGGGTTGAAAAATGTTAAAATCTGAAATCTTCTTAGTGCAGGCACCCCACTTTGCGTGTGGACCCAACCATCGAATTGATTAAAATGGTTGGTCTTGATTTAATCTCGGAGTTAATGAGTACCAAAATATTTTAACGATTTTTAGTTTGATTAAGTCATAAGCCTGATTTGGGGTAATGGGATCTTGATTGGGTCTTTAATTAATGATTGAAACAATGTAAATAGGGTAGGGACTGCATTTTTAATTTTAGGGACCACAGTGTAACTTGAAACTTTGGCGGGGTTAGAGGTTAAAGTTTAACTGCCTTTATACAAGGTTAAGGGGTTTCAATGTATTTAGTTACTTTCTAAAGGTGTGGTTAGATCTTTTCTGCTTTACCTCTCAAATGATCATTTCTTTGCCAATATTTTCTACGATTGTTTTTTACGCGGGCAGAGAGATAGTGAGGCCCATATAGACATAACCGTGACAAATCACTTTATCCAACTGTTTCAAAGATCACGTAGGACAAGATTTTAAAAATCAAGTAGATCCAAAACTCATGTGCGACATACCACACAAAACAGTGGCGATTGAATGTCTATCAATGACAGAAGTTTTGTATCAATAATATTTATTTCTACATTTATCTCATTTGTAATAATTCTGTGAATAGTTTGGATGGCATATAAACATCCTAGCCAATTCCAGGAGAGTTTCAATAATAGATGTTATTGTTTTTATTATATTGTTTGTGTAGCTCACTTGAGTTTTGGATCTATCTGATTTTTATAAAACTATTTTAACGTGGTTCTCCAAAACATATGGATGGAGTATATTTTTCAGGGACATCTATGTGGACCCCACAAAACCCCAACACTAAGATATCTCTATGCTTGGGTCACAAGCAATCCACTCATTTTTATGGCCATGGAGTTTATTTTGGATTATTTTGAAATGACTTTTAATAGATTTTAAAAAATAATAATTGAGATTTAGAGTTATGCGTAAAAAGTTGTGGATTGCTTAAATCAGAAAAGGTAAAACTAACATTTTTCAATAAATTTTGAATTTTTTAGAGATTTTTCCTCATAATTGTGATGATTATTTTGGTTGATCTTTGGGCTTATGACATGATATATTAAATGAGCTCTCCATTTATATCAAGATTACTCTTATTCAATATGTATGTGGTTAGTGGTGGGCTAAGCATGTTTTTTTTTTTTTTCGAGGGGGGGGGGGGGGGGGGGTGAGAAATATCCAAAATGCCTTCCAAGTTTGCAAACTTTAATGAAGATAGTTTCCCCTTTGAAATTTGAATGCGTGGTTGTGATAAAATTGTTCTTATTATGTTGTAAGTCTCACCCTTATTGTTACAAATGAATAATCTTGTCATGAAATTAACTTTTTATCCTCAAAAAAATTAAATTTAAAGGGGGACCTAACGGATTTCTCCTTTAATTTTATCCAAATTATAATTTTTAGCTTCAAGCTAATGATTCCTTTTAAGCCATATGATTTTATTTTATTTTTTCATTACCATTTTAGTGATCCTTAAAATTCTTTAAAAGTCTACGGACGTGATGCATTGCAGTGAATGTGCCATGACCTAGGACGGGCATAGGCTCATTTCCTCTGATTTTTCATTTTCGTTTTGATGTAGTACAGTGTGAGTGGGATAATGATTTAGATATATGCATGTGACCGGAATTGTTACTAGCGGAAATAAGTTTAGAATTCATGGTCAAGTAGAAACCATAAAATCGCTTTTAAAGTTGGGATATCCCAAGAATCTCTTAACTCGGTGACTTTGATGGTTGATTTACGATCACAAATTCAAGCCAAGGGACTCAGTGAGAAAAAAATGGAAGGGTTAGGCACCCCTTTTTACCTACATCTCGTGCAGTTTATGCTTTACGGAATTTAATAGTTTTTAAGAGATTCAACAAAATTTCAACGCTTACTACATTCAGTCGTACTTCACAGAATTCAAAACTCCGTATAGACAAAGAAACAAGTAGTAAATATCTTTACTTCACAGGATTTAAGATTCTAAATAGGTAAAAGAAATACGTAACACATGCCCTTACTTTGTAGGGTTTATGACCTCAAATAGGCAAAAGAAACTAAAAATGAGAATGTGGATAAGAGAAAGGACTGAATGAAAAAATAAGGAGGGAGTAGGCCTGTCAACCCGCTGGGCCTAGGGTTGGTCTTAGCCAGAATTTTGATTTGTTTTGGGCTGGGGCTGTCAGGCCAGGCCTTTTTAAATTTAATTTTGATTTTGGCATGCCCAAGCATGATCCATTGACACCCCTAAGAGTATGTGTTGTTAATGTTTTAAGAATGTATAGGATGGAATGCAGATTTGTTTGAAATGTAAGAAGAAAAATAGAATATCAAACACATTTATATATATATATATATATATATATATATATATATATATATATATATATATATATATATATATAAATATCCTCAATTTTAATTATACTATTGACTTTGGTAGGTTTTTCTACTATAAATATTCTTCTATTTTTTTTTTTTTCCTATCTTCTAAGTTAGGTAAGGTGACAATGTACTCAGGTGTTTTGTGAATTTTTCTAAAACTTGGGCAATTTTAGCACATGCAACCACACTACCATTTTATACTTACGACTTTTCCAAATAAGTAACGATATTCTAAGCCAAAAGAGAATTCTTTGTACATCCAACCTTTAAAGGACATTATTCATTTTGTCATTTTATGCATGACAACTGTTGTGTATAGAGAGTTTTTGGGTTTTCAAAAAGTCATAATGAGTGGCCTCTATTTATTCTTCATCGGATTTAGGGTTGGTCAATTGGATTTGGCGATTGTCTCCAGAGTGGCTAGAGGCCCTTTTGAGCACTTGTCCATTTGGATTTTTTTTATTATTTTTTTCTGACTTGGGGTTCGTTAAATGTGATTTGATCAAAGTCATACATTACCGAAGTCTTCAGGTAACAAAAGCGAATGATTGATATTTGCTTTCATCGAGTTACAGATATGCTAATTCGATTAATCTATTGGTCATTTTTGGGTTAGGCCACAGACTTTTTTAGTTGATCCATCTAGCTTTTTAGGTCATTTGAGTTGGTCAAAGACGATTTTGTTGGAGAGATGCATGTTTAAAGCTTCCGACCTGGGTAGTTTCGTCAAGATCAGATTAGTTGGGTCTTAATATGCCAATCTAGTTTGATGTTTATTCCTGAGACACAAAAAATGCATCCTACCAGTCTCATATGGTCACTTAGTGAAATATCGAATCGTTCGAAGACATCTTTATTGAAGCTAGGCTAAAGTCGAAGAGTAGATCAATCTTGTATTGGAGTGTCTACAATTGCATTTATAAATACCTTTTTTATTTCACCAGAAGGTATTTTTGATTTAAAATAAAAATAAAATTAAAGTCCTCCTACTCTAGATTGCATTGTTGGGTCCGAGATATAAGTCTATGAGAGAATAAAAAGAGCCCTCTCTCCAATGACATTAAAGACATTCATGATTAGAGCCTGGGATATCTATTTCTTTTTATTTTGGTTTGTATTTGTATTACAATTGCTTATGACATCTTCATTTTTATTTAAATGCAAGGATGCTTTCTTGTTTTTGAACTAATTCTCTTAGCCATTAAGTAGAGACCGTGATTCATAGGTGAGAAACCAGCACTTTCCTTCTCCTCACCTTAGTTCCTTACTTAGATTTCTAGTCAGATCACTGGTTTAAAATTGTTTTACTGAAATTGTATAGTCTCTAGCTCCCTACATTAAACACCATTTAGGGCCCATTTGGATATATACCACAATACTTTTTTCTACTTACGACAATAGATAAGTAACTTATTTGAGATAAGTAAGTTTGATTCATGATCCTTATAATTAACTTTTTTTAATTAAAGTTACTAATCACTTAAGTAAAAATCAAGATAAGTTAGTTGACTTCAGTTTAAGAAGTAAAAAATCAAAATAAGTTATTTGAGGCACAAGTATCTTATCTTAATGAACTTACAATCCAAAGGCCCCCTTAAAATGAACTGGTGGCTACCCAAACAATTTCTCGATCTTAAGCATTGATTCAAGAGCTCAATCCTCACACTATGAAGTTCCAACTCAATCTTCGAACTTAGAAATTCCAAAGACAAGCTGAGAAATTTCATAAAGGCCACTTGAACGATTTCCTAATCTTAACCGTTGATTCAAGAGCTCAGTCTTCACACTAAGAAATTTCAAGGTCAGGCTGAGAAATTTCCTAACAATTTCCTAATCTTGAGCGTTTATTCAAGAGCTCAGTCTCCACACCTAGAAATTTCCAGAACCAGATTTGTAGTAATGATCACAACACCAGCATGAAATTAAATCTCTTTACCGTGGGCCCAGCATTAAACTAGCATTCAGATAAGCTTGCCAATTTCACGACTGGTGTCGTATTAAATGAACAAAAAGAGAATAGAGAGCGTTATAAATCAACCACAAAAAGGTCCATCCATTGGACTGTTGAGATTGTTCCACGTTGGAACATTGCCTCATGGCCGATCTGATGAAGTAGCTAGATTTCTGAAAGATGCATGGAGTGGGGCCCATATACATGGAGATCTTGGTCGTGGATATTTATTTAAGTATTATAATACCCAGATGAGCAGATCAAGGCTCGTTGAAGCCATACATGCGGTAGAACCAGACCGTACGTCCATTATGTGGGCCTCAAGATCGTCACCGTCCAAAATTCACAGGTATCGAAACTATTTCTTGGTCCCTGGATTCCGGAGGTTTCAGACTGATACTAACACGTGGTGAGCCCTACCTAATGAAATTGTCGTCTAACGAAAGGAAAACGCTTGCGTGCCTACCGTGCGCACCTACAGGTAACTTTCTGTAGGGCAGGGTAAAAAACATGACGTGCATGCAATCCACGCCGTTCATCAGGTGCATCACGCATCTTGTTTTGTTGTTTTCTTTTTATGCCAAAAATAAGGCTGAGTAAATCCTCAAACTTGAGTTAGGAAAATCTGGCAAATTAATTGGACCGTATAATATACATTGCATTTAATAATGCATCTCTGGCTGCCACTGACAAATGACAATACAGGAAAGCAATAACGTCATGCTCGACACAAGCAGAGGATCCTTACTCTAAAAGCCTCAGAATTCGTACGGTGTGGCCCATCTCAGTTTCTGAATACTCTTATTTTTAGATAATTCTTTCATCCTCGCGAGTCTCATCAGGTGAATGGATTGGATTGCATATAAACGCCGCAGTGAGCTCCGCACAGAACTAATGGTGGAGGTTACTTCGCATTTTTTTCCAAGGCCGTGGCCTACCCGAGCTCTGGATGGTCTTGATTTTTGGGCACCACAGTAAAAATGAGGCAGAACGCCTGATGGACGGGGTGGATCTTACGAAAGTTTCACCCACGTGACTTTGCACAGCTCTGAACAAAACGTGCGGACACGTGTACGCTGGTCATAGACGGGGACGTTAAGCCGCGACTGACCATAAAGACCAATAAAAGACAACGTGTCGACTCAGTTCCAGACTTCCCGTCCTATTTATTTCCAAACGAGGCATGCAATTGAAACCACACGGATCTGCCAGAGTAAAGACCCTACATCCAACGCGCACACGTGTGATAAATAAGGAACGTTCAACAGTAATTCCCTGGCCATGCGACAGACAGACTATCAGGTCGGTGGAGTCATTGCTTGGGCTACAGCACTACGTTGAATCTAGACTCTCGTTTGTCCTTTCTGAACTGTATTTTCTTCAAACCAGTGTAACCCAGAAGATCAAGGGTCCTGAATTTAGTTCTGATCTAAATATCACGTGGGGCTCTTCTTGATGAATGGTACTGATCTATAACACGTGTGATAGGTCAGAACGTGAAGGGCGCTTGTTTTTATCGCGTGAAGATCTGCGGCTTATAATATCATTGTCGCGTATTACCAGATACGTCCGTCCGTCATTTAATGCGATGGAGCACAATCACGTGATCTGGTAATTGAAAGGAGAGAAAGTGCGCAATCACAGGCATAAAATCTCATTCTCGGAAATTTATCGTGATATTTAGGTTTTTCTCGGGTATTAATGGGATAGTCTCACCGAAAATTATTAAATCATTTAAGAACTTTACATAAATATGTATGTAATTATTATTTGGTATTTTAAATAAATTTTGTTTTAATATCACGATATTTTTTCGCTTATCATGATTAATGAAAAACTGAAAAACTTCCGAGATTTTAAGTTATCCGATATGATATTTTAAAATATCCGATATTAACGAGATAATAATTTTTTGTTATGTATCACGAAATTACGACGATATTTTGAAAATCTCCGTGATAATTGTCATCTGGGAAGCAATCACGTTTTCTCGTCAATATAAAGAGAAACAAATCTGTCGGCGATATATCGGCAAGAGCTGGGCGATAGTGATTAGAAATGGATAATGCTCCACGCCACAGATAGTGGTTGGAAGCTATGTGGGGCCTCCAGATATTTCGTTACAAATCTACTCCGTCAATCAGTTTCTAAAGATCACAATGGGAAAATAATTAAAAAAAATCAGGCAGATCCAATACTCAGGTGGGCCACAATACACCAAAAAAATTGAACGAAAATGCCCACTGTTGAAACATGGAGCCGATGTTTATATGCCATGCAAACCGTTTATAGGGTTATTACCACTCGGATAAACCGTGGATACAAAAATCATCTTTATACAAAAATTCCGTGCCCCGGAGAAAGTTTTCAATGGTAGTCATTCGATCCCAGCTGTTTCGTATGGTGTGGCCCACCTAATCTTTTAATCTGCTTGGTTTTTTAGAATCCTATACTATCCTGATTTTTAAAAATTAATGGACGGAGTGGATTTATCACGAGAATCGCTGTTAGTCCCACGTAGAGTACCTTGGCATAGTCAAGTCGCGTCCGGAAAATATAGTAGAGGTTGCTACAATGCAAGCCTGTGTATTGCAATTATAGGTTGAGACTGTTGAATCTGGTATCATTCTGCAGTGATGTAGATTTTTTATATGGGCGCGAATTAGGTGTTAACGGGGGTAACAGCCTAGTGGGTGTTACGATGATGTGTTGTATATCAACTCTGTCCATATGTTTTTCCAGCCTATTTTAGAATGGGGTATCAAAAATTATTTAGATCAAAATCTCAGGTGGACCACACCACAAGAAATAGTGGTGATTGAGTTACTCACCATTAAAAAATCCAAAGGGTCCATCATAAGGTTTTTGTAATGTTTATTTGCAATCCAAGCTATTGATAATGTCAAGAAGATCTTGATGAATGTAAGATGGAAATATCAAATTGATCTAAAACTTTTACAGTCCATAAAAAGTTTTTAATGATTATTCATCATTGTTTCTATTGGTGTGATCCACCTGACATATTTTTATATTCTTATAAGTTGGGATTGGAACCTAAAATGAGATGGAAAAACAAATGAAAAGTGTTGATATACAATAAAAAAAATCAAGGCGAGCCCCAAACAGTTAGGGTAACACCCACTAAACTGTTGCCAGCTAATCCGCTCTCTGTTTATATGATGGTACTTAAAGTGGATGGGAGATGTCCAAAAAACAAACTATCATATTGCAATTTTCAACCGTTTGATTGTTAGAAAGTAATGTTTTGAATATGGACCTTCTAATTTAACCATTGTATTTTGGGCCATTGGTATGATCTTCTAATCTTTAATCCATTTCCTTTATCATCCACCCATGGAGAGGCCAATCATATGAATGGTTTGGATAATTTTAACTACTGATCCAATGGCTACTATGCATGCTTATATGTTGTAGCAAACTTCACCTTTAAACACGAGATTAACGGTCCCTAATTAGGACTGTATTGGATAAAAAGAGGATGGATTTTTATTCCTCATCTATTCCAAGAGAATTCTAATTGCACATGCTTGAGTGCGTTTTGAAGCTGCATTCGCATCACACATGAGAAATAAACGTGCACGTGTGAGATCGGACAGGTTTGTTAGTGGATTCTCACTTTTAGATTTCATGCCTCTGAATTCAAGAGAAAAAGATCATCATATGGGCCACATATATACAAATCACCATTGGTCAACTTTTTTTGACCGTTCATTTACTTTCTATCAGTGTGGACCCTAGGGTTACTATATAGGCCGGGTAATTAATATAGCATTTACTTCGTTGATATTGTTTTTTGAGAAACTCTGATGTCTCACACGGATGACTCATTTGCACGTGCGAGGTGAGTGTACCTTCATATTGCAGTCGAGCGAGTGCAGTTGGCAGCCCCTAGAGTGCATGGATCTTTCGTGGAAAGAAGGAACAAGAGCGACTGGTCCTGTGGGAATAAAACTGCTAATCGATTCGTGCGAGGAGATTTTGAAAATCCTACGCGCGGCGCAGATCCGAACTTGTCATAGGTGCGTGAGATATCAGATATCTGGCATCCGGGCCAGGGAGGCGGATTGCGTACTGAGTAACTCAGTACCCTTATCGTACTGAGTAAACTCTGTGGGGTCTACCCTTATTTATTTATTTTATCCACTCCGGTGATCCATTTTAACAGATAATTTCAGGGTTTGAACCCAAAATATAAGCATACTCAAATCTCAAGTGGACCACACCACAGGAAACAGTGTGATTGAACCTTTGCCATTGCAAATTTCTTGGAGGTGAAAAAAGTTTTGGATCAAGATGATGTTTGTGTTTTCTTTTCATCCATGCCTTTGTGATCTTATTAACAGTCTGGATGACAAATAAACATCATTGTAGACCCTAAGAAGGTTTCAACAGTGAAAATCATTATTCCATACCGTTTCTTGTGGTATGGTCCACTTAAGCTTTAGGTATACTTTCATTTTGGGTTTAACCCCTAAAGTCAGGTGGGGAAATGTATGGACAGTGCAGATAAACTGCATACATTCATGGTGGGCCCAAATAAGTTTACACAGTATCATAAAAGCGTACTGACTAACTCAGTACGCAATCTGATTTCCCGGGCCAGCGGTAGCACCACACAGGATATGCCGCAGGTCAAACGGGATTTTACGTTGTATGGACCCAACGTACTACCCATGTGTTTTTCATTGGACCAAAAAACAAAAAAAACCATTAAGCACGAAAGTAAACCTCGAGCAGTACATGAATCTAAGAAACAAAAATACCTCAACATTTTTCAGCTGCTTTACCTGGCAAGAGGGATATTTTTGTAAAACAAACGGCGCCTATCGCGTTTGGTCAAATAAGTTTTTGGGCGTAGGAGAAAAAAAAGAAACAATGCACGGACTCGTCTACAGTGAGTACCAAAATCAGGACGGCAAATCATCGTATAGGCAACCACGTACATACGTAAACGGATTGGCTAGTGACCCTGCCATTGCTCCGTGGACCCCACCATGATGCGTGTGTTTCATCCATGCCATCCATCCATTTTTCCAAATCATTTTATGCCATGATAACACAAATTAGGTAGATCAAAATCTCAAGTGAACCGCATAGTGTTAATTAAACTCACACCATTAAAAACTTCTTGGGGGCCATAAGTTTTGGATCAAGTTGATATTTATTTTTAACCTTCATCAAGGTCCGTATGACCTAATCAACAGGTTGGATGTCAAATAAGAACTACACTAGGCCCTAGGAGGTTTCAAACGGTGGACATCCATTCGCTACTGTTTTCCCATAGTGTGGTCCACATGAGATTTAGATCTTCCTCGATTTTGGGATCAAGTCATAAAATGACTTTTAAAAATGAATGGCCAGTGTGAATAAAACACATACATCACAGTGGGCCCACAGAGCACCGACCACTAGCCACGGGCCAGTGGCAGCGTCACTAGCCGAACCATACATTGACCGTAGGCTACTTGTCATCTTTGCAGCTGGACCTCTTTGTGTGGCCCACTTGTAAGTGGCTCGAACATCATACAAATGCACCACATTTGCATGCGTTGATGTGAAGCGAAAGATACCTCGTCTCAACACTGCTGTCCTGGTATCGATTCCCTGGTAGGGGTGGGTAACAGTGAAGTGTGAACTGAAAGTGGGTGTACTAACATACTTTAAAAAATAATAATAATAATAAAAATCAGATCAGAAGTAGTCTTCCACACCCTTTTTAAGGGCTGTTTGTCTACCACTTAATATGCTCCTGAAATCTGAAATCAGATTTCAATAGCTTAATATGCTATTTTGGGTGTTTAACATATTTGAAATAAGTTCTTAATAAAAATTAATTATGGAATTAATTCCAGAGTGGTTCATGCCTGAAAGCGGTAAGTGATAAGTTTGGAATGTGGTAAGTGGCCTTTTGTAGGCCCGTATTTGTTATATTCTCATGATACATTCAATTTTTCTATGTCAACATGAGACATGAAAAATGAGGTAGATCTAAAACTTAAGTGAGTCACACACTTAAAGTAGTGGGGTATTGACACTCACAGTTGAAACCTTCCTAGGGCTACCATGATATTTATTTAACATCTAATCTATTCATAAGGTCATGTAGAACTTGATGAAGGGTAAAAACATATTAGCTTGATCCAAAACTTTTATGGCCCTAAGAAGTTTTCAATTGTAGACGTTCAATCCTCACTTCCTTTTTTTTATAGTGTGGTCTACTTGAGCTTTGGACTTGCCTTATTTTTTGGATCATGACCTGATATAATCTGAAAAATAGTTGGATGGTGTGAATCTAACACATACATCATAATGGGGCATACATAACTTTGCCACGTCAATAACATACTGATTGCACGGTGTGCCACACACCACTTTGTTGACCTCACCAAGTTTTGTGAGCCTTGCCATAATATGGGTGTCATATCTACATTGTCCATCCATTTTACGAGACCATTTTATGGCATGACCCAAAAATGAGGCAAATATTAAGCTCAAGTGGACCACAGAAAGCACTAGGGATTGAAAGTATATCATTAAAAACTTCTTGGAGGTAGTAGAAGTTTTGGATCAATCTGGATTTTATTTTATTTTTTGCTTCCTTTCATCTAGGTCTATGTAACCTCTTGAGTAAGTTGGATGACAAATAAACATCACGATGGATTCTAGAAAGACTTCAATGGTAGGAATTATTATCCCCACTGCTTTACGTGGTGCGGTCCACTTGAGCGTTATATATTTGCCTCATTTGTGTTCTCATGACCTAGAAGGATCTCACCAAATGAATAGACAATATAGATATAACACATACATCAAGGGACGTCAACACACCACTGAGTTCAGTGGCGTGAGGCACAGCACGCAATGCTTATTTAACATCCAATTTTTGAGCTTGTGACCCTAAGGCTCAATGGTAGACTCACAAGAGTTTCAACATGAGGTCATGGGTTCCAACACCCCATTGTAGTGTGAATGCGCAGGCATGTGTGGGTTGTATGAGTATGTGTGATAGAAAAAAAAAAAAAAAAAAAATCTAATTTAAGGTCATATAGACCAAGAATGTGGAAAAAAAAATGAATATCAACTTAATCCAAAACTTTTAGGGCTCACAAAATGTTCTTCGTCGTGGGCAATCAATCTTTGTTGTTTGGTCCAATTGAGATTTGGATCTGCTTCATTTTCGGGACCATGACATAAAATGAGCTATAAAAACTGATGATGGCATGGATGTACAACACATATATCAAGCTGGGCCCTATGGTCAAGGCAACAGATACTAACATGTTACTGGTAAACCCCTAAGTAGATTTCCAGTGAAAGCCTTTAGAATAAACTTTCTATAAGGGGAAGTTAGGTGGGCCACTATGATCTTTGCGAGAAATTCACCCGTTCCATCTGTTTTTTCGGATCATGTTAGGACATGGGTAATTTGGTAAAATTATCAAATTTAAGACATTTTTACCAAAAAGAAAATTTTGGATTTAGTACCAAATTTCAGTGTTAAGGAACAATTTACCAAACAAGCATTCCAACATTATCAGTACATGATGGATCCAGTACATGATGGATCCAGTACTTGAATTAATTTTAGATTTTTTTTTTTTTTATTCAGTTTACCAAACGCACCCTTAGGTGTAAAACATATTCCTGTGGGATTGGAAGCGGACATCGTACTGAGTAAACTCTGTGGGGCCCATTATGATATGCGTCTCTAATCCATGCCATCCATCCGATTTATCAGCTCATTTTATTGTATGAGCCCAACGAATAAAGTGGACCACACTACACGAAACAATGTGAATTAAATGCCTACCATTGAAAATTTCTTGCACGCCACATGAGCTTTTGTTCAAGCTGTTGACCAAACGCACCCTTAGGTGTAAAACATTCCCGTGGGATTGGAAGCGGACATCGTACTGAGTAAACTCTGTGGGGGCCACTATGATATACGTATCTAATCCATGCCATCCATCCAATCTATCAGCCCAATTTATTGTATGAGCCCAACGAATAAAGTGGACCACACTACGAGAAACAATGTGAATTAAATGCCTACCATTGAAAATTTCTTGCACTTCACATGAGCTTTTGTTCAAGCTGATATTTGTGTTTACCCATTCATATGTGCATAACCTTACGAACATGCTGGATGACAAATAAATATAATTGTGGGCCCTATGAAGGATTTAATGGTTCATTATCCCCATTATTTCCCATAGTGCAGGCCACTTGAGCTTTGGATATACTTCAATTTTGACCTAGCAAACGCCCTAAAATGAACTAAAGAAATGGATGGACGGTGTGGATAAGTGTTTTCTTGCTAGAGCGTACTGAGTTAGAGCTTCCCATGGGATCCACCACGCATGTACATGTACTCTGTCCATAAAGCAAAACCATCATTACAAAAAATAAACATAATTAAAAACTCAAATGGACCACACCCGTGTGAGCAATGGAAATTTGTTGTGTGAATTAGTAAATCACTAAGTGTGGCCCACTTAAGTTTTTTATGTTGAAATTTGATAATTTCAAATTATAGATTTATAATTACTGTAAAATAGAAGGAAATAGGAAACCAAAAAATTATAATATTAAGGACAGGCTGAAGCATGCGTGATCACACTGTACTTAAAGCGTTCTTCGCCCCTTCTTAGAATAATTGAGATTGCTGACAGGTTGCAGGTAAATAGCTTCCAGGATACGACGAGCCTGTGTGTGGTTATGCATTCAGTAAGCATGAAGGAACCACTGATGGAACTCTGTAAACATTACTCGCAGATGAAAGTTAAGAAGAAAATTCGCAAATGAAAAACAGATACAAACAAAAGATTAGCTTTGCTGGCTTAGACCACCGCACTAGTCTAATTCTTATGGACTTGTTGGTCCTGGCTGGCTCAAGTTCGTATTGAACCTACAGGCTTGATCAGAGAACACATGGAGTTTGTTGGTTCATATGAGAGAATGAGTTGATTTGTTTGTGATGTTGAAATGAACCAGCCAAGTTCTGTTTATATAGGTAAGGGTGGCTGGACGTTTTGGTCCAGGGTCATAAAAACAATGGACTGTTTCTGACTGTTGGTGAGAAATTAGCTATTTTTTACAATTTCTGACCATTTTACATGTGGGATACTGGCTGCACGCTAGCCATCTAGATACAGTGGCTAGTCGTTTCTGATTGTTGGGCCAGCCACATACAACAGTTTTTGCATGGTTTGGTTAATTATTGCATGAGCAGTTACACTAGGCATTTTAAATGGCTCCACAACTCCTATAAAAGGCAGAGAGGTCTTTCTTAGAATTTTAACCCGCTGTACTCCAAACCTAGCCACCTAACCAAGTGCAAAGTGTGTCACTAGTGTCTCTACAATCACACTACCTCACATGTCCACGCCCCTCGCACCAAGTCTAAGTCTGAGCCCATGTGCGAACACGCAAGCCATAGTATTCCTTATATATATATGTGTGTGTGTGTGTGTGTGTGTGTGTGTGTGTGTGTGTGTGTGTGTATTAAACAAAACCATTTTCCGTAACATTTTATCCCACCAACGTTTGTATCTTCTCTTCGTCCCCATGACTTACACTTGATTAATAACTTCGATGAAAGATAAATATTGAGGTGGCCCCATAAATAAAAACCTATGGTTGGCATCCTCGAGCTATTGTATCGAGGATAAAACCTGATAGGAGGAGTGGATTTTACCTATATACCATGGTGGGCCCCACTAACTCAGGTGTTTTACCCACTTCAGGAAACAACTAAATCCCCACCTATCAATGTAACTCTCATAAGAAATGAAAAAGGAATGTGGTAAATTCATATGAGACATATAACGCTCCGAAAATCGGCACCCGAGTACATAGACTCTAATCCCGAATTCCCGGGTGTTAACTTAATAAAATGCACATGTGACCTCGTTCAAATTCACATTCATTTCATATACGAACAATCAGAGTAGCGCGATTTAAATCATTGGATACAAAGAGAGGTAGAGATAACAAAAATCAATAAAAATATGGCTAACAGTCAAAATATAATTAAAAAGTGGTGTTTGACCAAATGTAAATTATACAAGCCACATATACATACCCAGGTCCGTTAAAGTGTAAAGTTTTCAGTTTACGCCCAATTCTCCAAAACATAATGGTGATGGCACAAGCCGATTTAAGCCTACCAGTCCGAGGTCTCACTAGTACTTGCATCAATGATATGCTTGGTTGATGTTTTAAAACACTATCCCAAGTGAGAGTGAGTAGCTAACTCAGTGGTTCTATTAGTGTAGACACTGAAAATCGGCGCCCACGCTGATTTGGGTATTGTCGTTTTAGTTATGGATGTTTGGAGTCGCCACTAGCCGAATAATCTTGAAATCCTGCGGTCGGCTGGAACCGCAGAATACGTAAGGTTGGAGAAATCTGAAGACTTTTCTACCTTAAAGTGACTCCTGATCTGTGATCCAGGATTTCGAGTAAGGGATCTCAGTTACAAAGAGTGAAGGTTTTAGGCACCCTCTCTGCCCGTACAAACGTACGGTCTCTACTTTGTGTGGTAAAACAATCTCAAGGGGTGGATGACGTGATCGAGATAGGACTAGGCACACACGTGAATTTCTGATGTGGCAAGATCTGAAATTTTGGTAAACCACAGAGCATACGTCTAACGGTGTATCTAGAAGGCGGATGTGATGATGCTTATGCAAAGAGGTAAGAAAATGGACTAGATTACTAGAAATTTTTGATATAACAGGATTCGGTGTACGGCAAATCACAGAGCATACATTCACTAGAGATCTAGAGAAGCAAGGGGGTTGAGAAAGGAATAAATGTCATGATGAATGCTTGTATACAAAATGAATGGATCTTTGGCTCGATCTTTGAGTAGGCTAAGATATGAATTAAACTATGATCAATCTGGGCTAGATTTGGGGATTAGGATGGTTGGAAAGGTAGGGAGTAGGTTAAAGAGATAGCTAAAAAATCTGGACTTAGAAGTTTAGGAGCACCTCTTCACTCATACTCTCTTCCTTTCTTTCTCTTCCTCTCTCTCTCTCTTTCACTTGGATTGTTTGGTGTGTTGTTGTGTGTAGAGGAGAAGACTATTTATAGCCTTCTCCAATGGTTCTATGGTAAATAGGGGGTAGGTAAGGGTTAAAAATATGAAATGGAGGCTTGTGATTGGCTAGGGAGAGGGGATCGCCACGTGGCACGCTCCCATTGGCTCTTGGGGCAGGTAAAATGGTAAATAGTGAAGATGGGAGGGGAGGGAGGGTTAAATCTAGGGGAAAGTTGACTTTTGGACGCTGGGACAACTGTCCGCACACGGGCCATGAGCGGTGGTACTCGAAGTACCGCTGGCGGTAGTCCAACTACCGCTCGGGCTTCGCTCAGGCTGGGCCCGCACGTATGGCATGTCCGTTTGTTTGGTAGTCCTTTTTTTGGATCTTTAATTCATCGGGGTGTATTTCTAGGTTGTCTTGGTTCGAATAGGTCATAGATTTGGGGCTTCTGGCTGTGTTTGGGAGGTTCTAAAGGCTTGGATTAGTATTTCGGGTTCGGGTAGGGATTGAATTAGGGTTTCGGGTTTGGGTATGGTTTGGATTAGGGTTTAAGCTAGGGTTAGGCTAAGTTTAGGGTTTAGGTTGGGATTAGGGTTTGATTCAGGATATGATCATGGTCCTCGGATTTGTCCTAGCCTTCTCAGGTATTCTAGCCTGGGTGGGGTGTCTACAGATGCCCCTCTTTGAGGCTAGGGCTTGGTGGAAGAGAATCCATCAAGAACACTCCAAGATCTTCCTCCTCCTCTCTTTCTTTCTTTATCTCTAAGGAAAAATTCGTATGGGAAGATGAGGTGACTAAATGAAGGCTTTATATAGTGTCAGAGAGTGGTTTAAATGGCCTTAAGGGCTAAGTTTTCATTATACTAACCCAATAGGAGTATGTTTCTAACCTTTGGGCCCACTACGGGGTGTAGTGGTTGATATACACTGTAGGATAGTTAGCCCTAATGATGATCTACATATGTATATGATCGGCCCGCCATTTGGATACGCCGATCGACGGCTATGATCAGAAGTATGTTCGACGGTTATTGATGGTCGATCAGGGCCGCGACTATACGAATATGTGTAAGGTATTAACTTAGATTGTTGTCCTAAATTTGGTCATGATCTAACAGTCTGAAAGCCATAACTTGGGAAAAGACCGAACGCAGACAAGTAACTTAAGTTTTTGATTAATTTCAGGAATATTCGCACATCTCATGCACTGACTTTGCAAGTCCAAGTTGAGCGATTTGAGGGACGATATCTGCTCCATGTCCCGTGATGGACGTCAAGCCCACTAAGACGAATGTCTTTTTATAGTCTCCGGTTTAATGACCCACTAATGAGTGGTCTAGAGCTTGTTTGGATAATTACGATATTTCTATAATGAATTGGGTATCGAGATTTCTTGTGTGCAATGATTAGGGTTTGGATTAGGTAAGTTCATAGTGTGGTATATTTATAACTAACGAAAATAACAATTCGATCATAATCACCCTAAACCGTTGGTTCTTAGGCTAAAAGGATAACAAGATCAGTTTGGTTTGTTAATTAAGATCTGACCCCTACTTGTCTTAGCTTTTAGTAGGTCTTTATTTAGATGTGGTTATCTTGATTATTCAGTGATAGGTCGGCTAGATTTGGGCCCTATGTGAACAAATCATGAGGCTAAGCCTGATGTTTAAGTGATCGGGTGGATTCGTTGACTTTCTACGGTTGATTAATTAGATTTGTGTAGTTTTTTACTGGTACCACCCATGTATAGGCTCACCTCTAGCGTCAAGGGTCAGTAAATGACAATGTAAGCTAGTTATATTGAAAAATTTTAAGAATTTTTGAAAATTCAAAATAGCGAAAATTTAGGACGTTATAGGACAGTTCCTCAAGAAGGGAGCCAAAATAGTATGCGCCACCTGTTTTCAACAATGCATACCTTGTTGGATCCATCGTGTTGTATGTACAAACTCAATTCATCCATTTGGTGACTCCCCTTATTTGGACACAGTTTTGTCTGTGGGCCACACCATGATGTATGTGTTTCATCCATGCTGTCCATCCATTTTTCCAGATCATTTTATGGCATGAGCACAAAAATGAAGTAGATCCAAATCTCAAGTGGACCCATCATAGGAATTAGTGTTGATTGAACGCCTACCATTAAAAACTTCTTGGGGCCACAAAAGTTTTGGATCGAGCTGATATTTATTTTTTCTCTTTATCAACATTTGAATGATCTAATCAAAAGGTTGGATGTCAAATAAACATTACAGTGGGCCTTATGAGGTTTTCAATGATGGACATTCAATCACTGTTGTGTTTCCCGTGATGTGGTCTGTCTTAGATTTATATTTGACTATTTTTTTATTAAGCCCTAAAATGATCTAGAAAAAATGGATGGATGGCATGGATGGAACACATACATTATCGTGGGCCCACATAGCACCAGCTACTGTGGCTATTGGCAACCTCACTAGCCAAACCACGCCCCCCTTATTTAAACCGTACATGCAAAATATCAGTTAATGGGCTGCACCTATGCTCATAATGTAAAATTATCTATAAAAACTTATGTGGCTTGCCTAAGTCTCCAATTAGGTTTATTTTTGCATCCTATCTTGATGAGCTACACTTGAGTAATGACTTTGATGTAAGATTCACATCATAGTAGCCTCCAATGCAAACTTACGGTTGCCATTCTGTCTCCATTATTCCCAGTTATGTGAGCCCATTGTGTTTACACTTGTTTTTGGCATACCTACGTGGACCAATGAGATGCCACCATGTGTCAACACTATATACTAGATAATGGATGAAATCTTACTCGCGTACCGAGTGTTTACACTTAGTCTAGCACGCCAAGATTGAATGTAAAGGTGTCATGTGGTAGCCGCGCTATATGTGGTGTAGATGACTTCATGAGAAATATTAGAAACATCTAGAGCATTAAATGTTAAAGTTCTGTTAAAAGTACTCTCAATAGAAAAGTAATGGTCTCATTAAAGAAAGTTTCTCTCTCAGCATTAAATGACAAAATCTTATCAAAGCATATCTCTATCTGAAGTTTTCTATGCCTGAGTCTAAGATAGATGACACATAATCTGAAGAAGCTAGAATCTCTTTATTGTACACGTGGTGATACACAATAGGCTACGTTGACATGGAAGAATCAATGGGATTTCTATAGCTGATTGTCTAGATTATTTACTATGTTGAAGACCACAAGGCCACTGGCTCTTAGAAAGATTATAAAAAGAGCACAAGATGAAGAGCCTGAGGCTATAGGCCAAATACAACTATCTACTTTTCAATTTATCTTTTATTTATCTTTCTTTTATCCTAACCTAGTTTTAACATAGATAGCTATTGTCTAGCGGCTCCTGCTACAGTACCATATGAGTAAATTAAATGTCAACAACCTTAATTTGTTGGATCATGATCAACTGAGTTTCAACTTATGTGATCACACCTATCCAGTCACATCCTGTTGACCAATTGCCTCATCATCTGTTTCGATAGACAAATCAGTTATTTATCTCTCGTTTATTTATTTACCTGGTTGTTTAATATCTTGTTGATTATAATGGGGCCATACATTTAAATATGAATAAAATCGTCATTGTTTAGCATTCCTTTTATTTATCTGTTCATCTCTATTCCTTTAAGAAATATCAAACTAAAGTATTGTTGAAAGAATAATTCCTTAAGTCATTAACACAAGGTAAAAAGAATTCATTTGGAATAACTAACCCATAACCTTTCACAAATCGCCTCATCGCTGATTACAATAAGTGGTTGAGAGAATATTTGAATCCTGCGTCCAATCTTTAATTAGCCTAACTCAATATGGAGGCACCAACAGTTTAATCAAACATTGAGCCGAGTAGACTCTAGAATGCTTGTGCATCATAATTACACACGAAATCCTAATATATGCCCTTAATCACATGTGTGACCTCATGTTTGATTAAATTGACACAACACAAGGATTTAATTTAATTAATTTAATTAATTAATATATATATTTTTTTTGTCAGAGCATAAAATTGAGATAAAAACCTAGTGGACAGAGTGTATTTCACATTATATACTTGTTGGTGCCACAAAGATTATATAACATAATCCTTTATAAAGTGGTTTTTACTTTTTCAATGGAGTAGATTGCGTGGTGTGGCACCTAGGTTTTATGTTGAAGTCATCAAGTTATGTAGCCCTATCATAATGTACTTATTTTATCTACACCTTCCATCCATTTTGAGAGATCATTTCAGGGAATGGACCCAAAAATGAGTCAAATCCAAAACTCAAGTGGTTCATACCACAAAAAGAAGTAGGGATTGAACATCTACCATTGAAAATAGATAAGGGCCACTGAAGTTTTGAATGAAGCTAATATTTGTGTTTTCCATTCATCAAAGTCTGTGTGAACTTATGAACAGTTTGGATAGAAAATAAACATTATGGTGGGCCTTAGGAAGGTTTCAACAGTGGTAGTTATTGTCCCACTGCTTTATGTGATGTAGTCCACTTAGCATTAGATATACCTCATTTTTAGGCTCATGTCCTAAAATGATCTTGCAAAATAGATAGACAGTGTGGATATTATATTATGGTAGGCATGTAGATCCAAAACCATGGCGGCCATGAATTTGAAGTTTTAGACGCAATTTTATATTATTCCCAGTATTGTGCTTCGTATGAATATTTTATCAGGTCAATCTTTTATATATACAGTTATCATAAGTGTTGCCACCTGATAAATGGATTGGATTTCACATAAACAACATGGTGGGCCCAAAAGGTATTGTACTTGCTGGTTAAAACCGGTGTTGTAGACAATTCCGGTCTAGGTTAGATGCTATGATGTTACTGTTAAAGATTTCTTACTTCAGATGATCGATCGAGCTGCAGGAATGATTCATCTCAACGGAACTGGATAAAATCGTCTACAAACCTGTTTTACAGAGTGCATGGAACGTTCGAACTCCTTTGGCCATCAATTGGTACATATATGTGAAATCCATTCTGTCTATTAGGTGCGTTCCTTGAGGCTAGCCTATGATTTAAAAAATCAGCCAGTTCCACAAATCAGGTAGGCCGCATCACGTGGAACGGTGGGATGGCATGCTAACCATAGGTTTGTGTGTGTGGACAACATGGTACGTATATTTCATCAAACCCCTTCGTTAGGTTTTTTCTCACCTGGATGAAAGAAACATACAAAATTTAGGCTGATTCGAAACTAAGGTGGCCCACAACGAGGGAACTTACTGGTTTTAGGATCGATTTTACATTGCTCTCATTGGTGTGGCCCACCTGAGTTTTTTGGGCTGATATTTAATTTATAAGGTGAATATGATGGTTGTAACCTGATGAATAGAGTGGATTTCACGCAAACAACATGTCAGGCCCAAAGAGCTTGAGTGTTTTAGTCTAAACTTAAAACGTGTCATAGACTATTTCAGTTCATCCTCAAGGTGGGTGTAGGACTCTCATTGATACAAAAATGTCTAATTATAAATTGAAACACGCACTTCATGAATCGATTGTCCATGACTTTTAACAATTATTTTGAACCAATGATCCTAACCATTGAATCAAAGAAAGAAAAAGAAAGAGAGATGCAGTTCATTTTCATAATGAAAGAATTTTTTAAGAGTAGATGTTTAATTCATTTTTTTTTTTTTTTTACACAAGCACCTAACACACACACACACCCGTGCATGCCGTAGTGGGATTTCACTACCTATGGGTTTTGAACCGAAGACCCCGTGTTGAAACTCCTTGGAGTCTACTACTGAGGCAAGGACTGGAACCCATTTAGACCCGAGTTACCCAGTACGCAATCGGCTTCTATGATAATTGACCAATGGCCGATGAAATGGATAGCTTCCAGCCGTTCAAGGAAAATTTTGATAATATATTTAGACCTTCCATCATGTGGTTCATCTATGATTCCTCTTCCTCTTAAAAACTATTTTGATTTGGTGATCTAGCCATCTGATCAATAACCAACAAGATTGATGATCTAGATCATTTATTACAAAAAGACATTTGATCATAAATTTGGACCACTCTTTATGTGGGATCCAACTTTGATTCCCCATTCATTTAAAGAATTAATTTGATTCAAGAGCTTATGCGTTTTACCATTTGCTTCAGGACCTATTTGGATGACGAGTTCCACACTAATGCAATGTAAAACTGACATCGTTACTCTGTGTAGTTATCGAATATACGAAGATGCGAGAAGATGTTCTTAACTTCTTATAGTTTTGTGGGACCCACCAGGATGTATGTGTTATATCCATGCTGTCCATTCATCTTGTAGAAGATCATTTTATAAAAAGAAACAAAAAGTAAATCATATCTAAAACAAAAATTGACCACACCACAAAAGCAGTCTGGATTGAATACCTGCCATTAAAAACTTACAGCCCACAAAAGTGTTGGATGAAACTGATATTTGTAGTCATGGTATAAAATGATATTGCAAAATGGATGGACGACGTGGATGTAATACATATTAGGCAAATTATACCTACATAAATATAATCAGGGGAGTACATTACATGCATATCAAAATATTAAAGCTATTAAGAGTGGTATTGGGATTATATACAACTTATATATCATCATTACCCATTTACACTGGACCACGCCATGTTACCGTGGAACTCCACTATCCAAACAAGCCCTGGATAATTAATAAAAATAGGCCATGATTACCTATTGTTAGTGAATTTTGAGAGTGCATTTTTTCTTGCTTTGACGTGCAAAGCCCTAAAATTCAAATGATGTGACATTTCAGTCATTTGAACAAGGACGCGCGAGTTGATAATATAGACCAAATTATCATCCGGTGCTCTCTGCCAAGAGGTAAGCAGCGGATTAACATGGAAGCGGATTGGGTGGAGTACCATACACCACCGATCTGGCTGGTGTGAGCACGTGTCATGCGAAGGCTAGCGTTGACTTGGACGCGGATTGCGTACTGAGTAACTCAGCACGCTTAGCGTACTGAGTAAACTCTGTGGGGTTCACATGATTTACTGTTCATACATTTTAACAGATAATTTAAGGGCTCTAGACTAAAAAGGAAGTATATCCGAATCTCAACTGGGCCTCACCACGGAAACAGTGTGAATTGAAATTCTACCTTTGAAAATTCCTTAGAGGCAACAGAAGTTTTGGATCAATCTCTTATTATTATTTTTTTCCTTTCATCCGTGTATGTGTGATATTATGAACGGGTTAGATGACAAATAAACATCACTGTCGACCCTACCAAGGTTTCAATGGTGTAAGTCATTATTCTCACTGTTTCCTGTGGTGTGGTCCAATTGAGCTATGGGCATGCTTCACTTTTCGGATCAACCACTAAAATCAGCTAGAAAAACGGATGAATGGCGATAACCCACACACATTCACAATAAGCCCAACTAAGTTTACCCAGTACGATAAAAGCTTACTGAGTAACTTAGTGTACGCAATCAGATTTCGACTGACTTGAGCTCGAGTTGTACGAACGGTTTAAAAAGGAGATCAAAGTTACATGAGCTTCATGATTTATTATATTCACACCCTTCATCCATTTTGTTAGGTCGTTTTAGAGAATGAGCCTGAAAATAGTCGTATCCAAATCTCAAGTGGACACCACAAATAGCACTGGGCACCATGATTTTCACAGTTAAATATTAGTAGCCTACTTTACCGTTTATTTTCCATCTGGGTCACACAAACCTGGATGAAGTGGAAAAACAAATATCATATTGATCCAAAACTTCTGTGACCCAAAAACAGTTTCAATGGTAGATGTTCAATCCCCTACTGCTATTTGCAGTGTGGTCCATTTGATCTTTGGATTCATCTTATTTTTCAGCTCAAGCCTTACAACAAGTTTTCCAAATAGATGAACGGTTTGGATATAACACATACCTTATGATGGGACCATAGAACTCGGTTACGTCAACACACCATCTAGGTCGGTGCTGTGGTCGACAACCTAATTTTAGGTATTTTCATCTCCGTTCAAACATTGGAAAAAACTAATCATTACCCATTTGTCTGTTATCACTTTGGTAAAACCAAACAGGCCTAAGGTCTTTGTCATACAAAGCCTACCTATTGGAATTTCAAATATGAGATAGTTTTTTTAGAAATATGGTAAAAAAAAAAAAAATGATTTTATTTGACTTTGACCTCAGGAAACAAGGAAAATAAAGTCACGGTGTGTGGCGTTGTAAAAGCAAGGATTGAAACGACAGATTTACCATTCTTATTACAAGGCGTTGAAGCAGGCCATGTGCACTATATGGGCCATTGTTTAAAAAATTCAAAGGCTTGGATGAGACTTCATTCGAGTGTGGACAGGTTGGGTTGATTCGAAGACTTGGATGAGTATTTGCCTGACTTAGCCTAATATTTAATAATTACTTTAAATATCATTTATAAATATTTTTAACTTTTATATATTTCTAAAATATAAAAATAATACAAAGATATGCAACTAGGGGTGTACATCGAGTCAAACCAAGTCAAGTTGGCCTCAGCTCTACTCGACTCGGTCACTAGTTGACCTCAGCCCGAACTCGACTTGGCTTAGTACTTGAGCCTGACTGGCCAGCTCGGCTCGGTTTGGTCAGAAGCTCGGGGTAGCTTGGGCCGAGTTCGAGCTAAGTTTGTCATTGAGGCATTTTCATAAACACTTGGACTGCAACTTTAAAATCTCACTGTATGTAAGACAGAAGCAATGGTTTTATAGGTATTTTATTAAACACCTTCTAAGCAACATAAAAACCAAGAAAAATAAGATATTTGTTTCATGTACATGCCGTCCTTGCCACCAACCATACTTGTTTAAGTCATTTCATCAAACACTTGGTGAGCAACATCAATAGCAAAATAACTGAGTCACCGAATTGGTTCAATTTGAGCTGGATTCAAGTTGGATTCGATTCGATTCGAGTCAAGTCAAGCTAGGGCTAGCTTGAACTCATTTTCGAGCTAAAAAAATCAGCTCGAACTCAACTTTGAACTAAGTTGAATTGAGCTTTTTTGAGTCGAGTCAAGCGAGCTAACCGAGCTAGCTCGGTTCGTGTACACCCTATATGCAACTACATAGTTCTTGCCTTGTTGGCACTGTACATGTGTCCTTATATAGATTCATGCATGTGGACCCCACTGTATTAGGAACTTTATTAGGTGATCTACGGCCATCATACACAGTGCCACATGAACTTGTTTAGGTAACCATTTATGTTGCGATCCACACCGTTCATTATTTATTAACTTTATTAGCTGATCCACAATGATCATACACATGGCACTATGATATTTTATGTTTAGACTTGTCATCATGCACATAAGTTATTGGGTCCGTCCATTAGATCTAGTCTAATATTCTTTCATTACTGTACAAAAACCACTGCAATAAAATGGTTGTAAGCATGCATAAGTGACTCTCAACTCATCTCTAATGAAAATTATTATTTATCAATTTCTACAAGCCACTGAATGGACAGTTCAGATCATCTTATTCCATGCAAGAGATGTCCCTTCCTGCGTCTATTTATGGAAATTCCATGCTAACGTGTATAATCCATGAAGATTCGGTTTTGAAAGTGAAGTTCATTCACTGGTCGAAAGTTGAAAGGCTTACTACATGCATGATCTATTTTTACGAGTACAAGGACGTTTTGGAAATTACTTAAATACACCCGCCTATCATGTAACAGGTAACTTAAAAAATAAAAAAAAAACAAAAAAAAACTAACGGTGCGAAGTTAGGCCTTTATTTGGAAATAGTAAACGAATAAGCTCTTTTTTGGAATTCCACTAAAAAATAGGCCCTCAATTGTCATTTCCATATGATCAATGTGATGTATGGTTCTTTCACATCACCTTCAGAAAGTCCTTGCGACACTTTGTTACGATAGGTACTCAGCAAAGGTGTTCACACCATAACGGACGTATGCATTTCTCTCTGCAAGGCTGGATCCGTCCCTCTTGGCAGTTGCCACGTGTCCTTCCCTACTTTGTTCCTTCCTATGAAATATCTCCTCTGTAATGCCAGTGGTCTACTTCTTGGTAGGTTAGGCTCCGACTGTGGACTTGTATGAGCTTGTCATGTTAGCAAGGCTCTCCACATACGTAAGGTTTCACAACTTTTTGCCGAGACTCTTTTCTAAAGAAGGTTTCACCTTAACTCAACTAGAGAGATGTGGCCTAGTGATAGAGTACCGTATGTGTATTAGAGATGGGTAACGCAGGACAATTCTAATTATGATGCATGCTCATGAACATAATTAAACAGCGGAAATAAAATGAATAAATGATTTAAAATTTTAGCAGTAATCATCATAACTGAAAAAATCATAAAGGAAACATGCAATGGAGCAAACCATCATTATAACCATGGAGTATGGCATTCAATTATTACTTAGGTTGGATCCAGCCAGGGATGAGACCTCCCGATCTTGCATGGTCACACCCAATCGATCAATGAAGATCACTAGTCTGAAGATCCAAGAAGTTTATCGGATTAGAGATTTGAGAATTTAGAGGTTTAGGGTTTAGATCGGTTCTCAAGATTTTGATTGAAGAAAGATTAACCAAAACTAGAAAATAGAAAGAAGAAAATAATTACCTTGAAGAAGTTGGAGGGGCACGAGAAGAAATTAGAAGAGGAAGATCAAGGGAAAAGAAGAAGCACCATTAGAGAGAATAGAGGAAGGAGACAACCAAAGGGTTTACTTTTCATTAATCAATAGTTAAAAATTGAGTTTAGGGCTTTAACCTACTTAAATAAGCAAATAAAGACATAAAATTATTAAAATACTCATAGAATAAGCAAATAAAAACATAAAATTACTAAAAGACCCCTTACTAAGCAAAAACGCGCAAATAATATAAGTACGGAAAAGTTCGAGCGCTTGGTCTTCTTTCTCCAATCTTCCTTCACATATGTCTTCCCTGAGTGGGGTCTTTTATATGTCCAATCACATTTGAAAGGTCTTCAGCTTCTCAATAGACGCTTATCTATAAAGACGACACTTGTGGTTGGCGCTTTCTTCGTTGGTACACCTTGAATGCGTTTGTGTCCGCATCAATTCCCCTCGGGTGAGAAAAACTCGACTCCGACAAGTTGAAACTTTTGTAGCGCTCTAGTAGATCTGGATCAATACCCTGTAATGCGTCGCCCGACGCCACGTAGATTCAGACGATGGTTTGTTTTTTCACTTGATAAGATACCTTTGAAAACCTCCATCTCTCGTGGATACTATCTCGTCATCCAAGATTTCTTCAATTTCTTCTTTATGGGAAATGGGTGAGGAGGGGGTGGAAGGGGTTGGGTAGCAAACTTAGAAAAATGCCATGAAAAAGACGATGTATCAATAATGGGAGTATGGGCACGGACTAGATCTTCCACATTAAAAATTGGATTAATGCTTATTTCAAGTGGAAGGTTAATCTGATACGCGTTGGACCCAACCTTTGGTCAAGCACTACACACTTGTAATTTTTTAGCAGATCCTTGAGAAAATCGCTCTGGCTTTATTCGCACCATTACATAGTCTCATTCTTGAAATTCTTGCATTCTACGATAAGAATCGGTTGAAACTTTATAATCATTATTGCTCTTATTTAACCGCTGTCTAATATGTGTATGCAAATCATGAATATAGCGTGCAAATGCATTGGTTGACTTAGAAGACCTTTGGGTAACAGACATAGGTAAGAGATCTATGGGCATTCTAGGTTTATAACCACTTACAATTTCAAAAGGACTCAACCCTGTAGATCTATTAACTGACCCATTATAAGCAAGTTCAACAGTTGGTAAAATTAGGTCCTAAGTCTTAACATGTTCACCCACTAGACAACATAGAAGATTTCCAAGGCTGTGGTTTACCACTTCAGTTTGACCATCTGTTTGTGGGTGGTAAGCAGTAGAAAATTGCAAATGAGTTCCCATAATGTGCCACAGTATCTTCCAAAAATAGCTAGTAAATCGAACATCACGATCAAACACTATGGTTTTAGGTAACCCATGAAGACGCACCACACCATAAAAAAAGAGACGAGCAACATAAGACGCATCTGACGTCTTCGAACATGGGAGAAAATGCGCCATTTTAGAAAAACGGTCCATAACGACAAAAACAGAATCGTGCTTTTTTATAGTCTTAGGAAGCCCAAGCACGAAGTCCATACTAATGTCCTGCCATGGAGCGTGTGGCACTGGCAATGGCGTGTACAGTCCGGTATTTTGCTTTTTATGCTTTGCCAGCTGACATGTTCGACACTGCCCTAAAACTTTGGCTACGTCTCACTTGAGACTTGGCCAATAAAAATGATCTTCCACGAGGGCAATGGTCTTACCACGACCAAAATGGTCAGCTATCCCTCCTGAATGAAGCTCCTAGATGAGGAATTCACGAAGGGACATACGGAGAATACAAAGTCGATCTCCCTTGAAAAGGAAGCCATTTTTAAGAACATATTCACCCATAATATGCTGGTCACTAGCGAGCGACGCGTAAGTACCTCCAAAATCAGGACATATGGGGTATTCATCTTTCAGTTGCTCGAATCTGACTACCTCTATACTCAAGGAGTTAAGCAACGCTACTCTCCTACTAAAGGCATCCGCTGGTTTGTTTTCAACCTCAGCCTTGTGTTTCAAAAAAAACGAATATTCATGAAGAAATGTTACCCACTTGGCATGCCTTGGGTTGAGTTTCTTTTGAGAATGCAAATATCTTAAAGCCTCATGGTCAGAAAACAAAACGAATTCTTGCGGTAGGAGATAGTGTCGCCAATGTCTCAGGGATTGCACTACTGCATAAAATTCTTTGTCGTAAGTGAAGTATATTTGTTTTGCCTCATTCAGTTTCTCACTGAAATAGGCCACTGGGTGTCCTTCTTGACTCAACACTCCACCTATACAGACACCAGACGCATCACACACTATTTCAAAGACTTTAGAAAAGTCAGGTAGACGCATGACAGGAGTTTCCACCATCTTGCCTTTAATTTCTTTAAAAGCTTTGACTGCGGCTTTAGACCACACAAACTCTCCCTTTTTCATGCACTCGGTAATGGGAGCCATGATCGTGCTAAAACCCTTAATGAACCGACGATAAAAAGTTGTTAGGCCGTGAAAGCTTTGCACCTCATGAATGTTCCTTGGTTCTGGCCACTCAACTATGACTCTGACTTTTTCAGGGTCTGCGCGCATCCCTTCAGATGACACTATAAATCCTAAGAACATAACTTGGCTAGACATGAATGCACATTTCTTAAGATTAGCATACAACTTTTTCTTCCTAAGGATACTACAGACCTTCTTTAAATGTTCAAGGTGTGATTCCTTAGTGGTACTATAAATAAGAATATCGTCAAAGTACACCAGTAGGAATTTTTCCATGAACGGCCTCAAAGCTTGTGTCATCACCTGCATGAAAGTACTGGGGTGCGTTAGTCAAGCCGAAGGGCATGACCAGCCACTCATACAACCCATCTTTCGTCTTAAATGCCATCTTCTACTCATCTCCTGGGCGTATACGGATTTGGTGATATCCACTCTTGAGGTCTATCTTAGAGAATATAGTGGACCTGGCCATCATATCAAGCATATCATCAAGTCTAGGTATAGGGAACCTATACTTGATAGTAATTTTGTTTATGGCACGACTATCCACACACATGCGCTACGTGCCGTCTTTCTTTCGCGTCAACAATGCAGGCACGACATGGCACATGGGCTCATATACTCTTGGATGAAACCCTTTTGCAGAAGCTCATTAACTTGCTTCTTCAACTCTGCATGCTTTGCAGGGTTCATCCTGTAGTGAGGAAGGTTCGGTAGAGTAGACCCTGGGACAAGATCAATGGCATGTTGTACGTCCCTCATAGGTGGCAACTCATTTAGTAAGTTTTCAGGAAATACATCACTGTATTCCTTCAGGACCGAGGTCACCTCATGGGGCAACTTTGATGGAACCTCAGGTGTAATCTCTCTAGCCTTAAGGGCATACACCATAGAATTCTCCTTAGTCTCTTTTTCAAATTCTCTTGCACTGATTATATGTAGAGACTTAGGTTTGGATTTCCCCATTCCTCTAGGCTCACTTGCCTTCTCATCCTTCTTCTTCCATAGTGTATTCTTAGGTGACATGGGATTAAGTTTGATCCTTCTACCGTTATACATAAAAGTACACACATTCGAACGGTCAAAGATCGTGACATCATTATCGAATAGCCACGGTCTACCTAGGATAACATGTCCCACATTCATAGGTAAAACATCACACCACAGGGACTCTTTGTATGACCCAAACTCGATGGGGACTAGACATTGTTGGGTGATAGGTAGGGATGTCTTGTCAACCCAGGAAACTTTATATGGGTCTGGATGAGGTGTGGATTTCAGTTTTAAGTAATCTAAGGTGCTAGTGGAAATTACATTCTAATAACTTCCACTGTTCACTATCATCTTACAATTCTTTTCACCACACTTGGCAATAGTGTAGAAGATAGTGCTTCGACGCCAGTCAACACTACTTCTAGACTGAGCTAACACACGCCTGACTACTGTAAGCGTTGCTTCTCCATCCACTTCTTTTTCATCAGTAAGTCCTCCTTCAGGGTAATACTCTTCAACTTCATAATCACCCTGGTCATCTCCACCCTCGTGGGACTCGCCTATAACTAAGGCTCTCCCACGACTCTTCGTAGAACATTGATTAGACATGTGGCCAAGATTGCTACAATCATAGCACCTCACTTGGCTCATGTTACTAGGACCGGCACCAAGAACCCCTTTACCTTTGTCCTTCCTAAGCCTAAGCGAAATGGTCACCTGTGCCTTAGGTTGACTACTAATATTAGGTCTAGTTCCCTGGGAACTAGATCTAGCACTGGAGTCTCGGGACTCAAAACGACGAACGATAGGAGCCTTCAGATATTACTCTAACTTGATATGCTTCATCCAAGTCAGTTAATGACCGAGTTATAAGTTCGCACTGAAGATCTGCATGAAGGCCCGTCTTGAAACGCGAGAGCGTTACTAGAGAGTCTTCTCGGATATCACATTGCATCACATATTCTTCAAATTTAGCGATGTAGTCAGCGACAAACATTGACCCTTGACATAAGGATTGCCATTGGTCAAGGAGCTTCTGACGGTATGAGAGAGGAATGTACCTCTTCTTCAACTTCTCTTTCATCTCATACCAATATGTGATAGGGGCTATACTAACTCTCTTTATCCTACGCTCGGTGTTGGTCCAGAAGAGCTTGGCTTGACCCACAAGCTTCATCTTAGCAAACCGTATTTAACGATTTTTCGACATGCCATACCACTCAAAGTAGTGGTTCATGTCAGCAACCCAGTCAAGGAATGCCTTGGGATCCAAGCGCCCATCAAAACTCGGGGCCTCAACTCTTACACTCTTCATCGCACGCTCATCTGGATCATAGCGATCTTGATGATCATATGTGGCTCGTGCCTCTCGCACCACACCACAACCATTACCACGATCTCTATCCTCACTACCACCACGTATGACAGTGCGTTCTTCAATGATTCCTCCCACTTAGAAGTGCGTATCATCCCTTACAACATAGTTTTCCTTTTGGGACGCCTCTAGTTGCTCGACCTTAGTCATGGTAGTGGTAATTTGGTTCTCAAAGCGGGCAAACTCACGCCTTTGACCCGCTTCTAAGGCGGTTTATCTTTTATATCAAGTGAGCAAGTTGCTCAGATAACTGCTCATTATTCATGGTAGGTTGAAGTCCGAAACCTCTACCTTTTCTCATGGGCATATAATGAAGACTTGAACCAAACTCTACCCAACTAGACTACTAGGTGTTATGACTTTCAAGATGAATGCGATGAATACAAAACTACTATGAACTGACACAATTAAGTTGAAACAGGAAACAACTCAAATCTGAAAAATTTCCAGATTAGGAACTTTCTAAAATTGAAAAGTTTCTAAAATTGAAAACTTTCTAAATCTGAAACTTTCCTAAATTAAACCTAAAAATCAAAACCCTAATTTGATAACTTGATTTAGACAAAAACCATGCAAGCATATGCTTTGATACCAAATTTAATGCAGAACAGCCCTAATTATGATGCATGCTCATGAACATAATTAAACAGCGGAAATAAAAGGAATAAATGATCTAAAATTCTAGCAGTAATCATCATAACTGAGAAAATCATAAAGGAAACATGCGATGGAGTGGACCATCATCACAATCATGGAGTATGGCATTCAATTATTACTTAGGTTGGATCCTGCAAGGGATGAGACCTCTCGATCTTGCATGGTCACACCCAATTGATCAATGAAGATCATTAGTCCGAAGAACCAAGAAGTTTCTCGGATTAGGGATTTGAGAATTTGGGGGTTTAGGGTTTAGATCGGTTCTCAAGGTTTTGATCGAAGAAGGATTAGCCAAAACTGAAAAATAGAAAGAAGAAAATAATTACCTTGAAGAAGTTGGAGAGGCACAAGAAGAAATTAGAAGAGGAAGATCAAGGGAAGAGAAGAAGCACCATTAGAGAGAAGAGAGGAAGGAAAGGGTTTGCTTTTCATTAATCAATAGTTAAAAATTTGAGTTTAGGGCTTTAGCCCACTTAAATAAGCAAATAAAGACATAAAATTACTAAAATACCCATAGAATAAGTAAATAAAGATAAAATTACTAAAAGACCCCTAATTAAGCAAAAACGCGCAAATAACATAAGTACGGAAAAGTTCGGGCGCTCGGTCTTCTTTCTCCAATCTTCCTTCACATGTGTCTTACCTGAGTGGGGTCTTTTATATGTCCAATCACATGTGAAAGGTCTTCAGCTCCTCAATAGTCACCTATTCACAAGGACGGCACTTGTGGTTGTCGCTTTCTTCGTTTGTGCACCTTGAATGCGCTTGTGTCCGCATCATGGGGTGCATGATGAAAAAAAAAGAAAGAAGTAAAAATGATATTTTACTTATAATTCTTTTTTGTTTTTCACTATAAGCTTAACTTTTGGCACACATGGATGATGCTTTTTTACTGTGCTATATCAGAATTATAAGAATCTCCCATTTTTGGCAGCTAAGGGTAATTCACATCCCAACTACAAGTGATCGTGTTAAGCAACTAAGGTTGACAATCCAATCTAAAGTAGATGATAGCTTGCCATGTGGTGATGGGCCCACTTTTTAAAAGGTTTTCTTTGAAACCCTGAGTGGATTCATTTTATTGTAAGAGTAAGTCCACTGCATAGTACGAGGACTCTTGATTACCCTCAGTCAAGGTTGCAACCTCAACAATTGGTATTGGTAACATGATCAGCATCAAGTTTGCACAAACTCCTTGAGGGCGTATTTCCGTTAAGGGGAAAAAAAAAGAGAGAGAGAGAGAGAGAAAGGAAACACTTTTCATTATGAGATGTGTTTTATTATGTTTGGATAACAATCATTGCACTTTTCATAGCTAATTTTTTCGGTACAAGATAGAGATAAGCATTATCTCACAAAAATGAAAATTTTCACTTAATACCTGGACAAGATCTCAAAGTTGGAATTCATGGGTCAGCAATGTCATGAAATCCTTAGAAGTCCATCATTGGATAATTGTGAAGCTGAAACAACAATCAACGTAACACTCGGATGATGTTAAAGCGTGTGAAACACTCAACATATCGCAGGGAGAGCTTGCAACGAACTAAAGAGAAGATGTTAGAAAAGATAAGGGATATGAGATGGAGAGAAGAAAGGAGAGAGAGAGAGAGAGAGAGAGAGAGAGAGAGAGAGAGAGAGAGAGAGAGAGAGAGATTCTAGGGTTTGGAATGCACATGTCCTCACTTTTATTAAAGAGAAGAGAATTACAAGTTCGGGCCTAACCCACTAATGTCCAAGCCTATATACAATCAAACATATTCTCTAACACTCTCCCTCAAGCTTTAGCATATATGATAATTCTACATAGCATGTTACATATAACTACACTTTGTGCGTATGGTAGAACCTTGGTGAAAAAATCAACTAGTTGGTCCTTGGATGACACGTGTTTCATAACAACCTCCTTTAATACAACATTTTCCTAGGTGAAGTGGCAATCAACTTTGATGTGATTTGTCATCTCATGAAAATTGAATTATTAACAATGTGGGTTGTAGCCTAATTGTTACCGTACAAAGTCATCTAGGTCATATTAAAGAGTTGGTGTTATTGAAGGAGAGACCTAATTTACAAGAATTCACATACAACGTGGTCCATGATATTCTGCATCAAAATTAGATCTTGCAACAATACGTTATTTTTTTTTACTTCTCCATGTTACAAGGTTCCCTTTAACAAATCAACATGCAGTACCTCCGAGATAGATCTTCTATCTATCGGAGATACCCATTTGTTTTGTAGATGAGACCCTATATAGGTGCACCCTTTAAGCAGCATAAAATACAGAGAACGACATCCCAGTGAAGAGTATGTGGCAGGTGCATAAATCTGATGGTCATTCCTATTGCAAAGGAAATATCTAAACGAGTAATGGTAAGATATATGAGCTTGCTAACTGATGTCGAGCGGGTCACGAACAATTTCATGGCCAAGATGGATCAGAAAAGGCCCGGTCGATGACAGAAGTGATCCGGACCGTCGGACTTTAGATCGGGTATATCTCGCAATTCGAAATGAGTTACCTGACGTAAAATATATGATTTTGGAGTAAAACGAGCTACTTTAGCCAACCAACCTTGCTATGCTGGGTTGCGACGCCCGAAATTATGAAAAACCAGTGGATCGACAGTTGTTTCTCTGCTTTAATTTCATTTTTACTATAAATAGTAAGTTTTAGTTTCCTTATAACTTTTCATCCGTCGGGCTTTAGGAGTTACGCCCAACATGAAAAGAGCTTAGAATAATTAGGAGAATGGTTTGGTGAAGCCAAATAGGACACTTACAATTTTTGGTCGAAAACCTTGCGCACTAGTAGACATCACGACCGTCTATAAATAGTAAGTTTACTATTTATAGTAAGTCGCGAATTCTAGGAGTTTTAGTTGTAGTATGATTCTGATTTCTTTCCCATTGCTTGGTATCCTTATTTAAAGGGTTGTGAACTCGTTTTTATGGAGGAATTAATCAATTTCAAATTTCTTAGAATTTATTTCTATTTTTCTGCTTTCTTTCCTTGTGGATTTGAGAAGTCTCTGTGAGGAGTCCAGAGAAGCTCCGTGGATTCGGAGTAGTTATCCTCATCACGTTCATCCCTGCATCAATTGGTATCAAAGCAAGGATTCCCCTCAGGCTGATGGCAAACAATGAAGGTATGAATTAAAATCCTATAGATGGTGATCCAGGGATTCGTTATCTTTTAGAAAGAATGGAAGCTTTCTACCGGGAGAGTCAGTTGACCATGTAAGGGCTGCAGATAATTCTCGACCGTCTTGCGGATGCGCTACTTCTGCCCCAAGCCCTAGGCGGTGCTCTACCACCTATGGTTACTCCACCACCCAGGGTTGCTCCACCACCCATGGTTGCTGTACGACACAACACCGATTTTCGTAGAGCACCACCAGTGGCAAACCGTAGGGTTACGCCATATGATTTAAGTTCTAGCGACGAGGACCTTAATGAGGATTTTGCCTGACGACCAATCCATGGAGGCGATCACCAAGAACGTGCTGAAAGAGACTATCGAGGTAAGGCTGAACTTCCTAGTTTTAATGGTTTATTACGTATATAAGATTTCCTCGATTGGCTAGCCGAAGTAGAGAGATATTTTGATTATATAGATGTGCCAGATCATAAAAGGGTAAAATTGGTAGTGTTTAAATTAAAATCTGGTGCTTCTGCATGGTGGAAACAATTACAACTCTCACGAGCCCACCAGAACAAGGCGCCCATCTCATCATGGCCACGGATGAGACGTCTTCTTCGATCATGATTTCTCCCTAGTGATTATGAGCAAATACTATTTCAACAATATCAAAATTACCGACAAGGAAATCGAATCGTCACAGATTACACTGAAGAATTCTAGCGGTTGGCTACGCGAAACGATCTGTCAGAATTTGAGTAACAGAAAGTGGCATGATTTATAGGCGGGTTGCGGCCAACAATTCAGGACCGAGTTCAGATGTACCTGATGTTTTATTTAAACCAACATGATTTAAATAATTTTTAAACTCGCAAGTATGCGAATCAGATGTAGATATGGTACGTATTACGAGATCGTTTCCACGAGGACTGGTCGTCATAATTCAAATCTGTGATTCTCCTTAACTAATCCGACAAATAATGGAGCGAATTACTAAGCACAATTCTATAAAAAAAACAATTGAGAATAGGGAAGAAAATTCAATCAGAGAAAGAGCACTAGGACTTTCGAATCCACCCCTAATTATCCTAACCCTTGTTTTATCTGTTGATTCACCTTAATCTAGATTGATACCACTTATATAGAGAAAGCACAATCTATGTCCTTAATCGGGCATACCGAATGTCTAATTCCTTTAAGCAATGCCATGAATAACATATCCCATGTCCTTGGTCGGGCACATGGAATGTACAGTTCATTAAAGCACCATGTTTCTTCCTCTATAGGAAACTTGTTCATGATCAGACACAATCACCTAGAATAAGCATCTAAACAACATCCATATATATATTTTGGTCAAGTTCATAGATGGAGAAGTACATAATTCAAACCAATCAAGCCCACTCAGAGAAAGAAACAAATCAATCAAGTTAAAGTAAATTCAACAAATAAAAGAGCTGATCAAATTAGGGGCTTCATCTCAGCCCTAGCTGAGGGATTAGTAACCCATAAAATTCATTAAAAAGATGGATAAATAAAATTCATAAAAAGGGAACATCAAACCAATCTCTCTCTCTCTCTCTCTCTCTCTCTCTCTCTCTCTCTTCTCTTCTCTTCTCTTCTCTCCTTTCTTCTTTTCTCTGGATCTGGAATTCTCCAATTTTTTATGCTCTTCCCCACGTTTTGCAACCCTTTTTATAGCTGATGAAGTAGCTGGAGTGGTGAAAATAGGATTTAGAAAGCTGTCGCACGTGCAGCGAAAGCCTTTTTGCAGCAAACTTTGGGACTTCATAAGTTCCTTGTTCCTTGCACTTTTTCCGTAAAATCGACGTCTCCTGGGACGTTTTTGGATGAACTACATGATGGACGGATCAGATCTTCCATCTGATCAAAATTGGTGGTCCACAACCGCCTGAAAAACCACTCTTCATGGACGTGCGTAAGCCTACGCACGTGGCTTCGTTGACGTGATCGGTGGGCCCCACAGAAGTATTTTCTAGAAAATCCATCCCGTCCATTAGGTTGCCCTTGAAATTTTGGTAAAAAATGGATGGTTTTGGTTGTCCGTTGACGCGGCTCAGAGAAGAAATCACAACAAAATCAGTTTTGAACGTCACAAGATCGCCTGTTTGTGGCCTCTGTATCACGCACTTGTGCTCGCATGGATATGAAAGATCAGCATAGGTTTGAAGATTTCGAACCCCTCTACACGATGGACGGCTTAGATTAGCGTTATGGGTGATGGGTGGGGCCCACTAGTGTCCGCAAAACAGACGCAGTCCGTCCGTTACGCGGCAGCGCATGCGGATCTCTTCCGTTGTGAAGCTGGTGGGGCTCACTTCGTTGCTTCTTTGATAAATCAATACCGTTAATTGAATGTATCTCAAGATTTCGGTCGAAAATGACTGCTTTTGGTTTGTTTTTGGTGTGGTCCTCCTGATTTTCTGCTCCACCGTCTGTCTTGCGTTTGGCGGTGGGAATAGTTTGATCGCATGTGTGAGGCCAAAATTCCACCTAGGTGAGGGTCTTCCCTACCCCAGAAACACAATGAACGGTTCAGATCTTTTGAAACAATGATGTGTGGGCCCCACTATCGAAACCGACGCCGGACGTTAACGCTGTTGCGTTTTTGGAAAATTCGGATTTTTAGTCGGTTAGCGCCCGCTGACCGACATTGGAACTTCTCGTGCACCGTCTGTGCACATGCATATTATGCACTCACAATAGGGTCCATTGTGGTCTGTTGTAAAATCTGCTCCAACCATTAGTTTTTTCTTGGCATATAATGAGTTGAGACCAAATTTGAGGTAAATCCAGATACCGGGTGGGCCCCAAGTTGAAGATTAATTGGCTGATCTGTTCGTTAGGCCACTTCCCGAGCTCTTCAATGGATGAAATTTAATATGTACGGTTAATTTATGGCCCTCATCACATGTATAAAGTTTCAAACTGATCGGATGGCGCAAACCATGTGATCTTGCATTCTGGACCAATTTCGGGCCTCTTTAATATGAACGGCTTGATTTTCTCAGATCCCTGCCGTGTAAATCTGTTGATCTTGGTTCTCTGGAGTTCGTCCCTTGCTCTGATGACTTTGGAGTATCAAATTCCCGCTTTTAATACTCTTTTTCAATTAATGCTCTTAATTACACTCTGCAATAAAAACACAATTAAAATATCCTGTTAAGCATTATCATGTTGGTAAAAGCAGGTAATAGTCGGGGTCTAATATGTAATATTCAACACTCATCACAACCCCCAACCAGCATTTTGCTAGTCCTGAGCAAAACATGGGAAAAATAATTTTAGAGATAAACGACAGTTCCTGTAAACCCAAGTGACTTATGAACAAATAGTCGAGATATGAGAGTTCAAAGATTCATGAATGATGAGTAGAAATTTCTCCTGGAATCAAGCTTGCAGTAAACTTCATAATCCAGTTCACAATACTTATCCTTCAATTAGAACATTCTAAACATTGAGTTCCATGAGTGTATAGTGTAATCTCGGCTTACGATCATTAAGAGATCCAATTGTCAATTTCATGATATCATTAGTAATTAACAACAGAATTCATGACAATCAAAACTTGAAACCAAAACATGCCAACAGATTAACTTTTCAGTCTACCAGCCTGTGATATTCTTTATGAACAATAGCGCCAAGGAGGAAAATCAAATCCTCACCTATAGGGAGCAAACCTATGGTGAAAACTTGTCGCCTAACTTTTTTTTTTTTTTTTCATATGTCAACTATGGAGAATCAAATCTACACCTATATGGAGCAAACCTATGGTGAAAATTATGTGACTTAGCCTTTCTTTCTTCTTCTTACTAAATCAGGTTAATCATTCCATGTGTAAGCGAGATGTGATATATGAAATCATGACTCAATCAATGTTTATAACTTCTAATCATGGGTTAACAATTCAAACTTAATCATGAAATCTACCGACAAACCGAATCCAAGAGTCATAAATTACTCACATTCTGTATCTTGTAATTTTAAAATCACAACTATCCTTCAAAATCACTTCAAATCATAAGAAATTCCAAAAAAAAGTTTAATAATTTTCACAATTTTGCTCAAGACCAAGAAAATACTGATTAGGTAACTTAATCTCCCACCCCCAACCTAAAATCTACATTGTCCTCAATGTAAAAGAAATAAGCATGCGATGCACATGGGACAATGAAAATAAAAGAGTGATGGAAAGATGGTACCTGGACGAAGAATCAAGAGGCTTTCCCAAAATTATTAATGTAAGAGCGAGTTAGCACAAGAGAGAAATTAACAGAAGCAAAAATAACAAAAAGTAAAACAAAAGAAGATCCTACCTATACCACTTTAGCAGGTGCTCTCGATTGTATTTAGCGCATGCAACAAGCCTTTAAACTCCTAGGTTGCCCCTAGTGGACGAGTTATAGTCTCGTGAGGGTTTGCAGTAATGTTACCCACAAACATTGAACTAACTAATGAAAAGAAATGAAATGGAATAAAAAGCTGGGTTGCCTCCCAGGAGCGCTAAGTTTAACGTCTTCAGCCAGACAAGAACGGACCATGAATTAACTAATCTTTATAACCAGGGTCCGCCAAAGAACTTACCTCAACACCTTGATTAACCAATCCCAGACAAGTGATGTGAGTTCCCATGAACTGTGCTATATGAAATGAGGTAACTGATACTATCGTCAAATAATTTAAGAACTTCTGCTCGAACGACTTCTTCCATGTTAGGATCACGCTTCCTTTGCATTTCACGCGACCTTCCCGTAGCATGATCCATACATACAGTGGGGCATACTCCCTGTATTTCCGCTATCTTCCGTTCAATTGCTGCCTTATATGCTCTAAGAACATTAAGCAGCCTGCTCTCCTTTGCCTTCTCAGAGTTAGAAACTGTGCTGTCAGGAATAGTCTCAGAGGGATGAAGAGGTTCCACTTTCGCTCTCCATTTTTCAGTCTCCAATATAGGAGTAGAGTCGAGCAGTGCATTGACTTCGTGGATGAGACTATCTATGTCAAAATCCATGTCATATTGTGCTAAGCAGGTCTCAAGTGAATCTTCAAAAGATTTACGGAAAGAGTCCTGCACTAGACTCTCGATCATGTCCGCTTCAAATATGTCGTCCAAATCTACGGATGGTTGTCCTGCATTAAAGACATTGAGTTTAATATTCATGTTACCAAATGACAACTTCATAACTTCATTCCGGCAATTTATAATAGCATTAGATGTGGCAAAAAATGGACGACCCAATATGACCGGGATCTGACTAGTCGGATTCCGGACAGGCTGAGTATTTATAACTATGAAATCCACTGGAAAATAAAATTTATCAACTTGGATGAACACATCTTCAATAACACCCCGGGGCACCTTGACAGATCTATCAGTTAGTTGTAATGTTACTTTAGTCGGTTTCAACTTACCAAGTCCTAGCTGCTCATAAACCGAATATGGTAACAAATTGACGCTCGCCCCTAAATCAAGCAATGTCTTCCCGATCTTATGATCTCCTATGACGCAAGAAATGGTAGGAGCTCCTGGATCCCTAAATTTAGGAGGGGTGTTATGTTGAGTCATGGAGCTGAGCTGCTCTGCAAGGAAGACTTTCTTATGAACATTCTGCTTACGCTTTTGAGTGCATAAATCTTTAAGGAACTTAGCGTAAGCAGGGACTTGCTTGATAGCGTCAAGCAACGAGATGTTAACTTGCACTTTTTTAAACACATCCAAGATTTCATCAAAGTTGTTTCTTTTCTTTATTGGTGCCAGACGTTGAGGAAAGGGTACTTTGGGCACGTAGGGTGGCACATTAGTGGCTCTTGGAGAGTCAGAGAGCTTTTGGACTTTGGATGCATTGGTGTCTCTCTGCTTCATCTTGATCTTCTGCTTTAGAATTTGATTCATCCCTAGGCATCTCTATTCTGTTGTCAATCTGCTTGCCTGACCTAAGGGTAGTGATCGATTTGGCTTGTTCATGATATTGTCCTTGGTTGAAATTAGAGCCAATCTCATACTGTCCCTTTGGATTCGCCACAGGTTGGCTAGGGAACTTGCCCTTCTCTCTCTCACTCAATGTGGTAGCTAGTTGACCCATTTGTACTTCCAGCTTAGCAATAGATTGCGCATTTGTTTGTAAGCTTTGCTGGTTGGCTAGTAAGGTTTGTTGGGTGTCTTTTTGGAATTGGAGAGAACTCTGCATAAAAAGATTGAGTGTTTCTTCAAGAGATGGTTTCCGTGATTGTGCAGGCAGTTGTTAATATTGCGAAAACTGTTGAAGTTGTTGACTGCCAACTTGGGGGTGCGGTTGCATAGGAGGATTTCCAGATGGTCCTCCTTGTTGTGGTCCTTTTGCCTAAGAAAAATTTGGATGTCTAGCCCACCCTGGGTTGTATGTGTTCGAGTAAGGATCATTCCTAGGTTTTTGAAAAGTGTTCATAGCATGTACTTGTTCAGAGAGAAGTTCTGGGGATGTTGTACCAGATGGACAAGACTGCATAGGATGGGCAGGACTAGAACATATGGCATAAGCCTTGGCTTGAGTTGTTTGTGGAGGTCCATTATTTAATACCAGAGTATCAACTTTCTTTGTCAGGTTATCAAGCTTGGCGCACAGATCTGGCATGACTCCTATCTCATTTATACCACCTCTCTTTTGTGGTTGGGGACTTCACACCTCTATTTGAATAGTCCCATTCTTTGGAAATTTTCGCACAAGGTTTCAAAGAAGTTCCACGCTTCGACATCACTTTTGGTCATGAATGACCCTCCACTGTGGCATCAACCATGCGACGGTTCTGGGTGTCGACCGTCATAGAAGTATTGAACCTGTTGCCATTTTTCAAAACCATGGTGTGGACATTTAAGAAGTAAGTCCTTCCATCTTTCCCAACATTCATGAAAGTGTTCACCCTCTTTTTGTGTGAAATTAGTGATTTCTCTATAGAGAGCATTAGTTTTGTGAACTGGGAAGAATTTGTTTAAGAACTTCCTAGACAGGTGATCCCATGTAGCGATAGACCCAACTTCTAGAGAATTCAACCATGCTTTCGCCTTATCCTTCAAAGAAAAGGAAACAGTGAAGTAGGCGGATCGAATTGGCTGAGAAGTTTTGGAACTTAAAGGTGGAGCAAATGTCTAGGAATTCTTTCACATGATGATATGGGTCCTCCTTGTCCAACCCATAAAAGGATGACAACAATTGTATGACTCCAGGTTTAGGTTTAAAGTGTGTTGCCGTAGTGGTTGGCAATACTATGCATGAAGGCGCATTAAATTGGATAGGAGCTGAATAATCTCTAAGAGCTTTAACTTCATTCTCATTCGCCATTTCAACAGGATTATTTCTCAATCTTTCACGAAGTGTTCTTTCTATTTCAGGATCAAACGGTGCTAGTTCTATATTCAGAGATCTACGTCCTAGCATAAACTAAGTTACTACAATGTAAGGAAGAAAACTAAACTAAGATGCAACCTAAGAGAAGTAAAACTAGAACAAGATAAAATTATGTAAGCAAGGATTGGAAGAAAGAACCCGAAAAAATGAGACGATCAATGTCTAAAGAATAGGGAGCTCCTCCTTCACTTCCAATTTGGAGATCTATGTTAAAATCCTGCAAAAGAAAACAAAACAAGTTAGTTTCTAAAACAGAAAATCTAAAATTAGAAATTTTCTAAAGAACAAAAAAAGAAGAGTTAGTTTCTAAAAAGGAAAGAAATCCTAGAATTAGAAAGTTACTAAAAATAAAAAACTAAGTTAGTTTCTAAAAAGGAATTTTTTTTTTCTAAAACTAGAAAATAGAAAGTTACTTAAAAGAAGAATCCAAATCTAAAAATAGAAAACTGAACAATTCAAAAAAAGAAATTCTAGAATTAGAAAATTTCTAAAAAGTAAAATCCTAATTCTAAAAATAGAAATTAGAAAGAGTAGAGAATTTAGAATGGGATTACCAACTTAGAAATTTATGTCAGGACCCTACAAAATAGGAAATAGATTAGTTTCTAAACAAAAACTCTAATATAAAGTTAGTAAAATCCTAAGACTATGAATTATGATAAGAGAGAATCTTAAATCCAATTTGGATCGAAACAGTCCCCGGCAACGGTGCCAAAAACTTGAGGTTTTATTTAAACCAACATGATTTAAATGATTTTTAAACTCGCAAGTATACGAATCAGATGTAGATATGGTACGTATTACGAGATCGTTCCCACGAGGACTGGTTGTCACAATTCAAATCTGTGATTCTCCTTAACTAATCCGACAAATAATGGAGCGAATTACTAAGCACAATTCTATATAAAAAAAATAATTGAGAATAGGGAAGAAAATTCAATTAGAGAAAGAGCACAAGGACTTTCGAATCCACCCCTAATTATCCTAACCCTTATTTTATCTGTTGATTCACCTTAATCTAGATTGATACCACTTATATAGAGAAAGCACAATTTGTGTCCTTAATCAGGCATACAGAATGTCTAATTCCTTTAAGCAATGCTATGAATAACATATCCCATGTCCTTGGTCGGGCACATGGAATGTACAGTTCATTAAAGCACCCTGTTTCTTCTTCTATAAGAAACTTGTTCATGATCAGACACAAGCACTTAGAATAAGCATCCAAACAACATCCATATATATAATTTGGTCAAGTTCATAGATGGAGAAGTACAGAATTCAAACCAATCAAGCCCACTCAGAGAAATAAACAAATCAATAAAGTTAAAGTAAATTCAACAAATAAAAGAGCTAATCAAATTAGGGACTTCATCTTAGCCCTAGCTGAGGGATTAGTAACCCATAAAAATCATTAAAAAGATGGATAAATAAAATTCATAAAAAGGGAACATCAAACCAATCTCTCTCTCTCTCTCTCTCTCTCTCTCTCTCTCTCTCTCTCTCTCTCTCTCTCTCTTCTCTCCTTTCTTCTTTTCTCTGGATCTAGAATTCTCCAATTTTTTATGCTCTTCCCCACGTTTTGCAACCCTTTTTATAGCTGATGGAGTGGCTGGAGTGGTGAAAATCAGATTTGGAAAGTTGTCGCATGCGCAGCGAAAGCCTTTTCGCAGCAAACTTTGGGGCTTCATAAGTTCCCTGTTCCTTGCACTTTTTCCGTAAAATCGACGTCTCCTGGGACGTTTTTGGATGAACTACATGATGGACAGATCAGATCTTCCATCTGATCAAAGTTGGTGGTCCACAATCACCTGAAAAACTACTCTTCATGGACGTGCGTAAGCCTACGCACGTGGCTTCACTGACGTGATCGGTGGGCCCCACAGAAGTATTTTCTGGAAAATCCATCCCGTCCATTAGGTTGCCCTTGGAATTTCGGTCAAAAATGGATGGTTTTGGTTATCCGTTGACGCGGTTCAGAGAAGAAATCAAACAAAATCAGTTTTAAACGTCACAAGACCGACTATTTGTAGCCTCTGTATCACGCACTTGTGCTCGCATGGATATGAAAGATCAGCGTAGGTTTAAAGATTTCGAACCCCTCTACACGATGGATGGCTTGGATTAGCGTTATGGGTGATGGGTGGGGCCCACTAGCATCCGCAAAACAGACACAGTCCGTCCGTTACGCGGCAGCGCATGCGGATCTCTTCCGCTGTGAAGCTGGTGGGGCCCACTTCATTGCTTCTTTGATAAATCAATACCGTTAATTGAATGTATCTTGAGATTTTGGTCGGAAATGACTGCTTTTGGTTTGTTTTTGGTGTGGCCCACCTGATTTTCTGCTCCACCGTCTGTCTTGCGTTTGGCGGTGGGAATAGTTTGATCGCATGTGTGAGGCCAAAATTCCACCTATGTGAGGGTCTTCCCTACCCCAGAAACACAATGAACGGTTCAGATCTTTTGAAACGATGATGTGTGGGCCCCACTATCGAAACCGACGCCGGACAGTGTTAACGCTGTTGCGTTTTTGGAAAATTCGGATTTTTAGTCGGTCAGCGCCCGCTGACCGACATTGGAACTTCTCGTGCACCGTCTGTGCACGTGCATATTATGCACGCACAGTATACATGTAGGGTCCATTGTGGTCTGTTGTAAAATCTGCTCCGACCATTAGTTTTTTCTTGGCATATAATGAGTTGAGACTAAATTTGAGGTAAATCCAGATACCGGGTGGGCCCCAAATTGAAGATTAATTGGCTGATCTGTCCGTTGGGCCACTTCCCGAGCTCTTCAATGGATGAAATTTAATATGAACAGTTAATTTATGGCCCTCATCACATGTATAAAGTTTCGAACTGATCGGATGGCGGAAACCATGTGATCTTGCATTCTGGAGCAATTTCGGGCCTCTTTAATATGAACGACTTGATTTTCTCGGATCCTTGCCGTGTAAATCTGTTGATCTTGGTTCTCTGGAGTTCGTCCCTTGCTTTGATGACTTTGGGGTATCAAATTCCCGCTTTTAATACTCTTTTTCAATTAATGCTCTTAATTACACTCTGCAATAAAAACACAATTAAAATATCCCGTTAAGCATTATGTAAGTGCTATAGTTTTGTAAGTGCTATAGTTTATATCCCTGTATGTTGTTAAATTAGTGGTAACAAAAACACTGTTATATAACTTGCATTAGTGAAGCTCTTTCTAAAGTTCAACATTCATAACAAGCAAAGCTCACAACAAGAAACGATTACAAGTACAAAGTTCAACCTTGACTTCATACTTTGCTCTCAAGACAAGACTCAAGAATACAAGACTTCAAGAAGAGTACAAAGTAGTTCGTATAGAACTCAAGTCACTTTCGAGGTTGAGCTACATCAAGACTTCAAGGCTTAAACTTCTAGGTCACTTGTTCCTAATGTTTTCAATGTCCTTACTTTTTTATTGAGGTTTGAATGACCATAGGTTGACCTTAGAAGTAGGTCATTTTGGATACATAAGTCATATGTATATGACACTTATGTTTGGACAGTTCGGGGACTTGTCCTATGCTTTCTTCGACCGGGCCCTAGCTCGCTCGACCACCCAAGAAATTCCTCGATCGGTCGTAGGTTTGTTACAAAGTTCGTATAAATTCTGTTAGGTTTCGACCAGTCGAAGGAGGTCTTCGACCAGTCGAAGGAACAGTGTCGACTGCTTCTAAGACCAGTCGTAAATCTTCGATTCAAAGTCCAACGATAATTTACAAGGTCTTCGACCAGTCGAAGGAGACCTTCGACCAGTCGAAGGTGACCTACGACCAGTCGAAGGAGGCCTTTGACCAGTCGTAGAACGGTCGAAGCTTATCGCCCCCGAATTTTTTCAAATCTGTTATTTCTTTGACTAGTCAAAGAGCTCCTTAGACCAGTCGAAGATGCGATCTGCTCACCTATAAATAGAGCACGAAACTCAGAAGAATTCAAGCAATTAAGTATTTCATTTAAGCAAATCTTCGTCAAACTTCTGAGAGATAATTTTGTGCTCCATCTAAGCTAAGTGTGCTTATTTTATATTCTCTTTCTTTAGCTTTATTTAATTGATTTTGTTTCTACTATTCCAATCTAATTTGATTAGAGGAATTGTTATTCCCTTTCTTTGGAATCAAAATCAATTAAGGCAAGCCCTAGTTGGTCTAATTTAAAATCTATTAGAACTAGAACCATTATAATTGAGTACTGGACATTGAACTTGAACATTCAATCATTTACTCGATTTGGTTCTCACCGGCTACTACAACGAAAGAGATATTCAGAATTTTACATTTAATTGTAAATTCCTTTCTGTTTTGGTTTCTTTCAAGATTTGGCGAAAAAATCTTGTTGTATTGGTTATCTCGAGGAGAGCCAGAAAACTCGAAGTGGGGTTTTTTTTTTTTTTTTTTTGTGTAAGCCCACAGACAAAGACACAATTGTAAAGGTTTTGGGTGAACTCTGTGAAAACCTATTTTGTGAGTGAACGCTAATATCCCCTGTGAGGATATTAGAGTGGAGTAGCATTCTGCATATGGTCGTTGTTTAACAGTTGAACACACAAAGCAGCCACTATAATCCCTTGTGTTGTGGTTGAATGATTTACATTTCTAATCTTTGGTATTCATTTGTGGGATGTATGTGTGGTGGTGAATGTTGTAATCATTTAATTCAAGCATTGTGAGAATTTTGTAATAATTTAGAATTTACTTTCTGCTATTCCTTTATCTGTTTGAATTTAAATTTCCTTTAAAAGTTGTTCCAGCAAGGTTGCCCTGCCATTTTTATGGTGTATGGCTGTTCCTAGAACAATACATTTGTGATTACACTTTAGTTCAATTTGTGCTTAATTCTGTATTCCTCTTTGGTTTGAGATTTGATACAAAGATCTTTCTAGAAATAAGGTTGTCCTACTATAAACTTTGGTTTTTGGTGAAAGGTTGTCCTTAGAACAACATTTGTATCAATCCCTTAAGATCAGATTTTAGAGGTTATTTTACTTTCCTGCATTGTGATTTATTTTGGCTATCATATTCACTTTAATTTCGCTGTTATAAGTTTTATTTGGCATAGTCCTATTCACCCCCCCCCCTCTAGGACTTATAGCTAGGCCTTTTCAAGTGGTATCAGAGTCTAATAGCTAGTTCTTATTACTATTTATTTGGATTTATTTCCTGAGCTAACGATCTAAGCTATTTAAAAAGATGTCAAATTTTGATAGCCTTTCAGTCACGAGGCCTCCACCATTTGGTGGCTCCAACTATGCCTATTGGAAAGCCAGAATGTGAATCTTCCTAAAATCAATGGATGAGAGTGTGTGGCGAGCCACAGTAACTGAATGAAAAACTCCTACCATTGAAGTAACTGAATCCGACGGTTCAAAAACTATGTCTGTACCTGCTTATTATTTATGGACCACTCTCTAGAAAAGTGAGTATAGTGCCAATGCTAAAGCACTAAATGCAATCACTTGCGCACTATCACCGAATGAATTCAAAAGAATCATATCCTGTGATATTGCGAAACAAGCCTGGGATATACTAGAAATGACACACGAGGGTACATCAATTGTTAAAAAGTTTAAAGTCCAACTCCTTACAACCAAATTTGAAGAAATTCATATGGAGGAAAATGAAATGTTTATGGACTTTTACACTAGACTAAATGACATTGTAAACTCAATGTGGGGTCTTGGCGATAAAATCCCAGAAAGTAAAGTGTGTGCAAAGATATTACGCTCACTTCCTGAACGGTTCAATTCTAAAGTAACCGTGATCCAGGAACTTCGTGATACGGATAATATGAGGGTAGAGGAATTAGTTGGTTCTTTACAAACCTACGAGTTAAACTTTAAAGCTCCTAAAGGTAAATCGATTACTCTAAAATCCTCTAAATGTAATTCAGAAGAAAATTCTGATTCAGAAGATGATATGGCTCTTTTGGCTAAGAAATTCTACAAGATTTTTAAAAGCAAGAAAAGGGTTGATTTCCAAAAATCAAACGATAAAAAGAAGTTTAGATCTAAATCTCGAAAATCTTTGAAAGATAGTCAATGTTACAACTGTCTAGAAATGGGCATTTAGCAAATAGATGTCCCAAAAAGGACAAACCCAAGAAGAAGAGTATGTTGGCTACATGGGATGAATCATCTGATTCTGAAACTTCTTCTGAATCAGAAGATTCTGAAACTGAGTTAGGGAATGAAGTTAAAGCACTTATGTCTCTAGCCAAATTCACATTTTCAGATAATGACTCAACAAGTGAAGAAAATCTGAGTAGTGAATATGAAAATGAAGATGATCTTCAAGATGCTTACAATGCCCTATACAAAGAAAGTTATAAAATTGTTGTCAAACTAAAACTTCAAAAAGAAAAGTTTTCTAAACTCAAAGAATATTTTGAATCACTTGTCTTAGAAAAATCACAAATTTCAGATTGTTTTGAAAAATCAAAATGCGATTTGGAATTCAAAAATTCTTTAATTGTTGATTTGAAATCTGAGATTGAAAATCTCAAAAAGGAAGTATCATCTCTTCTGAGTCAAAAGGACACATGGAAATATGCCCAAGGTGATCCAAAGTTAGAAAAACTCTTATCCGGATCAAGAAAATGTGGCGATCTATCCGGGCTGGGCTATGATAAAAATTTATCTCCTAAACAAAAGTATACTCCTCCTATGTTTGTGAAAGGAGAATCCTCAAACTCAAAAGGAAAAAATACTTATCAAGGTTTTTCTAAAAATTCAAAAACTCTTCAAAAACCTGGAAGCAGCCATGTCAACTTTAATAAAAAACGAAATCCACTAGCTGAAAAGATAGTAGATTTACTCAAGGAGCTCCTAAAATCTAACTCTACAGGTTATTCTTATAACTATAAATAAAAGAAGACCAACTATGTTCCTAAACCCAAAACAGTTATGAAATGGGTTCCAAAAGTTACCTGCTTGGTTGCTCACATTGCTTTCAAAGCAACAAGTCATTCAAAGTGGTACCTAGACAGTGGATGCTATAGGCATATGACAGGTGACAAAGCTTTATTCACGGATCTAAAAGATATGACTGATGGTTCAGTCACATTTGGTGATGGTAGCAACTACAAGATTATAAGCCAAGGTACGGTTCAACTTTTTAATCTTCCTGTATTTAAAAATGTTTTATATGTTGAAGGCCTAAAACATAACTTACTTAGCATATCTCAGATATGTGATAATAACCATAGTGTTCGGTTCTCTAATCAAAGCTGTGAGATACTAAATAATAAGGGTTCTGTAATATTAACTGGACGTAGAATGTCTGAAAATTGCTATATTATTAACGAATCCAACTCATCTAATCAAACATGTTACATGGTTCATACAGACGAGATTAATTTATGGCACAAACGTCTTGGACATGTTCATTATCGAAATTTATATAGATTGAGCAATCAAGAACTTATAAGAGGTTTACCCAAACTTCAGAAATTAGATAAAATATGTGGTGAATGCTAGATAGGCAAACAAACAAGGAACTCACACAAAAAGGTGAATTTAAATACCACATCAAAACCACTCGAACTTCTTCACATGGATCTAATTAGACCTACTAGAACGGAAAGTCGTGGTGGTAAAAAATATATTCTGGTAATAGTTGATGACTTTACCAGATACACTTGGGTAGTCTTCTTAAGGGATAAATCTGAAACCCTTGAAGAAGTAAGAAAAGTTCTCAAAAGGATTCAAACTGAAAAATCTTCTCAAATCAGTAAGATTCGTAGTGATCATGGATCTGAATTTGAGAATAGCAATTTTGAGAAGTTCTGTACTGACCAAGGAATATTACATGAATTCTCAGCTCCCAAAACTCCACAACAAAATGGAATTGTGGAAAGAAAGAATAGGGTGCTTCAAGAAATGGCTAATGTCATGTTGAATAGCATGAAGCTCTCTAAAAATCTTTGGGAAGTCAATTCAGAATACAATATGACTTGCTATATTATTAACGAGTTTATACTAGCAAAGATAATAATAAAACGGCTTACGAATTATGGTTCAACAAAAAGCCTACTGTCAAATACTTTCGAGTTTTTGGCAGCAAATGCTATATTTTACGTGAACGTGAAAATTTGAGAAAATTCGATACAAAGAGTGATGAAGGGATTTTTCTAGGATATTCCTTAAACAGTCATGCTTATAGGGTTCTAAACAAAAGAACTGGTGTGATTCAAGAATCCATCAATGTTGTCATTGATGATCACTTAAATAAGCCAATCTCTAATTCAGATAATGATGAAGTTCTAATCATTGATAAACCCGATACTTCATCAAATCGACCAATTTGAATTGAGGATCATAAAGATCATCCAACCACTCAAATTCTTGGAAACCCTCTCACTGGTGTTTGCACCCATAGACAACTTGAGGATTTATGTAATTATGTATGTTTTACATCCCAAATAGAACCATCCAACGTAAAAGAAGCTCTTGCTGATGAGAATTGGATTGTTGCAATGCAAAAAGAACTTAATCAATTTGTAAGAAATGATGTTTGGTATCTCGTAGCAAGACCTAAAGACAAACACATCATTGGAACAAAATGGATTTTCAAAAATAAGTCGGACGAAAGTGGAAATATAATTAGAAACAAGACTAGACTAGTGGTACAAGGTTATACTCAAATAGAAGGAATTGATTTTGATGAAACTTTTGCACCAGTAGCACGTCTTGAATCTATAGGCTATTTATATCCATTGCATATTTTAGAAAGATAAAAATATATCAAATGGATGTGAAAAGTGTTTTTCTAAATAGCGATTTACATGAAGAAGTATATGTTGAACAGTCGATGGGTTTTGAAGATCCCAAAAATACTTATCATGTGTCTCGGCTTAAAAAGGCACTTTATGGATTAAAACAAGCACCTAGGGCATGGTATGAGAAACTAACAAAATTTCTTTTAAGTCACAATTTTCAAATGGGATCTGTTGATGAAACTCTATTTGTTAAAAAACATAATGATCATATCTTAATAGTACAGATTTATGTTGATGATATCATCTATGGATCAACTTGTACTAACTTGACTACTGAGTTTGCAGACTTGATGAAATCACAGTTTGAAATGAGCATGGTTGGGGAATTAACTTATTTTCTTGGTTTGCAAGTTAAGCAGCAACCTGAAGGAATATTCATCTCTCAATCTAAGTATGCGTTGAATCTAATCAAGAGATTTGGATTTGAGAATGGCAAAAATTTCGATACTCCTATGAGTACTACCCTGAAACTCTCAAAAGACTCTAATGGTAAAAATATTGATTCAAAACTTTATCAGAGTATGATTAGTAGTTTGTTATATTTAACTGCTAATAGACTGATATTTCTCTAAGTGTTGGTATTTGCGCAAGATATCAATCTGATCCAAAAGAATCTCACTTGATTGCTGTCAAGCGGATTATTAGATATGTCGCAAGTACTGTAAATCTTGGTCTCTGGTATCCTCATGAGACTAGTGTCCAACTTGCTGGGTACTCAGATGCTGACTGGGCTGGTAATCTAGATGATAGAAAATCAACCAGTGGTGGTTGCTTTTACATTGGAAATTGTTTAGTTTCCTGGTTTAGTAAGAAACAAAATTCTATATCACTTTCAACAGCTGAAGCTGAGTATATCGCAGCTGGTAATGCATGTACACAGCTTGTTTGGATGCAACGAATGCTAAGTGATTATGGAATTAAACAGGATTCTATGTTATTACATTGTGATAATTCCAGTGCAATAAATATTTCAAAAAATCCTATTCAGCATTCTCGTACTAAGCACATTGACATTAGATTTCATTATATTAGGGAATTGGTAGAAGAAAAAGTTATATCTCTGGAATATATTCCTACTGAAGATCAAAGAGCTGATATTTTCACAAAACCTCTTGATAAAATTAGGTTTAGTAAGATGAAATTTGATCTTGGCATGTGTATTTCAAAATGATTATTTATGCCTACATGTATCATAATGTATATATTTGCTAGGATTAATTCCATTTTCTTTAAAAATTACAAGAAATATGTATTTCTGGACTTCCTTTGACCTGTCGTGAGTATACTCGACCAGTCGACCTACGACCGGTCGTAGATTCTTATGACCAGTCGTAGATCTCAGAAATCACTTAAATTTGGGGATTTTTGCTTTCTTCCTCATTTCATCTTTTCTCTCTAAGGAACCGAGCGTCGACTTGTCGAACCCACCATTCTTGTTATTCAAGGTTAGTGTTCCATTTACATTTTTCTTGTAAATCAATGTATAGATTGCTCTCTTTTCTAACTTGAAGCTTTCTATTTAGGATTTCATTGAGATTTGGGGATTTGATTTTGAAAAATCTGATTGTAGTAAACCTATTTCTCAATCCTTTACAACTCTTTATTTCCGTGTTATTGTTGTTGCATATGGCTTCTAGAGGAAGAAAATCTACTTCCCGTGGTCCTTCTTCTTCTTCCAGATTGACCAAACGTCATCTTCTTGAACCTACTAATGATCCATCTTATGTTATAGACCTTAAAGCTCGTAATGTTGTTGTTGAACATCCTGTTGATATTAACCATATTGCACCTTTTGATATCCTTCCTTTGCTTGAAGCTGTAGGTTGGGTTAACTTATTGCATTGGGGTGGGCCTGCATACCGGTCCATTGCTCAATCCATGTTTACATGTATTAGTGACTTCTCACTAGATAATTTAACTTTTAAAATATCTACTAGTGAAGGGCCATTTGAAATTGATCGTCATTTAATTTCAGCCCTTATGGATATTCCCGTAAATGATGAGGGTATTCCTATTCATAATTTGACTGATAAACCCTCTATATCTGAAAAACGAATGCTCACTAGAGACTTGTGTAACATGGATGTTCACTGGACTAAAAAAGGGGATGCGCTTCCCGCAAGGTATTTGTTACCCAAATACAGAGTACTTCACAGAATCTTTGTGTCTAATCTGTATCCTCGGTCAGGTAATAAAACTGACTTAACCTCATTTATGGTACGTATTATTCATGCTATTTCCAGTGGTACTCAGATTTGTCTGCCATCTTTAATCTGTCATTTCCTTCTTCAGTTTAGACTCCATCCTGGTCATAGTGACATCCCTTTTGGTTATTTAATGACTGTATTAGCTACACATATGTTGGTCGATATGCCAGTTAATGAGGCACCTATCCATCATCTGATTTTCAACAACTCTAATCTCAATAAGATGAAGCTGAAATTACTTCCTGAACAAGGTGGTAATGGTGGTGGTGCTGGTCATGAAGATGCCGGGGATGACATTAATATGGATGATATCTTTGAAGAACTAGATTCTGATTCAACAAATGATCCAGATTTTATACCATCTGATTTTGATGCACGTCTGAGTGCATTGGAGGGTAAAGTTGATAATCTGAATGAAAAGATAGAAAACATGTCTGTTGCTCATGATTCTCAATTCAAGTACATGCGGAAATATCTTAGGCATTTGAACAAGGGCATGCACCAACTTGATCCCTCTATTCCTGCTCCGTCTTATAGTTCTAATTCTGACTAGTCTATATGGGATTTTCTGGTTTGTAATAACTTTAACTATTAGCACTTAGTCATCTGTTTTGGTATTGGATACTATTTTTCTTTTATGCTGGATATTTGTTTATTGTGATACTTTGCTTATTTTGTGTTGACAATATCTGTTTTTCTGCTATTATCTCATATCTTATCTTATTTCCTCTCATATATCCCTTTATATTGTTATTTTCTTTGTCATATTGTGACAAAAATGGGGAGAATGGTTATGTTACTTAGGGGGGGGAGTATGTTTGGAATGGTTGAATGTTAGATATTGATTTAATTTGTAGGTAAGCCAGAGTTGATGTCAACTGGTTTATATTGCTCTAACCGGTGATCGGTGATTCTACTTTTATCTTGGTTATATCTTGTTATGTGTTTTGTCACTAATTTGACAAAGGGGGAGATTGTAAGTGCTATAGTTTTGTAAGTGCTATAGTTTATATCCCTGTATGTTGTCAAATTAATGGTGACAAAAACACTGTTATATAACTTGCATTAGTGAAGCTCTTTCTAAAGTTCAACATTCATAACAAGCAAAGCTCACAACAAGAAAAGATTACAAGTACAAAGTTCAACCTTGACTTCATACTTTGCTCTCAAGAGAAGACTCAAGAATACAAGACTTCAAGAAGAGTACAAAGTAGTTCGTATAGAACTCAAGTCACTTTCGAGGTTGAGCTACATCAAGACTTCAAGGCTTAAACTTCTAGGTCACTTGTTCCTAATGTTTTCAATGTCCTTACTTCTTTATTGAGGTTTGAATGACCATAGGTTGACCTTAGAAGTAGGCCATTTTGGATACATAAGTCATATATATATGACACTTGTGTTTGGGCAGTTCGGGGACTTGTCTTATGCTTTCTTCGACTAGTCCTAGCTCTGCTTCGACCAGTCCAAGAAATTCCTCGATCGGTCGTAGGTTTGTTACAAAGTTCGTATAAATTACATAGGCTTCGACCAGTCGAAGGAGGTCTTCGACCAGTCGAAGGAACAGTGTCGACTGCTTTACGACCAGACGTAAATCTTCGATTCAAAGTCCAGCGATAATTTACAAGGTCTTCGACCAGTCGAAGGAGGCCTTCGACCAGTCGTAGAACGGTCAAAGCTTATCGCGCCCGAATTTTTTCAAATCTGTTATTTCTTCGACTAGTCGAAGAGCTCCTTAGACCAGTCGAAGATGCGATCTGCTCACCTATAAATAGAGCACGAAACTCAGAAGAATTCAAGCAATTAAGTATTTCATTTAAGCCAATCTTCGTCAAACTTCTGAGAGATAATTTTGTGCTCCATCTAAGCTAAGTGTGCTTATTTTATATTCTCTTTCTTTAGCTTTATTTAATTGATTTTGTTTCTACTATTCCAATCTAATTTGATAAGAGGAATTGTTATTCCCTTTCTTTGGAATCAAAATCAATTAAGGCAAGCCCTAGTTGGTCTAATTTAAAATCTATTAGAACTAGAACCATTATAATTGAGTACTGGACATTGAACTTGAACATTCAATCATTTACTCTGATTTGGTTCTACCGGGCTGCTACAACGAAGGAGATATTCAGGTATTTTACATTTAATTGTAAATTCCTTTCTGTTTTGGTTTCTTTCAAGATTTGCCAGAAAAATCTTGTTGTATTGGTTATCTGAGGAGAGCCAGGAAAACTCAGAAGTGGGGTTTTTTTTTTTTTTGTGTAAGCCCACAGACAAAGACACAATTGTAAAGGTTTTGGGTGAACCTGTGAAAACCTATTTTGTGAGTGAACGCTAATATCCCCTGTGTGAGGATATTAGGAGTGGAGTAGCATTCTGTGTGGCTGTTGTTTAACAGTTGGTGAACACACAGGCGAACCACTATAATCCCTTGTGTTGTGGTTGAATGATTTACATTTCTAATCTTTAATATTCATTTGTGGGATGTATGTGTGGTGGTGAATGTTGTAATCATTTAATTCAAGCATTGTGGGAATTTTGTAATAATTTAGAATTTACTTTCTGCTATTCCTTTATCTGTTTGAATTTAAATTTCCTTTAAAAGTTGTTCCAGTAAGGTTGCCCTGCCATTTTTATGGTGTATGACTGTCCCTAGAACAATACATTTGTGATTACACTTTAGTTCAATTTGTGCTTAATTCTGTATTCCTCTTTGGTTTGAGATTTGATACAAAGATCTTTCTAGAAATAAAGTTGTCTTACCATAAACTTTGGTTTTTGGTAAAAGTTTGTCCTTAGAACAACATTTGTATCAATCCCTCAAGATCAGATTTTAGAGGTTATTTTACTTTCCTGCATTGTGATTTATTTTGGCTATCATATTCACTTTAATTCCGCTGTTATAAGGTTGTTATAAGTTTACTATTTATAGTAAGTCGCGAATTCTAGGAGTTTTAGTTGTAGTATGATTCTGATTTCTTTCCCATTGCTTGGTATCCCTATTTAAAGGGTTGTGAACTCATTTTTATGGAGGAATTAATCAATTTTGAATTTCTTAGAATTTATTTCTATTTTTCTGATTTCTTTCCTCGTGGATTCGAGAAGTCTCTGTGAGGAGTCCAGAGGAGCTTTGTGGATTCGGAGTAGTTATCCTCATCACATTCATCCCTGTGTCACTAACTATCATTTTATGCTGCTCTGCGTCTTTAAGTGTCTTTCACTGTTCATCAACCAGTTTCATATTTGGATCAATGGGAGTGTCATAAGGCGCTTACACCCCATTATTCTAATATCATTTAACAGGTTGAGCATGTATTTCCTTTCAGATAACATGATTCGAGAGTTGGGTCTCTTTACCTCAATTCTAAGGTAGTATTTAAGGGGACTGAGGTCTTTGGTCTAGAACTATTTTTGAATGTAACATTTAATTTTGACAATTTCTTATTCATCGTTGTCTAAGATAATAATGTCGTTGATGTAATCAATATCACAACTCTAATGGATCCATATTTTATAAAAATCGAATGATCGACCAAGTATTAATGGAACCCAAAGTTTAAAAGAGCACAACTATACTTCTTAAACCAAACACTATGAGATTGTTTTAACTCATAAATGGCTTTCCTCAACTTAAAAGATTTCGCAGTCTCCTCCCGAGTAACAAATCTTGGAAGTTACTCCATGTATAACTCTTTAAAAAGATCACCATTAAGAAAAGCATTTTTATATCGATTCGATGAAGTAGCTAGGACTTGTTAGTGCAATAGAAATCAACAGTCGAATAAAATTTAATTTTACCACAGGGAAGAGAGTTTTCTCATAGTCCAAGCCTATTTTTTTAGTATATCTTTTAGCAATAAGGCACGCTTTAAGGCACTCAACTGAGTCGTCATGTCAGTATTTAATATTGTAGACCCATCGACAAGTGATGCCTTATTGCCTGGCATAAATGCCCCACCTTACACGGGATGACCAATTGTAGCAAGATTCGGACTGTGTGTGACTTGTAATTATCCTCAATCCAAGCCTAAAACCAATCCCTTCAAGCCTTAACCGAAGCTTAAAACCAAACCTATAAACCTAGGAAAAAAACCCCCATAAGAATTTGTTCAATCCGAACTTGATCTAAGTTGGCCCAGAACCTTCTCTATTTGTTACTCAATTTTCTAAAGGTAGTATGACACAACAAACAATCTTTGAGCAAGGTGATTTATAGCTCATTAGAAAGATAATCAAATTATCTTTCCAATGAACCAAAAATCACTCAAATCCTATGAATATCAAGAGATATATGTTAATTTATTGAAGTTGTGTAAAGATGAGTTTGTAAGTAACAAGGGTCACACTATCAAGTGAGTTTGTCCATGCTTCTTAAGGATCAAATAACATATAAATGAGGTGATTCTAGTCTTTTAAAAGTCTTATCAAATTATCTTTCCAATGAGTAAAAGAACACAAAAAACAGAGCTATAATGAGGAAGATATGAACATTTTTACGAAGCATATACTGTAGCTGCATGCTAGGCGGCACTCAAAGTATTGCCCACATTCTAAAATCAAAATTGAGCCATTTGTTAGTATCCAAGCAGAGTCATCCATGCCATGTGGCAGGTGGCACTCAGAATGCCATCTGAGAGAGGAGTTAGTGGGAGATTTTGGGGAGAGTTTTCCTCTCGAGATGGGTTCCCACCTCTGATTTTTCCTAAGTGCCCTTCATATTTTCATTGAATCACCTTCTTTACCACTTCATGGAAAATTGATAAGATGTTGTGTGGCTCATGAGCTCTCTTGACCAATCAAAGCTTTGTACTTGGCATGTTTGCCTCTTACTTGAACCCTAATTACAATCTTGCAATCCCCTCACTTATATAAAAAGCCCTCACCCTCTCATTCTCTACACAATACTTATCATTTTTTTCCTTCCCCCCCTTAATCCCAAGCCCTCCTTAGCCTCTAGGTCAAGCCTTATTTTTAAGTCATTTAGCCCAAGACAAAGTGTCAAGTCCCTTAGCCAACACACACCAATGGGAGGAGCTCTCTTATCCCCAATCTCTACCCAAGCCCTTTTCATTCTCTTCCTTAACTAAACTATACGTTCTCTTAACCATAACCTTTCTAATCCCTTCACCCTTTCCAAATCTCAAACCCATTCTCTACACCCATAATCTATCTCCCAAGCCATTCATTTTCCACACATTGCATTTTATTCTTTACATCTCCCCTTATCTCACATTCTTCACAAACCATCTCCAAGCACCAAAACTGCCTATAAGAGAACTCCTGAAAGAAAGAAGCCTAAGGAGGAGAAAGATTAGAGGGACAAAGGAAGGAAGGGAAAAAAAGAAAAGAAGAAGAAGGAATGAGAGAGAGAGAGAGGACTCGGTAACCAACTGTAAGACCCGTATCGTAGACCGTACTGTTCCGTCGATTTTTGCGATCCTTCCGGTTGAATTCCGGTAATGCTCGACTCATATCCGACGTTGCGTGCGATCTTAAGCCGAGTCCTGCCTACCGAAGGTAGCTCGATCCGAAACTCGTACCTTGGCGACCGCGCTGTCGCCGCGACTCGCGCACCGAACCAATACCTAGGTGAGAAGATGTTAGTCAGCGTTCGGTTCAAAGAAACGCCGCACGTTGCGAATCTCGAGGGAATCTCTACGAGATGTCCCATCAATCAAGCCAAGTACACCACCATACCTCCATGCCACCTCACCCAACAACAAGTACACACAACCTATCCTTCTTTTTTTCAAAAGTCCACTCTCTCTTCCATCACCATATCTCCTTTACAAAAATTTCAAAGCAAACCATTCCTCCTTTTTACAAAAAATCAAACAAACCCATGCCTCATTAACTACACCCATTCCCTCCACCCATTCCTTCCATTACTTCTCTCTCTCCCTCATATTTCTTAAAATCCCTCCCAAGCAACACCATACGTCCAAGCTCTCTCCCTCTCCCCAAATGCTAAGTGTGGTCCATTTTCCCTACTCTCTCATCTCTCATCATCACCATCAAGATCTCATCATCCACCATTAAACCCGAAGACAAGGAGCTAAGGAAGCTAAGGGAGCAAGAAGAAGGAAAAAAGGTGGGTGATCCACCGTTAAATTTCTTTCCTTAGGGCCACTTGTTGGTGGGACCCATTTTTGAAGTATGAATTGTATCATGTGGGGCCCATAATGGCGGGGCTCCACCATCACCGCCTTTTTTGCCTCTTGTCTCTTTCTCTATCTCTCTCTTTCTTTCTTTTCCCCTTGAATGTTGTGGACCCCACCAAAGTATGTTAAATCCACTCCATCCATCAGACGGTGTGGTCCACCGCATTTCAGGTGAAACCCACCCTTCATTTATATATATATATATAGCAGTATAGTATATTATATTATTATAATATATATTAATATATACATGTGCATGGTGGGCCACGTGCATGTGGGACCCACCATGGGGTCTGTATATGTGGGACCCACCATGAGGTGGTGTATACCGTCCAGCGTCTGTGAACGCTGGACGTTAAGGACGTTAATGACGTTAACATGCAAAGCAAAAAAAAAAAAAAGAGTTACTTTTGGAGTGGGCTGCTCATGCAGGTCCCACCTTGATGTATGAGACTGATCCACACCATCCATTCTGATCTTCAGACCATTTTAGGCGTTGAGCCGAAGTTTCAAGATGATCCGATCATCAAGTGGGCCATACCCTCTAAAACCATGTAAAGACATGCCAGATCATATAAAAGTACTTGGTGGGACCCACCTGAAGTTTGGATGCAGTTGAAACCCTGTCCGGCACGAAAAGTGGGACACACATAATGGGTGGGCTGGATCGTGAATCACATCTCGGTGGGCTTAAAAAAAAAAAGAAGTAGCGTCATGTGCCGGCAGCAGACGTCATAGACAGCGCCGCGCTAAAGGGCGGCTTAATCCGGGCCGACCCACGGGTCCCAGTTGCGGGCCCCACCATGATGCGTTTCGGACATCAACACCGTCCATTGTGGGTCCCCCTTCTAGAAAGGGGCCTGCCCCAAAAATCAGCCATATACGGAACTCAGGTGGGCCATACCATCTAAATCATGTGAAGACATGCCTAAATAATATAAAAACACATGGTGGGGCCTACCTGAATTTTTAATGGGGCTGAAACTTGGTCTGGACCCTCAGACAGGTGGGACACACATAATGTGTGGGTTGGATTTGTGAACCACCTTATGGTGGGCCCAGGTCCACGTGACCCTCATCAACAGGTTAGTGGCAAATAAATATCACGGTGGACCTCTCTGGCCGTGTGGCCCTACGAACAGTTGGTGACAAATAAACATTACCGTGGGCCCCCCTGGCCCACGTGACCATACGAACTGTTTGGATGGAAAATAAATATTATGGTGGGCCCTGGTCCACTTGTTCTTACGAACAGTTTGAATGGCAAATAAACACTTCAGTGGGCCCTACCCAAGGTCCATGTGACCTTATGAATAGGTTGAATGGCAAGTAAACATCCTAGTGGGCCCCTGGTCCATGACCTTTTGAATAGATTGGATGAAAATAAACATTTCAGTGGGCCCTACCCTAGGCTCATGAGACCTTATGAGAAGGTTGGATTGAAAATAAACATTATGGTGGACTTCACATGAGGCCCACTTGGATGCATATGGGCTGATGTGTTTAGGCCCATCTTGTCATATTTTTAGGCCCATTATTGAGCCCCATTTTGATATGTATAAGGCCTATGTGATTAGGCCCGTTTGATTCACATGAAGCCTATGTGATTGGGCCCATTTTAATACATTCTCAGGCCCATGGATGATGGCCCATTGCAATGTACCTAGGGCCCATTGGTGAGAGTCATTGAGGTGGCCCACTTGATGAATATAAGGCCTATGAGATACGGCCCATTTGATGTATTTAGGGCCCAGTGGGATGTACCTAAGGCACATTGCAATGTGTGATTCCACCAGGATTTACTTAATGGTATTTGAGGTGAGCCGAGTCTTGGGGACAATGTTGGTTTGACGTCCACATTGTACGAGTAATGTTGGTTCGATGTCCACATTATAACTCTCCCTAAGGCCACTGATAGGCCCGTATCTGTTTCATGTAGGCAATCTAGGCCCATCTTCATTGAGAGGATAGTTTATTGCTTTATAACATATTTAGCACAGCCCCATGATTCATGATCATACGCATCATATGTATGCTTGAGATGAGGAGTGTCTGATCATAGCATATGCCTTCGAAAGCAGGCCCATTTTACGGGCTCCCGATAAAGCGGTGTTGCCCTACATGAGCGTGTGCTTCACGCTGGATGGTTGCATGATTGGTAGTGTGGTTCATGCATTTGCATCTGTATGATTGAGATATGCCCTAGCGACATCAGGGCCATAGCCTCCACAGATATATCGTGGTTGGCTGGTTGGATACCGAAAAATCTTGTTCCAAGCAATTGGGGTGCCATAGATGTCCTTGGGTGAGAGTCCCTGAACCCGATGATACCAGAGGATGACTCCAACGTCGAGACTGAGTGGATATATGAGCGCACGAGGGCTGAATACCATGAGGCCGTGTCTCCCACTGTGTCGTGGTCGGTTGGAAAGGAGTGGTGGCCTTACTCGCCCGAGAGCAGGGGGCATTACTAGGCTGAGTTTGATCAGCTTGGAAATGGGTTCGCTATCGACGTGTCGGATAGGTATTGGCTGACTATTGGCCAGGCGGATAGTGAGGTTTCTTACGCTCACTTGGACTGTGCTGCTTGGAGAGAGACAGTGCCACTTGGAGTGTATTGAACCCCTGATTATCCAGACTGAGAACCGTCTTTTGATGCTCTAGTGAGGAGTTGCATTGGTATGAGGATTAACATGCTTGACTTACATATTGCATCGCATGGCCTTGGTATGGCCGATAGCATTCACATCTTGTACTGCATAGCCTTGGTACGGCTAATTGCATTTCGTACTCATCAGCATGATTCCACATTCTCCGGCATTACATTCTGAGCATGTTCGCACACACTTACACCGCCCTCTAAGCTTTCTATAAGCTTATGCACGATTGATGCGTGCAGGTGACGCCAGGACGCAGCTGTAGTCTCGCCGTTGTTGGAGCGTGCCGCCGAGCTTTTGGAGTTTTAATATTACCACTATCTTGTATTTCTCTTTATACGCATTGTACTCAAAGTTTTTATTCATAGTGGATTTTGTGATGGTGTTCTTTTGGTTATTGTTCGTGGGTTATGCTCATTACGAATCAAATGGATTATCAGAAATCCTCCTTGTAGCATCCCAGGATCGGAACCTGGTATATGGGTGCCGGGAGCCGAGAATGGGGTACTACGGAGGCTGTTGGCGCCGGATTCGACGATCGGGAATTTTGTGAGTCCGGTTTCCGAGTTCGGGGCGTGACACCAACTGAGTTGATTTGCTGGTCGATCACTAAGGGTTGAGGAAAGGTCAATTTTGGATTGAGTCTGGACCCTCAGACATACCATTGATCAAGTACTCCATTTTTCAACCTTTTGATGCAAGTAGTTAATCGATTTTTGTTCCATTTATGGACTCACTGAGTCGACTCGGTGAATCAAACCTCCATATAGTTATAGAATAGAATATCACTCGGGAACCTTGGATCGAAATTAGATAGGTCAGTGTGCATTATCTCAGGTTGAAGCATCGTTAACTCTCATTTGAACTTGACTAAGTCTCATCGATTCACATTATAGCTGAGTTAGAGTTGTGTAGAAACATAAAGTTACAAGTATATATCAACATTCTCATCTAATTGTTTCATGTTTAAAGGTAGGTAATCCTTCCCGACTTGAAAATCTTACATTTACACTATTCGTCAAGCTTAGATATTAATTCTTTCATACTTATTATTGGTAGATGAAATAATTTTTAAAATGAAATATTGTCTTTTCACTTAATGTTGTGGATGCATGGTTTCTAAATTGTTAGCTTGCATTAATAGTCTCCTCACTTGATGTTAGTAGATGCATTAATCACTATTATGTTTAGCATGTTGATTAAATTCTCATCCTTGGATGTAACATTGTGTAGAATGGATGTGAAGTTAGGTGTACTTTCTTTATCTGATGAACTTCTAAGAATACTATTTATTGAACTTTTAGATTGATGGTACATGCTATATGTCGTACTTTAATGAAACATTTAGTGAATCAAAGCATGGGTGCTCTACCTACGGTCATTCCTGAAAGGATCAGCACATTAGCATGGGTGCTCTGCCCAAGGTCATTCCCGAAAGGATCAGCACGAGTTCTCTGCCCAAGGTTATTCTCTAAAAAATTAACATACATGGGTGCTTTGCCTTGGGTCTCCCCTAAAAGATTATTACGGGTGCTTTGCCCTACATCATTCTCTAAAAGGATAACATAAATGCTTTTGCCTTGGATCAACACATACGGGTGCTTTGCTTTGTATTACTCCAAAAAGATTATGAAGAATTGCTTATCATTTTATAATTTTTTGAACGTCAATTTAAGTATGTGATGTACTGATTTATTTCTTGCATTGATTTTACATTGGGCTTCTGTTTAGTACAAACGCATAATTTTTAACTTGGGAATGAAGTGGTCCTATCGAGTTGGTATACTCACCCTATTTAAGCATTTCGTGTACAAGGCTAGAATACTTTGAAAATGCGGGAAACTATTATTGATCCAATTTATGTGTAGTTTGATTAGTTCTTTAAAGCTTATGGTAATACATTTTATTCAAGTTCATGTAAAGACCGATGTAATTATTGAATCATATTTTATTTATGCGTTCGATTGTTGAATTTAAATATTAATAAAATAAAATTTTATGGTGATATTTGTGTATGGAATAATAATTTTGGCATGTTGAAAAGAAAAATGAACGTGTTAATAAAATTGAATTATAAATTTTATATCTCATGGGCTTTGGATTTAGGTTCGAGTCGCTCTACTTAAGTATCCAAATTTTGGGGCGTGACACAAAAAGTTGGTAGAAGTCGCGATGTCTGTCGGTCAGCTATAGTCTTATCTTGACCCGTAAAATAAAGAGGTCTTATCTCATCCCCATACAAATAGGCCTCGACCGAATTCAAATTGGCCATAAAAGGTCGGTTGCCAGCCCACAACACATTGACCTTATCTTTACTTCAAAAGATTAGGAGCTGATATAAGGATAAACGTATGAGCAATTAGAGTGAATGAAATCTCTCCAAAGTAAACATTGTAACTTGAGGAATCTATCACAAAAAGGTTGGAAAAACCTTTAATATTTCCAACTAATAATTTGATGGGCACAACCCTATAAGTATTAGTGACACCACCAGCAAAGTTATTGACTGTGACTTCGGTTACAATAAGATTGCTTTCAATTTTTTCGAGCTCCTTATGTGTGGAAGCTAGTAGTATATTGATAATTACACCATCGTTGACCAGAACTCTGGTCACAAGGTATCTATCAAAATGTACTATAATATACAACAACTTTAAATGCTAAGTCATTTGATGAGTGAGATTCATTAAAACCACTCGTTCTTAATCTTAATTGGCTCCATCGTGACGGGGAAAATATGTTTATTCTCAAGAATTTTTGGTAGAGCATCATCTTAAATGATAACTTTAACCTCATATTCTTCCACATCTCCCTCCATGTTGTCAGGCTAGTCAGGCTTGACTTGAAAGAATAAGGGCAGTGTGAACACCATGTATTTATCAAATATGATTGGCGACTAGGTGCTGAATTTGGAACAACTAGTTCTTCCTCATTTTGGTTCCCTTTTATGATAGAATCAATGAGTTGGATCGTGTACACCTCCATTTTTTAGGTGTCTGTATCATTAATAAGAAGCATAACATTTACCATTAGTTCCTTGATTTAGAGCACCTAGTCTTCCAAGAGATCTTCATCACTTGAGAAGTCATTAGAGCTAGATCGTCTTTGACTTCAGCCATGAGGTCATTTAAACTTACTCCATCATTCAAAGTTTGATCATGATCTTTATCAAGTGATTGATTTGGTTGCAGATTAGATCGAACTCATGTGAGCGAGCTACACCGTTCTGTTACAAGTTTAGATGATGTTGAGCTCACTATAGGTTGCGATCTCTATTAAGACGTACTTTTGCCCAAGCTTTGAAGTCTTAATGCCGCTTGTCATCATTGCCAATGGTGTTTTTGGGAGTGAGTCATTCTAAAAGACTACATAGAAAATTTTGGGTGGACCACTCTAACCCATCTGGTTTCCCTAGTGTCAACTGGTTTGATCATTTTAGGACGGTCACCAGACTGATCCTTTGGGTTTTCTATTATGACTTTATGATTGTGAGGCCACCATGCTTGCAGAGCCATTCGTGGCGGCCAATAAGGCTATTGGCACAATAAATAATCACGTTTAAGCGACTTTAACATTTGGCCACCAAATTTGATTAATGTTGTTGACAATTCAAATTAACCTCACAGTTGCATATGATTCAATATGGTCTCCTAGGCAAAGACCGTGTGGTTTCACTAGCTTGCCCTCATGTGTTGCAGGTAGCTTTGACTGCTTAGCAGTCAGGAGTTCTGGCTTCCACCTCATTGACTAGTAGTCGTGGTTAGGCATACAGACTAGTGGCTTACGGTTATAGCAAGATCAACTTTCAACCTTGGGGCATTGAGCTTCTGAAAGTGACGCTCTATAACGATTACTTCGGCCATGTCTGGAAATGAGTCAATATCAACTACCATAGTTTCTATCTCATTAAAAAAAAAACTTGAACAATCCTCTATAATATTGGCTTAGATGACGTTGTTGAAAATCACTTTGTTAACTATGAAGTGAGAATGTGTACCATACCATTTGCAATATTTAATCTTTTTGGATTTTTTGACCGAGAAAATTCTTTGGTTTGTTAGAACTTTGATAAAATTTTCTTCTGGCAAATGATTGAAGATCTAATCAACACAAGTTATATCAAAGGAATATTGTTTGTTAACCCAGAATATATTTTTCCTCATATTTTGGCCAGGAGGAGAGACCATATCCTTCTTAGCTAGAGATTGATAGATGAATGGCTTTCTAGCCACGACCTCTATCATGTCCAACTTGAAGTTTAGGTCTTAGTAATATGTCTCTCATTGAAGAATTCTTACATTGGCTTTCCTCTCAAAGAAGCTATTTATAATAGGTAACTTGAGCGGATAGATTGAACAGATCTTCAAATTTCATGCTCTCAAATTTCTTCTGTAATTCAATATCTAAACCGTTTTAGGTCAGTTTAACAAATTCAACCTCTGGCATGGTGACTAAGCACCTGTTTCTCGCCTTTTTGAAGCGAGAATTATATTTATCAGTTGTTTCTCCTAGCAGTTGCCTTAAACAAGATAAATTGGTCATAGACACCTGTGGCCCAGTTTTAAAGAACTACGTATGGAACTTCTCTTCCATTTTCAAACATGTATTAATAGAGTTAAGTGGGAGATTAATGTACCATTTAAAGGCCATTCCGGTGAGAGAATTTTCGAATAGTCGTAGCTTTAGAAAATCTTAGTTCAAAACTTCACCACGTTGGAAGGTGAAGTGACTGATATGCTCAATGGTCAACTGACCACATTCTCTTGAGAATATGGTGAATTCAAGAGGATGATAGCCTCTTGGTAGTTCTTACTAACAATCTACCAATTTGGGATAGGGCTTCCTATAAGTTGGTTTTTTTTATACGACAACCTTTTTAATGTTGGACATAATGAGGTGCTCGATGTTCTTAAACAATCGGGTTAACCGTTGGAGGAACTGGGATAACCGTAAGAGGAATTGTATGTGTAGGAGATTTTCCTAAAGGATGTTTGGCTCCCGAGAATATTGCCCCCAAGGGCTACAAGGTTTGTCGCCTCTTGGTCCAACTGGTTGTATGGCCAGCCATTGCGGTCGTTCTTCCTTATGTCGACCGAGGATAGTGGAAATTTTTGGCCATACTAATATTAGTTGAATCAATTAATCCTCGATTAAGAAGGTATCGGTTCATCCCGAAGAGGATTCGTTGGGTATGGATCCATATTAACAGGCCGACCATTTAGAAACCTTTTGAATAAAAGGCCCATGAGCCTATTAAGGTTCTCGACCTGAAGTCTTACTTGCTCGGCTTAAAGATATGCTTGCTCAATTTGGATCTATCATTATTCCAATAGCTATTATAAGATAGCAGCATGTATGCTATACTAATCACTTATAATGCTCTTAAATGTATTACTGAATGAAAATGAGCGAACCTCTAAAGGATTTGGCTTCGATAAACTAAGGAGTTGATGTCCAACCTCTATAGGAATCTCTTCCTATAGATTTTGTATCTCTTGTTTTTCGGGTTAGTAGAAAGCCTAGTGGACCATTTACTCATTCATTATAGAATTAGATCAAACACTACACATGGGTCCCATTAGGTGTACTAAAGAAGGTGTTTAGATCGAAATTTGATTGTTGGTACGTGTATTATGTCGAGCGTGCCAGAGCCTTTTACATCTCAATTTGAACCGAACACCTATGACCCCAAGTGTCAAGAAACATAGAGAAATCATGAGAGGTCATTTATGATAGAGATTAAATTAGTTCGGCCGTCAATTCATCTACTTATAAATGAAATCATGCGATTTGCGAAGGGAATGATTCATCATTCTAATGAGTTCTTTTTGCCTTTTGGCCGAAAAGACTTTTTCTTACCTTGATAATAGAGATAATTTGATTTATGCAATGTGATAGTAGAAGAAACTCAATTATATTGAATTAAAATAAAAATAAAAACTTATAATAATATCCCTTGGTGACTGTAACACCCTGGTTCCCGAAACCTGAGTACGCTACTCGTGTTCCAAAAACCCGAGTGTTAACCTTTAAAGATAGTTTAAATTTCATGTACATTTTTTTTCTTTATCAGAGCAAGCAATTTAGCAGAATATAAACAAATCAAGTATAAGAGGGAGTCCAAATATACATAACCAAAATTTCAAGTGATTACCCGAAAACTTATACAACACAGTGTCTTAAGTCTTTAAGATACATGAATGTATAAACTAAACATGAAGGAAATCTGGAATGGAGAGCCACCAGATCATCTAGCTGCTCATACTCCCCATAAGCACCCATATACGCATCATCTGTGTGTCCCGCACACTGGATATGATTTGATAGCGTCAATGGCTATCCCAGTGAGGTATAACCCCCAAGATTTCACAAACATCATGATAGTTAAGCATAGTTCTCAAGAATAGTGTGTAACAAATATTTCATAATGATTATCATAGTAATCAGATAAGGTTCATCAGATACGCATTCATTAAATAAATTTCATAAAGATAATCTTATTTAAATGCACAGATGCATGCACATGCTCACAGACCTGGGGATGCTCATCCAGCTGGCAAAAGGTCACCCAAGGAGAACTAGCCCCCAAAAAAGTACTTAAAGGTACGCTTGAAGGAGAACTAGCCATTTGGAAAAGACCATGCAACAAGGATACTTAAGGTGGCCTAGCTTCCTGGAAGAGTACTCTATATATGTCCAGGAAAAACTAGACACCCGGAAAAGCCCATGTGAAAAGGACAACCCATGATGGTCGAATGCACACAACGAAAACTTAGGATCACCAGGTAAAATACTATACAGTATAGCCCGTAGTGACTCAAGAAAACCCCGCGTCTTGTATCGACTACCCGGTAAAGTCCGTATGCCATGAAGATGTATGATTAGCCCAAGCATTATTATTTCAATTTCAAACAACCATTTTAAGAAAGCTAAAAGGTCACTACAGGGGGTTTATCACCCAGCATAGGCCGATAGCTCAGGCATAGTGTCCCATTCTACCATATCTGACTCATGAAATTAACAAATATAATGTTTTAAGGCTAACCTCTTCAACTAGTGGCCAATCATTGTCCAACAAGTGGAACTTACCATCGCAAGGTCGTACGAAAATGGTTCGTCAAAACTACATAGGTAAATATTTTATCAAAACTACAAGGACAAATATTTCATCCCAAGGATGCGATAAAAATGAGATTATTCCCAAAAAGCCACAAAGGCACCAAGGACCCACAAGATGGTAAGTCCACGACAAGGAAACTCCATTTAATTTATTTGGCAGAAAGGCCACTAGTTCAAGGACTTCCACAAACACCATTAAATAACTGTGAGTAGCAAAACAAACCAAACACAATGTCAATAGTATTTACACATGTAAAGTGGGTTATTTGAGATCCATCGCATGTTCATATTTAAATAGAAATCTAACCATCAATCATTATGAAGAATTACTCAAATAGAAACTAGCATTTATCATCAATTTCACTGAGTATTATTTTAGGCAGTAGATGAAATAAATAAGCTACGCTAATTATCAAGATGTAGAAAAGCTTGAAGGATGATCCTCACGTTTCAAGAGTCGGTTCGTCTCCTGGTAATGCTAGAGATCAAAATAGTTAGGATTACCCTGAGTGGTTAGATTACAACGTAACAAAATTCGAATACTTTAAGTGATTAAATTACAACGTAACAAAATTTATATGGTTAGGATTAAAGCTTAAGGTTTAGATTATGTAAATTTTTGGGCTTTATCCAGCAATTTATATCTAAATATAGGTTTTAGAACTTGAACTCTAGCTTTTGCGCAACGAATAAAATAATATTGCTAACGATAATTTGCGAATTAGTATTAATCTCCCAACAATATCTAATATCATAAAAATAAGAGTTTAATAAATGCTATAAATGATAATAAAATTAATAATGATAAAACAACAATTTAATAAGAACTAATATTAATAATTACACAAACCCAAAATAGAAATGACAATATTATGTCATAACGATAATGATAATAATTTTAATGGCATACTAATTATCCTAATGATAATAATAACAAAAATGATAATAAGAGGTAAACATCCACTCACCTTATTGCGAAACTCGACCTGACAAGGTTTGGAATCGACCAGATTCACATCCAACTCGGGCCGATCTCGGCCCAACGAGTCAGACCCATTCGACTTAATAGGCCACAACTCTCCCCATCTCCTCTTTCTTCCTTCTTCCATCATCTTCTCTCTTCTCCCCTTTTCTTTTATTTCACTCTTTTTCTTCTTGTAATGTTCAGTTCCAGTAAGGTTTAGACTCGGCCAAGCTTGACCCGACTCGCCAAAAACCAGTGAGTCGACTCAGTTCGACCTTCTCCTATGACTTCTTCCTTTCCCTATCACTTTCCTTCTTCTTCTGCTCTCTTACTTTCATCCTGCTAGAACTCCAGCTAGGCACAGACCCAAGCCCAAATTGACCCAGCTCGTATGGGCCATCCCTTCACATAGCAGCGAGTTAGTCATGGCTAGCTGACTCGTCCCGAACTCAATCAGGAGTGTAACACCACTCCACTCCGTCTCTCTCTCTCTCTCTCATCCTACCCTCTCCATTGTTTTCTTTTCTTTCATCTTTGTTTCTTTTCTGTAATGACCTATGGCTCAGCCCTAGAATTCAATCGAGTCGAGTGACCCCAGACTGCTCGGAAACTCAAACTCTCTCTCTCTCTCTCTCTCTCTCTCTCTCTTCTTCTTCTTCTTCTTCTTCTTCTTCTCTACTTTCTCTCCATCTTCTCCCTCCTGTAATTCTTGTCCAACAACTGGACTGAGCAAGGCCAACCGCGACTCGCGACAACTTGAACCGAGTCGACTCAACCTCGTGCGACATCATAAATGGCGCCTTTTCCCTTTTCTCTATAACTTTCTATTTTTGGGAAGGGTTGCCCTAAATGGGCAGCCTTTTATAGGTTTTATTAATCTATTCTAGACAGTTCGAATCGTAACTAATCAAAGGATTAGTTACGAACTTTAGTTGTTTAATATATGATGTTTTGCAATGACGAGATTTAATCCTGATTACATGGCTGTGCTCGGATGGTAGAGATGGATTTCTAGGACCCTGGGCCACCTATCCAACGTCTTAGATTAGCAGTCCATGATCGAACCCAATGGTGGGTGTTTTTGACTCAACGGGGAAGATGATCCCGCCGCCAATGACAAATCATCACCTAATGGTTGATCTCACGATCAGTAATGCATGGATGGTGTGGATTTAATCTTAGAACACTGTGGGACCCACGTTTTGGATGAACATATGGGCACTGATGGTACGCGAGATTTTCTCATGCCGCATGCTATCTTCTTTGGCTAATGAGTTTTCTCCTAAGATCTTCTTATTGGGATTTTCTCTAGAATGATCCCAACGGTTGGGATCGGTTCTACCCTTTTACAGAAAGATGCTTTTCGCCTTTTCTTCTAGTTAAGGAAAAGAACCTTAAAAGGAAACGAATGGAAGGTTAGGATTACTCAAAACGAAAGGTCGAGATGGAAAAGCGGAGCTGACTCGGATTGCCAGTTCATAAGAGGAACGAGATTTCCATTCTTGGAAATGCGCCGCACACAGATTTGTTTGTGTTAAAGATCACAAGGACGCACCTTCATATTAACGTGGGATAAGACCTAGGGTCCTAGTCGGATTTGAGGTTTGTGCATGATGGGCGGCTTAGATATTTCTTACCATCGATGTAGGTGACCCATCGATTGAATGACTCATGCATAGTTCATTTTTGGAAATGTTCACACCATAACGCAATTTGCAATTGAGTTTGTGTGTATGTGTGAGGACTTCAACACGTGCCAATCATTTGGTTTTGGACAGCACTTGATGCCGCATCAGATGGACGGTCCGGATCATCGATCTAACCCAGATGGTGGGTCAGAATTTGAATGATGGACGTTGTCCATTTGCTGGAGAGAAACGCGGGAGAAAACCTCCTTTTTCGGCAATTATCGGGTCAACATGGCTTTGACTGTGTTGGCAGATCCGGTGTGCAGCAAGTGCATGCACCCCTTGTGCATGCTCAGTTAAGGTGGGGCCCACATTGGTGTATATGAATGAGATCCCCTCCATTCATCCCGATTAGTCTATTTGTTATGGGCCATGAGTCTTGCAATGTGGTTGATCTAAAGCTAAGGTGGCCCATGCCGTTTGATTTATGCATCTAACTGATACTAACCATGAAGCTTGAAGATCAGACAGTCAAATCTTTATTAACTATGATCAACCCCATCCTAGAGGCTCCTAGGGATTGTTTAAGGGAATTTTAATAGTTTACGTCATATCAAATCATCAACTTCATGTAACTCAATTGATGATTTAACTGATGGGATATCACGATCCTAGTGGGTAGTAGATCTATTAATCTAAGTCTTGCGTTTGATGATATATGGTTAGTTTTGTCTAATAACGTGATTGAAATCATAAGTAAACTTTCCTGATGACCTGGTGGTCTATTCTGAACGTAACGGTTAGATGGCTTCATCTATGAGTAAAGGTTACTTTCAACAATCCTAAGGGTCACAGGATTTGTCTAGATAAAGATCTATGGCGAAGACTACTTCTAATAGTCTGATTTAGGCTAGGATGAAGGCGAATGTATAAACAAATTAGATTTGAGTTACTAAGTTAGGTCTACTTGGTAACACCCAAGTACTAGAAAGTATGGGGTGTTACAGTGACCCAACATCTGTGGCTCAGATGGCAAGTCCCTAGGTCTAAGTTTTCATTTGTCTGAGACTTAAGTGTAAATGAAGGGAATCGCGCTACTAAAAAAAAAAGAAACAGATCATCCTTATGATCTAGCGCTTGACGTAGATGGAAAGGAATTACACTACTCTTAATTTGGTCAGTGCAGCATAGCAGTGTAGAGGGACATGATTACACTACTCCTGTGTTAAAGCTGGTCCAGCGTAGTAGTGTAGACATGTTGTCCTATGCTAAGATAATCTAAGATAAAAGATAGCCAGTGTTGTACTATAGAATTGATTTGATATGTGATGGGTTGGCAAGGGCATGAAGTTCTTCAATCTTCTTTCTATTTATAGAATTTTGGGACGGTTTCATAGAGAGATATTTGTAGCCACTTCTCTTGTCTGCTAATGTAGAGATAACCATCTAGACGCAAATATAGTCATTGTTGCGTCAGAAGTCTTAAATCTGAAAGTTTTAGGTTGCTCGACCGGTCGTGGGTCATCCACGATAATCTTCGCTAAGCGTTGACTTCAAAGTCCGCCGAGCTTCGATTTTGGGGTCAGAGGTACTCGACCGTCGTGGCTATGCACGGCCGGTCGTAGGGTCCTTCGACCGGTCGATGAGAAATCGCTTTCGACCAATCGTGTTCTTTTCGTTTTCGAATCCGATCTGGGCTTGATTTTGAGTCGGCTTTCAAGAAAGGAAAGTTTCATAAACTATAAATAGGGGTCTAGGGTTATTCAGGGTATCTTCAAAAGGTATTCGGGTTCTAATCAAAGGGTGTAACAAGTGAGATTCGATTGTTCGAATCATCTCTCTTTATAATTGATGCTTTCAAGTGGAATATAGTTTGTGCATGGTTTTTTAGACAACACTTAAATTTGTGTGTTCTCTTATATGCTTGGTGCCATTGGATTTTCCTAGATAGATGGATTGGTCCCCATAGTCATGGCCTATCAGACAACACTACATATGCGGGTTGTTCATATGGATTGGTCATTGGTTGCGCACATTTTATTCCTATTATGTGGATGTGAGTTTCTCTTGAGTTTTATGTATTGGTAATAGTCATCTTATTCTCCGCACAAACGTGAATAATGCAATGTGAAATTAGGCCAACTTAGCATAATCATTACTGTGTTCCTTAAGTATTTTTGGCCATAGAGATCATGCACAACCTTATGCCACATTGGTCGAACACATCATTTGGCATGACCATGTTTCAGTTGAGACTCAACTTTGGTCATGAGGCCGCTATTGTAGCTAGCTTTGCCCACATGTACCCTCACTGTAGCCAGTTGGGCTTACCCTTTTTGGGCTACTTATGACTTTGCGGGTTCTTATATCATTTGATCATCAGAACAACCAAAGAAATCTTCCATCTATCTCTTGATAAGATTTTGTTGCCATATGGCATAATTTGAGTCATTGGATTTATCGCGGTCAGATTAGGCATAAACACCACCTCATCCACAAGTCATCCTAAATAGAAGCTCAAGTGGCCACACCATAAGGAGCAGTTGGGAGGGGATGCCTGAACAATGAAGACAGTCGAGCATCTTTGGAGGCATGTTGTATTGTGTATTCACCATCCAATCCATTCAACAAATGCATTCTACTAAGATCTTGTAAGCAAAAGGTCATCATCATTTAAGCCTTACAACAATTAATTAGGGTTGGCTACATGAATCCTGTTCCGCCATTTAATCTATCAAGGGCCAAATCTTTAGTTAAACCATAAGGGCTTATTTGGAATGTGAGATTAAGTGGGATTAGGTTGTATGGAATTACATTTGGTCTAATATAAATTCCACCCATCGTTTGAAAAAGATGGGAAGGATTGGATTAATCTAGGTATCATATCATCTAATCCCACCAACAGGAGATATGTTGGGATTTTGGGTGGATTTTAAAATCGACTACATCTATGGGTCCTACATTAATGTATATGTTTTATCCACATTGTCCATCCATATGCGCCATTTACATGTGATGATTGAGTTGCATATGCATATAGGTGACTAGCATTAGTTATAAAATGTGGTTCGTTGATTATCATTCCATGGTCCACCAAACATAGGTTTTACTTAATACAGTGTTTTTTTTCAAAGAAAGTATTTGATTTCAAATGTGGGATTGGACGGTAAAAATACCATGGTATTTCCAAACATATAATTGTTGTGCAATAATGGTGTTAATTACATCAAATGCAGTTTAATACCATTTAATCTCGCCTTCCAAATAGGCCCTGAGCTATTAAGTCTTTTCCTGCCACCTGCATCCACATCCTTTTTTGTCTTTCCTTTGTCTTTTTAGAGCCTTCAACTTGTACCAACTCACTCTTAATCAATATAGTTCTTGGTCTCCATTTCACATGACCAAACCATCTGTCATCTTATTACCTATTGGTGCTACTCCTAAGCTCTCTATAATGCATTCATTTATAATTCTATCATTCGTTGTCTTATCACTCATCCATCTCAACAATCATTTTAATTACACTTATCTTATGACATGTCGTTACTTAATTGACCTACATTTTATCCCATAAAGTAAGCTTGTCTTATAGCTTAGTTATCTTGTAAATTTTCACCATCCATTTGAGTGGTATACGATGGCTATATAAAACTCCAGAGACACATATCCATTTCTTCCACCTAGTTTGAATTTCATGGGCAACATCTTTCTCAATCTCTCCACTCATGTGTTAACGACCTATGGTTTTGAAAGTGGTTCTCTTGCAAAACTTCTTGGTCAACAATCTTAACTAATTTTTCATTTTCACTTATATTGTCACTAAAATTGCACTATATATGCTTCATTTTAGTTTGATTAATTCTAGATCCTTTAGATTCTAAAGCATCCCTTAATAAATCTAGTTTTGTGTATATACTCTTGCTCACCTTGTCAATGAAAACTATTTTATCTATGAACAACATGCACAATAAGAGCTCTTCTTGCAAAATGCCTTGTTAACCTGTCCATAACCAATGGAAAAAGGTACAAGCCCGATACCGACTTTTGTTACAAGCTTAACGTAATTGACAACTTACTTGTATCTCCATTAGTGACCATCGCATTTGTTACCACTCCCTCATGATAAATATTCTTAATCACGTTAATATATCCTCTTGAAGTTCCTTTCTTTCTCAACACCCGTAAGATTAACTCTCTAAGACTTTATTGTATGTTTTTTTTTAAGTCGATAAAAACCATGTGGATGTGCTTCCTCCTCTCCCTACATTTCCCCATCAGTATGTAGAAAAATAGCTTCAGTGGTAGACTTTTGGGGAATGAAGCCAAATTGATTTTTTTACTCATTCATCTCATACTTTAGTCATTGCTTAATCACCTCTCCGGAAATTTCATACCATGGGTCATAAATTCAATCATGATAGTTTGTGTAGCTTTATATGTCACTTTCATTCTTATAAGTCACTATTTGCCTCCATTCGTTTGGTATTTTATTCGGTACTACTTGCAAGAAAAACATCGATGCAGTAAAAAAGTTATGATGGGCAACATCCACCCAAATAAAGTAAAACTGTGAATAAAGCATCTAAGTTTATCACTATCACCCATGTGAGTATTGGACCAATATGATTGTTGAATATTCCCCTGATCAATGGATTTAATGAAATATAGACACCATGGTGGCCCCACACACGAATCTATGGTCAGTGTCCCATTCCCATTTTTCCCTGTAATATGGTGCACCTCAGTGGTGGATCTTGCTATTTTTTGGCCCAGGGGCTACCATCGAGGATCGCACTCTGATGGGTGGAGTAGATTTCACGTATACAACATGACCAGCCCCAAAGAACTTAGTTGTCGTGGGAACATGTAAAACAAATGTTATAGAGGATTAAGGTCTTTTATTCAAAAGTTTTGCTGAAATACATCCCAACCTATTACAGAACGAGGGACTTTAAGCTTTGAATATCTTGTTTTCGAATAAATCAAACCGTTTACATGACATGTATGACTTTGTATTGTGTATATATTCAATTGGATTATTTCAACCTTTGATAATTTGGGTCTTTGGCCTTCGAAATGAATAATTACCTTAACCTTTGAATAATAAATGGGTTGAAATATTAAATCTGGGAGTTTTTTTTTTTTTTTTTTTCTTGTCTTCTTTTTTTCTTTTTGGTTGGGCATCCCCCATCGAAGGGGAATCCCTTCAAATGAACCATTTAGTGTTATTGAAAAGCTCAAATCCAACTACTAAAGTTCTAACGTATCTTATTGTAATACATAGGAATGTATTCGAGCAAACCTATTTTTAGGGAATAGTAGAGGAATCCTCTACAACAATGGTTTTATGCATGGAGTACAACACACCTAAGCGGACGCGGATTCCGTCCTACCGCCCGTAATCCGTCCGGGCAGGGATCCATGGGGCCCACCGTGATGTAAGTGTTTTATCCACGCCGTTCACCGATTTTCTCAGATCATTTTAAGATATAACCTTAAAAATGAGGCAGATCCACAGCTCCAGTGGACCACACCAAAGGAAGCTGCACTAATAATGACACCCACCGTTGAAGCCTTTCTAAGGGACAACATGATGTTTTTTAACCATCCAACCTATTCATAAGGTCATGTAAACGTGGATGAAGTAAAAACAAAAATATAATCTTGATCCGAAACTTCTCTAGCTCCCAAGAATTTTTTAATGGTAGACGTTCAATCCCCACTTTGTGGTCCACTTAAGCCTTGGACCTGCCTCATTTTTTGGTTCATATCTTAAAATGATACCAGAAAATCGTTGAAGTGGAGTGGATAAAACACTTACATCACGGTGGGGCCCGTGGAGCCCAGTCCGGACGGATTACCGTCCGGGCGAGGTAGGACGCAATCCGCATCCCACCCAAGTTTCGTGGGCTTGCCACGTTGTTGGTAGGATACCCACTCTATGCATAAGATGTGCCCATCAAAGCTTGGCCATGTGGCAAAAAAAAAAACTTGAACAATAACTAAGGTGGGGATGCATCCATAAATTTATGTGTTGGACCATCACGGTGTCTATATTTCATTAAACCCACTTATCAAGAGTGACTCACCAGGATGAATGAAAAATTTATAAAAATAATAATCTTGATTTAAAACTCAGACAGGCCAACAAGTGAAGGTCTTAGGTGTAATTTTACATTGTTCCTACCAGTGTGGCCATCTGAGTCTTCTATGGATCTGATCATCAGGATATATGTTTAACATAAAGGTTGTGAGATGATGGATGTATTGGATGAGAGAGAGGGGAAGGGAGACTGCATGGGTAAGGTAATTTAGGTTTTAATTAAAAAAAATATTTTGGTTATTTAAATGAAGTTTCTTTGTTGACTTTTGGAACAAGCATGGAAAAGAAAGTGTTTTAAATCTTATGGCATAAGTGAAATAAATAATGGTTGATTGTTTTGAAATAAATATGGTAGATAATGTACTTATACCATAAATAAAGGTTTTTTACTGTAATTGTACCCATGGACCAAAGGTCAATAACCAGTAGCCCACTTTGGCTAAAGGAAAGGGAAGCGGATTTGGGGGTATTGCCAATGTATTGGGTTTTGTGGGGCCTAATGTGATGTATGTGGTTTATATCCATGCCATCCATCCATTTTTGCAGCTCATTTTAGGAAATGAGTTCAAAAATGAAGTAGATCTAAAGCTCCACTGGACCACCCCATAGGAAACAGTGGGAATAATGATACCCACCGTTGAAAACTTACTGAGGCCCACTGTAATGTTTATTTACCATCCAAACTGTTGATAAGGTCACACTGACCTGGAAGAATGGAAAAAACAAATATCAGCTTGACCCAAAACTTTTGTGTGCCCCTAAGAAGTTTTTAATGGTGGGTATTTAATTACCACTAGTTCCTTTGGTGTGGTCCACTTGACTTTCAGATCTACTTCATTTTTGGGCTCATAATGTAAAATGAGGGGGGAAAATAGATGGACGGCGTGGATGTAAAACATATACATCACGTTGGCCCCACAGCATCTAACACATCAACGCACCATCACAGGGATGGTGTTGGCCCCGTCCAGAGAAAAGGTGTTGTTGCAAATGGTCAGTGGCTAACAGTGAAGTGTGAACTGACAGTGCGTGTACTAACAAGTTTAAAAAAAAAAAACAAAGGAAAAAAGAAAAAAAGCAGGCCTCAGTTGATTTTTGGTTTGTCTGATCTGTTCTTAGTCATTGATTGACTGGGAGCGGATTAGGTGCGACCCCTCACCCAACACCATGCGGGCGCGGATTGAATAATATCCCCACCAGGACCTAGCTGGAGATGGACGGTCATATCAGGGTTCTGTGGGGCCCACCGTGGTATATATGTTTTATCCATTCTGTCCATCTATTTTGAAAGATCGTTTTAGGTCATAAGCCTAAAAAAGAGGCATATAGAAGGCTTAAGGGAACTATGTAAAAACTCTAAATTTTGATGCGTTAAAAAAAAATTAAATTAAATATTTAAAGATTTTATTTTTAATTAAAAAAATAAGAATAAGTCAATAGTTGAGTTGGTAGAAACATTCTTAGTTGAGAAAGAGGTTTAGGGATTGATTATTGAAGTAGTAATAATAAATTATTATTATTTTAATCAAATTTCATAAAAAAAAAAAAAATTCAAATTCAGGATAAGGATAAGGGAGGATTTGTTCATCCTATCTTATGAGAATTTTCTTTAAAAATGGATAAGGTCTGCATAAGAAAAAAAAAAAAGATAGAACCCTAAAGAGAAAAAAGAGGAGATTCTAAGAGAACTTGATCAGGTAAGTTCCAACCCTTACATCTTTTTAATTTTTTATTATGTTGTTAATTTCTTCTTGATCTATACATTGGATGGTGTGGATCATTCACAAGATCATTATATAGGTGCGTAGAGACAATTTTAACAAAGTGATGCTTTATGATTTTAGATATATTCAGTATTATTTTAGGAATAAATTTAATGGGTGCAATTTGATTGTGTTAAGATAGATCTGAACGGGTCATTTGATCCGAAGTACCAAAAGATAACAGTGCCTTGAATTTCAGATTGATCTGACCATCGAATGGGCCACACTAGTCAGGTCTATAAATGTTTAATAAGGAAAGTTGAGATTTTTGGTGTTGGTATCACTTGGCGTAGAAGGTCGAGATGGGTCATTGGTGTATGTGTGGTTAGATCCACATCATTCATCCAATGTGTAGATGCAAAACATGACAAGACTTCAATAATCTGAATGATCTAATCATCTGATGGGCCACCCCGATCAAGTAATTTCCAATTAATTTTATAATATTAAAAATGAAATAAAAAATAGAAATCTCAAATAGAAATTTTAATTATTCGATCATTTTGGATTTGGCCACCTACAATGTTAATCAAAGGTGGGCTCCACCATGTAATAAAAATAGATGAATAATAATATCGTTGATATAATTGATATGGCCTCAGAATTCAAACCAACCTAATTACATTGCGGAGTCTATACTACCAGACTTAGGTGAGTAACCCAACTTGTCTCATAATTCATTAAAATTAAAATGTGATTATTTGATTGATTGATGTAATGATTTGAGTATTTTGTTATGATAATTGTACGCTAAATTCATATGTGAATATTCTGATCGAGACAATTATTCCAAATATGAAAAATATGCATTTATATATCATTCATCTTTCATTATATTTACATAATGCATGGTCGATCCTAAAGGTCCTTCCTGGAAAAAATGTCGATCCTGCTAGAGCGTTACCAGATGCGGGCTATGCCCAAGTCTACCGAAAGGTAGAAGCCTACCCAACGGGTGGATGCGGGTTGATGACCTCCAACCCAACCAGATGGATGATCTCCCATCTGATGCATTCATACATCATTTGTATCCATATCATTATACATACATTTTTATGTTATTTTAATTACTATGATTATGAACCATGCTGGGTTATTTCATTAAGCCTAGCCAACTTACCTTTTTATTGATGGAAAAATTGTACAGAGGAGACACTGGCAGATGATGTGGCGTAAGAACTGGAAGGATTTACCACACCTGAACATGATCCATGTGAAGCGTAGCCATACTTATCTGAAGATGAAGTGGCGGCATTAGACCATTTCTTATTATGTGATTTATTTGCCAGAATAGTTTGATTATCATATAATGCATATTTGTATTAATTTTGAGATTTTAAGAAATTGTTTAGATTTATCTAATTAAATAATGTTAGTCTGCAATAAATATATTTGTAATATGATGATATAATAAATGAATGATTTTTAATATTTATATTATTGTAAGAATCGTCAAGATTTATATATGTCTGGCTGATTAGTGTTAAGTGTTATGTATGTGTTATTGGAATTGGGATAGAACTTAAACTGAATGTAATTATCAATTATGATTATACTGATTAAGGAATTAAGTTAGTATACTTTGTGTACGAGTTACGAACTGAAACTCGAGTCCTGAGGGTGCACACCCTGTACTCGAATTTCGGAGCGTAACAAACCACATTACATGAAGTAGTAGGGATTTAAAGGCCATTGTTGAAAACTTTTTGTGGCCCATTGGATCAAGCTGATATTTATGTTTTCCCTTCGTACATGTCTATGTGACCTTATGAACAGGGTGCTAAAAGTATTCAACAGTAAGAGTTTAATCGCCACTGCTTCATATGGTGTGGTTTACTTGAACCTTCCATCTACCTAAACGATCTTTCAAAATATATGAATGTTGCAGATATATTTATATATATATATATATATATATATATATATATATATATATATATATATATATATATATATATATATATATATATCACGGTGGGTGCCGAAGAGCTCCTGATATGACTGTTCATCTCTTACTAGGTCGTGGCGGGGTGGAACCCAATTTGCACCCACACCATGTAGCCCTATTCGTGGGGCCACCTTGTAATATATCTATATGGTTCATCTATTTGTTTAAAATCATTTTAAGGACATGAGATCAACTGAAGTAGAGCCAAATCTCAGATCAAACTGAAATAGCTATGATTGACCATTAAAACTCCATGGGCCACAAAAGTTTTGAATCAATTTAATATTTTATTTCTCCTTTTATCCAAGTACATGTGACCTTACCAATAGGTTGGATGGCGAATCAAAATTACCTGGGCTCTAGTTAATCACCACTCTTTCCTATAGAGTGGTCCACTTGAGATTTGTATTTTTGCTTCATTTTTGGGCTCATGCCCGAAAATGATCTGGCAAAACAAAATGGACAGTGTGGATATACTACACATACATCAAGGTGGGCACAACGGTCAGGGACCCACCGTCTCTTGAGAGGCATTTGTCTTTTTTAGGATTTTTATCAAAATGACTCCAAAGGTTTGGCCCATGCTAGTATTTGGTCTTACATTTTAATTCTTATTTTTTTGCCCTCTTATAACTTTTGAAATTTTACATGGACGAAAATGTGCCAATCTCTTTATTTGAAAATTTTCTTTTAAAGGGAAATCAGCAACCCGACTCAAACTAGCAACCCGACCCAACCCACACCTGATTCAACCCAGCCACCTGACCCAACCTTGCCACTTGACCCAACTGGCCCAACTCCTAAATTAAATATTCAATTATATATATATATATATATAGAAATCACTGCGAACCAAGCTTTTGTACGTACTACGTAAACTTTTGAGAACCCATCATACGTGATGTGGATCCAAAATCGAGCCGTTCATGTGAACCACCTCGTAAAACCACTTGGGCCCACTAAAACTTTGATGGGCCATGAAAAATGAAAATTTTCTCCTTTGATTTGCATTTTCTCTTTGCTCATGGCTCACCGAATTTTATATCGGGGTGAAAATTTGCACGTGGTTTCATGGGATTCGCATCACATGGACCCAATTAGACACCATGGCACTCGCACGTAAAGCATGACTATATATATATATATATATATATATATATATATATATATATATATATATATATATATATATATATATATATATATATAGTCATGCTCCCTCACATGGCACAGCGCACTTTGCACACGTGCCATAGGTGTCTAATCTGAAAGGGTCCATATGAAGGAATCCCATGAAACCTTAGGTAAAAAATTTTCACCCCGATCTAAAATTATATATATATATATATATATATATATATATATATATATATATATATATATATATATATATATATATATATATTTCGAGTCAAGCCGAGCTTAAGCTCGAGCTCACGATATATCTTGAAAAGTTCAGACGAGTTCGCAGTGAGTCGAGTATATATATATATATATATATATATATATATATATATATACACACACACCTTGTTGTTGGTGTTGAGAGAGAGGGGGAGGGACTGTGGAGCTTGGGCGCGACGAGTTGGGTAAGGAAGGGAAAGGGTAAGAAAGGGACGAGCTATTTAAGTTACAAATAATATATATATATATATATATATATATATATATATATATATATATATATTTATTCGATTCAAGTTGAGCTTAAGCTCGTGCTTCGAGCCGAGCCGAGTTTGAGTCGAGTCCAGTCCAGATTCACTATGATCGAATTTGGCTTGTTTTCAAAATGAGCTGGGTTATATGAAACTTGGCTCGCCTCGAGTCATCGTTCAAGCCAAGCTAGATCAAGCTGAGCCGAGCGAGATTTTCGAGCTAGCTTAGCTCGTGTACAACCCTAGGTGTGACTCACTACCATTCTCCGGCCATTATATTCTCCGACATCCCATTTAATTATTTGACGTTTCATTATTTGAAACCCTTTTTCGAAGCTTGCTCTATGGGACCTGTAAGGCCCATATCTTAGTCTGTATCATTCCGTAGACTCCCGCGATCCTCCCTGTCAAATTTCAGCAAACCGCAACCTGTAATCGGCGTTTGCGCGCGACCTTAAGTCGCATCCCGTATATTTGAGTCGACTCAATCCGAGACTTGTACCCCAGCAACCTCGCCATCACCACGGATCCAACGCCACAAATTGCACACCGATACGATACTCAGGCTAGGAGTTGTGGGCCCGCGTTTAGTTCTAAGAAATACCGCGCATTGCAAATTTTGAGAGATTCTGAGAGAAACTCTACCACCTTTCAAATCAATCAATCAATCAAGTCAAGTACAACCCATCACTCACCCATACCCCTCTCTTCCCCAAAGTCAACACAACCCATACCTCTCAAGTCAAGTACACCCATCACTCACCCATCACACCCATCCCTCTCTCCTTTCATCTCCTCTCTCACATTTTTTCTATTATTTCCAAGCAACCAAGGGAGAAGGAGAGCCAAGTGTGTGGCCCACTTCCTACCCCAAGATCTCATCATCCAACCCTTTAATCTTCATCTCCCACTACCAAAGAAGAAGCCAATGGGCTTAGCTTTTTAAAGAATCAAGGAGTGAAAACGGTGGGTGTTTTGTAGGATTAGATTTCAATTTTTGTGATGGACCAAGTGGGGCCTACCAATTAATGGTGTGAATCCTATTTGGGACCCATCATGATGTATGCATTGTAACTTTAGGAGGGCTCATAGTGGCGGAGCCCTCCATCGCATGTCGTGTCTCTCTCTCTCTCTCTCTCTCTCTCTCTCTCTAGTTGATGGCCCGCCATTGATGTATATGTGAGATCCATGCTGTCCACAAGTGGAACAGCTTTGTTGTCACGGTCCAGGGCCACCTTGCTGCCCGTTTTTGGGCAAGCTTGGATGGTGGGGAAAGCACCAATATTAGCTTGATCCGTGGACCCCACCGTGCGTGTATACCCCATCTACACCATCTGTCCAGCCAGCTGGGCTCACTGGCTGCTGGACTGGCTGTCCAGACAGGCCCACCTGCCTGTCCGTTTTGGACAGGCCCTGATGAAGAGAAATATACAAATATCAGCTTGGATGGCTGACAGGTGGGTTGGACGTGAGACCCACCTTATTGTATGTATTCTGTATCACTCCGTCCGTACGTAGCACATGGGGCCCACCTTGATGGCACGTGCAGCTCACATCCATGTGGAAACCCACCATAATATATGTATTTTATTCCCACCGTCCAGATGGACGGTGGGGGACCATAGAGATATATTTGTTATATCCACACCGTCCAACATTTTCTAGACGGTGGAGCCCACTGACGCGTGTGATCTGCCCACCGTCCAGACCCTAGACGGTGGGGCTATCTAATATATGTGTTTTAATCCACACCATGCATCTATGGGACCCACCTGATGTATGTTCCTTACATCTCCACCGTCCCGCCCTCGGACGGTGGAGGGGCCGCTTGATTTACGTGTTTTACCCACGCTGGTCAGCTGCAGTGGGGCCCACATGCTATGTGCATGAAATCCATACCGTCTAACCATTTGTGGAGATCGATTTATGGCATTGCAGAGAGGATGAGATAGATCTAAATTTCAAGTGGGCCCCGGCAGCTATAGCTATTGTATTGACGTCAGTAGTCCTATGGGACTGATCTGAGGTATGTGATGTCCAAACCGTCCATTTGGTGTAGGTCCCACGCAGCAGCAGCTGCTACTGTTGACGTTAGCAAGTTCTGTGGGTCTAAACCATGATATATGTGTTATATCCTAACTGTCTATTCATCTGGACGTGGACCCCACTCCACCTATATAGCTGCTGTTAACGTCAGCAAGTTCTGTGGGTCTAAACCATGAAGTATGTGTTATATCTTAGCCGTCCAAGTTCTGTGGGTCTAAACCATGAAGTATGTGTTATATCTTAGCCGTTCATCCATCTGGACGTGGACATGGGACCCACATTGATGTATATGTTGTATCCACACCGTCCGGCGGGACAGTGGGATCCACCGTAAATTATGTATTTTATCTGCGCCGTCCAAACGGGACCCACACCATGATATATGCATTTTGGACGGTGGGGACCACCTATATAGCTGCTGTACTAATGTCAGTAAGCTCTGTGGGTCTGATTTGAGGTGTGTTATATCCAAACCATCCACCCACTTGCGAGCTCGTTTTAAGGCTTGAGACTAAAAATAAGATAGATCTGCCCATCAGGTGGACCACACTGCAGAAATCAATGGAGGACTGAACGTATACAATTAAAACCGTTTGGGGTCACAGAAGTTTTGGATTAATATGAAATTTGTTTTCCACTTAATTCAGGTCTTTGAGACCTTATGAATAGATTGGATGGAGAATAAACGTTTTGGTGGGCCTGTGAATGGTTAACGATGAAAATCATGATCTCTACCGCTATTTGGGGACTGTGGTAGAGAATAAACGTCTTTGAGACCTTGTGAACAGATTGGATGGAGAATAAACATTTTGGTGGACCTTATGAACAGATTGTACACCCGCTTGACTTGCCTTGTGAGATGTGTTCTACTCTCATAACCGATTGCTAGGACTTCGATATTATGTTTGTATCATTCACACCGTCCAGTTATCCCTTTTGGGATGAGTGTGAGGCCCATCCTTGACGTTAGTATGTCATCTAAGCCATCCATTGTTTGTAAGATGAGTAAATCATCATTCCTTGCCATAGATGGAAGAATATGTGGTATCAGGTTTGGTACATCTACTATATAGAGCTTATCTCGATGTATGAGCAAGATCCGTCGTCCTTCTAGTGGACCCCATCTTGAGATATATGATATATCAGTACCTTGGAAGGCTAATGTTAGTATAACGCGGGACATACCGCATGGACTCCTATAGTTGTAGAAGGAGTATGTTGTTTAGTTTATACTCTTAGTATGTGACATGCCGGTGAAGATCAATTGTGGATTATGGTTGTCTGCCTTATCAGATAATCATGCCTATGTACTTTATTACATCATGATACATGCCCATACGCATCATATGTATGCTTGTTATGGGGAGTGATTGATCATAACATGTGTCATTGGGCTAATGTTAGTATAACGCAGGACATACCGCATGGACTCCTATAGTTGTAGGAGTATGTTGTTTAGTTTATACTCTTGATATGTGACATGCCGGTGAAGATCAATTGTGGATTATAGTTGTCTGCCTTATCAGATAATTATGCCTATGTACGTTATTACATCATTATACATGCCCATACGCATAATATGTATGCTTGTTATGAGGAGTGATTGATCATAGCATGTGCCGTTGGGCTGATTTATTATGAGACTCCTTGTGAGACGGAGTGGCCCCACATGAGCGCGCAGTACGCGCAGGTTTGATGCATGACTGGATAGTATGACTCATGTATCTCACATTTTTGTGGTATGATCACTGTACGCCCTAGCGACATCAGGGCCATAGCCTCCACAGGTATATCGTGGATGGCCAGTTGGGACACTGAAAATGTTTGGTTCTAGCATATGGGCATCTAATATGTCCGTGGGTGAAAGTCTCTAAACCCCTTGGTACTAGGGACGCTCCAATGTCTAGACCGAATGGAATTACATGAGCGCATGAGGGTCGTATACTAGTAGGCCGCGTTTCCTACTGTGTCGTGGTCGGTTGGAAGGGGGTGTTGCCTTACCCGCCCGAGGAAATAGGCAATATTAGGCTAAGTCTGACCAGCTCATAAATGGGTCCGCTATCGACAAGCCGAACCGATATTGGTAGGCGGATAGTGATGTCTCTTCCACTTACCCAGTAGTGGGCTTGATGGGGCAACAGGTGGCGTAGAGTGTACTAGACCCAGGTGGTGATCCCAGAGAAGTTCGGTACTGATATGTGGACTTACTGAACGGAGTTACATACTCAGCATTTTACTCATTCACTCACTATCCACTCGGGCTGGTGGTGCGCAACTAATTTGTTATGTGTACCCTCGCAATGGCTATGATTTCGGTTGGATACGCGACTAACCTAAGATCAGGAGTTTACCACATTGTGTCTAGCTATCCAAATCAGGTATGAGCCAGTTTGGATAGAAGTCCCTTGTGATGGACCCCACAGCTTGCGATACTACGTACTATTATCCCAACTTCAAGCTTAGTCATTTCTTTCGCACCGTATATTGCATTGTATCCCCAACACATGACATTTGGTTTACTACGACCCTGCATTGCATAACCGATCTGTATTGCATACTCTGATATTGTATGACTCATGGACTTGTCGATATTTCTGCTTACTGTAATATTGGATGACGTATAAACTTGCCAGTATTTCCGATATTGTATGAATTGTGGACTTGTATTGTATACTTGGCACCTGCGTTGCATACACACGTACACCACCCTCTAAGCTTTTTATAAGCTTATGCACGACCGTTGCGTGTAGGTGACGGTAGGTCGCAGCAGCATTGAGGCAGGAATTTGTGGCAGAGCTTTATGGAGATTTTATTATATATATGTATTTCCTTTCAGCATTGTAATCAATGATTTATATTAGTGGATATGTGATGATGATGTTGCTCTTGTGATTTGGGTACACTTGTGGTTATGCTTCTTTACAAAAAAAAAAAATCACACTGAAAATTCTCCTTGTAGAATCCCAAGATCAGAATCTGTCGTATGGGCGCTGTGAGCCGAGAATGAGGTACTACGAAGGCTGTTGGCGCCGGATTTGACAATCGGGAATTATGTAAGCCCGGTTTCCGAGTTTGGGACGTGACAAGACGACCAACACCCTTGGGCATTCCATTCCATTCTTCGGTGAACCATTTTCCAAACCCTTCTTCTTTTATACTTCTTCTATGAGACCAATGACTTCTCTGGCAGACAATTCTCTGATGATAATGGAGACCTGTAACACATGACAATGATGATGACAACGGTGACCTATAACACCTGATAAAGGCGACCCATAACACATGATAAAGAAGATCCATAATACATGAAAATGGTGATGACAACGGAGACCTATAACATATGACACCATATGACACTGATAACCCATAGCACATGACAACAGAGATCCATAACACATGACAATAGTGACCTGTAGTACATGACAATAGAGACCAATAACACATGACAACGGAGACATATAAAACATGACAACAATGACATATATATAGCACGACAACAAAGACCTGTAACACATGACAATGGAGAACCATAACAAATGATAGTGGTGACCCGTAACACATGACAACGATGACCCGTAGTACATGAAGACCCGTAAAATATGATAGTGGTGACTCATAACACATGACAACAGAAACTCGTAATACACGACAATGACGTTATGTAGCATATGACAATGAAGACCCATAACACATCAACATGTCCCCGTTGTCATGTGCTACGAATCTCCATTGTTATGTATTACAGATCACAGTTGTCATGTTTTATGGGTCTCTATTGTCATGTATTACGGATCTCTGTTGTCATATCGTTACAGGTCTCCATTATCATCACCACTTTCATGTATTACGGATATTCATTATCATGTACTACAGGTCTCCGTTGTCATTACCAGATAATGGTCCACCAGAGAATGGAACACCGGAGAGTGGTTGTCAGTCCCATGGAGAAAGCTTCAAAGAAAAAAGGTATCAGAGAATGGTCCGCCATAGTATTGACTGAAATACTAGAGAGTGATGGTCGATTTCCTGGAAGAAGCTTCGAAGAATAAGGGTTTCAGATAATGGAATACCAGAGAATCGAATGGAATGCAAGAAAATGGTGATGGGTCCCACCGAGTAAGCTTCGAATGAAAAAGTATTTCATTTGAAAAAATCAAAAATTCCAAATAAAGAGGCATATGGCATTTTCGTCACTATAAAATTTCAAAATTTGTCAAAGGGTCAATAAAATAAGAAATTGAAAAGTAGGGCCAAATCTTAGGGTCAATAAAATAAAATTTTATTTTTGTTCTTTTTTTTTTTTTTTCAAACTTTTAAATTATGAATCTTAGATTCCATGCCTCTTTTGCAGTTATGGCTCTCAATAGAACATTCATAAAGGGTATGATTCTTCGAATTTGGAATAAGGTAAAGAAGGGGGAAAAAAAGTGCTAATGCTGTCTTCATTGTCTTCACCTAGTGCACAGGCAAAACACATCCAATTAGGGTTTTCATTGATTCTAATTCAGAAGATAAAAGGGAATTTCATGATCAATGAAATGACTAAAAGTCATGGAATTGATGAAAAGGAGGGGACCAAATTAGAGTGACGTTTGCTAGACCGACATGCACCTTTCCATGTGATACACATGCCAACATGGTACATCTGTGGGACCGTGCATAAGATGGACCCCATCATGCAGATGATCTTGTGCAAAATTCTAGAGACAATCCACTCATCAAGCAGGCCACCGGTAGCTGAAACAAGGGACGGTTTAAAGAAAATATTGCCAAAGGTCATATACAATGGATGGTCAGCCCAATCTTTCAAAAAAAAAAAAAAAAAAGTACAGTCAGTACACGTTATGAAATGCTCTGATGACCCGTAAAGGAGTCATGTTGGCCCGTGAACCATGTATAAAGGTGTGTGTGGAATGGCTACCTGCAGGGCTACCAAACCCCAAATTATGGTATTCTTGGTTTCAGCCTGTTAATCACATATTGTAAATTAAAATCAAAATCAAAATATCAGATGCCTATTTAGACACATGAAAGTGTAGTTTGTCTGCATGCATGAATGTTCACATTACCAAAAAAGAAAAAGAAAAAAAGAATACCATTTCCTATAAAAACACAAACAGTACAAATGGAGCACACTAACAGGATAGACGGATTACAAACCACAGCGAAAACATGTATACGATCAAAGACATTATTTGAAACAAATTACAAATCCAATCTTCTACTTACCATGATATCAATCAAGAAGGGGGCACATGCAGAAACCAACAAAAAAGAAACTTCTGCTCTTCTTTTTATATGGTCCAAATTGCAGAGAGATCAATGCCCCCATATGAAGAGTAATCTCTATAAACAGCAATCTGGTCTAAAAAAATAAGCAACCCACTTGAAAACCAACACCTCTTTCTTCTTCGTCTTCTTCTTCTTCTTCTTCTTCTTCTTTTTTCCTAACAGCACAATGGAATTTGAATTCAATGGCCCAAGCAGCAACACAATCTGCAAAGAAATACCAAGTAACAGTTTCAAATGAGGATATCAGAAAAAGAAACAAAAAAGGTGAAATGATACGATTCTGGAGTTTTATTAGTCAAGACAAAATTTCAAAAGAAATGATTAATCAGAAGAGTTCATTTTAAAGAACATAAAAATTGATCCATGGTCTGAACAAGCCACATTAAGCAATTTCACAAACTCAACATTTCTTACCATAATTTCTAATTCAGGTTGCATTTGGATGCTTAATTAATTGAATATCAATCACTGAAATGAATGTTCATGATGAGAGGGGTTATATATATATATATATATATATATATATATATATATATATATATATATATATATATATATATATATATATATATATGGGACAGGGAGAGGGAGAGAGGGGGAGAGCATTATGATTTAAAATGTTGTGGTCCATATTTTTATTACATTAAGTAAAAAAAATAAAAATGAAGTGCAATCCAGTTCAATTGAGCATCCAACCTCACCATAATTAAGAGGATGGTTAGAAACTTCATGGATGCATCATTTGCCCACTTTAATCATTTCAATAGACAGAGAATGATAGCACCAACCCAAAAACCAGTTAGTGACATAACTTACGTACGAAGGTCAAGTCAACGAAGGTTGTGGCTGCTGGATAGTGGTATCATCATCATCATAGCCTAGTCCTACCTATTTTTATTCGGTGCCAGAATCCTGTTTTGCCAATGGTTCCTAAGGCTCCAGCAGGTGAAAAAGCCTTCATAACCATTCTCACTCAACTCATTTTAGGTCTTCCTAGCAACCTCCTCAAAGCTCCTGTTGAGGGATAAGTTCCGTATTTCATTTGTACATTGAATTTTAAAGTAACCACTACACTCAATAGTAACATTCTTGCAATATATGAAAAGTGTCCCTGTATTTTCGACATACAGTAACACTAGGATGTTTACCACTAATAAGAAAATACATTCATAATCCCCTTCTCCTTCTTCCTCTTCTCTCTCTATCAACTTGGTGATAGTTTTTGTCCTTTGACCCTAACCAAGTTCCCCTCCTCACCGGAGCCATCTCTAGTCTTCATTGAACATGACCAAACCGTGAGGGAGGCTCTCTTCTCTCTATGAATTTGGTGATAGTTTTTCTCCTTTGACCCTAACGAAGTTCCCCTCCTTACTGGAGCTATCTCTAGTCTTCATTGCACATGACCAAACTGTGAGGGAGGGAGGGAGGTATATATCTTACAAAGCTTTAGATTACTTCCACATGTTTCCTAACTGGAAATGATCATTATAATACTCCAAAGGTACATATCTACTTCATCCACCTATGTCTCAGTTGCATTGGAAACATCCTTATCAATCTCTCCCACCCTTCCGAAGAACGGTCACAAGGTTAAAAAAAGAAGGTTTGGAGCATCTTTCAGCCATTGATTGTAGCTTAAGCCTTATCACTACAACTATTCTAACTATAGTTGCACTTGAAATGCTGTCTTGGATCTGCTACTTTTAACCATCTAGACTCTACAGACTTCCTCCAAACCTCTACGTTAGCATTTTGATTCCTCTTTAGTCTTATTGACCAATACCATGCCCTGTGCAAACAAAAGGTTTGAGGCATCTTTCAGCCATTGATCGTAGCTTAAGCCTTATCGCAATAACTATTCTAACTATAGCTGCATTTGAAATGCTGTCTTGGATGTACCAATTTCTAACCATCTAGACTCTACAGCCTTCCTCCAATCCTCTAAGTTGGCATTTCAATTCCTCCTTAGTCTGGTTGACCAACAGCATGCCCTTGCAAACAGCATTACACCAAGGGACTCATACTGAACATTGAAATTTAGTTCATGTATAAAAAGTGTGAAAAGGTAAGGGCTTAATGCCAACCTTTAGTTAAGGCCCATTGTTACTAGGAATCCACGTCTGTTGTGACAAAACCTCCATACAAGTCTACAGTCCTCGATACATCTTCCCAAGACCCTTCCCATCACCCACCAGAAAACCTCCCTAGGTGCTCTATCAAATGCTTCTTCTGGATACAAGCACAACACAGTGAACACATGCACACACGCACACACACAAGGGTCCCCTGCCCTCCCAAAAGAGCTAGGGTGCACCTTCCTGGCCCTTATTCCTAAGTTAGAAGGCGTAGATTGTCTCAAGAATTTTAGGCCTATCAGTCTGCTTGGAAGCCCATATAAGATAGTCACAAAAGTTTTGAAGCAAAGACTTATGGTTGTCCTCCCTAAGATCATCTCACCATTCCATAGTGTCTGTGTCTTGGGTAGATAGATCATTGACAATGCCCTGATTGCCAATGAGTGTCTTCAGCTACCTTCTTGGTCTTAATTAATGGGTCCTCTTTTAGGGTTTTTTTTTTAAGCCTCTTGGGGCCTTAGTCAAGGGGATCCTCTTTCTCCTTCCCTCTGTGATAATTGCTAAAGCTTTTAACAAGATGTTATCCAGAGGTCAGTCAAAGGGGCTTTTTATGGGTTTTGTTGTTCAGAACTTCCCATAGCCAATCAACCATTCGCAGTTCGTAGACGACACCATCCTGTTTTGTGAGTATAAGGAATCCATGGTTTATAACTTATGGATTTCTATTACCCAGTTTGAGGTGGTGCCAGGTATTAATGTTAACCTTTCTTAAAGTGAGATTCTAAGCATTAAAACCCCTGTAGAATTATTGGCTCAGTTGGCTGGTATTTTTGTCTTTCCCTACTTATCTCAGCCTCACCCTTTGTCTAGGCAAGCTGGCAGATTTTTTGTGGGACAATGTGGTGGAGAGAATGTAACGTAAGCTTAGCCCCCGAAAGAGCAAATTACTCTCCTTAGGGATAAGAGTAAGTTGATTAAATCTTCCCTTTCAAACCTTCCTGTCTACTATATGTCCCTTTTTTGATGCCCAAAGTCAGTTATTACTTGAATTGACAAATTGAGAAGGGATTTCTCTAAAGGTAAATTCCATCTCCTGAATTGAAAAAAAAAAAAAAAAATGTCATCCCTACAAGATGGGGGGTGCTTGGAGGCTGTTAATGAGGCTGAGGCTATGCTTGGCAAGTGGGTATGGCTTTTTGGGGCGAAGGTTTTGGCTCTGTGGAGGCAGATTGTGGGTGATAAGCATGGTACCACCTCCTTGGGTTGGTGGATTAAGGAATCCTCCCTTTACCGTGCCTCTTATCTTTGGAAGGCTGTTGCGAAAGTGGCCCCAAAAGTGTTTTTTTTTTTTTTTTTTGGAGGTTGTAGTTTTGCAATGGGTGAGGGTTCTATGGTTAGTGATGCAGGACGAGCCGAATGGTCTAACCTAAGATGAGGCAATAAAATCAAATAACAGATTAACTAGTGAATTCAAATCACAAATAAAACTAATCTACCACAAATTTGAAGAATTCAAGTATTAAATATGCTCAAGTTCAAACCAAATAATAATCTCGCAATGAGATATTTAGAAGATATTAATCAATTAGGACCTATGGAATGTAGAACTTCCATCTAGCATAGGGATTAATCTTAATTCAAAGGGAATCACTTGTCCTAGTAGGGTTTGGTAGGTTAGGATTAATTTAGGAGCTAGGAAATTGGGAATTGGATTAGGGTTTTGGGATTAGGTAAGCTATGATTTGGGAATTAAGGTTTTGGAAATTAGGGTTTTAGGCTTAGGGTTATGGGATTTAAAGGGGAATGATCAAGGATCAAAAGAGGAAAAGAAGATGGGCTGGCCATACGGTCACATCCGTACAGTCGTACGACAAGAGTGGGGTCCGTATGACAGTTGTACGGCTTGGGTATAGTCTAGGTTTAGATGGTTTTGAGATGATGGTGATGGGATTTGGGTGGAAATAAAAGGAGAAAGGAAGAAATAGAGAGTAATAGAGAGAGAGAGAGAGAGAGAGAGAGAGAGAGAGAGAGAGAAGAAGAAGAAGAAGAAGAAGAAGAAGAAGAAAAGTGAAGAGAAACGAAGAGAATAAGAGAGAGATAAGTTGGAATCACTCCATGGCTTCACACCAGCTCCAATCACAGGAGATTTTCTTTGCTCAAAGCAAAAAGGAAAATTTTATTTCAATGCATCATAATCCTAAGGCATTCACATGCCCAAGGATGTTTTTTACAATATCACCCTTAGTGCTAAGAAATGTACAAAATACCCCCTTATTTCAATTAAAACATAAAATAAACCAGGATTCCTAAAATAAATAAATAAAACAACTAAACTAAGCCATCTAATAACTCCATCGTGTCGAATCGTCCATGATCAAGATGATCCCACAATCAAGATGGTCCACAGTCACGATTGAACATTCCAACAAGTGTATCTGATTAATCCAACGGTCTAGATGTGTCAAATCAACTCGCATCTTCCCAGTGTGGAGCCTTCAAAGATGCATAAACATGCATGTGAGGTCTTCCAACATGGCTACGTACTCGATCCTGACCCCATATAATGATCATCCAACCATAGAGATTATGGAACTAGGGCCAAAGCTCTCCTCCTCCTCTGGTATACTCAAAAGGGTGTCAAATGTCCTCATCAGTTAGACTTTGGGATGATAATTGGTGTGGTGATGCTACACTTAGAATGTCCTTCCCTGGTTTAGCCAGCCTTTGCCTTGTGGATGATATGTTAGTTGCTAGCTATTTTTCCTAGGATGGTTTGGGAGGTGTTTGGACATCTCCTTGCAGGAGGGATTTGTCCGATAGTGAATTTGATGATTTGTTGTGCCTTTTATCTCATTTGCAGGGTCTTCCGACTTCACTGGGGGTTGAAGATTCGTTGTTTTAGCACTATGGGAGTTCTGGCATATTCACAACCAGGTCCTTTTACCAGATTCTATCTGTCTGCTCGAGAGGGAGAACAACACTGCACCTCGTTCATTTGGAAGTATGGGGCTCCTCCAAAACTCCGTGTTCACCTAGTTAGTGGGAGAAATAGAGTTCTCATTACAGATAATCTTCAGAAGCAATTGATGGTCCTTCCAAATGTGTGCCTATTGTGTATGGATGTCGAGGAGTATGTTGACCATCAGATCATCCATTTCTCTTTTGCGAAGGTGGTGTGGTCTAGTATCCTTCGGTCAGCGAGCACATGCTGGGTGATGCCTAAATCTATTGCGGATCTTTTTAGATTGCGGCATGACTATGTTGGTGGCTCTCTTGGTCACCCTAAATGGAGGTTGGCCTTGCTTCTTGTGTTTTGGTCTATATGGTTGGAAAGAAACAATTGTTGTTTCCATAACCAGTGTCATTTGTTGGGTAGTGTCCTTAATCAAGTCTTCATGTATATTTCAGAGTGGTCAGACTAAGCTTCAATTTGGGTTTCTTGCAGGGGGTTTTGTTCTGGTTTTTTCATTTTTCTTTCTTGTTCTTTTAGGTTTTTTTTTCCTGTTCTTGTTGTTTTTTTTGGTTGTCTAGCCTTAATAAATTTGCTTCATCCTTCAATCCTAAATCTAACCCATACCGACTCTTTAATCCAATCCTTTCTAAGCCCTTCCCTTACCTAACTAGCGATTTTCCATCTCCCAACACAAATCTTGGATGCATCCTCAGCCACCATTAATAGCTTCATAAGTGACTGCTAAATTCCTGCAAGACTTACCTGCTTTTCCCACAAACAGATCACTATTCAATTCTTTTAGCGTGCATTTGGATGCAACACTGAATTGAATTGCAATTACGATCTCATGAGTGGAAATTAAAATAGATTACTTCCAATTCAGGGCCCCTAGCATTCATACTGAAGGTCATTCACTTCAAAATGCAAATTACTTTGAGATTGGACTTAAAGGGAATGTAATTGAAATTGGACGGTTAGTTCTTCATTATGGATACTAGGAAACATAAATAATTTTCGTTCATCCCAATGAAGTCTTAATCTTCTACTTGCCAACACCCTTTGCCTTTTAGGAGGACATAACTCACACCTGGCCAAAGAAAATCCCTCAAAATTCCCCATCCACCAGAAAATAATCCCTCAGAACACAGTTATATCATCTATAGACCTCCAAAGGTCCACTTGCTTTTGCACAAATCTTGAAAAAAATTTACATACAGATCCTTATTCACCTCTTTTAGGGAGCATTTGGATGCCATAACAAATTGATTGCACCAACTATCAAACATGTGTAAAATGCCACTTTCAGGTTCAGGGTCCTTCCCTAGCATCCATATTGAAGGTCGGGGTTTCAAGTTGCAATTAGGTCAAGTTCAAGTTAGACTTGAAAGAATGTAACTGCAACTTGAGGGCGCTATTTCTTCATTATGAATGCTAGGAAACATTATTATCAATGTTTGTCATCTCATATTGATTACACTGAATGTTCATATTTTTCTTTTTCCTTTTTTGAAGGATGATGAATTTTATTATTATGAAACCCAAGAAAAGAAAAAAGGAAATGACAACCAAAAACAGGAAGGCGATCCCTCTTGTCAATTCCCTCACGAGCCATCACTACATGCACTCCAAAGAAAAAAAGGAAAAAACAAGGGACCCAATTGCCAAAAAAAAAAAAATGAAAACCAGCTAACTTGGCCACCAAAATCCCCACTCTAATCCCCCGATAAATCTGCAATAGAGCAACCACCGAAATCCAGCCTTCGAAGCATCCAATTAATATCATATTCATTATTCTTCTTTCTAAGGATTTTCCCCGAACAACTTTCCCATAAAGAATCTTGTTATTCATTTCTTCCTAGTCCCCAACGGACCTCAAAGAACACCAAGTTCCAAAAAGTGTTCTTGTGCCCCATAAATGGCCCACAACACCATTCTAACAATAATTCGAAGATGACCCTATTAGTGCATTGATTTGTGCACCTTGTTTGTCAATCAATTGAGTAGTGTTTTAAATAGCATGTAGCATATAGAGTGGTGTTTGGCCCTCTATAGCATGTAGCGTAAGCTACACAATCCTTAATATATATATATATATATATATATTAAATATATATATATATATATATATATGGATAAAATTTGCAAAATGCATAATTTCTATGAGTTCTTGACTACAAATCTGGATCATCAACCACTTATTTCCATGCAAAATCTCTCTCTCTCTCTCTCTCTCTCTCTCTCTCTCTCTCTCTCTCTCTCTCTCTCTGTGCCTTTTTAAACATCTCTAAGTGTGACCTCTTTTTTTTTTTTTTTTTTTTTCATTTATTGAAACATCACAAATTCATGATATAGACCACACTTTGGATGGTCCGGATTGATCCAAGTGCTCTATACACAATATGGACCACAATTTGGATGGTCTGGATTAGTTTAATGCAGTGCCACGTGTCATAGGTATAAGTCATCACCATTTTAAAATAGGTGTTAAACTAACATACAAAAAACACTTAAAAATAAGATTTCAGGTAGCTTATGCTATCTACGCTACACACTACACTACATGTAGCGTACACTACATGCATTGTAGCTTACGCTACAAGGGAGTTACGCTACTTGCGTACGCTACAGTACGTAGTGTATGCTACGCTACAACACTACTAAAAACATTGCACGTGAGTCCATGTGTCATGTAATCAGTTGAGCCCTTAGAAGCTGAAGACTGAAGACTGAAGACTGAAGACATAAGAGGATGTGGAGTAGCAAGGAGCAAAGAACAGGTATATGAGGTACCTTGGTGACCCTAACCCTTGACACGAAACAACCTATACATCTAAATGATCCTAAACCTAATAGGTAAACCCTTGGTGTTCATCCCTTAACCTTAGAAGCCCAATTGGAACATGATAAGGGTAAAAGAGGTGTTAAGCTGCTGTAAAGATTTCAGCCCAAAACAGCAGTTTTCAATAGGTTCTCGATCCCATCGAGCGATCCTTGATTGATCTCGATTGATCGGGCTCGAGTAATCGAACATGCCTAGAACATCCAGCAACTAAAATGCATAATTCCTGGATTTTCTCGATGCCATTGAGTGACACTTCGATCCCCATTGAAGGGGAGTTCGATCGATCGATCAATCAAGCCTACCATTTTTTGCCTGTTTTTTTATATCATTGGAACTTGATTCCTTTAAAAGGGCATACGGGCTTTGGGCAAGATGGTGGTTTTTTAGCAAGGTATTTTATATCGGTAACGGTGGCTGTAACGGTCACCAATCGATACGGGGGCGTAACGGCCATTACGACCTCCGTAACGGTTGAAAAATTTCTTTTGCCTGAAAAATTCTTTAAAAAAATATCTAAAAAATCTAAAATAATGTAAATATTCCAAATATGCGTTCACTTTTTTTTTTTGAACATGCTTATGGTAGTGTAATGGTCCACTATTTGGTGAGAGTGTTGTATCGAGTTGTCTGGTGAATTTGTGAACATGATTATATGTCGCTAATGTTTACACATCACAATCAAGCATTAAAACTAGAAATCATTATTTAAAAAAAAAAAAAAAAAAAAAAAAAAAAAAAAAAGAGGCATAAATACTACCTTTTCGTTTTTTTGAAAAAAAAAAAAATTGCACTCGGAGCTTCTATTCGCTTAAATTACTTCAATCTACGGTTTTAATCTTAAAAATTGTAGTAAGAGTGGTTGAAATTTGTTGTAAAATAATTTAAGAAAGCTTTTGGAATGAGAAAAGTGAAAAAATGAAGAGAAAATGGATTTAAATAAGAAAAAAGTGGTTTTTCGACCACCGTTACAGGAGTAACAGTCGTTATGCCCTGTAACGGCCTTTACGGCCACTGTAATGGTCGATACGGTCCCAAAAAAGTCAACTGCCCTGTATCGCATAATGGTCATGGCCGTTATCTATACGTATCGGCCTTTACGGGGGTATCATAACGGATACGGAACACCTTGTTTTTTAATGAGTTTAAAGCCCTAGTGTATCCCAATACTTCTCAACACTTATAGGCTCTCCCCCAAAGGGATTCAAGTCATCTTGCATGTGTGTAATTACTCGAATGAGCATTCCTAGCTCTCCATGAAGATGATCTTGTTTACTTGCATTCTTTAGAAGATAGACATCAATCTAATAAGAAAACATTTTTTTTTCGAACGTCTATAATGCCCATCTAGGTGAATCCCCATTTAGAAACCAATTAAGCATTTAGTTGTAGGAGATTCAACCAAACCCCTCTCATTACCTTAGTAGCCCCATTGGAGCATCGATTGTAAGGTAACCAATTCAAGGAAGCGGAAAAAGACCAACTTCAACGATCAAGGGAGCACAAGAGGAGTTGATTTAAGCACGGGAGAGTATCGATCAAGCAACCCAAGCGCGACGCATCAAAGGGGCTCAATCCGATAAGGTTATCATTTATAGAGTCCATGTACACTCCTTTCTTGTGTAGGATTGAGTGTAAGAGTTTGATTGCCAAACTCGATTAGATTCTTGTGTAGGATCTAAATCGAGTCCTTGTGTAAGCCACTAACATGGGTGTGTACGTATAGGTTCTTATATAGGACCAAGGTTGTTGGTTAGCCGATAAAAAAACCAACTAAAGTCTCTTGCGGGAGCCTTCGGCGGGAGTGTACGCTAAGTAGGTCCTTGTGTAGGGCTGTAAAGGTTAGAGGTGAACCTGATTTAAAACCTCCGATAATGAAATCCGATACACTCATGGGTTGAACGTGTCCGCCTGGAGTGAAGGAAACTGAACCACTATATAAGCTTGTGTTTGAGATTGTCTTTAAGCATTTATTTAATTATGCTTATGTGATTGATTGATGAATTATATATATGTATGATTAGATGAATACTTGGAGTTGATAGTTAACACATGCCATATGCACATGTACACTATCTTTCATAGACTAGTTGCTTCATTAGCATATCATTTCTATTCTATGTTTAAACCCTCTATTGGCTTGGAAGTCTTAGAGTTAATTGCCTTAATTTAATTGAAAATTAGTTTAAGTAAACAATTGTGTTTAAATAGGCATAATTTTTGTTGTCCTAATCACCCCCCTCTAGGACATAGCCTTCATCCTATAGCTCTGCCAAGCTTCTGCGCATATCCGTGGTATCCTAGACCATGTGCAATTTCTAACCCAATTTGAGCCTGGAAGAAAACCCATATTTCTCTTGCCACCTTGCAATGAATGAGTAGGTGAACAACTGTCTGCTCTTCTATTTCGCACATAATCCACAATTTAGTTTCAATTTCCTTGCATATCCAAATGCAATTTGAATCTTCTATTTCCCATTTCGCACATAATCCACAATTCAATTTCAATTTCCTTGCGTATCCAAATGCAATTTGAATCTTCTGTTTCCCACCACCCTTTCCCTTCTAGGAGCACATAACTCCAACCTAACCAAATCAAATGTGTGTTCCCCCATCCATGCTAAAGAAAAATCCCTTTAAACACATTCCATCTCAACTGTCAAGCAGTGTTCGAAATATCGATATTGCATTACGTATCGCACCCTTGGGATACAGATATATATCGGTTATCACATGGGATATATCGTTTGTATCAATTAATTTATCGCACTTTTTGGGAAACATGGGGATAAGAAAATTCTTGAAATTTTCATGAAACTTCGGGGATTGTTAAAAAAGACCTTAATACATACTTTTAAATCATAACATCTCAAAAAAGAAACGCACGTAATAGGTTTCTTTTGTATAGTGTCCTAAGTTATGAGTTGTATGACTGAACTAATGCAACTATGTTCATATGGAATGCATAACATTTAGAGTGTATGCGATGATCATTTCATCAAACACTCCTAAATACTTCAAAATTGGTGTAAATTGATAGCTGGTTGAGGGGAAATTTCGAAAAAAAAATAAAATATTTTAATATTTTTTAATAATTTTTAATTAAAAATTATTTTTATTTTTTTGAAAATTGACAAGGATTTAACAAATCAATAGATCAACCCTCTTACATGATTTCATGTTTGGAGTGCAACATTGCAAAAAATTTGGGAAAAATTGGGAAAATTTTCCCCAAATCAGACCGCCTACTCTCAAAATTTGAAATTAGAGTGTATGTGATGATCATTTCATCCAATACGCCTAAATACTTCGAAATTTGTCTCAATTGACAGTTGGTTAAAGGACAATTTCAAAAAGAAAATGAAGAACATGAAGAACCAATGGATATCGAAATCAAAGCTCCAACTCCATGATTTTTCATGCAAAACATGAAGAACCAATGGATTTGTAACCACTTTGACACTGATTTAACATAATTTCAAAAAAAAAAAGGGGGATTGGAAATTGAAAATACTCGCCGGATTGAACATGTGGGATATATCGGCACTACCTATGCGTTTCGTATCGCACAGGTGGGATACAGGATATATCATGGGATATATCGGCCGATCCTGTCGATATTTAAAACATTGTTGTCAAGCTCATGGAGTATTTGTTTCTAACACTGACTTTCTCAAAATATCTCATTGACAAACTCAAAATATCATGTTTTCCTTGCCAAGGAAATGTTTGGATGCAATTCGTGTCCTCTATATGATTGATGAGACACTAATGGAGTTCTATTACTACCCTTGACTGTTTAGAAGTTCGTTGTTCACTGTTCATCTGCCATAGTTATTCAATTTTCCTTGTCTCAATAAATGCATGTGTTATCTGTAGTGATTGTTTATTGTTGGTAGAGTTGTACACGAGCCGAACCAAGTCGAGCTTGGCACAACTCGGCTCGGTTCAGCTAGCAGCCTATACCAGCTCGAGTTCGGCTCGACTTGGTTCAGTCAACAGCTCGAGTCAGCTCGAGCCGAGTTCGAGCTTGAGCTTTCAAGCCGAGTTCAAGTTCGAGCTTTCGAGTCAAGCATTTTCTTTCTAGTTTTTATACGGCGGACCCTTCATATTATATATAATATATTAATTAAGTTATATATATATATATTTTTTATTATATAATTAAGTTATAACTCGAGCCGAACCGAGTCAAGTTCAGGTTGAGCTTGGAGCCGAGTTGAGTCGAACTCAGGCTAGCTTGAGCTCGGCTTGAAATCCTTTCAAGCTAAAAAAATCAGCTTGGCTCGGCCCGAACCCAGCTTCGAGTCGAACTTATCCGAGCGGAACCGAGTGAGTTAACCGAGCTAGATCGGTTCGTGTTTAGCTCTAATTGTTGGGTGTCTAACTTGCTTCTTTTACCTACTAATAGTGAATATTTCTTAGGTGTAGTATGTAACTATAAAAGAAATGAATGTATACTAACAATATGTATTTAAAAAACAAAGCACATTTATCTAAACTCTTCTTATTCCTTTACCATAAAAAAAAGAAACTATTGCAAATTTAATTTTACAAGGTATGAGCCCTAAAATTTTTGTAAGACTCATCACACCTTCTACAATTGATGGCTTGTGCACATCCTTTACAACGGATGGAAATGCCTTGCCTCCACCCTTTGCCTTTTAAAATACTTCCTGTAAGTTGTATGCTTGGTGTGTCCAGCTGTTGTTTGTGAGTCAAGTCCATCATTAGTTTTTGTGATCCTTTTTTGCTATTCATGAGTCCAACCCAGCTCCAACACTATGATGACTTCAGTTGAGTGGAGATGAAATTGATTAATTTAGGTTAGGAGCCTTACAGGCTTATTTATACATGTGAATGCGTGGTCAAAAGAAATTCCCAAGCATAGATAACGAGGACAGAGACAATGGTAATGACAATACTAATGATTATCAATAGCAACTTCAAATCTTGACCTTTTCTAACAAAGCTTTAAAAATACAAATATATTTCAAGTATGCACATAAGCCAGGCTCTAAAAGCCCCAATACTTTTTATAGCAAAGGTGCGAGCAGTGTTTTAAACAGAAAATGGCGTGTAGCGTAGCGTACACCCCTTTGAAGCGTGAGGCACAAGCTACATAGCACGTAGCGTAAGCTACATGCTAATTCTGGATTTTTAATCAAGGTTGCACTTGGTTGCACCAATTTCATGATATTCTGCACCAAATTAGACATTAATAATGAAACTTAACAAAATTTAATGACATTAGGTGCAACCAAACGTAACCAACAGTAATAGGAAAGGGCAATGATTAAGTATAAGGGTAAAGAAAGAGCGATAAAACTAATTTAATGTTATTTCCTTTTAATGATAACTAATTTAATATTGTTACTATGTTATTTTACTAAAAGCATGAAAAGATAAACTAATTTTTATTGAAATAGAAAAATGTAACAAATAATTGAAAACATTAATTGATTTTAATGTTATAGTGAAAAATAACTTGTAATGTGAGCTACATACACGTAGCGTAGTCTATGTAGCGTGTAGCGTATGCAAATTATCATGTCACATAGGCTACACGTGACTTAAGCTATTTTCATGAGCTACGTAGTGTTAAGGCTAAGCTATGCTGTGTAGCGTAAGCTACATGCTACATAGCGTAGCTATTTTAAACATTGGATGTGAAATTGAGAAATGTTACGACAGAAATGGAGCATCCGAATCCCAAAGGGCCGTGCAAAATCTAGGAACATGGAAAAATAATAGAGCTTCCTTGAAACATTAAGATGGCTAAAAAGCATTCAGAAGGTTTCTACCAGATGGGAGTGTTATTCTAACGCCTTATGCATGTCAGGTTTTCGCATCATAAAAGAAGAACAGAAATTTACATACGAATTGAATTATTCATAGTATTATTCCTTAGATTTGCTAGTGTTGTGCATATTAGTGAAGTTCATCATGATTAGGGTCGTCAGTAATTTGGGAAACCACCAGGACACAGTCTTTCTCAAAGTGAAACATTTTGTTTAGGAATGGGGCAGAGTCTTATTTGATGACTGGGATTGTCAAGGCCTTTTGTAAGCTCTGGGGGCAGAGCCTTTTGTAATCGGATGATGCCTTGTCATCCTTCTTGAGTGCAATAAAGTTTTGGAATCCTTCAAAAAAATTAAAAAGAAAAGAAGAAGTTCATCATCATCTTAGCCTCAATGCGACTCCGAAGTCCCAACACAACCATTACACGCAGGCCCCAAAGGACAAATTCGGAAATTAGGCTAGCATGCATGCTCAAACTGCATGCACACGCCCATGCAAACACCCACACCCACCGACATGCACATGCACATGCCCTCACACTGAAATGTAGACCCCAAAGCTCCCGATTCATATGAGTGGATGCAAATAGCCAATTAAATGCAGCAAAACTAAAATAAAATGTGAAAAAGGTTTAAAATCATGCTAAGTTTCTAAAAACAACAGGTCTTGAGTTTAAGCTCTTCAGATTATATCATAGCATTCACCCACGAAGAAAAGGTTGATTATAAAATAACCTTAGAAGGAAATCATATCATAGTTCATGGACATCGCAAAGATATTCTCAACTCAAACAAATTAAAATGAATAGGATTTTACCTAAAACTGGTGCTGCTTGTGGACATCAGAACAGTAAAATCGATATTTTCACTTTTCTATATATACTGGTTCCAACTTTGATCCCTTGACTACTTGAATTGACAACAAACAAATCATATGCTTTCCAATATCTGATGCAATTTCGGGACCCGCCGTCGAAATAACGGTTCAAGCCGGAAAGATGGAGCACCAATCAGCCACCTTTTAGCATCATACATTTCATTCCATGCTTGTACTATCTCATCAATCTTGAACACTAACCCTGAAATCAGCTCAAATATGTCAGATGGCTTTAAACAATAATCTATGATTCTAAATAAGTGCTTTTCTAAGTCTACATGCACATCCATGCATGCAAGTCTGGCATGTGTGTGTGACATCTGACCCATGCATCACGTGGGCCCTGCTGTTTCAGGAACTGGCCCAAAAATCTGCCATACCAACTGATTAGGTGGGCCATGCATATTTGAAAAAAAAAAAAAAGGTGGAAGGTGCATGCCAATGGTCCATGTTCAATGCATGTAGCTAATGACTTAACCAGACCAGATATCGGGCCAGGTCATCCACAAGGTGAAACCCACTTGATACATGTCTCCCATGTCCAACACAAAGGGAAGTGTGTTGTGTGCAGATCTGTGGCTGTAGGAGACAAAAAACACTTCTGCTTAGATAGTCATCACATTTTACCTTCCTGAGCAGTCACATTTGAACAATGGTTCTTTCTCATAACTGCAGTGTCAATTCGAGAAGCTCCAGCAAGTTCGAATTTTTCAATGGCGGCTTCCAGACAATCCTCCCAAAAGTCCAACCCCAACTTGAATTCAATTACTGACCGTTCATAGAGCAAAGTGCCCCATAAAATGTTGATTTGTGATCTCATGTTGGAGGCCTGCTCAGCAGCTTCATCTGTGGATACATCTTTGTAAAGCTCATCCATCCCCATTTTTTTCAACAGCTGTTTCTCCATATCAGGCTTAGTGAGTTCATCCAAACGCTGCATCTCTTGCACCTCCCACATCTCGCTGCCCTTTGCGATTCTGTCCTCAGCATGGTCAAAAAGACTAAGCATCCCCTCATAAGGCCACGTGTCAAGATCCACCTTGCTTCCAACTGCGAAATACCAAGTAAGCTTCGCCTGCTCAAACTGCTGCAGCCCCAGTGCAAGGAAACCCTCGTAGAAGTTTGGCTTAATTTTGATAGCTTCTTCGTATCTCTCATTTGCCTTCTCGTATTCTCCATGTGCCCACTCATACGCAGATTGAACCTGCGTATGTATGGTTTCTTTTAAAGCATCTTCCATCAAAACCACCCTCTTCCTCGCCCGGGACATGTGGACATTCCCCCAATTGAACAGTGCTAAGGCTGCCATCTCTTGAAACTTCCCTTCAGCGATTTCGAAAAGGTCCTGGGCTTCTTCACTCGTCATGGCATCCTCCATAGCTTCTGAGTAGAGCCTCATCCCAAGTTCATGAAGATCCAAGCATGTGTCGGAATTGAAGCCGACGTGGTTCTTGAACATCCGTGCAAATTCAATAATCCAATCATCAACATAAATGGACCCATTTTCACCACCAAGTCTTGTGCTCCCATTCTCAGAGACAGTCTTTTGGTTCATCTCGGACTCTGTGACCTCCACCCCATTATTTGATTCCTTGAAGAATGACGGCTCTTGCTCAGGATCGACTTCTGCGAGATACAGCCTAACTGATCCCTGAGGATCGGCAGATGCTTCAGCCCACCTTAGCTCTTCAGTGGTGGTGATTGTCACCAAGTCACCCTCTTGGTCTTTGTATTTGATAAGCATGGCCATGGATCCTGGGAACCGATTCCGAACAATCTCCCTCAGCTGCAAAATGCTACAATGGCCAGGTAGCTGGGCACTCCTTATATCCTCTCCAAATACCAGCTTTGCAGTCCTTGGAGCTTCTTCCTTAGCATTACAGCTCTCCTCCACGACAACCTTATCCTCAGTCGTGCTCCCCTTATCCTCGGTCTTTCTACTCTTCTTCTTCCTCGACTTCACTTTAGCTATTTTGAACTGAGGGGAATCCGGTCCCATGTATTCCGAAGCCGACCCGATCTCTTCCACCCTCAACCCCTTTTTCTCAAGCCCCTTTTGGAGCCGCTTCGAAATCTCCAAGGCTTTGAGATTGCTCGGCTGCAAGCTCAAGACCATATTGGTGTCTCTATATGCCAACTCCAACTTGTTCAATGCTTCATAACACTTGGCTCGCTTCAAGAGGGCCTTGCTATATTTAGGCGAGACTTCGAGAGCCAAATTGCATTCATTTATCGCATTGTGGTACTCTCCAGGGCTCATCTTCATGTAGCAAGTAGCTATGTTGCAATGGAGGTATATGATGTCAGTGTGGTTTCTCGGGAGCAGCTTAAGGGCCTTCTCGTACTTCAGGATGGCTCCTTCATAATCCCGCTTCTGGAAAAGTTTGCCGCCCTCCTCTTTCAGTCCTTGAGACATGTTGATGAAGACAGTCATGTCCTCATCAAAGGCTTTTGTGTTCCGTTTCACAGCTGAATCACCTGATTTCCCCCCATCATGATGCTTTTTCTTGCCGCTGGGCTTCCCCATCACGATTTGACAAGCAGGACGTAACCCCAAAGAAAAATTCAGAATCTCAATTCTACCACCCACAAAAATCCAATTACAGCACCGGGATTCCTCGAATTCCGAATCTGTTCAATTGAATAAACAAATCCAAGCCCCTCCAAACACTATTTCTTCCTTTGAAACTCTACAAATTCTTCAGAATCACGCTAGAAGTACTCGAAATTCATACAATATGAGTTCCTCGCATACGGATATTTTCATCAAATCTAAGAAAAACAAGACCCAATCCGCTCAGAACACCGTCTCTGAAGACACCTATTAAAAAAAAATAATCATAAAACAAGGGATCAGAAAACTTATCTGGGAAACAGGTTCTCCTCTAGTTACAATTTCCTGAAATTTCCAGCAAAATCATCAAAGAAACCATTAAAAAAAAAAAAAAAAAAAAAAAAAAAAAAAAAAAAAAAAAAAAAAACCATTTAAGCATCAGAAGTTCGACTATTCTAGCCAAAATCATGAAAAACACCTCAAATATTCATAGAACAGGATTAAGAAGCATCTCTGGAAAATGGGTTCCCAAACTGCAACACCCAGCAATTCCCAAACAAAAACCCCTGACGAACACAATCCCAACCCCCCCACACCTGCACCCAAATTTTGCTTTAAAAAAACACCTCCAAAAACTCTTACAACAGGACCCAAAAACAAAATCTGGAATTGGGTTTTCCTCAAACTGTAATTCCAAACAAAATACTCCCAGAAAACAATCCAAAACACCAAATTCCTAATTCCACACCCAAAAACTACAAAAGAACACCTACGAAAATCACAGAACAAGGTCGAGAAACTTACCTGGCAGATGGGTTCTACTCAACTTGCAAATTCCAGCAATACCCAGGAAAATTCTCCAAGAAAACAATCCAAAACACCCTCTTTTCTTTTGAATCTCTCTGCTTCCAGAGCCTAAAAAATACCAACGTGTTGTACAAAACTCAATCATCTCTCTTTATTTCCTATTCTTTTTTTATATACATGTATATTTGTGGGTCCAAACAGCTTAATGTAAACGCCACAAAAGTTGCCAAATCCAGCCTTTCTTTCCATTTTGAATTGGAATTTTCAAAAGCTGTGGGACCCACAAAACGTAAAATCCAAGTTTCTGGGGCGAGACGGCATTTGATGGGACCTGATTTTGTTGGATACTGTTTTGAGGGAAATGGAGAAAATTCGTTGTATGAAGGAATGAAGGGAATCTTCTCGAGAATCTGGGAATTGCAACAGGTGAATGAAGGGGAGTTTTGGAATTTCCCGATTTTCTTGGTTTTTTATTTTTTATTTATTTTTATTTTATTGTTGGATTTTGGAGGTTTGTGTCTTTCGCTGGACGCTGAACAGAAATTCCAACGCGGTCAGTTGAGATTTTTAGAATGACCAAATTAACCTCAGAATTTTAAGAAATGGCCGCAATGTAACAGAGACCGACGTGTTCGGGGTCGAATCGAGTTGAATCGGCCCGACTCGGGGGTGACTCGTGACTCGAACCGGATAAGGTCAGGACGAGTGACGATTCTGAGTCGACTTGGACGATTCGCATCAGACTCGGAGAGATCTTAAAACCGCCTTGTGTAGAGATCCTAATGGGACCTTTTTCACGTGCAGCTACTCTTTCCGGTCATCGGGTCATGCGTGAAGGAAATCTGATCCGTCGAAAAGATGGGCCATGCGTTGATGATCGCCTACCGTGAAAATAGGCTCATCCATTTATTAGGTGGGCCCTACATACGCATTGTATTAGACCAACGGCTACTTATTGATTTAAAAATTTAGCCCACTTGATAAACATGGTATCCTTATTTTAATAGCAGTTGATCTTTATAGCGTGAATCTCATTTTGCAGGGTCAGATGTCTGTGTATGTGCTCATTTCTCAGTATACTCGAATCTTTGAAAATACACCGCACCATGAAGTGGGCCATGTGTGTGTTGGATCAGACCGTCGGTGGTCTCTTGTGACGGTGATTTTCATATCTACACGTCCATATGAGATCTGACGGTCGAAAAGATCGGACCCATGTTGATAAAGGAAATCAGCTATACCTTGCGCATGCAGTCAACTGTCACGTGTATATTCAATGTATTAACTCAATGTACATGTGTGGTCCACATGATGAGTAGATCTTAGTAATTTACGTACCCAAGTGAGACTAACCAGCTTATCTTCTCGGTGGGAGCCACATTATGCACGGTTTAGATGTTCCAAATATGTCCACGTGTGCACACGTGCCCAACGAGCTAATAAGAGGAATCTCCAGTCCTTCCAAAGAAAGCCGGGAATACGTGGGAACATTCTTCAATGCAATAATCGTAGAAAAGCTCCCAACTTCGTGAAATTTGTATTGGTATATTTTCCGTCTGTGTATGATTAGGGTTATAAACAGGCTGTGCGGGTTAGGCTTGAACAATTCGGGCCTTGACCGTACTCTGTATCATGTCATGACGTGTCGTGTCGCGCCATATGTTAACGGGATGTACTGTTTTTAAGCTTAAATCTTCTCAGTCCTCCCATCGAGCCTCTTTAATACTTGCAAAGTAACAGATAACAAGGAGACATCAGGGGCTTCGGTTGTGAGGGGACCACTCCGATGTTTAAGTCAGGTGTATCGGCTCACAATAGGCAAAGTAAACTCGAAGTAGTTGTACCTAACTTAGGCATCGGAGGGCCCCGGCCACAATCAGCATCCCCAGTGTTTCTTTGTTCTCTATTCCTTTGCGGGTATTTAAGAGGCTTGCAAGAGACGAAGAACGATCAATCATGTTCAAGCATCAACAACTGTGTCAAACTATACGTAATGTGTCTTGCTTATTCGTCAATTCAAAATGAAGGCAAACACACCGATATATTAAAATATTGTGCTTCATTTAATATGTTGATCAAATGTTGAAATGAAAGTTACAAAATTTATTATTGGTTGAGTGTATCTTAACTAGGTTGGCACCTACTCACCTATGGCAATTAACATGAAGAAAGAAAAAAAAAAAAAAAGATTACTTGATAATAATACATTTTTTTAGTTTCTATACGAAATTTAAAATATATACATAACTAAGAATAAAATATTACATATAATATTGAATTAAACAAATTGTTAAATTTATACTTTATAGATTTCATCTCCGAGAGCATCTTCATTGATCAAGTTTTGCTCAATACTCTCCGCTTTAAATCAATCCCTCAAGCACTTACAACACTCTACCGTCTCTATCAATAATCTATTCTTATAGTCATCTAGCACACGATTATCTCTGTTAAACGTTGATTTGGATGCAACTATAGAAACTGGAATCATTAGTAAATCTTTGGCCATGATAACAAGAACAGAAAAACTAGCTTCATATCCCTTCCACCAAGCTAAAACATCGAAATGAGTAGCTTCATCTAAAGTATGAAAAACGAGCTATTTATTTTCAAGATAAATAGCTAATTCTTATGATAAATAACTACATAATCTACCTATTCTTCTATTAAGAATAAACCAAGATGGATCAGATCTAGTTAATGGTAGTGTAGGGGTAAAACTTGCTCCTACCTGAGTACCTAATTAGTTATGATATTCTTTAAAAAGTTCGTTTAATATTGTCCTAATAATAAGCGTATTAATTAAAATATCAGTATTCATATTTTTATTATATTCCTCAAGAAAAGCTTCTAAAACATGTAATTTTATTTTTTGGTCCATAATAGAAGCTATACAAAAAATATAGGAATATCTCTCTAATATTTTAAAAACTTTTTTTACATTACTGCACAAATTTCTATTTTGGTCATTTGAAAAAAGTAAACTTATATACAATGGTTTATAGTTTGATTAGACATTGGATAGTAAATACCAGACAAAGTTGTGGTTGCATTATAAAATGCTTGTAAAAATTCTTTTATTATTTTTGCAATGTCCTAGTCTATGCTAGTTGTCGAATACTTAAAATCTTTTTTAAGTAAAACTCAGTTATCACATCTTTAAATTCGTATGAGGCCTCTAATATAAAGAAAATATGGAATTCCACTGGTGTTTAACATCCAATGAAATTTTTCTAGCTTTTTTACATGTTTTCATGCACATGACTTTAAGGTATTGATATCTAGCAGGATAACTAGTAAAAAATTAAAACTTATTAATTTCCTAATATGTTCTGTGTGAGGTTTAATAAACATTAAACAATCTTTCACATTTAAATTTATGATAGGACAAGTACATCATGTTGGGGGACCGTAGAAGCACATAGAGACGAATCAAGTAAAGTATTCCAATAGCAATAACCAAGCACAAGCATAAAGACTCCGAATTTAACATAAAAAAATCCTTACGGGAAAATACCATGGCACAAAGTGACAAATATCACTATGAAAGCAGAAATTACAAGAGATAGAAAATACTCGATTCGAACAAGCCTCATATCTTCCCTTACAAGCCCTTGAAAACCCTATAAACGAATTGGAAAGCATATTTATACACCTAAATCCCGATTACACCCCTATATATAGCCTTAAGAAGAATCACAATCGAAATCGAAAACGAATCCTATAGATACGCAACTTTGTGTAACTCTGCACAATTGTTTGATGGCACCTTCGATGGGACTTCAATGGCATTGACAGACTATCGATGACATCAAACTAATGACCAAAACATACCAGCGACTAGACATGAAAATTTTGGATTTTACCAATGACATCGAGCATACCTTTGATGTCATCGAGCAGGCCTTCGATGTCATCGAATAGCCTTCGATGTCATTAAACAGGGCACCTAAAGTGTCTAGCAACCAATTCGATAAATTTCAGATTTTTCCAATGGCATTAAGCCGATTTCGATGACATTAAACGTGTCATCAATAGACTTGTTGATTTATAAATTTAAGACATCAATCAATAATCTCCATGTAACGTTCCATATTTTTGCTATTTTAGACTTTAAAAAATCCTTAAAAAATTTCAATATGACTAAACTATGTTGTCACTTACTGACCCTTGACGCTCGAAGTGAGCCTATATGCTAATAATACCAGTAAAGAATCGCACAAATCCGATTAATCAACTGTAGGAAGCCAACGAATTCGACCAACTACTTAAACATTGAGTTTAGCCTTGTGATTTGTTCACATAGGGTCGAAATCTAGTTGACTTATCACTGAATAATTGAGACAACCGTAACTAAATAAAAACCTAACTAAAGCCAAGACAACTAGGGGTCAGATTTTAATAAGCAAACCAAATCAACCTAGCTACCTATTTAGCCTATGAACCAATAGTTTAGAGTGATTATAACCGAATCGCCATTTTCGCTAATTGTGAGTAAGCCACATTATGGACTTAGCTAATCCAGACCCAAATAATTGTGCACAAGAAATCTCATTACCTAATTCATTTCAGAAACGCCCTGATTATCCAAATAAGCTCTACACCGTTCATTAGCAGGCCACTAAATTCGAGGCTATAGAAAGACATTTGTCTTAGTGGGCTTGACGTCCATCGTGGGATATCAAGCCGAGATCGTGCCTTAAATCACTCAACTTGAGCTCGCAAGGTCAATGCATAAGATGTGTGAAAATTCTTGAAATTAATCAAGAACTTAAGTTTATTGTCTACATCCGGTCTTTGCCCAAGCTGTGGCTTTCGGACTGTTAGATCACGACCAAATTTAAGAAAATAACCTAAGTTAATACCCTGTACATGTCCATATAGTCGCGACCCCGATCGACCAACGGTGATCATCGAACAGACTTTTGATCATACCTGTCGATCGGTGCATCCAAATGGCAGGGCAATCGTATTCATACATATATCATCATTAAGACTAACTATTCTACTGTGTATATCAACCCCTACACCCCATAGTGGGCCCTTAGGGCCATTTGCACTACTTCTAGCACTATATAAAGCCCTCATTTGGGCACCCCCTCTCCCCATACAAATTTTGCCTTAGAAAGAAAGAGAAAAAAGGCAGAAAGGGAGAAGAGAAAGAGGAGAAAGGAGAAGAGGAGAGTTGGGGTGTGAGTGTTGGTGCATCTCTATTCTCTCATCTCCTTTCTAGTCGCCTCGCCATAACCAAAGCCATTGTCGGAGCTTTTCCAGCAACGATTGGAGGTAAGTGTTGAATTTCACTTGTAATATAGGGTTTTAATAGTTATTTTTCCTTAATCTCACAAGCTTGTATGCTTGTTTAAGTCTTTCAACGACTTTTCCTAAATCTCTAACCCTAGGAGCTTAAAATCAGAGATTCCTTCTTCAAGGTGTGGACCATTATACCTAGGTTTCTATTTATCGACCATTGATGGTCTTAGTTAATAATGTCTTGTGGTGAATAGTTTACAAATAGCTAGCATGTCCATATTTTGAGTTTTGATTGTATTATGTGTCATTGGTTATTTATGGATGCCTACATGTTTGATAAAATACTTATGTGATTAAAAGTATTATTCTAATGATGCTCACATGTTTGATTGAATGCTCAATTGAATGTGTTAATTTGTTGATGTTCACATGTTTGATTAAATGATATAGTGAATGTATTACTCTATTGAGGCTCATATGTTTGATGAAATGCTTAAGTGATTGTGTCGTTGAATCTATGTTATGATGGCATGACGAATTGCTAAGTTCATAGTGTTATTTAGGATTGCTTATGATGTATGGTCAATTGGCTAACTGCTTGAACTACAGGGGTGGCCGGAGTTAGGGTGACCACCTTAGGCATGTTCGATTAACTCAGGTTGAACACGGACGATCGACAGTAGCTAGACTATACGGGATGCTTTCACCCAATGCTGGTTGCGTCGGAGTTCTCCTAGGTTGATCAAATTAGTCTAGTAGCCAACTGATCATGTATGTTCATAATGTATGACACAACCAAATTGAATCTAGGATATCCCGTTCATAATAGATACGTCTATTCATAACTGTTAATATGATACGATCTTAATAGGACTCATGAGTCAGGCATGGTGGTATGTGACACTTTGTCCGAGCTGTCAGCCTATGCTGGGGTGACGAGCCACCTCATAGTGACCAGTAAGCACTAACAGAGGTGATAAATCATTGTTAAAATGACCCCTATTAAATTACTTGGTCAATGGTTCTGTGCCAGAGTACCGTTCGAATGACCTGGGCGTGAATAAAATTGGGTGACAAACCCTTTCCTTTTAGTAGTTTAGTTTTATGTGACAAGCCTGCACCTTGGAGTTGAGTGAGCATATTCATTGTTTGGGTGACGACTAATATCGAGTTGATTCTCACACATTTGGGTATCATGCCGTACCTTTGGAATAACTGATTTTTGAGATAAACAGGTAATACCTAAATTTAGATCAAGAAACACTGGCGAGAAGCCACTCTTGCTGCAACGAGACACGTGATCCGGATAAAGACTTGTGATATAACGTTGGTATCCTAGCTTCACCAATCAGCTCTATAAATTGGAATTAATAATCACTCAGCTAATTATGCATACTCTAGGATAAGTTGTGATTTGGCGTTGGAGTCGCTTGTGAGGGAGTATGGACATTTGTGAAATAGGTATTGAAGTCGCTTGTGAGAGAGTGTTGGATTGTAAGACGCATGCATTATATCATGACCTCAATTATACATTTAACAAGAGTATTTAGAAAATCCTTGATTGATTGTTTATCATTAATTGCGTTGATTGAGTCGATAGCATGTGTAACTTAGAACTAATGGAACCATTGAGTTAGCTACTCACTCCCACTTGGGATGATGTTTTAAAACACCAACCAGACAATATTATTAATGCAGGTATTAGTGAGCCCTCAGATGGGTAGGCATAGATCAGCTTGTACCATCGTCGTTATGTTTTAGAGGATAAGGTGAAAACAGAAAACTTTATATTTTAATCGTCTTGAGTATATATATTGTGGCTTGTATAATCCTTATTTTGGGCAATCACCAATATTAGAATTACATTTTTGTACATAGCCCTATATTTATTGACTATTGTTATCTCTACCTCGCTTTAGATCTGCTAATTTGAATTGCGCTACTTTGATTACTTGTATGTGAAATGAATGTGAATCTAAATTAAGTCACACGTGCATTTTCATTTAGTTAACACCTGAGAACTTGGGATTAGAGTCTATGTACTCGGGTCCTGATTTTTGCGGCATTATACTCCACTATGTCTTCAATTTTCATTCTTCATAGCTCATTTGTTCTCTCATCTCTAATTCCACATTGCGTCATAGCTCCTCCATTGCTTCTCGTGCATCTTCCGTTTTTCTTTACACCCTCGCCAAGCCCAAAGAAGTTGCGCATAACTTGAACTTCTCTAAGGGAACTACCTTAATAAGCATGTTGATTCACGCTCGTGTGAATCGTCTCTAAAGTCACGCCTCCTTCCTCAAGTACCTATTAGATAAAATGGTGGCGAACATCAATGTGTTTAATACGTGAGTGATAAACAGAATTTTTAGCCAAATTGATAGTGCTTTTTATTGTCACAATTAACCAGCACGGCCTCCTGTAGAAGTCCCAACGATTTATCATCCCCCTCAACTAAATACCTTCCTTGAATGCCTTTGTCACTGTCATATACTCAGCTTCGATTGTGAAAAGAGCCACCACAGACTGAAGCTTCGACATCCAATTGATTGCTCCACCTGCTAGTACAAATGAATACCTTGAAGTCGACTTCCTAGAATCTGTACTGCTTATGTAATCAAAATCCACATATACAACTAACTTGGGCTCTGATTTCTTAAAAGATAAGATGTTTTCCTGCGTACCTCGAATGTATCGAAATAGCCATTTCACAGCTTCATGATGTTACTTTTCAAGGTTAGACATGTACCTTCTAACAACACCAACCACATGTGGAATATCTGGTCTAGTACAAACCATGGCATACATCAAACTGGCAACCACATTTAAATAAGGCACACGAGACATCTCCTACTTTTCTTCATTGCTTTTAAGATACTATTTAGAAGAAAGCTTAAAATGAGCCGTGTAAGGAACGCTAATCGGCTTTGTCTTGTCCATCCCATACTTCATTAATACCTTCTCAAGGTAATTCTTCTGAGATAACTAAAGCCTGCTCATTTTCCTGTCTCTGTGTATATCAATGCTGAGAACCTTTTTTGCAGCCCCCAGATCTTTAATCTCGAATGTCCCTGATAACTGAGTCTTCGGTAAGTTGATCAAAAACATACTATGACTGGCAATTAACATATCATCAATATACAATACCAGGATAATGAACTTCTCATCACTCAGTGTCTTGAAATAGATACAGTGATCATATTCACTCTTAGTAAACTTCTGATTCATCATGAAAGAATCAAACTTTTTATACCACTGCCTAGGTGATTGTTTCAGGCCATACAATGACCTCTTTAATCTGCAAACCTTGTTCTATGCCCATTTTATTTCGAAGCCTTTTGGTTGCTTCATGTAAATCTACTCTTCCAATTCCCATGAAGGAAGGTAGTCTTTACATCCATTTGTTCCAGCTCGAGATCGTATTTGGCAACCAACGCCAACACGAATCTGATAGATACTTACTTCACAAACGGTGCAAATATCTCAGTGAATTCGACGCCTTCCCTCTTAGCATATCCCTTCTCTACCAACCATGCATTGTTCATATTATATTTCTTCTTGAAGATCCACTTGCACTTGATCACTTTTTGTCCAACTGAAAGATCCACCAGCTCTCACATCTCGTTTTTGTACAAGGAGTCCATCTCATCGTCCATTACAACTTTTTACTTTTCAACATCAGGCTCACCAAGAGCCTCCTGAAGAGTAGACAGATCTCCATCATTCATTATGAGGGCATATGCGATATTAGAGTCATCCACATATCTTATCGGTAACCTACAATCTCGCGGCGGATTCCTTCTCATAGGTGGCTACTCCACCTACTCATTTACCTCTGCCTGCGCATTTGTGTAAGCCTGAGTATCACCTATGTTGACTTGAAAGTCCACAACTAACCTTTCTGATTCCTCTTCCTTCACTTACAAAATAAAGACCCTTCATCGAATTTGATGTCACAGCTAATGATGATTTTTTATGTGACTTGGTCATACAGTCTGTATCCCTTCACACCACCATCATAGCTAACAAAAATGTATTTTTTGGCTCTTTGGTTTAGCTTATCTCTCTCAACTGATGATACATGATAGTTAGTTTCACAACCGAACATATGCAATCCTAAGTAGTTTACCTTCTGACCACTCTATACTTCCTTTGGAATTTAACAATCAATTACCGCAGAAGGAGACTGATTCACTAAGTAACAAATTGTATTAACGGCCTCAGCCCACAATTCCTTGCCCAACCCAACATTACTAATAATGCATCAGGCCTTCTTCAAGAGAATTTGATTCATCCGTTCGGCCACACCATTTTTCTCTGGTGTGTGGCGCAATATGTTGTGCCTCAAGATCCCTTCATCCTTACAATATTGATTAAATTCACTTGAAATAAAATTTTCACGGTTATCTGTCCTTAGAATATTCACCTTTTGCCCTAACTGATTTTTCACAATCGCTTTCTATTGATTGAAATTGGAGAAAACATCAGATTTATTTTTCATGAAATAAACTCATACTTTTCTGGAGTAGTTATCAATGAATATGACAAACCATGACGATCTTCCAACGGAAACCATGCGCACCAGCCCCCATACATCAGAATGCACATAATCAAGAATATCCTTATATATATGTTTACCAGATTTAAAAGACAACCTAGATTATTTACCATATATACAATGCTCGCATATATTAAAATCTAAACTTTTAAAAATTAAAATTAAACAATAGTTAGAGAGTACCTGCATGCCCCACTCGCTCATGCGGCCTAAACGTGCATGCCACATACGTGCAGACGTGGAATCCGCTATAGCCGCTACACCTCCACCCAATGAAGTGCTCTCGATCAACCTGTAAAGGTTTCCGCTCCTTTATGCTTTCTTAATAATGAGTGCCTCTTTTGAAACTTTAAAGACACGATTAAAGCGGGTGAATTTGCACCCAAGCACCTCGAGTGCTTTAAGAGATACCAAACTCTTTCTCATATCAGGAACATGTCTTACCTCAGTCAAGGTACACTTTATATCATCAAACATCTTGATGCACATTGATCCAACACCTACCACATTACATGCATTATCATTGCCCATAAATAGCTGGCCACCATTGCACTCTCTGTAACTGGTGAACCAACTTCGATGAATAGTCATGTGATATGAAGCCCTAGTGTCTAAAATTCACTCATCCTTATGATCATTGTATAAGTGTTCAACTATAGACATCGACAACATATCACTTCCACTCGTACCTTCTTTAGACTCGGCAGTGTTGACTTCCTTGGAAGAAGCCTCTAAGTTCTCTTTTCTTGCCTTAGGATTTGTACGATCATTCTTCATGTGCCTAGAAAACCCACAGTTACACTTTAACTTTTCCTTACCTAGTCCCTTAGATTTAGATCTCGATCAAGAAGATCCATTGTCTCACTCAGAATTTTTCTCCCTCTTAAACAACGCATTAGTAGAGGCCCCCATGTTATCGCTTTTCTTTCTCATCGTCTTTCTTGAAGGGTTGAGATAACGTAATCAACACTAAGAGACATTTTACATGTGTATAATTTGTCTTTGAAAGACTCGTATGAAGCCGGAAGATAATTTAACAAGATACATGCATAATTTTCATCCTTAACCATTTCCTCCACATCCAACAATTTACAAATCATCTTATTAAAGTTGCTAATATGGGCCTTAACATCTCTTCCTCTGCCGTCTTTAGATTGAACAACTGCAACTTCAAGTATATACGATTTTCAAGAGATTTTTTCGCATATACATCCTTTAGATTCACCCATAAACTTACTGCAGTTTTCTCTCTTATGACATTATAGAGGACTTCATTCGTTAGGCACAATTGGATGGAGGTTCTCTCTTTCTTATCCAACTTGTTCCATTCATCATCTTCCATAGATTCTGATCGCTTCTTAAGGACCTTGTCCAATTCTTGCTGAACTAATAAGCCAATCATCTTGACCTTCCATAATTAAAAATTATTTTTTCCCAAGTACTACTCAACATCGAACTTAGGATTAGATGTTATTGATACTCTACTTTTAGATTTAACCTACACCACGAATTTAACGTAGAAAAAAACCACGGCATAGAGCGACATATATTACTATGAAAGCAAAAATTACAAGAGATATAGAGAATATCTGATTCGAACAAGCCTTGAATCTTCCCTTACAAGCCCTTGAAAACACTATGAATGAATTAGAAAGCACATTGATACACCTAATACTGATTACACCCCTATATATAGCCTTATGAAGAATCACAATCAAAATAAAAAATAAATCCCACAGATACGCAACTCTGCGTAACTCTATGAAATCATTCGATGACATCGACGGACTGTTGAAGGCATTGAACTAATGACCAAAATGTTCCAGTGACTACACATGAAAATCCTGAATTTTACTGATGGCATCAAGCAGGCCTTCGATGGCATCAAACATAACACTTAAAGTGTCCAACAACTAATTCGATAAATTTCATATTTTCCTGATGGCATCGAGCTGACTTCAATGACATCGAAAGTCCACTCGATGACATCGAACCTGTCATCAACAGACTTGTTGATTTACAGATTTAACACATCAATCAACACATCGTATGTTAAAAAACTTTCCACTAACATTAGGGGGGATATAGTTTTATAGAAATCTAATTGCTAAATTGTTAGATGAAACATTATCCAAACTTATAGAAATAAATTATTCTAAATTCCATATTCTCTAAGGCTATTAAGTAAGCCAAACTTATTTTGGTTCCTAAGTGAGGAACTCGAGTAAAGAAACTATAATTATTCTTTTATGTAATTTCTAATCCGAATCTATCCAATGAGCAGTTATATATATATAACATAAATCTTGATTGGATGTCCATAAGTTTGAAGTTAGACTTATTTTTTCAGGAATATTTATAAAAACTTTAATTTAAGTATCATTCTTTTTTCTAAAATAATTTCAAAGCATCATTTCCAGTAGTATTTCTTGAAAATTTTGAAGTGTGTGTGCGTGGGTGTGGGGAGGGGGGGGTTCGAAATTCTTATTTTCTGCAAAAGTAAATGGTTGGCCGGTTTTAATTATAAATTTGACGAGTTCTGGCCGAGTATTGGCTTGACTAAAACTAAATGTAGACAAGCTTCTCCTTTCGGATGCTTGATTAATTTAGGTTTGTTTATGATATTTTTTCCATGTTTTGGCAAACATTTATCCATATGACGTTTTAAGTGGCAGTACCACTGAAAGAATTACAATTATACTAGCTTTTATATAAGATACAAATGGCCTTAGACACCATTTGATCCTCATTATTTTTAAAATTAGTAACTTTCATATATTTTCAAACTTCTAAAGTACGGGTCCTTTTTGAACCAGTTTATGATTATACGGGTTCTTCTTCCTCTCCTGCTTCTTGATTTAAATTGGGGTTGGAGAGGGGTAGGGAACCCGTGGATCTGTAATCAAGGATTGTCTGGTTAATATACTCTAATTCTTCAGTGTTAAAAAATCTAGCGTCCATATCTAATATATATTAAATAAAATATATAGAAAAATTATCTTAATTATAGTAAAAATGGTGATAGAGAATGAGAATTAATTATATAATATTATAATTAAAAGATAAATAAATAAAATCAAATAAGAAACTTACCAAACTTTGATACTTCTGGTTATTAGAGAAATTGAGATATTGAGAACTTGAAAACTTGAGATTTTTCGACTTCTGATTTAAAAAGCTTGAGTTCTTCATGAAATTAAGACCCACGGACTTGATCACTTGAGAGCTTGAGCATTTAGAGAACTTGAGAGATTTGAGAGAGAGAGAGAGAGAGAGAGAGAGAGAGAGAGAGAGAGACTTTGATAGCTTTGAAGAAGGGGGTAATCCTCTTTTATAGTTTTTCTAAATGTCAAATGATCATTTTGCCCATAAATTAGTTGTTTTATGATTGTTGGGGAAGGGGAATGGTCAATTAATTTCTTAAAAATAACCATTTGAGGGCCGTGATGTGTCAACTGTTAATCGTGCCAAATGCATCATGTTGTGAGTCGTGCTTGGCAAGCCTAACAGGCTGTGCTGCGAGCCAGGATATTGAAGCCCGACACAGCCTGTTATTTTTCCGTGTTGTGCCATGCCGGGCTTGAAAGTCATGTAGGGCCATGTTGCGAGACAGTTTTACCGTGCTAGGCCATGGGCCGACGGGCTAGATTAACACCCCTATGCTTAATTGGTGACCATCCATCCACCAAGCCCTCCACTACAAATTTTGGACACCCATAAATGAGTCACATGGTAGAAACCTATTAAATAATAATCAATTGCTCTAAAAGCTTCAGCCTTTAGAGGATGGTGTATCAATGTATGTCAAGAGACTTTGACACTCCTCCACACCCATGGATACATGAGAGGATTGGTGAGACTACATGCATATTACCCAGAAAATAGGGCATTAGCGAAAATGGGTTGGAGGATTTAGTTGACAAGCAGTATATGGAGGAATAAAGGGGAGTCGTTACTATACAGGGAACTAGAAAGTTTAAAGCCCCTCCTCTTTGTATACATAAAAAGAATAAAGGTTAGATCAGTAAGCTCAAATGAAGGGTTGAGGACGTGGAGACGGGTGACCATAAACGTTGTTTCCTAGATTGGGCAGGCCCCTTTAAGAAAGCCAACTTCTCTTTTGACGTAGGGGAGGATGTGAGGTTGAGTACCATCTTCCTCAAGGGGATAACTGCTCTGAATCTACGGAACTTCTCTGGATTCCTCACAAAGACTTCTTGAATCCATGAGGAAAGAAAGTAAGAAAATAGAAATAAATTATAATAAATTCGTAAATTGATTGATTAAATAAATAAGTCTACAACCCTTTAAATAGGGATACTAAGACTTGGAATAAGTTTATGAATTAAACTATAACTAAAACTCCCTAAAATTTGCAACTTACTATAAATAGTAAATTTACTATTTATAATAAGTGTCTTATGTGGCTTAACCCCATTATTCTCCTAATTTTTCTAAACACTTTTCAATTTGGACACAACTCCTAAAGCCCAACAGATGAAGAGTTAAAATCAAACTAAAAGTTACTAAAAATAGTAAAGACGGAAATAAAATTGATTTTCGATTGTCGATCTGATGGATTCTCGCAAATTTGGCATGGGTGACCCGGTATATTCGGTTTTGTTGGCTAAAGTAGCTAGTTCTACCCCCAAAATCATAATGGTATGTTGAGTAACTCATTTCGGTTTGCGAGATATGCCTATTTTAAGGTTTTGACGGTCTTGATGACTTCTGCCTCCGATCGGGCCTTCTCTGATCCATCTTGGACATGAAAGTATCAGTGACTCGCTCTACATTAGTCCCCTTCACTTCAAAAGAACTCGTCCTCGAATTCTCGTGCTGCTTCGATTCTTGATACTTGGTCTGGTGCGTCGTAATGATACCTAGATCAAAAGTTATGGTCAATTTACGGCCCACCTTTTGGTCCAACAATGCTAGGAATATATCTATAACATGATCTACATCTTCGCAACTTACTATAAATAATAAATTTACTATTTATGGACGGTCGTGATGTCTACTAGTGCGCAAGGTTTTTGGCCAAAAATAGTAAGTGTCCTATTTAACTTCACCAAGTTGTTCTCCTAATTATTCTAAGCTTTTTTTTTTTTTTTTTTTACATTGGACGCAACTCCTAAAGCCCAACGGATGAAGAGTTATAATCAAACTAAAACTTACTGTTTTTAGTAAAAACGGAATTAAAATAGGGAAACGACTGTCGATCTGATGGTATTTCGCAAATCCAGCTTGTGTAACCCGGCGTACTTGGGTTGGGTGGCTAAAGTAGCTCGTTTTACCCCAAAATCATATATTTTAGGTCCGATAACTCATTTTGGATTATGAGATACGCTTGATTTAAGGTCCGACGATCCACATCATTTTTGTCATCAATCGGGCCTTTTCTGATCCATCTTGTCTATGAAACTGTCCGCAACCCTCTTTACATTAGTTCCCTCCACTTCAAAAGAACTCGTCCTGCTCGGGTTCATGATACTTGGTCAGGTCTGTGACGTTGAAAGTCCGTAAGATTGCCATGTCATTTGGAAGATTAACAACGTAAGCGTTGTCATTGATCTTTCGGATGATTGGTACTGGTCCATTCTTCTTATTCTTCAACTTGTTGTACGTCCCGGTCGAAAATCTTTCTTTGCGCAGATGGACAATAACGTAGTCGTCCACCTCAAACACTTTTTCTCACCGATGCTTGTCCACTCGCTCCTTGTACTTTTCATTCGATGCATGTAGCTAGGTAAGTTTAGGAGTTAAACTATAACTAAAACTCTCTAAAATTTGCAACTTACTATAAATAGTAAATTTACTATTTATAGTAAGTGTCCTATATGGCTTAACCACGTTATTCTCCTAATTTTTCTAAACACTTTTCATGTTGGACACAACTCTTAAAGCCCTACAGATAAAGAGTTAAAATCAAACTAAAACTTACTAAAAATATTAAAAATAGAAATAAACATGGAATTTGACTGTCGATATGATGGAATCTCGCAAATTCGACGTGGGCAACTCGGCAAAGCTGGGTTGGTTGGCTAAAGTAGCTTGTTCTACCTCAAACTCATATATGGTACGTCGAGTAACCAATTCCAGTTTGCGAGATATGTCTGTTCTCAGGTTCTAACGGTCTTGATGACTTTTGCCTCCGATCGGGCCTTCTTTGGTCCATCTTGGACATGAAAGTATCCGTGACCTTCTCTACATCATTGTCACGCCCTAAACTCAGAAATTGGATTCACAGGAATCCAAATCGCCGAATTCGGTGCCGACAGCCTCCGTAGTACCCCATTCTCGGCTCCTAGCATCCATACACCAGATTCCAATCCTAGGATCCTATAAGGAGGATTTTTTTTGTACATTTAACTCGCAATAAGCAAAACCACAAGATTACCCATTTGACAAAGGCAACATCATCATCACATATCCACTAATATAATCATTTGAGTACAATGCTAAAAGGAAAATACATATATCGAAAATCAAGCTCCAGAAGACCGCTGTACGCTCCAAGCTCAACAATGCTGCAACCTAGCATCACATGCACGCATCTATCGTGCATAAGCTTATAGAAAGCTTAGAGGGTGGTGTAAGTATGTGCACAAGGTAAGTGCCAAGTAAGCAATATCAAAGTAATCAGAGTAAGAGGAAATACTAGTAAGCCCATAAATCATACAATATCAGAAATACTGACAATAGCATGAATTATCCGAGTAAACAACATTATTAACAAGGTCATAATCATACGATAACGGAGTAAGCAAAAATACAGACAAGTCCATAAGTCAATCAATATCAGAATACGTATTATAGAACATCTATGCAAATGAGGAGTCATAAAAAGCCAAACATCAGATGCCAAGGATGCGATGCAGTATGCAATTCCTAATGAGTGCACGAATACCGTCAGTCGTATGTAGACCGTATAAACGCATAAACATAGTAACTCGGAATGCCATATGCAGTAGATGTAATGAGCTGTGCGGTGCGAATGGAATGACCATGCTGGAGTGTGAAGTCGGGATGATAGTACGTAATATCGCAGGCTATGGGGTCCATCACAAGGGCCTTCTATCCAAACCAGTCCCATACCTAAATTTGGATAGTCAGACTCAATGTGGTAAACTCCTGATCTCAGGTTAGTCGCACGCTCAACCAAAATCCTAGCCATACGAAGGTACATGTAACAAATAGTTGCGCACCACTAGCCCGAGTGAATAGTGAATGAATGAATGAATGAGTATGCAACTCCTGCTCAATAAGTTCACATACCAGTACGGTTCATCTCTGGGATCATCACCGGGGTCTATTACACTCTACGCCAGCTTGTCGCCCTTATTCGAGCGCACAATTGGGTAAGTGGAAGAGACCTCACTATCTGCTTACTAATATCGGGCTCGGCTCGTCGATAGCGGACCCATTCCTCAAGCTGGTCAAACTTAACCTAGATATTGCCCTCTCACTTAGGCAGGTAAGGTCACACCCCCTCCCAATCAACCACGACACAGTGGGAGACGCGGCCTACTGGTATACGGCCCTCACGTGCTCATATATATCCACTCGGTCTCAACGTTGGGGTATCTCCTGACCACGAAGGTTTAGGAATTTTCACCCAGGGACATCTATGACGCCCGTATGCTAGAACCAAACTTCCGGTGTCTCGTCTGACCATCCACGATATGCCTGTGGAGGCTACGGCCCTGATGTCGCTAGGGCGTACAGTAATCATAATGCAAGATGCGTGAGTCATACAATCCAGTCATGCATCAATCCTGCACATACCGCGCGCTCATGTGAGATAACCTCCGCCTATCAGGGAGTCTCATAACAACATGCTCAATGACATATACAATGATCAACCACATCTCATAACAAACATGCAGATGATGCGTATGGGCATGTATCATGATGCTATGCTGTCACATACTCATAATCGGTATCAACAACTGGCATCGACAATCGACCTCGATAATGTGGACATTTAACCAACATTGCCCCCGAGGAATGACCCTCATAAATCCTAACATATAGTGGACCCATGACCTCACACAAGGGCCAATTATACAACACCATGGGCCTCTCTCAAGAGCCTACTACACATCACGATGGGCCTCTCACATGGGCCTAAATACATCATGCCGGGCCTTACACACGAGCTGAATACACATCGCAATGGGTCTCAAATACGGGCCGTATATACATCACACAGGCCGAATACACACCACAATGGGGCTCAACTACGGGTTGCATATACATCATATAGGTCTTGACAATCGACCTTGAAAATTCGGAAATCGGCCTCTACAAATCGGAATCGGCAATCGGCCACGATCGGTAATCGGTCACGATAATCGGTCAATCGGCCACGACATTCATAATCGGTAATCGGCCTCGATCGATAATCGGTCAATCGACCATAACAATCATAATCGGTAACCGGCCACAATAATCGACCTCGACAATCGGAATCGGCAAATCGGCCACGTCAATCGAAATTGACAATTGGTCAAGATAATCAGACTCGATCGATAATCATAATCGGCAAATCGGTCGCGTCAATCGGAATCGGCAATCGGTCATGATAATCAGCTTCGACAATCAGAATCTGCAAATCGACCACGCCAATCGGGATCGTCGATAATTAGAATCGGCAAATCAGTCATGACGATCAGATCGATCGATAATCAGAATCGTCAAATCGTTCACGGTAATCAGAGTCGGTAATCGGTCACGACAATCGAAATTGGCAATCGACCTCGATATTCGGCCTCGATCGATAATCGGTCAATCGACCATCATAATCGGTAATCGGCCACGATAATCGGCCTCGACAATCGGAATCGGCAAATCGGTCGCGTCAATCGGAATCGGCAATCGGTCATGATAATCGGCTTCGACAATCGGAATCTGCAAATCGGCCACATCAATCGGGATTGATCGATAATCGGAATTGGCAAATCGGTCACGACGTGGTCATTTAACCATCATTGCTCCCAAGGAGTGGTCCATATAAATATCATTACATGCAAGTTACACCGGTCCGCACATTCATCGCATTGGGCCTTACCAAATGTGCCAGAAATACATCACAATGGGTCGCACCACCTGGGCCTTGAATGCGTCACAATGGGCCATTACCCATGGGCCTTAGTACATCACAATATGAACAGATTATAATGGGCCTCTCATGCGGGTCAATATACATCAAATGGGCCACAATATATGGGCCGCATGGACATTACAAAGGGCCTCATCACATAGGCCACAAAGACATCATAATGGGTCTAATTTCCTGGGCCTTAAATACATCATAATGGGCTACGACCTGTGGGCCTCATGTACATCAAGTGGGCTATATCAATGGACTGCACTAATGGACCTCATATACATCAAATGGAACACAATATATGGGCTTCGCCAAATGAATCATGAATACACCACAATGGGCCTCAAATACAAAACAAGTGGGCCGCGCACATGGGCCAAAAATACATCATGATGGGTCCCATGGATAGGCTGCACCAATGGGCCTCAAATGGGCTTGGACTACACCAAAAATCATTTCACTAGTTGTAGGTGTATTACTTCATTCCATGGGGCACATGGCCTACTAACGATGATCAGCACGGTCCAAACGTTACCCAGGTAAATCAGGACCATCCAAACATTATCCATAAAATCAGCACCAACCAAACATTGTCCATGTGAATCAGCACCGTCCAACTATGGTCTAGCACCGTCCGAATAGGTGGACGGTGTAGATTAAACAGATACCTCACGGTGGTGTCCTACCGTCCAAATGATGGACGGCTGGGATGAAACAGATACATCACATGTGGGCTCCACATGCCGGACAACATGTATGTACAACACATGCATCACGGGAGTCCCACCGTCCAGGGGTCTGGACGGTGGATGGGATGGGTGAAACATATACATCAGGTGGGGCCACGTGGTGTGGCCCACCAAATATATATTATATATATAATATACATATACATCAGGTGGGGCCACGTGGTGTGGCCCACCAAATATATATTATATATATAATATACATATACATCAGGTGGGGCCACGTGGTGTGGCCCACCAAATATACTATTATATATATAATATACACATATATACTTATATATTATATTATTTTATTCTAAATTGAAATGGCCCACCATAAGATGGATGGACGGATGAAGCGTTTACATCAAAGTGGGTCCACGACCACGTCCAGGTGGCTGGACGGTTTGGATCATCACGGGCGGACGGCCTTGATGAAGCACACACATCAGTGGTGGGTCTCACCGTCTGGACAGACGGTGTGATTACACAATACATATATATATATTTGGTGGGTCCACACGTGTGGGACCCACCAGCAATGGATGGACGGTATTAGATATAATACATACCTCAGTATCAGCCCCTCTGCTGATGCCAATGCAGCAGATGGGCGGCTTGGGGTAGCTCCTGAATCAGATGGGACCCACCGTCTAACACTTGGACGGTGAGGATACAACATATACATTGAGGTGGTGTCCACGTAGATGGCCCACCAGCTCATGACCGAGCTGAGGTTGTGACTCGCCCTCATCCAGCGAGATGGCCTGGAGGTACAGGAGCACGGCCGCGTCCCTGCTGCTGTTAAGGTGCAGTCCACATAGGTGCTGGATCTGGACCAGCTACACGTGTACGGTGAGGATGTAACTCACATCAAGGTGGGCCATGCGGTCATCAGGTGGGGTCCAAATGGGCAGCAAGGTAGGCCCCCGGATGGACAGTGGCGTGGATAAAATACATAAATCATGACGGTCCACCTTTGTGGACGGTGGATAAAACACTCACATCTAGTGGCCCCACGTCCAGCAGATGATGGACGGTGTGGATCTAATCCATTCGTCAAGGTGGGGTCCATAAATCCCAAAATGGACGGTATGGATATAATACATGCGTCATAGGTGGGCCACTCACATCATCATCATCACCAAGGAAAGTAAAAGAGAGAGAGAGAGCGAGAGATAAGGAGAGAGACGAGATGGAGGGACCCCGCCACTATGGGCCCCTCAAGATTACAACACATACATCAAAATGGGTCCCACATACAAGTGGGCCCTTTAATCATCAATGCCACACAATTCAACACTAGAAAACACCCACAAATAAAGAAGATTCACCCACCTTAGATTTCTCATTCCTTCTTCCGCCAATACATGCTAGAGTTCCAATTGAACAATTTCAACGGTCGGGATCAAACTTGGATGGTGGAGATGAGAGATAGGAAAGTGGGCCACACAAGCTCTCCCATGGAAGCTTGCTTGGACGTGGGATGCTTGCTTGGAGAATGAGAGAAAATGAGAGAGAGAGAGAGAGAGAGAGAGAGAGAGAGAGAGAGAGAGAGATGATGGGAGAGGAGTGATGGGAGAGAGATAGTGAGGTGATGGGAAAGTTGACTTTAGGTAAGGGTGATGTAAGAGGGGGATGGGTGCTTGTACTTGATTTGATGAGATGGAGTACTTGACTTAAGACATGATTGATGGGACATTCTCTTGGGATTGCAAAGCGCGGCGTTTTCCTCGAACTGAACGCGGCCCACATCTCCTGGCTTAGATATCACATCGGCGCGCAAGACGCTGTATCAGAACTGCGGCGATGGCGCGATCGCATTGGTATAAGTCTCAGGTCGAGCCAACTCAGACTGACAGGATTTGTCTCAAGATCGCACGCAGACGCCGGTTACAGATCGTGAGTCGCCGAAATTCGACCAGAATGACCGCGAAAGCCTATGGAACGGTACGGGCTAGGATGCGGGTCTTACAATCATCTTTGAAGAGGCAACAAAAATAAAGGCATATTAACTTTGCTCTAATGTTACGTCAAATAATCAGTTGATGGTAATGTAGAAGCTCGAGCATATAGAAGATGGTTTATTAACTTATATAAAAGGACTTTAACAAAATTAATAGATGACCCCAAACTTCTCAATTCAAGGTGGACCACGTGATGTTGAAATCCTGGTGAATTATTGTCTTTTAACTCAATAAACAATGGTTTATTAACCGTGTGATAGTAACCAATATGTAAAATGAGGGAGTGTTCTTGTAATAATCCAAACTAGTGGGGAATTAACAATTATAGCTTTCTCCGTTTCTCCTCTCTTGCACGGCAAGCAACTGCAAAGTCCGAATACATTTTATGAGAAATACTTTGATACTCTGTGCGATGGATGATACTCAGGAGGTTAGAATTACTCAGATACTGTTGTCGTAGCATAGATCTAATTCAAACTAAGCAGTTCGAATTATGGGTATAATTTTGGATGCATCATTAACCGAATATCACTCTTATCTTTTTCTCGAAATATTAGATTGTTGGACGCTACTTGTTAGACGGTTGGAAATAAAAATATAAAATAGCTTTATTTCATAAAACAGGTGTCCACAAGTCGTGTATTAGGATTTTTAACCCAAACTTCTTGTTATATCGTAACCAGAAAAGAGTAGGTTACAAAATTTTCTGTTTAATTTGGGTTAATATATGCCACGTGTAAATTTTCTAAGGGCCTGTATATAAAGCTTCGTACACAGCCAGAGTATCAAACAAGTGGCCCTTTTTGCTTATTTTTATTTTTTATTTTTTATTTTTTTAAGTAAGAACGCGTGTCGAAAGAAAGATACAAGGAATTAAAAAAGAGGTTTGCTAGATTTACATCGAGACGTATTGCTTAGCTTACGTACAAGCCTTACCCTTTAAGTGTCGTCCCATATTTTATCGATCCAAGCCGTTTACATGATCGGACACAGTTTCAATTAACGATAGGATAAAAAGTAAAATTTTCTAGATTGGACTTTTCTTATCGTTCAGTCATTAGATTGTTTTCCTTTGAATATGGATAAGAAGACTAGTTTTTCAACCTGAATATTTGCTGACCCGTCATCTAGATTGACGCTCATCATATAAATGGTTTGGATCACTGAAAACAAATCAAATCCATAAGCATGTCACACGCGTGCCCATGCCGATGGTCGTACGATGCTGGTGGACCCACTGTGAATGGGAAGCAGATTAAGTGCTGCTTGTGCTGTACATCGATCCGAGCCGAGTTGAGGTGGGCCAAGCTCAGCTCGACTCGTCCATGCTGTACTCGAGGCTGAGCTCGAGCTCGAGCTCGGCCTCAAGCTCAACAATGAAGCTTGGCTTGTTTGCCAAAGCTGTTGAGTTGAGTTTGAGTCGAGCTAGTGATTCAAGTCGAGTCGAGTTTACCTCGAGTCGAGCTCGAGCTTGTTCATATGTTAACTCAGCCCTTGACCTGACCGAAACTCAAACCCGACTCAACCCAACACCCAACCCGACCCAAACCCATCGCCTAACCCGACCCAAACGACCGAACCTCAACCCGACTCAACCCATTGTTGCTGCTGCCCAACCCGACCCAACCCATTGACCATCATCACCCAACACGACCCAATTAATCATATTAAAAAAAAATAAAATCTACAATCATATATTCATTATATTAATATAAATAAATAAAAAAACATTAATCAAAATCACCTACCTTTGTGCTTCGTGGTGGCCGAATGGGTCGTGCGGGCTGCTTGAAGTCGCCGAGTTGGGATTAGGCGTGGCCGCGCGGGTTGGCTCGGAGACATCAGGACTTCAGGAGAATGAGAGAAAGAGAGGGATAGAGAGGGGCAGAGACGGCGATCGGTAGATCACTGGTGCGGCCGTGCTGCAGGCTGCGTGTTGGTGTTGGGTAGGGTAAGGTAAGGGTAAGGAGAAAGAGAGAGAGAGAGAGAGAGAGAGAGAGAGAGAGAGAGAGAGAGAGAGAGAGAGAGAGAGAGAGAGATTGGGTTAGGTAAGGTTTTTTTTTTTTTTTTTTTTAAATACTTTTTTACTTTTAACTTTTTTTTTTTTTATATAAAAAGTTAAATTATATATATATATATATATATATATATATATATATTAATATATTATATTAAAATATATTACTCAAGCTGAGTCGAGCTCGAGTTTGAGCTTTGAGTCGAGTCTAGTCGAGTCGAGTTGAAATACACCATGGTCGAACTTGGCTCAAAATCAACTCGAGCTTTAGAAAAGAAACTTGACTCACCCCAAGTTGGCCTTTCAAGTTGAGTCAATCCAAGTTGACTCGAGAGAGCTTTTCGAGCTAGCTCGACTCATGTACAGCCCTAGGTGTTGCCCCGGCCTTATAAGACAGCGCGGAAGCGGATTGGTTGGTGTACCATACAGCAGTGATCTAGCTTGTAAATTGACGTCAGCAAGTTCTGTGAGTCACATCATGAGATATATGTTATATCCAAACCGTCCATTCATTTTTCCATTTCATTTTAAGGCTTGAGCCAAAAAATAAGACAGATTTAAAGATCCAGTGGACCATACTGGGGGATTGAACTTCTACCATTGAAACTCTTTTGGGGTCACATAAGTTTTGGATCAATATGATATTTGTCTTTCCTCTTCATTCAGGTCTTTGTGACCTTGTAAGCATATTGATGGAAAATAAACGTTTTGGTGAGTCCTACAAATGTTTTAACATGAAAATCATTATCCCCACTGCTATTTGTGATATGGTCTAGTTGAGTATTGGATATGATTCATTTTTTGAATAATGTTCTAAAATAATCTTGAAAAATCAATTAACAATGTGAATATAGTACAGACCTTATTTTGGGGCAAATGTAACATTGATCTCATTTGAACCGTTTGTACAACTCTAAGCTCGAGTAGCATTAGCATTCGTCCTCACACACACATACCCATACCAGCTATATCGTTGGTGTGTGGTACACAAGCTAATCTGCTTCTGGACAGTGCATTCCTTAGTTGGTGTGTGGTACACCAGCCAATCTGCTTCTAGACAGTGCATTCCTTACTCATGGGGGCCCACATTAGGAAGAGAGCCATAAAAAAACTTCATGTTTAGAAGATAAGTACTTTTTTGTTGGGCAAAAAAATGGAGGAAGCAATAATTGTTAATTCCCTTCTAGTTTGGATTATTACAAGAATACCCCCTCTATTTTACATATTGGTTACTGTCACACTATTAATAAATCATTATTTATTAAGATAATAAACAATAGTCCACCGCAAATTCACCCATCGTGTCCACCTCGAATTGAGAGGTTTGGAGTCATCCATTGGTTTTGTTAAAGTCCTTCGATATACATTATACACCATCCTTTGTAGGGTCGAGCTTTTAGAACAATTGATTATATGGCATTATATCAATATACCATTCTCTATAAAATTTGGATCTGCTTCATTTTTTTGAATCATATTTTAAAATGAGCTTTCAAAACTGTTGGATGGTATAGACTAAGGCACATATATCAATAAGAGCCCTACAATTAGGGGTCCTACCCACCTCCGTGGATCCGGGATCTCACCTCATCCGCTCCGGTGGAGATTTGGATCTTAAAAATGAAGCAAATCCACCTCCCCGTTATGAGTGTAGAGACCAGAGATAGATTGCCCATGTGGTGTGGGTGGGTCCGTGAGTGTGAAAGGCACGCAAAGTGGATTTTACACAAGATTCTGGTGAGCCCCAAAATGCCCTTGTGGTATGTATGGCCTTATATACTTCTGTTTGGGCAACAGGATTAGAAGGGATTAGGTGGGATTGGATTCATCTGGTTCCGTGCCAATTCCACTCCATGTTTGGCAAAGCTTGGAATTAGATCGGATGGAATTACATTGGGTCCCGTGCCAATTTCACTGTGTTGTGTAGGTCCCCACCTTGATGTGTGGGCTCCACACCGTCCACCCATTTTTTGAGATTATTTTAGAGCATGGGCCAAAAATCAGGTAATTCTAAAGCTCAAGTGGACCCACTACTGAAAGCAATGGGGATTGAATACTTACCGTTGAAAACTTCCTTGGGGCCACATAAGTTTTGGATCTACCTCATTTTTCGGGCCATACCATGAAATGAGGTTACAAAACAAATGAACGGTTTAGATATAATACATATATGTTATTCTGGTAATTTCAAATGATGGTGGGTATATCCATTCAATGTACCACCGTATTACCAACAAAGCAGAGCATTAATCTAATCCGATGGGATCAGGGGACAATCCCTGCGATGGGTAATAATGATGTTTTTTTTAATACAATCCCACCTAATCCCTTCTAATCCAGTTGCCCAAACAGGCCCAAGGTAAGTGAGGAGTACACACAGGGAATAGGCAAAATCAAAAGTTTACTTCCTCTTTGGAACTAATTGCAGGGGGTAAACTTAGCAATTGTATAGAGAAGAGACGTTAATTCAATCCAATTTAATTGCAATCATTAATTTGTAATGGCCCACCAGACATGCCTCTCACACTACTGATAATCCACTCCGTACATAAGTTTCTCAAGATCATGATAGGACAGAAACTTAAAAATCAGGAAGATCCAAGACTCAGGTGACGTCCACAATTGGAAACTCTGTATGATATTTATGCCTACAATCTATCTGAGTGGTAATAACCATATGAACGGTTTGGATGGTATATGAACATCATGGTCGCCTCTAAGCAGGTTTCAACGGTGGACGTTTCTGTTCTTGCTATTTCATGTTGTATGGCCCAATTGAGTTTTGAATCTGCATTATTTTTGGCCTTCCGGCCAATGTTGATCTTTAGAAACGGATGGACGGAGTAGATTTATTACTGTAATCTCTGTAGGCCCCGCACAGCTTCATGTGGCCGGGGGTACAGGCAAGTCGCGTCCGGACAATGTGGCACACGTCACGGAAAGCTTCCATCTGGCACCATGCTGGCACATGTGTATACTTGTAAACAAGCAAGGCCGTCCGCACGTGTCGGCTTAGCAAACGTTTTTCTAACATTTTTGCCAACATGAAAAGTGCATTGGGATCTACATCGTGGGACCACTGTGATGGACAGCTCAGATCTTATGCATCTAAGCCACGCTGGCACGTGTCGTGGGAAGTAGATGAACTGTGTTATACACGCATGCAGGCTTAGCAAACTGCACAGCATCAATGAAAGAGGAGGGAAACTGCCCGAAGCAAAAGGATCCTCATAAGCATATTCCACGATAGACCATGCCATGCTCATGACCACCTCGTGGAAAACGTTTGGTGGGCCACACCATTTTTTATTTTTATTTTTGATAACCCAGATAATACATACACGTGAAGGAGCTTCATGGGCCCATTGACTACATCCACGCTCATGTCATAACAGCTGGCATCCCTCATGGAGGTTTGTTTAACCCACAGGCAGTGTATAGTTCAGCTCCTATTCAGGCCCCCATATGTACCCACGTGGCATTCGTGTTAGACATCCAAGCCGTCCATTACTTGGTAACGACATTGTAGATTCTTTGGCCTCAAATTCAACGTGGTCCATTGGTCAAGTTGGCCGCTTGGTACAGAACAAAAAGACAGCTTATAGAAACTTGTTTAGCCATTCATCATGTTAGTGCACTTTATCCGAAATTAATCAGCCTGAAATTAGAGCCAGGGAACCTATGAAGTGAGGCCCACCTGAAAGACGGCTGAGATGTTGTAAACATGGACCAGTTGGCACACACGGAGGTATGTGCAGGACCAATGGTACCGAATCCTGTTCTACAGTGGCAACGGTTGCCATTCCAAGAAGATTTCCAATGAGCCGTGACGCTTTGAACGTTGATGGCTACATGATTTACGTCGTTGCAGATTGCAATTGACAATTGACAAGACGGAGGGCAAGACCGTAAATATATCGTACACCAGAGACAAGAGAGAGGGTTAGACGGTAAAAAGTTCTCCCAGTCATGAGGAGCGCCCAGTTCAAAAATCAGCGGTCTGCTCATTGGGCGGTCCTCATGAGGACGGGATGGACGTTGACACAGACCACATGAATATATATATATATATATATATATATATATATATATATATATATATATATATATAATTTTGACCATACTCGCATTGTAGTTTAGGCAAATTGCCTATATCGCTGCAACACTCCATATATTCCTTAACCGCGCTCTGTGGCCCCACCACCACGTGCATGTTTCATCCATTCCATTCATATATTTCTACAGATCATTTTATGGTAGGAGACTAAAAATGAGCATAATCCAATCACGGTGGGCCTTAGGAGGATTTGAACGGTGGATATCCGATAACTATAATTTTCCTGCAGTGTAGTCTACCGGAGAGTTATATCACTCTCGTTTTTCGGTTCAAGCCATAAAATGATATTTTAAACTGGACGAACGGCCTGGATGAAGCACATACATCATGGTGGGGCCCACAAATCACTGATCACCAACACCACGAGCTTCGAAAGGGGCAAATGTCGCATTTATTTACCTTTAAAAGATCATCTTCTTCTTCTTCTTTTGTTTATCTAGCGAAACCAAGATCCAGGGACCAATAGCCAGAGAGCGACGTTATTTCTCCTCTTCGCTTCTCTCGTCTTAAAGCCTCTTCCACTACAAGGTTTGTATTCTATTTTGTTTCAACTGTAGGTAGGCATTTGCCAAGGTAAAGGAAGAACATATTCGAGAAGCTGATGTACTTTGGTGGTCATGTGAAAGGGAGTGTAACGTAGGGCACACCTTAATCAAACCTCCGCCATTGGATGGTTGACAACCACAACATCATGTTTGTGACGGTATTTGGATTGTGGCTGCCACTTGTCACTACCACGGTTGTCATGTTATATGGATCGTGCTCGTCAGGGATATGGCACTGGATACAACTACGACCCAGTGTTCTTCATTACCAAGATCCAACGTGTATGAGAACCACGATCTAGTGTGCTTCATTACCATAAGATTACAACCCAGTGTGCTCCATTAAAATAAGATTACGAAGACTGCGTCGGTTGAATTCGATTTGATAATTAAAGTTATGTACGGTGATGCAACTTGAAAGTGCGAAAGACACAATGTGTCGCGATTTCAGAGGATGAGTTGCAAGTCACCGCACAAGAGGAATGACTGATGTAGTGAATCTAAGATAAATGAAGTGTACGTGCGGTTAGTTTATACAATGCTTGAGAAGACACAAAGAGACATTTCAGCTGAAGTGAAGGTTTTATGTGAGAATATGAAGCCTCCAGAAACTAAAAGATCTGATGGGAGAACCAAAAATGTTTTTATTACATCCCAGCGAGAAGATAGGCCAACACCTAGATGCTGGAGATGCAAACGAATAGGTGACAACCGGCCTCGATGCACTTTCGTCCCTGCTGGCCGAGGAGGAGGCGGAGGCTGATGATGACTTATTGTTTTTATTGCTTGTGATAAGGTAATGTGAACTGTAATATACTTATTGAACTTTGCTGCATGTTAACCACTTTCAAATGTGGATGTTAACCACGATCCATTGTGCGTTTGAACCACGACCCATATAAGAAAATGTAAACTTAACAACGAGTCGTGGTTGTCATGATAAAAGGATTGTGATTGAAATGTTATATGGGTCGTGTTTCTCATTAGGGTTGTGGTTGTCAACGCCGGATCAATAAGGACGACAACCACGATCCATTACAACTGTGACCACGACCTATTTAACATTACAACCACGACCCACATCAACTATGACCAATGATTAATGCATACCACGACCCATATAACACGACAATAACGACCCACATATCATCCAGGGCCCATGTATCATGACAACCACGACCTATACAACCTCACAACCCTGAACCATATACAATAATAGTGGGGACCCATGTATCATGACAAACACGACCCAGTATGGACGATAATCAAGAGCTTTAATGCATATGAACCACGAACCCAAAGATCAGAATAGTGTACATAACATTGGTCGTGGTTTTCGTGATATATGAATTGTGGTTGTCATATTAATCGGTCATGCTTTACTCAGTGTCGTGGTTGTCAACATTGATCCGATACGGATGATAACCATGATCCATTACAAATATGACAACCACGACGCATGTGAATCGTCAACCACGTTCCATGCAACACGATAACCACGACCCGTATAACATGACATACATGATCCATATTTCATGACAATCACGACTTATATATACAACATTACAACCACGATCCATATTCCAGGTTGATGTGAAATGGCCTATTCTGGCTTCCAGGCAAACGAACTCGATATATTGTAAAATGACAACAACAATCCATATAACACGACAACCCCAATCCATAATATATGAAAACCACGATCCATATGACATGACAACAACGATCCGCATAATACGACAACAACGATCCATAAAACATGAAAACCATGACCCATAGAAACCGACACTATGACCCATGTAACTTTGACAACCACGATCCATATATCCAAACAACCACAATCCATTTTACATGAAAACCACTAAAAAAAAAAAAACAGACAAAGTCAACAACGATCCGTTGCTAACGTGAATGATCGTGGTTGTCATCTACGAAGGGTATGACTTTGATAATGTTGTGACAACGAAAGCCCTCACCATATCCAGTTTGAAGTCCAAGTCTCTGGTCCACAACTCTGTATCGTGGTTATCATGTTATATGGGTCGTGGTGTCAATGTTAGATGGGTCGTAGTTGACATGATGATATATATCATGGTTTTCATTGTATATATCACATAGTTGATCACATCGAAATAAATGGTTAGAATGTGTTGAGAACTACGTGGGCCGTACATCCACCTGATAAAACTTACTTTTATGATATGCCTTTATACACGTATATTACATACAACGGTCACTTTAGATGACATTTATATATCACTGTGGACCCCATATATCTTAGTTTGTACTGAATTAATATGTTGCATGTACATACACTAAAGATGGCGTGCTAAAGGTTAGAAGTTCGATTACGATTCCAAACGCAGAACATCAATCGTCGATCATCTGGTTCAAGTTTATGGCCCATCATAAATCGAATCTAATCCGTTGGAATTGTTCATGGATGATGGATTCCTTCAAAAATCTTATGAGTGACACGTATCAAGCCATCAGTGGCCCATACTACGTAAATATGACAAATTATGGGATTTTACGGAATCTATTGGTTGTACTTGAAATGGCCAAGCTATATATCCTGAGGGGGGGGGGGGGGGGGGTGAATAGGACTATGCCAAATTTCAAATAATTACAGCGGAATTTAAATAATAAGATAGCCAAATAAAGTAAATCAATCCACAATGCTTAAATGAATAGCAACTTCAATAAATAAGTATTGAGAGATTGATACAAAAGTTGTTCTAAGGACAACCTTACACCAAAAACCAACGTTTATGGTAGGACAACCTGATTTCTAGAAAGATCTTTATATCAAGAACTTAAACTTTCTAGGAATAATCAAATTGAAACAAAACAGAGCAATAAAATGTAATTGATTGTTCTAGGGACAACCATACACCATAGAAATGGTAGGGCAACCTTACTAGAACAATTTAGAGAATCTAAAAATCAAACAAATAAAGGAATAACTTGAAATAAATTGTAGAAATTTAAATCTAAACTATTACAACATTCCCCACTGAGCTTGAAATTAAAATGATTACAACATTCACATCCGCATACATTCCACAAAGGAATAATCAAAGATAGGAAAATAAAGCATACTTCCACACAACACATGGAGTTATAGTGGTTCGCTTGTGTGTACACCAACTGTTCAACAACAGCCACACAGAATGCTACTCCACTCCTAATATCCTCACACAGGGGATATTAGCTTTACTATCAAGTAGGTTTTCACAGGTTCACCAAAAACCTTTACAATTGTGTCTTTTTCAAAGGGCTTACACAATTCAAAAAACCCTCATTTCTGAGTTTTCTAGCTCTCCTCAGATAACCAACAGCTTTGAGATTTTTCTGGCTTAACCTCAAATAAAACCAAAATAAATGAATTTACAGTAAATGTAAAATACCTGAATTTCTCCTTCGATGTAGCGAAAAAAAAACGATAGAGTTAGAGTAGAGATTTGAATGTTCAAGATCAATGTCCAATACTCACTTTATAATGGTTCTAATTTCTAATAGATTTTAAATTAAAACAAATGGGCTAGCTTGAATTGATTTTGATTCCAGTAAAAGGAAAATAAAACTTCCTCTTTACAGATTAGATTGGAATGCAAGAAACAAAATCAATTAACAAAGCTAAAGAAAGAGAATATTAAATACGCACACTTATCTTACAATGGAGCACAGATTTATCTCTTAGAAGGCCGAATTAAATTAGCTTGAATGGTCTGTTTAATTTTAAGATTCGTGCTCTATTTATAGTGAAAATAAATCACGTCTTCAATTGGTCTTAAGTTGCTACCACTGGTCGAAGATCCAACAGATATTTGAAAATTTAGGTGCGATAAGATAAGACGGTTTCACGACTGGTCGTGGGGCACCTTCGACTGGTCGAAGGTCACACACGACTGGTCGAAGCAAAGTGCAAATCATCGCTGTAGTTTGAGTCGAAGGTCTACGACTGATCGAAGAACCAGTCGACACTGTTCCTACAACTAGTCGAACAGTCCCCAGGACTAGTCGAAGCCTAACAAAAAATATCCGAATTTTACAACAAACTTACGACTCGATCCAGGAAATCCTTAGAATGTCGAAGCAGTGCTAGACTAGTCGACCAAAGTCTAGGACTAGTCTTAGAATAGGCCAGACACACATATATAAAATATATGAATTATGTATCCAAAATGGCTTACTCTAAAGGTCAACCTATGGTTAGTTATACCTCAATAGTGAAGTAAGGACATTGAAACTTAAGGACCTTGAAAGTGGTAAAGCTTGAAGTCTTGATGTAGTTCAAACTTGAAAGCATATTCAGATCTTGAGATTAAACTTGAAAGCTTCTTGAATCTTGAAAGCATCTTGAGATCTTGACTTGAGAGTAGTGCTTGTCCATCAAAGTTGATCTTAAGTAGCGCTTTAATCTTCACATATGCAAGTTTCATAACAGTGTCTTTGGCACCATAAATTTGACAATGAAAGGGCTATAAACAATAACACTTACAGTACTGTTGTGGTCCATTGGATTCAAATATTTTGACCATTCTTTGGGTAATTCTGTTTCTTGATGTTACAGATAAAATGGACGGTGCGGATTAGAGAATATCTGCAGTTCGATGTGACTTACGGAACACCGACCATATCTTGGACGCTTATAGTCGCTTTTATGGATGCTTATGATTCCAATCACAGAACATCAACGGACGTTTTTACGGACACTTACGATTCCAAACGCAGAACATCAATAAACGCTTTTACCGACGCTTACAATTCCAATCGCAGAACATCAACGGACGCTTTTACGAACACTTACGATTCCAAACGCAGAACATCAACGGACACTTTTACGAATGGTTACCATTCCAAATGCAGAACATTAACCACTTGTGCTCATACGGAATGCCGACTATATATTGGAGCTTCTTCTTTAGAACCCCTTCACTTTTTATCCCAACCCTATTTTTTTTACTGGTTTTGAATCTTCTTCACTAGGCTCCTCCATCGCCACTCAATGAGTACATCTACAAGTTCAATGCAGCTCAGTCAATATAAATAGCAAAGTAAGGTAATGGTTGAAAGGGACGGTGTATGGTAGTTATTATGTTATGTGGGTTGTGGCTGTGAACCACGACCCAATGTATATGACTATAATGATATGTATAGCATGACAATCACGAATGTTGTTATGATCGATGTAAGACCCGTATCCTATACCGTACTATTCTGTAGGCTTCCGCGGTTCTCCCGGTCAAATTTCGGCAATCTGTAATCTGTTATCGACGTTTCTGCGCAACCCTGAGTTGCATCCCGTATTCCAGAGTCAACTCAACCTGAGACTTGTACCCTAGCGATCGCGTCGTCGCCGCGGTTCCAATGCCGTGACTCGCGCGCCGAGGCGATACCCAGGCCAGGAGATGTGGGTCAGCGTTCAGTTCGAGGAAAATGCCGCACGTTGCAAAACTCAAGAGAATCTCTACAACATGTCACCTCAATCAATCCATCAATCCCATCAAGGGTCAAGTATATGTCAAGTATACATCACCTCACACCCATCCCCAAGCAACCTTATAAGTTAACAAACCCTTACACAACCCATACCCTTCTTACACAAATATTCTCAAAAGTCAACAAAGTTCTTACACACCCATCCCTCTCTCCCATCCATCACTCCATCCCATCTCCTCTCTCTCTTATTTCTCCCTTCTTTTCTAAGCAACCCAAAACACCAAGGGCCTGTTTGATTTTCTAATTACAGAGGTAATTCAAGGTAAATGAGTAATAATTATTTACCTTCGTGTTTTCGGTTGGATTTCTAAGGTGATTTGACCGCCACCTTTCATTTATAGCACTCCTCACGTCACCCGAGGAGAAAGAAGTTAAATTATGGGGCCCACCTTGATGTTTGTGTATTATCCACACCGTCCATCCCTTTAGCCAACTCATTTTAGGGCATGAGCCAAAAAAAGAGGTAGATCCAAAGATCAAGTGGACCACACTACTGGAAACAATGAGAATTGAAGTCCTACCATTGAAAGCTTCTTGAAGACCCCAGAAGTTTTGGATGAAACTGATATTTTTGTTTCCACTTTATCCATGACTGTGTGACCTTATTAACGGCTTGGATGACAAATAAACATCACTGTGGGCCTTAGGGAGAAAACAACTTTCAACCATTGACGTTTTAATGATCATTATTTCCTAAGGTGTGGTCCACTTGAGCTTTTGATTTTCCTCATTTTTGGGCTCATGCCTTAAACTGTATTTTTTAAAAGGATGGATGGTGTGGATAACTCATATATATCATGGTGGGGCCCACATATTTAAATAAGTAATTAAAATGTTTGTATGGACCGATTTTCGAAACATAATTCCTGGTGACTTTCAAACAGGTGTAGTGAGTAATAATCAGGTAATTCCGTATATTTACTAGGGAAATTAAAAAATCAAACAACCTCCAAAATTTCCAACATCCAAGCTCTTCCAACCTCCATGAGAAGATTTTATGTGTGGCCCACTTCCTAACCCTCTCATCTCCCATCTCAACCCTTCATTCTTCATCATCTTCCGTTGAGATCGAAGCCAAGGAGATCACCTTTCCATCGGACCAAGAAGATCGAATGGTGGGTGCTTCATATACCTAGATTTAATGCTTTAATGATGGGTCAAGTGAGGCCTACCAATTGATGGTATGGATCTCACTTTGGACCTTAGGTGTGGCCGATGGCCCACCTTGATCCTCATGATCATTCCATGATGGGGCTATTTTCCATGGACCCCATCATGATATTTATTTTCCTCATATGAATAGGGTCATCTAGACCTTGCATTTTAGTGGAGAAAGGATCTCCACCGTTGATTTTGATCGGTGGGCCCACATGTAATGGGACCCACTTGATATATGTTGTGATGTATGGAAGGGAGGGCCCATAGTGGCGGGGTCCCTTCATCACTCAGTCTTTCTCTCTCTCTTTCATATTTTTTGGTGTAATGATGTGGCCATGTGGCCCACCCGGATAGACCCCACCTTGATGTGTGTCTTATCTACACCATCCAGCCATTTGGTTGCCCACCTGTAGCACGTCTATAGGTAGGGCCCACCTTATATATGTGTTACCCAAACCGTCCAGCGTCCAGGGACACTGGATGTGGCTAGACAATGAAGCATGAACGGACGGTGAGGGGTACCGTCCAGCAACCAAAAACAGATATCAGCTTGATTCCAAACTTGGGGTGGGCTGCTCATGTAGGCCCCACCTTGATGTATAAATTAAATCCATGCCGTTCATCCAATTTCCCAGATCATTTTAGGCATTGAGCCGAAAAATGAAGCTAATCCGAATCCCAGGTGGGCCATACCACAAATGCTAAGGGACTGGGTTACCACGTTATTTCTTGCTTTTTGCATGGGAGGTTTGGAGTGAGTTTTCACTCATGGGACCCATATTGCTGTATTTCTTAGATTCACACATTATGTCATTTTCTAGCACATTTTAGCCGTGGAGCTCAAAAATCTACTCGATCCAACCATCAGGTGGACCACACCACAACTGATGGCGGTAGTGGGAGCACCCCTCACGTTAACCATGCGAACGTGGGGTGGGGGGCATCCCAACCATGGACCCAACCTTGATGTATTTGTTTAATCCATGCTGTCCACTACCTTCCTCATGTAGTTTTAGGCTATATGTCGAAAAATGAGACAAATCTTCGTTCTTAGTGGGCCGCACCGAGAGAAACAAAGTCCCACTATTGGAACTTTCTAATACCTACTGTTATGTGTATAAGTGGTAGACCTATCCATCATTAGACTCCTTTGGTCCATAGAGAGCTGTTCGATATAATAGACGGAATGGATTATCCACTAGTGGACCCCACATAGTAGAATAAAATAAAAATAAAGGAAGAAAGAGAAGAAGAAGAAAAAAAGTAAGTCTCTGGACGTTATTGTCCATTGACGGTGAGGGTGGAAGCCTTACTGGGCTACCACCACACGTGGATCCCACCATGATGAATTTGTTTAATCCACACAATCCACCATCTTCTCCTTATAATTTTAGGCCATGTGCCAAATTTTGAGGCAAATATGAGTCTTGAGTGGGCCGTACTAAGGGTATCAATGCCCATCTGTTGAAACACTCTAGGGCCCTCTTTGGAGTCCCTTGTCATCCAAACCAGTCCTGGTCAGAGTCTATTTGACCTCATTCGAGGTGGCCAAGACGGTGAACGGATTAGATTATTCACTTAGGGTGTCCCACCATGGACTGTATTGTGAGACCCAAGATGGTGTATGTGTTGTATATTCACGCTGCCCAGCCATTTCCAATTAATGCAGGACCATGGGCCCCATTGAGAGGCAGGCCCAATTCCCAAGTGGACCGTACTATAAATAGTGGTGATTGAGCGTCCACCATGGGCCGACTTGAGAGGCCCACCATAATGTGTTATATACCTGCTGTTCATCCATTCTCAGGGACATGAGCTACCTTATGCAGGCCCACCATGATGTATTTGTTACACACCCAATGCTCACCATATTGGGGGCTGCCTTGTGAGGCCCACCATGATGCATATGTTGTATCCAAATCGTCCAACCATTTTGAAATGTTATTGTACGGCATGGGTAAAATGATGAGTCGGATCTATAGTTTAAGCATACCCCACCATTGAAAATAGTAGGGACAGTGACATTCACCATTGAAATTAAGGGCCATGGTAGTTCCGATCAAGCTTATGTTTTTGGTTTCACTTCATCTACCTCAATGTTAACTTATGAATAGGTCCGATCTCAAAAAAATACTAAGGGTGGGCCCGATTGATATACATGAAGCCTATTTAATTCGACCCATTTGATTCAGCCTGTTGATACGACCCATTATGATGTATTTGGGGCCCATGGGTTGAGGCCCATTGTGATGTATTAGGGCCCATGGAATGACACCCATTGTGATGTATTAGGGCCCGTGGGTTGAGGCCCATTGTGATGTATTCAAAGCCCATGGGTTAAGGCCCATTGTGATGTATTAGGGCCCGTGGGTTGAGGCCCATTGTGATGTATTCAAGGCCCATAGGTTGAGGCCCATTGTGATGTATTAGGGCCCATGGGTTGAGGCCCATTGTGATGTATTCAAGGCCCATGGTTGAGGCCCAGTGTGATGTATGTATGGCCCGTTAAGTTGTGTATGAATTCCTTATATGGGCCACTCCTTGGGAGCAATGTTGGTTAAATGGCCACATTGAGGGGCAATGATGATTAGACATCCTCATTGTGACCTTCCCTTAGGCCTTGTTAAGCCCATTCTCTTAAGTGGGCCACATTCGCCGTAGACGGATGGTTTCGTGCTATCGGATTTGATATAACCTCGGTCAAGGGCCGATCTTTATATTATGGTTTGATCGGCTGTTCATATATGGACCCGCCTTGCTTATAGGCCGATCCTGATTGCCGATTCCGATGATCGAGGCCGATTTTGATTGTCGAGGCCCATTGTGATATATTTCTGGCCCATATGATGAGGACCGACTTGATGTATATTAGTCCCATGAGATGCGACCCCACTTGATGTATATGTGGCCCATGAGTGAGGCCCATCGTGATGTGTATTAAGCTCTTAAGTAAGGCCCATGGTGTTGTATATTTAGCCCTTGTGTGAGGCCATGGGTCCACTGTATGTTAGGCTTTATATGGACCATTCCTTGTGGGCAATGTTGGTTAAATGTCCACATTATCGAGGTTGATTGTCGATGCCGGTTATGGATACCGAGTATGAGTATGTGACAAAATAGTATTATGATACATGCCCATACGCATCATCTGCATGTTTGTTATGAGATGTGGTTGACCATTACATATGTCATTGGGCAGGTTGTTATGAGACTCCCTAATAGGTGGAGGTTATCTCACATGAGCGCACGGTATGTGCAAGATTGATGCATGACTGGATTGTATAACTCATGCATCTTGCATTGTGTGTTGTGATTATTATACGCCCTAGTGATATCAGGGCCGTAGCCTCTACAGGCATATCGTGGATGGTCAGATGGGACACCAGAAATGTTTGGTTCAAGCATCGGGCCACCATAGATGGCCCTGGGTGAAAATCCCTAAACTCTCTTGGTACCAGAGGATGCCCCAACGTCAAAACTGAGTGGATATACATGAGCGCCCGAGTGCCGAATACCAAGATGCCACGTCTCCCACTGTGTCGTGGTCGGTTGGGAGGGGGTGTGACCTTACCCGCCCGAGGGAGTAGATATAGTTAGGCTGAGTTTGACCAGCTCGAGGAATGGGTCCGCTATCGACGAGCCGGGTAGGTATTGGCAGGCTACTGGTTATGCGGATAATAAGGTCTCTTCCACTTACCCTGTTATGTGCTTGATGGAGCGGCAGGTGGTGTTAAGTGTACTAGACCCCGGTGATGATCCCAGAGAGGAACCGTATTGATATGTGGACTTATTGAGCAGGAGTTGTGAACTCATTTATTCATTTATTCACTATCCACTTGGGTTGGTGGTGCGCAACTATTTGTTACGTGTACCTTCGTAATGGCCAGGATTTCAGTTGGGGCGCGCGACTAACTTGAGATCAAGAGTTTACCACATTGAGTCTGACTATCCAAATTTAGGTATGAGACTGGTTTGGATAGAAATCCCTTGTGATGGACCCTATAGCTTACGATACTACGTACTATCATCTCGACTTCACACTCCAGCATGGTTATTCCATTCGCACCGCATATCCCATTACATCCGCAACATATGACATTTTGGGTTACTACGTTTATGCCTTTATACGGCCTAGATACGACTGACAGTATTCATGAACTCATCAGGATTTGCATATTGCACTGCATCATCGGCATCTGATATTTGGCTTGCTGTCTCCGCATTGCATACCTGATCTGCATTGCTTCATCAATTTATGATATTATTTTTATTACATTTCTGCATTGCATAGCTTGGATAAGGCTGATGGTATTTATGGGCCTATCAGTATATTTTTGCATTACTCTAATATCGTATGATTTATGAACTTGCTAGTATTTCTGATATTGTATGATTTATGAGCTTGTCAGTATTTCCGCTTCCTCTGATTTCTCTGATATTGCTTACTTAACACTTACCTCGTGCACACACTTTCACCACCCACTAAGCTTTTTATAAGCTTATGCACGATAGATGCGTGCAGGTGGCGTTAAGTTGTAGCAGCGTTGAGCATGGAGCATGCAGCAATTTTCTGGAGCTTTGATTTTGTCATATATATTTCCCTTTCAACATTGTATTTAAACGTTTATATTAGTGGATATGTGATGATGATGATGTTGCCTTTGTAATTTAGGTAAACTTGGTTATGCTCCTTACGAGATATATGTATGTTGAAAAATCCTCCTTGTAGGATCCTAGGATTGGAATCTGTTGTATGAGTGCTGGAAGCCGAGAATGGGGTACTACGGAGGCTGTCGGCACCAGATTCAGCGATCGGGATTCCTGTGAGTCCGATCTTCGGGTTTAGGGCGTGACAATCGATGTCGATATGCTGAATGGATCGTGGTTGACAGGGTCAGTATATCATGGCCCACCTATTATGTGGGTCGTGGTTGTGAACCACGACTCAATGCAGATGACATCAACGATATGTATCGTGGCCCACCTGTTATGTGGGTGTAGCATGATAGCCACGTTCCTTTAGAAGTCGTGATGAACACGACCCTTCGTGGATTACAACCCCAATCCACTGTGTATTACAATTACGACCCATGTTAGATTTTGCAAGACCATCTTATTATTGATTAACAATCCATGACTATATTGGAATGCAGGTCGAAAGAAGCTAATCATGACCACATGCTTAGATTTTGAAAAGGCACAGGTCTCTCCCAAGTGCTCCATCAGTTTTCTAAAAGTCTTGGTTGGCGATATGGAGAAGAAACCTGATAGAAAGAAACTATTTAGAGACACTTGTTTTGAATTTTTGCTTGATTGGCCAGTGGCCGAGTGGACGGCACAGTCTCAGATCATGCTTTGCCTGATGCAAAGGCATGTTGGTGATCTGAAATTCGATGTTCAGGGCACTAAGATAAAATTTACAAAGCTCGATTTTACGCTAATAATGGGTCTTAAGTTTAGACCACTTAGGATAGATGGTGGCAGTCGTGCCGAGGCCGAAAGAGCAGAGGCAGGAAAATGCATTAGGGAGACCTACTTGAGAGCAGGGGGTGTTAGTAAACAAAAACTGAAAGAAGCCTATTTGTCACTTGCCGATAAAGACGAACATATGGATGTGGTGAAGCTAACTCTATTAATTTCTGTTGAGAGTCTATTAGTTGGATCTCCGCAAAAGAATAACTGTGTTGATATGGTCGATGACTTGAATTATTTTAAAAACTACCCCAGGGGCAGTGTGGGGTATGATTATTTGAAGAAAGGGGTTAAGCTGCGTCTGGCATTATTCGAGGGGAAAGGGCGACCGGCCAGTACTCCAAATCATACAACATATGTGGATGCGCGTTTGCCCTACAAGTACGTTATTCTTGTCCTAATTCATTCTTTGACTTCAAAATTTTTCCTTTTTCCTCCATATGTGTCAACCAATATGTAATGCATGATAATTGATCTTAAACAGATTTGGGCCTATGAACGGTTCCCTCAACTCACTGGTGACCGTAGGTGGGCCGTTAGAAGACTACCTACGAACGGTTCCCTCAACTCACTGCCCGAACGTGTGGGGTGGGCCACGTCCTAGATGGATGGTTGAGATGACATATAAACATCATGGTGTGTCCCACATGGATGGAGTCTACCGGTAGGTGGCTTGGATGTAAATATCATGGTGGGCCACACACCTCATCATCATCATTACCATACAACAAGAGAGAGAGAGAGAGAGAGAGAGAGAGAGAGAGAGAGAGAGAGAAATGAGAGATCGGATGGTGGTGAGGGACCCCGCCACTACGGGTCCTCCATGATCACAATACATACATAAAAATGGGTCCCATCATAAGTGGGCCTTCTAATAGAAAATCAATAGTGGATCACCCACCTATTAGCCTCCTTCTTGGTCTAATGGAACGCCGAACTCCTTAGCTTCAATCTTAATGGAAGATGATGAAAAATGGAGGGTTGAGATGAGAGATGAGAGGGTAGGAAGTGGGCCACACTAAAGCTCCTCTCATGGAGCTCTCTTGCTTGGACGTGGGTTGCTTGGGAGGAAAATGAGAGAGGGATGAGTGAGAGAGGATGGGATGTAAAGAGAGAGAAGGATGGGTGAGTGATGAGGTGTGATGGGTGAGAGATGGGTGATGGATGTGTACTTGACATGTAAGGGTGTGTAAGAGAGAGAGTTGACTTTGGGGGGGGGGGGGTTGTTTGTACTTGACATGATGTGTACTTGATTGAAGTTTACCCAAATCACGAAGGCAACATCATCATCACATATCCACTAATATAAACTTTGAATACAATATTGAAAGAGAATACATATGTCAAGTAAAATCAAAGCTTTAGAAGACAGTTACACGCTTCAAGCTCGACACTGCTGCAACCTAATGTCACCTACACGTATCTATCATGCATAAGCTTATAAAAAGCTTAGAGGGTGGTGTAAGTGTGTGAACAGTATATGCGTGCTTAGAATGTAATATCATAATAAACGGAGATACTAATAAGTCCACAAACCATACAATATCAAAGTAAGTAAAAATACTGACAAGTCCTGTAAAAATATCATCAACCTAATCTAGGACATGCGATGAAAAGACATAACAAGCCAATGTTAGATACTGAGAAAGTAATGTAGGTTAGCTATGCAATGCGGAGACATAATGAGTCAAATATCAGATACTGATGATACAATACCATATGCAATTCTGAAGAGCTACGAATACCATCAGCCTCATCTAAGTCATATGAATGCAAAAACATAGCAACCAAAAATGCCATATGTCAAGGATGTAATGCAATATACAATATGTGGTGCGAATGAAATGACCAAGCTGTAGTGTGAAGTCGGGATGATAGTATGTGGTATCATAGGCTATAGGGCTTATCACAAAGGACTTCTATCCAAACCAGTCTCATACCTAAATTTGGATAGATAGACTCATTGTGGCTCCTGATCTCAGGTTAGTCACACGCCCCAACTGAAATCCTGGCCATTGCGAAAGTACGCATAACAATAGTTGCGCAACACTAGCCCAAGTGGATAGTGAATGAATGAATGGGTATGCAACTCCTGCTCCACAAATCAGGACTGTACATCTCTAGGATCATCACCGGGGTTTAGTACACTTTACATGTAAATCGCCGCCCACTGACGCGCGACCATGCAAGTGGAAGAGACCTCACTATCTACCCGGCACGTCGATAGCGGACCCATTAATGAGCTGGTCAAATTCAGCCTAGCTATGCCCCATACTCTCGGGCGGCTAAGGCCATACCCCCTCCCAATCAACCATGACACAGTGGGAGATGCGGCTTCCTGGTATTCGGCACTTGGGCACTCATATATCCACTCGGTCTCGATGTTAGGGCGTCTCCTGACCTTGGAGGTTTAGGGACTTTCACTCACGGACATCCAAAGTGCCCAAATATTCGAACCAAATATTTTCAGTATCCCATCTGGCCATCTATGATATGCTTGTGGAGGCTGCAACCCTGATGTCGTTAGGGTGCCAAATGATTATGCCATAAAATGCGAGATGCATAAGCCATACATTCAGTCATACATCAAACTTGCGCGTAACGAGCGCTCATGTGGGGTAACTCCACCTATCAGGGAGTCCCATAAACAACCTGCCCATGGCATATGCAATGGTCAACCACATCTCATATCGAACATACAGATGATGCGTATGGGCATGTAACATGATGCTATGAATATCGAACATAATAATGATTGATCTCACATAATCACCTTGGGCCTCTTGCATCATAATGGGCCTCATCTAGTCACAATGGTCTCATACAATCATAATGGGCCTCTCTCATCGCAATGGACCTCATAGATTCACAATAGGCCTCATACCATCACAACACAATGGTCCTCATACATCATAATGGGCCTCATACATACACAATAGGCCTCATGCCATCATAATGGGCCTTACATGGTCACGACGGGCTTCGTACAATCACAATGGGCCCCACATGGTTACAATGGGCCTTAGGTAATCACAATGGGCCTCACATGGTCACATTGGGCCACATCACATGGGCCTCATATACATCAAGTGGGCCGTATCATATGGGCCTCAACAATGGGCCTCGACAATCGGCCTCGGCTTCGACAATTGGAATCGGTAATCGGCCTAACAAAGTGCTTAAGGGAAGGTTACAATGTGGACATTTAACCATCATCGCCTATCAATGTGGACGTTTAACCAATATTGCTTCAAGAAGTGGCCCACATAGAGCCAAACATAAAGTGGGTCCATGGCCCCATGCAGAGGCCTAATATACACCACAATGGGCCTCACTCAAGGGCCACATATACACCACATCGGGCCTCGTCAAAAGGGCCACATATGCATCACATTGGGCATCACCAAATGGGTGAATATACATCATGTTGGGCCTCACACAAGGGCCACAAATACATCACAATGGGCCTTTACCCATGAGCTCCAAATACATCACAATGGGCCTCAACCCATGGGCCCTAATACATCACAATGGGCCTCAACCCATGGGCCCCAAATACATTACATCGGGCCTCATTAAATGGGCACTAAATACATCAAATGGGTCATATCAACGGACCGAATCAAATGGGCCGATTCAAATGGGCCAAATCAAATGGGCTTCAAGTATATTAATCGGGTTCACCCTTATGTATTTTTGAGATCCGACCTATTCATAAGTTAACATAGAGGTAGATGAAGTGAAAACAAATATTAGCTTAATTGGAAACCATTGTGGCCCTTAGAAGTTAAAACGGTGGATAACACTGTTCACTATTTCAATGGTGGGGTCCACTTGAACTTTGGATCTAACTCACTCATTTTCCTCTGCTATAAAATGATCTCACAAGTGGTTGGACAATATGGATACAGCATGTGCATCATGGTGGGCCCCACCGTCCAAACAGTGAACGTTGTAGCTAAAATACATACATCAATATGGGGCCTGCGGGCTTGCTGCCATCAAAAGGAGCAGCTACATAGTTGCTATATGTGCAGCTTGCTACACTAGAAAGGCAAAGGTGGGTCCCACGTAGGACCCACCATCATGTATATATTATACATAATATATAAAATATAATATAATATAATTATATATATCATCGTCTAGGCCTGGATGGCCTAGACAATGCATACATCAGGTGCAACTCCCGCACTAGGGGTGGGTCCCACCATCCTTGGATGGTGGACACGACACATGCATCATGGCGTGGCCCATCTAATGGATGGACAACGTGGATGGGTCTCATGGACCCTGATGACGTAGTGGGGCAGTTAAGCTACTGCTACACGTTACAGCTTAAGGGAATGGTAGAGGTGAGTCCCACGTGCAGGCCGCCCTCCCCATAAGCATATTATATTAATATATTAAAAAAATAATATTTTATCTTTTTCTTTCTCTTGCTGGCTAGTACACCCACTGTCTGCTCACACTTCACCGTTAGCCACCCCCACTGTCAGTTAACACCTCACTGTTAGCCATACCCTGCGCCCGCTGGGCGGATGGTGTGGATATGCACCTCATCAAGGTGGGACCCACATGGCCCACCTGTTTTGGATCGGTCTAATATTTGTGTTTTCTCATCATCCAGGCCCGCTAGATGGCCTGGATAAAATAGATGGATGACGTCGATAAAATACATAAATCATAGTGGGCCACGCCAATTAGGTGGGATGGACGGGGTGGATTAGGATAAATACATCAAGGAGGGCCTCACCCACACGTGTGGGGTGGGCCACGTCCTAGATGGACGGTTGGGATGACATAGAAACATCATGGTGTGTCCCACATGGATGGGGTCCACCGGTAGGTGGCTTGGATGTAAATATCATGGTGAGCCACACACCTCATCATCATCATTATCATACAATAAAAAACTATAGAGAGAGAAAGAGAAAAAAGAGAGATCGTATGGTGGTGGAGGGATCCTGCCACTATGAGCCCTCCATGATCACAATACATACATAAAAATGGGTTCCATCATAAGTGGGCCTTCTAATCGAAAATCAACGGTGGATCACCCACCTATTGGCCTCCTTGGTCTGATGGAACGCTGAACTCCTTGGCTTCAATCTTAATGGAAGATGATGAAAAATAGAGGGTTGAGATGGGAGATGAGAGGGTAGAAAGTGGGCCACACTAAAGCTCTTCTCATGGAGCTCTCTTGCTTGGACGTGGGTTGCTTGGAAGGAAAATGAGAGAGGGATGAGAGAGAGAGGATGTGATGTAAAGAGAGAGAGGGATGGGTGAGTGATGGGGTGTGATGCTTGAGAGATGGGTGATGGATGTGTACTTGACATGTAAGGGTGTGTAAGAGAGAGAGTTGACTTTGGAGGGTTGTTTGTACTTGATTGATGGGATTGATGTGATGTTCTCTTGGGTTTGCAAATGCGAAGCGTTTTCCTCGAACTGAACGTGGGCCCACATCTCCTTGCCCGGGTATCGCCTTGGCATGCGAGATGCGACATCGGAACCACGGTGGCGGCGCGGTCGCTAAGGTACAAGTTTTGAGTCAAGTCGACTCTGATATACGGGATACGACTCAGGATCACGCACAAACACAAATAAAAGATTGCGGGTTGCCAAAATTCGATCGGGAGGACCGCGGAAGCTTACGGAACAATACAGTATTGAATACGGGTCTTACAGGCAGGCAGTCCACTTACTCAAATAGTTTTCAAAGCATGATCACAACAATAGTAATACATATCATATGGTAGATGGTTTTAAGCATAAAACAGTTTAATAATACATTGTGTTGAGCCGTGTTGAGCCAATTGGATAAATGTATAAACCCTTAATCAATTATTCAATCCAATTCACATGAATGCAGCATAATAAACATTATAGAAGGGTTCTAATACATGTTTGTTGATTTTAGTTTTTGAAGCCCACTATGGAGTGCACAGGTCGATCTATGCCACGTAATGGTTGCCCCACATGACGATATACGCAAGGCTATGACTGCCCTATAATTTGGACACACCAATCGACAAATATGATTAAGAGATCACTTCGACGATTGTCGATCATCGACCAGGGTCGCAATTATATGGATATTTGTAGAATGGTAATTAAGGTTAGTGCCCATAATTTGATTACAAACTAACGGTCCAAATGCCTCAATATTGGATAAGTTCGGTTGAGAGCAATCAACTTACCTTTTTGGTAATTTTTAGGAAACTCACATCTCATATGCTCACTTGTGGGTCTAAGTTAAATGATTCAGCATGCGGTCTCAACTGTATGTTTCGCGTAGGACGTTGAGCCTGTAAGATGAATGTCTTTCATAGCTTCGAGTTCAGTAGTCCACTAATGAGTGGTTTAGAGCTTGTTTGGTTAATCCGGTAATTTATATGATGATTCAAATAGCGGGATTTCTTATGCATGATGGGTTAGGCCTAGATTAGCTAGGTTCATCATTTGGCCTTTACGCGATTAACATAAATAGTGATTCGGCCATAATTACCCTAAATCATTGATTCTTAAGCTGATAGAGTGACTAAATCAATTTGATTTATGTACACAAAATAATTAAGATCTGATCCCCATTTATCTTGGTTTTATGTAGGTCATTAGGTTACGGTTATCTTAATTAATTGACGGTGGATCGTCTAGATCTGGACTTTAAATGATCAGATCACAAGGTTAAACCCAAGATTTAAGTGATCAACCATAGTCTATAGCTTCTTAAGGGCAATTAATTGGGCTTATGAGTTAGGATTGAGTATGGTAAATTTTATGGGGTGTTACACGGGTCGACACCATCACATTACTTAAAATATTTTCGAACCTTTTCCACTCCAACACTTAGACGAGGAGGTTAATGTCTCTGTTGACGTCAAAATCTGGTCCGCTCTCCTCCTGATCTCGTCCGCTCAGTGCAATCAGCAAGCCCTAATCCTGCGCACCAACAGTGAACAAAGGAGACCCTGGCTAGGCCAGGGGACCCTCCGATGCCTAAGTCAGGACACAGGAATCTGGGTCTAATTAAAGAGTTGAGAGGAGAGTATTCAATTTTGTGTACCTATAGACATGGGGTGATAGGCTATTTATATCCAACGGCTGAATGGTCCGGGTCTGACAATCTCGGCATGATCGGGGGGATTCCCGGATCGTGGAGATATGACACGCGATCTGTAGGTCGTGCGGCGTGCCAAGCGCGTAATATACATAACTGGACGAAGTTTTCGGCCACGTAAAGCTATGGCAGTTTCCTCATTTAGTGCGTGAAGCCCTAATGTCTACTTGGCCCGGCTCAACCAAAAACATTTACGTAATTATCCTTGGTTCACATTTTATTGGACTCGGACGATGCATAGGTCCGAACCGGTATCTCGGAAGTGACCCCGAGGCGAAGGCTTTGCTATAGATGGAATCGGGTTTTGTGTCTGATCGGATAGAAGATTCTACCCCGACTTATAGTCCCGAGGTGAAGGGCTTTTGAATGTTACGCCTCTATGGAACGCTCAAGTCGGATCAGACTAATGAGGCCTCGGATGTTGAGAATGCTAGTCGGTTCAGTTTGGCACTCCGTGCTCGGATCTTGAGCGAGCTCGGATCTTCCCATAACAGAAGCCCCCTATTCTTTGAGTTTATTTGTGAGCTCAGAGAGTAATCATGCCAGAAGTTTCCCGCCCATACCGCAGTAATAATATCTTCAAAATCGAAGCATCACATCTTGGGATTTCGTGCACGCAGACTATCCTCGAGCGGACGCGTGGCGACGGTTACGATCTTGGATAACTGTTCTCCTATGAGAGGCTGCCACTTAAGCTCGAGGAGAGGTGTATAAGACGTCTTCCCTTGCTCGGGTATCGCTTCAGCCACCGCATGTGCAACAAACGAGGCAGAAGGCGTTGCGCCCGACAGAGTTCGGGCCAATGGAGCCCCGCCACGTACATTCTTGAATCGGCTCGCATCAGCTCGACTGCAGACATTAATGTTTACCAATTAATGCTAAGATTCTCTGGAGCTTATATAAACCCCACCTGAAGACTATCACTCATTTTTGCCTCCTGTGCTAAACTTGCTACCGGAGAGGGCAATTTCCAGCGAAGGCGATTCCGGCTGATCTTCACTTCCTGGTGGGAGCAATTTCCGGCAAATTCTCAGTGAGTTCCGCCTTCAACATTCTTCCTTCTCTTTGAAAGATGTCCTCTGACCTGAAGATGGTCTGTGATCTCAACGGAAACTCTGAGTCAGAGAGTTCCCACAGCAGGAGGGGGGCCTCCGAAGGTTCACTCGATGTTGTCCCCCCGTATCCTCCTCCCCAAAGACGAAAGGAGGTAGGGGCTTAGACCCACCGAGCCCGTAAGAAGAGGGCTGTACGACCCCCTAGGGCCGCGGTTGCCGTGACCAGAGAGATGCACCAAGTGGTCGGGCCTCTGAGGTAGTGCCAGGGGGCTCTGTGATAACAGAGTCCCAAATAGAGTGGATCCGTTCAGAGTTTGAAATTCCTGACTCCGTCCGGAGCACGGCCTCGGAACCCACTGATGCTGCTGGTGCCCCTGCAGACGGGGAGATCGCCATCTTCCTATGCGCCCTGTAATGTGGGCTCCGCCTCCCCATGCACGCCTTCATCCATGCTTTAACTACTTATCTGGGGCTGACGCCTGGACAGTTCGCCCCTAACGCCTGGAGGGTGTTAATTTCTACCTTTATTATCTGGCGCCAAGTCAGGAACCCAAAACTGACCCCCGCGGAGTTGATGAGTTTGTACCAGGCTAAGCATGACAGTAATGAGCCATGATACTATTTTGCGACCAGAGGTAGTAAGGGGTCAGGGCTGGTCTTGGATCTTTCGACTTCAAATAAAGACTGGAAGAACAAGTGGTTCTGGGCCGCGGGTGACTGGGAGGCACCGGCTGAGGAGACGAGGGCTCTGACATATCGGGTCCCCACCAAATTCACAACTCCAGGTCGGATTATGCATCCTTTACCTTATTACATAGCCTTCTTACTCCGGTGTGGACTTACGACTTTCCTTTCTTTTTCTGTAGTCTTTGCGAGGAGTTTGCCTTTCCTCTCCTCGGATTAAAAGAATCAGATAGCCAAAGCCAGGGCTAGGTCGAGGGAACTTCGTTCTTGGTCAGGTTTGATTACGGCCTCCAATCTTCACTGGTTCGGTCTCTTCAAGTCACAACCCCTTCCTACATCTTTCACTAAGTTGCGGTTTATTCATCTCTTGATGGATCTGATGTCGCTTGTCCAGTTGCTGATTTATTACTTTTTATCCAGGCATGGCCGAGGCGTCTGGTTCTTGGAAGAGAAAGGCAGCGGCACCCTCAGCGGGGGACATGTTGAGGACCGATCCGAAGGTGAAGATCACTCAGAAGAAGTTGGTCGTGCATGCCAAGGGGGCGCGTCTGGATCTGCCCCGACCATAGCTGCTTGGGATATAGCACCGTCTCCGTCCGTTGTGCCTTGCTCGTCGCTGGTCGCGTTGTCGGCCCGCCTCCGTGGCTTGCGATCCGACCCAGGCAAATTACGTTCCGATCTCAACAACCGGGGCAGCTGCTCCTGCTTCAATGACCAGGGTAGCCGTTCTTGTTTCAATGACTGGGGCAGCTGCTCTTGCTCCAACGACTGGGGCAGCTGTTCTTGCTTTAACGACTGGGGCAGCTGCTCTTGCCACTCCCACTATCGCTTCGATGGAGGTTCAATCCGCCATTCCACTAGTAGCTATCCCATCATCGTCCGAGCGTGAAGAAGCCGTTCGGATGGCTGATGCCAAGATTGATCCTCCTGTTGAAGAGACGAAAGCTGAACGCAATGTAGAGGATGAGAACCGCCTTCTGCTGACAGTCGGGTCGGAGCCGAAGAGGCAGCGGGCTCTACTCAAGTAGGGACGAGCGGAGGAAGGTTCGAGCCGGGCTACCACTTATCCTGTTTGGTGCCCTGGGCAGCTAAACACCCCCCAGAGGAGATCATTGCCCAAACTCTTGGGAAGTCGGATACTTCCTTTCTAAATGACCTACCTCCGTGTTCTACATGGTAACTTTCTCCACTTTTTCTATTAACTCACAACTTTTTGCTTCCGAGTGCTTAATAGTTTTATTCTTGTTCAGTTTGTCGTGAAGCTACTTTCAGTTCGCGAGAATATATGGGAGCTTCAAGGGAGAGATGCCGAAGTAGAAAACCTTCGGGCTGAGCAGGTGCCATGCGGGAGGAGATTACTTCTCTCCGAGTTGAGCAGGATAAGTAGCGGTAACAGCTCAGAGACGGAAGGAGCAAGGAGCTACACTTGCAGGGACTGGTGGATCGGCTTGAAGCAGAGGGGGCCCGACTTCAAGGGGTAGTGAAGGACCTTGAGGCCACGGGTGATGCGGCAAAGACTGAACTAACCGGTGCCAGGGCCCTTGCTGATTCCCTTGCCGAGGAAAATACCCGACTGGGTGAATCCCTGGAGCGGGCTAAGGTTGAGGGCGTCGAAGAGAAGAGCCGTGCTATTGCTCAGGCAGTGGAAGCTCAGCGGGCTGAAGATGAGGCTTCCTTGGGTGCTGCAATATCTGCGGCGGTGGAAGCGTATAAAACCTTGAAGGAGAGGGACGCTGAAGCCGCTAAGTTCTACGACCACGGTTACTACAAGTATCTCGCTGCGATCTAAAATTTGTACCCTGATCTTGATCTCGACTCTCTGCTCCTCGAGGACATCGGGGAAGAAGCCCCCGAATCAGCCCACCCGGAACAAGCCCCCAGCTACCAAGTACCCCCAACTTCATGAAGGATCCTCCTCCTTTTTTTTTTGGTAGACTATGGTCAGTCTGTAACCATTTTGTTAACTCTGGATTCTATTAACCGACCCTCTGGGATAACATTTTAATGCTGGTTGAGACCATATTTTATTCGTAATCGATCTTCAATCTAGTTGTTGGTTTTAGCTAAATTGCTTAGATAGCCAAGTCGATTTTCTGTGTCTGAGTGGGGGAGCAATCTTTGCTGTTGACCTGGCTTCCTTGTCGGAGGGCCAACATCATCCTTTTCCCCTTCGATCTGATGACCATTGAGGGGTCGGGTCACTGCTTGACTTTTTCCCCTGCTGAGGGAACGCCTTCGTAGGAATTGGCCCGACTCCATAATATCGACTCGGGCTTTTCTCCTGCTAAGGGGAGACGTCTTTGTAGAAATTGGTTCGACTCCACTGCTGGGAAGTCGGATCGCCTCTTGGTTTTTCTCTCCGGTTAAGGGGAGATGCCTTTGTAGTAATTGATCCGACTCCACTGTTGGGGAGTCGGATCGCCTCTTGGCTTTTCTCCTCGGTTAAGGGGAGATGCCTTTGTAGTAATTGGTCCGACTCCACTGCTGGGGAGTCGGATCGCCTCTTGGATTTTCTCCCCGGTTAAGGGGAGATGCCTTTGTAGTAATTGGTCCGACTTCACTGCTGGGGAGTCGGATCGCCTCTTGGCTTTTCTCCCCGGTTAAGGGGAGATGCCTTTGTAGTAATTGGTCCGACTCCACTGCTGGGGAGTTGGATTGCCTCTTGGCTTTTCTCCCCCGTTAAGGGGAGATGCCTTTGTAGTAATTGGTCCGACTCCACTGCTGGGGAGTCGGATCGCCTCTTGGCTTTTCTCCCCAGTTAAGGGGAGATGCCTTTGTAGTAATTGGTCCGTTTATGTAAAAGTGGAGAATTTTATTGAGAACCTTAAAGGCTAGTCGGTTGAAGGCATACATTTATTCATAGCTCTAAAGGCTTGCAGCTCAGAGGTCTCTTCATTAGGGATAATACACCTTTAAGTGTTCGGCGTTCCACGGGTGGGGGAGTTGACGACCTTCGAGATCTTCTAGATGATAAGACCTTGATTTCATTGAGCGGACCACCCGATAAGGTCCTTCCCAGTTAGGTCTGAACGGTCCAACTCCTGGCTCGGCGGTGTTCTGAAAGACCCGACGAAGAACTAGGTCGCCTGGCCTAAACTGTCTGGTCTTAACTTTGGAATTGTAGAATCGAGCCACCTGTTGGTGTTGAGCGGCGGCTCGAAGTTTGGATACATCTTTGACTTCTTCAAGCAGGTCCAGGTTGGCCGCGATCTGCTCAGCCTTTTGATTCTTTTTGAAATTTCGGACCCGAGCCGTAGGAAGTCCGATCTCCACTAGCACCATTGCTTCTGAGCCGTAGGAGAGTGAGAAAGGGGTTTCCCCTGTCGAGGATTGGGCAGTAGTCCTATAAGCCCAAAGGACGAACCGAAGCTGCTCGGCCCAGTTGCCATTTGCCTTTTCCAGTTTCGTTTTGAGATGATGTTTGATGACTTTGTTGACTGCTCCACTTGCCCATTTGACTGTGGGTGTCGAGGCGACGAATACGCATTAATGATGCTGAGCTTTCGACACATGCTTCGAAACTTGTCATTATCGAACTGTCGTCCATTATCGGATACAATTGTTGGCGGGATCCCGAATCGGTAAATGATATTTTTCCACACGAAGTTGATCACCTTCTACTCGGTGATCTTCGCCACAGGTTCAGCCTCGGCCCACTTGGTAAAATAGTCGATAACAATAATAACGAACTTGACTTACCCCTTTCCTATGGGTAAGGGACCGATGATGTCGATCCCCCATTGGGTGAATGGCCATGGTCCGCTCCTGGGAGTCATCTCTTCTGCTGGTTGCCTCGACACGGCTGCGTAGCGTTGACACTTGTCGAACTTTTGAACATAATCCTTCGAGTCTTGTTTGAGGGTAGGCCAAAAATACCCTTGACGGAGTATCTTTAGGGCCAAGGCTCGGCTTCCAGAATGGTTTCCACAGATCCCCTCGTGAACTTCTCGGATCACATAATCGGCTTCGTCTAATCGGAGACATCTAAGATATGGCTGAGAATGCCTCTTCTTATATAAAACTCCGTCTAGTATGACATATCGGGCTGCCCGGACCCTTAATCTCCTCGCCTCCAGCTTATCCGAGGGCACTTCACCGGATGAAAGGTAATTGAAAATTGGGTCCATCCAGCTCGAAATGGCGTTCACAGCATTGACCTTCTCCGACTGGCCGATGCTCGGATATTCGATGAATTCGACGGGGACGAACCGCGGGACTTTTCCTTCAGAGGTTGAGGCGAGTCTTGCAAGGGCGTCGGCCCATGAGTTTTCTGCTCTAGGAATTTGCTGGATCGTGCAACTCCGAAATTTCTCAACCAATTTCCTTGCTTCGTCGAGGTAGGCGATCATTCTAGTTTCTTTGGCCTCCTACTCCGGGGAGATGTGGTTCACCACCTGTTGTGAATCGCTTCGGACTTGAAGGGTTTGAACTCCCAGACTTGCTGCTAACCTCAGCCCGGCTAACAATGCCTCATATTCCGATTCATTGTTTGACGCTTTGAACCCGAACCTGATTGCATATTGGATTGTCGTGGAATCGGGCGCAACTAGGACGATTTCGGCTCCCGCTCCCTTGACGTTGGATGACCCATCGATGTAGAAAACCCATCCTGGATCCGTCTCGGCCTCTCGATTGTTCAGAGGGACGGGCGGAGTCATTTCGACCTCCGTGCTCAACTCCTCCGCGCTTGGGGTCGTAAACTCAGCGATAAAGTCAGCCACGACCTGACCCTTAATTGCCGTCCTTGGACGGAATTGAATGTCGAACTCTCCGAGCTCAATTGCCCACTTGGTCATCCTACCTGACACCTCGGCCTTTGGAGAACTTGTCTCAGGGGAGAGTCGGTTACTACAATGATACCATCGGATTTTTCTCAACAACGAGAGTCTCGTGTTTGTCCACTTAAAAAAATAAAAATTAAAAATTAAAAAAAAACATCTTTAGGATCTCAAACAGCCCTCTAGAAAATGATTCCTTAAATTCTCTATAGCCTTACAAAGTGCAAGGTACCTACCTATTTGGATTCAATGAAACAATGGGAAAGGCAAGAGGGTTTCTCGAGAAACCCTCTCTCCATTGTCTATAAACACCGAAAACAGAGGGAAATCTAACTTCCTACTCAGTTCAATTTTCCTAAAAATCAGCCTTTTATTTCTCACTCACCCCTTCGGAAAGTGGGTTTACTTTCTCACCTTTTCTCCTTGCGAAAATTCTGTTAGACGCAGACTGCTAAACTAACTTGCTATTGTCCGGGCTTTGTGTGCACCACCATGATTTATGTATTTTATCCACACCATTCATTCATTTTTTTCAGACCATTTTAAGACATGAGCCAAAAAAAAAAAGGCTAATCCAAATCTCAGGAGGAACCCATCACAGGAAAACAATGGCGATTGAACATAAACCATTAAAAACTTCCTAGGGCCCACTATAATGTTTACTTGCCATCCAAGCTATTAATAAAGTCACACAAATCTGAATGAAGGGAAAACATGGATATCAGCTTGGTTCAAAACTTTTGTGGCTCCCAAGAAGTTTTTAATGGTGAGCATTCCATCACCAATCTTTCTTGTGGTATGGTCCATCTGAGAGTTGGATATGCATCATTTTTGAGCTCATGCCATAAAATGATCTGTAAAAATGGATGGATGGCGTGGATAAAACACATACACCGTGGTGGGCCTCACACAGCACTGATTAGTAGAGACGCGGCTACAAGCAACGTCAATGGGCATTTTGGCATCCAACCTTGTAATTGAAAAAGGGTTTGATACTCTGACAACATATATAGATGATACACATGCATTTAGAATTTACATGCAAGAAATATAGTAATTTAAAATAAATTGTACAAATTATTGATTTTAGTTTAGATATATCATGAACCTAGTTTCATGACCATCTTCCTAATGGATTGGTGGAAATCTATCCGATGGTTAAAAACGAAAAATATTCAACGATCCTATTTCAACAGATGAGTGTCCATGAATCAATGGTTAAGATTATTCAACCAATCTAACTTTCACCAAGTGACTTGGAGACAACGACTTCCACTGTCTAATCGACTTAATTTAAGTTAATGAATTCAACACACAATTTCTAAGTTCCTTTGTATCAAGCCCGCGAGAGTATGAAATAACTCATGTTTGAAGTCATCATCCCAATTTTTTAAAAAATAGGGGTATGATAACTTTCTTTAACTTAGTTTCAAATGGGGCCACCATATTCTCTTTGTCAAATCCACTCCGTCCATCGGGATTGTCCTGCAATGTTAGGCACTGGGACAAAAAATAACCCGATCCACAATTTAGGTGGGCCACACCACAAGAAACTATAGGGGCAAGATGAACATGATCAGTTTATGTCTAGTACGTTCCATCTAAACTGTTCATCAGATACCCTTCGCCCCTCCAATAAATATTTCCATATTACAAAGGAAATATTAATTGTTAATTCCATACATCCTACTGCTGGATACATAGACACCACATGGTACCAAAATAATTTCTCAAGAGAATTTTATTTTGCCAAATATATGATTTGGAAACAAACCTCGATTTTCTTAAGAAAATGTTGGTGATAAACAAACATGATAAACACTGTTTCCTTTCCCACATTTTCTTGAAAACAAGGTTTCTTTGGAAATACAATTTCTTTTCTCACGCTTGTCACAAATCCAAACGGGCCCTTAGTTCATTGTGGATTACTCTTTCTTAAATTAAGAGATTGCTGAATATAGGTTTTGTTTCTTTTATAAGAGGACATTTTCTCTTTCTATGCAAGAAGTAAGGGAAATTTCCCAACGTAACAGTGGTGCGTCAAGGTGCCCCCTGTATGGATGGTCCCAAATATGGAACCGTTCAATTCATTCAAAGAAGCAGCTGTCTGCATGTGAAGAGGGTCTTCAGCTTCCTCTAAACAAATCTTCTTCTTTTTCCCTCACATGTGGCTGCATCGTGGGTAGCCATCCCACATTGCCTCAGAATGGAAGGGTCTCAGCTGTCAGCAACTTGGCCTGAATCACCAATGAAACGTCTGTTTTGGTTCGGCTGGGACGATACAGACCAAGTCATCTTATACAGACGCAGCGAGTGGATAAATGACATTAGATTTGTGATGCCCATCATATTTATGTTAAACTCACTCCATCAACGTGACCCTACATTGGCCCAGTCCATATCTATGGTGGGCCACAAAACAAGAAACAATGTGGAAGGAGGCTAACCATAGAAAAAAAGAAGAAGAAAGAAACATGTTGTGTATGGAGCCTACTGTGGTGTGTTATGATATCCAACTCTTTCAAAATATGTTCCTAGCCAAGATGAAGGGATATCCCAACACAGGTGAGCCACACCACTTGTCTTTGGAGGTTTGGGCATGTTGTCACAATGTTTCTTATGACGCGGCTTATGTGAGTTTTGGGTCAGCCTGATTTTTGGGGCGTTCCATTTAATGGTTGGTTGCACTGGAAGCACAGCTTGGATGTTTAGATGGACTGGACTCCATTATAATACATGATTCCTTTGTTTGTTTTGAAGGAAGTTAGTAATTCGATATTCTGCAATACTAGAATGCTTGCATGTCACATATGCAATTTTATTTCAATGTCATTATAGATACAGCCAATACATATATGTTTAGGTACAGCAATACAGAAATAATCACATATGGACTGAAATGTTTTCATGGAAGGACTAATAAGGACAGCCTCATCTTTTGAGTAATCATTAAAGTGAATTTTGAGAAGAGACTATTAGACTTCTAGACTTGAATATAAGTGCTGAAAAGACATTCTTAAACAGAAAACTTATAAGACAGGTAAGAAAAACATTGCTACTACAAGTGAAAACCAAACTTGGATTTTTATTTTTTCATTAAAACCAGGAAGTTCTAAAGTCGACCAGTATAAAATCCAGCAACCAAACACGCCCCTAGAGACACCAGCTTATGTAAGTATTAAGAGGAATTAGAGTGCCCTCACACAGCAGAACATGTATGGGTCCATCTATTTGTCGACTTGAATAACTACTTTTCCAAGGTTGGAACTGGTGAACAACGATTTGAAGCTCTCCAAAAAGCTGTCCATGCCATTGTATATCTGGTTCTTGCATCTCAACTTCCCTTGCTTTATGTATTCTTCCATCTCCGTAGTAAAATCTCCCTATCGATGATTATAAGAGGTCATCATAAACCCCTCCATTCTCACCTCTTTGCCTACCATATTTAGTAAATTTCGAACACCTTCCCGATCACTCCACACCTTGTATGATCAAAATAATAGTGCAATGGAATTTGTCAATCTGTCATGCTTTCATGCATACAATACATGCCAATCCAGGCCATCCAAAAAATAGGGTGCATTGTGGACGGAGTGTAGCCTAAAATGGTTGGTTAAAAATACTGTTCCTACAGGATGTTAGGCAACGCTCTGTCCACACTCCAGATTGACATAAATGTATGCCACTCGTATGGTGGACTACATATACATCTCTGTTATATGATTGACTGGACCCACATGGGGAAGATGCTATGGACCACATGTGGCGCATCTGTGCCATCTGATGATAGCGCAAACATGTCATGGTGGGCCGCACACAGCTCGACAACATAGGAACTCCCAGACTTTCAAATGTGTGATATCATTTCCCTCATTAAATGCTAAGTATTTCCAAGATCCACGTGCATTGGATTTGGATTTTTAAGCCCAATTTCTATGAAAGTTTGATAAGTTTTTGAGTGTTTGTTACCAGTAACATTAATTGAAAATGCAACTCACCTTGTTGTATTCAGATATCATTCCACAGAGTGAAATCCGAGCTCTTTTGTTGACATTATTAAGGACAGCTTCCAACATCCTACTACCAACATTGTCCAAGTAAATATCCATACCAGTAGGAAAGTACCTGTAAATTTCAAAATGTTTAGAAGGTTAAGGGGAAAACTATAGCAGAATCTCAAAATAATATGCAAATGCTACCAAAATTTTTGAGGAAATTTTTTTAATTCAGGATCAGGGTGTCCCGTATCAATTACGATACGGGCGTATCGGCCGTTACGTATCGGTAACGGCCGTATCCGTTATGCGATATGGAGCCGTAACGGGCACTCCACCAATTTTGTAGGCGTAACGGCCGTTACGGGGCGTAACGGCCGTTACTGCCCAGTAACGGTAAAAAAACGGTCACTTTTTTTTTTTTTTTTTTGGCTTTTTAAGGTCCGTTTTTTCACCTTTAAAAAAAAAAAAAAAAAAAAAAACTTCTTTCTTCCAAACCCTTCCTAAATCATTCTATTGCTATTTTCAACCAATCTTAGCTTGATATTTCAGATAAAAATAACTTATATTAAAGATTTTCTTGATTCAAAGTTCCATGGGCCATTTTCCAGAAATTCTTCAAAAATAAGTATTTATACTTTTTATTGAATGTTTTACTATTTTAATGGTCGAATATGATGTGTTAATCATAATAGAATATATTAATGTCTATTTTACAGATTGTTGATGTCATTTTATATTTTTTTTCTATTTACACACTATTTTTGGGCTTTTTTTTTTTTAATTCGAAAAATTAATTTTTATTGAATGTTTTGCTATTTTAATGGTAGAATATGATGTGTTAATTATAGTAGAACATGTTAATGTACATTTTACAGATTGTTGTTTTCATTTTATATTTTTTATAATTTTTTTTTCTATTTACGCACTATTTTCGACTTTTTTTTTAAAAAAATTTGAAAAATCATTTTTTATTAAATGTTTTGCTGTTTTTCTGGTAGAATATGATGTGTTAATTATAGTAGAATGACAGGTCACAGACAGGAATCACAGTCACAGCCACAGGTATGTTCCAGAAATTCCTCAAAAATAATTGCAAACACCTACACATGTATATTTTCATATTACATTCATTTTAATATATCTATTATTGATAGTAGATAGTTAGAAAATTAAATATATAAATTTTGTATTCAAATTCAGGTCATCTGGTTCATAAATTCATTAGACAATCCGATACAACTTTTCACCAAAGAGTGAACCGTTACACCTCCATAAACATGTTCCAATTTATAAATGAATGCATATATAGAATGCTTAGAATATTCTGGATTTAATCCATATTTTTTTGGCAAAAAAAATTTTGCACCATTATGGGCTGTTATGCCCCCGTATCCGTATCGGTATCGGAGGGCACTGTTACGCCAACCGATACCGATACGGGATACCTTGTTTAGGATTTCTAATTGATTTTGAATTCTAGCCAGTGGAAAGCTTAAAACACACATACAAAATAAGATTATACAAGCATACCAAAGCATTTATTACTCAAACATTTCAGATTGTTGTGAGAATGACAGTAGCACACTCCGATCTCCTCCTTAAGCCCTCCAATGAAGCAATCCACAAGAGCCCTTTTCATCCCTCCAACTCGATTTACAAGCCACTTGAAATTAGTTTGCTAGTTACAAATGGTTCCCATCTATTGTAATTTGGAGAGTGTGGCATCAAAATCTTCATATTTAGTTTGGTCCAAAACTGATGCCAAAGGGCTTTACGAAATCAGCTAATAGCAAGGTTGGTTGTATTTTCTCCAACCATTAATACCACTATACAACATCTCCTTCCGGATGGAAGGATGCATGTAGAACCTTCTAATCCTTTGGTATGTTCAGAAACTTGAAAAAGTATTCAACACGATAATCCCAACTACTTGAATCTTCACCATCAGACTTTGGAAAGTCAAGAAATTTATACCTTTCTTGAATAGGTACCACATCTTTCATTGGGCATACTGTGAGATATCCACCATATTTGTTCATCGCATCTCGACCATTGATCCCATCTCCTGCATCCTTGATCAGTAATGATGCCAACTAATCATATTAAAGGTAAACAATCTGGAATGTTGTTCTACTTGTTCTTGTAACTTTTTGACCTTGATTTCCATTGGCTCTACCTACTGAACTTTCGTGGTGGGTTTGGGCATCCAAAAATTCATTCTATGATACCAGTTGATATGGTCTTCGCTCAAGAAGCAGGAATGAGTGTTTTATCCTCTTCAAGGGAATCTAGCTTTTAGTGCACAACAAACTTAAATAATTTATAAAAAGGAATCCTTGCTATGAAAACTAAACATGTGGAAAACTAATTAGGATTTATCCCAACATTTGAGATCTCTCAAAGATAGTAAGAAATAGAAAATATCATCCAATCAAATCACAATCCCTATCTCATTGATCCCTATGCAGTTGGATTTTATTTTATTTTTAAAATTTTTTTTTTAGTTTATTCTTGCATCTCATCACGAACATGCTAGGATTCCCAAGTCAGGCCAATCTACTCTTCAGGAGGCCACATTCATATCAAGAAAAGGGATGGTTAGAAGAAGATCACTAAATCCCATATTAAAAATACAGGTATGGCCCACCTAAAGAGTGGACCATTGTGGCTTTAGGGACAGGGCATGTTCACATTGAGCCCTACATGGCCTGGATTTTGAACACATGCCACTTTGGCATGTCTGCCTGTGACCAAGTATTCAATCTCTATAAGGCGCTTGATGAGTGACAATGGTTATATTGTAATAAAAACCGAGTTAGGTTTTATTAAAAATGCTTTTCGTTCATTTAAATGGATTTACTTCGTTGACTCTTTAACAAGTTGAGGAAAAAAGAAAGTAGTTAAAACCTCTTACGTGATAACTGTAATTTGGTGATTAATACATTGGTAACTGTAAATTTCCCAACTTTTTTTACACCATCGAATTGCACCAATGTTTTGCTACCATGCAGATTGATTAGTGCAGGCTGCAAAAATTAGGCCAACCCACTCATCAAGTTGGTGACACAAGTACTTTCGATTAGAAGCTTAATAAATCTCAAAGGTTAAAATCTAAAATTTGAATTTTTAAAACTTCTATATTCTACCACATTTCAACAAAAAAAGAAAAAAGAAAAAAAGAGAAAAAAAGAGCTAACATGTCCGTCATGTGCACCTCACCAAGAAGAAGGGACAGCCAAAGAATTAGGCTATTTTAAAACTCATGAGGGCCACACCATGTAATTTTAGAGGTTTTTCTATATGATTTTAAGTTATTCCTTATGGTGTGGCCCACCAGAGTTTTAAATTGGGCTGATTTTTGGAGCAAGGGCCTAACATCAAAGGGAAAATATAATGAATGTTTTGGATGCTACCCACATCAGGATAGGCTCCACACAAAGTGATGCCTTGATTTTAAAAATATAATGAATGTTTTGGATGCTATTAAATATGCACGATATAGCTTAAGGAGTTTACTAACTTCTCTCTCAAAGTGATGCCTTGATTTTACTTGAATTGAATATCAAACTCTGACTTTCGTGCTCTATTTATAAGTGCAGAAGTCACACCTTCGACTGGTCCTGTAGACACTATGATTGGTCGTAGGACCAATAGATATTTGAAATTTTAAGCGCGATCAGATAAAACCGTTCCACGACTAGTCGTAGGCCATCCACGACCGGTCGAGGGACCTCACAACTGGTCGTGACCTGACCACAACTGGTCGTATGGTGTTGAAATAGTCGTTGGAGTTCAAGTCGTGGCTGCACGACCGGTCTAGGACGAGTCGTGCACTGTTCATATGACTGGTCGAACAATCTCCAAGACTGGTCATGGCTTAACAAAAAATTCTAAAATTTTGCAACAAACTTAGGACTGGTCGAGGAATTTCTTAGATTGGTGAGCTAGTGCTAGGACTAGTCGAACAGAGTCTAGGACTAGTCTTAGGACAGACCAAAACACTTATAAAATAAATAATTGAATTATGTATCCGAAATAACCTACCCTAAGGTCAATCTAAGGTCTTTCATACCTTAACCATGATATATGAACATTGATCCTTCTTTTCTTCAGATGAAAGGCAATCTGTAAAGTTCATTAAGCTTGATATTGTGGCACATAATGAAGCTTGAACTTGATCTTTTAAAGCTTGATTTTGTAGTACTTGAGATGTGCTTCATCTTGAGTCTTTAGTATGAACCGTTCACTTTGCCTTTCGACGTCGCTTTAGAACATTAAACTTTGAAGCTTAAAGGAGTGAACAATGTACTTGAGCTTGCATTACTTTGAAGTAGATCATGTTCTTGTCTTAAAGCATTGTCCTTGTACGTGTGATGCATTATCTTGAACAATATATACCAATGTGCTACACAAGACATAAATTATGGTTTTGGCACTACAAAATTTGACAATCAAAGGAGCAACAGACCATATATAGCACTTACAAAAAGTCAAGTTTCTAATCCTTGCCGACCAAGATATAAACCATGCTCATAAGACAAATCTGGCCACAAAAAGAGAGAGAGAGAGAGAGAGAGAGAGAGAGAGAGAGAGAGAGAGAGAGAGTTTCCATTTTATTAATTTTATTTATTTACATGCATCGAAAAAACTATTACAAAAAAGAAGAAGAAGAAGAAGAAGAAAAAAAAAACTCTTGCAGTTGCATCATGAAGTTATGATCGCTTCTTCAAAATACCAGGCCCGACAACAACCTCCGCTTGCTACTCAGGTTAGTCTCACTCCCTTAGCACCAAACTCTTCGATCATTCTATTAAGCTCTCTTTTTCTTTACAGGAATCGAAGCATCCTCAATAATATTCCACCCTGAGTTATAGGGTTGTGGTGTTAAATGCAACACACTCGAAGTTGGACACTTAGTGAAGAACGTGCTTCAATAAGAGTCGACTTCGATAAGAGCTGTCGAAATCCCCATGGGAAGTGATCGATTATACCTATTTAAAAAAAGAGGCCAAAATAAAAACCGTCTAACGACGCCTCCCCGCGAGATCAAGCAGATCTTTCTAAAATAAATGGCCCAAAAAAAAATCTTTCACAAAAAATAATAATTCAAAAACACGACGCGCATGGTATCCGAGGCACTGGAAGTCCTCTATACTTTCCGGTGGGTACCAATGCAACAACAATAATTGATTTTAGTTATCTTCAGTTTTCTCTAAAATCGAAGTAGAACATGGGATAACCGGACTGAACTTTCAGTGTCACTCCGATCGTCTCAAAATGCGAATTGAATATATCCAAGTGAGTGTCACCATACTTTAAGTCATGGGAAAAACTATCACAACCATAGTGTCAGACTCGAAAAATCGAATGGTGAAGAAATAACTCAAGGTGACTCTAGTCCGGGACACTTGGCAGCCTAGTATATTGTAATGCGGGAGATCCATAAAGCCGTAAAAAGCGGAGGCAACTGCCCATTACAATAACTAATTTTATAGGTAGTCTAAGGGGATTACACGACATCGAGAATTACTCTTCAATATCAAATATGTTACACGGATCTCTGTAAGGCCGCAAAAAGCGTAGGGGCACTAACCACTCAAAAAATCATACTTACAAACATCTATCGATGAAAACTGTCAGTCACGACGTGAAAAGGTTGTGATTTGATGCCCCGTAAAGCCGCAAAATGCGTAAGGACAAATCACAATTTTTTCCTCAACCCTCATGAGACACCTGAATTACTCTTTAACCAGACAAGTCTTTCGATAATGACACTTCAGTAGGAATAGATTATACCACGTCTACATACGGAAGGCGGGGGGTGTCCACTTGCTTTGGCATTTGGTTACCCACAACCTCTGCTAAAGTGGGGCATCTGTAGACACCCCACCTAAAATAAGGATATGACATTCTTTGAGCTTCAACTTGACTTTAATTGATTGTCTCCTGCGGACTGGGAAATCATTAAAAACTTAACCGGATCACAGTGGAAGCATACTCGGCACGTGCCGAAAATAACCAATGGACCAGATTGGTTGACACCAAATCCAGTAACGATTCAGTCACGGCCGAGCGTCCAAACTCTAAAACCCCTAAAACTCTCTGTATGACGTAACCGACAGGAGAAAATGGATAAAATGAATACTCTTTACCTATGGATCACTCTTTGTATCGTTCAATCTTTTCGAGTAGCATTGTGTCAAGGTTAAAAGGTCATATCTTCGAAATCAAGGAAAAATACGGTCATCCTAATATATAAAATAACCATGGTATTATCAGAGGCAAATCATGGCCGATTGGGATGATTTATAATTCATTGGAAAGGTGGCCAAATGATCTTCCTAACAAACTTAAATTTTCTCTAATCCGAGTCATAATGAGGAAGATTAATCTCGTTTATCAAAGCCATGCATTGCCAATTGACCGAAATTGGAAAAACTTGTTGCACTTTAAACTATTCAAATTGATCATAATATAATTAAAGGCAGACCATTGGTCAAATTGCAAACAACTAATTTTGTATATTAGACAGATGTATTTTTGGCACCTCAAACGAGGTCTGATTGAAGTGATCTAGTCTTATTAGAAAGTTTACCTGATTCCCTTTCCAACAAGATAAAGAATACTAAAAACAGACAAGTAACAAAGAAAATATGAGCGTTTGAACATTTGTAATAAAAAGACAAAAAGTAATAATGACTTTATATATATATATATATATATAAATAAATAAGTAATCATTATATTTTAACTTTTATATATAAATATATATTATAATATAATATATTATAAAGATACATGCAACGTACCAGGCATGGCCCACAGAATAGTGCGGCACCCACATTTCATTGTGAGCACCCACAACAAACCCAAACAATGGTCGTCTGTGATAGGGGGCCAATGCCTATATAAGGCACCCGGGCCACACAAGAGAGAGGGATAGAGACAGAGGGAAAAATCAAAGGAGAGAGAGAGAGAGAGAGAAGCTAAGGCAGAGATCTTGAGCAGACAGGGAGAAATAAAGAGTGAGAGAGAAAATAGAGAGTAGAAAGATGATAGAAAAATATAGAGAGTGTCTGAGGGTTGGAGTTTACCTAGAGGTGCTCCCCAAACTACCTTAAAGATTTTCATCGTGCCGACATGCTGCCTAACATATGAGACAAACATGGCCATCAACAGAGTAAAAAAAGGTAAGAATTTATCCATTTCTATTTAATTTGCATTCCACTCTACACATTTCTATTGCATTAATCACTTTCACATTTTATTCTGCATCATTCTCCATCTTCCAATTTTCACTTTATTTGCCTGCCCAGGACCTTAAATCCTGTGAAGGCTAATTAGCGTTTATTTTCATTAATTATTTTTACTTTATTTGCCTATCTAGGGCCACCTGGCTCTGTGATGTAAGGCTAGATAACCTTTTATTTTATCTCTGCCTGCCCAGGATCTTAAATCTTATGAAGTAAGGCTAGTTAGCATTTTATTTTTTTTACTGCTTTTATTTTATTTGCCTACCCAAGGCCACTTGGCTCTGTTATGTAAGACTAGATAACTTTTTTTTTCTTATCTCTGCCTGCCCGGCCCACCTGGGTTATGTGAAGCATGACCAAGTATAAAATGTCGAAATTCCATTAAAATTTCAAAAATTGTAAATCTTGTGAAGTAAAGACTGCACATTGTACGGGTGAAAAATTATGCTTAAACCTTTCCTTTTCCGTCACTGAGGCCCTCACTCAAAATATATGGCCGCAGACTAATCGCGGGAGTCACTTGAGTTGAAAAATCGTGAGATCGCCTAACTCCTAAGCAATTTTACAGTTCATAGCTGGTCGTAGATTTTATACTTCATTTGGCTAATGAAGACTCTAAATCAAATGCATTTTTACACCTGAGTGAATAACACACATCGCCCATAGTAGTAAAAATCAATATGAAAGCCAACAAAGCGAGGGCACTGCCACCACTTCAAGAAAAAATGGTTTTTGCCTCGGTTCAAAACCATGGCTAAAAGGGTTAAAAACTGAGGCTAAAGCCTTTAGCCTCAGTTTTGCCTCAGTTATCTAAACAGAGGTTGAAAATGCTATGGCTAAAGGCTTTAGCCTCAATTTTAGCACGTGAGGCTAAAAAGACTTCTATAGCCTCGGTTCTTCAAGTGAAGTTAAAAGAGACCTTTTAGCTTCAGTTGCTTGAAATGAGGCTAAATCATGTTTTTAGCCTCAGTTGGCTCCAACCGAAGTTAAATATATTTTTAACCTCGGTTCTAAATAACTAAGGCTAAAGCCTTTAGTCATGGGGGTTGCAGCCTTAATTTGGATAATTGAGGCAAAACTGAAGCTAAAGATGGATTTAGCCTCTATTGGTATTAACCGAGGCTAAATCCAATTTTTAACTTTAGTTCTTAATAACCGAGGATAAATTTAGTTTTTTGCCTCTAATAATATCATAATCAATCAAAATAATTAAACCTGTGCATGTTTCACCCATTTAACATTCATCAAGACAAAATAATCAGCACAATACCAATAACATAGTTAACGGTCTATTTAATGTTTTCAAAACAGACTACAAATGCACATGAATGCTGTTTTCCATGCTACAAATGTTTATAGCAATACAACCTTCCACGCAGCCACATAGTCTTGTATGGCCAAACAGGCAAAATCGTACATCAACTGGGCCTAAAAGTAGCTACAGCATCTCCTCAGCAAATCACAGCCATCAAATAGAAGATGAGACTAGTCAGCAATGGGGCAGGCATGCTTTGATGCTCTTCGACCACAATGGAAGCCTCTACTGATTCATGGCAAGGGAAGAATCAATTTAGTTAATGGATTATATTCCAACAGAGAAGCACATGGCACTTGCATGAATACAATATCTGTTAACCAGATAATTTAGGTATTTGTGGGAACTTAGTGCCGAACTATTAAACAACCCTAACTATAAAAGCATCTGAAGAATTTTCAACTATCATTTCTCAAATTCCTCAAAAAATATTAAAATTTCTACTCTTATTATATTAAGGAAGAGACTTTTAAATGGTTGTATCTGCCTGGAAATCTTCTGTGAAGGTAAAGTTGTAACATCCCCAACAAATTATTAAGTAGGAAAAATAAAAAAGGGAGGTTGTGAGAAATGAAGTTCCATACAAAGTACCAATCAAAGCTTTTTATGTTAAGATATTATACAAAGTGCATCTTAATGTGTTTGAGTTTCAGTGTACTTAGAATGCACTTGGATGCACTTAGGCTACACTTGGATGCACTTAGACTGCACGTGCTTTATCCATGTTGTCCATCCATTTTGATAGGCCATTTTAACACATTAGCCCAAAAATGAGGCAAACTTCTTTAAAAAAGAAAAAAGAAAAAAGAAGCTCAGCTGAAAAAATCTCACAAACGTTTTCTTTCAAATTTCAACTGAAATTATAAATTTAATTTAAAATATACAAAGCCATTCAAACAATTGATCAAGTGCATGATTCTTTATGCAATCATTGTATATGTATTCCAACCATAAACTAGTGGTTTTGGAAATAAAACATCTTTACCTAATCTTTTTCAATTTTAGATGGTTTTTCCAAAGATGTCTTGTCAATGTGACTTCAGGTAATGCATCATCAAACATGCAACAACATGGGTCCCCATCCAACAATAAATGCCTCTATACTGGGCTATTCTAAACCTTTAGAATTACTTTAGAGAGTAAAGATTTCAAGGCAAACACATGAAATGATCCCAAACTCTGGTTGTTGATGGACATGATCCCAAAATCAGACTGGTTTTAGTGGATTTTGTGGAGTAAGATTGTCAAATTTAGGATCACAACCCACCCATGATGGTCAATCCTATCAATGCAATTTCAGATAATGTGCCCATCAAACATGCAACAATGAGGATACCATCCAAATACACATATGTAAACCATACAGGAAATACATGTGAAAAGAAAAAAATAAAAATAAAACACATAACATATAAAAGTGACCATGCCAAATACACATATCCAACGTAGTCCCTGTCTAAAGCTCACTTTTTAACCATGCTAATGAAATACCCATGTTTAGCAATACTTATAGCCATGCCCAAATCAATTAAATTAAGCAATGCCCATGGCCACGTATAAAACCCATTTCAACTAATTAGCATTGCCACATTTATGTATAGACGAGTACTCTTATCAAAGAAATAGACTCAAAAATCATGCTTACCTGAACAAACTTAAATTTCAACCAATAGACATCAATAGCCTTTGTACCCTCTCACTCTAACCAATGGCTAAGAACACGCCCTTTAGCTCTACATCCTTAGTGAGGTCACCATTAGTGAGGTCACCACTCGCCTCCAGCTCTACATCCATGATGAGAATACATAAACATTAGATTGAAAGCAATGGTGATTGAAATCTCATCAATAAAAGAATCAGGTGTTTGGTCTATCAAAAATGTTCTATTTGAAAGCAAGTAAACATTGAAAAGGCACCCATTTCCAATCTATTGCCTTTCGTCGAGGCTAGAAACAAAATGGATGGCCTATCCTATCCATTTCCAAGAATATGTACACACACACGCAACATACTTACAAATGATTGTTCACTGGTCAGAAATAAAACAACAAAGATAAGTTGATGAGAGATTGTGTAAAACTAGTTGTACCTAAGACCTATGGTACATCTAGTTGCGTTGGACACATGGATAGTCCAATCAACTACATAGACTGTTCATTCATTCCAATCATAGTTGCTAGGCTACCCATTGCAAAGACCACACTGATAAAAGAATCCAAACAATCCAATCAATAGCATGCAAATAGATAGTTATAGTCATTCAAAGCAAAATAACAACCTCTTCCTGAAATACAGATCCAATTTGAAGAGAAAACCTGCCAAAGTTCTACAGGTTTTATGAGCCAAGTTGTTCACCACACATTTGCATGATGAGGCGCTCATCTCAATGGTTTTGAACTTCAAACCATTGGCCAGTGCAAGAAATCCTACTAGTCAACAAACCACACATTTGTAGATGAGCAGGGGGGTTCCTCATAGGATAGGACATAATTTCTAAATGAAACATATGCATTTTGCCCAAACTATGCCTGGTAGTTAATGGGCAACTAACAAAAACATGACAAAGTTATCTGGACTGTCTGTCTCTACCATAAATCCTAGACCACCTTGCAACTGAACCATCATGATTTTTGGGCAAGGAAATCTACAGTAAGACCCACCTAAGGAATTGAGAAGTTTCTAAATGTGATAAAAATTTTTTTTAAAAAAAACTTAGAACTACTATTTAATTGAAAAGGTGTAAACAAGTTTCAACATCCATCAGTAACTAATAAAAGAAATCAGAAAGCAACTGAATCAACATTAGAGTAGCTTTAGCTATTGATTGTAGAAGATCATCTATTGTGGCCTTTATCTAAAGAGGACTGTCTGCACATGTTTGATGGTTGCAGAGACTTAGTGGCTTCTTAGTCTGAGATAAAGCAAGTCTTTTTTCTTTTCATGTGGGTGTGTTCTTGTGTAACGCCCTGAAAATCGGGGGTCGAGTAGCAACTCAGCTCCCAAGTTCCAAAACATCACTTATGTGACATATATACTTATGATTAAAATGTTGTTTATGTTAGTGCATTAATCATGAGTGGGATTATACCAAAACAGTAATTCATACTCCAGATCAAGTTGTAAAACACAAGCGGAAGACTGAAAGACATAAATAACAGTATATAAGTCAAAGATCATGATCAGTCTCCAGAGTATGAATACATCACTGAGTCACCATATACATGTAATAGTCTCAAAATCAAAATGTCAAACAGTACAACTACAATAATAATCCCTGTAGTCCCGTCGATTAGGATAGCCTAAGCAAAACAACCGGAGAACTGCATATAAGAGAGCTCGTCTTGATCATCATAGTAGTCAGGCTCCGCCTCAGGGGTCACGTCGTCATCTGAAATCAAGACAGAGTCTGGTTGGTGTTTAAAGCATTGTCCTGTAATGTGGGAGTGAGTGATCAACTTAGTGGAACCATACAGCAAGGTTAACATGTTATCAATTTAGTCAAGCAGTAATGATAAAACAGTAAAATCAAATGTCCCTAAATACTCTTATTAATGCAAGAATGATATGAACAATGATGCATGCCCTCGCCTACACTCCCTCGTGCGACACCATCTTACAGTTGCGGCATGCTTTCTTCTCTCTGTGCTCTTCAACCCGGGGCACATGCAGTACGATGTTATGAGTGTGATTACCGAGTTCTTATTAGTCCTTTTCATACAGCAGGATTGTGAAACTAAGGTACCTCCCTTATATCATTTCCCAAACAATGATCTATTCTAGGGTCGTCAGTCCTAGGAAATCCCATACGATGTTGCAGTTTTAGGTCGCTCTAAAGGACTCATCACCAAATCAGTGCAAGCCTAGTTTATACTCTTGTTGCTACGAAAGGGTCGTCGCCTCCACGTAGACTCAGAGTATGCTCGAGGTCATCACAAAGGGCTCATCACCTAATCAGTGTAGGCAGATAGCTCGAATACAGTGTCCCATACCACCGTATTCGGCTCACGAGACAGTATTGCTCACTGGTCACTACGGGGAGGATCATCGCCCTAGCGTAGGCCGACAGCTCGACCACTGTGTCCCATACCATCATGTCCGGCTCATGAGTCTTAGCGGATCCAGGTACCAAGGTTAACAGGATTCCACTGGTGAGTTTGGTACCTTAGGTTTAAGTAGTAGCGTCCATACATGGTGAACATACATCGGGCAAATTGGGTTACTGGATGAGCTCGACTATTACGAGCACACCTGAAGTTGATTGACATGGAGTGCGTAACCACTCCGTGTGGCCTAGCCACTGTCAACAACTCTAGTACGACTCGGGTTCGTCAAACACGTCCTACGTGGCGAATGAATCTCAGCCACGAACTCAAAGCCTGTTACCGATTGCCTGGACCATACTGTAGTCTCAAACACATTCAATCCTTAACCAGTAAGTAAGTGGAGTAGTCAGAGTAGAATTAACCAGGTAATTCAAACATATTAACAAGCATGTTATAAAACACAATGTAAACAGGAAATCCAAACACATACATTTCATAATTAAGCGATTAAACTAGACAACTTGCATGGAGGAAATCATACACATCTCTAAGGTAGTTGAGAATCCTATCTCAACACCTACCTAAAGCACTATCTCCTAAGTACTTACTCATACAAGCATTTTCACAAACACTTAGACTACGCTTATTAACATACATGACGTATGTTGGCCAAAACATGTATTAGGGAGAATCCTTTCGCCGAGGAGTTATTACACATACAACTAGCATGTACACATAGTAGTTAATCATGGCAAACACTCTTTCATATTTCGTACATATACAGTATTTTCTACAAATACGAGGAATACAGTATATTCAACCTAGTTAACGTATAACTGAAAAATGAAATGGACATCACTTTATGCATGTGAAATAGCATCCACATCAGGAATCTATCATTATCCGATATTGAAAGCCTTGAAAACCATAACCTATACGTCTATAGTGCGCACCTTACGCCGCAGAAGCGTAACGAATTCGACAGAGACTCCAAGTCTTCGTCAACGGTGGAATGACAATCTATAGCACGAGTTGAGTCAACTATTTCGCTATTAGCGACAATTGAAAACCCTAAAACAGATTACGGTTAGGTTTTCTTACCTAGGAACGAAGTTAAATTTGCCGGAATAGTGGTTTGGTAGTGATGAATAGGCACGTAGAATAGCAGGGATCGAATCCCAGGAGTGACTCCAACTTCTCTCTCACTTTCTCCCTCTTTACTCTCTTCTCTCTCCTAGGGTTTTTTCAAAATTCGTATGGAGTGAATGAGAGAGGGTTTAAGGTCTTTATATAGGCCTAAAACTGATGGAAATGGCCCCAGGGCCAAGGTATACTTAGGTTATGTTCAAAGAGCATATGTTCCAGCTCAACAAAGCACTTCCGGAGCCCCCACTTGAGCCAAAGGTCGGACTTAAGCTCCCTGACCATGGATCTAGGTTAGGTTGAGTTTTCGGTCCGATCGGATTTACAGATCGACCGCGGCGGACCAGTTTCCGTTCAACGGTCCACGATCACTGATCAGGGTCACAAGTACACTGACCTGTGTATGAAATTTTCCCTGATCCGAGGGTGTATTTGGGTCAGATTCTGATGGTTTAAATCTTTACTTTCAGCCCGCAAGCGATAAGTCTCAGATCACTTAAATTTAGATTTCATTTCTAAATATATTCACGTTTCTCACACACTTCACTCTGAGCTCAAGCGAATAGCTTCGGGACACTATCTGGACTTGATTCCGAGGTGGTGGTCAAGTCCAGCAAGGCGGTCTTAATTATATAATTTCGTAGTAATCGGACTTTCGACGTGTGGTCTAGATCCGATACAGAGTTTCAATGTGCGCCCGAGAGCAACTGGGTAATGAGATTGATCCTAGATTTTAGGGTAACCTAGCGTCAATGATTCTATAAGTTTTGGATCTTGCAGATCGTATTTAAAGTTGATCAAACGGATTTCGCAGCTAATCTAGTTTAGCACCTGGTTAAACTTGTTTAATTTCCAAAGGATTTGGTCCCGAGTAATTTCTGCCTAAGGTGGTACTTGGGTCTTTGTATGGAATTTTCCAAGTTATTACATCTTGTGTGCGTGGGATCTATGGATGCACTACATCTTATATTCTTGAAGCATGTCTTGCTTTTTTAACCCATAAGCATGATGCAGTTTTTTGTTTCTTGTTTCTTGAGGCCCCTACTAATTAATCCTTTTTTTTTTAAAATGCATTTATAGTTTCTTGTTTCTTGAGGCCCCTACTATATAAATTCCAGTTGTTAGCGCTATTTTTTTTTCTTAAGGCCCCTACCCTATTGGTTTTGCATTACTAAAATTGTCACGCCACAAACCTGGAAATCGGATTCACAGGAATCCCGATCGCTGAATCCGGTGCTGACAGCCTCCGTAGTACCCCATTCTCAGCTCCCAGCGTACATATGCCAGATTCCGATCCTGGGATCCTACAAGGAGGATTTTCCAACATACATTTATCTCATAATAAGCATAACCACAAGATTACCCAAATCACAAAGGCAACATCATCATCACATATCTACTAATATAATCATTTGAGTACAATGCTGAAAGGGAAATACATAATTTAAAATCAAGCTTCAGAAGACCGCTGCACGCTCCAAGCTCAACGCTGCTGCAACCTAACGCCACCTGCACGCATCTATCATGCATAAGCTTATAGAAAGCTTAGAGGGTGGTGTAAGTGTGTGTACAAAGTGAGTGTCAAGTATTCAATACAAGGTCATCATCATACAATATCGAAATTACTGGTAATCCATAAATCGTACATTATCGGAATAAGCAGAAATACTGACAAGATTATAAATCATATGATAACAGAGTAAGCGGAAGTATGAGCAAGTCCATAAGTTAATCAATATCAGAATACGTAATATAGAACAGTTGTGCAATGAGGAATCATAAAGAGACAAATATCAGATGTTGAAGATGCAATGCGATAAACAAATCCTGCTAAGTCTGTCTACGCCATATAAGTGTAAAAACATAGCAACCCAAAATGTCATATGCCTACGGATGTGATGCAATATGCTATACGAATGAAATGACCATGCTGGAGTGTGAAGTCGGGATGATAATACGTAGTATCGCGGGCTACGGGGTCCACCACAAGGGACTTCTATCCAAACCAGTCTCATACCTAAATTTGGATAGTCAGACTCAACGTGGTAAACTCCTGATCTCAGGTTAGTCGCGTGCCCAACCGAAATCCTTACCATAACGAAGGTATACAACAAATAGTTGCGCACCACCAGCTCGAGTGGATAGTGAATGAATGAATGAATGAGCATGCAACTCTTTCTCAATAAGTCCACATATCAGTACTGTTCCTCTCTGAAAAATCACCGGGGTCTATTACACTCCAAACCAGATTGCCGCCCCATCGCGCGCAACAAGGTGAGTGAAAGAGACCTCACTATCCGCCTGCCAATATTGGGCCCGACTTGTCGATAGCGGACTCATTCCTTGAGCTGGTCAGACTGAGCCTAGCATTGCCTCCTCCTCTCAGGCAGGTAAGGCCGTACCCCCTTCCAACCGACCACGACACAGCGGGAGACGCGGCCTAACGGTATATGGCCCTCATGCGCTCATGCATCCACTCGGTCTAGACGTTGGAGCAACCTCTAGAACCAAGAGGGTTTAGAGACTTTTACCCAGGGATATCTATAGCACCCCATGTAGAACAGATTTTCGGTGTCCCATCTGGCTATCCACGAAATGCCTGTGGAGGCTACGACCCTGATGTCGCTAGGGCGTATAGTAATCATAACACACAATGCAAGATGCATGAGTCAAACAATTCAGTCATGCATCAACCTGTGCATGCCATGCTCTCATATGGGGCAACTCTGCCTATCAGGGAGCCCTATGAACAACCTGTCTTATGGCATATGCAATGGTCAATCACATCTCATAACAAACATGCAGATGATGCGTATGGGCATGTATTATGATGCTATGTTGTCACATACTCATAATTGGTATCAATAACCGGCATCAACCATCGGCCTCGACAATGTGGACATTTAACTAACACTGCCCCCAAGGAATGGCCACATAGAGCCAAATATATAATGGGCCCATGACCTCACACAAAGGCCTAATATACAACACGATGGGCCTTACTCAAGGGCCACATATACACAACAGGTGGACCCTGCTCATGGGTCTAATACATATCACAATAGGCCTTGCCCCATAGGCCATATATGAATGCGTCATAATGAGCCTTACCCATGGGCCATGAACACATCACAATGGGCTTTGCCCACGGGCCTCAAATATATGACATGTGGGCCCTACACATGGGTCTTGAATACATCAAATGGGTCATGCATCATGGGCCTACTACGTGTCATAATGGGCCTTAACTACGGGTCGCATGTACATCATATAAGTCACGACAATCGGCCTTGGCAATCGAAATCGGCCTCGACAATCGAATCGGCATTCGGCCACAGCAATCGGAATCGATCGATAATCAGAATCGGCAAATCAGTCACAACCATTGGGATAGATCAATAATCAGAATTGGCAAATCGGTCATGTCGATCGAAGTCGATAATCGGTCACGAAAATCGGAATCGATCGATAATCAGAATCGACAAATCGGTCACGTCAATTGGAATCGGCAAACAGTCAAGATAATCAGAATTAGCAAATCGGTCACGACAATCGCACCGATCGATAGTCAGAATCGGCAAATTGGTCACATCAATCGGAATCGGCAAGCAGTCAAGATAATCAGAATCAGCAAATCGGTCACGACAATCGCACCGATCGGTTGTCGAAATTGGTAAATCGGTCACGTCAATCGAAATCAGCAATCGGTCAAGGCAATCAAAATCAATCGATGATCAAATAGGCAAATCGGTCACGTCAATCGGAATTGATGAGAATGGGCCTAAGAAGGCCTAAGGGAAGGTCACAATGTGGACATTCAACCATCATTACCCATCAATGTGGACATTCAACCAACACTGCTCCCAAGAAGTGGCTCACATAGAGCCAAACATAAAGTGGGCCCATGGCCTCATGCTGGGGCCTGATAGACATCACTGTGGGTCGCGTCACATGGACCTCGAATACCTCGGATGGGCCATGTCCCATGAGGCCCGAATACATTACAATGGGCCACAACCCATGGGCTTAAAACACACAATAGGTAGGCCCTACACATGGGCCTAATACAATCAAGTGGGCCTCATACCTGAGCCTCCAATATATCTCGGTGGGTCTCTACCCATAGGCCCCAAATACATCACGTTGGGTCATGCTTATAAGCCTCGAATACACAATAAGTGAGCCCTACACATGGGCCTAATATATATCACAGGTGGGCCCTACACAAGGTCCTCAAATACGTCACCATACACATAGCAATGGGCCGCATCTCAAGGGCCACATAAACATCGCATCAGGCCTTATCATATGGCCACAATTACATCATAGTGGGTTGCATCAATGGGTCTCCTATAAATCAAGTGGGCCTCACACACAACCAATGGGCCTCACATACTTCAAATGGGCCTTAACATATGGGTCGGAGATGCATCACAACGGGCCACATCCATGGGCCGAAAATACATCATAATGGGCCTTGATCACATCAAATGGGTCGAATCAATTGGGTCGATCAAATGGGCCGAATCAAATGGGCCGAGTTGAATAAGCCGAGTCAAATACATCATGCATTCATTGCAAGGGATCATTATAGTGTATATAAAAAAATGAATCAAATCCAAAGGATCATATGGACCATACCATAAATGACAATGGTGACAATGATTTCCACCGTTAAATTTCCAGTGGGCCCACCATAGTATTTGCTTTTCAATCCAGCCTGTGCATAAGGTCACAAGGACCTGAAATGGGAGGAAAATGAATATCATAGTGGTATAAACCTCTATAACCCAAGAGGGTTTCCATGGTGGACATTCAAACCCACTGTTCTTTGTAGTGTGGTCCACCTGATAATTGGACTGGTCTTAATTTTTAGTCGCAAGCCTTGAGGCGAGCTAGCCAAATGGATGGACGGTTAGGATGTAACATAAACATCAGAGGGACCCACAAAGCTTGTTGTGGAGATGTAGCAGTTGTGGCTGTAGGCCCACCGTCCATTAGACGGACGATGTGGATTGCAAATGATGGACGGTAGGGATACAACATGTACATCATGGTGGCTGCCCAAAATCTCTGCACGTGTATCATGGTGGTCGTCGAACTCCAAAGACGTGCTTATGTAAGATGGATGGATGATTTGGATATTATGCCACCGTGCATTGTTCAAAGAATCGGACGGTGCGTATAACGCCATACATCATGGTGGGGTCCACGCATGGCCCACCTCTACTACATAATATATATATATATATATGCGTATATACCAATGGCGTGGATTGCCTGCACCCACCGTCCCGCACCCATATGGACTATGATGGTTTATATATTAAAGTATACATTAAAGGTGGGTCCCACGTGGGAGTGGCCCATCATATCATTATTTAATATTATATAATATAATAATATATATATCTCATATACAATACAGTAAGGTGGGCTCCCACGTTGATGTGGCCCCACCACGATATATTATTCAAATATAAAGTATTATATTGTATAATAATATAATATATCATATACAATGTATCAGTGAGTGTGTGGGAGGGTGGAACTGTCAGCGTCCAGTCATTTGGACGGATGGCTGATGGTGGGTCCCACATTTTTGGACGGTTGTGACGCAACACATACATCATTTGGTGGGGCCCACAGATCTAGATGATGGTCCAAGCCTATATGCTGCTGGACATCAAACTAATGGGCGGTGATGGATTCATCGTACACATGAGGTGGGTTCACACGTGTGGGACCCACCAGGCTAGCTTGTTAGTGTACATACATGCCAGTACACACATTTCATGTTAGCCAGCCCCATTAAGACCTCGAGTGTTGAAACGAGGCATCTCCACTCGGTCTGCCTGCGAGTCCGGATGAATGGACGGTTTGGATGAAAGACACGTGCATCAAGGTGGGTCTCGAGGTTGGGCAGCAACCTGCTGCTGCACATGGAACATTGGATCTGCCTCCCGGTTGGGGCTCATGACCTGGCTAGCACGAGGAAAATGGATGGACGGTGCGCATGTACACATTGCGGCAAGGTGGGGTCCACGTATCCGGCCCACCAACGTCTGGATCGGTCGATAATTGTGGTTTCCTCTTCAATAGAACTTGTTCTTCGGACGGAACAGATTCGTTCACCAGCATGCCCATCTCGCCCTATAGTCGGATGGCCAGATGACGGACGGTGAGGGTATTAAACATAGACATTTTAGTGGGGTCCACACGAGACTGCAAAGCTGGAGATCCAGTTGATATTTGGACATCCCCACCATCCAGACGGTCCAACTGGACAGTCAGTCTAGTAGGGTGGACAGCAAGGCTATCCCACTTGTTGGACGATCTGGATCGCCCATACATGGGTTACTTAGGTGGGCCATCATACCAAAAAAAATAGAGAGAAGGAGAGAGAGAGAAGCACCCACCTGTCGGCATTCTTCTTGGACTTCTTCTTCCACCGATGCGTCCTAGAGCTCCAAGGGTGCGATTTAACGATCAAGATGGGCTTTAGATGGTGGGGATGAGAGATGGGAAGGTGGGCCACACCAAGCTCTCTCTCATGGAAGGTGGGACGTGGGATGCTTGCTTGGAGAATGAGAGAGATGAGAGAGAGGTGTAAGAGAGAGAGACATGTGAGTGATGGGGTGAGGGGTGAAGTGAGTGATGGGTGTACCTTGTGTAAGAGAGTGTTGACTTTAGGGATTACTTGGGGATGGGGTGATGTGTACTTGACATGAGGTTTGATTGATGGGATTGATGGGACATGATTTAAAATCTTTCTTAGGTTTATAAATGTGTGGTGTTTTCCCTCAAACTTAACGCGGGCCCACATCTCCTGGCCCGGGTATCGCCTCGGCGCGCGAGACACGGCATCGGAACCGCGGAGACGGTGCGGTTGCTAAGGTACCAGTCTTAGGTTGAGCTGATTCGGGTTGATGGCGTGTGAATCAGGGTCACGCGCAAATGCCAGTTAAGGGTCGAAGGTTGCCGAAATTCGACCGGGAAGACCGCGGAAGCCTATGGAACGGTACGGTTTAGGATACGGGTCTTACAAAAACCAATACACAAAAATAAAATAAACACGCTACCAGAAGAATTTTCATAGTTAATGGATGTGTTGATCCTTCATGAAGAAGTCCAACATCCATGAGCGCCACTGACTGGAAGCCAAGAAAATGTACTAAAGTTTACAGATTATGAACACAATACATATTGTTTGTGGTGCTATAAACACCACTAGCTCTATCAAAACATTTGATAATGTCCACAATGGTAAATCGCTGATCAGAAATATCAAGTTTCAAAGTACAATTAAAATAAACAAAAAAAAAAGATCAAATGAGAGCATTTGTTAGAAGGCTCACGCACTAGCTAAAGGGCAAGTTGAGATCTTCCTTATGTACTGGATATCATTTCCCTCTCATTTGATGCACTTTTTTTTTTCCTCCTTTTAAGTATTAGTTGAAGCATCATTAACAATAAATACGAGGAGAAAATAAATATATACAAGTAGAACACATTGGTATTAGATATAATGAATTGATTTTTAAAGGAACTGTGCAAGGGCATGGCATTATTATGTCTTCCTCCAAAATTTACACATATGTGCATGTTGGAAAATGCATGCTTGCCACCCACTTATTTTCATGACAAGACTTAATGTTTAAAACAAGCAAAACAAAGTGGGACTTGCTATTGGTGTGGATGCTACATGTTATCTTCCCAGCTGTCACATGTGATGATGTGTACAAGAGCCGCCTTGTACATGCATGTGGTATTAGCAAAGCTCTTTTTGTTGCATCAGCTATCCCTTGCTTGAAATACATTCCAAATTCCAATGACCTCATGCTGACCTAATTTAAACTTAATGATACAACATTGATGAAATAATTTTTAAAAAACAATAACAAACCTGAAGAAAACAGTTCAAAGCAATCAGAATGCACTGCATGGAAAGCTCATCTGAGTTGATGAAGTTTAGAGCTTTTGACATGGCAAAAAAACCTCATCGTTAACTCAATCTAGTACGCTCTAAAGAAGAAAGTAGATATTGTTGCGCAGCACGCCAACAACGCAGTGAGCGGAGATCTAATCTCAGGCCTCACCCACAAACGATAAACAAGAAGAAATATAAACTAGAAACAGATCAAAGCAATCTAAAGAACAAACCACAAGACAAGATATACGTGGAAAAACCTCAAACTAGAGTAAAAAACCACGGATGCAAACTTCCACTATGAAGAACAAAGATTACAAGGCAATATACTAACCTCTCCCTTGGAAGTACAGAGAAAATCCCTTGCCTACACCTTAGAAATATTTCCCAATATTCACCTTAACCCTAGAATAGCCCTAGGGATACCTATTTATAGTTTAGGCAACTTCCCTTTCGCACCCTTGCGAAAGGCGACTCAAAAAATCAGCAGTCCGCATCAGATTTGGAAACGAATCTGCGTAACCACGACAGGTCGAGCGGTCTGCACGACCGATCGAGAGGACCCCACGACCGGTCGTGCCAGGGCTACGACCGGTCGAGCACCTTGGAAACCCAAAATTGATGCTCGCTAGACTTTGAGTCGAGCTAGTTCATGACTGGTCACGACCGGTCGAGTGGGCTCCATGACCTGTTGAGCAGGGGCCACGACCGGTCATGCACAGCCCAAGATGTGGCTTCACTTCTCAACAATCTCCCACTTGGAGACACAGCGCCATAAACCTTTGTCTTTTTCATCCGGAGTGCACCACCTCCCCATCTTCAAGCCTGAAGACCAATCAAAGCTGAACAGAGTTTCAGCTTCTCCCGTGTAACCACCTTGGTCAACAAATCCGCAGGATTCTCACTTGTATGAATATTCTCTAGAGCAATCGATCCATCTTCCAGTAACGAACGTATGAAGTGATATTTGATGGCAATATGCTTGGTCCTTGAATGAAATGCTAAATTCTTAGCCAAGTGTATTGCACTCTGACTATCATGTACAACTTACAATCTGCTTGCTTTTAACCCAACTCCTCCATAAAACCTTGCATCCACACCATCTCCTTAATGCTTCTGTAGCCACAACATATTCTGCTTCCGTCGTACTGATAGATACTATCTTCTATAACTAAGAGATCCAACTGACTGCAACTCTACCTGGAGTAAAGACATAACCTGTAGTGCTTCTTCTGCTATATCTCCTACCAAATTTGAGTCCACGTAGCCTTATAGCTTGATTTTCGATCCACCATAACATAGCCCTACATCCTTAGTACCTACTAGGTATCTAAGGATCCACTTCACAACTTCCTAATGTTCCTTCCCGGGGTTGTTCATAAACCTGCTAACAACTCCCACTGCTTGAGAAATGTCTGGTTTCGTGCTCACCATAGCATACATGAGAGTCCCTATAGCTGACGCGTATGGGACTTTAGCCATGTAGTCTCGTTCATCCTGCATCTTTGTTCCTTGCTCCTTAAATAGCTTGAAGTGGTTGGCTAATGGAGTGCTAACCAACTTAGCACCTCCCATATTAAATCGATCAAGTACCTTGGCTATATACTCCGCCTGTGACAAAACCTGTTTCTTGTTTTCCTTATCACACTTTATCCTCATACCTAGGATTTATTTTGTAGCTCCCAAATCCTTCATCGCAAATTCTCTAGACAGTTGTCTTTTGATATCTAAAATGTCCTTCATACTTGAACCGGCCATAAGCATATCATTAACGTATATAAGAAGGATGATGTATGACATATCAAACTTCTTCAAGTAACAACAGTGGTCTGTATGACATCTCCTAAAACCGTTTTTCGATATAAAATTGTTAAACTTCTTATACCACTGCCTCGGGGCCTACTTCAGGCCATATAAACTCTTCTTCAGTCTACACACCTTGTTCTCCTTTCCTATTGCCATGTATCCTGTCGGCTGATGCATGTATATCTCTTCTTAAAGGTCCCCATGAAGAAAGGCTATCTTAACATCTAGCTACTCTAGATGTAAGTCCTCTATAGCCACTATACTCAAGACCATGCGAATCGTAGACATTTTCACCACAGGTGAAAATATTTCAGTGAAATTGAACCTGCCTTTTGTTGAAACCCTTTCACAACCAATCTAGCCTTGTACCATTTTGAACCATCGTGCTCTCCCTTTAATCTATAAACCCACTTGCTATGAAGAGCTTTCTTACCCTTAGGTAGAGTGACTAGCTCCCATGTACGATTAGACTTAAGAGAGTCCATCTCCTCATCCATAGCTGCTCCCACTTAACCCGTGTATCTAACTGTAATGCCTCTTCAAAACACTCTGGTTCACCATTATCTGTCAGCAGTAGATAATGTAAGGATGGTGAGTATCGGACCATGGGTCTTCTCTCCCGAGTAGACCTCCTCACAACTAGTGTATGCGGCTCTGCCTCATAATGCTCCTGTGGCGCTGTAATACTCATGTCCTATAACTCTTCCAACTCTACAATTTCCTTTTTCTCGGCCTTATTTTCCTACACACTGTCCTTATGCATCACTTTTTCATTGAAGAATACGTCCTTGCTTCTGATGATTTTCTTATTTTCTATATCCCAAAACCTGTATCTAAAATTATGCTGCCTCGTGGACTTCGCATCCAGCTTGTTTCTGTGCTCTGCATCAATGTGAACATATGAAGTGCAACCGAACACTCTAAGATGTGTAAGGTTTACTTTTTTTTCAGTCCAAGCTTCTTCTGGTAGCCCACCATCCAATGGTGTTGAGGGACTTCTATTGATGAGATATGCTACAGTATTCACAGCATCTGCCTAAAACATCTTGGGCAGCCCTGCATGTAACCTCATGCTCTTGGCGCGCTCAAGGATGGTCCTGTTAATGCGCTCAGCCACAGCATTCTTCTGCGGTGTCCTTTGAATCGTTTTATGATGTTTGATTCCATTTGCTGTACAATACTCCTCAAATCTCTTATCACAGTACTCTCCCCCATTATCAGATCTGAGACATTTTACTGTTCTACCTGTCTCATTTTCTACCATAACTTTTCACTTCTTAAATACATCAAATACATCAGATTTATGCTTTAAGAAATAAATCTACAGTTTTCTACTCGTATCATCAATAAAAGAAATAAAATAATGTGAGCCACCAAGAGATGATACCTGTGGCGGTCCCCACACATCAGTGTGTACAAGCTCCAAAAGATGTGTCTTTGGAGCGCATCCTGTCTTCTTGAAACTTACCCTCTTCCGCTTGTCATACATGCAGTCCTCGCAGAATTCTAAGTCAGCAGACTTCAGCCCTGGTAGCTTCCCTTTTGACAATAGCACATTCATTCCCTTTTCACTCATGTCCCAACCTTTGATGCCATAACTGCCCATTCACTCTAGTTGATGCAACTGCGAGTGAACCATACGATCCTGAAGTCACATACAAAGTTTGCCTCGAGATATCACCAAGGCACCTTTTATGATCTTCCAGGAATCACTAGTGAATGTCATCACATAACCGGTATCGGCCAATTAGCCCACTGAGATCAAGTTACGTTTCAAACTTGATACATGTCTGACAACCTTCAATTTCAAAACCGTTCTGTCTTTCTGATTTACATGAACGTCCCCCTTTCCAACAATACTGCACGGCTCATCATCACCCAGGTAGACTCTCCCAAAGTCACCTAACATATAATCACACAGAACTTCCTTACATGAAGTGGTATGAAATGAAGCACTTGATTCTATAACTCAAGACTCATTCCTCGTATTAAGAGACAAGATCAACGCCTCTGTATCACTCTCCTCAGATAGATTCACTGAATCCTTCCCACCTTGAGAGCTTCCTTCCTGTTTCTTGAGCGCCCTGCAATCATGTTTCATGTGCCCCTTTTTACCGCAATGTCAACACCCATCTTTGTCTTTCGATCCCTTGGACTTCTTCCTCGACTTAGAACGCCCGTTTTTATTACCTCCTTTGTTCAGCGATCTTTCTCTTCCTTCAACATTTAGAGCATTCCCTAAATCCCCTGAAACTCCTGATACTTTTCTTCTAGATTCTTTGTTGAGAATTAGACCGGTCACATTATCAAATTTCAGCTTTGTCGACCCTGAAGAATTGCTCATAGCAATCATCAAACCATCCTAACTGTCTGACAAACTGAATACGATCAATAACGCCCTGACCTCATCCTCAAAAACAATGCCAACAGATTCCAACTAGCTCATGACTGTATTGAACTCGTTTAGATGTTCAGCCACGCTCCCACCGTCTGACATCTTCATGTTGAATAGATGTTTCATAAGATGAATCTTGTTGGATGCAGAGGGCTTTTCATACATGGTAGCTAGGGCTTCCATTAATTCTTTTGTAGTTTTCATCTTGGATATATTAAAGGCTACACTCTTAGACAAAGAGAGTCAGATCGTTCCTAAAGCCTTCCTATCCAGTAAAAACCATTTATCATCTATCATCTTTTTTGGTTTCTTCTCTTTTCCTCCTAGAGGAATATAGAGGTCCTTCTGATATAGATAATCCCCCATCTGCATCTTCCAGAAGGTAAAGTTTGAACCATCAAACTTCTCAATTCTAGTTTTCTCTTCTTCCGTCATCACTCCCAATAGAACTAAACCAAAAGCTTTGATAACAGTTGTTATGCAGCACACCAACAATGCAGTGAGCCGAGATCTAATCTCAGGCCTCACCTACAAATGATAAACAAGAAGAAATAAAAACTAGAAACAGATCAAAGCAATCCAAAAAATAAACTACAAGATAAGATATACGTGAAAAAACCCCAAACTAGGGCAAAAAACTACGGATGCAAACTACCACTATGAAGAACAAAGATTACAAGGCAATATACTAACCTCTCCCTTAGAAGTATAGAAAAAATCCCTTGCCCACACCTTAGAAATATTTTCTAATATTCACCTTAACCCTAGAATAGCCTTAGGGACACCTATTTATAGTTTAGGCAACTTCCCTTTCACACCCTTGCGAAAGGCGATTCAAAAAATCCGCAGTCCACATCAGATTCGAAAACGAATCTACGTAACCACGACCGGTTGAGCAGTCTGCATGACCGGTCGAGAGGAACCCATGACCGATCGAGTTCCTCAGAAATCCAAAATTGATGCTCGCTAGACTTTGAGTCGAGCCAGTCCACGACTAGTCACGACTGGTCGAGCAGGGGCCAGACTGGTCTTGCACGGCCCAAGATGTGGCTCCACTTCTCAACAGATATATCATTTTAAATGTACTAAAGAACACAAATATTGATAAGTGAATCAACATTGAATATGCAACAAGAACAGCCAGACAATGGAAATATCCAATTGTATTCATGAAATACTGAAGCCGAAATGCAGGCCAACCTAACATGTATAGGGCCGTTTACAATGGTATTGTGCACAAGAAACCATTACGACAAAGGACGAATTTGGTATGCCCTAAAGAAGAAAGTAGACATGTCAAGCATGGGAAGTTTCCCTCCAATGAATTAGGTAACTATGAACCAGCCTGTTAGTTGAGTACCCTAGCTTGATACTTGATTGAACTGAATTGCAATAACCCAGGTCAATGTAGAGCACAATGCCAAAGCAAAAGCCATTCCATTTCAATTCGACAGAGAACAAATGGCTAATTCCATGCATCGAAGTTGGACCTGAAACAATTTTATTACTAGCCCTCTTGTTCTATTGCCAATTTGCCAATTTTCATTCCATTGAATTGAATTGTCACAGTTCAATTTCTATTCTGCATCCAAACATGGCCTATATTTCTTATTACCTGATGTTGGTTTATATTAGAGTACCTCAAACTGCTATCTTTATTTAAGTATCCTTGCTAATATTTAAGTATCTTCTAGGATGCTGATTTGGGGCGCATCCAAACGTGACCTTAACTACCTACATGGGGCACACATGCATTCTTAGCTACTGATACAAGGCTCTTGAGATATTTGTCCCACAAGCATTGCGGATATTTTCGGTGCATCTTTAACTACATATATGATTTAAAATACCAAAATCTTGAAAAATAGAAGTAACCATTAGTGATCCATTAACAAATTCTACCAAGTAAAGCAATAGTCTCTCAAGGTGGAGAGTGGAACTCAAGCATTCTCAACTTAGCTTGTGAACTGAGGAAATTTCTCCTGTGGGTGTTGCATCAATGGCCATGAGACCTTATTGAACCTAGCTTTTTATGGCGGAGATCTTAGTAATCCCCACATCGGCTTGTTAATCAAGCTTCTAAAATCAGTTTGATTTTGTATTATTATTATTATTATTATTATTATTATTATTATTATTAATGTTAGTAATTTTGTAAAATAGTTAGGATCATTTCCCAAATAGGAGAACCATTTCACCTTAGTTTTTCTAGTTACTATGAAAGTCTATTGTGATGTGATAGAGATTTGAGACGGGAAAATTGAATTCATTTAATACATGAGTTTTAGTTTATCTAGTTAGCCAAACACAAACTAAATCAACACCAATTTTATAGAGACTTGAAGCTGTAGAATCCTGAAACTTCTTGATTTCTCCTAAAAACGCCAAAAGCTAGGGTTTCTATTGGGATCGAATCCCATATGTTGGTGCAATTGACTAAAATGCAAGCATTGAAAACTGTATATTTCTAGGATTAGGAAAAACTACCATACCTCAGAATGCCAAAATCCTAGGGTCTCAATCGAGAGAAACAACAACAGATTCAGCGACTCTTCTTTCCAGATATTCAGTAGTTCAAAATTCGTAGGATTTGATAGAAATCAGATGCAAGAATTTGAAATTGTGGTGATTTTCAAGAGTTGAAATGCTTTGAAATGCTGAAACTAGGGTTAGGGTTTCGAGAGGAAGATGAAAAAGGTTGTAGCAGAGAGAGAGAGAGAGAGAGAGAGAGAGAGAGAGAGAGAGAGAGAGAGAGAGAGAGAGAGAGAGAGAGAGACCTACTGGGCATTTTCTAAGGGTTAGGAAAGAGGAGAAGTGAAATGGAGAGACGATTTGAGATTCTTCCTCATTTGTAAGAGATAGATGCTACGAGCTCCTAATTTGTGCTAAGTGCTTACTTCATACAAACAACGTATCACCGCAACTGGGGCCACATCCTCAGTGATCACATGATCCAAACCATCCAGGTTATAGGCTCTGTGGCCCAACAATTCCATGACCCCTAAAAGGTTTACAATGATATAGGAGTTCCATCCCCACGATTTCATGTGGTGCGGTCCACTAAAGGCTTAGATTTACTTGATCTAAAACAGATGATTCTAACCATTTGTTCGATGGCATATAAATTGGATGGTTAAGATCATATTTATGGCATATAAATTGGACGGTCAAGATCATATGTAAGTGTCCCGGATGTAAAAATCACATGGGGGGCACTTGAAAAGTCCAATTAAAGGATCTGGGTACACCGTAAAACATATTTTATAGCTACCACCCAACATCACATTGATACGACCATCTTAACCATGGATCAATAGCCTATAAAATGGACAGTCAAGATTGTTCATGAAAATTCGGTTCTTATGCAACTGAGGCTAAAAGGTAAATTTTTCGCCTTGGTTCCTATGCAACTGAGGCTAAAAAGTAGACTTTTGGCCTTGGTTCTTATGTAACTGAGGCTAAAAAGTAGACTTTGGCCTCAGTTCCTATGTATCCGAGGCTAAAAAGTAGATTTTTGCCCTCGGTTCCTATACAACTGAGGCTAAAAAGTAAACTTTTAGCCTCGGTTCCTATGCAACTGAGGCTAAAATGTAGACTTTTTGCCTCGATTCCTATGCAACTGAGGCTAAAAAGTAGACTTTGGCCTCGGTTCCTATGCAACTGAGGCTAAAAAGTAGACTTTTTGCCTCGGTGCCTATGCAACTGAGGCTAAAAAGTAGATGTTTCTATGCAGCTGAGGCTAAAAGGTAGACTTTTCGCCTCAGTTCCTATGCAACTGAGGCTAAAAGGTAGATTTTTCACCTCAATTCCTATGCAACTAAGGCTAAAAGGTAGACTTTTCGCCTCGGTTCTTATGCAACTGAGGCTAAAAGGTAGACTTTTCGTCTCGGTTCCTATGCAACTGAGGCTAAAAGATAGACTTTTTGCATCAGTTCCTATGCAACTGAGGCTAAAAATTAGACTTTTGGCCTCGGTACCTATGCAACTGAGGCTAAAAGGTAGACTTTTCGCTTCAGTTCCTATGCAACTGAGGCTAAAAGGTAGACTTTTCGTCTCGGTTCCTATGCAATTGAGGCTAAAAATTAGACTTTTTGCCTCAGTTCCTATGCAACTGAGGCTAAAAGGTAGACTTTTTGCCTTTGTTCTTATGCAACTGAGGTTAAAACATAGACTTTTAGCCTCAGTTCCTTTGCAACTGTAGTGAAAAATGAACTTTTAGCCTCGGTTCCTTAGTAACTGAGGCTAAAAAACACATTTAGCCTCCATTTTTTCAACTGAGGCTAAAAAATTGTGGCTAAAGGCCTATTTTCTTGTAGTGCAGGCTTGTGCTCGCATGTGGGGGGAGGCGTTCATACTTACAACATTGCCACCAAACAATAGGCTCCTAACACAACATGGATCACATTCACACCAATGTAAAGAATAAGCTAGGAATGAGCCCCAAACATCACGATGGTATCTGGTTGATTAAACACCTTCCATGCATCATAAGAGAAATATTGTAGCACCAAAACTAGCCTTCAGGTTACTCATCACTGCACAGACGGCAATGAGCAAGCCTGTGGTTGGATCTGGCCTACTGAAAATATCAATTTTTACTAGCCCAGGCTTAGCCCATTCCCAGCTTTAATCATTCTACAGATTCAACATCAATATTTATATCTTACTAATAAAAATATTCAACTACATTTTTTTCCATTCATTTTTTCAATAAACTGTTGGACGACAGATTGTACAATTGGATGGACATGTAAATATCTTTGCAGTCAGATTGATGCAACCACCTAATAAAAGCCGAAACAAGGAAACCAATGGCCTGTTTAAATCAACCACACATTTAGGAGGACAAACCTCCTCCATCCTATATTTGATGGCATAGATGGTGGCTGACAATCATAGCCGGAATTCAGTTGCAAATAGCGGGCATGACCTCAATGTGGTTGCCCTATCTTCATCCTACAGGGAAAGAAATTTTTTTTTTTTTAAAAGGAAAATCAAAAATGAAAAACACGATGCCCTGTTTTCTCCTTACACACTGAAAAGTAAGTCTACGGACAAAATTAATGCCCTGTCTCTTTCTCTTTCTGTTTAAAAAGTATGCCCCCATCTCCACCATATGGATGGAACAATTCATGCCATCAAAAATGTTTTCACTGCTTTGGATGGTAAAATGGTCCAAATAAAACTTTGATGGGATGGTCCAGCCATTTGATTAGCATGGGAAATTGAAATTTGATGGGTGGAACTGTCTAATAGATATAAGTCGTTAAAATATGTTAGATCAAATATTTGCACTGTCATATTGTTAGATTAAAATGGTTTAAAAGGAATATTTGAAAATTCTAGAAAAAATCAGTTTTTGTCTTTATTAACCCACTTGTCATAATTATGTTTAGTTTTGTCCCACGTTAAAAAGTTGTTAACAAAATTAAGCTTTTATATTAAAACCCCTTACTAATTCTTTGTATTAAAAAATAAGGGTATACCATGGGAGTAACTTCACACAACTGCGGGGGCCGTGGTCAGGGTAATAGCTTGGCTCGGTATGATGTGTCTTTAATTAACACTTTCATTTTTTATACGCATATTTTTTTTCCTACTCATAGAAATGAAGATAGAGTCATCTTGATCCTACCTTATAATTAATGAGAGAACATACATTTATTACATTGCTCGCATGCATCTCAAGCCCAAATGGCTACCTATTTTTTCTTTATAAAGACATCTCCTCTTCATTATGAATCAATCCGAAAATTCTCTATTCTTGTTGGTTTTTCTCTACACTTTTTTTACAAATTTTGTTTGGACAAATTAGTACGAGTAGTATTGGGTTCGTGTGGCTAAGATCATGAGTGCACCTAATCAAAGTTGTTCATCTTAGAGGAGAATTGTTGTATCCCAGAAGCATACTTATTGGAGACGAGTGCATCAGGGATTGTCTTCCTGTGGAGAAAAAAGTGTCTTTAAGATAAGAACTGTAACATGCCCCAGCTCTCAAGATCCCTGTTTTATTATTTATGATTTTGTAATTTTGGATTTTCTACTATATCTCGGTATATTAGAACCAATAATTTAAAGACAGATTTCTCTCTCAAAAATATCGGTACTATTGCTATTGTTTTTAAGAATTCTAGAATCAAAATTTTTTTATGAGACGTACTTTAGGAAACGACAACAGAAAATGGAGTTTTATCTCACCACCCTCAATCTAATTTACATTATCAAAGAATCTACCCATCCTTTGAGGAAAATGAACCAACAACAACCTTTAATCAATCAAAATGTAAGAACGGTGACTATCTGTAAAAAAATCATATTCTCTATGCTATAACAAATGAAAACTTTGATATCTATTGTCATTAATCCACTACCAAAGAGCTGTGGGAGCATCTTGAAAAGAAATTTAGGCAAAGCATGCTGGAACCAAAAAATATGCAGCTAGTCATTATATTGATTTTAGAATGTCAGATGATAAGTCTGTGATATATCAGGTATATGATGTACAAAAGATTGCTAATAAAATATCATCTGAAGGTATGATGATTGATGAGGCCTTCTAAGCTATTATAATAATTAAGAAATTTCCATCATCTTCAAATAATTATAAAAATTCTCTAAAGTATAAGAGAAAGGACATGAGCTTGGATCACCTCATCATTCATATACATATGGAAGAGGAAGCAAGAAACCTAATAAACATTCTTTTTAAAATCTGTAACTAAGGCCCACCTTGTTGAGAATAACCGAAAGGTTTAAGATAATCGAAGGTCTGAACTGCTAAAGTAAAAATAATTACATGACCAAAGTAAAATAAATAAATAAATAAATAAATAATAAGAAGAAGAATGAAGAATATTATGTGTATGAGAAAAAATGGACACTTTGTTAAAGAATGTAAATTCCACAAAAATGATAAGAATGAGAAAGACTATACACATGTTGCCAAGGAGTTTATGGGGGTCATCGACGAAGCATTGATTACTTGTAGCTCAAATGAGTGATGGATTGACTTAGGTGCTACGACCAATGTGCATTTTCTTCCTATAAAAAGGTATGGGATGCCAAGGACATATCATGGGAAATTCATTCAAGCCAAATGTCGTTGGCAAGGGAAAGGTGATGTAAGACCCATACCCTAATTAACCCTCTGTATGCTTCATTATCAATGCCAACACATTCTATGTAGACTAGATCGACCAGTTTTAATCGTTATCTTATTTTTGTACTACAATACCCCGAAACTTGTACCCTAGCGACCATGCGGGCATTACGATCCCAACACCGCATGTCACACCCCATTTCGACCCCTAGATCAGAAGCTACAATTGTGGCACAATCCAGGGTGGGCCACGTAATGCACGCGGGCCCCACTTGCACAAATCCCTATGCTATCAAATCAATTAATTAATACATCAATCATGTCACTCTCTCCCCATTAGTCAAATAAGTCCATGCCTTTCTCATGCAGCCCATACCCCTACCCATGCTAGCCACCATTCTTTCCTTCTTTTTCTCCCCATTTTACCCCTTCATCTTCCCCTTATTCTTCCTTATCCTGAAATGTCTACTACAAAAACTCCATAACTCTCTCTCATTTCTACCATTTTCTAGCTAGAGTAGAGAGGAATTAAGAGAGAGAAAAAATATTAGAAAGATTAGGGAGAGATTAAGAGAGAAAGAGAGGAAGAAAGAAAGATTAGGTAGTGATTAAAAGAAAAGAGAGAGCTTGTGAGAGGATTATGAAGGATCAAGAGAGTAAGAGAAAAGAGTGATTAGAGGAGGTTATGGTTGAAAAGGATCTTAGTAGACCGTCCGATCGTTGATCCGAGCCGATCCAATCGTCCATCCTTCGAGGCGAGTGCAGGGGAGGATCAAAATCCTCCCTTTTCCTTTGTGATTTTTCATTTTGGTAGGTCCACAAGGGTGGGACCCACCCTGATTGTGTATGGAGTGTATGGTAGACCCTATATTGGCACGGGCCCACCCTGATAGTCAGAACCTTCCCTTGCCTTTTTTCCATTTGTTTCTCTTCTTCCTTATTTCTCCAAAGATTATGATATCGTAGGGCCCACAAGTGGGTCATGTTGTTAGAGAGTGTGTAGGCATAGCATGAACCATCTTGTATGGCCCATTGTGATATTTATTTCCAATCCAACATATTGGAAGGTTTATGTAGATCTGGATGGTGGGAAGGGCATTAAAATCAATTTGATCTAAAGCTCATTGGCCCACCATGAGTTTGCCGATTTGATGGATGGTTTGGATCTCTCACATGTGCCCCACATATAAATAAAACCGATGAAATAAGAAGGGGTTCAGCGGTTGCTGCTGGTGTGCAAACAATCTCCCTGGACTCTGCTACTGCTAGCACTAAGCTAACCATGAGAGCAAATGGGGTGGCTCCACTCGTTGGCCCTTCATAATTTATATGTTCCATCCATGTCGTCCATCCATTTTACCATGTTATCGTCGCCGTAGAGCCCAAAAATGAGGCTGATCCAACCATCAGGTGGACGACACAGTAGGCATGGTGGGCTGGAGCACTCCACGTTGAAACCATTCAAACGTGGAGGGGGTGCCACACTCGTGGGCCCCATTTTGATGTATATATATTAGATCCACAATATCCACATTTTTCAATGGATCATTTTAAATTATGGATCGACAAATGAGATGGATCCGAGTCCCGAGTGGACCTCACTGAGGGAAACAAAATCTGACTGTTGAAAGCTTTCTAAGGCCCATTGTGATGTGTGTGTTCTAGAACTTGTCCAATATTGATCTCCTTAGGTCCACGATAAGATGGAAAATTCGATGAGCGAAATGGATAACCATAGTGTGGGCCCCATTTAAAAAAGGAGCAGGGGATGAGTTGCGCGAGACCTGAGTTACGCAGGTCTGCGTAACTCGGCACAGTTGCACTAGGCCGCGCTACCCTTCGCAAGAAATGTTGAGCAGGTGATGCGAAGTGGGGTCCACAACACGAGATTCGAGGGCCCACATGTGCAGAAGCCTATAAATACCCCCTTATCCCCGTCATTTGGAAGATCAGATGTTCGGAAGACCAGTGCCTCAGACAGGTATTGGAGACTGAGAAAATGAGAGGAAGTGTAGGAGGGCCAGCCCACGCCACTCTATGTGAGTTACATCGGCCCGCATAGCTCCTTGACCTATGCCACTCAATGCATGTTGCATGGGTACTCTTTGAGGCAACACGATGTTGTATTTTCTCAGGTCCTCAAGCTGTTTCAGATTTTCCAAAGGGATCCAGGCACTTTTTTATCATGTCAATGAGGGACAAAGTGCATGGAAAGCCCGTACAACTAATCTCCCTTGGAGACATGACTGATATGAGCGAGAATGCTGTCGAAATTCATATTTGAACTTATTCGATACTTGTACTTCTGCATTTCTAGAGATTCTATCTCAGAATCAGAGGATCAAAAGGATGTAATGAATTCAGAATGAATAAATTTGATGATTATTCTCTTTGTTCTTTCTTTTTGTCCTTATTAAGTGAGATAATTTTCCAAATTAAATGTTTTTCGTTTCTAGTCAAAACAAGGTAGGGTCCACGTGTGTGACCTACCAGCTTAAAGTCAAGCTGACATTGTGTTTATCCCTTCGTTGGGGCTTGTGTGACTGGCTGGTCACATGGGCCACAACAGTGCAGCAAGGTGGGCCGGCCAGGCATCTAGAAATCTGGACAGCAAGGTCGTCCCACCTGCTGGACGGTCTAGATCATCCAAGCACTCATTAGGTGGGCCACAAAAAGATGGAGAGAGAGAGAGAGAGAGAGAGAGAGAGAGAGAGAGAGAGAGAGAGAGAGAGAGAGAGAGAGAGAGCAAATCGAGTGGTGGAGGTGAGGATGTCATCCCCACCATAAAATCAAGGGTCTAGGTGACCTCTACATATTGGTTATCAAATAAACATCATGGTAGGGTCTATGGAGAATGGCCCCATCATGGATTTACACATATGTATAATGGTGGGCCATTGGCCACACCTTGGGTCCAAAGTGGGATGCATACTATTAATTGGTACGCCCCACTTGGCCCATAACTAAAAACTACAATCTAATCCTATAAACACCCACCTATAACTCTTCTTATTGGTTTCTTAAAATCCTTAGCTCCTAAGCTTCTACTTTAATGGTGGATAATGAAGATTGGATGGTTGGATGGTGAGATTGGATGGTAGGGAGATGGGTGTTGCTTGGGTCCTTCTTTTCTCTCCTTAGATCTTCTCTCCTCTTGGTTGCTAGGGAATGATTAGAGAATGAGAGGGAATGGGATGGGATGGATTGAAATGAGAGAGGAGGGATGGGTTGAGTAAGAGGATTGAGGAGTGTGTAAGAGAGGTGACATGGAAAGCATGAGTTAAGTTAACTTTTGGGATAAGTGGGGATGGGTTGCTTGTCTTGGTTGGAAGAGAGGCATGGGTTTGAAATGATGGTTGTACTTGACTAGTTGATGTGAAAGGATGGGTAGAGATTCTTTTCTATGCCGTGTTTCCTCGAAATATATGCCGACCCACTACTCCTAGCCTGGGTATCGCATTGGTGCACAAGATGTGGCATTAGAACCGTGGCGACAGTGCGGTTGCAAGAATATAAGTTTCGAATTGAGTCGACTCAGGTCTTCAGGGTACGTCTTAGGGTTACGCGCAATCACTGTCTATAGGTCACGGGTTGCCGAAATTCGACGGAGAGGATCGCGGGGGTTGGTGGAACAGTACGGTACCAGGATACAGGCCTTACACAGAGTGCACTTCACCACTTAGGTCATGAGTTCAATTACTCATGTGGTGTATTTAAGAGTGTGTAAAAAAAAATGTAACACATACACGGATGCGAAGGGAAGCACAAATATCTGCTCATTCAAAACTTGTGGCTCGGAGTAAGTTTTTAATTGTCGGCGTCCAATCACCACAGGTTCTTGTAGTGTGGCCCATGGAGATTTACGTCTAGCTCATGCCATGAGAAAAGTAATTAGCTCTTGTAGAGTGGTCCCAATTGATATTATGAGAAACAAGCCTAGAGTTTATGTATTTATTTATTTATTATTATTATTATTAAGAGCTCCAAATCCTTGTGCTTGTTCCAGCACATCGTGGAATCATGATCTTGGCAAAGTTGAAAGGGGATTACATGTGCCCCAAGGCATCACCCAAGATGATACCCCACATACCGTGGGGCCCACCTTGACATATGTATTCCATATCCATGTTTTCCGTACGTTTTGATAATATTTATTTTTCATCCAATATTTTGATCAGGTAGCATAAACTGGGATGAAGGGTAAGACAAATATCAGCTTGATCCAAAACATTTGTGGCTCATAATCAGTTTTAATATAGTCAATCGTCACTATTTTCAAAAGTATGGTCCACCTATATGATTGGGAGTTGCTTCATTTTTATGCTCATTTTATAAAATTATATGGCAAAATGGATGTATAGAGTGGATATAAAATACATGCATCAAGGTAGGGCCACAGTAAGGGCTGGACATCTTGGGTGAGGGCAGGCGGCACCTAATCTGCTTGGCAGGTTCAGATGGAAACGGACTGCCGATGACCCGATCGATGCTGTGTGGGGACAATAGAGATGTATGTCCATGACAAATTGGCTCCCTTCATCTGTTTTTGAAAGATTATAATAGAACGGTAATCTAAATATAAGGCAGATACAAATATCATTTTGGTTGCACCAAAAGAAAGAGTGAGAAGGAAAACTTACACAACTTTTGGGTTGAGAATGAAAAACTTCCACTGCTGAAACCTTTTTGGAGCTTACCGTGACGATTATTTGCCATCCAAACCATTGATAGGGTTATTACCAATCAGATAAAATATAGGAACAAATATAATCCCGGTACAAAACTTCTATTACCATCAGGGGTTCAATTCACACTGTTTCGTGTGTAGTATGGCCCACGTGAATTTTTCCATCTGCCTTATTTTTAGACTCTGTCTTGTGGTCCTGAAAAACAGATGGATGAAGTAGATTTGTCGCTAATTACTCTATGGCAATCCCTTCAACGGGTTCAGTTTAACCTGCAAAGCCTAAAACGGTGCTTGTAATATTAAACAACGTCGCTGAAAGCTACTTTCGCTATAAATAATATATATAACCCGATGCTTTTGCTGCGCACCCCGTTCTCATGAAAATTTTTCGAGAACTCATCACATGCTATGTGAGTCTAAAATCTGACGGGTCCACGCGATGCAGTATCCCATGAAAACCCTAAGCTCAAATTTAATCCTATCCAAAACTTTAGTAGGCCACCGAAAAAGAAAACAATTTCCTCATTTGATTTACATCTCTCTTTGCTATGGGCTACAAGAGTTTTGGATTAGGATGAAAAATTGGTCTCAATAGGTTCATGGGGTACCACATCATATACCGTTCGGATTTTGAGCCTGCGTATGTGTGCTGGTGACACAACTAGTTGGACCGTCCAACTAACTCGAATTAATTAATACTAATTTAACGTTGAGAGAGATATAGGACTTTGTTGCACGAGGGCGCGGATTAGGTACTACCCCCTACTCTTCGGAGCTCGGGACAGGCCGAGGCTCTGACCGCAGATGAGGGGCCACTGTGATGTATGAACTTTATCCACACCGTCTATTCATTTTTTCATATTATTTTAGAATATTATTCCAAAACTAGTGAAGATTCAAGTCTCAACTGGGACACACGGTGGGGATTAAATTCCTACCGTTGAAAATTTCTTAGGGACAACAGAAGTTTTGGATCAAGACGATATTTGTTTTCTCACATCATCATGTGTATATGACCATATCAAGGGGTTGGATGGAAAATAAACGACAAACTGGGCCTAAGAAGGTCTCAACAGTGTCCTTAGCACTACTGCTTACTGTGGTGTGGTCCACTTGATCCTAGGATCTGCCTCATTTTTGGTTTGGTACTCTATAATGATATGAAAATAAAGATGGACGGTGTAGATAAGATTCATACATCATGATGGACCCTCAGTGGCCCTCATAGCCTCCGCCTGTCCCCAGCTCCAAACAGGCGGGGGTAGTACCTAATCCGCGCCCCGTTGCATGATAGCTTTCAAAGCCGTCTTTTAAAATGATCATTAGCTTGGGTGGGACCTATTGTGGTGTTAACGTGAAATCCACCCTGAACATCACGTGTGTCACCCCATGTTATTATGGTGTTAATGTGAAATCCATCCCGACCATCACATGTGTCACCCCATGTTAGGCATTTGGACTGAAAATCTATGCCATCGGTAGTTCAAGTGGACCACACAATTGGAAACATTGTACTGAAAAAGCTCACCCTCCAAAATAATTTGTTTGATGAGTCCCACTTGAATTATGTATTAGATATGATTTTTGGGTCCCACGCCTAGCCTTTGCTGTGGCATCTAATGGTTGGAGTGGATTTCACATACTCATGATTGGGTTCCGTAAAAATCAAAGGTGGACATCTCTCCTACAATTGTTCCATTGGTGTGACTCACCTGAATCACTGGTCAGTCTTATATTTTAGCTCCAGACCTAGTATGAGATTGCACATCTGAATGTTGGAGTTGATCTTACATACATGACACGGTGGGCCATATAAAAATTCACCTGAATCACTGGTCAGTCTTATATTTTAGCTTCAGACCTAGAGTGAGATTGCACATCTGATGGTTGGAGTTGATCTTACATACATGACACGGTGGGCCTTATAAAAATTCAAGGTCGACACTCTCATGCTGTTAAACTTCTTCCGATTCCGAAAGAAAATGTGCGTCACCTGAATCACTGGTCAGTCTTATATTTTAGCTTCAGACCTAGAGTGAGATTGCACATCTGATGGTTGGAGTTGATCTTACATACATGACACGGTGGGCCTTATAAAAATTCAAGGTCGACACTCTCATGCTGTTAAACTTCTTCCGATTCCGAAAGAAAATGTGCGTGTTCCCAAAAGAGTGGGAGTTATGTGTAACCCGTCCTAACCTAGTACTGGGCATCCCTGACCCTGGGGCTACCTTGATAAAGTTATTGTATATCCATGCCTTACATCCATATTTTCAGACCATGATAGGATATGATTCGAAAAATGAAGTATATACATATCTCAGGTGGACCACACCACAAAAACAGTGGTGATTGGCTATTAAAAACATTTTGTGAGCCACAAAAGTTTTGGATCAAGCTGAAATTTGTTTTGATTTTTATTTTCATTCATCAAGGTCTTTGTGACCTTATCAATAAGTTGGGTGGTAAATAAAAAATTACAGTGGACCCTAGGAAGTTTTTAATGGTAAGAGTTCAATATCCACTATTTCCTATGGTGTGGACCACTCGAGATTTATAATTGCTTGATTTTTGAAATAATGTTCTAAAATAATCTGAAAAAAATTGATGGACGACATGGATATACAATAGATACATCAAGGTGGGCGGCATGGTCAGGGACGAACTATGTTACCCAAGGAAGGCACTGCACCTAATCCACTTTTTTTTTTTTTTTTTTTCCTAATCTGGCCCTGTTTTTTTTCTTGTAACATAGCAGAAGAAGCTTAATGGCATAAGAGGAGCGCCTAACCTTTTTTTTATTAGGCCCGTCATAATGTACATGTTAATTCCACTCGGACAATTAGATGTGTGATCTTATTCTACGTCTTGAGATAAAATATCAGGCTGACTTTTGATTCAGGTAGGCCATACCAATGAAACAATAGAGGGAGAGACATCTGCCCTGATTTTAACAAGACCCACATGTTAGTGCACTGATTTTTGCACCATATTTGTTAATCACATGAGTCGTTGTGTCATGTAGTTGGGTGAGCCTTTGAAAAGTGAAGACCGAAGACAAAAATGAAGACGGAGCATAAAGAAGCAAAGAACATGTAAAATATATGCCTTGGTGACCCTAACCCTTGACCCAAAACAACCCATATACCTTTAGATGATCTTAACCTAATAGGAATACCTAATTGATCATCCCTTAGTCTTAGGTGACCAAGAAAAACATGATAAATATAGGTAAAAGAGGTGCGAATCTATTGTGCAAAAGATAGCCTAAAACAACGCATTTTGATTAATGTTTGATGGCATCGAGCTGCCATCGAACAACCTTTGATGAAATCGATAGAAAGTTGGAACTGTCCAGTAACCAATTGAATTTTTCCATGACTTTCTCGATGGTATCGAAGTTACTTCGATGGCATCGAAATTTAAGTTTTGAGACATCGAAATTTAAGTTTCGAGACATTGAAGGGTGTTCTATGACATCGATTGAAAGTCAGAATTGTCTAGTAAGAAATTATATTTTTTTCCTGACATTCTCGATGGCATTGAAGTCACTTCGATTACATCAAGATTTAAGTTTCGATGACATCAAAGGGTGCTCGATGACATCGATTGAGAGTCCGAATTGTCTAACAAGAAAATTGGATTTAATTATGACTTTCTCGATATCATCGAGGATACCTTCGATGACATCGAATGTTAAGTTCGATGACATCGAAGGAGATTTCGATGACATCAGAAATGTGTCCAACAAGAAACATCATATTCTATCTCGAGTATTCGATGGCATCGAAAGAACCTTCGATGACATTGAAGGTATCTTCAATGACATCGATAGAGCCATTTTCTGCCAGTTTTTTTTACCGTTGGAGCTTGAACTTTTTATAAAGGGCATTCAGTTCTTGAACTCTTTGATAGATTTTTGGAGCGACAGAAGGTAGAGTGATTCCATATTCATATATCTCATCCTTAACCTCTATTCTATGGTGTTTTAAGCATTCTTCCTTGAGATTTACACTCATATGAGGATTCTAACCTCTACATTGAAGATGTGATTGAACCCTTCCATTTTCTGCAGATTAGACTTAAGTAATCTTGACATACCATTATCCAAATTGTCTAGAAGACTCATCTAATTGAATCCTTTAGGAAAAACTATTTCCCACTAGTTGTAGGAGATTTAACCAACCTCCCATCACTTTGGTCACCTTAGAGGAGCATCAATTGTAAAGTGATTAATCTTGGAGCTGAAGCCTTGGCTAAGCAGTAGCATCATGATCGAGGGAGCATCGAGGAGCTGATTAAAGCATGAGAGAGTGAATATTAAGCAACCCAAGAAGGCACTACAAAAGGAGCTTAATCCGACAAGTAAGTTGTCAATTATAAGAGTCCAAGTTTAGTTTCTTTTCTTGTGTAAGTTGAGGCTAAGAGTTTGTAGACGCAAACTCAAACTAAGTTCTTTCGTAGTACCTTAGCTCTTGTGTATATCCTAAACCTTGGGTTCTTATGTAGGACTTTGACTCGAGAGTAGAATCTAAATTTCAGGTTCTTGTGTAGGACCCTGACTAGGGAGTAAAGCCTAAAATTTTAAGTTCTTGTGTAGGACTTTGTCTCAGGAGTATATCCTAAATCTTAGAGTCCTTGCGTAGGGCTATATAGGTTAGAGGTGAACCTGATTTAAAACCTCCGATAGTGAAATCCGGTACACTCATGGGTTGAATGCGTCCGTCGTGAGTGAAGTAGGTAAATAGTCGAACCACTATATATGATTGTGTTCAAGATTATCATTTGCGCACTTGTTTAATTATGCTTATGTGTTTTAATGTTTAATTATATATGCATGATTAGATGAATGCTTAATATTGATAGGTAGCACATCCCACACACACATATACATTATCTTAATATAGATTAGTTGCTTATTTGCATATCACTTGTAATCTATGTGATCGAACCCTCTATTGGTTTGGAAAACTTAGAGTTATATTGTCTTGCTTAGTTTAATTGTTGATTGTTTAAGTTAGTAAATTATTATTTTAAGTAGGCATAATTTTTAAATAGGTCCTAATCATCCCCCTTCTAGGACATAGCCTTCATTTCTTATCTTTGCCAAGCTTCTGCAAAGTGTAGCCGTGGTAATCCTATTACGCCATAGGCACAATTTCACCATAGTCATGAGTAAGTGAAATCCACTCCAACCATTAGATACCACATCAAAGGTTAGGTGTAAAACTCAAAAATCAGGCCCATACTTAATTTAAGTGTGCCTCATCAAATGAATCATTTTGGAAGGTGAGTTTTTTTGCATACTATTTCCAATTGCGTTGTTCACTTGCACCATGAATGGAGTTAATTTTCGATTTTAAGTTCTAACATGGGGTGACACATGTGATTATTAGGGCGGATTTTACATTAACACCACGATAGGGCCCACCCAAGCTGGGGATCATTTTCAAAAAACCTTTTGAAAAGCTAACGTGAAACAAATGTCCATGTCTGGTCTTCCGTTTCTTTAATGAATACGTGCCTACAAGTGAGAAATTTACACATTTGTCCCACCAATTGGTAACTAAAGGTTTTGAAAATCACCATTGAGCTCTTTAGAGAAATGGCAAAGTTTTTAGACATTCGTAAAGTCTCGCACCTCATCTGGCTCACATGTTTTACAAGAGACCTTTTGTATGTTCCATATCTTTCTTTGCTCTGCTTATAAGTTTCATATGCTTCTTCATTATCTTTTAATAAGTATATCCCTTTTGGCCTTGCAGCTTTGTAGGAAACCATACATAGGAGCTAAATGACCTTAGACGAAAGATCAAGGGTCCAACGGAGTATAACACATATGGAAAGCTAACTATTTTTCTAGCTTATTGGCTCAGCTTGGTGGTGCTTCCCAGCTCAAAATGGGCCGATGCAATCAGACCCACTTTATTTGTGGTTGTCGAAGCGACGACAGAGGGAAGAAAGTCTTCCTTGTCTCCTCCAATCCTTTGCTCGATGTACCACGCCTTTGGCGATGTGGCGACAGTCAAAGCGACTTCGACCTACTCACCATTCAATTACTTTGCAAGGTGGCTGGGCATATATTTCCCATGAACTTATGATGAACTGTTGAAGGCATATGTGAATCTAGATCAGCTCCCACTCTGGCACTAGGCGGAAGATGGTCAAGAAGACCTACGATTGGGTGGTAGACAAGATTAATAGGATAGAGTCCATTATTTTTTTTCAGTTCCCATTTTTTAACATTTTTGAAGATAGAGATGCCATTGACGACAACTTGCTATCTCCGAGCGAACGTATCCTCTTTATATGTATTAGATCCAATTAGAGGTGTACATGAGTTGAACTGAGTTGAGCTTGACACAACTCGACTTGGCTCGGCCACTAGCTGACCTCAGCTCAAACTCAGCTTGGCTCGACTGTCCAGCTCGGCTCAGTTCAATCAGCAGCTTGGGCCAGTTCGTGTTGAGCTCAAGCCAAGATCGAGCCTATGTGACATTTTCACAAACACATGGAGTGCACTTTCAATTTCTTACTGTATGTAAAACAACATCAGCCATTTATAGGTTTTTCATTAAACACCTTGTAGGCAATGTCAAAATCAAGAAAAAAGGGTATTTATTTCATATACATACCTTCCTTACCACCAGTCGACACTTCATTGAGTGATTTCATTGAACACTTGGTGAGTAACATCAATGTCAAAGTAACCGAGTCACCAAACTAGTTTGATCCGAGTTCAATTCGAGTCGAGGTTCAAGCCTAGTTGGGTCGAACTCAGGCAAGCTCTAACTCGGTTCGAAATTTTTTTAAGTTCAAAAAATCAGCTCGACTCGGCTCGAGCTTAGTTTTAAACTGAGTCGATTCAAGCTTTTTCAAGTCGAGTCAAGTGAGCTAACTTGGTTTGTGTACAACCCTAGATCCAATAAGCTCCCTCTAAGGGAAGTTAGTGAATTTTGGCATGAACCCTACTATCCTAATAGATTCGCACACCAATTTGGCTACAATAAGATGATTTGAAAGGACTACATTGTCATCACTAGGGTAATGAAGAGTTATAGCTTCGGTCTTTATAATTGGGCGTTTATATGGAAACAACTTCTAATTGCATGCTCATGTCCCACTTCATATTGCCAGGCTATAATCATTCGGTCCAAGCTTCTTACTACTGGATGTGATGGTGGGTCCATCAATTCTTCTTGATATGCTATTGTCAGTCAGTGAACTATCCAATCTGTATTGCTTTACCAAGGCTGAGGAATTATAGACCCGAGCAGGGGATTTGATATATAGTGGAGAGGGATCACTCCCTTGCCCCCAATCAAGTATGCTTAAAATTTTCTTTAGAGGAGCCCACTTGTCAAGTAAAGCTTGCCAATACTTTGGAGGGTTAGATTGCTTATGGTTTTCCTTTGGAGGAACTGAGAAGACTGGAAGAGTAATCCATTAGGAGCATAATACTTACTCCATTGGAAGAGGATAATGACTCAACCCCACAAGCGCTAGCGGTCATGCTTTATACTCCCACTACAAAGACTATAACGGGCATCAAAGGTAGGTGTTGGGGCACAAAATACATGAAGATTGTAGAAGATTGCTCTGTTGCACGGTCATGCAACAAAGGCATGTTGTGCGTTCACGCGGCACAGAGGAATAGGCAAGTGTGGTTCCAGGGGGCAGAGTGGCCAAATCGGGTTGTCATCCTATTGCCCTCTTGCACAATAGGAGTGCATTGCGCGCCCGTACAACAATATGTTGTTATGCGGATTTCAGGGCTCACATCTACAGAAGCCTATAAATACCCCCTCCTCTCCTCATTTTAGGCATTCACAAGTGCAATGCTCTAGAGGATTCTGAAGAAATTTAAGATTTCTCCAAGGCATCTTTCAGGTATTCCACCGAAGAAGAGGAGGAAAAAGAAGGAGAAGAAAGGGGAAGAGAGAACCTGTTGCGCGACCACGCAACATGTATTCATTACGCAGGCACATAACACGTATTGCGCGCATAGTGATATTCGAAGTGAAGGGCCTCAATTTCACGGAATCAGACTATCTCCTTTAAGACCATAATTTATGAGTTGTATCCCAAGTATACTAAAATAAAATGAAAGATCTTTGAATTCGTACAACTCATCTGTCGTTAAGATTGACGTGTCACAAGCCGAAATGCTGGCGGAATTATCATTCAATGTTGATATATTCATTAAATATACATATACTTTGTATTGGAATCAAGGGATAAATGAGGATGTAAATGAATTCTAAAATTAATAAAATATTTGATGATGATTGTTCATTTATTTTTCTTTGTTATTATTAAACAAGATATCCTAATCGAAATACATCTGTTTCTTATCGAAAAAAAATGGCAACTCCATTGGGGAATTATCTTTATTCAATACTAACTTTGGAATTATCAAAAGAACTTTTATCATCAAATGGCGTCGTAATGGTGCCAAAATGGCGACTCTCAACGGGAACATCCTCCCCTTCATCTCCAATTCAAAAGATATCTCATTAGTGTACAACACTAATATAATACTATCTCTTCCAGGAACTGTAACCCCTTCTGGCTACAATGGCTTCTCTCTCAAATAACACGATATTCTACTTCACACCCACTCGATTCGTTGTCGACTATATCCATAGTGAGTGAGCATCACCAAAGGCCTCAAATAAGAAGATCCAGTTAATTTCAATCAAAGACCATAAGCCATAAGTAATGACCGAAATAGTTTCTCCATCATTGATCGTATAAAATGATGAAGAAGAATGGACAGTTGTGTCATCTAGAAAAGTGAAAGTCCAATCCCCTTTGACCAAAAATCCAATTCCACTGCAAACAATTAAGGGACCCAGTACGTATAATACAGAAAAACTAAATCCTATGTCAGCTCTGCCCCCACTTTATTCACGACGAGTTAAGACTTTTCTTTTATTCCACAAGATTTTTCAGTCCTTCCGACCGTGTCTTCAGAATGGACTCAGAAAGAAAAGGGGAAGTCTCTTTTAACGAATAAATCATTGTTGTTAGAGTTTACTGCAATTACATTGGGGGCATCCCTTACATGTGCACAAGTGAACATGACCCATACAATTCAGGTAACTAATCAAAAAACGAATCTCAGGATAATCAAAGATAATAATGAATAAATCAAACATCCTGAAATAGCGCCCAAGCAAATAGAAGACAAGGGGCAACCAACTGTTGTTACACTACGAGAAGTGAATCTAGAAACAGAAGAAGAACCTTGACATACGTAGATAAGTGTTAATTTGCCAGAATAAGAAGCTAACCAATATGTTAAATTGCTGAAAAAGAACAAAAATGTGTTTTCTTGGACATACATAGAGATGCCTGGCTTAGAACTAACTGTGGCAATGCAGCGACTTAATATCTCTAAAGATAAGAGGCCGGTCAAACAAGCACAAAGGTGGTTTCATCTTAACTTGATACCTTTAATGGAAGAAGTGAATAATCTAATTAAAGTCAATTTTATAAGGAAAGTCAAATATCCTAAATGGATCTCAATATTGTCCCCGTGAAGAAAAAGAGCGGACAAATTAGAGTTTGTGTTAATTTCACGAACTTGAATGAAGCATGCCCGAAAGATGATTTCTCATTGCCTATAAAAAAAAGAGTTGCTAATCGACAGCACAACAAAGTATGCGGTCATGTCATTCATGGATGGATACGCTAGATACAATTAGATATATATATATATATATATATATATATATATATATATATATATATATATATATATATATATATATGGCACCCGAAGATGAAGAGGCTACAACATTCAGGACATTGCTAGGAATATACTATTACAAAGTTATGCCATTTGGACTTAAGAGTGCCAGAGCTACAAGCATAGAGAAATACAAAATATTTTTAAGGATATGATGTACAAACATGTGGAATACAAGCATAGAGAAATACAAAATATTTTTAAGGATATGATGTACAAACATGTGGAATGTTACGTTGATGATTTGGTAGTCCAATCTAGTGATCACAAAGAACATCGCGAACATCTATCGTCGGTCTTTCATCGACTCAGAAAGAAGCAATTGAAAATGAACCCGACAAAATGTGCCTTTGGTGTGTCATTGGGAAAGTTCCTTGGGTTCATCATTAGACACAGCGAAATCAAAATTTATCCAAGAAAAATCAAAGCTATTCAAGAAATGCCACCCCTGAGGACATTAAAAGAACTGAAAAGTTTGCATGGGAAGTTAGCTTATATTCGATGCTTTATCTCGAACTTAGCCAGAAGACGCCAACTATTTTCTCATCTCATGAAAAAGGGAATAAAATTTGTATGGGATCAGGCATGTCAGATTGCATTTGATTCTATCAAAGAGCTGTTGAAACAGTCCCCTGTGATGACAGCGCCTGTAAAGGGTAAACCATTGATTTTATATATTGTTGCATGTTAGAATTCTTTAGGAGCTTTGTTGGCTCAATGCAATGAACAAGGAAAAGAAAAAACTCTTTATTACCTAAGTAGGACTTTAATAGGAGCAGAATGTAATTACTTGCCCATCGAGAAATATGCTTGGCCTTAGTATTTGCTATGCAAAAGTTACGACACTATTGCCTCTCTCATGAGATAACTTTGATCTTGAGAGCAAATCTGACAAAATATTTGATGACAAGACCAATGATGTCTGGAAGGCTGGCTAAGTGGATGTTGCTTTTCTTTGAGTATACAATCACATATGAGCCATCAAAGGCTGTAAAAGGACAAGCAGTTGCAGATTTTTTGGTAGCTCATCTGATTCCGGATGTTGAAGAAATTTTTGATGAATTACTAGACGAAATCATCGAGTCCTTGGAAAATGTAGTTTCATGGAGCCTCCCAAACATCAGGAATAGGAGTCGGGATAATATTTATCAGTCCTCAGGGTGATTTGCTACTATATTCCTTCACATTGGTTACAACATGTACTAACAATGAAGCTGAATATAATGCCCTCATTATAGGACTGAAAATAGCTCACGAGATAAAAACACGAGCCTTACAGATCTTCAGAGATTCTAAGTTTGCGATAAACCAATTGACAACAGAATTCGAAATACGAAAGCCAGAGTTACTACCCTACTGTCGATGAGCGCAACAATTACTAGAGGGTTTTCATAATGTTGAAATCAAGCATATACCACAATATGAGAATGCAACAACAGACGCATTGGCTAGTCTAGCCGCAACTCTTTCTTGTCATGACAGAATTCCTCTCTAGATAACAATTAAAGAACAAAGATTTCTGCCATTGTCGGATCTCTTAAACGAAATCGTTGAAGCACTTCCAGTGTCTTTTTTAGAAATCACTATCGATGATTGGCATCAACCCTTTATTGATTATCTTAAATATAGAATTCTACCAGGAGATCAATCATTGAAATTGTAGATTAAGCAGAGATAAAAAAAATAATATTTGTTATACATAATGAGGTATTGTATAGAAAGTCTTATAATGAAATGTGCTATGTTGTTTGGATACAGAAGAAGCCAATTATGTATTACGAGAAGCCCACTCAGGGGAATGTGAAGCTCATCAGGGCAATCGATTTTTTTTGCACCGCATACATTGTATGGGGTATTATTGGCCTTTTATGTTTAAAGATGTAATAGCCTATGTGAAACGATGTCATGAGTGTCAAGTATACGAAGATGTTATACATGTACCACCTGAAGACCTACATCAGTCGGTAACCTCGTGGCCTTTTGCATATTGGGGACTGGACGTCATTGGTCCGATTAATCTACCATCGTCCAAGGGACGTCAGTATATCCTGGCAACGACAAACTATTTTTCTAAATGGATAGAGGCAGTCACCTTGCGCAACATCAAAGAAAAGGACATTGTCGATTTTTTTCATCACGCGATCATATATTGTCATGGAATTCCAAAGAAAATTATTAATGATAATGGCACTCCTTTTAAGAACAGAAACATGGTAAAATTATGCCAAACATTCGGTATTCAACATTCATTCTCAACGCCTTATTATCTGCCAGCCAATGGATTGGCAGAAGCTTTCAATAAGACAATAGTCAAAATTTTAAAGAAAATTGTCATAGGAAACAAACAAGATTGGGATGAGAAATTACAAGAAGCTTATGGGCCTATGGGGTCGAAGCCATTATCCTAATTGAGACACATGTCATGTCACTTAGAGTGGTAGTACATGAATCAATAACAGATGATAAAAATGCCAAAATAAGGCTTATGAATTGGATTCCCTAGATGAAAAGCAATTGGTAGCACAACAACGGTTAAAACTATAGCAAGCATAAATATATGCCACTTTCGACAAGAAAGTCAACTACCGTTCATTCAAGAAAGGTGACACAGTGTTGATGTTGAAAAGACCCATTGTGGTTACCCATAGAACTAGGGGCAAGTTTGATCCCAAATGGGATGGGCCATATGTCATAACAAAAGTTTATTCTAATGGAGCTTATCGAGTTGTAAATCAGAATGGACAAGGCATTAAAATACCTGCCAATGCTCGATTCATTAAAAAATATAATCCTTGAAGAATTAAAGTTTTGATTGCAAAGATTATCAAAAAAATCTCACCCAATCAAAAGGGGGCAGAACAGATACAATTCTATAATTGCGATAAGGGCTATAAAGTGGCTAAAAGCCATGTACTCTCCATATGCCGCCTTGAACAAAGAAGAAATTCGCAAGCATATTATCATTTCCAAACCTTCATTCATAAAAGCTTTGAGTCAACAATTGACGATAAGGTGACAATCAAAGAATCTATAATAATAATGGCTACATGAATATTAGTAGTCAATAGGTGTCTTACTTACAACCAAAGAATTACTTCGCATCATTGCGAATCATCGCCGATTATTGAAACACAGTCAATTATCACCATTATTGTCATCAATCATGGAATGTTATTAGAGATTATCGATGAACCAATTTTATCGCCAAATTGATATTATCGCTGAATTAATATTATCACCACCGATCACCACCAAAATGACTATGTCATCAATTCACTCTTTATCATTTATGGTAGCAGTGAGAGCCTACGAAAGCCAACTACGCATAAGTCCTATATTATCAGCAATGATGATCTATCATTTACGGCAGCAGTGAGAGCCCAAGAAGGCTAACCATGCATAAGCCCTATATTATCAACGATGATGATTTATCATTAACGGTAGCGGTGAGATCCCATGAAGGCCAACTACGCATAAGCCTTATATTATCAGCCATGGCGATTTATCATTTATGGCAGTGGTGAGAGCCCACGAAAGCCAAACATGCATAAGCCCTATATTATCAGCGATTGCGATTTATTATTTACAGCAACGGTGAGAACCTATGAAGGCCAACCACGCATAAGCCTTATATTATTAGCGAAGTTGATTTATCATTTACGACAGCCATGAGAGCTCATGAAGGCCAACCAAGGATAGGACCTACTATATCGCCAATTTACTAGATATTATGCGAGCAGTAGTGAAAGCCAATGGCCTTAAAAATCCCACGAAAGCAACCACATGCTTAGACCCATGTGGATAACGAAGAGCGCCAGCTGCTCAAATCCCATGAAGGCCAACCACGCGTGAGACCAATACCGCCTGTATTGCTCTTTGACAGTGTCATGTGGATGGGTGAGAGAAAATGCCCCCTCATGAATGGGCCCGGGTTATGCAGGCGAAGAAAAATGGGCCGCAGTGTGAGCTCTTTGGTTCATTCATAGATAGGTCAACCATGCGTAAGACACCCTAGGTTCCTGGCTTGATTTCAGTAGAAACTCATGGGGAATGGTTGACCTCTAAATGAGCTCCCCCCTCATTGATGGACTGATGGCCTTGGATCTGGTACCCAGACAAGTAGCCTTGTGAGCCCCATGAACTTCAGAGAGTTACTGAGGCCAACCCTGCACCGTAAACCCTACCGAGTTCACCACTCTAATAGCTTCACTGGGCCCCTCTGATGGACCATAGTTTGTGGACTCTCCGGGATGCGGTGATTCATTAAATTCCTGAGAGTTATAGAGGCCATTTGCATAAGTCATATTTGCTCCAACTACTCAAGAGCTTAAACTGTGATCACTCTAACTACTTAAGAGCTTAAATTGTTATCACTCTAACTACTCAAGAGCTTAAACTGTGTATGGCTCCTTAGATACTAAATGAACTCCAAAAATAGTTCCACCCATTTGAAAAAAAAAAGGAGAGAGAAATATCATATAGGGCATACTAACAGAAGAATATGTTGTTACTGCATTATATTTCCAAGTTATGGACCATATTAAAATATGCAATTAAAGCCTGAATTGATATGCAAAAAACTTGACATGCATACTTATCATATTATGCTTCTTAGTTAGTTACCAGGGTATGTAGTTAAAATGTAAACATCTACTATCTTGTAATAGTCATAATTAGAAATCATTCTGAAATTGATACTGAAATTTTGTATATTTGAAAGTTTCAATACATGATAGTTATGTAAACAACATCGTATTTCCTCAGAAATGCCTAAAACAAGCATAAACATTTGTAAGGCTTGCTTAAATTAAATATGGGCAACAGCAACATTAAGTTCAACATCAATAATGAGCTTGGCTTGGTTAGGAGCATTTGTCAATTCTTGCTCTAATGAGACAACAGATGCTCTATTCCTAAAGAGTTCTAACTTTTTAAGATCAGCTATATTGGTGTTCTTTTTAATATTATCCTTGATCTTACTTATTTTTAACTTTTCCTCTTGTCTCTGAGCTTTGAGAATAACTATTTGCTCATCGATGGTCATTATATTTTACTAAGAAATCCTCAATTGTTCTCAAAGGGAATGTAACATCCTGGATTTTCACTGTTTTAGAATTCCAAAGACTCTTCAAATATTTTTTGCTATAATTAGCTCACATTGTCACTAACCGACCCTTAATGCTCATGGTGAGCCTATATGCGGGCAGTACCAATAAAGAACCACACAAATTTGATTGATCAACCGTAGAAAGCCAACAAATCCACCCAAACACATAAGCATCAAGTATAATCTCGTGATTTATTCACATAGGGCCCAAATCTAACCAACCTATCACTGACTAATCAAGACAATCATAACTAAATAAAGATCTACTAAAAGACGAGACAAATAGGGGTCAGATCTTAATTAACAAACTAAATCAATATAGTTACTCCTTTAGCCTAAGAACCAACGGGTTAGGGTTATTAAGATTGAATTGCCTTTTTCATCAATTATAAATTGGCCACACTATGAATTTAACTAATTCAAGCCCTAATCATTGCGCACAAAAATCTCATTACCTAATTCATTCCATAAATACCTTGATTATCCAAACAAGCTCTAGACTGCTCATAAGTGGGCTATTAAATACGAGAATATAGAAAGACATTCATCTTAGTGGGCTTGACATCCATCGCGAGACATCGAGCCAAGGTCACATCTCAAACTACTCAACTTGGACCCACAAGCCAAATGCATGAGATATGTGAATGTCTTAAGTGAAAACCTGAAATTTAAGTGAAACTAGCCCATTGCTCTTTCGTGAAGTTGTAACTTTCAGGCCGTCGGTATTGTAATATCCCAAATTTTTACCAACCTAGAATTAGATGTCCTTAGGCAAGGGGTAGATACCAACCCCTTATGAACCTCTCAAACCTCAGATCCTTTAGGAATTAGACAAAGTTAACTAAGTGTTAAACTGGATTAGCTACGAAATCCGCACTAATCACTTTAAATACGATCTGCAAGACCCAAAACTTATAGAATCAGTGACGCTAGGTTACCCTAAAATCTAGGATCAATCTCATTACCCGGCTGCTCTCGAGAGCACATTGAAACTCCGTATCAGATCTGGACCGCACAACGAAAGTCTGAATAATACGAAGTTATAGAATTAGGACCACCTTACTGGGCTTGACAACCATCTCAAAAATTAAATCCAGATAGTGTCCCACGACTATTCGCTTGAGCTCAGAGCGAGGAGTGTGAGAAAACCTAGTTTTCTTTAGAAATTAAATGAACTTTAAGTAATCTGAGACTTGGTGTTTGCGGGCCAAATATAAGTAATCAGACCGTCGGAATCTGACCCAAATACACCCTCGGATCAGGAGAAATTTCATATACATGGCAGTGTACTTGAAATCCCTGATCGAGATTCAATGACCGTTGAACTGAAACTAGTCCGCCACGCATGATCTGAGAATCTGACTAGAATGAAAACTTAACTCCACCTAGATCCATCATCTGTGAGCTTGAGTTCGACCTTTAGCTCAAGGGGGGCCTCCAGAAATGCTCCGTTGAGCTGAAACATGTCCACTTTGGATATAACCTAAGTATACCTTGACCTTAGGTCTAATTCGGTGTGTTTTTAGGCTATATAAGGACCTTAAAACCCTCTCTCATTCAGCCATACGAATTTAAGAAAAACCCTAGGAGAGAGAAGAGAGAAAGTGTGGGAGATGTGGGAGGATCTCCCTGATACTCTACCCTGCTGCTATTCATGCTTAACCACCTCACTCTAATCACTTTCCCAGCGATTCCGGCTCCATTTCTAGGTAAGAAAACCCTAACCCTAACCTGTTTTAGGGTTTAGATTGATTCAAGTAGCGAAATAGCTAACGTATCCCGTACTATAGGTTGATATACTGCCGTAGACGAAGACCTAGAAATTCTATCGACTCCGTTACGATTTTACCGACAAAAGGTACGGACTTTAGACGTATAAGTTATGGTTTTCAACGCTTTCAATGTCAGAAAATGATAGATTCATGATTTGTATACTATTACACATATACAAAGTGCTGTCTGTTTTATTTTTCGGTTATACATTAACTATGTTGAATATACTGTATTCCTCGTATTTGTAGAAGTACCATATATGTATAAATTTTGTAAATGTGTTTAAAATGATTATTTATTGTATGAACATGCTATATATGTATATAATACTTACTTGGCGAAAGGGTTCGCCCTAATACATGTTTTTGCTAATATACGCTATGTAAGTTAAAATAGTGTATTCTATGTGTTTGTGAAAATGCTTATAAGAGTAAGTGCTTAGATGATCGTGCTTTAGGTAGGTGTTGAGATGGGATTCTCAACTACCTTAGAGATGTATATGATTTCCTCCATGTTGGTTGTTTAATTTAACCGCTTATGAAATATATATGTGTTTGTATTTCCTGTTTATATTCTGCTTTATGACATGCTTTATAACATGCTTAAATTACATTATTTATTCTACCCTACTGTACATGCTTCTGAATAAGGATTGATTGTATTTGGGGCTATGATTATGATTCAGGCAATCAAAAACGGAAATGAATGCGTGGCTGAGATTCACTCGCCATGCGAGATGTGTCCGACGAACCCGAGTCGTACTTCAGTTGACGATAGTGGTTGGCTACACGAAGTGCTAATGTGCTTCATATCGTTCAACTTGTTATGCACTCGAGCTAGCCGAGCTCGTCAAGTAACCCGATCTGTCTAATGTATGTTCACCATGTTTGGACGCTACTGTTTGAACCTGAGGTACTAATCTTACCAGTGGAATCCCGTTAACCGTGGTACCTCGATCCGCTAAGACTCATGTGTCACGCCCCAAACTCGGAAATCGGGCTCACAAAATTTTCGATCGCCGAATCCGCTGCCGACAGCCTCCGTAGAACCCCATTCTCGGCTCCCAACGCCCATACGCCAGGTTCCAATCCTAGGATGCTACAAGGAGGATTTTTATTTTTTCAACATCCGTTTAATTTATAATAAGCATAACCAAAGGCATAACCCACAAACAACAACTAAAAACTACATCACATTTCCACTATGATCAAAAACTTTACAAGTACAATAAGCATAAAGGGAAATACAATGAGAATGGACAAAAAGCTCCAAAAGATCTGCTCTGCGCTCCGCCTTAAGGGCCACAAGGCCCTTCACACCTCGCGTCACGCATGATTGCGGTCGTGCATAAGCTTATAGAAAGCTTAGAGGGTGGTGAAAGTGTGTGCGCAAGATAGTAATGCAGACATGCAGTATCAGAGTAATGCGGAACATACTGATGAATCCATGAATACTACTAGCCGTACCAAGGCCATGCGATACAAGGCATGAAAGATGTCGGCCATTCCAGGGCCATGCGATGCGAAATGCAACTCAAGCATACAAATCCTCATCTAAGTCCACATATCAGTACAACTCAAAATCTGGGATATCACCGGGGTCTAGTACACTCTAAACCAGATTGCCTCCCCATCGCGTACAATAAGGTAAGTGGAAGAGACCTCACTACCTGCCTGCCAATATCGGGCGCAGCTCGTCGATAGCGGACCCATTCCTCGAGCTGGTCAAACTCAGCCTAGTATTGCCCCCTCCTCTCGGGCGGGTAAGGCCGTACCCCCTTCCAACCGACCATGACACAGTGGAAAGCGCAGCCTCCGGTAATCGGCCATCGGCGCTCGTGCACCCACTCGGTCTAGACATTGGAGCAACCTCTTGGTACCATAAGGGTTTAGGGACTTTCACCCAGGGATATCTATAGCACCCCATGTAGAACCAAATTTTCGGTATCCAATCCTGCCAACCACGATATGCCTGTGGAGGCTACGGCCCTGATGTCGCTAGGGCGTACAGTAACCATATCACACAATGCGAATGCATGAATCACACTCTCCAGTCATGCAGCAATCCTGCGCGTTTCGTGCGCTCATGTGGGGCACACCGCCTAACCGGGAGCCCCTAAACAATCTGCCCGAAGGCATATGCTATGATCAGTCACTTCTCATACCAAGCATACATATGATGCGTATGATCATGAAACATGAGACTATACTAAACATGTTATATGGGATAGATGTTGTTCATAAGGAGATGGGCCTAGACGACCTACAAGTATGGGCCTAACAATGGTCCTAGGGAGAGTCATAATGCGGACATTTAACCAACATTAACCTTGCAATGTGGACGTCAAACCAACATTGCTCCCAAGGCATAGCCCGTAGTGAATATCATTATATGAACCAGGTTGGGGTTACACATTTCAATGGGCCTTAGGTTCATCCCATTGGGCCTTAAATACATCAAATGGGTCATACCATATGGGCCTTTCACTCGTCAAGTGGGCCACATCAATGGGCCGCACATGTACATCAAATGGGCTTCAACCCATAGGCCCTAATACATCTCAATGGGCCTTAACCCATGGGCCCCTAAAACATCAAATGGGCCTAATCCCATGGGCCTTACATCCACATGAAAGTGGGCCCCAATGATCTACCACAAATATGTTAAGATGGACCTCAAAACATGCCAAGGTGGGGTCCACTTGGACTATGGATCTGGCTCATCTTTAGCTCATGCCATAAAATGATCTTTCAAAATGGATGACTGATTGGATGCAACATATACATCATGGTGAGGGGTCCACATGAGGGTCCACCACAAGGTATATAATATTACATAATAAAATAAATATATTCAATATAATATAATATAATATAATTTAATATATATATATATATCACACGTGCACATGCACCACACGCACACACCATGCACACGCACGCACCCACACAAACATGCACACAGGCACACGTACGCACTCACGCATACCCACCCACCGTCACTGGACGGTGGGATTTAATAAATACATAGCTATGGGCTCCACCGTCCAGGTGGACGGTGGACAAAACACATAAATCACTGTGGGTCCCACGTGGGGCCCACTGTAATGCTCATACACCATCCAGTCCGTCCATAAGGTCACGTGGGCCCAGTTGGACGGTGAAAACAAATTTCACCTTGATCCAGAACTCTCGTGGCCCACAGAAGGGTTTCAATGGCAGAGGTTCAATCCTACTGTTTCCTGCAGTGTGGGCCACCTGAGCTGTGGATGGAGTTGAAACTTGGAGGGGGCCCACTTCTGGGAGTGTCCTACCAAATGAGTGGGTTGGATGGAAATTACACATCATGGTGGGGCCCACGGCAGGAGCCGTGGGTGGCTGCTGCGACGTCCGCCGTCCGCGAAGCGTGGCAGCGGCCCTTGCCCTTTCTCGACAACGGCAGCCGAGCTGCCGCAGCTCTTGCCACGCCAAGACGCCTCATTTCCTTTTTTTTTTTTTTTTTGATTTTCCTGCGAAAACTCGGATGTAGGGCCCGCTACTGGAGAATCCACTCCGTCCAACAGATGCTACGGCTCAAGATACACAAAACAAGTCTAATGTACGACATTTTTGGAATGTAGATAAAGCAAGGTGGGCCCTAAAGGCTTTGAACGATATGAAACACAGTTTCCTATGGTATGGCCCACCTGATGATTGGATGGTCCTCATTTTTCGGCTCAACGCCTAAAATGAGCCCAAAAATACGATGGACGGCATGGATTGAACCCTTACATCAGGGTGAAGCCTATTTGTGAGGTCCACCCAAAAGCTTGAACCAAGCTTATATCTTTGTTTTAAAAAAAATAACGTCCAGTACGCTGTACGTTTTCTGGCTCAATGAAAACTTCAACGTGGCCCCGCCTAGGTGGGCCACTACAAGTTGATAGTGTGGAACATTCATACATATCAAGTGGGCCCCACCTACAAATGGGTTGGATCCAAAATATGCTTTATGGTGGGGTCCAACAGGGTGGGCCACATGGCCATTTCATCACACAAAAGGAAGAAGAAAAGAGGGAGAGAGAGAGAAGAGGGATCGGTGAGGATGGAGGGACCCTGCCACATGGGCCCTCCCTTGCAATAAATCATACATCAAGTGGGCCCTAAAGCATGTGGGCCCATCAAAATCGAAACTCAACGATGGAGGTCCTTTCCCCACAAATATGGACGGTCTAGATGACCTATCTAAAGCAAGAAAATAAACATCATGATGGGGGCCATGGAGAATGGCACCATCATGGAATGATCATGATGATCAAAGTGGGCCATCGGCCACATCTTAGGGTCCCAAGTGAGATCCAAACCATTGATCGGTTGGCCTCACTTGGCCCATCTTAAAAATATGAAAAACTATCCTTATCAAACACCCACCACTTGATCTTCTTGCTCCTATGGGTTCCTTAGCTCCTTAGCTTCAATTCCAATGAATGAGATGAGGTTTGGATGGTTGAGATGGAAGATGGAAGGGTTGGAAGAGGTGGGCCACACTTGTGGTTCTCTTGGAAGGTTTGGGAATGGCTCATACGTATGGTGCTCTCTCTCTCTCTTGCTTGGAAAGGGAATTTTGAGAAATGAAATGAGAGAGAGGGTTGTAAAGAAAGAGGAGTGATGGATGTGTTGATGTGGTGGTGATGGGGTGTAAGACACCTTTTTTGACTTTTTTGGTAAAAGGTGTAAGAAGGCATGTGTGTTGTAAGAACCTTTTTTACTTTTGAGGCTTATTTGGAAAAAGGTGAAAGGGATGTGTACTTGACCCTTGATGGATTGATGGGTTGATGGATTGATGGATTGATGGATTGATGTGACACATCGTAGAGATTCTCTTGGGTTTCGCAACGTGCGGCGTTTTCCTCGCACTGAACGCTGGCCCACATCTTCTGGCCAGAGTATCGCCTCGGCGCGGGAGTCACGGCATCGGAACCGCGGCGACGGTGCGGTCGCAAGGATACAAGTCCTAGGTTGAGTCGACTCGGGTTAACGGTGTATGAATCAGGGTTATGCGCAGATACCGGTAAGGGTCGAAGGTTGCCGGAATTCAACCGGAAAGACCGCGGGAACCTACGTAACGGTACGGTCTAGGATACGGGTCTTACAGCTCTCCCCTCCTAATAAAAATTTCGTCCTCGAAATTTACACAATCATCGCAACTAGTTATAACTCGTGAGGAAGAAGAGACATAATATCACTATATAAAATTAGAAATAACATACAAAATATAACACATAATCAGTCATCAAAGAGATGGGGATAACGCTCTCGAATCTCAGCCTCGCGCTCCCAAGAAGCTTCCTTAATAGAATGGTGACCCCACTGAACCTTCACCAATGCAATGACCTTGGTCCGGAGGACCTGCTCCTTCCGATCAAGGATACGAACCGACTGCTCAATGTAGGAAGCATCCTCACAGACCTCTAACGGCTGCCAATCAATAACAGGAACAATGTCTGACCCACATTTTCTCAACATGGAGACATGAAAAATGTTGTGGACGCCCGACAACTGAGATGGCAAGGCAAGCCGATAGGCTACGGCGCCAACGCGCCGAGTGATCTCAAAAGGTCCTATGAATCTCGGGGCAAGCTTGCCCTTCGCTCCAAATCGAACTACGCCCTTCATGGGCGAGACCTTGAGATACACATGGTCCCCTATATCAAACTCCAAGGGGCAACGTCGACGATCAGTAAAACTCTTCTGCCGGCTCTGAGCTGTGCGCATCCTCTGCCTGATGATATCGATAGCTTCTGACGTCTCCTGCACAAGCTCGGGACCTAGGAGACGACACTCTCCAACCTCGGTCCAACAACTCGGTGATCTGCATGGTCTGCCATATAGTGCCTCAAAAGGAGCCATGCCGATGGTCGCCTGATAGCTGTTATTGTATGCGAACTCAGCCAATCGCAGATGCTCATCCCAGCTACCCCCGAAATCAATCGCGCAAGCCCTAAGCATATCCTCAAGGATCTGGTTGACCCTCTCGGTCTGGCCATCGGTCTGGGATGGTACGCGTGCCGAGCCGCAACCGCCCCACCGCTCTCTGGAAGCTCCCCCAAAACTGAGACGTAAACCTCGAATCTCGGTCAGAAACGATCGAGACTAGAATGCCATGCAGTCTCACGATCTCCTCGAGGAATAATCTCGCAAGCCGGTCCATAGACAAAGTCGCACGCATCGCGAGAAAATGTGCCGACTTCGTCAGACGATCCACAACAACCCAAATGGCGTCATGACCGCTCCGAGTCCTCGGCAAGCCCATAATGAAATCTGTCGACACGTGCTCCCACTTTCACATCGGGACGCTCAACGGCTGCAATAGACCAGGAGGTCTCTGATGATCGGCCTTGACACGCTGGCATGTGTCACACTCGGCCACAAAACTAGCGATCTGGCGCTTCATCCCCGCCCAAAAATACTGTCGCCTCATGTCACGGTACATCTTCGTCGAGCCAGGATGGATAGAAAACCGCGATCGATGTGCCTCGGTCATAAGAACTCTGCGTAACTCAGGGATATCCGGGACACATAATCGGCCTCTGAAGCGAAGTCCACCATCTGTACCAATCCACCAATCTGCCGACTCTCGATGCCGCATCGCCCATATAACTCTGCGACTCATCACCGGCGAGCCTCGATCACCCTTGCAACAAGAGAGGGTTGAATCGACAGGCTCGATAACTGCACGATAGAAGACTGCAGGCCGAACTCAAAATTATACTCTGCTACATCCTCAAGCATCCGCCACTCCTGAATCATCATATGCGCCACTAGGCCTCGTGGCTGACGGCTGAGGGCATCTACCACCATGTTCGCCTTACCCGGGTGGTACTGGAGATCGAAGTCATAGTCCTTCAAGAGCTCCATCCAGCGCCTCTGCCTCATGTTCAACTCAGACTGTGAGAAAAGGTACTTCAAGCTCTTGTGGTCGGAGAAGAGCTCGAACCTAACCCCATAGAGATAGTGCCTCCACACCTTCAGTGCGAAGACAAGCTCACCGGCTCCAAATCATGCGTGGGGTAGTTCAGCTCATGGATCTTGAGATGGCGAGACGCGAAGGCGACGGTCTCCCGTGCTGCATCAAGACAGCACCCAAACCAATATGCGAGGCATCAGTAAATACAATAAATCCGTCACTCCCAGAGGGAAGAGTGAGGACAGGAGCTGTAAAGGCCAAGCTATATGTCCTAGAGGGGGGGGGTGAATAGGACTATGCCAAATTTAAAAATAAATCAGCGGAACTAAAGTAAATCAATACCCTTACAATAATGAATCAATTCACAATGCTAAATATAAATCACCTTGATAAATAATTATTGAGAGATTCATACAAATTTAGTTCTAAGGACAACCTTACACCATAATAAACAAGGGCTTATGGTAGGACAACCTTATTTCTAGAACCTCTTTTGAATCAAGAACTCAATGTTAATATAAGTAAATGAAATAGCAAGGAATTGAAAATAAATGCAGAAGTAAAGATCTAAATTATTACAACAATCCCGACACTTGCTTGAAAATGTAAATAGTTACAACATTCACATCCACTTGTACATTCCACACAATCGAATGATAAAAGATATGAAAATTAAGCAAGTATTCAATCCACAAGACAAAGAGTTATAGTGGTTCGCCTGTGTGTACACCAACTGTTTTACAACAGCCACACAAAATGCTACTCCACTCCTAATATCCTCACACAGGGATATTAGCGCTCACTATCAAATAGGTTTTCACAGTTCACCAAAACCTTTACAATTGTGTCTTTTTCACTTGGGCTTACACAATTAAAAAACCCCTTTTCTCAGTTTTCGGTTTTCCTCAGACAACCAATACAATGAGATTTTTCTGCTCAACCTCAAACAAAACCAAAATAAATGAATTTTACGAAATTGTAAAATACCTGGATTTCTCCTTTAGCGACTAGGTAGAACCAATCGAGTAGATGATTGAATATCAAAGTTCAATTTCCAATACTCACATTCATAGGGTTCTAAATTCTAATAGATTTTAGATTTTGACTTGTTGGGCGTAGCTATATTTGATTTTGATTCTAAGAAGAAGGAATAATATAATTCCTCTTTTCAAATAAGATTGGAATAGAGAAACAAAATCAAATTAAATAAGCTAGCAAAAGGAATATTAAATAAGCACAATTTAGCTTAAAATAAACACGCAGACTTATCTCGAGTGATTACTTGAAAATTCTTGAAAGGAATGGAGTTCTCGATGTAAAAACTCAATTTCGTGTTCAATTTATAGAAGAAAAATCGTTCCTACGACTGGGTCTTAGAAACCTAGGACTGGTCGTAGCTCTAACATTTTTGAAAAATTGAGCGTGATCTTTGAAAGCCGTTCCACGACTGGTCGTGTGTACCCTACGACTGGTCGTGGGACACCTACGACTGGTCGTAGGACCATGAAATAGGTTGCTGAATTTTCAGTCGTAGCTCCACGATTGATCGTGGACGAGTCGAAGCCAACCTACGACCGGTCGAAGGACCTCCAGGACTGGTCGTGGGCGTTCCAAAAATTCGAAAATCTTCAACTAATTAGACCGGTCGTGGAATTTCTTGGACTAGTCGAACCAATGCTAGATCGGTCGAACAAGAGCTAGGACTGGTCTTGGAACAGTACCAAGCTCATGTAAAATAAACATTTGATTTATGTATCCAAAATGACCTACTTAAAGGGTCAACCTAAGGTCATTCAAACCCGAAATATGTCGTATGGACATTGAACTTCAACCATTCAACGAATGTAGATTGTTTGAACCAATATCGTGCTTGAAATCTTGAACAATATCAAAGTTTGAAGTCTTGAACAATATCGTGCTTGAACCTTTAACTTCGACATCTTGAGCTTTGACATCTTGAGCTTCAACTTGTAGCTTTTTGAACTTTAAGAAGTATTTAAGCAGTGTCTTGAATAAAAATCATCATACCAAAGACAAGACACGATAGATGTTTTGACATAACAAAATTTGACAACCAAAGGAGTATGAGACCATAACCCTTACAATCTCCCCCTTTGTCAAATTTGTGACAAAACACCAAGTAATAATATTTTCAAGAGACATAAGAGGTGAGAAACATGCACAGATATATAGACATGATAAGCAACAATAGGACTCCCCCTGAGTAATAGCACATAGCACAACAAAATTAATAATCATTCAATAACATTCACCAAACTTCTCCCCCTTTTTGACACAAAATGACAAAGGAAGAAAAACAGTAAATGTGCATAACCAATTAGGAGTTGAAGCAAAAAAAATAGTCCATAACCAACAAAAAGGTTTTGAGATGCAAGCTAATATCAGTAAATATTACAGACCAAAAAAAAATTTAGTCAGAACCAGAAGAGGGTGCAGGATTAGATGGATCAATTTTGTGTAATCCCTTAGCAATTCGCCTCATATATTTACGCATATAAGAAAATTGTGTGTCTTGAGTAACACGAATTTGAGCCACCTGCTCTTGAAGAGAATTCAACCTTTCATCAAAATCAGAAGGCTGAAAATCAGGATCATCACCGAGTCTGACTCAAGTTCTTCAAATAAGTCATCCATATTCACGTCCTCGTGAAGATCACTAGATTCAAGATTACCGCTCCACCACCACCAAGCACAAGATCCACTTGGCCTCTAGCCAAATCTAAAGTCATCTTATTAAGATTGGAATTATTAAAAGGGAGATGGTGATGGGTTTTTCTCTAGTAGGCATGGCTATGAGCATATGATTTGCTAACATAGTCAAGAATAACCAAAGGGTATATCACTATGTCCGTGATGGTGACGTGACGTAATAATGGAATGACAAATTAAAGAAGGGAGGCATATTTTAGCACCAGAGACAATGTAATGCAAAACACGAACCATAAAAAGTGAGTTCGGTTTTGTTACTTAACGTGGATAAAGATTTGAAATGAATATCTTATGAAGTACTGTGTCCGGGTAACAAATACCTCGAGGGAAGTACATGACCTTTATGAGTCCAATGAACATCCATATTACATAAATCTCTAGTAAGCATTCGTCGTTCGATTCTCGAGAGACTATCATGTAAAATATTAATTGGAATGCTTTCATCATTGATAGGTATTTCCATAATATCTGCAATCAAATGTCGATCTACAACAACAAACCTTCTTGAGTATCAACTTTAAAAGTTAAATTCTCAAGAGAAAAATCGCAGATACATGCAAACATGGATTGGGCAATGGACCGGTATGCACTCCACCCCAATGTAAGATGTTATCCCATCCCACAGATTCCAACAAAGAAGGAATACCAAAAGAAGCAATGTGATTGACATTAACATGACGTCAACAATTACATTACGCATACGCAAATCTCGAGCATCAAGTAGGATCATTTTCGTGAGAACGAAGATGACGTTGAACAATAGAAGTTGATCTAGAAGAAGATGGACCTCGAGTAGTTTTCTTTTACCTCTAAAGATCCATTTTCAAAGAAAGATTTCAAGGAAACAACAAGATGCAAGATAGAAGAAATGAGATTTAGATAGAACATTTTTCAAGAGAAAACCCCAAATCCCGCAATCAATGATCAAATAGATTCCACAAACATGAGTTTTGAAGCACTAATAGTAAGAATCTACAAGAAATATGTAAAAGAATCACTAACCTTGAAAAACAATGAAGATGGGTTGGGGCAGCCGTAGTCTAGGACGGTTGGAAAGAAATGAAGAAATGAAGAAGAAGACTAAAATCTCCAATTTTAAGTGAAATCCCGTGCTTTACGACAAATCGTAATGTAATGTTCGACCTGTTAATATAATGGGTAATGACCTGGTCAGGTATTCTCAATGACAAAGTCGAGTATGACAAAAAATTTGTAATTTTTTTTTTTTTTTTTTTTTTAAAATAATTTCAAGTTTAAGCAAATAAAACATCAAACTTATGATACACAAAATCATGCAAACTCAATTTAAATTGCACATACCGAGATCAAATTTTAATTTATTAAACCTAGCTTTTTTGTCGAGCGGTTTAGTGAAAATGTCCGCAAGTTGAATCTCGGTGGAATGTAATCCAAATTTATTAATTTTTCTTCCACTAATTCATGAATGTAATGAAATCTAATGTCAATATGCTTAGTACGTGAATGCCGAATCGATTTTTAGAGATATTTATTGCAGACCGAATTATCACAAAATAAAATCATAGAATCTTGAGTAATTCCATAATCGCTAACATTCATTTCATCCAAACAAGTTGAGTACATGCATTTCCAAAGAAGAATGTATTCAAATTTCAGCTGATTGATAGCGATATAGAACTTTGCTTCTTGCTAAACCAAGAAACAAGACAATTTCCAATGTAGAAACAACCACCACCGGTTGATTTCCTATCATCAATGTTTCAAATTTCCCAAGATCGGCATCAAGGCATCTAATTGAACATTAGTCTCATGTGGATACCAGAGACCCAATTTAGTAGAACTTGCGACATAACGCATAATCCGCTTAATGAGCTTAAGTGAGATTCTTTAGGATTTGATTGATAACGAGCACAAATACCAACACTCAAAGCAATATCTCTGGTCTACTAGCACTTAGATAAAGTAAGCTACCAATCAAACTACGATACAATTTAGGATCCACATCATTACCTGTAGAGTCTTTTGAGAGTCTTACAGTTGTACTCATTGGAGTATCAAAATTTTTACCTTTCTCAAATCCAAATTTTTTAATTAAACTCTGAGCATATTTGGTTTGTGAAATAAATATTCCATCGTGTTGTTGTTTTACTTGCAATCCTAGGAAATAGTTTAATTCTCCAACCATGCTCATTTCGAATTTAGACTTCATCAAATCGCAAACTCAACAAATCATGTTAGTACAGTTTGATCCATAAATAATATCACAACATATATTTGAACCATTAGAATATCATCGTTATATTTCTTAACAAAGAGTGTCTTATCAACACACCCCATTTGAAAGTTATGACTCAGTAAAAACTTAGTCAATTTTTCGTACCATGCTCTGGGAGCTTGTTTCAGACCATAGAGAGCTTTCTTAAGACGATACACATGATCAAGAAATTTAGGATCTTCAAACCCCGTAGGTTGTTCAACATATACCTCTTCATGTAAATCACCATTCGTAAAGGCACTCTTAACATCCATTTGATAAATTTTAATTTTCTTAAAACATGCAATGGAGATAAAAAGTCTGATTGATTCAAGACGAGCTATAGGGGCAAATGTTTCATTATAGTCAATACCTTCGATTTGTGTATATCCCTGTACAACTAGTCTTGCTTTATTTCAATAATATTTCCAAGCTCATCGATTTGTTTTTGAAAATCCATTTTGTTCCAATAATATGTTTATCTTTAGGTCTAGGAACAAGTTGCCGTACATCATTTCGACAAATCGATTAAGTTCTTCTTGCATCGCAAGAATCCAATTTTCATCGAAAGTGCTTCTTTTACGTTACCCTGCTCAATCTGGGATGTAAAGCATACGTAGTTACATATGTCCTCTAATTGTCTACGAGTGCGCACACCAAAGGAGAGGGTTTCCAAGTATTTGAGAGGTTGGATGATCTTTAACAAATTCCTTAATTCAGATTAGTTTCACTTGATGAAGTTTCTTGTTTTTCAAGTATAAGAACTTCATCATTATCTAAACTAGGGACAGTGTCTTCAAAAGATCGTCAATCACAACATTTATTGACTCTTGAATCACACCGGTCCCGTTGTTCGAACACGATAAGCACGATTTGTTTAAAGAATAACCTAAAAAGATCCCTTCATCACTTTTAGTGTCGAATTTTCCCAAATTTTCACTATCACGCAAAATATAGCACTTGTCCAAAAATTCAAAATATTTGACAGTAAGGCTTTTTCTCAAACCACATTTCATAAGCCGTTTATTATTAGATTTACAAATATAAACACGGTTAATAATGTAGCAGTGTGTATTCACCGCTTCAAATTTCGAGATTCCTAGGTAGCTTCATGCTATTTAATATAACACTTCCCATTTCTTGAAGCACTCTATTCTTCCTCTCGACAATTCCATTTTGTTGAGGAGTTTTAGGTGCGAGAGAATTCATGCGATATTCCCGATCGCTACAAAATTTCTCAAACCGCTATTTTCAAATTCAGATCCATGATCACTACGATCTTCTTGACTTGAGAACATTTTTCGGTTTGAATCCGTTTTATAATCTTTTTTCACTTCATCAAGGGTTTCGATTTATCTTTCAAGAATAAAACCCAAGTGTATCTTGTATAATCATCTACAATAACTAAGATGTACTTTTGCCACCTCGACTTTCCGTTCTTGTTGGTCCTATAAGATCCATATGGAGAAGCTCGAGTGGTCTTGTGGTGATATTGGAGTTCACCTTTTTGTGAGAGCTCCTAGTTTGTTTACCATACCGGCATTCACCACGCATCTTGTCTACTTTTTGCATTTTAGGTAGACCTTTTATTAGTTCACTTTTGCTCAATCAGTATAAATTTCGGTAGTGTACATGTCCAAGGCGTTTATGCCATAAATCTGTCTCATCGGTATGGACCATGTAGCACGTTTGATTAGATGAGCTACCATTGCTTACAATATAGCAAGTTTTCAGAAGTTCTCGACAAGTTAATATTACATAACCCTTTTCATTTGTAATTTCACAACCTTGATTAGAAAATTTAACATTATGGTTGTTATCGCATATTTGAGATATGCTCAACAAGTTGTGTTTTAAACCCTCAACATATAACACATTTTTAAATAAGGGAAGGTTATAGAGTTGGACCGTACCTTTGCCAATTATCTTGCATTGCTACCATCACCAAATGTGACTGACCCATCACCATATCTTTAAGATCGGTGAATAGAGCTTTGTCGCCTTGTCATATGTCCGAGCATCCACTATCTAGGTACCATTTTGAATGGCTTGTAGCTTTGAAAGCGGTGTGAGCAACCAAACAAGTAACCTTGGGAACCCATTTCAAGATCTTGCTTTGGGTTTAGGAGAATAATTGGTCTTCTTTTGTTTATAGTTATTAGAGTGACCTACTCGAGTTAGATTTTAATAGCTCCTTAAGTAAATCAATAATTTTTTCAAATAGCTAGCGGTTTCGAATCTGATTTTTGAAATTTATATAGTAGTTTTTGTGTTTTTGAAAGGTTTTTGTATTTTTAGAAAAACTTGATTAGTACCTTTTCCTTTTGAGTTAGAAGTCTCTCCTTTCACAAAAATGGAAGGAGCATTCTTCATTTAGGAGATGTGTTTTGTCAAAGCCCAACCCGGATCGATCACCACATTTTCTTGATCCTGATAATAATTTCTCTAATTTTGGATCACCTTGGGCATATCTCCATGTGTCCTTCAAACTCAAAAGAGAAGATACTTCATCTTTAAGTTTCTCATTTTCAGATTTCAAATTTTCAACTAGAGCGGTTTTGAATTCTAAATCACACTTTGATTTTTCAAAACAATCTGAAATTTGAGATTTTTCTAAAACAAGGATTTCAAAACATTCTTTAAGTTTAAAGAACTTTTCTTTTTGAAGTTTAAGTTTGACAATTTTACAACTTTCTTTATATAAGGCATTGTAAGCATCTTGTAGATCTTCATCATTTTCATGATCACTATCCAAATTTTCTTCACTTGTTGAATCATCGTGATCTGAAAAGGTAAACTTGGCTAGAGTCATAAGGGCCTTAAGTTCACTGCCCGACTCAGGTTTCTGAATTTTCTCGATTCGAAGAGGCTTTAGAATCAGACGATTCATCCCAAGTAGCCAACATACCCTTCCTTTTGGATCTGTCCTTTTAGGACATTTGTTTGCTAAATGCCCATATTCTTGACATTGTAACATTGACTATCTTTCAATGACTTCCAAGATTTAGACTTAGGTTTAGAACGTTTTTTTCATTTGCCTTTTGAAAGTCAACTCTTTCTTACTTTTGAAAATCTTATAAAACTTTTTTGCCAAAGGGCCATATCATCTTCAGACTTTTCTCGAATCAATTTTCTTGAGTAATACTTTTAGATGACTTCAAAGCAATAGACTTACCTTTAGGAGCTTTAAAACTTAATTCATAGGTTTGCAAAGAACCAACTAATTCTTCTACCTTCATATTGTCCGTATCACGAAGTTCCCTGGATTGCGGTTACCTTTGAATTGAACCGCTTCAGAGAAGAGAGCGTAGTATTTTTGCACACACTTTACTTTCTAAGATCTTTTCACCAAGACCCCACATAGAGTTTACAATGTCATTCAATCTAGTGTAAAAGTCCATAAACATTTCATTTTCCTCCATATGAATTTCTTCAAATTTAGTTGTGAGGAGTTGGACTTTAGATTTCTTGACAATTGTTGTACCTTCGTGTGTCATTTCTAAAATATCCCAGGCTTGCTTTTTATAAAGATCACAGATATGATTCTTTTGAACTCATCCTATGGATAGTGCGCAAGTGATTGCATTTAGTGCTTTAAAGCATTAGCACTACTCTCATTTTTCTCAAGTGTGGTCCATTGGAAATATGGTGTAATTTTCATAGATTTTGAACCATCAACACCAGCTTACTTCCATGGTAGGAGGATTCCATTCACCACGTGGCTAGCCACACACTTTCATCCATTGATCCGAGGAAGATTCTCATTCTGCTTTCCAATAGTGCATAGTTGGAGCCATCAAAAGGTGGAGGCCTAGTAATCGAAAGGCTATCAAAATTTGACATCTTTTTATATAGCTTAGATCGTTAGCTCAGAATTAAATCCAAATAAAAAGCAACAAAAATGAGCTATTAGGCTCTGATACCACTTGTAAAGGCCAAGCTATATGTCCTAGAGGGGGGGGGGGTGAATAGGACTATGCCAAATTTAAAAAATAAATCAGCGGAACTAAAGTAAATCAATACCCTTACAATAATGAATCAATTCACAATGCTAAATATAAATCACCTTGATAAATAATTATTGAGAGATTGATACAAATTTAGTTCTAAGGACAACCTTACACCATAATAAACAAGGGCTTATGGTAGACAACCTTATTTCTAGAACCTCTTTTGAATCAAGAACTCAATGTTAATATAAGTAAATGAAATAGCAAGGAATTGAAAATAAATGCAGAAGTAAAGATCTAAATTATTACAACAATCCCCACACTTGCTTGAAAATGTAAATAGTTACAACATTCACATCCACTTGTACATTCCACACAATCGAATGATAAAAGATATGAAAATTAAGCAAGTATTCAATCCACAAGACAAAGAGTTATAGTGGTTCGCCTGTGTGTACACCAACTGTTTTACAACAGCCACACAAAATGCTACTCCACTCCTAATATCCTCACACAGGGGATATTAGCGTCACTATCAAATAGGTTTTCACAGTTCACCAAAACCTTTACAATTGTGTCTTTTTCACTTGGGCTTACACAATTCAAAAACCCCTTTTTCTCGAGTTTTCTCGGTTTTCCTCGTACAACCAATACAATGAGATTTTTCTCGCTCAACCTCAAACAAAACCAAAATAAATGAATTTTACTAATTGTAAAATACCCGGATTTCTCCTTTAGCAAAATGCCGTAGAACCAATCGGAGTAGATGATTGAATATCAAAGTTCAATTTCCAATACTCACATTCATAGGGTTCTAAATTCTAATAGATTTTAGATTTTGACTTGTTGGGCGTAGCTATATTTGATTTTGATTCCAAGAAGAAGGAATAATATAATTCCTCTTTTCAAATAAGATTGGAATAGAGAAACAAAATCAAATTAAATAAGCTAGCAAAAAGGAATATTAAATAAGCACAATTTAGCTTAAAATAAACACAGACTTATCTCGAGTGATTACTTGAAAATTCTTGAAAGGAATGGAGTTCTCGATGTAAAACTCAATTTCGTGTTCAATTTATAGAAGAAAAATCGCTCCTACGACCGGGTCTTAGAAACCTAGGACTCGGTCGTAGCTCAATGCATTTTTGAAAAATTGAGCGCGATCTTTAGAAAGCCGCTCCACGACCGGGTCGTGGTACCCTACGACCGGTCGTGGGACACCTACGACCGTCGTGGGTCACCTACGACCGGGTCGTAGGACCATGAAATAGGTTGTCGGATTTTCGGTCGTAGCTCCACGACCGATCGTGGACGAGTCGAAGCCAACCTACGACCGGTCGAAGGACCTCCAGATCGGTCGTGGGCGTTCCAAAAATCCGAAAAATCTTCAACTAATTAGACCGGTCGTGGAATTTCTTGGACTAGTCGAACCAATGCTAGGATCGGTCGAACAAGAGCTAGGACTCGGTCTTGGAACGTAGACCAAGCTCATGTAAAATAAACATTTGATTTATGTATCCAAAATGACCTACTTAAAGGGTCAACCTAAGGTCATTCAAACCCGAAATATGTCGTATGGACATTGAACTTCAACCATTCAACGAATGTAGATTGTTTGAACCAATATCGTGCTTGAAATCTTGAACAATATCGTGCAAAGCTTGAAGTCTTGAACAATATCGTGCTTGAACCTTTAACTTCGACATCTTGAGCTTTGACATCTTGAGCTTCAACTTGTAGCTTTTTGAACTTTAAGAAGTATTTAAGCAGTGTCTTGAATAAAAATCATCATACCAGCACAAGACACAGATAGATGTTTTGACATAACAAAATTTGACAACCAAAGGAGTATGAGACCATAACCCTTACAGGAGCGGACGTCAGACGGTCCTTCAACTCCATGAATGCTCGCTCGCAGGCGTCGCTCCAAATAAACTCTGCGCCCTTCCGAGTCAACCTGGTCGGGCCGCACACGGAGAAGCCCTCAATGAAACGCCGTAATAGCCCGCCAAACCAAGGAAATCATGGATCTCGGACGCATTCGTGGGCTGGCCCCACTGACGCACTGCCTCAACCTTCGAGGGGTCCACTGCGACACCCTCCCTCGTCACCACGTGACCGAGGAACTTCATCTCCTCCTGCCAGAACTCGCACTTCTCCAGCTTCGCATAGAGCTGGTGTGCGTGGAGGGTCTGCAACGTAACCTCCAGATGCTGCTCGTGCTCCTCACGGGTCCTCGAATAGATCAGAATGTCATCGATGAAGACTATAACAAACTGATCGAGATAAGGGTGGAAGACCTCGTTCATCAACTGCATGAAGACCGCGGGTGCATTGGTCAGTCCGAAGGACATGACCTGGAACTCAAAATGACCGTAACGCGTCCTGAATGCCGTCTTCGGAATGTCCTCCTCTCGGACCCGAATCTGATGATAACCGGAACGCAAGTCAATCTTCGAAAAGAACTGTGCACCCTGCAGCTGATCAAACAAATCATCAATCCTCGGGAGCGGGTACTTGTTCTTGATCGTGACCTTGTTGAGCTCGCGGTAGTCTACGCAGAGCCTCAACGATCCATCCTTCTTCTTCACGAAGAGTACCGGCGCTCCCCACGGCGAACTGCTCGGACGTATAAAACCCAACTCGCGCAACTCGTCCAACTGCTTCTGCAGTTCCCGTAACTCCAACGGTGCCATACGATACGGGGACTTCGAGATAGGCGCGGTACCGGGCACGAGATCAATCTGAAACTCGGTGAGTCGGTGAGGCGGTAATCCCGGAATCTCCTGAAACACATCGGGAAAATCGCAAACGATCGGCAACTGATCAATACAAGCGGCAACAGGCTCCTCAACGGCGCAAGACATCAAGCAAGACAACGGCTCTCCTCGGGGCTCTGCAACGAACTGGAACTGTGGCAAGCCTGGTATATCGAATGTGACGGTCCTCGCGGAGTAGTCCAATATGGCGTGGTACTCGGCAAGCCAATCCATGCCTAGGATGACATCGAACTCGAACATCGATAATGCAAACAGATCGGCAGGCAAAAAGGTATCCCCGATTAGAATGGGGCAAGACGAGCAAAATCGGGCCAACACTGCAGTCTTCCCCAAGGGAGTCGATACTACCAGACTCTCATGAGTAGACTCCAATGGTAGGCTAGTCGATCGGCAGAAACTCTCGGCCACAAAAGAATGCGATGCACCAGAATCAAGCAACACACGTGCAGCGCATGCAGAAACTAAAAGCATACCCTCGACAACCCCTCCAGATGACTGCGGATCCTACTGAGCCGCGTATAACCTAGCCTGAGCTGGCTGGGGAGGTGCCTGTCCCCTCTGAACTTGCTGCTGCTGCTGGGGTCGCTGAGGCGGTCGAAACTGCCGCCTCTCGCCGGCCGCGGTCTCGCAGGCCGGTGCCGATGCCGCCGCCGAGGTGACCTCGCGTGGTGAGGGCTTCGCCGCCACCGCCGTGCGGGTCTCTCGCCGTGGTGGAGGTTCTTTGTGGACCTCTCACCGGCCTTCTTCGCCGGCCGCCGTGGGGGCCTCTGCTGCTGATGAGGGCGGGGACACTCCCACAAACAGTGCCCCGTCGCACCGCACCCAAAACAGGTACCGGTGAACTGCCTCGGAGGTGGTGCTGGAGGTGCTGCTGGCGCTCGGAAGGCTGGGCGACCTGTGCGCCTCTGCTGCGGCGGTCGACGCTGGTGCAAGTCACCAGGAGAAGCATGCCTCTTCCGGTCTCTCCCCTGACCGCGATCAGACTGAGAACCGGCCCACTCAGCCTCATAAATCTAGGCCTTCCGTACCACTCTCTCAAATGTCCGGAGCTCATACCCAATGACACGGCCTCGAAGACCGTAACGCAAGCCATCCTCGAATCGGCGGGCTTTTTGCCCCTCATCATCTACTAAGTATGGCACAAATCTGGACAGCGCTACAAAACGGGCCGCATACTGAGCCACTGTCATATTACCCTGCACCAAGGCCTCGAACTCCAACGCTCGCTGTCGTCGGATGTGATCAGGAAAATACTGTCGATCGAACCGATCCACAAAATCCTCCCATGTCCATACAAAATCAGCGCCTGCTGCTAGGGAGACTAACGCCCACCAGTGCTCAGCCTCACCATGGAGGAGAAATACGACTATTCGGACTCGCCGTTCGGTCGCGCATCCCATCGTCTCGAATATCTTCTCCACATCAGCGCGCCATCTCTCAGCTATCGAAGGGTCTGGCTCACCCTGGAAACGCGGGGGATCGAGTCGTCGGAACTCCCGAAGAAGGGCACTCGCGCGGTCCTGCTCGGCCTGCTCCGGTGAAACAACAGGGTGCCTGCCCCGCTTCCGTGCGGCCGTCATAGCTCAGTAACATCTCCGCAACCGGGAGGCACTCACGGATACGGTCGGGTCCGCACCTGCTCGATGGAGGAGCAGCATACTCAGGATGGGCAGTAGGAATCTCTGGTGGTGGAATGGGATCGTAAGTGGTAGTGCGTGAGTCTCAGGCGGTGATGCGGGAGTCTCAGGTGGTGGTGTGGGGGTCGATCGGGTCACTCTCTGGCGCGCCATGTCCTACAGGATGATCGAAGGGGCCTATCAACTTGAAAACTCTCGAAGGTACGGACATTAAGAGTCGGTAATAAAATATCGCTAAGCTATCCGAACTAAGGACTTAGTCATCCTAAACTCATAGCAGACATGTAATGTTGTTCTTAGTTATTCCCGAGTTATGCTCTGATACCAACTTCTGTCACGCCTCAAACTCGGAAACCGGGCTCACAAAATTCCTGATCGCCGAATCCGGCGCGACAAATCTCCGTAGAACCCCATTCTCAGCTCCCAGCGCCCATACGCCAGGTTCCGATCCTGGGATGCTACAAGGAGGATTTTTTTTTTTTTCAACATCCGTTTAATTTGTAATAAGCATAACCAAAGGCATAACCCACAAACAACAACCAAAAACTACATCACATTTCCACTATGATCAAAAACTTTACAAGTACAATGAGCATAAAGGGAAATACAATGAGAATGGACAAAAAGCTCCAAAAGATCTGCTCTGCGCTCCTGCCTCAGCGCTGCTGCGTCCTCGCGTCACCTGCATGCAACGGTCGTGCATAAGCTTATAGAAAGCTTAGAGGGTGGTGAAAGTGTGTGCGCAAGGTAGTAATGCAGACATGCGATCAGAGTAATGCGAACATACTGATGAATCCATGAATACTACTAGCCGTACCAAGGCCATGCGATGCAAGGCATGAAAGATGTCGGCCATTCCAGGGCCATGCGATGCGAAATACAACTCAAGCATACAAATCCTCATCTAAGTCCACATATCAGTACAACTCAAAATCTGGGATATCACCGGGGTCTAGTACACTCTAAACCAGATTGCCACCCCATCGCGCGCAATAAGGTAAGTGGAAGAGACCTCACTACCCGCCCCGCCAATATCGGGCGCGGCTCGTCGATAGCGGACCCATTCCTCGAGCCGGTCAAACTCACCTAGTATTGCCCCCCCTCCTCTCGGGCGGGTAAGGCCGTACCCCCTTCCAACCGACTACGACACAGTGGAAAGCGCAGCCTCCGGGTAATCGGCCATCAGCGCTCGTGCACCCACTCGGTCTAGACGTTGGAGCAACCTCTTGGTACCATAAGGGTTTAGAGACTTTCACCCAGGGATATCTATAGCACCCCATGTAGAACCAAATTTTTGGTATCCAATCCTGTCAACCACGATATGCCTGTGGAGGCTACGGCCCTGATGTCGCTAGGGCGTACAGTAACCATATCACACAATGCGAATGCATGAATCACACTCTCCAGGTCATGCGGCAATCCTGCGCGCATTTCGTGCGCTCATGTGGGGCAGCACCGCCTAACCGGGAGCCCCTAAACAATCTGCCCGAAGGCATATGCTATGATCAGTCACTTCTCATACCAAGCATACATATGATGCGTATGATCATGAAACATGAGACTATACTAAACATGTTATATGGGATAGATGTTGTTCATAAGGAGATGGGCCTAGACGACCTACAAGTATGGGCCTAACAATGGTCCTAGGGAGAGTCATAATGCGGACATTTAACCAACATTAACCTTGCAATGTGGACGTCAAACCAACATTGCTCCCAAGGCGTAGCCCGTAGTGAATATCATTATATGAATCAGGTTGGGATTACACATTTCAATGGGCCTTAGGTTCATCCCATTGGGCCTTAAATACATCAAATGGGTCATACCATATGGGCCTTTCACTCGTCAAGTGGGCCACATCAATGGGCCGCACATGTACATCAAATGGGCTTCAACCCATAGGCCCTAATACATCTCAATGGGCCTTAACCCATGGGCCCCTAAAACATCAAATGGGCCTAGTCCCATGGGCCTTACATCCACATCAAAGTGGGCCCCAATGATCTACCACAAATATGTTAAGATGGACCTCAAAACATGCCAAGGTGGGGTCCACTTGGACTATGGATCTGGCTCATCTTTAGCTCATGCCATAAAATGATCTTTCAAAATGGATAGACGGATTGGATGCAACATATACATCATGGTGAGGGGTCCACATGAGGGTCCACCACAAGGTATATAATATTACATAATAAAATAAATATATTCAATATAATATAATATAATATAATTTAATATATATATATATATATATATATATCACACGTGCACATGCACCACACGCACACACCATGCACACGCACGCAGCCACACAAGCATGCACACAGGCACACGTACGCACTCACGCATACCCACCCACCGTCACTGGACGGTGGGATTTAATAAATACATAGGTGTGGGCTCCACCGTCCAGGCGGACGGTGGACAAAACACATAAATCACTGTGGGTCCCACGTGGGGCCCACTGTAATGCTCATACACCATCCAGTCCGTCCATAAGGTCACGTGGGCCCAGTTGGACGGTGAAAACAAATTTCACCTTGATCCAGAACTCCCGTGGCCCACGAGAAGGGTTTCAATGGCAGAGGTTCAATCCTACTGTTTCCTGCAGTGTGGGCCACCTGAGCTGTGGATGGAGTTGAAACTTGGAGGGGGCCCACTTCTGGGAGTGTCCTACCAAATGAGTGGGTTGGATGGAAATTACACATCATGGTGGGGCCACTACAGAGCCGTGGGTGGCTCATTGGCACGTCCGCCGTCCGCAAAGAGCGGCGGCGCAGGCCGCGCCACCCTTTCGACAACGGCAGTAATGTCTGCCGGCTGTTGCGGCAAAGACACGCCTCATTTCCTTTCTTTTTTTTTTGATTTTCCTGCGAAAACTCGGATGTGGGGCCCGCTACTGGAGAATTCACTCCGTCCAACAGATGCTACGGCTCAAGATACACAAAACAAGTCTAATGTACGACATTTTTGGAGTGTAGATAAAGCAAGGTGGGCCCTAAAGGCTTTGAACGATATGAAACACAGTTTCCTATGGTATGGCCCACCTGATGATTGGATGGTCCTCATTTTTCGGCTCAACGCCTAAAATGAGCCCAAGAATACGATGGACGGCATGGATTGAACCCTTACATCAGGGTGAAGCCTATTTGTGAGGTCCACCCAAAAGCTTGAACCAAGCTTATATCTTTATTTTAAAAAAAAATAATGTCCAGACGCTGTACGTTTTCTGGCTTAATGAAAACTTCAACGTGGCCCCGCCTAGGTGGGCCACTACAAGTTGATAGTGTGGAACATTCATACATATAAAGTGGGCCCCACCTACAAATGGGTTGGATCCAAAATATGCTTTATGGTGGGGTCCAACAGGGTGGGCCACATGGTCATTTCATCACACAAAAGGAAGAAGAAAAGAGGGAGAGAGAGAGAGAGAGAGAGATCGGTGAGGATGGAGGGACCCCGCCACTATGGGCCCTCCCTTGCAATAAATTATACATCAAGTGGGCCCTAAAGCATGTGGGCCCATCAAAATCGAAACTCAACGATGGAGGTCCTTTCCCCACAAATATGGACGGTCTAGATGACCTATCTAAAGCAAGAAAATAAACATCATGATGGGGGCCATGGAGAATGGCCCCATCATGGAATGATCATGATGATCAAAGCAGGCCATCGGCCACATCTTAGGGTCCCAAGTGAGATCCAAACCATTGATCGGTTGGCCTCACTTGGCCCATCTTAAAAATATGAAAAACTATCCTTATCAAACACCCACCACTTGATCTTCTTGCTCCTATGGGTTCCTTAGCTCCTTAGCTTCAATTCCAATGAAGGAGATGAGGTTTGGATGGTTGAGATGGAAGATGGAAGTGGAAGAGGTGGGCCACACTTGTGGTTCTCTTGGAAGGTTTGGGAATGGCTCATACGTATGGTGCTCTCTCTCTCTCTTGCTTGGAAAGGGAATTTTGAGAAATGAAATGAGAGAGAGGGTTGTAAAGAAAGAGGAGTGATGGATGTGTTGATGTGGTGGTGATGGGGTGTAAGACACCTTTTTTGACTTTTTTGGCAAAAGGTGTAAGAAGGCATGTGTGTTGTAAGAACCTTTTTGACTTTTGAGGCTTATTTGGGAAAAGGTGAAAGGGATGTGTACTTGACCCTTGATGGATTGATGGGTTGATGGATTGATGGATTGATGGATTGAGTGACACATCGTAGAGATTCTCTTGGGTTTCGCAACGTGCGGCATTTTCCTCGCACCGAACGCTGGCCCACATCTTCTGGCCAGAGTACCGCCTCGGCGCGCGAGTCGCGGCATCGGAACCGCAGCGACGGTGTGGTCGTAAGGATACAAGTCCTAGATTGAGTCGACTCGGGTTAACGGCGTATGAATCAGGGTTGTGCGCAGATACCGGTAAGGGTCGAAGGTTGCCGGAATTCAACCGGAAAGACCGCGGGAACCTACGGAACGTGATCAGGGTCGAATATTGCATATCAAACCCAGTAATTACCTGATTTTACATACATGATCATGTCTAATGCCGGATTTTAATTATATTTTATGACAGGACGAAATTAGGAGCGTTAATTGGAATTTGATGATAAAAGCGTGAATTTGACGCTCCGAAATTACCAGAGCTCAGGATGGACTCCAGAGAACCAATGGTGAAGATTTTACACACCTGGGATCTGAGGAAAGCACGCCAAAGGGACCCTAAAAGGGTCCAGAATGCAAGATCACGTATTTTCCGCCATCCAATCAACTCACAACTTCATACATGTGATGGGGGCCATAAATTAACCGTACATATTAAATTTCAGCTCTTGAAGATCTTGGGAAGTGGTCCAACGGACAGATCAGCCCGTTAATCTCCAATTTGGGGCCCACCTGATATTTGGAACTGTCTCAAATTGGATTTCTGCGGTTGAAATAATATGAGGAAAAGGATAAACGGTGCAGATTTCATACAAACCTTACAGTGGGCCCCGCACATGATGCATGTACACCATGCACATGCGTAGCCAGCGGCGCACCGCACCAACCATTCGGTCAGCGCGGGCGCTGACCCGCGCCCGTCTTCAGCATCCGAGAAAACGCCAACAGCGTCCCGCTGCCGACGCCGGCTCGTGGTTGTGGGCCCCACACATCCATTAAAACGCCAATCCAGACCGTCCATTAGCTCTCTAAGGCCCATGTTACCAAGGTGTAGGTGGCCGTATTTCAAATAAAAGCGGAGACAAGATCCTAGCCGTTTAAACATCAGATGGACGGTGTAGTTAAAACTCAATGGGCCGCACTCAAGCTCATTGAAAACCGTGCATATCTGGACGATTTTCCGAGCCAAATCAAATGGACGGAGTGGATTTTCCAACAAAACATCACGGTGGACCCCACCATCTTCGCAGCGGAAGGAAAATCTCCGTCGTTCGCCGCGTAACGCACGGCGGCCGGCCGTTTTGCGGAAGACAAGGGGCTCCACCCGTCAACCCTCCTGGACAATCGATCCGTCCATCGTGTAGAGGGCTATGAGAACTACAAAACCATGCTTTGAGATTCCACTCCCATGCGTACACACGTGCGAGATACGGAGGCCACAAACAGTTTGCTCGGCGACGTTCAAAATCGATCTTTTCGAGATTTCTTCGTGGCCACGCCAATGGACCTTCAAAACCACCCATTCCCGATCGAAATTTCGTCTCCGAATCCAATGGACGGGGTAGATTTTCCGTAAAACACCTCTCGTGGGGCCCACCGATCACGGTTGCGAAAAATCAGTACTTCGAGTCCGTCTACGACTGCCACCGATTCCACCATCCAGCCAGCCTATAAAAGGGAAGTTTTGGACGTGGGGAATTCATTCAGATCCGAGAATTGGAGATCCAGAGCCGTGGGAGAGAAGAAAGAGAAGGAGAAAGAGAGAGAGATTTTTCGGTTTGGTGTTTAGTTTTATGAATTTTATTTTTTTATTTATGGATTTTATGGGTCACTAATCTCTCACTAGGGTGAGATGAAGCCCCTAATTTGATCGCTCTTGTATTGGTTGATTTACTTTGAATTTTAATTAATTTGTTTCTTTCTCTGAGTGGGCTTTATGGGTTTAAATTCCATACTTCTCCATCTATGAACTTGACCAAAGTATAGATGGATGTTGTTTGGATGCTTATTACAGGTGCTTGGGTCTGATCAAGAACAAGTTTCCTATAGAGGAAGGAACAGGGGTGCTTTAATGAATTTTGCATACCATGTGCCCGACCAAGGACATGGGATGTATTGTTCATGGCATTGCTTAAAGGAATTAGACAGTCTGTATGCCCGATTTAGGACACAGATTGTGCTTTCTCTATTTAAGTGGTATCAATCAAGGTCAAGGTGAATCAACAGACAAAACAAGGGTTAGGATAATTAGGGGTGGATTCGAAAGTCCTAGTGCTCTCTCTCTGATTGAATGTTCTTCCCTATTCTTAATTGTTTTTATTTTTTCTAGAATTATGCTTAGTAGTTTATTCCTTATTTTTGTTGGATTAGTTAAGGAGAGTCATAGATTTGAGTTGTGACGACCAGTCCTCGTGGGATTCGACCTCGATCTTACTGAGTTTATTACTACATCACAACCCTATACTTGGGGAGTGAACAGAACGGTACGGTCTAGGATACGAGTCTTACATCATGAGCCGGGCATGGTGGTATGGGACACTGTGGTCGAGCTGTCGGCCTACGCTGGGGCCACGAGCCTCCCCGTAGTGACCATTGAGTAACCAGACTCGTGAGCCGATTATGGTGGTATGGGACACTATATTCGAGCTGTCGGCCTACACTGCTTTGATGGGTGATGGGGGAGTGGTGCAACAATTCCGTGTAATAGCCCTGACAGCCCTGACCGTACCCGGTGTAGTGACCTCGAGCATACTCTAAATCTGAGGTAAGGCGACGAGCCTTCCCGTAGTAACAGAGTTAAACTAGGCCTGTATTGATAAGGTGATGGGGGAGTGGTATAACGATTCCGTGTAACAGCCCTGACAGCTCTTGCAGGGACCTAGAAACACACCATCATATGAGATTGTCTAGGACTGACGACCCTAGAATGGATCATTGTTTGGGAATGATATAAGGAAGGTACCTTAGTTTCCCAATACTGCTGTTTGAAATGGACTAATAACAACTCGGTAATCATGCTCATCATCGCATTGCATGTGCCTGGAAGATGTGGAGCACTAAGGGTGACAGCATGCTGCGGACGTAAGATGGTGCCGCACGAGGGAGTATGTTGGCGAGGGCATGCATCATAATCGCATCTCATCCTTACATTAATTACAGTACTTAGGAATGTTGATTGTACTGCTTTATCACTACTGCTTGACTATTTTGATAACATGTTAACCTATGCTTTATTGTTCCACTGAGTTGATCACTCACTCCCACGTTACGGGACGGTGTTGTACACACCAACCAGACCCTGTTGTAGCCGCAGGTGATGGCGATGCTTATGAGGCGGAGCCGGACTTTTGCAACGATGAGGATGCCTTCTTGAATGTGTTGTATTCTAGTGGCTTCATGTGAGTCGTGCCTTGATCGATGGGGTTATAGAGATGTTGACTAGAGGACCTTATCCTTTTGGTATATTTTGGAATTGTACTTGTAATGAATTAACCTGGTAACATTATCACACTTTGGAGACTCACCACAGTTTATATATTTTATCTATCTATCACAGTCTTCCGTTTGTAAATTTAATTGTTTCTGGAGTATGATATGCTGTTTTGGTATAATCACATTCATGTTTCAATGCTCTCATAATAATCATCATTATCTGTGTTGCATAAGTGATGCGTTGGAACTTGGGAGCTGAGCTTTGCTCGACCCCCGATTTCCAGGGCGTTACAAGATGGTATCAAAGCATGATTTGGATTAAACCGGACCTAGGTTATGGTCACACGACGTACTCTGACACACTCTGACTTAGGAGGGAGCGACAATGTAGAAACATTCATAGGTAGTCCCAGTTTCGCCAATCAGCGAAGTTCACTGAATTAGGTCGCATTGTTTGATTCTGTACTCAACCGTGATTGCACGAATCGACCCTAAACCACTTCTAGACCGTCACACGATGGGCCTAGACCACAATTCACCCCATCCCAGCTGTTAAAAATCAGTAAATGCTGATATGTATCAGAAAACACCCGAACTGACCCGAAACGGAGTGAAACGGAGTCATGGGCCTACCCACGCATGTCCAGGGGTACCCAGGGAGGGACCCATATGTTTTTGGGGCCTAGGGGTCACGAGGACCTCGCCCAAGTAGCGAGGCATCGTCCACTTGTCCAGTGAGTGGTGAGGCCCTCGCCTAGTCGGCGAGGCCTCCCCGGTTTTCGGGCCCGACCAGGTGGGCCGGTCGAGCCGATCGAGTTTGGGGGTTGTGGGACCCCCCTGATGTGTGTCCCGTACATTGAAACCCCCCAAACCCCTATCTCCTTCACAAATCACCCCTCTAAGCTCTCCTTTCCCCACAAAGTTTCTAATTTTTCATAGAAAATGCCCCTCTGATCACTCCTTTTTCCATTTTAGTGCACTACCGTTGTTGCCCATTTGAAAACTCCCTCCTACAGTTGCAGTCTCTCTCATTTCCCTTTCATTTGAGCCTTTACACTCTCTTTTGGTCTCAAAATCATGCAAACCTCAAATCTCATCTCCTCTTTCCCAGGAAATTGATTTCCTTCATCATTTTATGCTCCCAACTGCCCTCCACAGTTGCATACATCTCCCATCATCTTCTTTCCACTTGCTTTGAGTTCACAAACCCCTCTTTGTAGCTCATTTCCTCACAACTCAACAACCCATTAAACCCCATTCCACTTATCCCTTTCTTTCACTTCCCATGGCTCTATCCGAGCTTGGTACGACCATTTTCTCGGATGTCTAGCCATCCATACTGTTGTCTCGTAATTGTTTATTACTGTGTTAGGATCTTTGTGTTTTCATGTTAATGGGATGTGTAGAATGTTTGGCAAGTTAGAGTTGTACTTGACAATTGTGAACTCCTTCCACCCCTCCACCATTACTCCTCTTGGCCTCACCATTTCACACCTATATGGGCATAACGATTCACATTTTTTGTGTCCCATAGCTTTCACAACCTCCAAATGTGAGGACGTTTAGGGCCGTTCGGCCAACTACATTAAGTGAGATTAGGTGGATGGAATTGTAAAAGTAATAATAAATGTATGTGTAAGGTATGGTCCCTAGATTGGGTGTATCTCATGTTTTCTAATGCCATGTTTGGAATGTATGTGATGAAAAGTATATCCCGGGTTTTCCTTTCAAATTACACTTAGAAATTCATCATCATGGGGTTTGGAAATCCCATCTCACACTTTCCAACACAAGGCTCATTGTCCAAAGCCTATAAAATAAATTTTAATCCCACCCACCCTCCTACCAAACATACCACTTCTAATCCTGAGGCGGGATTAGCAACACAACCCATTTAACCCAATTAGGCCCTTAGAGTTTTGGACTCAAAGCTGGTACCTTTAGATTTTAAAGAATTTGACAATATAGGAAATCCCATAAACTAATAACGTGAACCCTATGACCTCCTTAGATAGTACGAGCATGTGTGTTGTGCTCGAGCGTAGTTAAATTTAATTTCGGGCAACTCTATTCCAATCAGACAACTTTTGACCCTAAGCGATAAAACAACTTCCTATATTAGAATTATATAAAATCATCTATTGTATAAGCATAGATTTTGGATTACCACTAGTGGATTACCGCTGCTCATACGTTGTGACTAGGCTACTAGATAGACTAAGGAAGGTAAAGGACTAATTAGTTATGCTAAGCCAATTGAATGATAGACTTAGTTAGACGGCTTGAGTAGGTTGGAGCGGGACCCCATTCCTTCGTTGAATCCCCTTAATACTCATGGGCTTCTTTAATAACTCCTAGGAAGGTTATTTGATTCGTAACTAGTCACGCTCAGAGAAAACTTATATATCCCTCGATGTAATGTTAGGTCCGCTAATACATCCATTGGATCAAAGTGGCGCAGCGGAAGCATGGTTGGCCCTTGCCCCACTGGCCCAGGATCGAAAGAAATTACTCCCAGTTATACGCAAGGTTGGGTTATTAAATAGGATCTGAATCTTCCTTAGAATGTAAAGCAACTAGGGTTCAAGTTTTAAACCCATTCATATTACAGAATAGGCCTAACAATGGGCATGAACCGAATTACAATAGCCAAGGTCAACGCATCTACAACTGTGCTCATTGAATACGAACATAATAGAAGCCCTAACAAGTTCTACTATGAGAAACCATTTTAGGATGATCTAGTAAAATTTGACTCACCGTTTCCTTGGATATAAATAATATCGAGGACTCTCCTGGACCAAGACCCAACGGGCAGCTTTATAGATATGAAATTTGAGCCTTTCAATGATGGACATTCCCTACGTTTTTAGAGTGATCAGACTACGGAGTTACCGAAATATACAACTGCGAAACATTCGCGGCTTGACCCAATTCTCAATCCTGGGCGACTACCAATGGACTCACTGCTTGGCCGACCAGGAGCCACCAGGACTAGGAAGGGATACGATGAGTTTTCTACCCTGGCCAGGTAGATGATCGATGTATCGGGATCAAGCCCACTACAACCGTCTCTCCGTGTTGGTCAAACAATGAAAACACTATCTTATTCTAAATAATTCAGAATTGTCGTCAAGACTCCAAATAGGTAAAGAAATAGATTGTATCCAACCATCAGGGTATGAGAAATGGATAAAGAAATAAGTTTTAAGGGGGGTAGACTAAAATGAACCAGGTTAGTATATACCCTACCACGCGTAGAAACTCGAAATCAATAAAGCTTGGGCAAAAAAAATAATTAAATCTTTCCTTATTACCCTTAAGCAATTTTGGGGACAAAATTTTGTTTTAAGGAGGGTAGATTGTAACGTCCCAGATTTTTGCCAACCTGGAATCAGATGTCCTTAGGCAAGGGGTAGATCCCAACCTCTTATGAACCTCTCAAACCTCAAATCCTTTAGGAATTAGACAAAGTTAACTAAGTGCTAAACTGGATTATCTACAAAATCCGTACTAATCACTTTAAATACGATCTGCAAGACCCAAAACTTGTAGAATCAGTGACGTTAGGTTACCCTAAAATCTAGGATCAATCTCATTACCCGGCTGCTCTCGAGAGCACATTGAAACTCCGTATCAGATCTGGACCGCACATCGAAAGTCTGAATAATACGAAGTTATAAAATTAGGACCACCTTGCTGGGCTTGATAACCATCTCGAAAATCAAATCCAGATAGTGTCCCACGACTATTCGCTTGAGCTCGGAGCGAGGAGTGTGAGAAAACCTAGTTTTCTTTAGAAATTAAATGAACTTTAAGTAATCTGAGACTTGGTATTTGTGGGCCAAATATAAACAATCAGACCGTCGGAATCTGACCCAAATACACCCTCGGATCAGGAGAAATTTCATATACATGGCAGTGTACTTGAAATCCCCGATCGAGATTCAGTGACCGTTGAACTGAAACTGGTCCGCCACGCGTGATCTGAGAATCCGACTAGAATGAAAACTTAACTCCACTTAGATCCATCATCTGTGAGCTTAAGTCCGACCTTTAGCTCAAGGGGGGCCTCCAGAAATGCTCCGTTGAGCTGAAACAGGTCCACTTTGGATATAACCTAAGTATACCTTGACCTTAGGTCTAATTCGGTGTGTTTTTAGCCTATATAAGGACCTTAAAACCCTCTCTCATTTAACCATACGAATTTGAGAAAAACCTTAGGAGAGAGAAGAGAGAAAGTGTGGGAGATGTGGGAGGATCTCCCTGATACTCTACCCTGCTGCTATTCATGCTTAACCACCTCACTCTAATCACTTCCCGGCGATTCCAGCTCCATTTCTAGGTAAGAAAACCCTAACCCTAACCTGTTTTAGGGTTTGGATTGATTCAAGTAGCGAAATAGCTAACGTATCCCGTACTATAGGTTGATATACTGCCGTAGATGAAGACCTAGAGATTCTATCGACTCCATTACGATTTTACCGACAAAAGGTACAGACTTTAGACATATAGGTTATGGTTTTCAACACTTTCAATGTCAGATAATGATAGATTCATGATCTGTATGTTATTGCACATGTACAAAGTGTTGTCCGTTTCATTTTTCGGTTATCCGTTAACTATGTTGAATATACTGTATTCCTCGTATTTGTAGAAAGTACCGTATACGTATAAATTTTGAAAGTGTGTTTGTCATGATTATTTACTGTATGAACATGCTATATATGTGTATAATACTTACTTGGAGAAAGGGTTCGCCCTAATACATGTTTTTGCTAATATACGCTATGTATGTTAAAATAGTGTATTCTATGTGTTTGTGAAACTGCTTGTAAGAGTAAGTGCTTAGATGATCGTTCTTTAGGTAGGTGTTGAGATGGGATTCTCAACTACCTTAGAGATGTAGATGATTTCCTCCATGTTGGTTGTTTAATTTAACTGCTTACTTATGAAATATATGTGTTTGTATTTCTTGTTTATATTCTGCTTTATGACATGCTTTATAACATGCTTGAATTACATTATTTATTATGCTCTACTGTACATGCTTCTGAATAAGGATTGATTGTGTTTGGGGCTATGATTATAGTCCAGGCAATCAGAAACAGAAATGAATGCGTGGCTGAGATTCACTCACCATGCGAGATGTGTCCTACAAACCCAAGTCGTACTTCGGTTGACGATAGTGGTTGGCCACACGAAGTGCTTATGCGCTTTATATCGTTCAACTTATTGTGCACTCGAGCTAGCCGAGCTCGTCAAGTAACCCGATCTGTTTAATGTATGTTCACCATGTTTGGACGCTACTGTTTGAACCTGAGGTACTAACCTTACCAGTGGAATCCCGTTAACCGTGGTACCTCGATTCGCTAAGACTCATGAGCCGGGCATGGTGGTATGGGACACCGTGGTCGAGCTGTCGGCCTACGCTGGGGCCACGAGCCTCCCCGTAGTGACCATTGAGCAACCAGACTCGTGAGCCGATTATGGTGGTATGGGACACTATATTCGAGCTATCGGCCTACACTGTTTTGATGGGTGATGGGGGAGTAGTGTAACAATTCTGTGTAATAGCCCTGGCAGCCCTGACCGTACCCGGTGTAGTGACCTCGAGCATACTCTAAATCTACGGTGAGGCGACGAGCCTTCCCGTAGTAACAGAGTATAAACTAGGCCTGTATTGATAAGGTGATGGGGGAGCGGTGTAACGATTCCGTGTAACAGCCCTGACAGCCCTTGCAGGGACCTAGAAACACACCATCATATGAGATTGTCTAGGACTGACGACCCTAGAATGGATCATTGTTTGGGAATGATATAAGGAAGGTACCTTAGTTTCCCAATACTGCTATTTGAAATGGACTAATAACAACTCGGTAATCATGCTCATCATCGTATTGCATATGCCTGGAAGATGTGTAGCACTGAGGGTGACAGTATGCTGCGGACGTAAGATGGTTCTGCACGAGGGAGTATGTTGGCGAGGGCATGCATCATAATCGCATCTCATCCTTGCATTAATTACAGTACTTAGGAATGTTGATTGTACTACTTTATCACTACTGCTTGACTGTTTTGATAACATGTTAACCTATGCTTTACTGTTCCACTGAGTTGATCACTCACTCCCACGTTACGGGACGGTGTTGTACACACCAACCAGACCCTGTTGTAGCCGTAGGTGATGGCGATGCTCATGAGGCGGAGCCAGACTTTTGCGAAGACGAGGATGCCTTCTTGTATGTGTTGTATTCAGGCGGCTTCATGTGAGTCGTGCCTTGATCGACGGGGTTACAGGGATGTTGACTAGAGGACCTTACACTTTTGGTATATTTTAGAATTGTACTTGTAATGAATTAACCTGGTAACATTATCATACTCTGGAGACTCACCACAGTTTATATATTTTATCTATCTATCACAGTCTTCCGCTTGCAAATTTAACTGTCTCTGGAGTATGATATGCTGTTTTGGTATAATCCCATTCATGTTTCAATGCTCTCATCATAATCATCATTATCTGTGTTGCATAAGTGATGCGTTGGAACTTGGGAGCTGAGCTTTGCTCGACCCCCGATTTTCAGGGCGTTACAGGTTCTTAGCCAAAATCGGGGTACGGACTAAAATATTTTTCCAAATATATCTATATAGTCGTGGCCCCGATCAACCATCGATGACTGTTAAATAGACTTTTAATCATATTCATTGATCGACACATCCAAATGTTGAGCCGATCATATCCATATGTAGATCATTATTATGGTTAACTATCATACGGTGTATATTAACCCTTATACCCCATAGTGGGCCCTAAATATTAGAAACAACCCCCTTAAGGGTTAATATAATAAATAAAAGGCCATTAGGGTAATATGCACCAAATTTGGTGCTATAAATAGGGCATTTGGGGGCCTCCTTTGCTCCAATACAAATTTCATACCTTATAAGAGAAAGAGAAAAAAAGGAAAGGAGAAATAGAAGAAGAGAGAAATAGGAAGATAGATTGTGAAAGAGAGGGAAGGTCCTTGGTGCTTGGGGGTTAGTAGATCATCGATCAAACCTTTTAACTTACTGATTCCTTTGCCTAACCTACCGCCACTTACAACTGGAGCAATTGGTGATCTTTCTCAAAATTTCAATCCTGAGAGCTCAAATATTGGAAATCCCCTGTTAAGGTGCGAACCATAAATGTTTAGGTTACTGTTTATTAATTCTATTGTTCAATGAATGATTTATAATTGCCAACTTAGAATTTATATGATAACCTATGTGTATGTTGATTTCAGTCCATGATTTACAAATCTTAAGATAGTGACACCTATGTGTTCGATGAAACGCCTGAATGAGTAGATTATTGATTTTGATGATTGAATGTAAATCCAATCATCTTTAATGTTCGTTGACTTGATTAGATTAAGAAGTAGGACTACAAGAGTAGTCTGGTTAGTTAGCAAATCCCCCGATATGGGTTGACCAAATTAGTTTGGCCACCTTGGGCAAGTTTGATTGATACGGATTAAACATGGACAACCGACAGTGGCTAGGCCATGCAGGGTGCTTACACACTCCATGCTGGTGACGCCGGTGTTCACCCGTATCAATCAAAATTATCTAAAGAACCGGCTAACCCTATATATGTTCACCATGTATGATCACAACTGTTTGAATTTGTGACACCCCACTTACTATTTGTAAAGGTCTACTATTAACCATTACCATCGTGATCCTCAAGACTCGTGAGCCAAGCATGATAGTATAAGACACCGTGTCCGTGCTGTTGGCCTACGCTGGAGTGATAAGCCTCGCAGTAGTAACCGCGAGCATTACTTTTACAACTTGCCTTTTGTATATATTTAGTTGGTAGTGACGAACCCAGATGAATTGGGGATTACAAGCATAGGACCGTTGTGGTCGTCCTGCACCTAATGATTTAGTAGAGACCGATGACTAAAAGGGAGGTGTCCTAGCTTCCCCAAATTGCTGGATGAATATGCATAATTAACTACTTGGCTAACTTGATCATTCACCGCATCACATTAGTTTAGAATATGCGAAACAGGTGTTGAAGTCGCATGTTGAGGAAGTGTTGGCATTTGCGAACCATGTGGTCAGAGTTGGGTGTTGAGGGAGTGTCTATTGGTGGGAGCATGCATCATTTCATAACCCCATTATTCTTATTAAGAAGAGTAATTAGAAAGTGATTGTTTTGCATTGCTTTATCATTCCTGTATTGATTAACTTGATAACATGTGTAACCCTTACTTATGAAACCATTGAATTGATCACTCACTCCCACTCTGGGACGGTGTTTTAAAACACCAACTAGACGCGAATGTGGATGTATGGACCATCGATGCTGATGCACTGGAGCAGGCATTCATGGATGATGAGGAGGAGTTCTCCTATTTCTAACTCTCGGATGGGTCGATGTTTGCTGCGTACTTCTAAACAGGGAGTGCTGGACATATGGGCTTAGCTGGATGTTATATTGGCACATTTTGTCTATTTTTGGAATTGTATCTATATACACTAAACCCAACCATTGACCCATACTCTAGAAGAAACTTCACAATACCTGTTTTGATTTACACATTTTCTTTGATCGCATTAAACCTGAAGTATGATACACTGTTTAGTATAATTCTATGCATGGCCAAATGCCCAACATGAAAGAAATCAGGATATTGACTTCCTTAAAGCAAAGTGATGTCCGGAATCTTGGGAGTCGATCTTTGCTCGACCCTCGAAATTCATGGCGTTACAAGTTGCTATCAGAGCATGAGTTTAAGATTAAACTAGACCGTAGGTTGTGGACTCACCATAATGCACCCGCTGACATAGATGGGAACGCTAAGACTTAGTGACGTTAAAACTCTGGGACAAAACCCTTAGTCGTAAATTTTTTAAAATGGACTTTAACTTAGGAAATTGATCTTGAAAAAGGTTAATTTAAGATAGAATAGTCACGATGAGGGTATAGGGTCAAGGTCTAGGAAACACTGAGAGGTGTTTCAGATTGTACTTAGGAGAGAACTCACAAATTAGGTATCTTAACCCCGCGTGATAGGATTTAGTAACTAAAGTAGCTTGTCCTACCCCAAAATCATATATCGTACGTCCGATAACTCATTTTGGTTTAGGAGATACATCCATTTCAAGTTCTAATGGCCCAGATCATTTTCACTTTCGATCGGCCCTTTATCTGGCGTACCTTGATCATAGGACAGACAAAACAAAGTCGGATTTGGGAAAAGGGGGAAGAATAGATTAAGAAAAATCTAATGTTGGTACAAACTGATATAATTTTGCCCAAATGGGCCATCGCCGACTTAGATCTGGCCTTTTCAACCCATCTCGGGCCATCGCCGACTTCAACTGGGTAGTTGAGATTCATCTTAACTCCAAAATGATCAAAAGAAGTTGGAAATGGGAAGAGGGGGAGATGTAGATTAAGAAAAATCTAACTTCGGCGAAAACCAATACAATTTTGCCCAAATGGGCCACCACCGACTTAGATATGACCACTGTCTTCATTTGAGCTTCCTTTTAAAGTCTACATTGACCTTTGATCGGTTGGAGATGGCTAGAAATGTGAAGGAGTAATGGGCAATCTATGTGGGATGCCAAGGCAAAATCGCGGCATAGCGGCCCAATGGGCCAGCAAAATGCATAGCTGACATTGATATGGCTACTTTTAATATAGTTCATTTGAGATTTGAATGTGATTCATTTTTGGTTAATGCTCTAGGATGATATAAGAGGATAGATGAATGGTGTGGCCGACTGCCCAGGCAAGACAATCGTGTCGGCTGAGTTCTCCCTCGCCAAGGTATTAGACAGAAAGATAGAGTTGGAATTCGTTTTGATAATGCATCCAAACGCACACTGTGCATGGAACTAGGGTCCATGGACACAAATCAGTTCCATGGAAATCCAATCCATAGAGAGAAGTTCTCGTGGACCTCTGTTCCGATGTTTGTGTGATAGGTTTTTGAGTTCCATGGAAAGAAGAATTCACGTGTGATTACGGATTCTAAGAGCTCTTCTCAGAAAAAAAATAAAAATAAAACTTTGATACTCCGGCTGCCTGTGATGGATGATACATAGGCACTTAGATATTGCATGCCCGGAGCACAAGTAATTCAAATTGAAATGTCCAAATTATGGGTGCTAGTTTAGATGGGTCGTGGCTGGGGAATTAAGATTATTCAATTTCTGACCATCGGATGGGTGAACATTTATTAGACGGTTAAAAAAAAGGAAAATTATCAATGGCCCAGTAAAGAAGTATTCACAAATCAGAGACTGGGATTGTTCAATAAATCTGTTTTCGGGACTTAAGCGACAGTGCCTTGTACGATTTAAACGGTTTAATTTGATTTAATTCATGCCATGTTTACAATTTCTTAGCGCCTGTATATTAAAACCCACCTTCGCACCCATCTTCTCCACCCATCTTCGCACCCATCTTCACCACCCAAATGCCAATCCTCCAACAGGACAGCACCAATAGCCACCACCACTCTTCTTCGACCAATACTCCAGCTCCTCCATCCTCCTCATCTTCTTCAACCCCAACACCCAAAAGGGGCAACAACTCACCACCATCCAGAAAAAAAAAAAAACCATAAAAAAATGGAAAACCGGGGCAGTAGACAGCCCTGCCGCCGCCGGACTGGCGTGCCACTGCCGCCTGAGGCAGGTAGGCGCAACACCACTACGAGCACGGCGCACTGCTGCCGCCCCAACTGTCCATTCAGGTGGCGTGGTCCTGTCACTGCCATGGCACCGCCGCCATGGAGGACAGCATCCCGCGCGACCACCGCCGCCCTCGCGCGCCACCGCCGGAAACCGAGCACTAAGCCAGCCATTTTTTGCTGTGCATGTGTGGGGCTTCCCTTAGGCCCTGTTTGTCCAAATTATGGGTGCTAGTTTAGATGGAGGGGTATCGTTTTGCACCGTGGATTGGAGGGGTTTTAAGGGGGTTTCAAATCCCCTGGTGTGGGGCTTCCCTTAGGGTATCGTTTTGCACCGTGGATTGGAGGGGTTTTAAGGGGGTTTCAAATCCCCTGATTGTAGGCAGCGTGAAGTAACATGGATTTCAAATCGCCTCTTTGAAGTGGCTTGAAATAATAGGATTACACCTAAAATCATTTCAATAGTTGCAGGTGTAACATGTCCGTTGCTATACACTATTATTCTATGGAGTACATGGCCCACTAGTGATGATCAGCACCATCCAAACATTATCCATGTAAATAGGCACCGTCAAAACATTGTCCAGCACCATCCACACATTGTCCATGTAAATCAACAATTAAAAATCGTTGGTTAGTCACTCAAACATGATCTTGTGCTTGTGGCCCATAAGAGACTTAGAATCTCATCGTTTTCGGGCAGAGCATATATTTCAGCGGGCTTATCACAACCATTGTGTCAAAAATTACATATCTCACTAATTAGAGATATTAAGTTGATTTAGTAATTAAATTTAAACCCCTTTAAATATACCATGCATAGGTACTTTTGGATTAAAGTTGATTCACACTCCACGGTGCCAAACACAGAGGACTTCAAATCCTAGAGGTTCTGAATCTAGGGGGTTCTAAATCCATGCTCCCAAACGGGCCCTAAGTAAATTGGATGTGACCCTAACTATCACTTTAGTGGGTCCCAGAACTTTGTTATAGAAAAAAAAAAAAAAAAAAAAATCTATGCAAGAGGCCTATTGGCCATCTTTCATGTCCAGTACCACATGTGCCAACATGTACTCATATGGAATGCGGCCTTCATTTGTAACCACTGGTTTTCCAAGCAATTGATGAATGGTTACCATTATTCTATTAAAGTGATTCTTCGGAACTATGAGCAATCCAGGTTGGGTCATTGAAGGGATGTTTTAGATGATGATTTCATTTTATTGTGACAGATGATTTGAGTTGTCCACTTTACAAGTGATTTATCAAATGGATAAGATACTCTGATTAATGTGTGCTTTGAACAATCTCCCATGATGAGTGTGGGCTGCTCTACATGAGCAGTTCAAATTTATTGGTTGGACTTTTCATGTATAAATTACCTAGTACTCATTTTAAAAAATTTAGAATAGCTAGATTGGAGAATTCCAGAAAATGATAGTATAAAACTAATTGAAGTAAAGATGGTCTCGGCAAACCAAAATGGTTATAGCTATTGGATGGAGCTTGAGGAGCTTTAGAAATGTGAGCAAGTTATCTTACTTGAAGGATTGAGAAATGGAAATTTGATTGATTAATGAATATTTACATAGATATAACATTCACCAATGGTAAACCACATTGTTTATACCTTTTATTGATGATTTTTATGAGTCAGAGACTCATGATCTTGGTTTTAGATATTTGTCATTATGTGGCCATATCTTATTTGTATTATCCCACCACTATCCACAATACTTAGGTAAACTGGTATGTTTCAAGAAAATGGGTTGTATCAATGGATGTCATGCCAGTAAAGCCATGATGGCGTCAAAAGAAAAAAAAATAAATTTCTTCCAACTTCTCTCTATTTTAAAAATTTGTTTCTTCATTTTAACTATGTAGGAAGAAAACAAAAACGCGGTATATTAACATATACTTTTTTTATGTGAACATTTCTAAATGTTCTTAGTTGCCCTTTGGGGCCTACATTTAATAGCTGGGTTTGGGGTCAAAATTGGGTGAGACCATGTGGCCCTATGAGTGGTGTCAATTTGAGTCTCGCCAGTTCCTAGTGGCTTGGTAAAAGTGAAGGGTAATTTTTAGTGGGCGGTCGATCATGAAACTTTTGGGATTGGGGATTCAAATTAAAACAAGAATGTCGGATTTAAAGGATGAGGAAATATTCTCCTATTGTTCAAAATTTTGGTTCTAGGAGATCTCACAGGAGATTAGGTCTTGCCATGCCTTTGATTTTGATAATCGCCTAATACCTATAAGAAGAGTAACAAGCTCAGCTGAAACTAGAAGGTAAAGAGAGAGAAGAAAGATATGAACAATTGAAGAGGGATAGAATTGTGGACTCTCATGACGAGAAGGAGGAATATAGGTGTCTCACCTTATATCCTAAAAGAGTTGCTTAGATAATCATTCCAATCTCAATAACTTGAGAAAGGAAAGGCCCTGATTCAATTGTAATAGTGTCATCAGTCCCATAACTGTATTTGTAAAGCGTATACAACTGTATGGAGGATTTTAAACCTAGTTTGGACAATGTTATTTTGGTAATGAAAGGAACCAAATTATTATTTTTATAATCATAAGTGAAATGTATTGTTTTTCAAAAATGCCCATTTTAAATGGTTATCTCTTTAATATTGTTTTAGGTTTGGAAAGATGATCATTTCTGCGTCTGGGCTGTGCTGCTGGATTCTTTGAACGACTCTCATATACTGGAGCTCCTGCTTGGGCGCAATTTAGGGCAAGATTCATCTATGTTAGCTCTAGTTGTGACCATTGTATCCATTTTGGAGCTTTTTCTCCCTGTATACTATCTGGTTAATTCCTCATAGTTTGAAACACTACCCTCCTTTAGAGGTCTTATACGATACTCAATGACCTATTTTCAGATTTACAATTGGGGCCTGTAGTTCAGCAATCCAGAATGTCAATATACTGGGCACCATCATGTAAGATCACAGTTGTTGAATCTCCAGTCTTTGTTTGATTGTATGTGGACTGCTGCAAGGGTTGATTTGCTGGTCACTGATTGAAGGGCTAGGGATTTTCTCATGTTGGACAATAGTGGTGCACTGGCCTTTCACAAGTGGTATGAGAATCCTATAAGGTGGGTCTTATTGATTAATGGTCTAGATTTACCTAAGGTTGGATTCACGAGGCATTCAAGCTTTGAGATATAATGCTTCAGAAAGGAGCTTAATTGGTCCAGACTTGGTTCAGGAGACCTCAGAAAAGATAGATATCATCAGGTGTCGACTCCTAACGGCCCGAAGTAGACAAAAGAATTACGCCGATTCCGGATAGTGCTCGGCATGACTCTGTCGGAATTTTTTGCATCCTTCTTAGTATTATTAGCACTTCAAACCTTTGAACTACCTTAGAACTTTTGATTCTTCCTTCCCTCTCGAAGTCAATTAAACCGAAGCACTATTTACTTATAACTCACTGGTCATAGGATCGAAACGGTAACATTGAGAGAAAACGTAACGCCCTTGGGAACCTTTCGAGGATAGTCATTTTGATCATAAGCATCGTGGAAGACTCGTTACCCACTAAGTCGAACATAAATTAAACTAGAACTCTCTTTGACAAAGACTCGAATGATAACCTAAAAATTGGAGATTTGAACTTTCCAATTATGTATGATATTTCCTAAGCATTTAGATTGATCAGACTATGAAATTACGGGACCATACACTTGCGAAGTATTCGCGGCTTGACCCAATTCTCAATCCTAAATGACTACCAACGCACTCACTGCTTTGACCGAGCAGAAGACCAGGATTCATCAGGATTAGGGAGGGATACAATGAGTTGTCCGCCCTGGTCAAGCAGATAATCGACATATCGGATTTGAGCCGACCACAACCGTTTTTTTTTGTATTAGCCCGTTTATGAAGAGCATAATATACCACCCTTAAGTAAACTTTATTATCAAACACATAGTGCAATAATAATGATTTAGACATCTACTTTTAAACCTTATAGGTGGAAACTTTTAAGGGGGATAGACCACAATAAGCCAATCCATTAGAGTTAGTATATACCCTAACAAGTATATGAACTTAAAATCAACAGATACTTAGGCATACAAAATTAGAATATCTTTACATGTTGACACTAGGCAATTTCGGTGAGGAAATTGTTTTTAAGGGGGAGTAGATTGTAACATCCTGGATTTTCACTGTTTTAGAATTTTAAAAACCCTTCAAAATATTGTTATTATAATTAGCTCGCATTGTCACTAACCGACCCTTAATGCTTGTGGTGGGCCTATACATAGGCGGTACCAATAAATAATCGCACAAATTTGATTGATCAGCCATAGAAAGCCAACGAATCCACCCAATCACTTAACCATCGAGTATAATCTCATGATTTATTCACGTATAGCCCAAATCTATCCGACCTATTACTGACTAATCAAGACAACCATGACTAAATAAAGATCTACCAAAAACTGAGACAAGTAGCGGTCAGATCTTAATTAATAAACTAAATCAATCAAGTTACTCTTTAGCCTATGAACCAATGGTTTAGGGTTATTAGGATCAAATCGTCATTTTCATCAATTATAAATTGGCCACACTATGAACTTAACTAATCCAAATCCTAATTATTGCGCACAAGAAATCTCACTACTCAATTCATTCCTGAAATGCCTTGATTATCCAAACATGTACTAGACCACTCGTTAGTGAGCTATTAAACATGAGAATATAGAAAGACATTCGTCTTAGTGGGCTTGACGTCCATCGCGAGACATCAAGCAAAGGTCGCATCTCGAACTACTCAACTTGGACCCACAAGCTAAATGCATGACATGTGTGAATGACTTAAGTGAAAACCTGAAATTTAAGTGAAACTAGTCCATTGCTCTTTCGTGAAGTTGTAACTTTCGGACCGCGGTTCATTGCCAAAATCAAGGTACCGACTAAAGATATTTTTTCAAATATATACATATAGCCGTAGCCCCGATCGACCATCGATGACTGTTGAATAGACTTTTAATCATATTCATTGATTGACGCATCCAAATGGTGAGTTGATCATATCCATACGTAGATCATCATTATGGATAACTATCATTTGGTGTATATCAACCCTTATACCCCATAGTGGGCTCCAAATGTTAGAAACAACTCCCTCAAGGGTTAATATAATGAATAAAGGGCTATTAGGGCCATATGCACCAAATCTGGTGCTATAAATAGGGCATTTGGGGGCCTCCTTTGCTCCCATACGAATTTCATACCTTATGAGAGAGAAAAAAAAAAAGAAAAGAGAAAGAGAAGAAGAGAGAAAGAGGAAGATAGATTGTGAAAGAGAGGGAAAGACCTTGGTGCTTGGGGGTTAGTATCTCATCGATCAAACCCTTTAACTTACCGATTCCTTCGCCGAACCTACCGCCACTTGCAACTGAAGCAATTGGTGATTTTTTTTCCAAATTTCCAATCCTAGGAGCTCAAATATTGGAAACTCCTCTTAAGGTGTGAACTATAAATGTTTAGGTTGTCGTTTATTAATTCTATTATTCAGTGAATGATTTATGATTGTCAACTTAGAATTTACATGATAACTTATGTGTATTTCAATTTTAATCCATGATTTATAAATCTTAAGATAGTGACACCAACATGTTCGATGAAATGCCTGATTGAGTATATTATTGATTTTGATGATTGAATGTGAATCTTATCATCTTTAATGTTCGTTGACTTAATTAGATTAAGAAGCAGGACTATAAGAGTAGTCTGGTTAGTTGGCAAATCCCCGGATATGGGTTGGCCAAATTAGTTTGGGCAAGTTCGATCGATTCAGGTCAAACATGGACGACCGACAGTGGTTGGGCGACGTAGGGTGTTTACACACTTCATGCTGGTTACATCAATGTTCGCCCGTATCAACCGAAATTGTTCAAAGAACCGGCTAACCCTATATATGTTCACCATGTATGATCACAACTGTTTGAATCTAAGACACCCCCTACCATTTGCAAAGGTCTACTATTAACCATTACCATCGCGATCTTCAAGACTCGTGAGTTAGGCATGGTGGTATGAGACACCGTGTCCATGTTGTTGGCTTATGCTGGGGTGACAAGCCTCCCCGTAGTGACCGCGAGTATTACTTTTACAACTTATCTTTCGTATGTATTTAGCTAGGAGTGACAAACCCAGACGGATTAGGGATTACAAGTGTAGGACCGTTGTGGTCATCCCGCACCTAGTGATTCAGTGGAGATTGATGACTAAAAGAGAGGTGCCCTAGCTTTCCCAAACTATTGGATGAATATGCATAATTAACCACTCGGCTAACATGATCATTCATCGTATTGCATTAGTTTAGAATATGAAGAAACAAGTGTTAAAGTCACATATTGAGGAAGTGTTGGCATTTGCAAAGCAGGTGGTTGGAGTCGCGTGTTGAGGGAGTGTCGATTGGTGAGGACATGCACATTTCATAACCTCATTATTCGCATTAAGAAGAGTAATTAGGAAGTAAATGTTTTATATTGCTCTATCATTCCTATATTGATAGACTTGATAACATGTGTAACCCTTGCTTTATGGAATCACTGAGTTGATCACTCATTCCCACTCTAGGATGATGTTTTAAAACACCAACCAAATGTAAATGTAGATGCAGGGACCGTCAATCTTGACGCACTAGAGCAGACATTCAGGGATGAGGAGGAGGAGTTCTCCTATTTCTAACTCTCGGATGGGCCGATGTAGGCCACATTCTACTAAACAGGGAGCACTGGACATATGGGCTTAGTTGGATATTATATTTCCACATTTGGTTTATTTTTTCAGAATTGTGTCTATATACATTGAACCCAGCCATGGACCTATACTCTGGAAGAAACTTCACAATACATGTTTCGATTTAGACATCTGCTTTGATCACATTAAACCTGGAGTATGATACATTGTTTAGTATAATTCTATGCATGTTCAAATGCCCAATGTGAAAAAAAATCAAGATATTGACTTCCTCAAAGCATAAGTTGAAAGTGCCTGGTTTGTCAATTAGCGTGAGTGTTGAGTCAGCAAGACAAGTGAGCCCCATAGGAAGATCATTTAAGTGTTTGCCTCAACTGGATGTGGCTTCAGATCTCTACAAAGGTAAACTTAGCCTCACATCCCATGTCCCAAAACACCAGATATATAAAACCCTTAAAAATGGTTAGAACAATATAGGGGTTTTAAGGTGTGAAAACTATTTTGCAAAATAAGGACAATCTATAAGTTTTCAACCTTTATCGATTTATCGATAGTGCTTCGATGAAGTCGGACTTTGTTATTGATGTCCTCAAAACTCACTCGATGTTATCGAAATGAGGACTTCAGATATCCAGCAACCAAAATGAATCTTAGACTGAATTCTCGATGAATCGATGACAGGCTCGATAAAATCGACATCTAGTCAATTTGTGTTCAGTAAACAGTTAAGGAAAATCATGTGATTTTTGATGTCTCGAAGGGAGCCTCGATATCTTTGAATTTCAAATCTCGATGATATCGATGGACCTTCGATGATATCGAATTGGGATGCAAAACTGTCCAGCAAGTTTATAGGAAAATTCCTTGAAAAGATCGATGAATCAAGACTGGTGTCGATATCATCGATATTCAAAACCAGATGATGTCGAGGAATGCATGATCATATCAATTCCTGTTCAGTTCCAAAGGCAAGTTTTCTCTCAAGTTTTCAAATGTCGAGGAATCGAACCATGGGTCAATGAAATTGGAGTTCGAAATCCGACGATACCAAAGCATGTTCAATATCCTCAATCAGTTGGTAAAAAGTTTCAAAAGTGGTTGACAGATTGAGTTTGTGTCATCGAGAGGCCATTTGACGTTATCGAGAGTATGCGCTCGATGATATCGAACTCTGTCAAAAATATGACTGTTTTATTTCCGTTGAAATTTTTTACCTATTTAATGAGAGCTTGCCTTTGGTTGTTGGTAGAGAAAATAGATAGAGCTTTTAAGTGTTTCATTTAGATCACTTACCCTAAGCCTTTTCTCTCATGGGAGTTCATTCCTCAATCCACCCTCATCATTGATATTCAATATAGTAGATTGGTGAATGAACTTCCGCATTCAAGGATCCTCCAACTACCATCTTAATGGCAAATCATTGAGCTGGGATACCTTAAATGCTTAGATGCTTGGAATCACTCCATCTCTAAAATAGGAAAACATTTAATAGAGTAGGATTCCAACATAACCTTGACCTAACCCATCGTGTTATATTGGAAGATCATAAGTGTTGCGGATCAAGGGAGCTGAAGATTCTTCATCAACAAAGGAGGAGATCTTCATCAACGTGATTAATGGAGTTCATCTATTTATCTGTAAGTCATTAGAGTCTAGAGACACTGCTGATCATTCCTTTGTGTAGGATTGGGTCACAGGTGATTCTCACTCCTTTCAAGTCCTCATAGGAAGCCTTTGACGGGAGAATATGTGTGGGTGCTGTGTGTTGACCCTTGCTCTTGGTGAGCATAAACTTAAGTCCTTAGTATAGGTCCTTGGCCTGTGTGGCCTAAAACCCTGGGTACCGTGTGTTAATCCTTGCTCCTGGGAAGTATAAACTCTAGGTTCCTTATGTGGATCCTTGGCCTGTGTGGCCTAAAATCTGAGTGTCGTGTGTTGACCCTTGCTCCTGTGTGGGGCATAAACTTATGTCTCGTGGAGACATGTTAGGTACCTTGTGTAGGTCCTAGAGTCAGCCTTGTGTAAGTTGTACTGGTTTGAGGTAAACTTGATTTGAAACCTCCGTTAGTAAGATCTGGTACACTCAAGGGTTGAGTGCATCCACCAGAAGTGGAGTAGACACATAGTCAAACCACTATAAAAATGACTGTGTTTGAGATTGCTATTTACTTTTACTACTTATGTGATTTCTCTGAATGTTCTCATAATGCATGCTTACATGACTACCTAAAACTAATCCCATCTCTCAAATTACTTAAATCTTGATGATGGGATAGTCACTTATGGTGATAGAAGCACTGCTGAGGTAGTAGGATGTGGAACCATATAAGGAATAGAGATGCTAAAAAATGAGAATGCTTTTTGCATAAAAGGACTGACTCATAATCTTTTAAGCATCTCTCAAATATGTGACAATAAACATGTGGTTACCTTTGACAAACTAAAGTGCAAGATCCTGGACTTATTAAGAAAATCTGTTATGGAGGGTCTTTGCACCAGTGACCACTGTTATGTCATCAAAAGCAATGGAAAGGTTGATCCATATGCTTAGTACCAATTGAGCATGGAAAACATGTCCAGACTATAACATCTAAGTCTGGATGAATACATGCAAATGATGCACTTTGATTATTATCATGATATATCAAAGGTTTCTATATCTCAAGAACTTTTTGTGCGTAAACATTATTGATGTTTATAAATTTTAATGTTAAAACTTTTTGTAAAGATTTTGATTATAACTGAAGCTAATATGAAAATATTTGAATATATACATATATGTGAGATTATCGAAAACTGGAGATAACATGTCCTATCCTTCTTCTCGATAATTGAATCGTTGAATCGAACAAGTTGTCGATATCATCGAAACCGCATCGATCTCATCGACAACCTCTCAAGAATCTAAAATGTCGGGTCGATTGGTCTGCCCTTGAACTCATCATCGATAACATTGATTAGGGTATATCGATATCATTAAAACTAAGTTTAATGATATCGAAGGTTACCGCAAGATAAAAGGCAAACAAGTAGGAAAATTTCATTTCTTACTTGATGCTCATTTTTTTTTTTTTCGGTCTGCTGCTCGTCCTCCTTTTCTGTTTTACATGCTTTTTCATCTATGAGCCTTTCAAGATCACCCAAATCTGGTAATTCCTTGTCTATTCTCTTGATTTCTCAAGATTGCATCTTGCGTCTTTGGGTATTTCTAGATTAAGGTGAGAAGTAATGTCAAGAAGATCATCAATTCATTCTCCAATCTTCTATTAGATCCCACTCTCCATCACCCCATTCTAAGTTGCAAATATTCAATAGGGAAGGACAAAGGAAAAACTCTTGTTACTGGGGAATCCTCAAGATCCTCCAGACATAAAATCCTTACACCTAAAGACAGGGCAAAGGCTTTTAAGCAAGGGACCCCAACATGCAAGCGAAGTTCCAGACAAACATCGCGTGGTGGATCTCAAAGTGCCGCACTTGTTCCTCCTCCTGCTACAGTAGATCCTATTCTGGCAAAATATCTTGGAAGACGGTTAGTACATGAACGTAAAGTTGACAGGGATTGCCTTAAACCCTACAACTTGGAACCTTTGTTGGCTGCAATAGATTGGCTGCCTATGCTCAATTTTGGCGGCCCATGTCATAATGAAAGGACTTATAGATTCTTTGCTTCCAGCCATTCTCCTGTCGTCGAACCTCCTTCCATAACCGTCTTTGTTGGGGATACTGATGTCGAAATTACCCCAGAATCTATTGCAAGTATTTTTGGTCTCACTCTGTCTCCACTTTGTCTCTCTGATCTGGATCTTGAAACTGTTTAGAACAACATAAGGGGTTTTAAGGTGTGAAAACTGTTTTGCAAAATCAGGAAAATCTATAAGTTTTTAGCCTTTGTCAATTTATTGATAGTGCTTCCATGAAATCGGACTCTGTTATCGTTGTCCTCGAAACTCACTCGATGTTATCGAAATGAGGACTTCAGATGTCCAGAATGAATCTTCGACTAAATTCTTAATGAATCGATGACAAGCTCAATATCATCGACTTTCAAATCTTGAGTACATTGAATAGGCTCGATAAAATCGACATCTAGTCAGTTTGTGTTCAGTAAGCAGTTAAGGAAAATCATGTGATTTTCGATGTCTCGAAGGGAGCCTCGATATCTTTGAATTTCAAATCTCGATGATATCGATGGACCTTCGATGATATCAAATTGGGACACAAAACTGTCCAGCAAGTTTATAGGAAAATTCCTTGAAAAGATCGATGAATTGAAACTGGTATTGATATCATCGATATTTAAAACTAGATGATATCGAGGAATGCATGATCATATCAATTCCTATTCAGTTCTAAAGGTGAGTCTGCTCTCAAGTATTCAAATATCGAGGAGTTGAACCATGGGTCGATGAAATCGGAGTTTGAAATCTGATGACATCGAAGCATGTTCGATATCCTCAATCAGTTGGCAAAAAGGTTCAAAAGTGGTTGACAGATTGAGTTTGTATCATCGAGCAGCCATTCGACATTATCAAGAGTATACACTAGATGATATCGAACTCTATTAAAAATATGACTATTTTATTTTCGTTGGAACTTTTTTCCTATTTAATGAGAGCTTGCCTTTGGTTATTGGTACAGAAAATAGATAGAGCTTTTGAATGTTTAATTCAGATCACTTACCCTAAGCCTTTTCTCTTATGGGAGTTCATTCATCAATCTACCCTCATCATTGATGTTCAATAGAGTGGATTGGTGAATGAACTTCTACATTCAAGGATCCTCCAGCTACCATCTTAATGGCAAATCATTGAGCTGGGATACCTTGAATGCTTAGATGCTTGGAATCACTTCGTCTCTAAAATAGGAAAACATTTAATAGAGTAGGATTCCAACATAACCTTTACTTAACCCGTTGCCTTACATTGGAATATCATAAGTGTTGCGGATCAAGGGAACTAAAGAGTCTTCATCAACAAAAGAGGAGATCTTCATCAACGTGCTTAATAAGGCTCATCTACTTATCTGTAAGTCATTAGAGTCCAGAGACCCTGCTGATCAATCCTTTGTGTACGATTAGGTCACAAGTGATTCTCACCTCTTTCAAGTACTCATAGCGGGCCTTTGACAGGAGAATACGTTTGGGTGTTGTGTGTTGACCCTTGCTCTTGGTGAGCATAAACTTAGGCCCTTAGTGTAGGTCCTTGGCCTGTGTGGCCTAAAACCTTAGGTGTTGTGTGTTGACCCTTTCTCTTGGTGAACATAAACTTGGGTCCTTAGTGTAGGTCTTTGGCCTATGTGGCCTAAAACCTTAGGTGCTGTGTGTTGACCCTTGCTCCATGGGAGCATAAACTCTAGGTTCCTTGTGTGGATCATTGGCCTGTGTGGCCTAAAATTTGGGTGTTGTGTGATGACCCTTGCTCCTATATGGGGCATAAACTTGTGTCTCATGGAGACATGTTAGGTACCTTGTGTCGGTCCTAGAGTCAGCTTTGTGTAGATTGTACTGGTTTGAGGTAAACCTGATTTAAAACCTCCTTTAGTGAGATCCAGTACACTTAAGGGTTGAGTGCGTCTACCAGAAGTGGAGTATGAAATGGCGGAAAAAGACCACACTAGTTGAAGAAGGAATATGCCAATATGTCCTAGAGGGGGGTGAATAGGACTTTTTAAAGTTTTTATGTTTTATTTAAAAAATTCTACTTCACTAATCCTGTGATAATGCAAATATCAGGATTACTCAAATGTAACTCTACGGGCTTCCAAGCTCGGTAGAGGATCCAATCACAAACTATCTTAGAAGTAAGCAGTATGCAAGCTAGTTTATGATGGATATGACTGTGTAGGTGTGTGTGGTGTGATCAAATATTCAGATGAGGAAGTATTAAAGTAAATTACACAATCATAAAAATAACAATCTCAGACACAGTCATTTTATAGTGGTTTAATGATAAGTTTACCCCATTCCCGGTAACTGCACTCAACCCTTGAGTGTATCGGATTTCACTAAGGAGGTTTCACAGCGGTTCACCTCAAACCTAGGATTTTAAATCAGGTTCACCTTCAACCTTTACAACCTACACTGAGGTTGACTGTTTATGCTCTCACGAGCAAGGGTCAACACAACGCACCCACTTTTAGGCACACTGGCCAAGGATCTTCCTTAAGACCCTACGGGAGGTTTCTATATGGTTGACCTCAAACCCGAGGTTTTACGCGGTTCACCTTAAACCTAAAGTTTTACATGGTTCACCTCAAACCCAGAGTATTACTAGTTCACTCCTAACCAGATGTTTATACTCTCCACAGAGCAATGGTCCACACAACGCACCTACCACGTACACTCCCGCCGGAGGTCTCCTTGAGGACTTCAAAGGGTGAGAACCACTTAAGACCCAATCCTAGAAAGGAATGATCACAAGTGTCCTCTTGGACTCTGCATACTTACAAATAAGCTGATGAGTCCCGTTTAGCACAATGCCAAAGATCTCCTCCTCGTTAACGAAGAGTATTCTGCTCCCTTGATCCGCAACACAAAATGATGTACCAATACTCGGCTTCGGGTTCGGTCAAGGTGAAGATGGAATCCTACTCTCAAAATATTTTTTTATCAGGAAGATAGAGAGATTCCAATCTTATGCATTCAAGGCATCCCAGCTTAATGATTTGCCATTAAGGTAGTAGCCGGAGGATCCTTGAATACGGAAGTTCATTCCCCAATCCACTCTATTGAATGTCAATGATGAGGGTGGATTGGAGGATGAACTCCCTTGAGGGAAAGGGCTTTGGGTATAAGATATAAATTGAAACACACAAAAGCCCTCTCTACTTTCTCTCACAGCAACAAAAGACAAGTCCTTTATATATAGGCAAAATGTTCCAACGGATATAAAATGGTCACATTTATGATAGAGTTTGATATCATCGAGCGTATACTCTCGATAGCATCGATGGTCTGCTCGATGACTCGAACTCAATGTCATACGCTTTTGAAACTTTTGCCAATTGGTCGATGAATCGAAACAATTGTCGATGTCATCAGATTTTGAACTCCGATTCCATCGATGACAGGTTCGATCCATCGACACTTGAAAAATGATAGAGACTTGACTTTGAAATATTTTAGGATTTTATGAATGATCGGGGAACCATTGAGATCATCGGAATTTGAATGTCAATGATATCGAGATCAGAGTCGAGGCATCGATAAATCCAGTGGATTTGTCTTTAAGCTTGCTGGACAGTTTATGACCTTATTCGATGCAATCGACTTGGTGCTGATATCATCGATATTTGAATATCGATTTTATCGAAGGGCCCCCGATCATAGTTAAAAACAACCTGAAATATCTGCTGTAAGAAATGCGCACCCTCGATCGATATAATCGATGGACTTCTGATGTTATCGATATTTGATTTCAAATTATATCGGAAGAGCATCGATATATCGAAGGAATTTGAGATTTTCATTAAAAAATAGGGGCGCCGAAAATCTACCTGTCGATCTTATCGAGCCATTTTCGATGGACTCGAGATTTGAATATCGATGACATTGATATGTGTATCGATACATCGATAATTCGTCCAGATATGATGTGAAGTTGCTGGACTTTTTAGTTCTTATATCGATGATATCGATAGGTATGTGATACATCGATAAATCCATCTAGATAAATATTTAGTTACTGGACACTTTTGGTCCCCACATCGATAATATCGTTAAGGTATCAAGGACATTGATAAAGCAGGTCGATCATATCGAGGGTGTTCTGATAAAATCGACAAGGCGAGAAAAACTTAGAGATTTTTCTATTTTGAAAAAAGTTTTCTCACCTTAAAATCCTATGATTTCTAACTTATTTTTAAGGGTTTTATTCACCTGGTGTTTTGGGTCATAGGATGTGAGGCTTTGAATTTACCTGTGACGAGCTTGCACACATCCGGTTGAGGCAGACGCTTGAATTGATCTTCCTATCAGGCTCTGTAGACAATCTGACTCAACACTCACGTAACTTGACAAAGCAGGGCACTTTCAATCTCCCCCTTTGTCAATTACATGACAAAATCCCCAAAACACCTTAGAACTCTCTAGACAAACACACTCTAAATTATGCGTACATGCTTTTACACAATTTTACAATTTCTATCCTATGTACACAACCAGTAACTGCTCCCCCTTTCTTGTAAACTCCCCCTTGCTTGATGCAGTTGCTCCCCCTAACACCTGCAACTACATCTAAAAGATACACAATTTCCATTCGGGGTGTTTGTAAATGTTCTCGCCCTTTTTGTCAGTCATTGACGAAGATATTTTAGGTGATATTGACTGAAGCTTTGAATTACTTGGGAGAGTTAAACTAGCAAAAGCAGATCAATTAATGTGTAACAGTTAATACAATTTAAGCAAGCATCAATTTCAGAACCTATGGATGCATTTTAGAGCAGTTATATAGCAGTTTTCAATCACATGCAATTCATAACAGAAACTTGATAAACCAGGGGATCAGAAAACTTAATTATGGCATTAAAAGATAAAATTATATCTAGCCATAATCCAAAACATCCAAACATGTATTGCCACAGACAGTAGTAGAAAAAATTATCCCAACCAAACCAAACAAAAAAAATAGTCCTTCCATGGACATATAAAAAAAAAACGTCAGAATCTCCAGATTAGTTAGTTATCACATACACTCATGAAGGCGTAGAACATTCAAAAAAAGATACTAATATTCATATGTAAAGATAAGAGTGGGGTGTATGTGATAGCAAGTAGTGATCATTATCATGGAATGGAGTGGGATGGTGCTGTGTCGTCCCGGCGACAAGTCATCACATCTACCAACTGTTGGACGGTTTGCTGCATACTTAGCACCATCCATTCCAAGATAGTAAATCTCTCATTCATTGACTCCCTGAGCTGAGACACATCATGCTGAATGGCCCCAAGCTTATCTCGATGGAGCTTAAACCTCTCTGCATGCCCGGGTGTTGATGTTGATGGAAAGGGTTGAGGTCCAGAAGCATCTTCTCCAGTCACCTCAGTCCTTCCCATAGGAGCATCACCAGCCCTACCTTCTCCCTCAACTTGGCTTCCTTCCTCCAAGGGCTCCTCAGGGTATTTGTGAAACACCAAATCCATCCTTCGGATGTTGCGTTTATTGAAGGTTTGGAGAGGAAGTTCAGGATCATTTGTAGTTGGGAACCCTATGGCATTACAGATTGTATTGATGATCCAGGGATATGATAGGAGAATGTCCTTAGCCCTATGAAAAGCATACACCAATTGATACACAATCAGGGTAGGCAGACAGATCTTGACCCTAGCAGTGATTGAATAGATTATCATAGTCATGAAGCCAATGAGGTCAGCTTTGTTGGAGCCTCTAGAGTAAATATTCGAAGCAAGAATACCATGCAGGACTCGATAACGTGGTTCCATGAACTTGACTTTGAGAGCATTCCCTTGATACTACACGACATCACGATTATGGCAGAGAAATTTAGTGACTTTAGACCGAACTTCAGGATCTTCCATGTTCATATCAGGGATTCCTACAGGAGATAGGATAAGATTGAATATTCCTGCAACAGACCGTGGAGTGATCAGCACATCATCACCATCTACAGTTACGGAGATGGATGGAGGATCAAATGTTGGAGAATGGCAGGAAGCAAAGAAATGGTAAGTTCGTTCAAGCTGATATGATCCTCCAAAGTCGAGAACTGGTAACTAATTTATGTCGGCAAATAGAGGTTCCAGATTATATGGAATCAAGCAGCTTCTGTCGACTTTCCTTTCGAGAATAACCTTCTCCCTACAAATTTTTCTAAGACCGGATTAGCCTGCACAGGTAGAGGAGCATGCGCCTCAAACTGAGACTCGCCACGTCTCGAGCGTTGCCTTGTGGGGGTCCCACGGTCCAGGTCCCTTGCCCTTGCTCTTGAAGCAAGCACCTTTTGTTGGACGAATCTCGAAGACTCCCCCTGTCCGTATGCTTTTCCTTTGTCTTTACCCATCCGGACAAAACAAATTTTGAAAGCTTGGGAAAACAAGATAAAATCCTTCAACAAGAAGTGTCGGACCAAAAAAGGTAAGATTTGGGAAGGAAGAGATGAAAAGATAGTACCAGTTTCTGAGTACCTTCTAGGACCCACCAAAGACCTTTCAGTCGAGAGTTAAACAAAAGTCTTTTCACTCGACCTTCTTTTTATCATGCGGTGGTCGTTGATTTTATCAAACTTTCTTTCGATTATATCGATGATCCTCATTTGATGTTATCGATAATAGCTTCGATCATAATCTCGATCAAGTGACTTTGCAAATTCTGAAGAGATGTCGTTAATATCGACTCTTTATCGATTTGATCGAGAATGCTCATGACAACTCGGCAGATATGTCAGATGTAAATGATTTTCAATTTTCAGCATCCAGACAACCATTCATGTATACTCTTAGTATCTCTATCAACAGTATACTCAGCAAAAATTATGTACATACACTATACACAACAAAATTATAAACATTTGAATGTTCATACAAAAAAAGGAGGTGAAGTACCTCAGATATATCATTTGAAGCTTATTTCCTCATTTTAGCACAAGTTCAGATTTTGATGCATTTTACTAATTCTTCCTTACCCATTTTACTTTGTTAATTGATTTGGGTGGTGATGCAAGGGCATTGCTTTTATCCATATCCTTAAGAGGACTTTTGAAGTTTGGTATTTCTCTAGTTGATAATTTATTAATATGATTCTGACCAGAGTTAGATTTAGTCCTCCTAGGTGTTATGCATTCATCCTTATAATGACCTGAATCACCACACAAATGACATACTCGAGTTATTTTGGTTTTACTCCCAGAAGCAGCAGATTTTTCAGTTCTAGGTGCTGCATTTTCAGCCTTTGGCTTAAAATTTTCAAATCCTAAGCTGCTTTTATCCCTTCCAGGTCTTCCCATTTCTAACAGTTTTTCTAGCTTTTCGCCACTCTGGAAAAACTTGTAGTTTATCTTGGCCATTTTCTTGGATTTTTCTAGATCAAACAGGAGTGTATGATTTTCATTACAAAGAAGTCTATTTGTATTTTCTAGCAATTCAACCTATTTGTTCAGTTTATCAGACTCATTTTCTAGAAAAGTATTAATTCGTTTAAGTCTATCATTATCCATATGGTAGTGCTACAGGTCATTTATTAATTGTGTGTTGATTTCCAATGATTTATCCAAATCTTTTTGCAGTAACTTACTTTTGTTCTCTGTTATTCCGAGTCTCTTAAGGGTATTAATGCTATGAATATAAAGTTTATTATAGGCTTCTTGCAGTTTATCCTTTTCCATTTCTTCTTCTTCTTTTCCATTGTCGGATGAGGATGATTTCGTGGCTTGCCTTTCTTTCTCGTTCTCTAATTCGGTGGGAATGATTGAAGCAGTGGAGACCATGAGTATTTTCAATAGTTTCTGATCTCCATTGCTTTCTGAGTTACTGAATTCTGAATTTGACTCATCTGTATCATCCCACGTGGCGGCCATTGCCTTGCCCTTAGTTTTTCTGTTCGGGCATTCGGTTAATAGGTGTTCATACTCCTAACAGGCATATCATTATGGTTCTTTAGTTCTTCTACCAAATTTACCTGCAGGAAGTTTGTTGTTCACCTTTCTCCCTCTAGAGGGACGGCCGTGATTCTTCTGAAAGAATCTTCTGAATTTTTGTGCCAGCAAAGCCACTTCTTCATCTTCATCTTCCTTTTCACTTTCACTTTCCTCATGAATTGTTTTCTTTGAAGTTTTTAGGACAGTGTTTTTAGATTTTTGAGATTGTTTGAAGTGTAGTTCAAAAGTTTGTAGGGAACTTACCAGTTCTTCTACTTTCATTTTATCTATGTTCCTACACTCCTCAATTGTTGTAACCTTGAGATTAAATCGTTCCAGTAGGGATCTTAGAATTTTCCTACAAATTTTCGGTACCAAAACTTTCTTTCCCAATCCACCAATGGAGTTACAGATGATATTCAGCTTTGTGAAAAACTTCATAAATGTCTCATGCTCTTCCATTCTTAGACTTTCGAACTGTGAAGTCAGGAGTCGAAGTTTGGATCACTTCACAGTGCTTGTGCCTTTATGGGTTATTTCCAATAAATCCCATGCTTCCTTGGATGTCCCACATATACTTATTTGATTGAATACATCCTGGGACATGGCACAGTAGATAGCATTCATAGCCTTGGCTTTAAATGTTTGCCTTTCTTTGTCGAATGCTGTCCACTTTTCTTTTGGTTTGGGCTTTGTGATTGTTATGCCACTATCAAGTATGATTTGTTCAGTTGGTAGCACGTATCCGCTTTCAACTATGTCCCAAACATCATGATCCAAAGATCTCAGAAAGTAGTACATCCTAGCCTTCCAGTATGCATAGTTTGAGCCGTCAAATACTGGAGGTCTAGTGACTGATGAGCCCTCTCCTTCGGCCATACTCCAACTTCAGTCAAGATCACTCTCTAGGCGGTGAAGCCCTTAAAGAGAGACCCACTCTGATACTAATTGAAATGGCGGTAAAGACTGCACTAGTTGAAGAATGAATATGCCAATATGTCCTAGAGGAGGTGAATAAGAATTTTTAAAGTTTTTATGTTTTATTTAAAAAAATCTTACTTCACTAATCCTATGATCATGTAAATATCAGGATTACTCAAATGTAACTCTACCGGCTTCCAAGCCTAGTAGAAGATCCAATCACAAACTATCTTAGAAGTAAGCAGTATGCAAGCTAGCCCATGATGGATATGACTGTGTAGGTGTGTGTGGTGTGATCATATATTCAGATGAGGAAGTATTAAAGCAAATCACACAATCATAAAAATAACAATCTCAAACATAGTCATTTTATAGTGGTTCGATGATAAGTCTACTCTACTCCCGGTAACCGCACTCAACCCTTGAGTGTACCGGATTTCACTAAGGAGGTTTCACAGCAGTTCACTTCAAACCTAAAGTTTTAAATTAGGTTCACCTTCAACCTTTACAACCGACATTGAGGCTGACTATTAATGCTCTCACGAGCAAGGGTCAACACAACGCACCCACTTTTAGGCACACTGGCTAAGGATCTTCCCTAAGACCCTACTGGAGGTTTCTACATGGTTGACCTCAAACCCGAGGTTTTACGCGGTTCACCTCAAACCCAAGGTTTTACGTGGTTCACCTCAAACCCAGAGTTTTACTGGTTCACTCCTAACCATTTGTTTACGCTCTCTACAGAGCAAGGGTCCACATAACGCACCCACCACGTACACTCCCACCGGAGGCCTCCTTGAGGACTTCAAAGGGTGAGAACCACTTAAGACCCAATCCTAAAAAGAAATTATCACAAGTGTCCTCTTAGACTCTGGATACTTACAAATAAGCTGATGAGTCCCGTTGAGCACAATGTCAAAGATCTCCTCCTCCTTGTTGACGAAGAGTCTTCTGCTCCCTTGATCCGTAACACACAATGATATACCAATACTCGGCTTCGGGTTGGGTTAAGGTGAAGATGGAATCCTACTCTCAAAATATTTTCCTATCAGGAAGATAGAGCGATTCCAATCTTATGCATTCAAGGCATCCCAGCTTAATGATTTGCCATTAAGGTAGTAGCTGGAGGATCCTTGAATGTGAAAGTTCATTCCCCAATCCACTATATTGAATGTCAATGATGAGGGTTGATTGGAGGATGAACTCCCTCGAGAGAAAGGGCTTTGGGTATAAGATATAAGTTGAAACACACAAAAGCTCTCTCTACTTTCTCTCATAGCAACAAAAGATAAGTCTTCTATATATAGGCAAAAAGTTCCAACGGATATAAAACGGTCACATTTATGACAGAGTTTAATATCATCGAGCAGGTTCGATATCATCGAGTGTATACTCTCAATAGCATTGATGGTCTGCTCGATGACTCGAACTCAATGTCATACACTTTTGAAACTTTTGCCAATTGGTCGATGAATCAAAACAATTGTCGATGTCATCGAATTTTGAACTCTAATTCCATCGATGACAGGTTCGATCCATCAACATTTGAAAAATGAGAGAGACTTGACTTTGAAATATTTCAGGATTTCATGAATGATCGGGGAACCATCGAGATCATCGGAATTTGAATGTCGATGATATCGAGATCATAGTCGAGGCCTCGATAAATCCAGCGGATTTGTCTTTAAGCTTGCTGGACAGTTTATGACCATGTTCGATGCAATCGACCTGGTGCCGATATCATCGATATTTGAATATTGATTCTATCGAAGGGCCCCCGATCATAGTTAAAAATAACCTGAAATATCTGTCATAAGAAATGCGTGCCCTCGATCGATATAATTGATGGACTTCTGATATTATCGATATTTGATTTCAGATCATATCGGAAGAGCATCGATATATCGAAGGAATTTAAGATTTTCATTAAAAAACAGGGGCACCGAAAATCTGCCTGTCGATCTTATCGAGCCATTTTCGATGGACTCGAGATTTGAATATTGATGACATCGATATGTGTATCGATACATCGATAATTCGTCCAGATATGATGTGAAGTTGCTGGACTTTTTAGTTCTTATATCAATGATATCGATAGGTGTGTCGATATATCGTTAAATCCATCCAGCTAAATATTTAGTTGCTGGACACTTTTGGTCCCCACATCGATAATATAGTTAAGGTATCGAGGACATCGACAGAGCAGGTCGATCATATCGAGAGTGTTCCAATAAAATAGACAAGGTGAGAAAAACTTAGAGATTTTTCTATTTTGAAAAAAAAAAAGCTTTCTCACCTTAAAACCCTATGATTTTTAACTTGTTTTTAAGGTTTTTATTCACCTGGTGTTTTGGGTCATGGGATGTGAGGCTTTAGATTTACCTGTGACGAGCTTGCACGCATCCAGTTGAGGCAGACATTTAAATTGATCTTCCTATCAAGCTCTGTAGACAATCTGACTCAACACTCATGTAACTTGACAAACCAGGGCATTTCAGAGTAGACACATAGTTGAACCACTATAAAAATGATTATGTTTGAGATTGCTATTTACTTTTACTACTTGTGTGATTTCTCTGAATGTTCTCATAATGCATGCTTACATGATTACGTAAAACTAATTAGAATCACATCTTACACACAGTCACATCCATCATGAACTATGTTCCTCATCTTATTTATGTTTTGAATAGGCTTATGATTGGATCCTCTATTTGGCTTGGAAGCCATTAGAGTTACATTGAAGAAATCCTGATGCTTGCATATTAATTCAGGATAGGGTTGATAGGTTTTAAATCATCATAAAATTTTAAAAAGTCCTATTCACCCCCCTCTAGGATACCTTGGCATATTCCTACTTCTACTAAAGTGGTCATTACCACAATTTCATAAGTAATGTCCAGAATCTCGAGAGTCGAGCTTTGTTCAACCCTCGAAATTCAAGGTGTTACAGGGAATTATTCTCTTTATCGTAACCAGAAATGACGGTTGAAATCTTGGACATCTTATCTCTAAGGAGCATCAATTCTTTCTTACGATTTAGAATGTCTGGTGCGATGATTATACTGCGAGTCAATTCAAGCTGTCGCAAAGAAGCACATAAATGAATCAGAGAGTTATGAAGTGGCATAATATCAATTTGAGGCAGCTTCACAGAATTATCCAAAATTGCCAGAGCATCATTGAGAAGAGGCCACTGCCCTTGGTCATGAAAAGTACGAGCCAAAGCTGCCAAAGAATTCTTGATTATAATTAATCTATGTGGAAGAACCTCTTCCAACGAAAGTATATTCAACGCTATAACTCTCATACTTGTGTTGGCTAAATCTCTCGAAGAAGGAGCAATTGTGAAAAATGAAAAGAAATAAGAGCATATAAGAGACGTTATTTGCAAAAGGAATACTATATGAATATATATATATATATATATATATATATATATATATATATATATATATATATATATACACATACACATGAGTAGAAGATATAGGAACCGATATAGGCTGGTTCCTTGTCTCAGAAGGAATAGATGAGGGAACAGGGCCACTACTAGCAAACAATTCTTCATTATTATCTTCTTCAAAAAATTCCTCTTCAATGGGCTCTTCAATTATTGCTTGCTTGCCTTTCTGAGTTGGAACCGACTCACATGGTTCAAAAGCATACTGTGGCTCTATCGGATCTACACCAGTTGGAGCAGTGTCTTCCCTCATTTCTTCATCTTCATGAATAACCTTCTCAGAATCCTCATCCTTGTACTCATGAAACTTAAGGTCCAATTTTCGTATATTGACCTTGTTAAAATGATGAAGAGGATGTACAGGATCACTTGTTTGAGGGATACCAATTTTATCACAAATTTCATGGATGATGTGAGGAAAGGGTAAGTATACTACTCTAGACTGATGGATGACGCTTGCTATTTGGTGGAGTATCAAGGTAGGTAGACAAAGTTTGACTCCAGTGGCGACACAGTTTATGATCGTAGTCATGAATCCGATAAGATCATAACGATTTTGTCCACTAGGATAAGCATTTGAACAAAATATTTATGCAAGACGTGGTATCGAGGGTGCAAATATTTTACTTTTAGGGCATTTCCCCGATACCATGAGATATCTCGACCTTGACACAGAAATTCAGTAATTGAAGACCGAGTGATAGGATTTTTGAGATCAAGGTCAGACAACCCAACTGGGGATAAGGTTAAGTCGCGAATGTAAGCAATAGATTCTACAGTAATCTCAACACTATTATCTCCAACGGTGATAGTAAATGATAGTGGTTCTAGTGTTGGAAAGTGACAATATGCAAAGAACCGATAAGTCTGCTCATTGTGGCATGCTCCCCCAAAATCAAGAAGAGGAAGCCAGTCAATTGCCTCTACCAGAGCTTCTATGTTGTAGGGTTTTATATAGTTCTTGTCAATCCTATGCTCACACACCAGACGCCTACCAGAATATTTTTTAAGAATGTGTGGAGAAAGATTTACAATAGTTTCTGGCGATGCTGGTGTTGCAGCTGAGGCTTCTCTATGTCGAGACTGCATCCTGCCCTTTCCTCTTGAAGCCACGATCTTCTTTCTACTAGGCCGAGATGATTTTCCAATGGCCGGAGACTTCCCTTTTTCCTTACTCATTAGGTCCACCACAGACAGAGATTTGAAGGACGTTTGAGACCTTCCTGACAAGGTTCCTAGCAGGCGGATCAAGAAGAATGAGCAGGAAAAAGAACAGGAACAGTCGCAAGTAATTTTTCCCGCTCATCCATTCTTTATCGGGTGGTGGTCTTCGATATCATCGACTAGTGTTTTAATGATATCGATGTAACTCCCCTGATGTTTATCGAGACCACCTATGATATCATTCTCGATCATATGGCTCTTCTCATTTCAAAGAGGCGTCGATGATATCAACCTTTGATCGATTAATCGAGAATGATTTATCGGCAGACATATCGAGGATGAATGATTTTCATTTTTCCACACTTCCATAGACTCATGTATAGAGTAGAATATCTTTGAAGCAGTATACACAGCAAAATTTGGTACAAGCATTATACAAACCAAAATCATAAACATTAGGATGTTTAAATATAAAAAATTGAGGTGAGGAACCTTAGATATATCATTATGAGCTGAGCAAAATTGCATCAATCAACAAATATCCAGATCTTGATGCATGACCTAGACTTGTCTTTTCATACTTTAATATTTCAGGGTACAGAGTGAGTTACCAGACAACTCAGTTTTTTCTTTCACTCTCCATTTTGAGAAAAAATTCTTTATGGTAGAAGATGTAGTTTTCATGTTTATCTCACCCACTTGATCCAATGATTCCTTCATTCTGTCTTTCATTTTAGGTGGTGATGGATGAGTGTTTCTCCTAGGTGGACTTTTGACATTATGTATTTCTCTTATCGGTTTGAATTTTTCAATATGATTTCAACCAGAGTAATGTGAAGTCCTTGTAGGTGTCAAGCATTCAAACTTATAATGACCCAAATCACCACATAAATGACAAACTAGAGTAGTTCTTTTATTACTACATGAAGCAATTAATTTTTCGGTTAATGGTGCTACATTTCCAGTTCTCCTTTTAGTTTTATCATACCCTAGGCCACTCTTGTCTTTTCCTCGTCTTCTCATCCCTAACAATTTTTCTAGCTTTTCACCACTCTGGGAATATTTATAGTTTATTTTAGCAATTTTTTTGGATTTTTCTAAGTCGAAACGAAGTGTGTGATTCTCATTCTAGAGGTGCTCATTTTTATCTTTTAATAATTCAATTTGTTTTGTAAGCTTTGATTATTCAGTTTTTAGGGATAGATTTACTCTTTCCAACTTATCATTGTCTGAATGATATTGCTATAAATCATTGATTAGATGTGTATTAATTTCTAAGGTTTTGTCCAAATCTCTTTCCAGCAATTCCTTTTAGTTTTCAGACATTCCAAGTCTTTTAAGGATGTGGATGTTATGAATATAGAGTTGATTGTAAGCATCCTGTAGCTTATCCTGTTTCTCTTCTTCCTCCTCTGTTTCCTCATTATCAGATGGAAATGAATCAGTGGCTTGTGGTTCTTTTTCTTTCTCATCTTCACTGGGAATGATATGAGCAATGGAGACGATAAGAATTTTCAGAGATTTCTGGTCATCATCGCTCTCTGAGTCACTATATTCTGAGTTTGACTCTTCTGTATCATCTCATGTGGCAGCCATTGCCTTACCCTTATTTTTTCTATTTGGGCATTCAGTAGACAGGTGTTCATATTTCTAATAGGCATAACATTGTGGTTCTTTGGCCTTTTTACCAAATTTACCTGCTGAAGGTTTGTTGTCCACCGTTCTTCCTCTGGACGGACGGCCATGATTTTTCTGAAAGAACTTCCTGAATCGTTGTGCCAGCAAAGCCACTTCCTCATCTTCATCTCCTTTTTTACTTCCACTGTCCTCATTTGTTGTTTTCTTTGAAGTTTTTATGACAGTATTTTTAGATTTTTGGGTTTGTTTGAAGTGTAGTTCAAAAGTTTGTAGGGAACCTACCAGTTCTTCTACTTTCATTTCGTCCTACACTCTTCAATAGTTGTAACTTTGGGATTAAATCGTTCCGGCATTGATCTCAGTATTTTCCTATAGATTTTAGGATCCGAAACTTTTTCTCCCAATCCACCCATGGAGTTGCAAATGATATTTAACTTTGTGAAGAACTCCATGAAGGTCTCATGATCTTTCGTTCTAAGACTTTCGAACTGTGAGGTCAGTAGTTATAGTTTGGATCTCTTCACAGTGCTTGTGCCTTCATGGGTTGTTTCCAATAGATCCCATGCTTCTTTGGATGTCCCACACATACTTATTTGATTGAATATATCTTGAGACACGGCACAATAAATGGCGTTCATAGCTATAGCTTCAGCAGTTTGTTTTTCTTTATCGAACGTCGTCCACTTCTCTTTAGGTTTGGATTTTGTAATGGTTGTGCTACTATCAAGTACAATTTGTTCAGATGGTGGCACATATCCACCTTCAAGTATGCCCCAAATGTCATGATCTAAAGATCTCAGAAAGTAATGTAATCTAGCCTTCCAGTATGCATAATTTGAGCCAACAAATACTGGAGGCCTAGTGACCGATGAGCCCTCTCCTTTGGCCATATTCCTAACTTCAGTTAAGATCACTCTCTAGGTGGTGAAGCCCTTAAAGAGAGACCCGCTCTGATACCAATTAAAATTGTGGTGAAGACCGCTTTAGTTAAAGTAGGAATATGCCAATATGTCTTAGAGGGGGGTGAATAGGACTATATTTTTATAATGGTTCGACTACTTGTCTACTTCACTCCGGGTAGACGCACTCCACCCCTGAGTGTGTCGGATTTCACTAAGGAGGTTTCACAGCGGTTCATCTTAAACCTAAGGTTTTAAATTAGGTTCACCTTTAACCTTTACAACCTACACCTAGGCTGACTGTTTATGCTCCCTGAGCAAGGGTTAACAGATAGCACCCAGTTTTAAGCACACTAGACAAGGATCCACACAAGGAACCTCTGTTTATGCTCCCATGAGCAAGGGTCAACCCAACGCACCCGATTTTAGGCACACTGGCCAAGGATCCACACAAGGAACCTAAATGTTTATGCTCTCCATAGAGCAAGGGTCAACATAATGCACCCACCACGTACACTCCCGCTGGAGGCCTCCTAGAGGACTTGAAGGGGTGAGAAACACCTTAGACCCAATCTTAAAAAGGAATGATCACAAGTGTCCTCTGGACTCTAATAACTTACAAATAAGTGGATGAGTCCCATTTAGCACGTTGTTGAAGATCTCCTTTGTTGATGAAGAATCTTCTGCTTCCTTGATCCACAGCACAGATGATATACTAATACAAGGCTTCGGGTTGGGTCAAGGTTTTGATGGAATCCTACTTCAAATATTTTCCTATAAGGAGATAGAGTGATTCCAATCATCTATGCATTCAAGGCATCCCAGCTTAATGATTTTCCATTAAGGTGGTAGATGGAGGATCCTTGAATGTGGAAGTTCATTCCCCAATCCACTCTCTTAAATATCAATAATGAGGGTGGATTAGAGGATGAACTCCCTTGAGAGAAAGGGCTTTGGGTATATGATCTAAAGTTAAACACTCAAAAGCACTCTCTTCTTTCTCTACCAACAACAATAAACAAGTCCTCTTTATATAGGCAAAAGGTTCCAACGGATATAAAATGGTCACATTTATGACAGAGTTCGATATCATCGAGCGGGATCGATATCATCGAGCGTATACTCTCGATAGCATCGATGGTCTGCTCGATGACACAAACTCAATGTCATATAGTTTTTAAACCTATTGTTAGCTGGTCGAGGGAATCGAAACACGTGTCGATGTCATCGGATTTCGAACTCCGATTTCATCGATGTGAGGTTCGATTCCTCGACATTCGAAAAATGAGAGAGACTTTCTTTGAAATATTTCAGGTTTACAAAAATGATCGAGGGACCTTTGAGATCATCAAAATTTGAATATTGATAATATCGATAGCTGTGTTGATGCATCGATAAATTCAAAGGATCACTACAAGAAAGTAGGCCTTTAGCCTCGGTTGAAAAAATGGAGGCTAAATGTGTTTTTTAGCCTCAGTTACTATGGAATTGAGGCTAAAAGTTCATTTTTTGCCTCAGTTGCTCTGGAACTGGGGCTAAAAGTCTACTTTTTAGCCTTGGTTGCATAGTAACCAAGGTGAAAAGTCTACTTTTTAGCCTCAATTGCATAGGAACTGAGGCGAAAGGTTTACTTTTTAGCCTCATTTCCATAGGAACCGAGGCGAAAGGTCTACTTTTTAGCCTCAATTACATAGGAACCGATGCAAAAGGTCTACATTTTAGCCTCAGTTGCATAGGAGCCGAGGCAAAAGGTCTACTTTTTAACCTCAATTGCATAGGAACCGAGGCGAAAGGTCTAATTTTTAACCTCAGTTGCATAGGAACCAAGGCGAAAGGTCTAATTTGTAGCCTCAGTTCCATAGGAACCGAGGTGAAAAATATATTTTTTAGCCTCAATTGCATAGCAACCGAGGTGAAAAGTCTACTTTTTAGCCTCAGTTGCATAGGAACCGAGGCGAAAGGTTTACTTTTTAGCCTCAGTTGCATAGGAACTGAGGCCAGAAGTCTACATTTTAACCTTAATTACATAGGAACCGAGGTAAAAAGTCTACTTTTTAGCCTCAGTTACATGGGAACCGAGGCGAAAAGTCTATTTTTTGCCTCAGTAACTTAAGAACCGAGGCGAAAAGTCTACCTTTTAGCCTCAGTTGCATAAGAACCGAGGCAAAAAGCCTACATTTTAGCCTCATTTGCATAGTAGCCGAGACGAAAAGTTTACTTTTTAGCCTCAGTTACATGGGAATCAAGGCCAAAAGTCTACTTTTTAGCCTCCGATCCATATGAACCCAGGCCAAAAGTCTACATTTAAGAATATTAAAAAAAATTGAGAATATTGAAAGAATTAATAATTTTTAAAATTTTTGACAATTGCCAAAAAATTGAGAATTTTGGAAAAAAATTGAGAATTTTGAAAAAAAAATTGAGAGTTTTGAAAAAGATTTGAATTTTGAATTTTTTAAGAACTAAGAATTTTTTAGAATTTTGAGAACTTTTAAAAAATTAAGAAATTTTTTTTTTTTGAAAAATTAAGAATAAAAAATGATAATTATGAAAAAGTATGATTTATTTTTTTGAAATTGAGAATTTTAAAAAAATTAAGAATTTTAAAATTTTTTGAAATTTTTGAAAAAAAAATAAAAATTTTGAATATGAGAATTTTGAAAAAAAATTGATTTTTTTTTAATTGAGAAATTTCAAATAATTGAAAATACTTTAAAAAAGAAAAGAAAAAGAAATTTCAAATGAAATCAGACTTTTTAGCCTCGCTTTCGTAGGAACCGAGTCCAAACGTCTACTTTTTAGCCTCGTTGAATAGGAACTGAGGCTAAAAGTCGCAGCTTTTTCCCCCGACTCCTCTTCTCACTCGCTGTGCGAGCGACCGAGAGAGATCTTGGTTCTCTTTATAGGGTTTTTCATTCACAGCCCCTGCAGAGATGCACATCTATAAAAAAAAAGCCATAAAAAACCGGAAAACTCCTCTCTCATGAGAGCAGAAGGCAGCGCTTGTCATTTCCATGGACATCTTCACAGAAAACCCTAGATCTTTCAAGATGGATCGGAAATCGCCGCAGGCTTCCAAGCTCAAATCCTCCGAGAAGCTCTTCGAATTCCAAGCCTAGTCACAACACTTCTACTACTTATACAAGACAGTCCTTTTTCTCTCTCTCTCTCATCGATACCTTGAAAGAAGAAAAAGAAAAGAAAAAAAATCAAAATCAAAAGCGCTCGTATTTCGATCAGACAGAGGCGAGCAATTCAATCTCTCTTTTCCTCATTTTGGATCTTCGATTGGAGGAATCAAATCGAAGAAGAAGCTCGATCTTACAAGTATTCTTGTTGGAATTCTCTTTTTCTTTTGATTGTGTTTAGTGAGATTCTGCTGTGTTTTTCTTATTTTATTTAATTTTTTTATCTAAAGCTTTTTTCCGAATCTGTTTGAATCAGATTATTTACGGATCTTTGCTTGATTTCTTAGTTCTTTATCAGAATCGCTCGGTTTTCGCTTCGATCTCTCGATGGGAAGTTGAATTTCCTTTTGATTTTGCTTGCATGCTATGATTTGATGCTTCCTTCAGATCTGTTTGGGGAATTCGCTCAGTAGAAGCTTCAGTTTTCCGATCCCTTCTCGAAGGGATTTCTCTCTCTCCCCCCGATCGTTTCTAGAAACATCGATATCTTCCCATAAAAGACAACTAGATCTCAGGATTTTGTTTATTTAGGTTAATAATTAGTCATGGATGATTTTATACTTGGGTTGAGTTGATGTAAGGTGTGCCAGAGCATGATCTAGACCTCCATTGATCGATCATGCAGTAAATCCTCCTTGATCCTAGCCCTTCGATTGGTAGATTCTGATTGGATGGTTTTCAACGAAAAAGGGTTGTAGATTTGATGGATGGTTAGGGTCTGAGGGTTGGGTTGATTCATGAAACTCTTGGAGATGGTGTTGATGGGGGAGTAATATCCTCTATTAAAGCTGCTGCTTCACACTTTGAAGAACTTGGCTCTGTTGCGACAAAGGTTTTTCTTCCTTCCAAGCCATTACTAACTTTCTGCCTGCTAAGTCTGAAAGCACGATTGGCAGCTCAAGCAGACAAATTTTCTCCCTGTTCTTTTTCTTCCTGTTGCCCCATTCTTATCATCATCATTCTTGTGTGCTTCTGAAACCAGTTCGTGATGAGAGCTTAAAATGTTGCTTTGATGTGTTGCAGGTGTCACTCCCTTCCTTTTCTCTTGGGTTACCAGCCTAATATATTCTAGCTTCATCTGAGTCTTCTTCTAATTTATCATGTTACGATGCTGTAAGGTGATTGGTTACCCATCGTTAGAAACATGGTTTTTCTCTTTCCAGTAGCTTGCATTCTTATAAAACGCTCTTGGTGTCTGAAATCCTACTTCTTGTATATGTCAGATATGGAAAACAAGTTGCAGTAGATGAACTAAGTTTTCTCTATGGAGATTCTCGAGCTAATGGTTTTGTTCCTGAGGTGTGGAGCTTCTTGCATGCTTATGTTTTGTATCAGCTTGATTCAATTAGTGTATTTCATTTACACCGCTGTTGCAGAATTATGGTTTTAGTGCTTGAACAAGGAGTCTAAAATAGATTGGCGCTTCTAGCAGGTAGTTTCTGAGTGGACTAACAACCATGCACATTTTGTTCGAGTCAAGATAAGAATTTTAATAGGAACTTATGCTCTTTCTGTGGATATTATGATGCATATTACAAACGTGCCCAAGGTACCACAATTATTTTTGTAAAGGCTTTTCATTATAGGCTGTTCTATGAATTTTAATTAGTGTACCAATGTTTTAATAGCAGTTGTGGTGTTGTAGAAACCTAGAAGTTAATTTTTAGATATCTTGTGCCATTTATTTGGAAACTTATTGTTGTAATAGTGTTTTAGGTGAGGACCTTGGTTCAGAAAAGCTTCAAGGCAACATTGGATGAAAATGACATCCTCATTTCACCTGCTGCACCATTAGTGGCGTATAAGATAGGTATGCCACTTCCAGCAGCATATATTATGAATTATTGAGGCTACTTTCATGGTTACTTCATGCCCAATGGGCAATGTTGTTTGCAAGTGAAAAGACAAATGATCCTCTAGCAATGTATGCAGGCGACATCATGACTGTAATCCTCACTCTACTGCTCTATGCTTATCAATGAATTGTAGTTTTTTTCTATTCTGAATAAGTGCATCATTATTTTCAAAATAAATAATTTTTTAAAAGATTGTTTAAAAATAAATAAATGCTCTTCTGCACGTACAAATTTGCTGAATGAATGGAATTTAGTTTATTCAACTCAGCGGATGACTCATTATTTTGAAATTAATACATACATTGCCAGGTGTGGACTATTTACACCCACTTTTTTCATTTACTCACAGCAATTGTCTGTTTTGCACTATTTCGATTCCAAACATGAATAATGGGAATACAATAATCAACCAGGATTGCTGTAGATATCAATTCCCTACAAACATTGCGTAGATTGTTGCATGGTGCTTGCTCTGAACTAGTCAATATACAGAAGATAGTAGCTCATGAGGATTTCTAGCTTCACAGATTCAATCTGATCAAAATATACTAGTGGTCTTTGGAAAATCATTCTTTGTGATGGCACCTAAAATCTAGGTGTTCCTACCAGTAGCTTGCATTCAAGTAGAACTCTCTGGAACATCGATGGCGTGTTCTTGGGTGACTGGCTGAATTTCTGGGCCGCTGGTTGGTTGTGTTTCAGTTCAGGATGCATTTGCTTTGTGTGTGTTTGTCTTTTGTTTTGTTTTGTTTCTTGTTCTCTGTGGAGACCTCTGCGCTTTTTTTTCTTAATGATTCCGTTAATAAAATAAAATAAAACTAAGTGATATTATTATTGGTGCAGGTGAATGTTAACTTGGCTAGACTGCCTGCACTGGTGCTGCCATGTGGATTGATTGAAGGTGGACCTGCCGGCCTTCCTGTTGGACTTCAAATGATTGGTGCTGCCTTTGATGAGGTATTGAACTGCCTTTCTTGTTTCAGAGAACATGTTGTTTCTGGTTCAATGACTGAGAATTGAAGACCAATCATGAGAAAGGAAAAGTAGGAAACGATGGGGAGGGAGGAAGGGAAGAGGAGAATGTTAAGAAACATAGAGATTACGATGCATGGAGGTCAGGGAAGGTTTTGTTTTGGGGGAACAATGTGAAGGAAGGAGACTATTTGGTGAGAGTCGATACTGTAGAATGTGGAGGCAAATAAAGGATGGTAGAGGCAGAAATTTAGGATACATAGGAGAGATAATAGATAAAGGATGGTGAGAGTGGATGCAAGTCAGTTCACTTCAATAGTGCATTCGTGCGCACAGACTTAACTAATTTGAAGTTCGATTGGTTTTTTTAGAGTGACTTACTATACCACTCCATTGATGTTTGCATGTTTGAAAATATATTCTCTTCATTCAATAAGCGTATGTTACTTTATTAATCAAAGTGGTTTCAGCCATCTTACGAATGGATCGTGACTCTGCAGTGTTTTTCTTTTTACCCGTCCAAACTTGTTTTTTATTTCTCAGACAATTTTTCATTTTCATGAAGGGAAATATAATGGAACTTGGACTTGATGCCATGGTTATTTGATTTCCTTACAGGTCCATTCTCGGTTTTCAACAAACACTTTTCAGGTGATGGCCTTCTAAAATGCAAGGAACTGGGCTTGTCAAAGCATGAGATGAAGAAGCTTCTACCCATCATTGATGCCAGCTCTTCAGATTCAGGTGACCTTATGCTTGTGATTGTGTCTATGTGCACACAGATTTAAATATGAATGCACTTATGTTTAATTGCATATTTCAAGCTTGGAGTTTTCTAAATTGGATCTGTGATTGTTTTAGGAACATTTGATGGCGTCTTGGAGCTTATGGTTCATGCTAGCAGAAGTCTACCTAAAGCTATCATGATGATGATACCTGAGGCGTGGCAAAATGTTAAAAACATGGATAGTGATAGAAAAGCCTTATACGAATATTTTTAAGCTCTTATGGAGCCATGAGATGGACCTGCACTTATATCATCTAAAGTTTGTGCTGGAATTGCTTCATGCTTTAATGATTTTGCATGTGACATGAGTATTTTGAACTTATATTTATTGTATAAATGTAGTTACTGATGGCTGCTATCTTGGAGTGACATTGGACCGGAATGGATTGCGCCCCGGTCGCTTTTACAACACACATAGTGGACGCGTGATCATGGCCAGTGAGGTTGGTGTTGTAGACATCTGCCAGGAGATGTGGCTAAGAAAGGAAGACATCTGATTAGTCCAGAAGGGGACCTTACTGAAACAGTTCATGTGGAAGGCTATGTGGTAGTTCATGTGCAATTTGTATTTTGTTTTGAAAAAATTAAATAGACCATTAATTGTTTTGATGATATTGTGCAGAATTGTTGTCTTGATGAATGTTAAATGGGTGAAATATGCATAGGTTCAATCATTTGTTAATTATGATATTGTTAGCTTTGGTTGATAAAGAAATGAGGTCAAAAACCGAATATAGTCTCGGTTGATGCCAAAAGAGGCTAAATCCATCTTTTGTCTCAGTTTTGCCTCAATTACATAAATTGAGACTACAACTCCCATGGTTAAAGGCTTTAGCCTCGGTTGTTGAGAACTGAGGTTAAAAATAATTTTAGCTTCAGTTGGAGGCAACTAAGGCTAAATTTGGATTTAGTCTCAGTTGGAAACAATGGAGGCTAAAATTTTGATTTAGCCTCATTTTGAGAAAACTGAAGCTAAAAAGATTCTTTTAACCTCACTTGAAGAACCGAGGCTATAAAAGTCATTTTAGCCTCAGTTGCTAAAACTGAGGCTAAAGCCTTTAGCCACGGGGTTTTCAACCTCGGTTTGGATAACTGAGGCAAAACTGAGGCTAAAGGCTTTAGCCTCAGTTTTTAACCTTTTTAGCCACAGTTTTGAACTGAGGCTAAAGCCCAATTTTCTTGTAGTGGATTTTTCATTAAACTCGCTGGACAGTTTATGTCCAAGTTCGATGCAATCAATACGATATCATCGATATTTGAATATCAATTCTATCGAGGAACTCTCGATCAGAAATAAAAACAACCTGAAAAATTCTGCTGGAGAACTATGTCCAAGACTGATATTATCGATGGCCTTCCGATATCATCGATTTTTGAATTCCAAGGATATCGAGGGGTACATCGATATATCGAAGGTCTATATGATTTTCTTATAAAAAATAGGGACACGAAAAGCTCTGCTGTCAATTTTATAGAGTCAACTTCGATAGACTCGAGATTTGAATATCGATGATATTGATAGTATATCGATGCATCGATAATATCATCTAGATGAGTATGTGGTTGCTGGACGTATTTTGTCCTCATTTCGATGATATCGTTTAGGCATCGAGGACATCAATAGTGCATGTCGATAATACCGATCTGTGTATCGATAAAATCGATAAAGCAAGAAAACTTAGAGATATTCTGATTTTGGAAAAGTTTTCTTAACTTTAAAACCCTATAATGTTTTAACTTGTTTTAAGGGTTTTCTTTACCTGGTGTTTTCGGACATGGAATGTGAGGCTTAGATTTACCTGTGGCAAGTTCGGGCATATATCCGGTTAAGGCAGATGCTTTGATCGATCTTCCTATAAGGCTCTGCAGTCTAACTGACTCAACACTGACGCTAATTGACAAACTAGGGCACTTTCATATCTCATGGCATACTTAGTCATTTTCATGATTCATGAGCATCATATGTGTGCTTAGTAGATGGTTGATTTGTCATGGCATTATGCCTCTAAGCAGGCTGTTAGACTCCCTGAGAGATGGGATTGCCCCTCTTGAGCACGATGGATGCGCAGGATCAATACATGTTTGACTAGTGTGGTGCATGCATCTGGCATTGTCATAGCACGTTGTTATTTGCCTTAGTTTCATCAGGGTCGTACCCTCCACGGATACCTCATGGATGGCCGAGTTTTGGACGCTGAAAATATTCATTGACCACTATAGGGCACGTAGGATGTCCTTGGGTGAAAAGTCCTAAAACCTTCATGGTACCAAGAGATGCTCCAGCGTCGAGACCGAGTGGAAAACATGAGCACCGGTGCCTTTACCATTAGGCCGCGTCTCCCACTGTATCATGGTCAGTTGGAAAGGGGTATGACCTTACTTGCTTGAGTGAGGGGGTAATAGCTAGGCTGAGTTTGACCAGCTCGTAAATTGGTCCGCTACGGTGATTCCCTAAAAAGGGGTGTTGGATGTCCACAGGTGGGTAGTGAGGTCTCTTACGCTCGCTGGGCTGTGCGGCTATGAGGGCGGTAGTCACAGGTAGTGTATTTGACCCCGGTGATTCCCCAGAAAGGAACTGTACTGATAAGTTGGATTGATTAGTGAATAAGCTTGATCATATTACATATTACATGTGGCATTTGCTCCATAGGCCCTGCTTTGTATGGTTTAGCCTTATTATGGTTGGTGGTGTTCATAGTCCTTGTCGCATATTCCCCATACTCTAATATTGCATTCACGGCGTGTAACGTTCCAAATTTCAAGGGTCAAGTAAAGCTCAACTCCCGAGATCCGTAGCATCACTTATGCAACATAAATAATGATGATTGAATGTTGTCCATATTAGTGCATTAATCATGAATGGGATTACCATAAATCAACATATCATACTCCAGAGACAATTAAATTATGCAAGCGAAAGACTGTGATAGATATATAACACACATAAGTGGTTGTAAGTCCCCAGAGTATGAACATGTCACCGGGCTAAATAGTTACATGTATAGTTCCAAAATTTACAAAATGACAAAGTGTAATGTCCAACTAATTCGTATCCCTATAATCCCATTAATCAGTACATGGTCTACATAGACCCGCCTGATAGCTGCATATAGGAGAACTCCTCATCATCATAAAAGTCAAGCTCCATCTCGTAAGCCTCACTATCACCTGCAGCTACAACAGAGTCTGATTGGTGTTTTAAAACACCGTCCCAGAGTGAGAGTGAATGATTAACTCAATGGAGCTATAAGGTAAAGGTTAACATATTATCAATTCAGTCAAGCAGTAATGTAAAGCAATACAGGAATCATATCCTAAGTACTCTTGTTAATGCAAGAATGGTATGTGATAATGATGCATGCCCTCGCCTGTACTCCCTCAGTGACATCATCTTGCGATCGCGCATGCACCACTCCGGACACATTCGCTTCCTCACCAAAGCACATGTAATACGGTGCATGGTCGTGTTAGCCAATATTTAATTAGGCTTATTCATACTGCAGATTTGGTTATATCATTTACCCAAACAATGATCCATCTAGGGTCATCAATCTTAGCTTATCACATACGATAGGCAAGTTATAGGGCAACATCATCCCTGATTGAAAAGCAGTGGATAGGCAAGTTCAGGTCGCTACGAAGAGGCTCGTTACCTTAGCGTAGGCCTAGTTTATACTCGAGGTCACTACAAAAAGGCATGTTACCTTAGCGTAAGCCGACAGCTCGAACACAATGTCTCATACCACCATATTCAGTTCACAAGTTTGGGTTGCTCACTGGACACTACGGGGAGGCTCGTCACCCCAGTGTAGGCCAACAACTTAACCACGGAGTCTCATACCCCCATGCCCGGCTCATGAGTCTTAGCGGATCGTAGTACCAAGGTTAAACGAGTTTTGCATTGGAAGTGGTACCTTAGATTCAAGCAGTAGCATCCATACATGGTAAACATACATTAGGCTAATCGGGTTACTTGACAATCTCGATTGGTACGAGCACACGTTAAATTAATCGGCATGGAGCGCATACGCACTCCTCGTGGCCTAACCATTAACGATAATCATCGTACGACTCAGATTCATCGAACGTATCTGTTGTTACGAAACTAGTTCAGCCACTGATCGTAAACCATTATTGATTGCCTAGACTACGTATTAGTCCCAATCATACTCAAATACAATAGGCATCATATGTGATAGTTAAAACAGCATGTGACAACCAATTCAAATATAAATCTCATTTGAACATTTTAACAAACACAGTGCACATGTCATCATACATAGGCATTTCATCCATAAATCACATAGTAGCGAGATAGGGTACATGAAGGAAACTGTAACTATAAATACGGTAATTGAGAATCTTATCTCAACGCCCTTATTAAATACATTTCAACAAGAAACTTTTCATTCAGACATTTTATCAAACACTTAGACTACACATATCAACATACATGTAATAAATTAGTTATAACATATATTATGGCAAATCCTTTCATAAAGGAGTTGTCATACTTACAACAATCATGTATTCTCAATTAATAATCATGGTAAGCACAAATCATAATCCCATATTCATTCAATCATTTCAACAAACACATGGAATACATTATATGTTCACATAGTTTATACGTAAGTATAATTTATCGAATACGTCATAACTAAGATCATATGGCAGTAATCAAGTTAGACATAAATCATTGCTGACATTGAAAGCCTTGAAAACCATAACCTAAACGTTTATAGTCCGTGCCTTTCATTGGTTTGCTCGTTACGAACTCAGTCCATATACTACATCTCCGTTTACAACGAAATGGCTACCTATATCATGAAATAGGTTAGTTATTTCACCGATTCCTCTACTCAGATTCCTAAAAGGAGATTAGGCTTAGGATTTCTTACCCAAATCGTATCGGGAATCGCCGGTGTAGCTATGATGGGGAGGTGATTCAGTACGTGGAGTCGTAGGAGTGAATCCCAAGAACGATCTCCCTCTCTCTGTTCTCCTCACTCTTTCTTCCTCTTTTCTCTCTTCTCTCTCCTAGGGTTAGAGAATTCGTATGAAATGAGATAGGGGTGGGTTTAGGGCATTATATAGGCCTAGAAGTGATGTCAATGGCCCCAGGGCCATGGTATACTTAGGATATAGCCAAAAGGCATCTGTTTCAGGCCAACGGAGCTCATCTGGAGGTCCATTACCTGCATACAGTCTGAAAAAAGTTTCCTGACCATGGATCTATGTCAAGTTAAGATTTCGGTCTGATCAAATTTATGGATCTACCGTGGAGGACTAGTTTCAGTTTAATGGCTATTGACACTCGATCAGGACCATAAGTACACTGACATGTGTAGGAAAATTTTCTTGATCCAAGGGTGTAATTGGGTCAAAATCTGATGGTCTAAAACCTTAAATTTGGCCTGCAAGCAAACGACCCAAATCACTTAAGTTTGAGTTCATTTTCTAAAGATATTCGCATTTCTCACACACTTCGTTCCATGCTTAAGTTATTCATTTTCGGATACTATTTGGACTCGATTCCCGTGATGGTTGTCAAACCCAATAAGGGGGTCATAACCTTATAGTTTCGCGATCATCGGACTTTCGACGCATGGTCCAGATCCGATACGGGATTTCAATGTGCTCCCAAGATCAAGGGGATTTTGAGACTGATCCTAGGTTTCTAAGTAATGTTGGGTTAGCGATTCTAATGGTTTTGGGTCTTATAGTTCGTATAGAAAGTGGTTCGAGCTAATTCTTTGATTATTTTAGTTTAGTACTTAATTAATTTTTGTCTAATTTCCAAAGTTCGGTCCTTAGTGATTTTTTCCTGAGGTGGTACTCGGGTCTTTGTATGAATTTTTTCAAGACGTTACATGGTGCTTGTCCTACACACACTTACACCGCCCTCTAAGCTTTCTATAAGCTTATGTATGATTGATGCGTGCAGGTGATTCCAGGCCAAGGAGCAAAGCAGGAGCTGGGGTGAGTTGCTGATCCTCTTGGAGTTTTCTTCTTACTATTCTCGTATTTCCCATTTTGAAACCTTGCATTGTAAAAGTTTAAATTTCTAGTGGATTTCGTAGTGATGTTCTTGTGGTTATAATGTTATGATCATGGGTATGCTCATTTTGAATTAGACTTGTATTATTGAAATCCTCCTTATAGAATCCCAGGATCGGAACCTGGTGAATGGGCACAGGAGCCGAGAATGGGGTACTACGGAGGTTGTCACCGCTGATTCGACGATCTAGATTTTTGCGAGCCCGATTCTCGAGTCTGGGGTGCGACATAAAGGGAAAGGAATCTGGCCATTGGGGTGGCCCCCTACCACTATGGGGTCCACCACATACTCTATACAAGATCAAGGTAGGTCCCACCCTAGTGGACTAGAATAGAAAAATCACAAAGAAGGGGAGGATTTTGACCCTCCCATGGACTCACTTAGAAGGATGGACGGTTGGATTGTCTCAAATCGGCAATCGGATGACCCACCAAACTCCTCTTCACTCCTAATCTTCTGTAATCTAACTTTTCTCTTTCACTTATGTTGAGGCATCAAAAATATTCCATTGAAGTGGTCAGAGAATTCTATGGTGCGGATCTTTTCTAAGGTTGTGCACTCCGTATTTTGGTAAAAATCCATGTCTGGGGGTATTTTGGTAAATTCCATGTCTGGGGGTATTTTGGTAAAAATCCATGCCCAGGGGTATTTTGGTAAATTCTCGGGGGTATTTTGGTAAATTTCATGTCTGGGGTAATTTGGTAAAAAAAAACCATGTCCGGGGGTATTTTGGTAAAAATCAACTCTGGGGTATTTTGGTAAAAATCCATGTTCGGGGGTATTTTGGTAAAAATCAGTCTCCGGGGGTTGTTTAGTATTTGGGTAAAAATCAGTCTCCGGGGGTATTTTAGGTATTTTGGTAAAAATTCAAGATCAGGGGTAGTTTAGGTATTTCAGTCAAAGGCATTGAAAAGGGTAGTTTGGTAATAAAGGGTGAACAGGTGTCATTTTAAGGGAGAGAGGTTGTACACCACCATTTAAGAGGGAGCTTGGTGGACACCATGGTTTAAGAAAGGAAGATGTCCATATGTGAAGGGATAAATGGTGGTGATCACCACTCAGTAAGAGTGGAGGGGCCTATAAATACCCCTCCCCTACTTCATTTGGAGGGGTTGAATCCGTTGGATCAGTTGGTGGGCCAAGAAATGAAGAAGAAGTGAGGAAAGAGAGAGAGAGAGAGAGAAGTGTTGTTGCGCGGACCACGTAACGAGAGTCGCTATTGCGCCACTCGCGCAACGAACACTGCAATTCCACTAACTGCGCAAGAAGACTGCTATTATGCGGTCTGCCTCTTGCGCGACCCGCGCAACAGCTACGGGAGGTGTTGATTCCCATAAGCCATACGCCATGTGATGCCACCCGAAGAAAGAATTCCGTTGCGCGAACCGCGGAACCAGCCGGACTTTCAGTCAGACGTAAGCAGAGGAAGAAAGCCCCTGTGTTGTTGGTGCGGTCTAGTACGGCCATCTTTTGAGAAGATCTGCACCGTCCACTGGATTCCTCTCAAGATTTCAACCGTGAATGATGAGTTTTGATCATCTAATGATGTGGCCCACTCAGATAATCAAGCTGAAACAATAGTCGAACGGTCTCTTTGTGATCGATGTAATGATCATATGAATGAGCATGATCGCTAAAGGTCAACATGGTTTTGATGGACTTTTCCCCCTCTACCTGATGAACGGTTCAGATCCACCTTTCACTGCATAATGGTGGCCCAAAAAGACGGAACCTCTATTTTGCAAGAGAGTCAATGTACGTCGACTCTGTGAAGTTTGGTGGCCAACTTATTGAAGCTTCTTGGAAAATCCACTCCGTCCATTGGATTTACGATGAAAAACCATTCAGAAAGGAGTACTTTTGGAGTGAAATCAGCGTGGCCCACGAGGTTGTTTACTCCACCATCCATTTCATGTTTAACGGCTAAGATCTCACGCTTGCCTTCATGGAGACAAAAGGACACCTAGGCAAGGGTAATACTCACCCTCTGAAATGAATGAACAGACCGGATCACACAATAGAGTGGAGAGTGGGCCCCACTATTCCGAACCGACGAATAGCGTTCACACGCTGTTTCAAATGAGGAAGAAGATCGGGTCAGCCATGCTTGACCAAGAAGTCCGGTCCGGTTTGCGGTGAGTGCACTTGCACTCTATGTACATGCAATACACATGCGGATTCTAGCATGATGTTCGTGGGAATTTGCTCCGTCCATCTGCTTTGCCACTATGTTTAACGCGTTCAGACCAAGTTTGAAGCATATCCAGATATCAGGCGGGTCCCAAATTAGGATTTCAGGGGCTGATCTATCATTTTGGCCATTTTCACAGAGATCCACGAGCACAATTTTGATCTATATGGCTAGTTCATGGTCCCAAGGCCACGTGTAAAGTTTCAAGCTGATCGGATGGTGGCAAACTTGTAATCTTACATTCTAGGCAATTTCTTAGGCTCGTTTAACAAAACCGCTTCACATTTCAAGGAGGATTCAAGGAAGAATGACTGGAAGGATGCTCAGGACTGATTTCAAGCCCAAGATTGGTTGATCGATTCAACAATTCCTCCTAAGTCTTAGGAGATGACTGGAACAAGCGTCGGAATGCTGTCGAAATTTCTATCGGACTATCTTCTCTTTCATTCATTACATTGCATTGATTGTACTTTGTTTTCAGAATCAATGGAATTCAAGGATGCAAATGAACTCACATAAATGTGATTAATGTTCTCTCATCAAAATATTTGTTATCATTGAATAAATCCCCCAAATCGAAACACATTTATTTTCTTGTCGAAACAACTTACTGTCTTGATCCCTCACAACCCTCTCCCAAGCTCTCTTTCTAATCTCTCTTAAACACTCTTTTTTCTCTTAATCACTCTCTACTCTTTCTTCTCTCTTAGTCTCTCCCTAATCTTTCTAATATTTCTCTCTTAATCCCTCCCTACTCTTGCTAGAAAATGATAGAAATGAGAGGGATTTAAAGAGTTTTGTGGCAGAGATTTTAGGATAGGGAGGGAATAAGGGGAAGATGGAGGGGTAAAATGGGGAGAAAAAGAAAGAATGATAGCTAGCATAGTTAAGGGTATGGGTTACATGAGAAAGGCATGGGCTTGTTTGACTGATGGGGAGAGAGTGACATAAGTGATGGATGACTTGATTAATGGATGGATTGATGGATTAATTACGTGAAAATCGTGAATTTGCGACGGACCAAATTTGTCGGAAAACCAAATAAACGACGGATTGGTCTGTCGCTGTTTGACAAGTTGAAAAAAAAAAAAAAAAAGAGTTATTGGATCCATCGTGCATTTGCTACGGACTAAATCCGTCGCAATTTTCAATAGTTCCTATCCATCATAAAGATTAAAATTCCGTTGCCGATCTATTGAAAAAAATCTAGGAAAACTATTCGGCATTTTAAAATATTGCGACTAATTTCTAGAAGAAGCGACAGACCTCAAATTTGTCGCTGATGGACTTCTTCAGAAATTAGCGACGGATCTTTCACTAAAATTTTTGCAAAAATAAATAAATAAATCAGCGTTAGATTTGTAGACATCCAACAAAATTTCACATTATTGTTTAATAAGAATCTCATTCACAAAATTCAAAACACACTACGTGAAAAAAGGGGAAATAAGACGAAATTTGAGATGGTTGTGAACTCTCTAAAATCCCTTGGTTTAAAGACAGTTATGAACTCTTTAAAATTTCAGATGGCTCTTAACCGTCTACAATATGAACTAAAATCGTCTTATAAATGTTGAATGTCCACAAATCATTTAAGACGGTCAAAATCCATTAGTAACTGCAGAGAAAAGACGGTTATCGACTGTCTGGAATAAAAGACGGTCCTTAGCTATCTAATAGACTGTCAAAGACCGTCTGCATTAAAGACAGTCCTTAGCTGTCTTATAGTGGTCATCTGAGATGGTCAAAGATGGTCCTTAACTGTCTTATAGTGGTCATCTGAGACGGTCAGAGACCGTTTGCATTAGAGAGTTTAGCTATCTTATAGTGGTCATTTGAGATAGTTAGAGACCGTCTGAATTAGAGACCGTCATTAGTTGTCTTATAGGACCAAAACTGCCTTACCTTTCCACTGCCCTAACTCCCTCACGCAAGGTAGGTTACTATGGGGGCCACCTTGATGTATGTATTACATAGATAGGCCTTCCATTAGTTTCCCACTCTATATCTTTTTAATTTTATTAAACATCGAGATTTTAGGAAATGAAGTTCGAAAAAAAAAAAATTAAGATTTTGATAAACAATTGACATTTTGAAAAAGAAAATTTAGAAGTTTAAAAAATTTATGAATTTGAAAAAAAAAATAGTAGAGATGCTTAGAAAAACAATTAACAAAGTTTGAGAAAAATTGAGATTTTGAAAAATAAAAAATAAAAAAATAAACAATAAAATAAACAATAAAATAAAATAAGATAAAAAAATGTGATTTAATAAAAATCTAGATTTTGAAAAAAAAAAAATAAGAACTTTGAATAAAGTTGATAATTTGTAAAAATAATTAGATTTCCAAAACAAAAAAATGATATTTTAAAAAAGAAAATTGAAAATATTAAAAAATTTGTGAAAATTTTGATTACTTTGAAAAAAAAAAAAAAATTCTTTTGGAAAAGACATTGATATTTTCTATTTCAAAGAAAAATAATTGAAAAGTTCGATAACAAAAGTGAGATTTTGATGATGTGTTGTATATCCATGCCGTCCATATGTTTCTCCAGTCCATTTTTGGACGGGGTATAAAAAAAGTGTAGATTTAAATCTTAAGTGGACCACACCACTGGAAAGAGTGGTAATATAGTGCCTCGCCATTAAAAATTATAAAGAGCCTATCATAAGGTTTTAATAGTGTTTATTTGCAATCCAACTCATTGATAATGTAAAGAAGATCTGGATGAAGGGAAATACAAAGATCAAATTAATCCAAAGCTTTTGTGGCCTTTAAAAGGTTTCTAATGGTGGGCATTCAATCACTATTATTTCTTATTGTGTGGTCCACATGATATTTAAATCTGGCTCATTTTTTTTAGATTAATCACTAAAATGATATTAAGAAATGGATGGACGACATGGATAAAACACATACATCATGGTGGGGCCTACAGAGCACCAACCGTTAGCCAAACATGAATGCTGGTAAGCTTTTATTGTACCAAGTAAACTCACATGGGCCCACCGAGAATGTATTTGGTTCATCTGCACCGTCCATCCATTTCTTCCCTTACTTTTAGGGGTTCAGCCCAAAATTGAATCATATCAAAATTTAAAGTGGGTCATGCTAGAGGAAATAGTGGAATAATGATTTCCACCATTGAAACCTTCCTAGGTCCCACAGTGATGTTTATTTATCATCCGACCTGTTCATAAGATCACAAAGACATGGATGAAGAGAAAAAACAAATATAAGCTTGATTTAAAACTTCCATGGCCTCTAAGAAATTTTCAACGGTAGAGGTTCAATTCACATTGTTTCTTGTCATGTGGTCCAATTGAGATTTGGATATGCTTCATTTTTGGACTGAAGCCTTAAAATTATTTTTTAAAGTGGATGGACGGAGTGGATGAAATACATAAATTTAACGCCCTGAAAATCGGCACCCAAACACAAACTCTATTCCTAAGTTCCCAGGTGTTAACTTGATAAAATGCACATGCGTCTTCATTCTAATTCACATTAAGTCCATACAAGAATAATCAGAGTTACACAATTCAACTTAGTGGAACCAAAGTGAGGTAAAGATAACAAAAGATTTAAAAATACAGGGATAAGAGTCAAAAATACAATTCCAATAGTGATGATCGCCCAAAATGAGGATTATACAAGCTACAATATACATACCCAAGATTATTAAAGTGTAAAGCTTTTAGTTTACGCCTAATTCTCCAAAACATATCAACGTTAGCACAACCCGATATAAGCCTATCGGTCTGAGGTCTCACTAGTACCTGCATCAATGATACTCCTGGTTGGTGTTTTAAAATAGTCTCAGGTGGGAGTGAGTACCTAACTCAGGGGTTCCATTAGTTCTAAGTTACACATGTTATCGACACAATCAGTGCAGTTAATGATAAACAAGAAATCAAACAATTCATAAATACTCTTGTTAAATGTGTATATAAAAATATGACATGATGCATGCCCTTTCCAAACAACACTCTCTCACACGCGACTCTGACCACCTGGTTCGCAAATGACAACACTCTCACACGCGACTCCGACCACCTAGTTCACAAATTGACAACACTTCCTCAACATGCGACTTCAATGTCTATTTCTCCACATTCTAAACTAATGCAATACAATGAATGATCATGTTAGTCGAGTAATTATTAAGTTCAATTCATCTAGCATATTGGCGAAGCTAGGATACCGAAGTTATATCACGAGTCCTTATCCGGATCACGTGGTTTGTTGCCGCACGTAGCGATTCCTTATTAGTGTCCCTTGATCCAAACTTAGGTGTCACCCATTTATCTCATAAATCAACAATTCCTAGGGTACGATATGATACCTAAATGTGTGAAGATCAACCCGGTATGGGTCGTCACCAAAACTGAATATGATCACTCAATTCCAAGGTTGTAACAACCCACAGCACGTTGCCCCGACCTACTGGAGCGATACTTTCGAAGGGGGTCCAGATTAGACGGCTCATCCCAACCCACGCTCAGACCACAGCACGGATGAACAATGGCTGAGGCGTTACAAAGGTGTGGGCTTATCACATAATACCAAATTACCACAAGGAAAGGGCTCGTCAGCCAATTTCATTCACGCCCGTGTCGTTCGAACAATACTCTAGTACGCAACCATTAACCGAGTAATTTGATAGGAGTCGTTCAAACAATGGTTTATCACCTCCATCAGTGCTCACTGGTCACTATGGGGAGGTTCATCACTCCAGCATAGGCCGACAGATCAGACACGGTGTCCCATACCATCATGCCTAGCTCATTAGTCTTACTTACTCACTGGTCACTACAAGGAGGCTCGTCACCCCAGCATAGGCTGATAGCTCAGACACGGTGTCCCATACCACCATGCTCGGCTCATGAGTCCTAGTGTGACATATCGCACTAACGGTTATGAATGGACACATCCATTAGAATGGGGTATCCTAGATTCCATTTAGTCGTGTCTACATTGTGAACATACATGATCAGTCTACTAGTGGATTAATTTGATTGACCTGGGAGAACCACGACACAACCGACATTGGGTGCAAGTAGCCAATGTAATCCACCTACTGTCAGTCGTTCGTATTCAACCCGTGTTATGCCCCAAACCCGAAAATTAGATTCACAGGAATCCCGATCGCCAAACCCGGTGCGACAGCCTCCGTAGTACCCCATTCTCAGCTCTCAGCGTTCATACGCAAGGTTCCGATCTTAGGATCCTACAAGGAGGATTTTCCAACATACATTTGTCTCATAAGAAGCATAACCACAAGTATACCCAAATCATAAAGGTAATATTATCATCACATATCTACAATATAATCATTTGAATACAGTGCTGAAAGGGAAATACATATATCGAAATCAAAGCTCCAGAAGACAGCTGCACACTCTAAGCTCAACGCTACTGCAACCTAACGCCACCTACATGCATCTATCGTACATAAGCTTATAGAAAGCTTAAAGGGTGGTGAAAGTGTGTGCACAAGATAAATGTCAAGTATACCATAAAGCCCATAAATCATACATCATCGGAATAAGCGAAAATACTGACAAGACCATGAATCATACGATATCAGAGTAATTAGAGTAAGCGGAAATATACTAGTAAGTCCATGAGTCATATAATATCAGAATACACAATACAGATCAGCAATGCAAATGAGGAGTCATAGAGAGCCAAATATCATATGTAGATGGTACAATACAATATATAAATCCTGTTAAGTCCATCTAGGCCATATAAGTATAGAAAACATAACGACCTAAATGCATATGAATGCGAATACAATATGCGATGCGAATGAAATGACCAGGCTGGAGTTTAAGGTCGAGATGATAGTATGTAGTATCGTAGGCTACGGGGTCCATCACAAGGGACTTCTATCCAAACCAATCTCATACCTAAATTTGGATAGTCATACTCAATGTGGTAAACTCTTAGTCTCAGGTTAGTCGCGTGCCTAACTGAAATCCTGGCTATGCGAAGATACACGTAACAAATAGTTGCTCACCACCAGCCCGAATGGACAGTGAATGAATGAATGAATGAATATGCAATTCCTTCTCAATAATTCCACGTATCAGTACGGTTCCTCTTTGGGATCATCACCGGGGTCTGGTACGCTCCACACCACCTGTCGCCCCATCAAGCGCACAACTGGGCGGGTAAGGCCACAGCCCCTCCTAACCAACCACGACACAGTGGGAGACATGGCCTCCTGGTATCCGGCACTCAGGCTCTCATATATATCCACTCGGTCTCGACGTTGGGGCTTACTCTGGTACTAAGAGGGTTTTAGAGATTTTCACCCAGGGTCATCTATGGCAGCCCGATGCTCGAACCAAACATTTTCGGTGTCCCATCTAGCCATCCACGATATGCTTGTGGAGGCTACAGCCCTGATGTCGCTAGGGTGTATAGTAGTCACAACACACAATGCAAGATACATGAATCATACAATCTAATCATGCATCAGTCCTGCGCATACCATGTGCTCATGTGAGATAACCTCCGCTTATCAGGGAGTCTCATAACAACCTGCCCAATGACATATGCAATGGTCAACCACATCACATAACAAACATGTAGATGATGCGTATGGGCATGTATCATGATGCTATGCTGTCACATACTTATAATCGGTATCAATAACCAGCATAGACAATCAACCTTGACAAGGTGGACATTTAACCAACATTGCCCCCAAGGAATGGCCCATATAGAGCTTAACATATAGTGGACTCATGACTTCCCACAAGGGCCAAATATACAACACCATGGGCCTCACTCAAGAGCTTAATACACATCACGATGGGCCTCACTCATGGGCAACATATACATCAAGTGGGTCGCATCTCACGGGTCTAATATACATCGCAATGGGCTGCTCACATAGGCCTAATATACATCAAGTCAGGCCTCATCATATGGGATAGAAATATATCACAAGAGGCCACGTCCCATGGGCCTCTAATACATCATAATGGGCCTCGACAATTGGAATCGGCCTTAACAATTGGAAGTGACACTCGGAATCGGCCTCGATACTCGGCCTCCACAATCGAAATCGGCAAATCAGTCACGACAATCGGAATCGATCGATAATCAGAATCGAAAAATCGGTCATGTCAATTAGAAATTGGCAATTGGTCATGATAATCGGCCTCGATCGCTAATTGGCAATCGGTCACGACAATCGGAATTGGCAAATCAGTCACGTCAATCGAAATTATCAATCGGTCATGATAAATGGCCTCGATCGCTAATCGACAATCGGTCAAGTCAATTGGAATCGGCATTCGGCCACGACAATCGAAATCAGCAAATCGGCACGACAATCGGAATCGATCGATAATCAGAATTAGCAAATCGGTCACATCAATCAGAAATCAACAACCGGTCATGATAATTGGCCTCGATCACTAATCGACAATCGGCCACGACAATTAGAATTGGTAAATAATCGAATCGGCAAATCAATCACGTCAATCAGAATCGATAATCACATACGGCAAATGGGGCCCATTTATTTGGGTTAACCCACGTAGAGAATAGGCCTGAGGGAAGGTCACAATGAGGACATCTAACCATCATTGCCCATCAATGTGGACGTCAAACCATCATTGCTCCCAAGACATGACTGCCAAAAACATCAACACATACATCATGGTGGAATCTTAATCAGATGGGCCAATTCAAATGGGCTGAATCAATTGGGTCGATTCGATGGGCCGAATCAATTGGGCCTATCAATGGGCCGATTAATGAGCCGAATCAATGGGCACCAATGGGCCGAATCAATTGGGCCAAATCAATGGGCAGAACCAATGGGCCAATCAAATGGGTCGATCAATGGGCCAAGTCGAATGGGCCGAATCAAATGGGCCGAATCAAATGGGACGGGCCACATGGGCCGAATCAAGATGGGCCGATCAATGGGCCGAGTCGAATGGGCCGACTCAAATGGGTCGGGTCGCATGGGCCGAGTCGAATGGGCGGAATCAAGATGGGTCGTTCATCCAATGTTAAAGATCATTATAAAGCACATACATATAAAAGAAATAAAAAGAATTATATCCAAAGGATCATCTGGACCATACCACAAATGGCAGTGGTGATATTGATTCCCACATTTAAAATTTAGAGGGGCCCACCATAGTATTTATTTTTCATCCAATCTGTTTATAAGGTCACAAGGACCTGAGCCAATAAAATAAAATAAAATAAATAAATATCATATTGGTCCAGAACTTCTGTGACGCCAAGAGAGTTTTAATGGTAGACGTTCAATCTCACTGCTTTCTGCAGTGTGTTCCACATGACACTAGATCTGTCTTTTTTGTCCCAAGCCTTAAGATTGGCTCACCAAATGGATGGACGGTTGGATGAACCACATCCATCAGGGTGGGGTCCACGAACGTGGCCCACCATAGCACGAGCTCACCAAATGGGTAAACAGTTTGGATGACATATATACGTCATGAAAGGGCCCACCGTCCAGCCATCGACGGTGGGGTCCAACCCACCTGCTGACGCCAGCAGCAGCTGCTGTGACAGCGGCAAAACAGGTGCACGGCATGGATGAAATCCACATCACGGTGAGACCCGTCCAAAGGGATAGATGGTGTGGATTAAGGCCCATACATCACGTGGACTCCAGATTACTGGACAACGTGGGTATTAACATATACCAGTGGTGGGTCCCACACACATGGCCCACCTTATATATATATATAATATAATAACATACACTAGTGGTGGGTCCCACACACGTGGCCCACCTTATCTATATATATATATTATAATATATTATATTATACATATATTATAAAGAGTCACCATCCAGACCCTGAATGTTCTGGACCGTGTAGATCCATGCATACTCACATGGTGGGTCCTCACGTGGGGTGGGCCCCACTTGGACACACCACACACACGATGGTGTTGTCCGACTAGATGGAGGGATGGTGTGAATGGGTCCCATGGACCCCACTGTCAGCCCACACTTCACTGTCAACCCCACCCACTATTAGTCCACACTTCACTGTTAGCCCCTCCACCGTCCATTCACACCTCACTTTGAAATGAGGTATCTTTCACTCAGTCTGCCACTTGAGCTATGGATTTGGGTGGGTTAACACATCAAGGAGGGGCCCACCCGCACGTCCTAGATGGACGGTTGGGATGATATACAAACATCATGGTGTGTCCCGCATGGATGGGGTCCACCAGTAGATGGCGTAGATAAAATACACACATCATAGGTGGGCCATTCATCATAGGAAGAGAGAGAGGAACGTGTAGGGGAAGGACCCCGCTACTATTGGGCCCTCCCTTGAACAATACATACATCAAGTGGGTCCTACAATAAGTGGACCCTTAAATCACAAAAGTAAGAATGTGGGTCCAAGATCACCCACCGTCCACTCCTTCTTGCTCCCTTGGCTTCCTTTGCTCCTTAGCTTCAATCCTAATGGAAGAGATGGGATTTGGATGGTTGATATGGGAGATGAGAGGGTAGGAAGGGGGCCACACATGAGGATCTCATGGAGGCTCGAAAATGCTTAGACGTGGGATTTTTTTTCTTCTTGTGGTTTGCGTTGCTTGGAAAAGAAGGAAGAAATAAGAGAGAAAGAGAGAGAGAGAGAGAGAGAGAGAGAGAGAGAGAGAGAGAGTGAGTGAGTGAGAGAGTGAGAGAGAAAAGATGGGATGGAGTGATGGATGGGAGAGAGAGGGATGGGTGGTGTAAGAGTTTGTTGACTTTAAGGGTAGGTTGTGTAAGAAAGGGTATGGGCTTGTGTAAGAACTTTTAACTTTAGGGGTTGCTTAGGGATGGGTGTGAGGTGATGGTGTACTTGACATGTACTTGACCCTTGATGGGATTGATTGATTGATGGATGTGACATGTTGTAAAGATTCCCTTGGGTTTTGCAACGCGTAGTATTTTCCTCATACTGAAAATGGGCCCACATCTCCTGGCCAGGGTATCGGATAGGTATGCAAGAGCTACATTGGAACCGTACTGACGGTGCGTTTGCAATGGTACAAGTCTCGGATTGAATCAACTCAAGTCTGTAAGACTCGGCTTAGGATCGCGCGCAAATGTCGAATAAAGTTCGAAGGTTGCCGGAATTCGACCGAGAGGACCGCGAAAGTTGATAGAATAGTACAAACTAGGATACGGGCCTTACAACTTGGGTCGATAGAACGAGCCTAGGGTGGTCGCCCTAACTCGGGCCACCCCTTGGTTTGAGCAATTTACCGACTAACCCAATATTGTAAGTAACCTAAGCATCATTACAAACTTAGCAATTCGTCATGCCGTTAACACAGATTCAACGACATAACCACATAGGCATTTCATCGAACATGTAAGCATACATAGGATACTGCGTTCACCAAAGCATTAAATCAAACATGTGAGCATGCATAAAGTAATACAATTACTTAAGTATTAAATCAAACACATGAGCATTAAAAAAGCAATACATTCCACCATTCAAGCATTTCATCAAACACGTTGGCATCCATATTTAACAAATAACATATACTATAGACAAATCAAAACATTTTCATATTAACATGTACAAATTCATTTACAAGTATCTAATCATTAACTGAGACCCTTAAGGGTCGATAAATGATAACCTAGAGATAACGGTCCGCACCTTATGACGATCCGCTCGACTCACGGTGCTCGTAGGGTTAGGGATTTGAGAAAAATCATAAATTTCTATACAAATACCAAGAAATCATGAGATCCATGCAATTCATCCTTAAAAAAACCTAGGTTAGGAAGTAGGTTTGTTTTTTACCTCCCAATAGTGAATGGGGTGGATTCAGAGAAGGAAAATGAGTGATACTAAGGCTTTGATTGGAGGAAACTGATGAAGGGAGACACTAAAACATCCCCACTCCTACTCTCACTCTTCTTCTCTTCTTCTTTCTCTTCCTCTTTCCCTCTCTCTCCTTTGAAAAATGCAAATTCGTATGGGGAGAGGGGGTGCCCAAATGAAGCCCTTATATAGTGCCAGATTGGTGTAAATGGCCCCAAGGGCTGGGTTTTTACAATACTAGCCCTATGGGAGAGTTTTTTTTAACCTCTGGGGCCCATTATGGGGTTATATGCCGATATACACTGTAGGATATTTAGTCCTAATGATGAACTATGTATGGATGTGATCGGCCTGCCATTTAGATGCGTTGATCGATAAATATGATTAAAAGTCTGTTCAACGGTCACCGATGGTCGATTAAGGTCACAGTTATATGAAATGAGTAGGGAAATATCATTAACCCATACCTGAGTTTGATTGCGATCTAACAGTAAAAAATTCACAACTTCATGAAAGAGCAAAAAGTCTATTTCACTTAAGTTTCAAGTTTCAACCTAGGGTATTTACACATTTCAAGCACTCAGCCTCTGGCCCAAGTTGCGCAGTTCTAGGTACTATCTTGATTCTCCACCCTCGATGGAGGTTAAGCCTAATGAGACGTACATTATTGTATAGTTTCAGAACTAGTGGCCCACTAACAAGCGGTCTAAAGCTTGTTCGAAAAATCGAGGCATTTCTGGAATGAATTGGGTATTGAGATTTCTCGTTCACAATCATAAGGGTTGGATTAGCTAAGTTCACAATATAGCCTATTCGCAACTAGTGAAAATAATGATTCGATTATAAGCACTATAAACCATTGGTTCTTAGGCTAAAAGGATACGGGGTTAGTTTGATTTATTAATTAAGATCTGACCACTAGTTATCTCAGATTTTAGTAGGTCTTTATTTAGTTGTAGTTGTCATAACTAATTAACAATAGGTCAGCTAAATTCAGGCTCTGTGTGAGAAAATCATGTGGCTAAACTCGGTGTTTAAGTGATCGGCCGAATTCATTGGCTTCCTATGGTTGATTAATCAGATTTGTATGGTTCTTTATTGGTACCACCCGTGTATACACTAACATTGAGTGTTGTCAGTAAGTGATAATATAAGTTAATTATTAAAAAAATTTTAAGAGTTTATGAAAATCCAAAACAGTGAAAATCCAGGACGTTACAATATATAATGGTGGGCCCCACAGAGTTTACGCAGTACGCTAAGCGCACTTAGTATGCAATCTGCTTCGTCTCTCTCTCTCTCTCTCTCTCTCTCTCTCTCTCTCTCTCTCGTGAAACCCTTTTTTCTTGGAACCCCTTAAAACCCTTTTTTCCTCAAACCACTTGAAACCCATTTCCTCTCTCACTCTCCCAATCCCGAACTTAATCTCTTTCTCCCTTGTAAATCTCTCTCCCTCTCGCTCGCTCTCTCACTTTTCCTGCCCCTCCCTGTCTCTTTCCACCAATTGAAGAATCTCCTGATCTTCAAGATTCGTCAATGTAAGTTCTGAAAATGCTAATCCCATGTTTTATATTATAGATTTTTCTTTCATTTGGATTCATCTATTAGATCATTCAAATTTTTATGCCATTTATAACTGAGTTCTAGTGTTTATTGCTCAAATATGATGAAATTAGGGTTTCTTTGATACTTGTTTAATCAACACCTATTTGTACTGGAAGCATAATCAAGTTGAAAGATTTGGTAGAAAGATGGTCTTTTTGGAGGGAGAACATTGAGAAAGAGGGGTTTTTGATGAGGAAGGAGAAAAATCAAAAGAAGGTGGTTTTGGTCAGAGTAAATAAAGGGTTTGGATTTAATGGTGGTGGTGGTGGTGGGAGAGATAACAGCAACACTGCAAGGGTGTTGGGGAATCTTGCTTTGGCTATTGGGCTTACCTATCTTTCAATGACAAGGAAGCTTGGTTGGGTTTTGGATGCAATTGTTTTTATTTGGGTAAGCTTTTCTTTAGGGAAATGATATGTACACTCACTATTGTTTTTTTATTATTTTATTTATTTATTTATTTTGTACAGGTCCCTTTTCTACCTTTTGGTATGATGGTATCAGAAATATTTTCCTTTTGTGCTCTAATTATAACAAAACTAGAAAGAGTTATTTGCATATAAGGAGAGGGTATCACCTTTTTCTATTTTGTATGATGGTATGATGGTTTTTTTTTTTTTAATGTATCTAGGTTTTATTTTTGGCTGTTTAGATGTACAATTGAATATAATTACAATTTATTAGTCTAATGAAGAGGCATTGGCCAAATTGTGATTACCTTTACTAGTATCCATGTTGAGGCACTGAGATTCAAATTACAACTACATTCTTTCAAGTCAGACTTAAAAGGAATGCATATGCAATTTGAGGACTACTTCCTCTCTATCAGCACCAAGAAATGTCAGTATTTTTCTCCTTGATTGGACTGAATGTCAACAATTCAATTCCATGTGCATCCAAATGCACCGGTATAGATTTGGTAGATATTTCTTGTTGTAATTCATATATTAGATATGAGATTCTTCTTCTTTTAATTTCATTTCCCACTCCGCCCCGCACCCAGAAAAATAACCCCATGCCAAAAAAAGACCCCATGCCTAAATTAAAAAAACCCTGCCCTTCCCCCACTCCCTCTCTCTCTCTCTCTCTCTCTCTCTCTCTCTCTCTCTCTCTCTCTCTCTCTCTCGTTGAATCCTTCGTCTTCCAACAACCCACATCCCACATCCCTTAGCTTCTCTCATCTTCCAACAATTACAAACCTCTTCAAAGCACTAGATTCTCTCTCTCCTTAAGAACTTCCATTGATTTGGGCTTTTTTTTTTCTCTTTGACCTTAAAACGATTTGGGTTTTTCTTTTCGATTCGAAACCATATCTGTTATTTTTTTTATTCTTCTGAATTTTTGTTTTCTTTTTATAATTTTAAAAAATCTGTCTGTGTATTTGTTGTCTATCTAAGAATTTCTTTTCATTTGGTTTTTCTTTTCAATCTTGAAATCGCATCTGCTTATTTTTTTCTCATTTTTTTAGGTTTTGTAATTCTTTAAAATCTCTCTCTCTCTCTCTCTCTCTCTTGTTGGGTATTTGTGGGAAGTGGTGAGCCATTTCACCCTATAGAAATTGAAATCCATGATCAACTGCACTTTATGGATCCATCTTCAACTCAATATAATCCCTCTATTGAAGAAGATGAATGGGGTACATTCCATCTCTCTATTTCTCTCTCTCTCTCTCTCTCCATATATATATTGATTTTTATTTATGATTTTATTTTCTTTCTGGTTGTGGACATTTTTATCTGATTAATGAAGTTGGGTGTTTCTTGGAATTTCAGTACATGTGAGAAAAATCCTGATTTAGATTTTGTAGAAAGAATCCTGATTTGGGTTTTCTTTTTTATGTTAAAAATACAAGCAATCGTAGGTTACATACTGCAGAGGAGTGAAACAATTGTGGAACAAGAGTTATTTAATACTCTATGAGGCGATTATGCATTTTCTTTAGTGTAAACCTTTTTTATTTTACATAGATATTAGTATCTAGAAAACTTTTTGTCCCTGATTATTCTTATTATATGTTGTAACAGCTCGGCCCCAACAGTAGAATATTGTCTGCTTTGCCCGAGGCCGCACGACTTTATTCTCGGGGTCGAGCTTATGGCTCACCCCAAAACTTGTTTTACTGTTAAGGGCCTAGACTCCACTTATAGCCCAGATTGCAAGGCACTCCCTTTCCGATGTGGGACAGAAAATATACCCCCGACCAACTGGAGCGCTATTTTTGAAGGGGGTCCGGATCAGACAACTCACCCCAACCCACGCTGGGACAACAGCCTAGCCAAGCAGGAGCCACCCCCCCTCGGGAGACAGAGTGCCCCCACTCTGATACCATCTGTAATAGCCCAGCCCCAATAGTAGAATATTGTCCGCTTTGCCCGATGGCGCACGGCTTTGTTCTTAGGGTTGAGCCCATATCTCACCCCAAAATGCGTTCTTATTTAGGCTTATCCATACAACAAATTCGGGAAGTTAAGGTACCTCTATTTATATCATTTACCCAAACAATGATCCATCTAGGGTCATCAATCCTACTTAATCACATATGATAGGCAAGTTATAGGGCAACATCACCCCTAATTTGAAAGCAGTGGATAGGCAAGTTCACGAATTTACATTCGAGGTCACTACGAGAGGCTCATAACCATCAGCGTATGCCTAATTTATACTCGAGGTCACTACAAGAGGGTCGTCACCTAATCGTAGGCCGACAGCTTGAATACAACGTCCCATACCACCGTATTCCACTCACAAGTTTGGGTTGCTTACTGGTCACTACGGGGAGGCTTGTCACCCCAGCGTAGGCCGACAGCTCGACCACGGTGTCCCATACCACCATTCCCGGCTCATGAGTCTTAGCAGATCATGGTACTAAGGTTGAAACGGGCTTTACTTTGGTAAGTAGTACCTTAGATTCAAGCATAGCATCCATACATGGTAAACATACATTAAGCCAATTGGGTTATTGATAAGTTCGATTGGTACGAGTGCACACTGAATTCATCGACATGGAGCACGTACGCACTCCTCGTGGCCTAACCACTGTTGATAATCACCGTACGACTTGGATTCATCGAACGTATCCGTCATGGCGAAATTAGTTTAGCCACTCGATCAAAAACCGTTACTGATTGCCTAGACTATGTAGTAGTCCCAATTACACTTAAATATAATAGGTAATCACATGTGATGGTCATAACAGTATCGAACAAACAATTCAAGCACCATAATCATTTGAGCATATTATAAAACACATAGTGAACATATTATCATACATATGTATTTTGTACATAAATCACGTAGTTGAATTTCAATTACAAGAAGGCATTTATTCATATAGCTAAGGTAGTCGAGAATCTTATCTCAACACCCTTAATAAATGTATTTCATCAAACAATTACTCATTCAAACATTTTATTAAACACTTAGACTACACATTTCAACATACATGAAATAAATTAGTTTTAACATATATTAGGGCAAATCCTTTCACAAAGGAATTGTCATACATATAACAATCATGTATTTTAGGTTAATAGTCATGGCAAACACAAATCATGATTTTATTTTTCATTCATACATTTCAACAAACATGTGAAATACATTATAATTTCAACATAGTTCATATATGTGTGGTATATGGAAAACATCATATCTAAGTACATGTGGCAGTAATTAAGTTAGTCATAAATCATTAACTGACATTAAACGTCTTGAAAACCATAACCTAAATGTTTATAGTCTGCACCTTTCGTCAGTACGCCTGTTATGAACTCGGTTCGTACACAAAGTCTCTGTCTATAGCACAACGGCTACCTAATCATTGAAATAGGTTAGTTATTTCATCGATTTCTCTATTTGGATTCCTAAAGCATAATAGGGTTTGGATTTCTTACCCAAAAATGAAATTGGAATCAACGGTGCAGCGAAACGGGAGAGATGATTCAGTACGTGGAGTGGTGGGAGTGAATCCCAGCAACGATCTACGGATCTCTCACTCTTCTCCTCATTCTTTTCTCCTCTTTTCTCTCTTCTCTCTCCCAGGGTTAGAGAAATTCGTATGGAATGAGAGAGGGGTAGGTTAAGGGCATTATATAGGCCCAAAAGTGATGTCAATGGCCCCAGGGCTATGGTATACTTAGGGTATAGCCAAAGGGTGTCTGTTCCGGGCCAACGGAGCTCATCTGGAGGTCCATTTCTCACATATGGTCTAGAGAAAGTCCCCTGACAATGGATTTATGCCAAGTTAAGATTTCAGTCTATTTAAATTAGTGGATCGATCATAGAGGACCCGTTTCAGTTCAACGATCATCGTCACTCGATCAAGGCCATAAGTATACTGACATGTGCATGGAAATTTCCCTGATACACGGGTATAGTTTAGTTAGAAACTAATGGTCTGAAACCTTAAATTTTGCCCGCAAGTGAACGGCCCAAATCACTTAAGTTTGAGTTCATTTTCTAAAGATATTAGCGTTTCTCACACACTTCGCTCCAGGCTCAAGTTGTGAGTTTCTGAATACTATTTGGGCTCGATTACTGTGATGGTTGTCAAGTCCAGTAAGGTGGTCATAACCTTATAGTTTCGTAGTCATCGGGCTTTTGACATATTGTCCAGGTCCGATACGGAGTTCCAATGCGCTCCCAAGAGCAACTGGGTTTAGAGATTGCTCCTAGGTTTCTAGGTAATGTTGAGTCAGCGATTCTGTTAGTTTTGGGTCTTGCAGTTCGTATAGAAAGTGGTTCAAGCTAATTTCACTAATTATTTAGTTTAGTACTTAGTTAATTTTTTTACCTAATTTCCACATAATTCGATCCTTAGTGATTTCTGCCTAAGGTGATACTCGGGTCTTTGTATGGATTTTTTTAAGACATTACACTTTCACCACCCTCTAAGCTTTCTATAAGCTTATACACGATAAATGCGTGCAGGTGGCATTAGGTTGTAGCAGCATTGAGCTTGGAGCGTGCAGAGGTCTTCTAGAGCTTTGATTTTGTCATATGTATTTCCCTTTCTGCATTGTATTCAAATGTTTATATTACTGCATATGCGATGATGATATTGCCTTTGTGATTTGGGTAAACTTGTGGTTATGCTTCTTATGAGACAAATGTACGTTGAAAAATCCTCCTTGTAGGATCCTAGGATTGGAATCTGGCGTATGGGTATTGGGAGCTGAGAATGGGGTATTACAGAGGCTGCCAGGACCGGATTCGGCAATCGGGAATTTTGTGAGCCCGATTTTGCGGGTTTGGGGCGTGACAACTTTTACTAAGAAATAAGTTTTTTCAAGGTTCACCTTAAAACCTTCACAATTTTATTTTTCAAATGGGCTTACACAATCACAAAAACCCCACAATGAGATTTTCCTGGTTGAATCTTACAAACCAAAAATACAAAAAATGATATTGTACTTATCTGAAGATTCTTCTTCCAATGTAGCCTAGTAGAACCAATTCGATGTAGACGTAGATGTTCAATGTCCAATCTCACAAATGAAAGGGTTCTAAGTCTAAATAATTTTTAAATTAAATCAACTTGGGGCTACCTTGATTTGATTTTGATCTCAAAAGGGTAAATCAAAATTTCCTTTTTAATAGAATAGAATTGAATAAAGAAATCTCAAAATCAAATACAAAAAAGCTATAAAAGAATCTAAAATGAATAAGCAATAGCTTCATAATTGCAGGGACTTATATCTCAGAGTGATGGCATGATTAGGCTTGGAATTGATGAATAATTCTGAGAAATGTCCTCTATTTATAGGTAAAAATTTTGTTCCCTCGACTGGTCTAAGGTTCGGTTCGACTCGTCAAAGCACCAACCAATATTCAAAAAATTTGGTGTGATAGGATAAACCTGTTACTCAACTGGTCGAGTGACCTGCTCGACTGGTCGAGAAATGTACTCGACTGGTCAAGTGGGACCCGCAAAGCTTGCTGGACTTTAAATCCATCACTATACAACTGGTCGAGAACTGTTCACTCAACTGGTCGAGAAGTGTGCATGACTGTCGAGAGTCCAGCAGAAAATTTAAAAAATCTTCAACAAAACTTGTACTGGGCGAAAAAATCCGTGGACTAGTCGAGCCAGTGCTTGGACTAGTCAAACAAAGGCTGGGACTAGTTGAAGAAAAACCTATAACCTTATACAATATGTAATTAACATGACCTAACCTATGGTCAATATAGGGTCATTCATAACTTAAATGTGAGTTTGAAACATCAAAACATCGATCGCTTCGGTACCTCAATTATCTTGAAGTACCTGAAGCTTGACCTTGTAGTCTTGAACTTGAGCATGAGCTAGAGCTTGTGTTCTTGAGACATAAGGTGGTGATCATGAACTTAACTTGAGCTTTGAATTTCTATTCTTGTACTTGAGCTAGTGTTCGATCTTTCAATGTCCTTCAACTTGAAAATGTAGAAGAGTTGACGATGGTGATCTTGAACTTTCCACCTTATCATAACAAGATACTGACTCCAAGTGGTTTGGCACAACAAAATTTGACAATACTGGGTATTAGAATTACAACACAGCACTTACAATCTCCCCCTTTGTCAATTTTGTGACAAAATTGACTAAAGAATCATGCACTAGTTTATACACATCGCAAGGCAATGTTACTACTAATCCCCCTCAATCCATTACTCCCCCTTAATTCAAGCAAGGTGATTTGTAGAGTACCTGTACATATCCAAAAAAAAAAAATGAACAAAAAAATTTGCATTTCCGTACACGTCTCTACATCCAACAATCATCATATACCATTCCAATCACATTTCTCCCCCTTTTTGTGACAATATGTTAAGGGAAAGTAACTGAAATTCATAGATTATTGAAGTAAAAATGTAAAAGAAGAGTATGAGTTAAGAGAGTTAATATTAGTAGAATAACATCATGTCCAAGCATCAACCAGTATATATCATCATCAAGCATAAACATGTCCATAGAGTAGCAAATAAAAACATGTCCAAGGATCATCCAAGCAAAAGTAAAGTTTAAGATTTTAATACATGCTCAACATAAATAAAAACACTAGTTAGAACCAGAAGAAGATGATGGAGGAATAGATGGGTTAATTTGATGTAATCCCTTGTTAATGCGACAAAGGTATTTGCACATATATTTAAATTGAGTTTCATGGGATACATGTAGACTTTCCACCTTCTCTTCTAAGGTTCTCAACCGTTCATCAAAATCAGATGGCTGAAAATCAGGATCAGCCTCATAATCAGATTCTAACTCATCAAGCAGATCATCCATATTCACATCGTCAGTGGGTAGTGCCTCTTCCTCTCCAACTTCTTCTCTAGCTCCTCTAACATCCCTGTCAACTTGACCAGGAGCCAACTCTAATTTCATCTTGTTGATATTTGACTTGTTGAATGGAAGATGGGAAATAGGAGCTTCTCCAGATGGCATGACCACGTGACAATGAGTAGCAAGTGTGGTCATCAAATAAGCAAAAGGAATATCGCTATGCCCCGAGTGTAAACGAAATTAGATTATAAAATAACAAATTAATGAAGGAAGATACACTTGAATGCCAGAAACAACAGAGTGAAGAATGCACACCATGAAAGAAGTTAATTAAGCCTTATTACCAGATCTAGGGTAAACATTAGAAATAAAGATACGACGAAGTACTTTATATCTGGGTAAAATCTAATTGGCATGAAGCGCAATCTCGGAATTCCATTCTGAGTTCATGTTACATAAATTTCTGGTTAAAAGACGTTTTTCAGATTCATTCAATCTCTTAGCCAATGTGGATATTGGAATCCCTTCATCATTAACTGGTATATCCATCAAGCTAGAGATCAAGTGACGAACTACTGAAAATGTACCTTCTCTAAACGTAATAGTGAAGGTTAAATTTTCAATAGAAACATCACTAATACATGCATACATGGCTTGTGCAATGGACCAATATGCGGATCCGCCCCAATTCAGTATGTTATCCCATCCTACAACCACAAGAAGGGTAATGATATTGAACTAAACCAAATAGTTAGAATTAACGGTCCAATCAACAATGATGTTGCGGAGACGGATGTCCTGCACATATTCCGGGTCCTCTTCGGGTGGTCGAAGAGTATGCACCGCAATAGGTGTGGAATGGGAAGAAGGAGGACCATGAGTTGTTTTCTTCTAGTTCTACCTTACATTGCAAGAAGAAAAAATAGAATGCAAGAAGGATTTAAGGGTATCACACAAATCAGATTTTATCCAAAAAATGCAAGGAAACCACTAGAAAATGTGAAATAAACTTTAGAATCAAGAAAATAGAGATGCAAGGAACCTAAATCCGAAAGAAAAATGAAAAAGATGCATAACCAAGTTGTATTCGGAAGTGGGCTCGACCGGTCAGAGAAGGGGCTGTTGGAGAAGATGAAAAAAGTGAAGAAAAAGTGATTTTTTTTTTTCATATTAAAAGCAACCCAACTGCGCATCTCGACCGGTTGAGTGCATACTCAACCGGTCGTGCCACAACTGGTCGAGTGTGTACTCGACTGGTCGTGCAGAAAAAAAAATTCTCAATGTTATTAATTTTTTAAATCTAGAAATTTACAAAAATAAAAATATGCAAAAATAAAAACAGTACAAGCAGACACAATAATCTCAGATCAAATTACACAAACCAATATCTAGTTTTAATTTAGAGAACCTATTTCTGTTAAGACATTTAGTGAAAATATCTGCAAGTTGATTTTCAGTTTGAACATAATCCAATGAAATAATTTTATCTTCCACTAATTCATGAATGTAATGATTTCTAATGTCAATATGCTTGGTTCATGAGTGCTGGATAGAATTCTTTGAGATATTGATTACGCTAAGGTTATCGCAATACAGTACTATAATATCTTGCGCAAATTCATAATTATTTAATATTCTTTTCATCCACACAAGCTGAGTGCACGCATTTCTGGCTGCAATATATTCAGCCTCAACTGTGAATAGCGATACAGAACCCTTTTTCTTGCTAGGCCATGAAACTAAACAATTCCCGACATAAAAACATCCACCGACTTTTGTTCATCTATATTACCACCCCAGTTAGCATCCGTATACCTAGCTAATTGAACATTAGTATTATATAGATACCAAAGGCTACGATTGGCCGAGCATGTAACATATCTTATAATTTGCTTGACAGTAATCAAGTGAGATTCCTTAGGATCTGATTGATATCTAGCACAGATACCTACACTAAATGTTATATCAGGTCTACTCATAGTTAAATATAATAAGCTACCAATCATACTGCGATACAACCTAGGATATACACTTTTACCTATTGCATCCTTAGAGAGCTTAAGAGTCGTACTCGTAGGAGTATCAAAGTTTTTACCATTTTTAAAACTAAACTTCTTCACCAAGTTTAGAGCATACTTGGTTTGAGAAATAAAAATCTTGTCTTCAAGTTATTTCACTTGTAGACCTAAAAAGTAGTTCAGTTCTCCAACCATGCTCATTTCAAACTTAGACTTCATTAATTCTGCAAACTCAGTAGTCAAGTTAGAACATGTAGAACCATAAATAATATCATCAACATATATATGTACTATGAGTATGTGATCATTGTGTTTCTTTAAAAACAGTGTCTTAACAACACGCCCTATTATAAAGTTATGACTTAGTAAAAACTTATTCAGCTTCTCATACCAAGCCGTGGGAGCTTGTTTTAAACCGTAGAGTGCCTTTTTCAAGCGATAAACATGATCAGTGTATTTAGGGTCTTCAAAACCCTTAGGTTGTTCTACATATACTTCCTCATGTAAATCACCATTCAAGAAAGCACTCTTGACATCCATTTGATAGATTTTAAACTTTTTAAAACAAGCAATAGATATAAATAATCTGATAGATTCAAGACGAGCTACTGAGGCAAAGGTTTCATTATAATCGATGCCTTCTATCTGAGTATACCCTTGTACAACTAGTCTTGCCTTGTTTCTTATAATATTTCCTAATTCATCATATTTATTTTTAAAGATCCACTTAGTTCCAATTATATGTTTATGATTAGGTCTAGGAACCAAATACCATACATCATTCCATACAAATTGATTTAGTTCATCTTGCATGGCTACTATCAACTTTTCATCAGTAAGTGCTTTTACATTAGTCGGCTCAATTTGGGAAGTGAAGCACACTTAATTGCATATGTTTTCTAATTGTTTACAAGTGCACATACTAATGAGAGGGTTCCTAAGAATTTGATCTGTTGGATGGTCTTTAACTGACCATAGTTCAGTATCATTTTGACTAGCTGAAGAGTCTGGTTTATCAAATATGGAGACTTCATCATCTTCTGTACTAGAGATAGGTGTATTCAGGTGATCATCTATAACCACATTAATGGACTCTTGAATAACACCGGTTCTCTTGTTGAGAACTTGATATACTCAACTATTTAGAGCATACCCTAGAGAAATCTCTTCGTCACTTTTAGTGTCAAACTGCCTTAAATTTTCGCGGTCATGCAAAATATAGCACTTGCTGCCAAAAACTCAATGGTATTTGACCTTGGGCTTCTTATTGAACCACAGTTCGTATGCAGTCTTATCATTTGATTTTCTAGTATAAGCATGGTTAATTATATAGCATGCAGTGTTCACAGCTTCAGCCAATAGATTTTTAGGTAATTTCATGCTATTTAACATAACATTGGCCATTTCTTAAAGCACACGGTTTTTCCTTTCAACAACCCCATTTTGTTGAGGTGACTTAAGTGTAAAAAATTCATGCAATATCTCGTGATCGCTACAGAACTTCTCAAAATTGCTATTATCAAATTTCGATCCATGGTCGCTTCGGATTTTCAAAACATTTGATTCCTTCTCAGTTTGGATATGCTTGAGTATCCTTTTCACTTCATCGAGAGTTTTAGACTTCTCTCTTATGAAAGCTACCCATTTATATCTAGCAAAGTCATCCACAATTACTAAAAATCTTTCTTTCCACCTCGACTCTCTGTTCTGATAGGTCTAAGGAGATTTATGTGGAGGAGTTCAAGGGGTTTAAATGTGGCACTGGAGTTTACTTTTTTGTGACTACTCCTAGTTTATTTCCCAATTTGACATTTGCCACAAATTTTGTCCATTTTCTTTAATTTGGGTAGACCTCTTATTAACTCGCCTTTGCTTAGTCTATATATATTTTGTTAGTGTACATGCCCAAGGCATTTATGTCACAATTTGGTCTCATTGGTTTGGACCATGTAACACGATAATTTAGACAAGCTAGAGTCACTAACTATATAGCAATTCTCATATGTTTTGCGACCAATCAATATCACAGAACCTTTCTCATTAGAAATCTCATATCCATGATTAGTGAATTTTACACTACGTTTATTATCGCATGTTTGAGAAATGCTTAAGAGATTATGTTTAAGACCTTCTACAAATAAAACGTTCTCAAAAGGAGGAAGATTGAAGAGTTGAACCGTACCTTGGCCAATTATTCTACAGTTGCTACCATCACCAAATGTGACTAAACCATCAGTCATATCTTTGAAGTTGGTGAACAAATCTTTGTCACCTGTCATGTGTCTAGAGCAACCACTGTCTAGGTACCACTTTGATTGACTCGAAGCCTTGAAAGTAGTGTGAGCAACTAGACAAGTAATTTTAGGGACCCATTTCATTACCATTTTGGGTTTTGGAGCACTGTTGGTTTTTCTGTGCTTATAATTGTTATACATTCTACCATTAGAGTTAGATTTTTGAAGCTCCTTGAGTATATCCACAATTTTTTCAGCTAAGGGGTTATAATTCTGATTTTTAAAATTGTTGTGGTTGTTTTTAGGTTTTGTAGCTTGAAAAGTTTTAGGATTTTTAAAACCATTTTGATTCAGACCTTTCCCTTTTGAGTTGGAGGACTCTCCTTTAACAAACTTAGGAGGTGTAATTTTATTTTTTAGAGGTGTATTTTTATCATAGCCTAGACCAGATCTATCTCCACATTTCCTTGATCCGATTAGCAATTGTTCTAATTTAGGATCACCCTGGGCATACCTCCAAGTATCTTTTGAACTCAAGAGAGAAGAGACTTCTAGTTTTAGTTTTTCATTTTCTGATTTTAGATTTTTAATTTGGGACGTTTTGAAATTTAAATCACGTTTAGTCTTTTCAAAACAATCAGAAAGATGTGATTTTTCTAAAATTAAGTTTTCAAAATCCTCTTTTAACTTTAAAAACTTTTCTTTTTTGAAGTTTAAGTTTTACAGCTATCTTACAACTTTTCCTGTATAGGGCATTATAGGTATCTTGTAAATCTTCATCGTTTTTAGGGTCACTCAGATTTTCATCATTAGTTGAATCACAACTATCTATGGAAGTGACTTTGGCTAGAGTCATTAAGGCCTTAACCTCATTAGTAGATTCAGGTTCTAAATCATTTGACTCAGAAGAGGCTTCCGAGCAAGACAATTCATCCCATGTGGCCAACATACCTTTCTTTGATTTGTCCTTCTCTGAACACTTTTTTGCCAAATGCCCGTATTTACGGCAGTTGTAGCATTGGTTATATTTAAGAGATTTTTAATTTTTAGATTTACTCTTTTTCTTCTCAAAGGGTTTTTGAAAATCAACTCTCCTTTTGCTTTTGAAAATCTTATAAAATTTCTTGGCTAATCGTGTCATATCATCCTCTGAACTTTAACAATCAGAATTACTAGTATTTTCTTGAGAAATACATTTAGATGACTTAAGGGCTATAGACTTACCTTTAGGAGCCTTGAAATTCAACTCGTAGGTTTGTAAAGAACCAACAAGCTCTTCAACCCTCATATTATCCTTGTCACGAAGTTCCTAAATGACAGTCACCTTAGAATTGAATATTTCAGGCTTTAAGCACAGTATCTTTATACAAACTTTACTTTCTGGGATGCTATCTCCAAGACGTCACATTGAGTTGACTATGTCATTCAATTTAGTGTAGAAGTCCATGAATGTTTCACTTTCTTCCATACGTATTTCCTCAAACCTAGTGGTGAGGATTTGAAGTTTTGACTTTTTGACAATAATCATACCCTCGTGTGTCATTTCTAAGATATCTCAGGCTTGCTTTGCAGTATCACAAGATATAATTCTTTTAAATTCATCTAGTGATAGTACACAAGTGATTACATTTAAAGCTTTGGCATTGGTACTACTCTCATTTTTCTGAAGAGTCATCCATGAATAATAAGGTGTAACTTTAATAGTCTTAGTTCCATCAATGCCTAGAACTTCAGATGTGGGTGGGTTCCATTTAGTCACTGTGATTTGCCACATGCTCTCATCGATGGACCTCAAAAAGATCCTGATCCTGACTTTCCAATAAGCATAATTGGAGATATCAAAAGGTGGAGGCCTAGTAATTGAGAGGTTATCAAAATTTGACATATTAAAAGCTCGAGATCGCTTAGCTTAGGAAATAAATCCAAATGAATGAACTAGTAGGCTTTGATACCGTTTGAAAAGGCCGAGCTCAGGGGGGGTGAATAGGACTATGCCAAATAAAAATAAATGTGGAATACAAAGACAGATAATACAATAAAATAGCAACCTCAAATGCACTAGTCTTGAGAGGTTGATACAATCTGAGTTCTAAGGACAACCTTTCACCAAAAACCAAGGTTTATGGTAGGACAACCTGATGTCTAGAACGTTGGTAAGTATCAAAAACTCAAACTGAGAATGAGGCGAAGTAAAGAAACCAAATTATTACAACATTCACCATAAGCGCATAAAGAAAATTACAACATTCAGCACCACACATACATCACAACTATCATCCAAACTCCGAGAATTATAGTGGTTCGTGTGTGTACACCAACTGTTCGTAAATAGCCACAAAAATACTTCACTCCCAATATCCACACCCACGAGATATTGGCTTTCACTACGAAATAAGGTTTTTCAAGGTTCACCTTAAAACCTTCATAATTTTGTTTTTCAAATGAGCTTACACAATCACAAAAACCTACGATGAGATTTTCCTGGCTAAATCTCACAAACCAAAAATACAGAAAATGAAATTATACTTATCTAAAGATTCTTATTCTGATGTAACCCGGTAGAACCAATTCGATGTATATGTAGATGTTTAATATCCAATCTCATAAATGAAATGGTTCTAAGTCTAAATATTTTTAAATTAAATCAACTTGGGGCTACCTTGATTTGATTTTGATCTCAAAAGGGTAAATCAAAATTTTCTTTTTAATAGAAAAGAATGGAATAAAGAGATCTCAAAATCAAATACAAAAATGCTATAAAAGAATATAAAATGAATAAGTAATAGCTTCACAATTGCAGGGACTTATCTCTCAGAGTGATGACTTGATTAGGCTTGGAATTGATGAATAATTCTGACAAATGCCATCTATTTATAGGAAGAAATTTTATTCCCTCGACTGGTCTAAGGTTTGGTTCGACTTGTCGAAGCACCAATTAATATTCAAAATTTCTAGCATGATAGGATAAACCCATTACTCGACTGGTTGAGTGACCTGCTCGACTGGTCGAGAAATGTACTTGACTGGTCGAGTGGGACCAAAAAAAATTGTTGGACTTTGAGTCGAGAACTGCACGGTTGGTAGAGCACTGTTCACTCGACTGATCGAGAAGTGTGCACGACTGGTCAAGAGTCGAACAGAAAATCTGAAAATTCTTTAACAAAACTTGGACTGGTCCAGCCAGTGCTTGGACTAGTCGAATAAAGGCTAGGACTAGTCAAAGAAAAACCTATAACCTTATACAATGACCTAAATTTAATATGTAATTAACATGACTAACCTATGGTCAATCTAGGGTCATTCATACCTTAAATGTGAGTTTGAAACATCGAAACATCGATCGCTTCGATAACTCAATTATCTTAAAGTACGTGAAGCTTGACCTTGTAGTCTTGAACTTGAGGTGATCATGAACTTTAACTTGAGCTTTGAATTTCTGTTCTTATACTTGAGCTTGTGTTCGATCTTTGGCAATGTCCTTTAACTTGAAAATGTAGAAGAGTTGACGATGGTGATCTTGAACTTTCCATCTTATCATAACTAGATACTGACTCCAAGTAGTTTGGCACAACAAAATTTGACAATACCGGGTGCTAAAATTACAACATAGCACTTATAGACCCATTTATGAGTTGGTCAAACTTAGCCTACCTTTGCCCCTACCCTCGGGTGGATAAGGCCACACACCCTTCACAACTGACAATGACACAGTGGGAGACGTGGCCTACTAGTATTCGAAACTCGTGTGCTTATGTATCCACTCGGTCTAGATGTTGGAGCAACCTCTTGGTACCATAAGGGTTTAGGGGCTTTCACCTACGGACATCCAAAGTACCCATATGTTGAGTCTCAAATATTTTCGGTATCCAATCTCGTCATCCAAGATAAGCTTGTGGAGGCTACAGTGCTGATGTCGCTAGGGCACCAAGTGATATTGTCACACAAAATGCGAGATGAATGAGTTGAAAGTGCCCTAGTTTGTCAAGTTATGTGAGTTGTGGGTCAAAGTGTCTACAGAACTTGATAGGAAGATCAATTCAAGCGTCTGCCTCAACCGGATGTGTGGAAGCTCACCATAGGTAAATCAAAGCCTCACATCCCATGACCCAAAACACCAGGTAAAGAAAAACCCTTAAAAACAAGTTAGAAATCATAGGGTTTTAGGGTGAGAAAACTTTTTGCGAAATAGGAAAATCTGTAAGTTTTTCTCGCCTTATCGATTTTATCGATGCACCCTCGATATGATCAACCTGCACTATCGATGTCCTCGATACCTTAACGATATTATCGATGAGAGGACCAAAAGTGTCCAGCAACTAAATATTCATCTGGACGGATTTATCGATGTATCAATACACCTATCGATATCATCGATAAAAGCACTAAATATGTCCAGCAACTTCACAATATAACTGGACAAATTATCGATGTATCGATACACATATCGATATCATCATATTCAAATCTCGAGTCCATCGAGAGTGGCTTAATAAAATCGACAGGTAGATTTTCGGCACCCCCATTTTTTAATGAAAATCTTAAATTCCTTCGATATATCGATGACCGTCCGATACGATCTAAATTCAAATATCAATAAGATCGGATGTCCATCGATGATATCGATAGTGGGCGCGCATTTCTTACAGCAGATATTTTAGGTTATTTTTAACTATGATCGGGGGCCCTTCGATAGAATCGATATTCAAATATCGATGATATCGACACCAGGTCAATTGCATCAAACAAAGATATAAATCGTCCAGCAAGCTTAAAGTCAAATCCGCTGGATTTATCGATGCATCGACTCTGATCTCGATATCATCGACTTTCAAATTTCGATGATCTCGACGGTTCCCCGATCACTCATAAAAAACCTAAAATATTTCAAAGTCAAGTCTCTCTCATTTTTCAAGTGTCGATGGATCGAACCTGTCATCGATGAAATCGGAGTTCGAAATTCGATGACATTGACAATAGTTTCGATTCATTGACCAATTGGGAAAGAGTTTCAAAAACGTATGACATTGAGTTCGAGTCATCAAGCAAACCATCGATGCTATCGAGAGTATACGATCGATGATATCGAACCTGCTCGATGATATCGAACTCTGTCATAAATATGACCGTTTTATATCCGTTGGAACTTTTTGCCTATATATAGAAGACTTGTCTTTTATTGTTGTGCGAGAAAGAGGAGAGAGCTTTTGAGTGTTTCAACTTATATCTTATATCTAAAGCCCTTTCTCTCAAGGGAGTTCATCCTCCAATCTACCCTCACCATTGACATTCAATAGAGTAGATTGGGGAATGAACTTCCGCATTCGAGGATCCTCCAGCTACTACCTTAATGGCAAATCATTAAGTTGGGATGCCTTGAATGCATAAGATTGGAACTACTCTATCATCCTTGTAGGAAAATCCTTAGAGAGTAGGATTCCATCATGACCTTGACCCAACCCGAAGCCTAGTACTGGTACATCTTTTGTGTTGCGGATCAAGGGAGCCAAAGACTCTTCAACAACAAGGAGGAGATCTTCGACATTGCGTTGAATGGGACTCATCAATTTATTGTAAGTATCCAGAGTCCAAGAGGACACTTGTGATCATTCCTTTCTAGGATTGAGTCTTAAGTGGTTCTCACCCTTTGAAGTCCTCAAGGAGGCCTCCAGGTGTGGACCCTTGCTCTGTGGAGAGCATAAACATCCAGGTACATTGTGTGGACCCTTGCTCTATGGAGAGCATAAACATCTGGTTAGGAGTAAACTAGTAAAACTCCTGGGTTATAGGTGAACTGAGTAGAAACCTCTGTGTAAAGGTTGAAGGTGAACCTGATTTAAAACCTTAGGTTTGAGGTGAACCCTGGGAAACCTCCTTAGTGAAATCCGGTACACTCAAGGGTTAAGTGCGGCAGCCGGGAGTGGAGTAGACTTATCGTCGAACCACTATAAAATGAATGTGTTTGAGATTGATATTTTTATGATTGTGTGATTTGCTTCAATACTTCCTCATCTGAATATTTGATCACACCACACACACTTACATAGTCATATCCATCATGAACTAGGCTTTATATTGTTTACTCTTTAAGCAGATTGTGATTGGACCCTCTACCAGGCTTGGAAGCCAGTAGAGTTATATTTGAGTAATCCTGATAATTGTAAATTTAAAAGGATTAGTGAAATAGGATTTTAAATAAACTATAAAAACTTTTAAAATGCCCTATTCACCCCCCTCTAGGACACATTGGCATATTCCTTCTTCAACTAGTGCGGTCTTTACCGCCATTTCATGAGTCATATCATCCAGTCATGCATCAAATCTGTGCATATTGTGCGATTGTGTGGGGCGACTCCGTCTCACCGGGAGTCCCATAAACATCTCAGCCCAATGACATATGTTATGTTCAATCAATCCTTATAACATGCATACAAATAATGCGTATGGGCATGTATCATGATGTAATCTAAGCATGTTCTCAGTGAGTCCTACTAGACAAAGTACATTAGCATGATTATCAGATATAGCAGGCAATGATCGACCTTATCCGGTATGTCACTTAGAAGAATAAGGGCTGAACGAAATGCCTCATTAGACATATAGAAGTCTATATGGAATGGTCTATGTTAGACTATCATAACCTATTAAAGGTACTAGCATATCATATATCCTAAGGTGGGGTCCCCTGCAAGGATGGTGGGTCTAACCCATGAATCGAGATAAGCTTCAACAGTGGATATATCAAATCTGATACCACATATTCTTCCATCTACGGCATGGGGTGATGATATACTAAACAATGGATAGCCTAGGCGTCGTACTTTCATCAAGAATGGACCTCATGGGTGAGTCAACAAGGTGAGTTGAGAGGGTGAACCATGTACAATCAAGTGGGCTTCCTCCCCCTTTATCATGAGATAAACTGGGCCTTCCTATGGGGCCTGATATGAATACAAGGTGGGCTCCAATGTTTAGATAATTCCTAAAAGGCATGGTGGAAAGCACCATCATCAATGGGGGGCCCAACGGTTTGGGTTAGCCCAATAGGTATTACTAAAATAAGTGGGGGCCCAACGGCCTGGGTTAGCCCAATAAGGTAAGGGTACAAATGGGCTTAATAATAGACCCTAGGGATGTTTACAACAGTGGACATTTAACCATCATTATTCTAAGGCGCGGTCCATTTGGGATTGCAATCAGAATCACAACGGGAGCCCACGACCCTTATACTATATAAAAAATAGATGGATAGTGCGTGTACAACACACACATCATGGTGGGCCTCACAAGGCAGCCCATGGTTGGGCGCATAACTCATACATCATAGTGGGCCTGCATAAGGTAGCCCATGGTCCGTATAATGAATGGATAGTGTGCATACAATACACACATCATGCCTCACACCTCACAATGGGCCTCATACAATCATAATGGGCCTCGTACAATCCCAATGGGCCTTATACATTCACAATGGGCCTCACATACAATCACAATGGGCCTCATACATTCATAATGGGCCTCACATACAATCACAATAGGCCTCACATATAGCCACAATGGGCTGGAAAAGGGATGGCCGGTATGGATTTCATGTACACATCATGCGGACCCCACTGGCCAGTGGGCCCACTAAAGAAAACTGGGAAAAACAAGTGGACGGGTGGGTAAAACATTGCATCACAATTGCCAGGGAGGCTCCAATGGTAGCCATTCAATCTCCACTATCCCAGAAAATAGTGGGGCCCACTGGAGCTATGAACCTAGATGATATTTGTGGCTTCTCATCAATCAGATCACACGTGACCTACTCAACACATTGGATGCAAATGAATATTATGGTGGGCCTCAGGAAGATTCTAACGATAGGCTGCCCATCACCACTGCTTATTGTTTGGTCCACCTTAGATCGGATCTCCTTCATCCAGCAATACTGGAAAAAGGTATGGATGACTAGATTTATGCACGCTTTAGTTGGCCCCACCCGAAATGTACTGGAAAAACATATGGTCAGGGTGGATTAGTCATAGACATCTTTGTGGGTGTCTAGATACCACTGGTTAAGTGGTGGGGCCCACTCAGGCTTCTGGATAAAACTGATATTTGTGTTCTACCTTCCACACAGGTCACACGTGACCTAACTAGATGGTTGGGCAGCAAATGCAGGACATGGTGGATCCCAACAAGCTATTAAGGGTAGGGTTTCAATCTCCACCACTGTTTCATGAGGTGCATGGATCTACTCTATTTTGAGCTCGGGAAAAGGATTAGCCCATTTATGGACAACGGATTGGCCCGCTACATGGACAACGTGGATAAAATTTATGCATCATCAAAGTGGGCCATCAATAGGGAAAGAGAGAGATAGAGGGAGAGAAACGCATGTGTGAGGGAGGAGCTCTACCACTATGAGCTCCCCTCCAAGCGTTACAACACATACATCAAATGGGTCCCATCACATGTGGGCTATCAAAATAAGCATCATGGTGGGGTTCATGGAGAATAGCCCTATCATAGAATAAACATATTTATCTTGGTAGGCCATTGGCCATACCTTGGGTCCAAAATAGGATCTCTACCATTAACCGGTAGGCCTCACTTGTCCCATGCATAAAAATCAAGATCTAAACCTAAGATCACCTACCTATTGCTCCTCTTCTTTAGCTCCTTGGAATCCTTGGCTCCTTAGTTCTCTCTTTGATGGTGGATGATGAAGATTGAAGGGTTAGATGGTGAGATTTAAGGTAGGAAAAATGGGCCTAGCTCTTAGATTCTTTTCTTTCCTTAGGATTTTCTCTCTTGGTTGCTTGGGATTTGGGTAGAGAAATGAGATGGGATTTAGTGAAATGAAAGAAGAGTGGTGTTGTAAGAAGAGGTGACATGAAGGGTATGTGCTTAGTTGACTTTTAGGAGCATGAGGTGGCATGGGGTATGGGTTGCCTTACATTGTTAGTACGAAAGGGATGAGATAGGTATGAGTTAATTTGACTTGAAGATGAGAGAGGTATGGGTGAGTGATGTGTTGTACGTGACTAGCGATGTGATAGGTTGGGTAGAGATTCCTCTCTTGGGATTCACAATGTGCGGTGTTTACTCGAAATGTACGCTGACCCACTACACCTAGCCTGGGTATCGCATTGGTGGGCAAGGTACGACGTTGGAACCGTGGCGACGGCGCGGTCGTTAGGGTATAAGTTTCGAGTTAAGTCATCTCAGATCTTCGAGATACAACTTTAAGTTACACGCATTCACTGTCTATAGGTTGCGGGTCACCGGAATTCGATAGGGAGGATCGTGGGAGTTGGTGGAATGGTATGGTACTAGGATAAAGGCCTTATAATCAATCTTCGAATGGTCTACTGCTATGCCTTGCCTCGTCACCATGTGACCGAGGAACTTCACCTCCTCCTGTAAAAACTTCCACTTCTCCAACTTCGCATAGAGCTGGTGTGCATGGAGGGTCTACAGGGTGATCTCCAAATGTTGCTCATGCTCATATATCAGAATGTCGTTAATGAATACCACAACAAACTGATCGAGATATGGACGGAAGACTTCATTCATCAGCTGCATAAACACTACGAGCAATATTGGTTAGTCCAAAGGATATGACCCGAAACTCAAAATGACTGTAGTGTGTCTTAAATGCTATCTTCGGGATATCCTCCTCTCGGACATGAACCTGATGATAACCAGACTACAGGTCTATCTTCAAAAAGAGTTGCGCCTTATGTAACTAGTCGAACAAATCATCAATCCTTAGAAGCAGGTACTTATTCTTGATCGTGACCTTGTTAAGCTCGCGGTAACCACGCAAAGCCTCAACAAGCCATCCTTCTTCTTTATGAAGAGAACCGACGCTCTCCACGATGAACTGCTTGGATGGATAGAGCCCAACTCACGTAACTCGTCCAACTGCTTTTGCAGTTCTCGCAACTCCAATGGTGCCATACAATACGAGGCCTTTGAGATAGGCGTTATACTGGGCACGAGGTCGATTTGAAACTTAGTGTGTTGAAGAGGTAACAACCCCAGAATCTCCTGAAATACATCCGAAAAATTGCAAACATCTAGTAGCTGGTCGATGCTTAAGACAATTGGCTCCTCCACGGCACATGACATAAGGCAAGAGAGATGCTCACCTCTACACTCGGCTACAAACTAAAACTGTGGCACGCCAGGTATAAGGAATGTGACAATCCTTGCATAACAGTCTAATACAGCATGATACTCACCCAACCAATCCATGCCTAAGATAACATCAAACTCGGTCATCCATAGAATAAATAGGTCGACAGGAAAAAAAAGGTCTCTCCTATCAGAACGGGATAAGATAAGCAAAATAAACCTAGCATTACGGTCTTCCCCAAGGGCTTCGACACCAACAAACCCTTATGCATGGTCTCTAATGGTAAATCAGTCAATCAGTAAAAAATCTCGGATACAAAGGAATGAGAAGCACCATAATCAAATAAGACGTGTTACGCAGCAGAGATAAGGACTGTACCCTCAACCACTCCTCTTAGCGCCTGAGGATGCTAGAGGGATGCGTAGAATCTGCCCAAAGCTTGCTGGGGAGGTGCATGTCCCCTCTCTAGTCGTTGTTGCTACTATTGTGGCCTGTTCTGCTGCCCCTACTGATTTAGTGGAGGTCTTGGTGGGTAATATTGCCTTTGCTGCTATTGGGACCTCGACTGTTGATATTGTTGCCACTGCTAAGGTCATGGCGACTGATACAGTTGTCGCTGCTGCTGCTGTAGAAGGCGGGGACAATCCCTCCTACAATGCCTATCCTCTCCACACTCAAAATAAACATTAGGGAGCTGATGTTGCGGCTGTGTTGGGGGTGCTAATGGTGCTGCTGGTGCCCTGAAAAAAGGATGGGCTATGGTCATCGACGTTGGTCAGGTCTACCGCTGTTGAAACCTGATGAAGGGCATCTTCCTCTTGCCCTTCCTATCTCCCCCTGGTTTCGAGCCCTCTGCATCTCCGCCCAGTTTGACTCAAGAATTTAAGCCTACTCCACCACATCCTCGAGCGTGGGGAGCTTGAGTCCAATGACTCGGGACCGTAGTCCAGGGCATAGCCTATGCTCAAATCTACGAGCTCTCCTCTGCAAGTCAGTGAATAGGTACTGAGCATACCAGGATAGTTTAATAAAACGTGTCTCATACTGTGCAATGGTCATGTCCCGCTACACTAAGGTCTTGAACTCCAGAGCATGTTGCTCCATGCTCAGGGTAGAACTTCTGGTCGAATCGATCAAGAAATTCCTCCCAAGTCCACTTAAAGTCTAGGCCTATTGCCCAGGTCACTGACGCCCACCACTGCTCAGCCTCTCCCTGAAGAGAGAAGATGGCGAGAGGGACTTACTGCTCAGACGTGCACTGCATCGTAGTGAAGATCTTCTCTACCTCCGATCTTCATCTCTCTGCTGTTGTCGGGTCCGTCTCGCCCTAAAAACGTGGGGGATCCATCTGTCTGAAATCCCTCAGTAGAGAACGAGCGCGATCCTGCTCAGAAAGGGCTGGTGTATCAGATGATCGCCTCTTCTGGCGATCCATCATGGAGCTCATCATGCACATCATCTCTTGGAACTTTGCTACGGTCATAGCTGGAGCTGGGTCCGACTGAGGCATGAAACCCCTTGTCTGTGAAATTCCAAAGGCTCTCTTAGGTGTCATGTCCTACAAAAAATTATAGGAACCCCTTAGCATTGGATCACTCTTGAATGCACACACGCCTGATGTCTATATGGGAGTTTCTAGGATTATAATATGGAATGCTAATTTAAACTAAGTTCATGGAGGTAACTTAAGGTGAGTTTCTAATTTTTTTACTAAGATCGGGATCCTAATCATTCTACGTTCACAACAATCACACAGTGAAGGATAATTGATCTAAGGTCATTTAGTAGATATTGATGTCGTTCACAGGTATTCCCAAGTTATGCTCTCATACCAACTTTTGTCACGCCCCAAGATCGGGAACCGAACTCACAAAATTTTCGATCGCCGAATCCGGTACTGATAGCCTCCATGGTACCCCATTCTCGACTCCCAGTTCCCATGTGCCAAGTTCCGATCTTAAGATCCTATAAGGAGGATTTTCAGGGTATTTTTTCGTAAAGGAGCATAACCATGAGTGTACTCAAGTCACAAAACATCATCACCACATATCGACTAATATAATCTTGAGTATAATGCTGAAAGAGATATACATGAAATAACAAAATTGTAAAAGATCAAGCACATGCTCTTGCTTTAATGTTGTTACGGTCTAACATAATCTACATGTAAACAATGTGCATAAGCTTACTACGAAGCTTAGAGAGTATGTGCGTATGTTACAATACATATGCCAAGAATATAAAAATTAAAGTAATGGAAATGGAGGGCTAAACTAGCAATTCTATAAATGCTATCAACCATATCTAGGCTATGTGATGGGAAGGCCTACATGGCTAAATGTCATATGCTAAAGATGCAATGCAATGTGCCAATCCTCCACTAGTCCACATGTTAGAATAATTCTCAATTGGATCATCACCGATGTCTAATACACTTCAGACTCTAGTTGCCGGTCATCATGCACAATACCAAGAGAGTGAAAAATATCTCACTATCCACCTCGTTAATGGTACATAAACACCACCTGGTTTGTCGATAGCAAACCCATTTCACAAGTTAGTCAAACTCAACCTATCATATAGCCCTCTGCATGGGGGCGTGTAAGGTTAAACCCCCTTCCAAACGACCCCAACACAGTGGGAGATGCAGCCTACTAGTATCCAGCCATAGTGCGCTCATGAATCCACTCTGTCTAAACTTTGGAGCACCTTACTGGTACGACAAGATTTAGGGACTTTCACCCAGGGATGCCTGTGATGCCTTGTAATCTCAATAATTTTTGGTGTCTATCATCCGCCGTATAGAACAAGGCTACGAGACCACCTCCCTGGTGTCTCTAGGGAGTAGATGTACATGTCACACATAGTGCAGAATGCAAGAATCACACTATTTAAGACATGCATCAAACTTGCGCATATCGCATGAATCATGCGGGGTGACCTTGTCTCATATAGAGTCCCTTAAGTGTCTTAAGTCGAACGGCATATACTATGAACAATCGTAATCTACAACATGCATATAAATGATTCATATGGGCATATAATTAGGCAAGATATCCATTACACTAAGCATGTTATCAGCGTGTCCTACCATGCTAAATACATGAACATTTTATCAGACATTTATGAGATAATCGGCCTTAATTGGCACATTATATGTGAAGAGTTGGAACCAAACGACAGGCCTTATTAGAAATGTAAAGGTCCATGTGGCATGGTATTGAGACGCAAATATTATATATTTAACCCTTCAATTACATTAGTTTTCCTAACATTTAATTGATAGTTTGATTTAATTATATACGTTTTTGTCATGCGAGGTGATTCAAAGGCTTATGATAAATATGCGCTTAATAGGATAGATTTAGAGTTCAAAAGAAGACAATGAATAATTGGAGATTTAGAAGTCATTAATGAAGAATTCACATGCTAAAGATCTAAGGAAACCAAGTGAGGAATGAAGAGAATTGAATATTTAAAGAGAAGAAAAGGAATCCTAAAAATTGGCCTGAAAAAATATATTCTAAAATTTCGGGGTAAACAAAAAAAAAAAAAACAAAGTTTTGAAATAATTTTATAATAGACTTCAATGGTATCGAATGTGAAATTGAAGCCAGTTTAATGCAATCGAGAATTTCAAGATTTCTCAAGCCAAACTCGTTGGATAGTTATGGACCAATTTTCGATGGCATCGAAGGTGTAATCAACGGCTGTTTGATGCATCGAAGGCATTATGCAGAGTTTACAAGGAGAGCATAAATTTGAGGTGGTTTGTGGATTTTTCTAACTCGGTGTAAAAGTTTTAGTTGCCATACTATTTAAAGGAGCCCCTAGGCTATTCTAAAGTATCTTTTAGGGTTTGGAAAGGGAAAGGAGGCCTAGGTGGATCGTCGATGATGTTCTTTTGCTTCGATTTCTTCATCGGTTCCAGTAGATCTTTTTGTTTTTCTTCTAGGATATTAGTTTTCTCAGGCTAATCTCTTAGTTAGAGGTAAGAGGTGAAGCTTGTACCATGTTTGGATGTTTATTTTGCTTTGATTCTTATTTATGTTGAACTTCATTGATTTCTAGTTTGAATTTAAGAAATATTTTTCAGTTTTCTATGGTTTATTGTGATTCAAATTACAATAAACACTGCGATAGCTTTGAATATCCTCCTTTCCATTATGAGATTATGATATCGGTAAATCTTGTTGCTCACCATCATCTCCTCGGCATGGTAGGATGGAATCCCTTCCAATCATCACAATACTCCTTCATGTGAGAACTAATTCAATGCAAAGTTCAAATTGTACTTCAATTATTTTATCTTCCAATTGGATAGGATAAAAGTTCAATTCCAGTTGTGTTTATTGAATCAAGTAAGGTAATATCTTGATAGCTACAAGTAGATCTTTGACGCTCTAGTTTCCCTTTTGATTTTTTTGCTCATTCACAATTACTTCTTTTAATCCAGAATTTAGAGTAGTTTCCAATTCTAGTTCTGCTTCTAGTTATTTTCAGAATACGTACAAGTTTACTCCCTATGGATTCGACCTCGGTCTTACCGAGTTATTACTACATCGCGACCCTGCACTTGTGGTTGTGAACAAGTTTTTGGCGCCGTTGCTAGGGACTACGGCTACATTTTTTTGAGATTAATTAGTATTGGAATTAGGTTAAGATTAGGGTTAGTTTCTTCTTTGTTTTTAGGTTAAGATTTTCTATTTTTAGAAACTAACTTTATTTTTCTGTTTTGTACAATCCTAATATAGCAACTCTAGTCGGGTAAGTTCTCTCCAACTCTCTTTAATCTTTTCTATATTTCTTATTTTCTTTAGTTTTCTTTTTTAGGTTTAGTTGTTTAAGTTATTCGAGGGCTGCGAGTGTTTTATGCCCAAGAGGGTTTGTGATAACACTCTACGTCTTTTTAGTTAAGGATGATTGGTTGAAGGGTAGCTTATCTATCACCAGATTAGACATCACTTAAGATCCTTAGAGTCAACAGAGGTTATGGCTACACATCAACCTTAACACTCAGTTGAGGAAGCCCAGGATGAGAATGAGGTGCATCATGCACCCACGACTCGTACTCTATAATATTATTTACAACTGGTGAGGGGGAGCATATCTTCCTGCATGATTTTTCCAAACAATGCAGGAAGTATGGATATTAAGCCGGGAGTGATCCAACTCCTTTCGAAGTTCTATGGACTTGAATCTGAAAGTCCATACCTACATATGAAAGAGTTTGATGAGATAATAACCACTATACATTTCCCTAAGGTGTCTGAGGACACGGTCAGGTTGAAACTCTTTCCCTTCTCTTTAAAAGAGAAAGTTAAAACATGACTGCGCTCACTACGTCCACGATCCATTGGCCTATGGAACGATATGACAAGGGAGTCCATAAAGAAATTCTTCCCATACCATAAGATGATCACCATAAGGAAGTCAATTGTGAACTTCATCCAAAAGGAAGATGAGACCTTCTTCTAATGTTCGGAACAATTCAAGGATCTTGTCAGCTCATGCCCGCAACATGGATTTGAAATGTGGCGCATAACAAACTTCTTCTATAATGGACTGACATCTCTTATGCGCCAATTGGTCGAGATGATGTGTAATGAGAAATTCATGAACAAGAATGTCGATTATGTGTGGGATTACTTTGACAAACTTGCTAAAAATTTACAATCATGAGACATCTCCCCAAGACCTAGCACCAATTCTAAGCTTACTCAATCAAAGGAGATGGTTGAAATATATTTTTTAAAAGAGGAAGATGATATAAATGCTAAAGTGGCCAATCTCACAAGGAAAATCGAGGTCATGGAACTTAAGAAAGCAATACATATCAAATCCGATAAGGTTATAGAAGTTGTTTGTGGTATTTCCACTTGCAACAAACATATGACTGAAAATTGCCCAAAAAATCCTTCTTTTCAAGAGATATTGAATGAGCGATCAAATGCCGTAAACAACTACCAAAGACTTTCCAATGGACTCACCTCAAATACATACAATTCCAGCTAGAGGAAACTGAAAAGGCCAAGCTATATGTCCTAGAGGGGGGGGTGAATAGGACTATGCCAAATTTATAATAAAATCAGCGGAACTAAAGTAAACCAATACCCTTACAATTATGAATCAATTCACAATGCTAAATTAAATCACCTTGATAAATAAGTATTGAGAGATTGATACAAATTCAGTTCTAAGGACAAACTTACACCATAATAAACAAGGGCTTATGGTAGGACAACCTTATTTCTAGAACCTCTTTTGAATCAAGGACTCAATGTTAATATAAGTAAATGAAATAGCAAAGAATTGAAAATAAATGCAGAAGTAAAGATCTAAATTATTACAACAATCCCCACACTTGCTTGAAATGAAAATAGTTACAACATTCACATTCACTTGTACATTCCACACAATCGAATGATAAAAGATATGAAAATTAAGCAAGCATTCAATCCACAAGACAAAGAGTTATAGTGGTTCGCTTTGTGTACACCAAGCTTGTTTTCCAACACCACACAGAATGCTACTCCACTCTAATATCCTCACACGGGGGATATTAGCGTTCACTATCAAATAGGTTTTCTCGGGTTCACCAAAAACCTTTACAATTGTGTCTTTTTCACTTGGGCTTACACAATTCAAAAACCCTCTTTTACTGAGTTTTGGTTTTCCTCGGACAACCAATACAATGAGATTTTTCTGCTCAATCTCAAACAAAACCAAGATCAATGAGATTTTTCGCTTAACCTCAAACAAAACTAAAAATAAATGAATTTTACTGGAAATTGTAAAATACACTGGATTTCTCCTTTAGCGGCCCAGGTAGAACCAATCGGAGTAGATGATTGAATGTCAAAGTTCAATTTCCAATACTCACATTCATAAGGTTCTAAATTCTAATAGATTTTAGATTTAACTTGTTGGGCGTAGCTATATTTGATTTTGATTCCAAGAAGAAGGAATAAGATAATTCCTCTTTTCAAATAAGATTGGAATATAGAAACAAAATCAAATTAAATAAGCTAGCAAAAAGGAATATTAAATAAGCACAATTTAGCTTAAAATAAACACAGACTTATCTCGAGTGATTACTTGAAAATTCTTGAAATGGAATGGAGTTGAGGTGTAAAAACTCGAATTTCGTGTTCAATTTATAGAAGAAAAAATCGTTCCTACGGTTGGTCTTAGAAACTTAGGGTGGTCGTAGCTCTAACAATTTTTGAAAAATTGAGCGCGATCTTTGAAAGCCGTTCCACGGCCCAGGTCGTGTGTACCCTACGGCCCAGTCGTGGGTCACCTACGGCCCAGTCGTAGATACTACTGACCCAGTCGTAGGACCATGAAATAAGTTGCTGGATTTTGAGTCGTAGCTCCATGACTGATCGTGGACGAGTCGAAGCCAACCTACGACCGGTCGAAGGACTTCCAGGACTGGTCGTGGGCGTACCAAAAATTCCGAAAAATCTTTAACTACTTAAGACTGATCGTGGAATTTCTTGGACTAGTCGAACCAATGTCAGGACTGGTCGAACAAGAGCTAGGGCCCGGTCTTGGAATAGACCAAACTTATGTAAAATAAACATTTGATTTATGTATCCAAAATGACCTACTTAAAGGGTCAACCTAAGGTCATTCAAACCTGAAACATGTCGTATGGACATTGAACTTCAACCATTCAACGAATATAGATTGTTTGAACCATATCAGGCTTGAGATCTTGAACTTTGTTGTAGCTTCAAACTTGAGATCTTCATCAGCATAACAACTACTTCATGCATTGCTTATTAGTCTTGAAGTTATGAGTTGTTCTTTAAGACTTGAACATCAACATTGTAGCTTCTTGAACTTCAACATCTTGAGCTTCAACTTGTAACATCTTGAAGAGTTCGACTTATAGCTTCTTGAAGTATTTAAGCAGTGTCTTGAATAAAAATCATCATACAAGCACAAGACACAGATAGATGTTTTGACACATCAAAATTTGACAACCAAAGGAGTATGAGACCATAACCCTTACAATCTCCCCCTTTGTCAAATTTGTGACAAAACACCCAAGTAATAATACTTCCACGAAAACACAACAGGTGAGAAGCATGCACAGATATATAGACATGATAAGCAATAACTAGCATCATTCATTTTCCCATAACTCCCCCTGAGTAATAGGAGCACATCATAAAGATAATAGTCAAAATGACAAAGTCCTCCAAACTTCTCCCCCTTTTTGACACAAAATGACAAAGAAAGAAGAGCAGTAATGAAAATAGGAGTTGATGCAAGAGAAAATTGTGCATAACCAACAGTAAGGTTTTGAGATGCATGCAAATATCAGTAAATATTACAGACTAAAAAAAATCAGTCAGAACCAGAAGAGGGTGCAGGATTAGATGGATCAATTTTGTGTAAACCCTTAGCAACCCGCCTCATATATTTGCGTAAATATGAAAATTGTGTGTCTTGAGTAACACGAATTTGAGCCACATGCTCTTGAAGAGAATTCAATCTTTCATCAAAATCGAAGGTGAAAATCGGGATCATCGTACCGAGTCGACTCAAGTTCTTCAAATAAGTCATCCATATTCACGTCTTCGGGAAGATCACTAGCTTGACATTACACCTTCAAAGCACCACTTGCTACCAAGCATCCACTTAGCCTTTAGCCAAATCTAAAGTCATCTTATTAAGATTGGAATTATTAAAAGGAGATGATGGATGGGTTTTTCTCTAGTAGGCATAGCTATGAGCATATGATTTGCCAACATAGTCAATAAATAACCAAAGGGTATATCACTATGTTCAGGATGGTGACGTGAGAGAATAATAGAATGACAAATTAAAGAAGGGAGACATATTTTTGCACCAGAGACAACAGAATGCAAAACACGAACCATGAAAGCGATTAGTTCGGTTTATTACCAGAACGTGGATAAAGATTAGAGATGAATATCTTATGAAGTACTCTGTGTCTGGGTAACAAATACCTTGAGGGAAGTGTATGACCTTTATGAGTCCAATGAACATCCAAATTACATAAATCTCTAGTAAGCATTCTTCGTTCAGATTCTGAGAGACTATCATGTAAAATATTAATTGGAATGCTTTCATCATTGACAGGTATTTCCATAATGTCTGCAATCAAATGTCGATCTACTACAAACAAACCTTCTTGAGTATCAACTTTAAAAGTTAAATCCTCAAGAGAAAATCACAGATACATGCAAACATGGATTGGGCAATGGACTGGTATGCAGCTCCACCCCAATGTAAGATGTTAACCCATCCCACAGATTCCAATAGAGAAGGGATACCAAAAGAAGCAATGTGATTGACATTAACATGACGCTCAACAATAACATTGCGCATACGCAAATCCCGAGCATCAGAAGGATCATTTTCAGGAGAGCGAAGATGACGTTGAACAATAGAAGCTGATCTAGAAGAAGATGGACCTCGAGTAGTTTTCTTTTACCTCTAGCATCCATTTTCAAAGAAGGATTTCAAGGAAACAACAAGTTGGAAGAAATGAGGTTTAAATAAAACAGATTTTTCAAGATAAAACCCCAAACACTGCAATGAATGACCAAATAGATTCCACAAAAATGAGATTTGAAACACTAATAGCAAGAATCTACAAAAAAAATGCAAAAGAACCACTAACCTTGAAGAACAATGAAGGTGGGTTGGGTCGATTCGTAGCTAGAACCGTTGGAGAGAAATGAAGAAGAAGACAAAATCCCCAATTTGAAGTGAAATCCGAGATTCACGACAGTCATTAATATGCGTGTTCGACCGAATTCGGTAACACGGCCGATCGTGTATTCTCCACGACAATTCGAGTACGACAAAATTTGCAAATTTTTTTTTTTAAAATAATTTCAAATTTAAGCAAATAAAACATCAAACTTATGTACATTATGATACAGAAAATCATGCAAACTCAATTTAAATTGCATATACCGAGATCAAACTTTAATTTATTAAACACTGCTTTTGTCGAGCGGTTTAGTGAAAATGTCGCGATTGAGTCTCGGTTGGAATGTAATCCAAATATATTAATTTTTCTTCCACTAATTCACGAGTGTAATGAAATCTAATGTCAATATGCTTAGTACGTGAATCTTTGAATCTGGATTTTTAGAGATATTTATTGCCTTTGGAATTATCACAAAATAAAATCATAGAATCTTGAGTAATTCCATAATCGCTTAACATTCGTTTCATCCAAACAAGTTTGAGTACATGCATTTCAATGACAATGTATTCACCTCAAGATTGATAGCGATATAGAACTTTGCTTCTTCTAAACCAAGAAACAAGACAATTTCCAATGTAGAAACAACCACCACTTGGTTGATTTCCTATCATCAATGTTTCCGGCCAGTCGATCATCTGCATCTGCGTGCTAATTGAACATTAGTCTCATGTGGATACCAGAGACCCAATTTAGTAGAACTTGCGACATAACGCATAATTCGCTTAACGAGATTAAGTGAGATTCTTTAGGATTTGATTGATAACGAGCACAAATACCAACACTCAAAGCAATATCTGGTCTACTAGCAGTTAGATAAAGTAAACTACCAATCAAACTACGATACAATTTAGGATCCACATCATTACCTGTAGAGTCTTTTGAGAGTCTTACAGTTGTACTCATAGGAGTATCAAAATTTTTACCTTTCTCAAATCCAAATTTCTTAATTAAACTCTGAGCATATTTGGTTTGAGAAATAAAAATTCCATCAGGTTGTTGTTTTACTTGCAACCCTAGGAAATAGTTTAATTCTCCAACCATGCTCATTTCGAATTTAGACTTCATCAAATCTGCAAACTCAACAGTCATGTTAGTACAGGTTGATCCATAAATAATATCGTCAACATATATTTGAACCATTAGAATATCATCGTTATGTTTCTTAACAAAGAGCGTCTTATCAACACACCCCATCTGAAAATTATGACTCAGTAAAAACTTAGTCAGTTTTTCGTACCATGCTCTGTTTCAGACCATAGAGAGCTTTCTTAAGATGATACACATGATCAGTAAATTTAGGATCTTCAAACCACATGTAGGTTGTTCAACATATACCTCTTCATGTAAATCACCATTCAGAAAGGCACTCTTTACATCCATTTGATAAATTTTAATTTTCCTAAAACATGCAATGGAGATAAAAAGTCGATTGATTCAAGACGAGCTACGAGGGCAAATGTTTCATTATAGTCAATACCTTCAATTTGTGTATATTCTGTGCAACTAGTCTTGCTTTATTTCGAATAATATTTCCAAGTTCATCGATTTGTTTTTGAAAATCCATTTTGTTCCAATAATATGTTTATCTTTAGGTCTAGGAACAAGTTGCCGACATCATTTCGACAAAAGCCGATTAAGTTCTTCTTGCATCGCAAGAATCCAATTTTATCTGAAAGTGCTTCTTTTACGTTACCCTAGGTTCAATCTGGGATGTAAAGCATACGTAGTTACATATGTCCTCTAATTGTCTACGAGTGCGCACACCGGTGAGAGGGTTTCCAAGTATTTGAGAAGTTGGATGATCTTTAACAGATCCTTAATTCAGATTAGTTTCACTTGATGAAATTTCTTGTTTTTCAAGTATAAGAACTTCATCATTATCTAAACTAGGGACAGTGTATTCAAAAGATCGTCAATCACAACATTTATTGACTCTTGAATCACACCGGTCTGTTGTTCGAACACGATATGCACGACTATTTAAAGAATAACCTAAAAGATCCCTTCATCACTTTTAGTGTCGAATTTTCCCAAATTTTCACGGTCCACATAAAATATAGCACTTCTTTGCCAAAAACTCGAAAATATTTGTGAAGGCTTTTTCTCAAACCACATTTCATAAGCCGTTTTATTATTAGATTTACAAATATAAACACGGTTAATAATGTAGCAGGCTGTATTCAATGCTTCAGCCCAGAGATTCCTAGGAAGCTTCATGCTATTTAACATAACACTTCCCATTTCTTGAAGCACTCTATTCTTCCTCTCGACAATTCCATTTTGTTGAGGAGTTTTAGGTCTTGAGAATTCATGCGATATTCCCTGATCGCTACAAAATTTCTCAAAACCGTTATTTTCGAATTCGGATCCATGATCACTACGGATCTTGCTGACTTGAGAACATTTTTCAGTTTGAATCCGTTTTATAATCTTTTTCACTTCATCAAGGGTTTCTGATTTATCTCTCAAGAATGAAACCCAAGTGTATCTTGTATAATCATCTACAATAACTAAGATGTACTTTTGCCACCTCGACTTTCCATTCTTGTTGGTCTATAAGATCCATATGGAGAAGCTCGAGTGGTCTTGTGGTGATATTGGAGTTCACCTTTTTGTGAGAGCTCTTAGTTTGTTTACCATACTGGCATTCACCACAAATCTTGTCTACTTTTTGCATTTTAGGTAGACCTTTAATTAGTTCACTTTTGCTCAATCTGTATAAATTTCGGTAGTGTACATGTCCAAGGCGTTTATGCCATAAATCAGTCTCATCGGTATGGACCATGTAGCACGTTTGATTAGATGAGCTACCATTGCTTACTATATAGCAGTTTTCAGAAGTTCTGCGACCAGTTAATATTACAGAACCCTTTTCATTTGTAATTTCACAACCTTGATTAGAAAATTTAACATTATGGTTGTTATCGCATATTTGAGATATGCTCAACAAAGGTTGTGTTTTAAACCCTCAACATATAACACATTTTTAAATAAGGGAAGGTTATAGAGTTGGACCGTACCTTTGCCAATTATCTTGCGATTTGCTACCATCACCAAATGTGAGTGACCCATCAGTCATATCTTTAAGATCGGTGAATAGAGCTTTGTCGCTTTGTCATATGTCTGGAGCATCCACTTTGTCTAGGTACCATTTTGAATGGCTTGTAGCTTTGAAAGCATGTGAGCAACCAAACAAGTAACCTTGGGAACCCATTTCAGTACTGTTTTGGGTTTAGGAGAATAATTGGTCTTGTTTTGTTTATAGTTATAAGAGTGACCTACTGAGTTAGATTTTAATAGCTCCTTAAGTAAATCAACAATTTTTTCAGCTAGTGGGTTTTGAATCTGATTTTTGAAATTTATATAGCTACTTTTGTGTTTTTGAAAAGTTTTTGTATTTTTAGAAAAAACTTGACTAGTACCTTTTCCATTTGAGTTAGAAGTCTCTCCTTTCACAAAATTGGAAGGAGCATTCTTGTTTAGGAGATGTGTTATTATCAAAGCCCAACCCGGATCGATCGCCACATTTTCTTGATCCGGATAATAATTTTCTAATTTTGGATCACCTTGGGCATATCTCCATGTGTCCTTCAAACTCAGAAGAGAAGATACTTCATTTTTAAGTTTCTCATTTTCAGATTTCAAATTTTCAATTAGGGAGGTTTTGAATTCTAAATCACACTTTGATTTTTCAAAACAATCTGAAATTTGAGATTTTTCTAAAACAAGGGTTTCAAAACATTCTTTAAGTTTAAAAAACTTTTCTTTTTGAAGTTTAAGTTTAACAGCAATTTTACAACTTTCCTTATATAAGGCATTGTAAGCATCTTGAAGATCTTCATCATTTTCATGATCACTATCCAAATTTTCTTCACTTGTTGAATCATCGTGATCTGAAAAGGTAAACTTGGCTAGAGTCATAAGGGCCTTAAGTTCACTGCCCGACTCGGTTTCTGAATTTTCTGATTCAGAAGAGGCTTCAGAATCAGACGATTCATCCCAAGTAGCCAACATACCCTTCCTTTTGGATCTGTCCTTTTTAGGACATTTGTTTGCTAAATGCCCATATTCTTGACAATTGTAGCATTGACTATCTTTCAATGATTTCCAAGTTTTAGACTTAGGTTTGGAACGATTCTTTTCATTTGCCTTTTGAAAGTCGATTCTTTTCTTACTTTTGAAAATCTTATAAAACTTTTTCGCCAAAAGGGCCATATCATCTTCAGACTTTTCTGATCTGAATTTTCTTGAGTAATACTTTTAGATGACTTCAAAGCAATAGACTTACCTTTAGGAGCTTTAAAACTTAATTCATAGGTTTGCAAAGAACCAACTAATTCTTCTACCTTCATATTGTCCGTATCACGAAGTTCTTGGATTGCGGTTACCTTTGAATTGAACCGTTCAGGAAGAGAGCGTAGTATTTTTGCACACACTTTACTTTCTGAGATCTTATCGCCAAGACCCACATTGAGTTTACAATGTCATTCAATCTAGTGTAAAAGTCCATAAACATTTCATTTTCCTCCATATGAATTTCTTCAAATTTAGTTGTGAGGAGTTGGACTTTAGATTTCTTGACAATTGAAGTACCTTCGTGTGTCATTTCTAAAATATCCCAGGCTTGCTTTGCAGTATCACAGGATATGATTCTTTTGAACTCATCCGGTGATAGTGCGCAAGTGATTGCATTTAGTGCTTTAGCATTAGCACTACTCTCATTTTTACGAAGTGTGGTCCATTGGAAATACGGTGTAATTTTCATAGATTTTGAACCATCAACACCAGTAACTTCCATGATAGGAGGTTTCCATTCAGTCACTGTGGCTAGCCACACACTTTCATCCATTGATTTGAGGAAGATCCTCATTCTTGCTTTCCAATAGGCATAGTTGGAGCCATCAAAAGGTGGAGGCCTAGTAAGTGAAAGGCTATCAAAATTTGACATCTTTTTATATAGCTTAGATCGTTAGCTCGGAAATAAATCCAAATAAAAAGCAACAAAAATGAGCTATTAGGCTCGATACCACTTGAAAAGGCCAAGCTATATGTCCTAGAGGGGGGTGAATAGGACTATGCCAAATTTATAATAAAATCGTGAACTAAAGTAAACCAATACCCTTACAATTATGAATCAATTCACAATGCTAAATTTAAATCACCTTGATAAATAAGTATTGAGAGATTGATACAAATTCGATTCTAAGGACAACCTTACACCATAATAAACAAGGGCTTATGGTAGGACAACCTTATTTCTAGAACCTCTTTTGAATCAAGGACTCAATGTTAATATAAGTAAATGAAATAGCAAAGAATTGAAAATAAATGCAGAAGTAAAGATCTAAATTATTACAACAATCCCCACACTTGCTTGAAATGAAAATAGTTACAACATTCACATTCACTTGTACATTCCACACAATCGAATGATAAAAGATATGAAAATTAAGCAAGCATTCAATCCACAAGACAAAGAGTTATAGTGGTTCGCCTGTGTGTACACCAACTGTTTTCCAACAGCCACACAGAATGCTACTCCACTCCTAATATCCTCACACAGGGGATATTAGCGTTCACTATCAAATAGGTTTTCTCAGGTTCACCAAAAACCTTTACAATTGTGTCTTTTCACTTGGGCTTACACAATTCAAAAACCCTCTTTTACGAGTTTTCGGTTTTCCTCGGACAACCAATACAATGAGATTTTTCTTAAAACTCAATCTCAAACAAAACCAAGTACAATGAGATTTTTCTAGCTTAACCTCAAACAAAACAAAAAATAAATGAATTTTACAGAATTGTAAAATACCTGGATTTCTCCTTTAGCAGCCCGGTAGAACCAATCGGAGTAGATGATTGAATGTCAAAGTTCAATTTCCAATACTCACATTCATAAGGTTCTAAATTCTAATAGATTTTAGATTTAACTTGTTGGGCGTAGCTATATTTGATTTTGATTCCAAGAAGAAGGAATAAGATAATTCCTCTTTTCAAATAAGATTGGAATATAGAAACAAAATCAAATTAAATAAGCTAGCAAAAAGGAATATTAAATAAGCACAATTTAGCTTAAAATAAACACAGACTTATCTCAGAGTGATTACTTGAAAATTCTTGAAATGGAATGGAGTTGAGGTGTAAAAACTCTGAATTTCGTGTTCAATTTATAGAAGAAAAAATCGTTCCTACGACTGGTCTTAGAAACTTAGGACTGGTCGTAGCTCTAACAGATTTTTGAAAAATTGAGCGCGATCTTTGAAAGCCGTTCCACGACTGGTCGTGTGTACCCTACGACTGGTCGTGGGTCACCTACGACTGGTCGTAGGACCATGAAATAAGTTGCTGGATTTTGAGTCGTAGCTCCACGACTGATCATGGACGAGTCGAAGCCAACCTACGACCGGTCGAAGGACTTCCAGGACTGGTCGTGGGCGTACCAAAAATTCTGAAAAATCTTTAACTACTTAAGACTGATCGTGGAATTTCTTGGACTAGTCGAACCAATGTCAGGACTGGTCGAACAAGAGCTAGGACCCAGGTCTTGGAATAGACCAAACTTATGTAAAATAAACATTTGATTTATGTATCCAAAATGACCTACTTAAAGGGTCAACCTAAGGTCATTCAAACCTGAAACATGTCGTATGGACATTGAACTTCAACCATTCAACGAATATAGATTGTTTGAACCATATCAGGCTTGAGATCTTGAACTTTGTTGTAGCTTCAAACTTGAGATCTTCATCAGCATAACAACTACTTCATCATGCATGCTTATTAGTCTTGAAGTCATGAGTTGTTCTTTAAGACTTGAACATCAACATTGTAGCTTCTTGAACTTCAACATCTTGAGCTTCAACTTGTAACATCTTGAAGAGTTCGACTTATAGCTTCTTGAAGTATTTAAGCAGTGTCTTGAATAAAAATCATCATACAAGCACAAGACACAGATAGATGTTTTGACACATCAAAATTTGACAACCAAAGGAGTATGAGACCATAACCCTTACAGAAACATTAAAATTTCGGTTGGAGGAATGGACAAACTACTTCTCCTCAAAGGATCCTTAACCAATTTCTAGATCAAAGGAAACCTCAAGAGGATCAGGTCTTAAAATATATTTAAGATCAAGAGCTTTTTAATCAAGGTCTGCTGCAAGCCTTTCAAGACATTACAAAGGCCATACAAAGGCTTGAGAAAAAAAAAAACTCGATTGGGGAGAAAGGATCCTTCTGGCCCAACTTCTCCCAAATCCAAAACCACAATATGAAATAAGTGACCCGAGCTCTTCAAATCAGATGGAGCAGGCTAAGTCTATCACTACTCTTAGGAGTGAGAAGGCTATTGATAAAACCATTCCGGCGAGAGCCGAAGAGCGCAAGGACCCGGAATAAACTAAGAATGATAGACCTAGCAATGCCCCACATGAGGAAGAACTAGAAAAATTGAGTAAGCTGATTGCACTATTCCCCCAGTGGTTGATTGCACCAAAACCTCTAGCTAACTTACAAGATATTTTAAAGGTGCTAAAACAAGTGAAAGTCAACATACCTCTACTAGACATTGTGAAACAAATCCCCTCTTATGCCAAAATTTTGAAAGATTTATGTACAACCAAGAGATGGCGGAGCATTCAAAAGAAAAAATTTCTGACAGAAAAAGTGAGTGTCATCCTCAAGCAAGATGTGGCACAAAAATATAAAGATCTTGGTAGACAAACTATAACCTATATAATCAGGAATCACCAGATTGAGCATGAACTTCTTGACTTGAGAGTGGGTGTTAATTTGATTCCTTTCTCAGTATATGAACAATTAGGTCTTGGTAAATTAAAACCCACTCGGACCACATTACAACTTGTTAATCGTTCGGTTCATGTACCGAGAGGGATGATTGAGAATGTATTGGTCCAAGTTGATAAATTCTACTATCCAGTAAATTTTATTATCCTAGATACTCAACCCATCATAGATGTAAGCACTCACATCCCCGTTATTCATGATCTCTATTCCTTGCTACATCTAATGGTATTATCAACTGTAGGAATGGAGTTATGAAATTATCTTTTGGGAATATGACGTTGGAGCTCAATATATTTTTCAACATGAGAAAACAGTCAGAAGATGTTAACGATATCCACGACATTAACATAATCGACTCTTTCGTAAAAGATAGAGTAAGCTTGAATCTATACTCGGAGCCTCTAGAGATGTGTTTAGCCCGCTCCCTGATTTCGATGATGACATGATTAGGGAGATGTGCGCTATGCTTGATGTTGCCCCGATACTTGAAATTAACACGTGGAGGCCGCAATTTGAGAAATTGCCCTAAACCGATGTAGTGCCTCTACCGTCTAGCCTTAAAGCACTGAAGCTTGACCTAAAACCCTTTCTTGCTAATCTCAAATATGTCTGCTTAGGTCAAGATGAGACATACCTGATAATGATTTCTTCCCACCTTGAGAAGGACCAAGAGAGTATGCTTATTTCTACTCTTATTGAGCATAAAGAAGCCATTGGATGGTTGATTATGAATCTTAAGGGAATTGATCTTTTGATTTATACTCACCGCATTCATCTAGAGGATAATGTGAAAGCCTCCCGACAACCACAACGTCGATTTTATTCAAACATGAAGGAAGTGGTTAAAGGGGAGGTACTTAAAGTTGTTGGATGTGGGTATCATTTACCATATATCCAATACTCAATGGGTGAGTCCAACTAAGAAGTCCAGAATTACCATCATAGCCAATGCTGACAATGAACTCGTGCCAACTAGAGTCACCCATTGAGTATCGGATATATGGTTAGACTGTGCAAGATAAGAAAAAAAATTCGTACCAGCGAAGCACGTAAGTTTTTCTGGGACAAGCCTTATCTGTTTACATATTGCCCTGATCAAATTCTAAGGAGATGTGTGCCGGACAATGAACATTAGAGTGTCACCTCCTTTTGTCACTCTCAGGTCTGTGGTGGTCACTTTTCTGCTAAAAGGACCACGGCCAAAATTCTGCAGTGTGGCTTTTACTGGCCCACTATATTCAAAGATACTCATGAGTTTTGCAAAGCTTGTGAGCGTTGTCAGAAATTAAGAGGATTGTCCCGTCAAAATATGATACCACTACACCCAATTCTTATCGCTAACGTATTTGATTGTTGGGGCATCGATTTCATGGGGTCATTCCCCCAATCCTTTGGAAACAATTACTTTCTATTGGCGGTAGATTATGTCACTAAGTAGGTTGAAGTGATCCCATGCCGGAATAATGATCATCAAATGGTCATTCAATTCTTAAAAGAAAATATCCTTTCCTGATTCGAAACTCCTCGGGTCATCTATCATTAATGATGGAGTTTCACACTTTTGAAATAGGTCGTTTGAGAACTTAATGAAGAAATATGGCATCTCTCATAAGGTGAGCACTCCATACTACCCACAGACAAGTGGGCAAGTTGAGATTCCAACAGAGAAATTAAACAAATTTTGAAAAAAAAAATGGTTAACCATAATCGTAAGGATTGGTCAATTCGTTAGACCAATGCCTTGTGGGCTTACCATATAGCTTTTAAGACCCTCATTGGAATGTCTCTCTTTAGACTTATCTATGGGAAAGCTTACCGCTTGTCTGTGAAGCTGGAGCATAGAGCCTACTAGGCTATCAAAAATCTGAACTTTAACTTGGACAACGCTGGCTCACTGTGCAAACTTCAATTAAATGAACTTGAGAAAATCCGAAACGATGCTTATGAGAACTCGAGAATTTACAAGGGCAAGATGAAGGCATTCCGTAACAGAAACATCCTTCGAAAATCATTCATAACCGGTCAAAAGTCCTTCTGTACAATTCTCAGTTACATCTTTTTCTGGAAAAACTTCAATCTCGTTGGACCAACCCTTTCATTGTTACTAATGTCGATCCTCGTGGGGCCGTCGAGATAAAGAATCTGACAAATGGCAATGTTTTCAAAGTGAATGGCATCATCTAAAGCCATTTGTTAATAAGTTTGATTCAGAGGATATGTCCATACCTCTGATTGATCCTGTGTATTATGATTGACCTCCTAATCTGATGGAGGTGTAGTTAGGTTTATTGCTTTCATAGGATTTATGATTAGGATAATTTTCTTTTAGTTTGTTTAGTCTTCCTGCTAACCCATTTGATGTTGCAAACGTTGGAAAAGCTTCAATTCTCCTTCTTCAGGTTCTACTTTTCCATCACTTCTCCTTTCTTTTCATTGCCTCATATGTATTGCATGCTCATATCTTTTACATTGAGGATAATGTAGATTTTAGGTTGGGGGTGTGGATTAGGTAAACTAATCAGTGTTTTCTTAGTCTTTGAGTAAAAATTCTGAAAATTTTCAAATTTTCAAATTAAAAATCTGCTTGGAAAATGATAGTTTGTGTAATTAAGAATGCCTTGAGTATAATGATAAGATGGAGATTGAACTTTGAATTGTTGGAGTTTGATCAACCGAGTAAACTATTGTCCAAGTTCTTACATTTAATTGATTAAGAGGAAGTTTGAATATTTTGTTAATCTAAGTCACAAGGCACATTCAAATTACTTTCTATGAATTGTACTAGAATTTCTCATTGTTAGTATGTGTATCATTAATAGATATTGAGAATCAAGTCTGGAGAATTTTATCCACCTTAAAAAAATGAAAAGAACCAGTTAAAAAATAGTAAGATCGACAAAAAGGTCATGAATGATGAAAAGACCGAAAAAGAATGAAAATTCTGAAAAGAATGAATAAATAAAAAGGACTGTTGATATTAAATCAAAAACTAGAAAAAGAAGAAAAAGGAGATACATTTAAAATCAACACTCAATTATTCAATCAAGCTTGAGGTGACGAGCATGGCTACTATTATGAAATAATATTATATATTTTTATGGAATGTAAGTTAAAATTCACTAAGCACATTGGAAAAACTAGATATATGAACTTATGCTTTTAAATATCGAAGTTTATTCTAGAATTATTTTAGAACTATGTTTTTCTGGCCTCGGGATTTCAGAATATCTTTTTTCAGGCCAATTTTCAGAATTTGTTTTCCTCTCTTCAAATCTTCAATTCTCTCCATTCCTGACTTGGTTTTCTTGGATCTTTGGCATGTAAATTCTTCATTAATGACTTTGAAATCTCTAAATCTTTATTACTTCTTTTGAGCTTTAAATACATCATATTAAGCGCATATTTATCATAAGCTTTTGAATTACCTCCATGATAAAAACTTATACAATTAAATCAAATTATCAATTAAATGCCAGGAAAACTAATATAATTAAAGGGTTAAATATGCAATATTCTCCTTATATGCTCTAGTAAGATTCTTCTTATACTCATCTTGAGCTTTATGCTTCCCAATGCCCAAGAAACCATGTTCTATCAAAATCCTATTTTGAAATGTGTTGTGTATTGTGCACATGCACCTTTGCAGACAGACGTGCCTGCCAGGAAATGTGGACTTTCGATGTGTGTATTAGGTGGGACCAATAGTTTTGATATATGGCCAAAACTTTCTCTGTGTTTGCATATCAAGCGTTTTATTTATTGTATTTGATTTTTTGAAGTTTATTGATTTGATTTTATCTTTCCTCTCAACTCTTGTCATTGATTTTTGTTTTTTTAAGACTAAATCCAAATCTTATTTAAGGTAATTCATTGAGAACTTAAAGGTTTGCTAGTTGGTTTTGAAGCTTCGGATTCAACTATAGTAATCATTTCTGGTTTTGAAGCTTCGGATCAACTATAGTAATCATTTCAGGCAATTTAATCCAAATTTCCCGAAGTTTATTTCTTGATGAAACTTTGGTTTATGCATTACTTTGAATTTAATCATTATCTTCACTAAGAAGGTGAGAATTAGCATATAGCTTGAAAGATTTACCTCATATGATTTATGAGAATTGGGATATATATTTTTTGTTAGCATATATTTAACTATTGTATCAACGTTCTTCTCAAGATTGCATTTAGTTGTAGTTGTCAAGATCCATCATGGCCAGGTGACAACTTGGGATTGGGTATCATATATACAATCAATTTATATGGAAATACAAATTTTATATATTTAGGATATGGATGGTAGATTTGATTTTGATTTCTTCTTTTCCTTTTGGATAGACCTACCATTTCAAATAGGTAGATTGGTTTCGGGCTTTGGAGAAATGGGTATTAAGCTAGTTTTGGATGCGTGCATTGATTAGGCAATCCATTTTCATTTAAAAAAATAAATAAATAATGAGAAACGCCGACGGCTGATGGCTTTTGGCCGTCGAAAACGCAGACAGTTTAAATCCGTCGGTGATCAACCCTTTCCTGACGGCCCGTGTAATGGCTACATGCTGTCAACGAAAGTCAATGCCGACGGTTTTTAGCCGTCGGCGTTTCCCTGTTTTTTTTTACAGTGAAATGAACATAATAGAATTTTGAATAGATACGCTTACGAATGGATTTAATGATCTCAGAGTTTGTTTATTATGATCGAGTGGTCCAATCACAAAATTAACGATAGATTTAAGTATATTTATGGATAAGAAGATTCAATAGTTAACATTTATTATTTATGAGACTTTTGGAGAGTGAAAAGCATAATACGTTTTAGTGGAAAAATGAAAATTTGACAAAAAATAAATAAAAATACTAAATAAACTCTTAACTATTAGATGGTTGAAAAAAAAAAAAATCAAAGTTGTACACAAATTCAAACTACAATTTTTTAAAAATACAAATTAAAAAAATAATAATAATAAATCTGAGATATTACATTATACACTCCTTTAAAGAAATTGTCCTTAAAATTTTAGTGTAGCTATCCTGTGAAAATACGAGGATACTCATCTCTAATCTACCATGCATTTAAGTTTCCACTATATTCCACGTGATGTATGGTTGTGTGTGTCCAAGTGTGTATACATGCCTATATGAATTCAAGTTATTATAAGAATAGTCATTTGTTTCCATCCTCTATTGCTATCGAGTATGATACATATAACCTATGCAATTATATGCATGGCCACACTCATATTATACAGGAGCCCACGAGGAAACTCAACCACTAGAGCTACCTTTATCCATTACCTGAAATGCCAGATGAATAACCATTTAGCTCGTAACATCCTATTAAGAGACATGTACAAGCAGCTCATACTCATACATTAGTTGCACGAAGTTGCCAAGATGATGTAAGATGCACTGGCTGAAGCATACACGTATAAATGGGATTGAGGCGATGGAGATTTAGGAGTATAAAATAACTGTCAAATGCATCACCAAGGATCATATCCATGACATGGAGCAGATGATAAGATACTTTAAGAATGTCGGGTGTCTCTTAACAGAAAATCTTTTTCCTTGCTCGATTATTGGGCTCCCATGAAGAGGATCCTAAATCTTACTCATTCAATAACTACATCCAGAGACTTCCGTGATCACTTGGTAGGTGATATCGAAATTAATGTTGTTTAGAAGAAGTAAATGCCCTTGGACTTAAGACTTGCTAGTGGAAGACTCGCAAAAGAATATCTAGAAATTGTTGTAAAATGTTGATTAAAAATTATATATATATATATATATATATATATATATATATATATATATATATATATATATATATATATATATATGTGTGTGTGTGCGTGTGTGTGTGTGTGTGTGTGTATAGTAAATGATTTTCCAAATTTTGTATTTTTGGTGTTTTTGGGAATAGTCCCACATTGAAAAGATGTAAAGAAAATATGATTTTATATGAGAAAGGTGGAGTACAATTATGTTTATTTGCTTAGTTTGTGGAGTATCGAGGCTCGCTTAGCTCGGTGCAAGGGCGTGAGCATGTGAGGCAGTGTGACTGTAGAGGCACTAGTGGCGCACTTTGCACTTCGCATGGATCGCTCCTTCACGACCTTACGCGAACTAGTGCGAGTCACGGTGCAATAGAGAAATAGGTTAGGTGGCTAGGATGAGTACTAGTACTCTAAATGAGACCTGTGTGACTTTTATAGAGGCTGGAAAAACTAGTCGTTGGAGTGAGGTGTAACTTCTCATGCACATAAAGTCTGACCATGCAGAAATTGATGCATGTGGCTATCCCAACAGCTATAAACGGCTAGCCAGTGAGTCTAAACGGCCAGCATGCGGCAACTGTTATTCCACATGCACAATAGTCAGAAACTGCCAATAACGGCTAGTTTCTCACCAATAGCTAGAAAACGGTTACATAGGTTAATGGCCCTAGACCAAAACAGTTAGCCACCCTAGCCTATATAAACAGTGCCTGGATGGTTCTACAATCCATCACAAACACTCAAACCGTGCTCACATTCGAACCACAAAGTAGAGAAACCAACATACTCCTAGCAGTCGGCAAGGTTCATACGAACCTTAGCCAAAAGCACTCAAAGAATGGACCAGTGTAGTGGTCTAAAATTTTCTATTCTCTTTCTGATACTAGAATTTTTCCTTTTATTTATCTGCCAGAAATTTGTGTACAGAGTTCTATTTGTGGATCTTCGTATTTGGTGAACACAAATTCACACCCAGGCTCGTCGTATCCTAGAAGCTGTTTGCCTGGAACCTTTCAGCATTCTCAATCTGATTGAGAAGGAGCAAATAACGCTTTAAGGATAGCGTACTCATACATGCTTCAGCCTATCCTTATTTTTTCAGTTTATTCTTTTACCAAAAAAATATAATTTCTGTATTATTTTCTCAACAATCTTAAAGCGTTATTTTTCATGAAAACCGTGTATCATCATCAAACTGATGTCAGGATTTGATTTGTCTTGATTGGTTCGACGGAACCAACTTTATAAGGTGATAAGACAAGATCAAATTTCTTCTAACGGCCTTAAAGATCTATTACATTTTAGATCCAAATCTACAACCGCTGCCTCAAGTTACCAATGAGGACACACCTGAACAGATCGATGTCCACAACAAATGAGCTGAAGATGAACTTCTATGCCGTGGACACATATTGAATGAGCTCTCAATCGTCTGAATGATCTGTACACACAAACATCGTCTACAAAAGAAATTTGGACCGCCCTGGAGTTAAAATACAAAGCTGAAGAAGAAGGTACCAACAAGTTCCTGATAGCCAGGTACTTCAACTATAACATGGTAGATAATAAGTCGGTGCTGCCTCAAATCCAAGAATTGCAGCTAATAGTAAATAAAATTAAGGCCATTAAAATTGATCTTCCTAAGTCATTCCAAGTTGGGGCTATTATCGCAAAGATGTGCCCGATGTGGAAAGACTATAGAAAGAAATTGTCGCATAAGAATGAGGACTACACACTAGAATAGATTCAGAAACATTTTCAAATTAAGGTAGAATCCCACAACTGTAATAAAAAGACTGAAAATGGGAATTCCTTGTCCAATGTACACGCAATAGAGAATACTAATAATAAGAATCCTGAGAAAGATGATTCCCTGAAACCCAATAAAGGAAAATTCAAGAAAACTCAGAAGAAGAACAAAAAGTTCAAAAGCCCATGCCATGTCTATGGAAAAATCGGGCATAATGCTCTAGTTTGCCAATATCGCAAATTGAAAAAAGAACCTAATATAGTAAAAGGCAATATAGTGGCAATGATCACTAAAGTGAACACAATCCAATGAAAAGTTCCCGGTTGGTGGTACGATATTGTTGCCACTGTACATGTCTACTATGACAGATCAGCCTTCAAAACCTATGAGAAATTAACCATTGGTTAAGAAGTCCAAATGGGTAATGAAGTACGATTGAAGGTTGTCGACAAAGAAATTGTTGAATTGGTGTTTATTTCTAGGAAGAAAGTGATTCTGACAAATGTACTGCACGTCCCAGATATGATGCGAAACCTAGTTTCTGAGAATCTTCTGGGTAAACCTAGAATAAGTGTACGAGTCAGGAAAACTGATTCTGTTTAAGAATGTGAATTTTGTTGGAAAGGGATATGCTTGTAACGGTATGATAAAATTTTCATTGGATAAAGGTAGAACTTCTGCGTATATGCTTGTAGCACCTTTGAGCAGCACCCTCGCCGGAATTCCTCGGCCTTGGACTGCCGTTCAGATGCCAATTTGGAGAGTAGGCTGTTGGAGATTAAGGTGCATTTGGCGAAAGCAGGGAAGGATTGCAGGATTTGTCAACTGAGCTTGGAGAGTGCGAATCAGGAGTCAGGGATTCCGATTGAATTGGGATGTTCATGCAAGGATGATTTGGCCACAGCCCACAAGCAATGTGCCGAGGCGTGGTTCAGGATAAAGCGAAACAAGTAAGTTTTAATTTTAAAAAACACAGACTTCTTTGTTATCAGTTATAAAAATTCAATCTTTGTGTTTGATTTCGGTGTTTTGGGAGAAATCACTGATAAACTTTTTGTTGTTTCGTTGATTCGCGCAAGCTAGATGTCCTGCAGATGTGTTGTGGCAGTGTAAAAAATCAACCTTTGTTTTCATTTTTGGCAATTAGAGAGAAATTGGAGATACTGTTTTGTTGCTTTTTGTTATTTGCCAAATGTCATCTGTTTGGTAAAAATTCAATCTTTATGTTGATTTTGAAGTTTTGGGAGAAATCACAGATAACCTTTTGTTGCTTCTAAAATCTGAAGATGTGTTCGTGAGATATAGCTATTTTTTGCGTCTCTGCTTATCTTTTTAATAGTAGTACATTCACAAATAGGCTTTTACTGTTTTAGTTTTATGATTTTATCTATCTAATGAGGAGGACAATGCATGAATTCTATTGCTAAAGATCACCAATACCAATGTTTTTCATTGCGTTTCATCAGTTAAATCGTTGAATTTTGTTCTCTTGTTTGTTTTTATCTACTCTTCTGACTATTGTCAATTGCCTTACCCAGATTTGTTTTTGACTGTTGAAGAGAACGTATGTGACTCTTGGATGTTCAGTTGACATCAGTCTAAATGGGCGTCCAATGCCAATTAAATTATTAATTGCTGTCAGGGGGTCATTGTTGGGATTTGGGTTCTTGTCTTAGCTGATGAGTTTTGTAGATTATCTGATGGGTTGTCTTGAGTCTGGACTACTCCATTTCAAAGACATTTAGATCAATAAATTATTAATTATATCATCTTGTCTCTAAAAAAATTGAAGTTCCTTTCTGTTTCTATTTCCTCCCTTTGCCATGAATTTTAGTAACGTTTTGCACATGGTTTCTTTCATAGGCTGTTTCTTTGGAATCTGGTTTTAGATAAATTACAGCAGCGATTTCCTTGCTCATGTGTCTGGAAAATACTGTTGTGTTGGAACTCATAGATTAAGATCTGAAGTGTCCAATTTATCTTTTGCGTTTTTCACGTTTCTCTTTGCGATTGATGAATTTTGGTTGAGTTTCTGCAAATTTGCTTTTCTATTGTGCTGGTTTAATTGATGGCAACTAGAGGAGGTATGGATATTTGGGCTTCTGATGGTGGAAATGGCTGTAATTTATCTGTTATGAACTGATGATTGAGGTATGGATAATTGGATTAAATATAGTATTATCTGTGGGTGTGGAAAGCATGTACCTCAATCAAACCTTTGGTTTACAGCCCCACCACCATGAGTTATAGCCCAAAAATATCATGTTCCTGGGATATTTTTAACATTCCATCAATGCCAGTTATGATTCTACCGTGTCTTGACTCAAGAGGTTCAAGGATCCTCAATGCTTGGCTTAGCTCAGACAGATCTTCATCAGTTCTTTGTTTGATATCATGTTTCTATTGCTTGTAAACTGTGTGATATATATTCTTGTAAACTGTGCGCCTGAAGACGACCATTATAAGAGCAGTAGCAGAAATCTAAGTCAAAGCTAGGCTTAGGGCCCAACTGTTTTGCTATAGTTCTGTATCCGGCCATCCCACAAGGCCATTTCTATTGAGAAAAGTCTTAAATCGGAAGGTTTTAAGGTCGTTCGACCGGTCGTTGGAAACTTCGACTGGTCATGGGAGACGCTCGACCGGTCGTAGGTTCGAGCCCTGGCACGACTCAAAGTCCAGCGAGTTTTTGCTGTTTTTTACTGTAGCTACGACTGGTCGAAGGGATGTCTCGACTGGTCGAAGGGGTCCTACGACCAGTCGAAGACTCGGCTCGACTAGTCGTAGGTTACGCAGTTTGTTCCACGATTTTCCGCAAAACTGTGGATTTGAGTCCTTTCGCAACTGGGATGCGGAAGGGAAGTTTCCTAAACTATAAATAGGTGTTCCTAGGGTATGGGAATGTATGGGAAGGCTTTCTAAAGTAGTTCCAAGGGTTCCTAAAAGGGTTTAGGGTTATCAAAGGGTGTAGCAAGGGTGAGATTCAAGGTTGTTCGAATCGGGTAAGTCCTTTCTCTTTGTAATTGATGCTTTCATAGTGGTGATCTGTCGCTTTGTGCCGTGGTTTTTTTCCGCAAGGGTTTTCCACGTTAAATCTGTGTGTTCTCTTTTCTTGTGTGTGCTTGGTGTCATTGGATTACCATCCTAGATCTAGATCTGTGTGATTCCGCAAGCCAAAAACCCCAACAAGTGGTATCAGAGCAATCGGTTGGGGCACAGATCTGAATCTAAGGGATTAGTAACAATGGCAAGCGGTAGGTATGATATTGAGAAGTACTCAGGGAAAAATAATTTTGAGTTATGGAAGATCAAGATGATAAGTTCCTTAATCAAGCAAACCGAAGATGGTGCTCTTGAGGAGCGGAATTCCACTATGACTAATGGTGATTGGAATACTCTTGATAAGAATGCATTATCATCGATCCATTTATGTCTCACGGATGACGTTCTCTACAACATCATGAGGGAGAAAACTGCGGCTAAGTTATGGGCAAAGTTAGAGGATGTTTATGCGAAGAAATCCTCTGAAAATTGTCTGCACTTGAAGCGGCAGTGGTATAACTTCAAGATGGCAGAGGGTGGAGATCTAGAGGCTCACATCAGCAACTTTACTAAATTGGTTTGCAAATTGCTGGATATGGAGGAAGTGATGAAAGATGAAGAATAGGCATGTATGTTGCTGAATTCTCTCCCGGCGTCTTTTGAGGCATTCAAGGACACTATGTGCAGCACGAACAAAACCCTAAGTGTTGATACAGTTATTTCAGCTCTTCAAGGGAAGGCTATGAGATAACTAAACAGTGAGATGGGGATGTCTTTTGATGCACTGTTTACAGTGGGTAGGAATTCTGGACAAGGTACAGGTTCTTCTAGTTCTAGATCCAAATCCAGGGACAAGGGCAAAGGAAAGGTAAAGTGCTGAAATTGTGGGAAGGAAGGACATGTGAAGAGGGATTGTGAAAATCCTAAATCGAAGAGGGAAGATTCTGAGGCTTCATGCAGGGAGGCCAACACTGCCACGTCAGATGGATGTGATGGTGATGTTTTATCTGTGTCTACACTCAGACGGTCATACGATGATCGTAAGGATGAGTGGATGCTAGACACAGGGGCATCTTTTCACATGACTCCTCATCGGAGTTGGTTCACCAGCTATAAGGAGTGCGATGGTGGACAGGTGTTTATGGGCAATGGCTTTGCCTGTAATGTTGTGGCTGTTGGTACGGTGCGCATCAGGATGTTTGATGGGGTGGAGCGTACCTTGACAGATGTGAGGCACGTTCCTGATTTGAAGCAGAATCTGATTTCTCTTGGTGTGCTTGAGGCAAAAGGATGCAAGTACACAGGTATTGATAGTGCTCTTAAAGTATCTAAGGGGGCACGGGTAATCATGAAAGCACAACGACTCGATCATGTTTACGGGTTAATCGGGAGCACTTCAAAAGGTGGAGCTACAGTAGATGTAGCGGACTCCACCTCTGCACGTGTGTGGCATGTTGGGCATGGCCACATGAGCAGGCAAGGCAGGAAGGCTGAGACGTACGGACAGAGATAGAATTACACGGCATGATCGCAGGATAGCGGCGAGGTACATGGACGACTCCAATATCGTAGGAGGATTCATCTTCTATTCAGATGGCTCTAGGTGAGACTGATGTTGAAAAGTGGAAGGTGACTATGGGTGATGTGATGGATTCATTATACCAGACCGACATATGGGAGCAGGTGGAGCTTCCAGTGGGCTGGAAAGTGATTGGATGCAGGTGGTTTTCATGAGGATACAGTATAGATACAGGGCAATGTTGGTAGTGAAGGGTTATGCTCAGAGAGAAGGGATCGATTTCTCAGAGATATTCACTGTGACGGTATAGCAAGTGTCTATTAGATCCGTGTTTAGCGTTGGTTGGCCAACGTGATCTTGAGCAGGAAGGATGGATGTCGAATTTGCACTTCTGTAAAGGAAAGTGAAGAGCAGATCTACATGAAGCAACCAGAGCGGTTCGAAGTTAAAGGGGCTGAGAAAAGACTTTGCAGGAGGTCGTGGTTCGACCTGTCGCCTAGGCAGTGGTTTGATTCCTTCATGGTGGGAATTCAGGATGAAGGATCGGGGGGTTACAAAGATGGTTCTCGGCATTGAGACTGAAGGAGGAGTAGGCTTTGGTAATCACAGGAGGAATACATTGTGTGTAAGTATTGATCCAGGATGTAATGGGCCAGGTAAAGCTGGAGAGCGTTCCCTACGCATCTCTCCTCAAGCTTTCCTCAGGACATGTCCCAAAACAAATGAGAAAAAGCAGGATATCTTATGAGCCTTATTCGAATCCGGTGGGCAGTGTATGCCATGGTCTGGATTAGACCGGTTATTTCACAGGCTATCAGTGTTGTGAGCAAGTACCCCAGCAAGCAATATTGGATAGCAGTGAGATGGTAAGAAGACTACGTCATTCTTTTGTGAAGACATGAGCAAAGGTGGTTGGGCATGTGGATTTAGATCCGGCAGACATGATCAACAAGAAATTCCTGTAGAGAAGTTCAAGTTCTGTGAAACTTCTCTGGGCTCGGCGATGGCAGAAAAGAAGGACGGAGTGTGATCTTGAGCTATGATGTGTAGCAGAGATAAGAGAAGAGGTCAAGGAGCTACACGGTTGAAGATTGAAGACTTGGTGGAGATTGTTGAGAAAAGTCTTAAATCAGAAGGTTTTGAGGTCGTTCGACGAGTCCTGGGAAGCTTCGACTGGTCGTGGGAGACGCTCGACCGGTCGTAGGTTCTAGCCCTGGCATGACTCAAAGTCCAGCGAGTTTTTGCTATTTTTTACTGTAGCTACGACTGGTCGAAGGGATCTCTCGACTGGTCGAAGGGATCCTACGACCAGTCGAAGACTCGGCTCGACTAGTCGTAGGTTACGCAGTTTGTTCCGCGATTTTGCGCAAGACTGCAGATTTGAGTCCTTTTGCAACTGGGATGCAGAAGGGAAGTTTCCTAAACTATAAATAGGTGTTCCTAGGGTATGGGAATGTATGTGAAGGCTTTCTAAAGTAGTTCCAAGGGTTCCTAAAAGGGTTTAGGGTTATCAAAGGGTGTAGCAAGGGTAAGATTCGAGGTTGTTTGAATCGGGTAAGTCCTTTCTCTTTATAATTGATGCTTTCATAGTGGTGATCTGTCGCTTTATGCCGTGGTTTTTTTCTCACAAGGGTTTTCCACGTTAAATCTGTGTTTTCTTTTCTTGTGTGTGCTTGGTGCCATTGGATTACCATCCTAGATCTAGATCTGTGTGATTCCGCAGGCCAAAAACCCCAACAATTTCCAGTAGGAATACCTTCTCTCGAGAAGGCATACAGCCAACGCATGGAGCCACATCCAACAAACACCCCTGCTGCCCAATCTACCTCTTGAACAATCACCAGCCTAGACTCGCCTCAACTGGTAGAAGAGACTAATGGCACTTAAGGTAACCACCCCCATGTACCTCTGTCTCAATCTGCATCATGTGCAGAAACAGGGGTTCCACCTACAAAAATGCTTGGCTTATAGTGTCTTTTAGATTTTCAAGTGATATTCTTGTAAACTGTGTAAGAAGCCATGCCAAATTGCCAATTCCTTTATAGAAAATGGTTGCATGATGATCTCATTGTCTACTTTGGACAGACCATTGTATTATAATCTAAGCATTCAAATCATGATGGTCAGATGGTTCTTTGTGTATTAAGTTGATTCTTACATAATTACAGTTAGACAGAAATACCAAATTAGTTGGATTTTCTCATCTGTATATCTGTATTCTTGTTATATTACATGATTACCTTTGATATTATCCAAACTTAACGCTGAAAATATTCTTATTACCGTGAATCCATTTCAAAGATTGCCTCATCTATATGATGCTCACATAATGAAGCAATATGAAGGTGCACGATTTAGTGAGCTGAGTCCACATATTTTTGCAATTGCAGATGCTGCTTACAGGTAGAAGAATCATACTCATGTTTTGCAGTGTTTGCCAGATTTTTTATCCTGAACGTAACTACCATTGCTTTTACCTTCTTTGTGCAGTGCCACCAGCAGTAAGTGTTTTCACAATAGATACTACTCATTACATAGATCTTCTATTTGCTAGGCACTTACTGTTAGGAAAAAGTCTTTAATCTGTTTTTTACTGCAGCTACAACTGGTCGAGGGTCAGCTACGACCGGTCGTAGGAATAATTCGACTGGTCGTGGCCTGCACGACTCAAAGTCCAGCAACATGGGATTTTGGTGTCCGAGCTGCTCGACCGGTAGAAAGGATATCTCTACTGGTCGAAGGGGTACTACGACCAGTCGAAGACTCGGCTCGACTAGTCGTAGGTTACACAGTTTGTTCCACGATTTTGCACAAAACTGCGGATTTGAGTCCTTTCACAACTGGGATGCGAAAGGGAAGTTGCCTAAACTATAAATAGGTGTTCCTAGGGTTTTCCTAGGATATGGGAATGTACGGGAAGGCTTTTTAAAGTAGTTCCAAGGGTTCCTAAAAGGGTTTAGGGTTATCAAAGGGTGTAGCAAGGGTGAGATTTGAGGTTGTTCGAATCGGGTAAGTCCTTTCTCTTTGTAATTGATGTTTTCATAGGGTGATTTGTCGCTTTGTGTCATGTTTTTTTTCCCACAAGGGTTTTCCACGTTAAATTTGTGTGTTCTCTTGTATGCTTGGTGCCATTGGATTGCTATCCTAGATCTAGATCTGTGTGATTCCGCAGGACAAAAACCCCAATAAGTGGTATCAGAGCAATCGGTTGGGGCACAGATCTGAATCTGAGAGATTAGTAATAATGGCAAGCACTATGTATGATATTGAGAAGTACTCAGGGAAAAATAATTTTGAGTTATGAAAGATCAAGATGATGAGTTCCTTAATCAAGCAAGGCGAAGATGGTGCTCTTGAGGAGCGAAAGTCTACTATGAAAGATGATGAATATAATACTCTTAATAAGAAGGCTTTATCATTAATCCGTTTATCTCTCACGGATGAGGTTCTCTACAACATCATGAGGGAGAAAACTGCGGCTAAGTTATGGGCGAAGTTAGAGGATGTTTATGCGAAGAAATCCTCTGAAAATCGCCTGCACTTGAAGCGGCAGTGGTATAACTTCAAGATGGCAGAGGGTGGAGATCTGGAGGCTCACATCAGCAACTTTAATAAATTGGTTTGCAAATTGCTGGATATGGAGGAAGTGATGAAAGATGAAGAACAGGCATGTATGTTGCTGAATTCTCTCCCGGCGTCTTTTGAGGCATTCAAGGACACTATGTGCAGCACGAACAAAACCCTGAGTGTCGATACAGTTATCTCAGCTCTTCAAGGGAAGGCTATGAGACAACTAAACAGCGACATGGGGACGTCTTCTGATGCACTGTTTACAGTGGGTAGGAATTCTGAACAAGGTACAGGTTCTTCAGGTTCTAGATCCAAATCCAAGGGCAAGGGCAAAGGGAAGGTAAAGTGCTGGAATTGTGGGAAGGAAGGACATGTGAAGAGGGATTGTGAAAATCCTAAATCGAAGAGGGAAGATTCTGAGGCTTCATGCAGGGAGGCCAATGCTGCCATGTCAGATGGATTGAGTGGATGTGATGGTGATGTTTTGTCTGTCTTCACTCAGACGGCCATACGATGATCGTAAGGACGAGTGGATGCTAGACACAGGGGCATCTTTTCACATGACTCCTCATCGGAGTTGGTTCGCCAGCTATAACGAGTGTGATGGTGGAAAGGTGTTTATGGGCAATGGCTTTGTCTGTAATGTTGTGGCTGTTAGTTCGGTGCGCATTAGGATGTTTGATGGAGTGGAGCATACCCTGACTGATGTCAGGCATGTTCCTGATTTGAAGCAGAATCTGATTTCTCTTGGTATGCTTGAGGCAAAAGGATGCAAGTACATAGGTATTGATGGTGCTCTTAAAGTATCTAAGGAGGCACGGGTAATCATGAAAGCGCAACGACTCGGTAACTTATATAGGTTGATCGGGAGCACTTCAGACGGTGGAGCTACAGTAGATGTAGCGGATTACACCTCTGCACGTGTGTGGCATGTTGGGCATGGCCACATGAGCGAGCAGGGCAGGAAGGCCGAGACGTGCGGACAGGGATACAGAGCAGGTGGAGCAGCCACCTGTGAGAAGAATCACACAGCATGATCGCAGGATATCAGTGAGGTACATGGACGACTCCAACATCGTAGGGAATTCATCTTCTATTCAGACGGCTCTAGGTGAGCCTGGTGCTGAGAAGTGAAAGGTGACTATGGGCGATGTGATGGATTCGTTGTACCAAACCGACATATGGGAGTGGGTGGAGCTTCCAGTGGGCCGGAAAGCGATTGGATGCAGGTGGATCTTAAGGAGGATACAACATAAATACAGGGCAAGGTTGGTAGTGAAGGGTTATGCTCAGAGAGAAGGGATCGGCTTCTCAGAGATATTTGCGCCGACAGTATAGCAGGTGTCTATTAGATTCGTGATTGGGGTTGGTTGGCCAAAGTGATCTTGAGCTGGAAGGATGGATGTGGAGTCTGCACTTTTGTAAGGGAAAGTGAAGAGCAGATCTACATGAAGCAACCAGAGTAGTTCAAAGTTAAAGGGGCTGAGAAAAGACTTTGCAGGAGGTCATGGTTCGACCTGTCGCCTAAGCAGTGGTTTGATTCCTTCATGGTGAGTCAGGAATTGATGACATGTAGATCGCCAATTATGACATGTCTGAAATCAGTGTACTGAAGACTCAGTTAAGTGGGACGTTCAGGATGAAGGATCGGGGGGCGGTAAAGATGGTTCTCGGTATTGAGACTGAAGGAGGAGTAGGCTTTGGTAACACAGGAGGAATACCTTGTGTGTAGGTATTGATTAAGTATGTGATGGGCCAAGTAAAGCTGGAGAGCATTCCCTACGCATCTCCCCTCAAGTTTTCCTCAGGACATGTCCCAAAATAGATGAGGAAAAGCAGGATATCTCATGAGCCTTATTCGAATGCGTTAGGCAGTGTATGTCATGGTCTGAATTAGACCGGTTATTTCACAGGCTATCAATGTTGTGAGCAAGTAGCCCGGCAAGTAATATTGGGTAACGGTGAGATGGTAAGAAGACTACGTTTTTATTTTTGAGAAGACAGGAGCAAAGGTGGTTGAGCACGTGGATTTTGATCCTGCAGACATGCTCACCTAGGTCATTCCTGCAGAGAAGTTTAAGTTATGTGTAACTTCTCTGGGCTTGGCGATAACGGAAAAGAAGGATGGAGTGTGCACGAGAAGCTATGATGTGATGAAGAGATAAGAGAAGAGGTCAAGGAGCTACACAGTTGAAGATTGAAGACTTGGTGGAGAATGTTATGAAAAAGTCTTTAATCTGTTTTTTACTGTAGCTACGACTGGTCGAGGGTCAGCTACGACTGGTCGTAGGAATAGTTCGACTGGTCGTGGCTTGCACGACTCAAAGTCCAGCGACATAGGATTTTGGTGTCCGAGCTGCTCGACTGGTCGAAGGGATGTCTTGACTGGTCAAAGGGGTCCTACGACCAGTCGAAGACTCGGCTCGACTAGTCGTAGGTTACACAGTTTGTTCCGCGATTTTGCGCGAAACTGCAGATTTGAGTCTTTTCACAACTGGGAGTCGAAAGGGAAGTTACCTAAACTATAAATAGGTGTTCCTAGGGTTTTCCTAGGGTATGGGAATGTACGGGAAGGCTTTCTAAAGTAGTTTTAAGGGTTCCTAAAAGGGTTTAGGGTTATCAAAGGGTGTAGCAAGGGTGAGATTCGAGGTTGTTCGAATCGGGTAAGTCCCTTCTCTTTGTAATTGATGCTTTCATAGTGGTGATCTGTTGCTTTGTTCCATGGTTTTTTCCCGCAAGGGTTTTCCACGTTAAATCTGTGTGTTCTCTTGTATGCTTGGTGTCATTGGATTGCTATCCTAGATCTATATCTGTGTGATTCCGCAGGACAAAAACCCCAACACTTAATGACTTCACCACTATCTCGCATTATGTTTGGCTATGGTTTTTTTTTTTTTTTTCTTTACTGAGTTTTTATTCTTTATCTTTTTTAAGCTTTCAAAGATATTGAAAAGTATAAGTTAGGAGACCTTAAATCTTTTCACTATCTTAAATAATCGAATTTCTATGAGCTTGTTGGTGTAGCAAAACTATAAAACAGGAAAAATATCAGTTGAACAGGCCATATCACGAGTTAATCTATATCTACTAAAAAAGTTACCTCAACATCATGAATACTCAAAATTCCAAAACCACTTACATCGACATAAAGATGCCTATGTTGGGTGTGGGGTGCCTTGTGTTTTGGGCCAGAAACTATTACCCGAAAGGGTCTAGATGGTCATTTTTTTCCTTAAATACTGTTGATTTTGTTTTCTATTGGAAAAGAAGTCTGATGGTTGGATGGCTGGGATTCTTTTATGGGGGAGATTTTTGATCCATCACCAATCCATAAGAAGGCACATGAGATAAACTATCTAGAACACTTAAAGATTGGTCGCTCAGGTAATGTGTTCTTGTAGGACACGTGTGAGTCCAGGTGACTCATTAAGGAGGTCTAATGAACAGCTCAGATAACGCATCCATGCTGGCACCACAGTCCCTTGTAACCATTGCATCTCTTCTTAACTATCTTCTTGCGGGCCATAAACTTGAATGTTAGGATTGTCCTATCAAGGAGATTTTCAATGCTTGGTCCATCTATTATGGGTCCAACAGACTGATGGTGGGCCCCACTGGTAGATACCCTTGGATTGAGGATCATATAATTCCTCTTCATTTCTTCTTATAAAGGTGGACCAGCCTGCAGCATTGAGATTTTGACATTGAGAATTGCCAAATCGAGCTACAGGCTAAAGTCCCAGAATAGAGTTGAGCAAAATATTCAACATTGGTTATTATTAATTTTCAGAACATGGTCAGCTTGGTGATCTAAGATTGCACTGATAACTGGAGCCTGACCAGAGCAAGTTGATTTGGCCGAGCTAACAATTGATTAGCCAGTTATGGGAACCGGACACGAATCAGCAATCGATGGTTCGTTATTTATTGAAACATGATTGTCTATTTATTTGTTATTGTTTTGCAGGATGCTCAGAATGCTATCAATGACTTAACTGATAAGGCATTCCTTTTTGAATGCCCTCTTTCTTTGCTGTTCCTTTGACTGATGAAGTATGAATATTTTCCTAATTAATGGACCTGGGTTTTAGACTCCCAGCTTTTGTGCTTGAAGATGCGTTTCTTTCTCCATCTGAATGCCCTCTATTTCTATTTCCTCTTATCATTTTACAGCAATCCGATGCATACTTTATGAATTATAAAGGTCGCCAGAAGCATTGATACCGAGGATAGAGAACTCAGCCCAGAGGAGGAGCACGATTGATTGTATCAGATCACAGGAGTCGCTGCAAGGTATATCCCTATACTTCTTGGTCACTTCCAATACTCTCTTTCTATTGGATTGTATCAGACAGACAGAAAAAGAAGAAGAAGCAGAGCAAGAAGAAAATATTCTCAATAAGCAGCAGTTGAGCAACACGACCGTCTGATCAACCTGCATCCAACTTTGACAGGGTGTTTTTCTCCAAGGTTGCTCTTCTAACTGCTTTTCATCTCCTATAAGTTGGTCGGTATTTTCACACTGGCAGTCTCTACGAGGTTCAATAACCAAATGTGGATTTACATTTGATCTTTGTAACATTGGGCAACATGTGCTTGATCACAGCAATCAGCAACCCAACTTTCCACATCTTCATCAAACCATGGGGCTTCTTGAAAGGAGGATTCTGACCTTTTGGAAGTCCCAAACTCACCCACTGAATCTGCTCCATCCATCATACATACATACAAGAATGCACTTTTTTAAACTTCATGCATCTTGCTGAACATGTCATGATGCAGATTCTTTATTATTTCAAATTTTCATTTTTGTGCAAAACCAGCTTAATTCTATTTTTAGGAAAGACCCTTGCACTCTCACATGTTTGTGATCACATAGTTTATGCCCCTTCATTACACTCCAAGGAGTGTGCAACAAGCTAATATGCAGGGTCCCCTGCCTTAGCATGTATGATTTTACGATCTCACGCATGTGCAGCTCATCGAACGGAGATCATGGGTTTGATAGGTATCACTATTGGCTTAGTTTTCATTGAATGTAGACTAATGTTGGATTTTTAATTTTTAATTTTTTTTCTTAATTGTATAGGAGGGTTGATCTTTTTGAGGCCTGATCATAGTGGCCCACTCCAGTTTGCAGCAGCTGCAACATTTCTTAGTAAATTATACGAAGACTATCTTGGTATTATTAGGAGTTATGGAGGGAGTTGTGGTTCCCAGTCATTTTCCATGAAGTGTCATTTGTTGATTATGTGGGTTTGAAGCTCATCATGTTGTGTGCATGATATCCAATCTGTCCATTACATTCGCCACCACATTTTCTTTTTATATCCCAAAACTTAGGCCCATTCAAGACTTGGAATTCAACTAAATCAATCATTTTGGTGGTTTAATCCAAACTGTTCAAAATTTATCCTTGATCTAACTTTGCTACACTTTAGTTTGAATGTAATCATTATTTTAACTAAGAAAAGTGCGAGAGCTTATATTTTGATAGATTTACCTTATATGATTTATGATATTTGGGATATTTTTCGTTAGTAAAGATTTGACTTCCATATATTACATTTCTATGGTCATTGTATTGTAACATTATTTGAGTTTCAAATATTTAAAAAAATACAGGTTCCAAATAAATTTAAAAAAATAAAAAATAAAAAAAATACAATAGGTAAAATTGAAAATTTGCGACGGTTTTTAACCGTCTCTAATATTTACCATCCTCAAGTAGGTTCTGAAATTGAACATTTGCGACGGTTTTTAACCGTCTCTAATCTTTTGCAATGCCTTAACCACGGCTAAAAACCGTTCCTAGAGGGATTTTGGTGTAGTGCTTCCGAATGATAGCACAAGGTTGATCATTTTTGGAGAATTCTGTCATCATGGGGGCTTCAAGTAGTCGACCGGTTGGATGGAATATAGAATGCATGCTAAGCTCTTACCAAGAAATAATGGACAACCATTTGAAAATATTCAAATTTTAGGTCATTGCTAATGTAAAGCGGGTCGTGGATAGTTTCATGATTAAGATGGATTAGAAAAGGCCCGATCGGAAGTGGAAGTGATTCGGACAGTCCAGACCTTAAAACAGACGTATCTTGCAAACTGGAATGAGTTATTCAATGTGCAATATATGATTTTAGGGTAGGAAGACCTACTTTAGCCACCCAACCTTGCTAGGCTGGGTTGCGCACGCCGAATTTGCAAAATACCATCAAATCGACAGTCGAATTCCTGCTTTAATTTTGTTTTTACTATTTATAGTAAGTTTTAGTTTAAGTATAACTCTTCATCCATTGGGCTTTAGGAGTTGCACCCAACATGAAAAGTGCCTAGAATAATTAGGAGAATAGAATGGTGAAAACAAATAGGATACTATTTTTGGCCAAAAACCACGCAAACTAGTAGTAATCACGACCATTTATAAATAGTAAGTTTACTATTTATTGTAACAAGTCGCGATTTCTAGGAGTTTTAATTGTAGTTTAATTCCGAAACTTCTCCCATGGTTTAGTATCCCTATTTAAAGGGTTGTAAATTCGTTTATTTCAATTATCAACTAATTTATGAATTTTTTAGAATTTTTTTTTTCTTGTTCTTTTCCTTGTGGATTTGAGAAGTCTCTGTGAGGAGTATCCGTGAGAGTCTAGAGAAGCTCGGTAGATATGGAGTAGTTATCCTTGAGGAAGATGGTGATCGACTTTATCACATTCAACCTATCGTCAATTACCCATGTGATGTTGGAAATGCCTCATTTTTAGTATTCTCATTATCATGCATGGACAACCATCTAGCCTCTCCTTCAAATTTCATTATCATGTATAGATTATTTCAAAATCAACCCAATTAAATAATCCTGTCTAAGGTCATGAACCAATCAAATATGGGTCAATTAATATTACAATATAGATATTCAATATTCCACTCATTTAAAGAATTTGATATAGATATGGTCAGTAGAGTCGGCGTTCCGGGTTTGCGTGTGAATGATCCGGAGTTCGCTGGCTGACATGTCTTGCCTTGTAAATCTCACCTCCTTAGATGTATTGAAGCCTTCTTAAAAAATAAAAAATAAAATTTAAAAATGGCTATTTCATCTAACAGCTTGCTTTGAAAGTCATCTTTAAGATCGTATAGGATAATTGGATATATGTGCATTTCAAACGCCATTCGTCATATAAGTTGATGGACTTATCTTCATATGCCATCGAAACGCTTCATAAGACGAATCCCAGAGGATGAAGGGAAAACACAAATACCAGCTCGATCCAAAACTTCCGTGAGCCCCGAGAAGGTTTTAGTGGCGGCGGTTCAATCCACAATGTTTCTTATGACGTGGCCCACTTGTGTTCTGAATCCGCCTGAATTTTGATATTACCATCTAACATCATCTGGGGCAATAGATGGACCGAGTGGATATAATATAGATATCACCGTAGCTCCCACTGAGCGGTTGGTTACACGGGCTCCCTATAACTGCAGCTGCAGGAAATTCGTGTATGTGATGCCCGTGACAAATCCACTCCGTCCGTCAGTTTCTAAAGATCACAATAGATGTGATTCCAAAAATCAAGCAGATTCAATTATTAGGTGTGCCACACGACATGAAAAAATTGATCACGGAGGCGTCCACCGTTGAAACCTGCCGGGAGCGGACGGTGATCTTTGTATAACATCCAAACTGTTCATATGGTTATTACCACTCAGATAAAATGTAGGCTCAAATACCATCCTGATACAAAAATTATGTGGCCACCAAAGTTTCCAATGGTGGCCGTTCAATCACCTCTGTTTCATGTGGTGTGGCCCACCTGAGTTTTGGATCTGCCTTATTTTTGGATTTCTGTCATATTGTCATCTTTAGCAACTGATGGACGGAGTTGATTTGCCAAGGGCTTCTCTATGGGCCCCACATAGCTTCCGCCTTCAGAAAGTTTCTGTAGCCAGGTGGCACATGCAATTCGCGCCCAATGTGTTGATATGGGAAATCAGGGTGTTTAGATGATGCGGGTACGCGTCGCTTAGAAATCCAAGCGATTGTGATAGAAGATGATCCGGTAGAACCGGAGTGGAGTAGAGTTATCTCTGTACAGTACACATGACTAAGTGATTTATCAATCGGAACCGTTCCTCCAGTGGACCCTACCATGGATAACATATTTCTTAAAAATTATGGCGATAAATTAAAAAAAAAAAAAAAATGTAAACGTCATTTATTTTCACTTTTGCACAGTGAATGTCGACCTGCAAATTTGTTTGCATTCCGCCGTTGGTTTGAAAACAATTAGTTAGATGGTTAGATCATCCGGTCTACGTTGTCTTTGAAATATTGGACATCCAATGCATGAGAGACTGGGTGGATGGTCACGATTGCCCCACGGTCTGGGCGACTTGGCCCAAGAACCAGGCTGGACAAATCACCAGGTGAACCCCACCTGCCCCAGAAAAGGACGTGGCTTCGGTGGATCCCTGATTATGACTGGGTAGGGCTGTTCACGTGTCAACTCTGCTCGAAAAACTCGCTTGACTCTGCTCGAGTCAGCTCGGATTGACTCGGTTTGAATGACCGATTCGGGCCAATCAAACTAATTTTTGGAAGCTCAAGTTGAGTTCGAGCCGAGTTCGAACATGGGGCATTGCAACTCGACTCGAAGCTAACTCGAACCACTAGCTCGATTTGAACTTGACTCAACAGCTTTGGCAAACAAGCCAAGCTTTAATGTTGAACTCGAGGTCGAGCTCGAACTCGAGTACAGCATGGACAAGCCGAGCCGAGCTTGGCCCACCTTGACTCAACTCGGCTCGTGCCCACCTCTAATTATGAGGGCCATCTTGATATATTTTTCTTATATCCATGCCGTTCATCGGTTTCAATGGATCATTTAGGGCACGAGTCCAAAAATGTAGTATTTACAAATCTCGTATGGACCACACTATAGAAAACAGTGGTGATTGAACGCCCACCTTAAAAAGGGTAGTGAAGCCTCTATATAGCACTAATATGTTAGAAGTAGGTTAGAATATGCTAAGATAAATAAAAGATAAATTGAAAATTAGATAAATGTGTTTGACATAGGGCCCCGATCTCTTCTTCGACTGCTTCTTTTATAGGTCGTCGAGGCAGTTAAATCCTTATTGGGTTTCTTTATTGATCTTGAATCCTCCGTGTAACCGAGACGCTTTCCGGATAAGAAAATCTTTGGGCAAACCCAAAACTGCCAGCTTCTCATATCTTCTTCTCGTAGTCGATCCCATTGATGAGAGATGTTCATAACCCACTAATCAAATTTGAGATTGATTAAGAGATCGCTAATCTAGGAAATCGATCATGGCCACTTATGTGGTGGCACACCTCCTCCACTTCCAATATAGGTGTTGGATAGTTTAGATCGAACCACCTCTTACATTTAACTGTCCGCCATGTGATGTTTTGGAGTATTGGAGGGATTTGAGATTGATTAGGAGATTGCTAATCTAGGAAATCAATCATGGCTATTTATGTGGTGGCATGCCTCCTGCACTTCCAATCGAGGTGTTGGATAGTTTAAATTGAACTACCTCCTACATTTAATTGTATACTATGTGATATTTTGGAGTGTTGGAGGGATTTGATACTTAATACTGATTTGTTATCGGATGAGATTAAATCTAGTTCTCTCGTTCTCTTGATCTCAATTGAACCATAGACGTAGGATCAGATCATCTCACCATTATTCTTTTAATTCCAATTGATGTACGGAAGTGAGACCCGATTTGCTTGATGCATGTGACTGTCTCTGTTGATTTGGGACCAATCCATAGACTTATTTTCTTGGATATCAGTCCGATATCTGAATATTCGGAACCTCCTCGATCATTACAAATTCTTCAAATGTCTATGGAAAGATTTTCCATTTTGGAAGGATTATGAGAGATAGTATTACCGAGTATATCATATCCAGTTATGTGATAAAATATGTTCTCTCGACCAATCTTTTATAGACATGTGTAATGGTTTAATTGTTACCACATAGCATCCATCGATTTGTTCTCATAAAGGCATGTGTAAGGGTCTGCGCTTCTGCATTAATAACAGGATGCATAACACTGAAGAAAGACCAAATGAAAATATTTCCAGGCGTGAGTATGATTTCTGTTAGTACTAATCCCTTAGTATCAACACGTGGTGACCTTCCATTGAACTATGTAGGGCACTAAAACTGGATGTAAACACTTGCATGGTAATGAGCTTCACAATTTTTACATGTAGAAATTGTATGAATGTAGTCTTTGGGTCTAAAGCTCTGCGGACAAGCTATCGATCAATGTTAACATCAGGCTGCTGTTGGATTTAAATGTGCTAATAATCATGATTTATTTATCATGGATATAACGATAATAAAAAATCAAACAACCTTTAAGAGAAAACAAGAGTACATGGCTTACTTCTCTCTTTCACCGCACACAGAGTTTCTCACTAAGACCACAGGGAAGATCACTCTCTCTCACTCTCGACAGGTACTTCCTTATGTAGACAACATGCTCGTAGAGAAAACTTACTTAAAAGCCTAAGGGGTCGTTTGGCACCGTGGATTCAAATCTTCTAGTTGTTTGGCAGCATAAACTATCCGAGGGTTTCAAACCTAAGGGGTTTCAAATTCCCTCAAAGAAGGGGTTTGCAATCCACAGTAAGAGCTTGGATTACACCTAAAATCATTTCAATAGTTGCAGTTGTAACATGTGTGTCACTATACTATCATTCTATTGGGCACATGGCACTAATACTATCGTCCATTCTATAGGCCACATATGATCTTGTGCTTGTGGCTCTAATGATGATTTCAACATTTTCGTCCAAACATTGTCCATTATGTCAAAAATTACATATCTCACTAATTAGAGATATTAAAGTTGATTTAGTAATTAAATTCAAACCCCTTAAATATACTATGCATAGCTACCTTTGCATTAAAGTTGATTCACAATCCAGGGTGCCAAACACACTAGGAGGATTTCAAATCCAGGGTGTATCAAATCCAGAGGGTTCGGAATCCATGCTCCCAAACAGGCCCTGAGAAGCTAGGTTTCACATGTACGACGAGATAGGAGAGCAAGACATTTACTTTTAGGAAATGCCTCACGTGCTTCGTACGCATGTACCCCACACCGTCTCAACACATCAATACCATGAAAATGGTGGACCACACCATGAAGATCATGGTGTTCCGTGCATTAGGTGGATCACACTTTGTTCGCTCCATACAAGCCAATGAGCATTTTTCTACTTCCTCCACACATGGCATAGTTGTCCAGGAATCTAATTCTCCATTAAAACTACTAACACAGTTGTAATAACCCAAAAATCACATGTAACTATATGATTTTTAATCCTCCAATCTGGACCACTCGCTATTTTGTTTTTAACCATACATTTGCTCCTTGATGATCATTGACACAAAAATTAGGTCCATCCACTCATTACACATGCACAAAAAATCCATTGGCCATCAGTTTGTTTTTTTTTTATTTTTTTTATTTTTTTATTTTTTTATTTTTAAATGGTGCGGCCCGCCAGATGAATGGATCTACTTAATTTTCAAGAACAATGATTTTCAAATTGGAGTCAACCTTGTAAGTAGTTTTGATGCCGTACACACATGATATTGTACATATATATGACACCAAAATGTCCTCGTGTGCTCCGTCGAGAGGGATCCAATTGTACCTCCTAGAAGTGAATGATAATATGTACTCCCATCTTTTGATGTGCAGATAAGGTGCGTGTGATAAGGACTCTTGATATAGCATGTACAGTCAGGTCATTCGTCATTAGCTCAGCCCCTAGTATTGGGAGCGGATTAGGTGAGACCCCGGCCTCACCTAGACGAATACGGTGCGGCCCTTACCATTGGGCCCTCCTTGATGTACGTATCTGTGTCTGTTCTTATAGATTATTTAAGGCTATTATCCCAAAAATGAAGCAGATCCAATAATCAGGTGGACCTACCATAGGAAACAGTGGTGATTGAACGCCCTACCATTAAAAACTTATTAGGGCCCATCCAATCTATTGATAAGGTCGTATGAGCCTGAATGAAGGGAAAAAAAATATTAGGTTGATCCAAAACTTTTGTGGGCCGTTAATGGTCAATCACTACTGTTTCCTATGGTATGGTCCACCTGAGAATTGGATTTGCTTCATTTTTCGGATAATGCCCTAAAATTATCTATAAAAACGGATGGACACCGTGGATATAGAATAATACATACATCAAGGTGGGCCCCACAGTAAGTGTCGCACGGTCTTGGGTGAGTCTGGGATCTCACCTAATGGGCGCTCCAAGTATTGGGTCTTGATTTAGGCCTAGCCCGGCTAAGCCCTTAGCTCCGAGAGCCCTACAAGGTCAAGCTGCCCAACCCATTGCCACACTATTTAATATTTTAACAAGTGTGATTCTGACAATTGAAGCATGAGTATCAAAGTAATCAATACCTCTCTTTTTTTTTTTTGGCCTATGTTCTTTTTACTTATTAGACAACTGATCACCTACAAATTTTTTGGATGGCCATAAAAAATCTTGAAAGAAATATTTGTTAAATCTTTCCACCCCCAGAGTGATTTTTGTGGTTGAGAATGCATCGTATGGCTCTTACTCATGCGGACAGCCTGTTGGTGATCAGATCTCTAACTACTAACGCACTTTCAAATTTTATTGTGGTGCTATTTGCTTTTAATTTCCATTCAATATTTAGATGCACCCAATTAGTCTATTATCATTGGATAAATTGACTAGCTTCCTTGGGTTATTAGCCAAGATGGTGTTCATTTCATTAGTGATTTCTTCCTTTCAAAATTTGGCATCGTGACATGACGTGTCTTCACGGAGATTATGGGATTTCTTCCCCATTTAAGTTATAATAGCAACTTGGATTTTGTTCCTGTTTTTTTTTTTTTTTTTTTTTTTTTAAATTAACATATAGAAATCTGATCCAAATTATAGGAAATTTCTCTTTTTTTTTTTCCTTTAATTCTCTTATCATTTTAAATTTCTTCTTACCAATCTATTCTAGAACTTTTGGGTTATTTTCTTCCAGATTAGTTACTTCCTTTCTTCTCTTCGACAAAGATTACTTTCATAATAAATAAATAAATAAATAACCAACAACCTTAGATTCCATGATGGTATTCTTTCTATAGCTCCTTTTGACTCTAAAGGTAAGAATGTATGTTCTATATTTTAGCTTATCTTATAAAAATAAACCATTCTATTATTTTACATTTCAAATATTTTACAATATTCTTACAAAATACTTATTTAACTTGCATGTTATTATGTTTAAATACTATTCTTAAAAAGGTTTTAGTATTCAGATTTTCCAAGACCCACAATTTGGAGAGTTTGGATTCACTTACATATATGCCATGTCTGCAGAGGATAGGTTGTTGTCATTTAATAAATGTTGGAAAACGCACACTACTGCACACCCGCTTTGCACATCTTCAATTTATCCCGATGCCGATGATCACCTCTGCCAACGCCATGCTCGTGCATTCAAAGTCGTGGGACCAATATGGAAATGTGATGGACCAGAACAGTGTTCACACATAAAACAAAGACGCAAAAATAGACTAAGATGAACTAATAAATATAATCATAGCCATTCAAGTTACATTATCTTATGACCCAGATCAGTATGTGGAATTATGGAACCCCTAACCCTAAGCCTTTTATTTACAGACAGTTTGTAGGTCATACTTACAATTTCTTGCTGGTATCAGTGCATATGTAGAACCCAAATTTTTTTAGCTACAGCTGCTTCTTTTTTCGGGGTTCAGTTTAAGCCGTCTTGATGGCATCATTCATGTTAGCTGTAGAAAATAGGAGAGCCAAGTACTCTGCAATGGCCTCTCCTTCTTTTGTAACTTCGATATCGTAGTCTGATAAGGGATCTCCCGTTAGTTCCTGTGCAATTTCATCTTCCATTTCAGCATCTCTGCTGCTTGATGGGCCGCCCACTGGATCATCAACCGGCGGAATAACAGGATCCACATTGTTGTCCAATGAGGCACCAGAACTCACACCACCATTGCTGACTTCATCTGTGGGCTCTGGTATCCGGTCCATGATGAGGAAAGTCAACGCCTGCTCCTTTGTGTCCGAAGCACCCAAGGCAGCAATCACTGCATGCAGAAAAACTAGGAATGATGATTCATTTTTGTTTTGGGTGCCTACCTCAACATGGCTCACATTGGTGCACGATTTCGAACATGTAATTCAAATTGGGATACTCAAACAGGGCACACTACAGTGGTAGCATTACCACGGTAACCTTACATGGTACAGGAGCCCAGTGATGAATTCACAAAATCAAACCCATCCATCAAATGTGTCAACTCAAGAAACCACATGCCCCTAAAAACCAGGCCAATCCAAACCACAAGTGGGCCATAGCACATGGAACATGTTGAGAGGGAATGCCCCCCATTTATTAGAGTGGGGTGCCTACTGTGTTGCATATATATAGAATCAAGTCTATCCAGACCCTTCACCCAAACCAGACGAACGTCAGGCCAAAAATCAGGCTGTTTTATAACTAAGATGTGACCCTGTGAAATTCAAGGGTGGTTGTTCTCAATCAGCTTGTTTCCTTTTCTGTGGCCCACTTCAGTTTTGTAATGGGCCTCGGGTGTTATTTTATTTTTATTTATTTATTTACTTCCTTTTTTGAGATCACACATCTGGATGGATGAGTCGGATGGCATGAACAAATCACATGGGCCCCACATCTGGCCAGTACCACCATATGGTCCCGGTGATACTGATACCACTGGAGCACTCCGCTTCTCAAAATCCATCATGAAATGAGTATCAGATCCCCACCATATTTGGATGGTTGGAGCACACAATCTTTGCCCTTTTTCAAAAAGGAAAGATTGAAAGAAATCTTTCAATCTTCATAAAAATAAAAGTAAAACTGATAAGCACATATAGATGACCTTTAGATCTTTCAAATCCCATTGATACAAGCTCTTCTATATCAGCATCTGCTGCTTGCCTCAGCCTCTTTCGCTTCTTTGACTCAACATAAAGCTGCATCCACCAGAAGATGAGATGAATGAAGTCTAGAAAGAGGTCTAGGATCCACTGGGCCTCCAGTACCACCATGTTGTAAATTTTATCAACCCTACAATCATTGATTGGTGCACTTTGGAGATGGATCAGCACCTTCCAATTAGTGGCTATCTCTTGGATCAACCATAGCCCAAAAGTCCAACTGTTTGGAAATTCATTAACATCCATCCACCATCGTTATGTGAATGGTCAAGAAAAGTTGAGTGCATGTATCCAAAAAAGGTATTTAGACACATTCACCAATCTCAAACAATTATAAGGTTGATAAGTGATTCCATTTAGTGGCTCCAGCTTCCTAAAAAGAATTTGGGGGCAATATATTTAGATGGAATAAAAGGGTGTGTTTGGGATAATCCAACTCAGTGTACAAGAAATGACTAAACTGGAGCTGGCACAACTTTTTGTAGTGTTGGACAAACCACCCTAAGGCAATTCCATTCATTTCATGTTTTACCTAAACCAAACATGATACCAATTTGGGGGCTTGTCTTTCATTTTAATTGAGTGGGATAGCCCCAATTTGGTCATTTCCAATTTACTGAATTGAATTATTGCAATTCAATTGAATTGAACGTCCAAACACCAACCCACACCACCTGCAGTGAAGCATTGGTTGCTGGGTTTGTCAAGTCATCCAAAGCCTTTTGTGTGTCATTTTCATTCCTTCGAAGGGCTTCTGCAGCAAGGAACTTCTCAAAACTGCAAAAACAAGAACATTTGAGAGTACCCATTATCTGCTCATGTATCAGGCTTTGATAGAACTGAAGGGAAATGCAGCTAGCTTACAATTTGGCCAGTTTTTATGTATAGGGGAAATCTGATCGGGTGCAGTGCATATTTCCATATCTTGTAAGCTTCACTCAAACTAGACAAGACAGGAATTGCATGAGCTAGACGGTTCACTGGGTGGGTCTTGAAATGGATGCTCACCATCTGTAAAGTGCATGGCTGGATGATCCTACCCATCCAGTTGGTGGACATTTCCCTTTCAATGGTGACCGCTGCCAATATTCTATCCCAATATTCCTTTTTTTTTTTCTTTTTTTTTTTTGTCAATGATTAGATCCTTAAGATCATCCTATCAAAACAGAAGCCCATTCATAGTAGACCCACCACTCAATGAATGGTTCGCTTCATAGAATGTTGTTTCACATCCAATTTTAATGCAGCATACAAAGATCAGATTTTCCCCACAAGTTGTTACACTTCTCTTTCCTACTATATGAGAAACTGTGGAACTGCCATGCTGTTGTTACTAAAATGCGGAAATAATCTGGGAAAATAGACATTTGATATCAAGAGATTAGATTCTTGTACTACGTAAAATTCTTTAGTATTATTCGAATGCTACAGATGCATCTCTATATTTCAGTATAAGAACAATTGTTCTCAATTGAAGGAAATAATTCCCTAGAATGACCCTCCCAAAGGGCCACTCGAACAGCATGAATCTTAAGAGGTGTCAATTGTGAGGGCAGATACCTCCATGCATGGAATATCCAAGTCATATATCAGATGGGCCTCACCATATTGATGACCTGTCCCAAATATCAGTCTGAGTGACCAGGCCTGACTGATGAGTGGCAAACACATCAGGTAGCCCAAAATTAGATGACATGTCCCAACATACGTTGAATGAGGACAACTCATCCCATTAGGGAGACAGATCCATTCCAAGATATTCAGAGCCTATAGATCCACGCCTATTCATTTCCTGACCAGTTCCAAGACAACAACACCTGTGTTGGAAGTGGACCATTGGCAACTTGTTACAATCATTATGATGCTGTGTACATTTGGGGCTACCTGATGAGTTGACAAGCCTGCTTTTTGGGCCAAATTATCTATGTGATGGGATCCACCTGATGCATGGGTCAGAGATCCAATGCACAAAAGCATAATCAAGGGAGATGTAATTGTATAATCAAGAGAGATGGACCATTATACCTAATGGAAACTGGACACATTTTCTTAAGACTTCTGAAGCACAAAAACATTTTCAGAATGCTAGGCAGATCAACAAAACAGTGGTTAACCCTGCTTACCCTATGGAGATCATTTCTTTCAGTCTTTGGAGATCGACAGCCTTCTTCAAGGGAGTCATTCCATATTTCTTCTGTTCCCTGCAAGTTAAAAGAAGTTTAATCATATTACAAAACAAATAACAAGTCTGGGTGGATTCAGAAATAAAAAAATAAAATATTTACATGATCTCTTTTTTTCGCCGCATATCGTCCTGATGTCTTTGGGCTTTCTTTTCCCTTTCCTCAACTAGAAAATTGGCTGCAGCCTCAATATCTTGATTGCTCATTCTTAATGCCCTTTTTGCTTCTCCTTCCTTGTAGCCCATGCTCATAAGCAGTGATAAGGCTTCATCTGGCACTTGAAGCTGAATTTAGAGAAAAGACATTATGTTCATGAGGTAACCAAAAAAAAAAAAAGAAAAAAGAAGAAAAGAAGAGGCACCAACGGAGAGGGAGGGAGGGAAGATGGAGCAAGGGAAATGGTTTCTCCCCAAAGGGACTTGCATCTTGAGTTTCTGAGGTTGGCGATATTTAAAATCATGCAAACACAAAAGGGATGGTTCTATATCATAAGTTTGCTGAGTCCTAATATCCTATTGACCATTTTTCTGAAGTGGAGTTGCAATTTCACCTGAGCAACTCTATAAGTTCCCATGGGATATCGAGAACCCATGGACCCATGGCAGATGTGTACAAGAACAGGACTCGTCATCCAGCAGGCTACACCATGCCATGTCTCAAAAATTAGGACAATAAAACAGAGCCCAAAAAAGGGTGGTCATTAACTTCTCATCAAATTGAGGGCTCAAGTCATCAACCTGCCTGATTTTCAGGTCACAGACCATATATAGTGGAGCCTTGCCTGGATTTTACATGTCTGCCACATGTCACCCATGGAAACCAGCATGCAACAAGTCATGGCGAATTAGCATCCCTCCCTTCTGAAATAGCAAGGTTGTGAGTATAATTTTGCCAAACAAAGACATACAAAATATGTGGAGGGCATAACCACAAAACTAGATTTATGGAGGGGTGCTTTAGAATATAAAAGATTTAAAATTAGTCGGACTACAACAAAGTATATGGAGTGCAATTTTAGTAACAACAGGAGTGAAAAGGAATTATTTTAAGAGTACTAGCCAAGAAGTTTCCCAAAAATGACCACTTTTGATATCTTGGATCAATAATTCATGAGAATGGAGAGATTGAGAAAGAAGTTGCCCGTAGAATTCAAGTGGGGTGGAAGAAATGGTAATGTGCCTCTGGAGTTCTATGTGGTCATCATGTTCCACTCAAACTGAAAACAAAATTTTATAGGATTTCTATAAGACCAGCCATGCTTTATGTGACAGAATGTTGGGCAATTACGGAACAACATGTTTCATAGATGTGTAGCTGAAATGAGGACGTTACGATGGATGAGTGGCAAGACAAGGATAGAATTAGAAATGAACGCAATCAAGGGAATTTAGGAGTAGCATGAATAGGTAATAAGATGAGGGAAAGCAAGACTTCCACGGTTTGGTAACGTGCAACGATGACCAAGAACTAAGATGGTTAGGAGTGACTTGGTACAAGTTGTAGACTCTAAAAGGGCAAGGGGAAGGCCCAAAAGGTTATGGGTGGTGGCAGTAAGAAAATACTTGACGACCTATGGTCTATCTGAAGTTATGGCCCCTGAAAAAGTGAAATGGCAGAAAAGGATTCAAGTAGCTGACCCCAATTAATTGGGATAAGGCTTAGATGATGATGATGAAAGACAGACAAAAGCTAATAACTTGAGCAAAGTTGGCTAGTTGAATGTCAAGCAACAATAAACCTGAAGATATTTGGCTTGTGCAGAGGTCAATGCTTTTTGGGATTGTTCAAAGAGACCACTATGGTAAGCCACCACCCCTTCCAAGAGCTCCAATCTCAAGTATCTGTTAAATGAGCAATAAGAAGAGAATAATTTAGAAGAGAGACAAATCCAGTTCAATCTCAAGAAAGAGCTCTAGCAAAATCACATCCACGTCAGTATGTAAAGGCCCATATGTACGAACCTGCACCTAAAAAATCATATAAATGATCATTTTTGGAAATATATCAGGCTTACATGGCCAGTTCCGGATGGCGACCCGCTTGGAGGAGTCTAACACGGTTGGAGTCCTTCCCATGGGATCGCTCAATTCCTTCTCTAGCTTTGGCAAGGCGAAATCCTGCCATCGATAGCCATGAGATGTCCCGGAGCATGAAATAACACCATACCGTGTCTATTTGAAGTATCGGCACATTGTCAATCATCTGGAGGTGGAGACAAAATGGATAAGGAATAGAACACATGATGGCAGTTGCTAGCCAAAATGTGGGAAAAACAATTACTTTAAGAAAATTGACTTTATTGACTCACCTCAATAACCTTGGGATCACAGAGAGAGAAAGCCTCCTGCAACCAAGACATGAAGCAAAAATTTGAGAAGCCAGTTTCCATTAAACTAGAGGAAACAACCAGCTGCAAAACTCTAACTGCAACTTCCATAACAAAAGCAGTTTTCATGTTTTGAGTTTTATGAGCCTCCACAGACCTACATGGGAAGCATAGAAAAATCCACATTTTAGATAAACAATATGGATTACCATCTAGATGCAATCAAATTCCAAAAGGTACGAACCAACGGCGAGGATAGAATTCCATACCTAGGAGCTCTCTCTCTCTCTCTCTCTCTCTCTCTCTCTCTCTCTCTCTCTCTCTCTCTCTCTCTCTCTCTCTCTCTCTCTCTCTCTCTCTCTCTCTCTCTCTCTCTCTCTCTCTCTCTCTCTCTCTCTCTCTCTCTCTCTCTCTCTCTCTCTCTCTCTCTCTCTCTCTCTCTCTCTCTCTCTCTCTCTCTCTCTCTCTCTCTCTCTCTCTCTCTCTCTCTCTCTCTCTCTCTCTCTCTCTCTCTCTCTCTCTCTCTCTCTCTCTCTCTCTCTCTCTCTCTCTCTCTCTCTCTCTCTCTCTCTCTCTCTCTCTCTCTCTCTCTCTCTCTCTCTCTCTCTCTCTCTCTCTCTCTCTCTCTCTCTCTCTCTCTCTCTCTCTCTCGAGGCTCTATGTACAAGGATTATGGTGCTCATCCTCCTAACAAACTTCAATATGCCCTACTAGATCAAAAGCGTGTAATTCTACCAATCCATTTACTCGAATTGGTCAAATCCTTCCCTCTTAATAGGTACCATACTTGGCCCATAAATCCCATGCAGGCCTAACTAATGAATCAACAAATCTCAACCACTGGATATCCCATCGAGCTTAATCAAAACACTTCAACAATTAAAACAAAAATTAAACAATTAAAATCAATCCCTAAAACATTTAAAACGCGCGACCAAGTATGCAACCACTTGACGCATTAGCCAAAGCATAAAACACTAAAACCATGAAATCCCAACACAACCTCAAGTCTAAGGATTAGCCAAAGCTAGTACATGATCAAGTCAATCTAGTCCAAGTATGATGGGCATTCTAAACCAAAGAATTGATGCGATCCTCTAGTGCAAGGTTCCAGTTGGGCCTAAGACCAAGAACCCGCATACATAGTGAATATTTACACTCCCATGCAGGGTAGGGCAATAGTTAAAATAAAATCAATCGTTTAAACATTTAAAACATCTAAAACACGTTGGCCAATTATAAAACTACTTAACCTATTAGCCAAAGCAAAAAACTATAAGACCATGGTGTGCCATAAAGGCCGTTACTTACAGAGGCATAACAGCCGTTACGTAACAGCAACAGTGGAATCCATTATGTGTTATGGGGTCATAATGCTGTTACAGAAAAATTGACCCATAAAGGTCATGTAATAGCCTTGTAACAGTACCTTACGAGGCCGATACAGGTTTTTATTTTTATTTTTATTGTTTTTTAGGAGTCATAATAGCCGTTATGACCTGTATCGTAATGATGATGGTAATGGCCATCATCAGCCACTATTACCATTACGAAATACCTTGAATAGAACCATGAAGTCCCAAGACGACCTCAAGTCTAAGGATTAGCAAAAGTTAGTACCTAATTAGCTCAATCTAATCCAAGCTTGATAGGCATTCTAAACCAAAAGACTTGATGTGATCTGCTAGTGCAAGTGTCTAGTTGGGCCTAAAACCAAGAACCCACGTACATAGTGAACACTTACACTCCCATGTGGCATAGGGCAACAACATATAATGCCTAATGGTTGAGACTGTCCATCCCAACTCATCATGGGTTTCCGAGAAAAGATGACCAGAAAGCATGATCATGAGCTGCCAAATCCCGCTAAAGTGATCATGGACACTGTACTTGAGATCCCCACAACTCTCCCATGGCAAGTGGCTATTGTGTCCAATCTCAACTTTCGACATGTCCAACTATGGAACCAACTGTAGCCAAGTCGCAGTATCAAAATCAGATTTAGTTAAACAATACTAAAGTCTTACTTGCAGACACTTGTTCATTGAAATAGGGCCATTAGCATTTTTAATTTTTAACTGTCATTTTATGTCCACCAATCCAACATTCAAATAACCAAAAAAAAAAAGACTAATTTTTGGTTCATGACTTATCTAAACTTGGAAGCATAATTTGAAAGACTTGATTTGACTTATTTTTGTGCTATGATTTTCATTTTAAAGTAATTTCTTAGTTCCTACTTATCATCCATCAACACTTTCCATGGTATCAAAGTGTTCACTTTCCCAAATCCAAACAAGGAAGAACCGGAATATGGCAGGTCCATCTCTCCAAAGGACATGTGAAAGCGTGATGCATTGATCGTATCCACCTACATACAGGAAATAAGACAGATGATCTACCTTCGAAAAATAAAACCCACAGGATAAAATTTATCCATTACTGATCTACAGTTTATCCAACTACACATTTGACCATTAACTGTTTTGTTTTCCACTGTCACTTTAATTGCTACATATCAAACGAATATAATTGTCAGATTAGTGTGAAATTTGAGACATAAAGGCACCCAATTTACACATCAACCTACTCAAGAGATGGTTCTTCCATGTTATGCTTCTTCCAACTCCACTGTATCATCTCCCAAAAGGGCAAGGAGAGATTTGCTCACGAGTCCCACTTCTTCCCACGTGTAATGCACTTGTGTTGCTTTACATGTCACAGTTCTTCCCGCATGCAACGCACGTGCATTTTACTGGTGTTCTGTAGAAAGAATAGACACTAACTTTGCTAGAGTCGAGTTCAGAATCTATACCACCGTAATGGGACTCGATCCATATCCCAAGCTTATAAAGATAGCTCACAGTATTCGGACAACACACCAAGAAATAATATAATTTCATTCTTGGGGGTAGTATTTATTTCAAGCACCACCAACAAAGTGGTATGCCTCCATTTTGAGAACCGCCGACAAAGTGATGTGTACCTGTTTATCATTTATAACTTGGCATGTCCAAGAGACGAGAAATCTTGAGTTTCATGAAGCAATAGAAGCCATCCTTTCTTATAGAGGTTTTTGCGCCTACTGATCTTTTTGTTAATTAGGTTCCAAAGCTACTGATTTTCCTCCTTTGTTTTTCTTCGTTATAATCTGTCCATGAGATAGGATCTATGTATAAGAAGAACTCAAGCTTTCAAGAAGAATTGTGGTGCTCCTCACCCCCACAGATTTTAATATGCCTTACAACATCAAAAGCCTGTAACTCTTGCCTATCCATGTATGCAAATTGATCAAATCCTTCCACTCTCAGTACTTGGCCAAAAATCCCATGTAGGCCTAACTAATGGATCAACAAATCTCAACCATTGGATATCTTGTTGAGCATGAACACAACACTTTAACAGTAAAAACAAAAATTCAACAGTTGAAATCAATTGTTTAAAATTTAAAAACATTTAAAATGCGTTGGGCAGCTATAAAACCACTTAATGATGGTCTGAACATTAAGGGCGTGTTTGTTTTCTCAGTGTGTGGTGAATTCATAGCGAAATGGGTCATCATGACCCATTCGCTCATTCGCTCGTTTGACAGATGGTGCAGGTGCTGTCTAGATGGGAAATGTGAAAACACCCTTCGCAGCTGAGATTTCCCAGGGAAATCTCGGGCGATCTCGGGCGATCTCTGGTGCAAGTCTCAAAGACAAGACACTGTTGTCCGTGCTCTGCGAGAGCATCCGATGGAATGCACAACCGTTCTATATAGCGTCTTCTCTTCTCAAACAGGGACTCCCTCTCTCTCAAAACTCCCTCGCAGGTACCGTGTTCCAGCAAACCTTATCTTCTTCCTCACATTTGCACCTTAACTGAATCATCTTCTTCCTCTTCACAGGTGTGGAAGACATACGCGTTTCGCATGCTGTTCTCAGGGCGGAACTCGGCCGGTTTCAACACAGGTGTCCGGAACGCTCCACCTCAGTCCCTTCCGCTCCACCACAGTTGCAGGTATGCCGTGTAAATGTATCACCTGCTGTCCTCAGGTTATTTGTATGTCGATAGTGCTGGGATGGGTTGATTATGAATACCATAGATAACTGATGGTGACCAGCCTGAAAAATCGGGTGGGTGGTCGGAAGAATATCAGCAATCACATTGTCTTCAACAGCCATTGAAACGCAGGTAGGTGTTCTCGTAATCTCCCGAACATGGTCTCTTCCATACGTTTTTCCCATTTGGCCTTGGGTTTTCGGAAAAGTGATGGACGGTCGTTCAACTGTTGGGATCATGTTCATGCCGTGGTGATTAGTTGCAGAAAGTAATCGGTTTGTGTACTGAGTGACTCTGTAAGCTTTTATCGTACTGAGTTAACTTGGTTCGGCCACTGAATGTATGTTGTTGATCCACACGTTGCAAAAGGAAATCGGATTGCATACTGAGTTACTCATTACACTTTTATCGTACTGAGTTAACTCAGTAGGGCCACTGTGAATGTACATTGTTGATCCATGGCTTGCAGAAGGAAATCGAATTGCGTACTGAGTTACTCAGTACGCTTTTATCGTGTGTGGTTAACTCGGTTGGGCCACTGTGAATGTACGTTGTTAATCCATGGCTTGCAGAAGGAAATCGGATTGCATCCTCAGTTACTCAGTACGCTTTTATCGTGCGTGGTTAACTCGGTTGGGCCACTGTGAATGTACATTGTTAATCAATGGCTTGCAGAAGGAAATCGGATTGCGTACTGAGTTACTCAGTACAGTTTTATCGTACTGAGTTAACTCAGTAGGGCCACTGTGAATGTACGTTGTTGATCCACACGTTGCAGATGGAAATCGGATTGCGTACTGAGTTACTCAGTACGCTTTTAACCTAATGAGTTAACTCAATAGGGCCACTGTGAATGTACGTTGTTAATCCATGGCTTGCAGAAGGAAATCGGATTGCGTACTGAGTTACTCAGTACGCTTTTATCGTACTGAGTTAACTCAGTAGGGCCACTGTGAATGTACGTTGTTGATCCACACCGTCCATCCCAAGGAAAAGGAAGATTGTTTGAAGGGGCTTGGGTTTGAGGAGGTTGAGGCCAAGGAGGAAAGAGACTCTTTGCGTGTTTGCAGTTTTCGATTGGGTTTGTGCAATGATTGCGGCACTGACCGTGGGGCCCACCATAATGCATATGTTGTGTATCCATGCCATCCATCATTTTTTCCAGCTCATTTTAGAGTATTTTTCCAAAAATTAAGCAGATGAAAATCTTGGGTGGACCACACCACAAGAATAGTGGTCATGGAATGCCTATCATGAAAATCTTCCTAGGGCCATTGTGATCTATTTTCCATCCAACCTGTTGATAAGGTCACACAGATTTGGATGAAGGGAAAACACAAATAGTAGCTTGATCCAAAACTCTGTGTGCCCTGAGCAGTTTTTAATGGTGGGAATTCAATTCCTACTATTTGGTCCACCTCAGATTCGTATCTACTTCATTTTTGGGACCATGCACTAAAATGTAATAGAAAAACAGATGAACGGCCTGGATATACAACACATACATTGACGTGGGCCCCACAGTCAGGGCCACACCCACCTCGCTGCATTCCGGGTCGAATGGTCTGTGGCGGGTCCCACGTGACTACTTGATACAATCGGGTGCGGATTAGATACTGAAAGGTCAGTATCCATATCGCTACTGAAGTGACGTCACCAAGTTTTGTGGACCCCACCATGATGCATGTGTTGTATCCATACCGTCCATCCATTTGGAGAGATTGTTTTATGGCATGAGAAAAATAATGAGATAGATCTAAAGTTCAAGTGGACCTCACCATAGAAAATAGTGGGGACAATGACATCCACCGTTCAAAAGTTCCTAGGTGCCACAGAAGTTTCCGATCAAGCTTTTATATATATATATATATATATATATATATATATATATATATATATATATATATATATATATATATATATATATATTCACTTCATCTATCTCTATGTTAACTTACGAATAGGTTGGATCTAAAAAATACATCATAGTGTGCCCTATAAATGTTTCAATGGTGGGTGTGACTGATCCCACGGTTTTCTGTGGTGGGTCCACTTGAACTTTAGATCTATCTCATTCTTTTTCTCATGCCATGAAACCATCTATACAAATGGTTGGACGGTATGGATACAACACACGCATCATGGTGGGGTCCACAGAGCTTGGTGATGTCACTTCAGTAACAATTTGGCTACTGACCTTGTCAGTATCTAATCCGTGTCTGATACAATCACATGAGCTTCACATGATGCGGTCCTGCAGCAGATGGGGCACCTTAAAAAGAAAAATCAGGACCATCGATGACTTCAGATGGACGGTTGGCATCTGACGGTAAAATTCAAAGTAGGATGTACATTATAATCGGTTTTATTTGAGTTTATATATCCTTGGTTTATGATTTCTGAGTGGTTGCGTATCAAACGCCATACTCGGTCTGAGTATCATATAACTACTCTGTGGTTAAAGTTGATATGACTTTCGTAGAAGACCAATTTGCCCTTTATTAAACCGACTAAATTGTAAAGCCCGCTGTGGCTAATTCACAATTCAAGAATCAGACTGGCTAAGCAATGCTAACCACAGATTCATGGACACTTGTTTGTTGAAGGGATGAGAGTGTAGGGGATAGAATAAAGCATCTGATGAAGATTAGCTTCGCACCAATCTTCCCTCCAATTCACATGGAAGTTAGCCTCAAATCACGTGAAGATGGGAGAAGGAAGCGAGGAGATTTCTCCCTTCTTTTTTTTTTTCTCCCAAAACAACAATCTGAGGAACTTACGTAACAAGTCACTTGAATCTAAGTGCATAGTCCTACCTCTTGATCGCTAAAAAAAAACCCACTTTCTGTTCATCCATTTACGAAACTGACTGTACATCCACCTACATACATGGTCAGGATACTAACCATCAAGTTTTACGATTTTTAACATGTCATCTGACCATCCATTATGTTGTTTGGTATATGTACATTTTCTTAATTAATAATAATTTTAATTTATTTGGTGAATAACTCTTTATTCATAATGATTTAGATATGAGTTCTTTTATAAGAATTGCTTAAAAACGTGCCTATAACTATGTAGAACTATTAGATTTCCCAAAACTCTCATATAAGCAATAATTACAAAAATGTCATTAACCTAAACCCTTGAATTCTAAATCACAGGGTATTCATTATTCGTTTGATGTAAAATTTTGTCTCATGTCTATCTATCATAAATTAACCATACACATCGAATTTCAGCCATTAGATCAGTGTAAGTGGTCTAATTGACAAATCAACCCCTTAACCCTTGGTTTTGGTGTCCATCAAGTAAAGAAATTTCGTAGGTAGTCATATTAAGATATTTCTCTTCATATGGACTTGGATTATCTATCACATGGACCAAGTGTGAAATGTGAGATCCCCACCTTAGTAGGCTTTTCTTTATGCGCGAAGTTCTCCATTTAGGCTTATCGACTCTTTCAAAATCTGGACCTTCTGATTTACCCTCTTTCCACAATCAATCGCAACTTAAATTTAGCCTCATATTACTACGAGATCATACAAAATTTGGACCCCAATCTATAATCCTACATCGTTGAATGTTGACCACTTTAGAGCCGATTCCTTCCTTTTGGCACAAAAGGCAAAATTTCATATTCAGGTTTTTCCACCATTAATCAACCACCAAATTTATTTTGCTCAATCGTTTGATTATCTTAACTACATATTTCTATTAAAATTGGGCCCTGATCATTAAGCGTGAACCGTTAATTGAGATCAGGTCTGTTTTGGCACTCGCTACAAGAATTTTCAAGATAAGTCAACCTAAATTTCGAATCACTAAGAAAATTATCTACCCTGACCCTATTCGACGACCCCGCCACCGTGAACGAATTAGATTTAAAGAAATATCGTCAGAAGAGACAAATTGGAGAAACCCAATTCAAGTAGGATGAGAAACCCAATTTAACAAACCCTTTATAAAGAGTATGTGTGTCCCTTCTCCACTCGAAATCCCACGCCCACCACCTTCTCACATCCAAGGAAGAGAGAGAGAGAGAGAGAGAGAGAGAGAGAGAGAGAGAGAGAGAGAGAGAGAGACGTCCAAGCCTACCCACCCATCCCATTTCTTCCTTCCCCACACGTGTTATCTCCCTCTTCCTCGAGGGACATTGTGGTTCATGTAGAAGCCCTCCTATATCAAGATATAAACAGGGTTTACATATAGGGCTAAGGTGTGGGATTTCTTAAAGCTTACACTAATTCTGATTGATATATACATGGTTTGTTTTATTTTTGCATAACTTCATATTATTATGATTTCCATGCCGTTGATTGATGGATCATTATGAATATTTATCCCTGTGAGAATTATGGTTAATGTATGATTTTAATTATGTGTGATTTGCATAAATTCATGTGGGGTGATGGACACAAGCCTTGCCCTTTGCCGATTTTGAGAGCGACAAGTGTTTCCACTCTAAGGATAAGGGGAGGGGATTCTTTTAAGCTTACACTAATTTGGGTTGATATATACATGATTTGTCTTATTTTTGCATACCTTCATATAACTATGATTTTCATATCGTTGATTGATGGACTGTTATAATATTTATCGATGTGAGAATTATTGTTAATGTATGATTTTAATTATGCGTGATTTTTATGAATTCATGTAAGACAATGGATACAAGCCTTACCCTTTGCCAATTTTGAGAGCAACGCGTGTTTCCACTCTATATTGAGTTAGTTTTTGCTCATCTCACATTGTTTTTGTTGAGTTTGCCTAATGTTACTCTTCTCCTTTATTATGTTAGCCTTGTGTTATCACCCTTTATAGCTTAGGCATGTCTTGGAATTCCAAAACTCCATGATTCGATTTATTTTCCCTATTGATATAAGTGATGTGTTGGAGGTCTCACATCTAGTGATTCATATATTTTATCGTGGACGTAATGCGCTCTGAGTAGTAACCCTCTTGGTCGACACGTAATTTCATGGATTTGTGTAGTAGTGCACAAATAGTGTAAGTAAACCACCATGTGTGTTACATTACTTCCGAAATTGGATGTCGCAAATAGTCGCTCCATCTACAAATCGCGTCACGTAAATCATCTGATCCGTGTATTATGTCGCCTTAAGGTGTTCACGTAAATCCACGGTAGTGTGAGAGACGCCAATGGATCTCCGTAGTATGGGACGTGGAGCGAACCGGGATTTCTACAAATATATACCACATTGTGATTATCACTACGCATGATGGACCACACACACTATGCTAGGCATGCATTCATGTATATTGGTTACGCATACCGATATCACTAGTAGTGGAGTGTGAGATATATCGGAACCCTTACATTACTTTTATGGATCTCTTGAATTATTGTTAATCTTAAAGGATAACCATCAAAATAAGTAGGGCATTAACCCTCTCCAACCATACAAACATTGCAGGTGAAGCACGGACCGAATATGCCGGTAATGATCGCTCTATGGAAGATTATTCTGAATAAAAAAGAAGGATATCATTACATTTAGCTTTATTTATTTTCTGCTGCAAAACTTTGAATAATGTAATAAGCTCCCACTTGAAAGGGCGTTAGACAGTTAGTTGATTTTATACTTTGAAGAAATAAGAAGTACAGTTGATTTTATTCTCGGGAATAGTTGTCTTCATGAATGTATCGAATGTGATTTAAATGGAAAAAAAAAAAGTGCGATTTTAAAGCATCCAATTATTACATTATTAACACATGAAATGCTCGAGCACGAGTATATACTCGGGCCGCAAAAATTTGGGGCATTACAATTGGTATCAAAGCGTAAGAATGAGATTAACTGGTCCAGAGGGCATGAACCATTATAAGCTTTATGTGACTAGGATAGGATCGTGAATTATATATTTGTAATTAAGTAAATTACCAAAGGAACTAGGAAGTTAAGGAATTAAAAACCCACATTCAGGTTCCCCATTGAAAATTTAAGTTAGATGTGGAATTTAGTAACTATGAATCTAGGTACCTTCAGAACAAATTCCCAAATTCCCAAATAAACTTATTATGGACTCAAGTTTGTCCTTAAATGGAGTCCAAGCAAGGAAAACAAGTTTCTCAAACCAGAATTGGAGATTTTCTAATTTTTCCAAAAAATTGTCATTTCGGTGAAAACTTGGTGCGTTAGGAAACCTCCTCTTGGTTCAGTAGGTGAACTTATCGGAAATTTTTGAAACTTTTCTGGTAGCTCACTACGCTCTCTAAAATTTCATCTCAATTTAATCTCTCTCTCTCTCTCTCTCTCTCTCTCTCTCTCTCTCTATATATATATATATATATATATATATATATATATAGTAACACAAATTTGTGAAATTTCTGTTGGACAACAAGCCTTTTTTGCACTTTAAAGGGATTAAAGACTCACTAAACTGTGGAATCTTATTTCGAAATTTTTTCTGTAGTTTCAAGAATAAATTCTCAAATTTGTTTGAAGGCACCTAGATTCATAGTCACTAAATTCCACGTCAAACTTAACAATTTCAATGGGGAACCTAAATAGGGTTTCTAATTCCTCGACTTCCTATTTCCTTTGGAAATTCACCTACGTATAGGTATCTAATTCATGATCATATCCTAGTCTCATGAAACTTATGATTGTCCATGCCCTCAGGGTTAATCTCATTCTCATGCTCTGATAACAATTGTAATGTCCTAAATTTTCGCAACCCGAGTACAACCTCGTGCATGAGAATTCCGTGTTAATAATGTAAAAATTAGATGCTTCAAAATTGCACATTTTTTCATTTAGATCACATCTAGTTACATTCATGAAGATTACCATTCACCAATACATATCATACTCCACCACTACGAGTGGTATCGGTATGCGCAACCAAACTACATGAATGCATGCATAGCATAGTGTCTGCGGTCCATCATACGTAGTGATCATCACAATATAGAATATAATTCATAGAAAACCCGGCTCACCCCGCAACTCATACTACGGATATTCATCGGCGTGTCCAACGCAACCATGAATTTACATGAACACCTCGTGGCGGCACAACACACGATTGAAAGATTTACATGATACGATTTGTTCATGGAGCGACTATTTGCGACATCTAATTCTGGAAGTGATGTAACACGAATGGCGGTTTACTTATGTCGATTGTGCACCACTACTCAGACCATGGAATTACGTGTTGACCAAGAGGGTCATTACCTAGAGCGCATTATGTCAACGATAAAATATATGAATCACTAGATGTAAGACCTCTAATATATCACTTATATCAATGGGGAAATAAATCGAATCATAGAAATTTTGGAATTCAAAGACACATGACCAAGCCATAAAGGGAGGTAGCACAAGGCTAACCTAATAAAGGAGAAGAATAACATTAGGCTAAACTCAACAAAAATAAGGGGAGAGGAGCAAAAGCCAACTCAATATAGAATGGAAACACGCGTCGCTCTCAAAATTGGCAAAGGACAAGGCTTGTATCCATCACCCCACATGAATTCATAAAAATCATACATTAACCATAATTCTCACAGCATTAAATATTCATAACGATCCATCAATCAACGGCATGGAAATCATAGTAATATGAATGTATGCAAAAACAAGACAAATCATATATATATCAACCCGAATTAGTGTAAGTTTAAAGGAATCCCTCACCTTAGCCCTATATGTAAACCCTTGGTAGATCTCGATGTAGGAGGCCTTCTACATGAACCATGATGTCTCCCTCTTCCTTGAGAGACAACACGCGTGTGGGGAAGGAAGAAAATGGATGGGCGTGCAAGCTTGGACGTCTCTCTCTCTCTCTCTCTCTCTCTCTCTCTCTCTCTCTCTCTCTCTCTCTCTCTCACCTCCTTGTACGTGAGAAGGTAGTGGGCATGGGATTTTGAGTGGAGAAGGGACGGATGCCCCCTTTATGTTTGGATACCTTATGAGTGATTTTAGTTGATTTTTCATTAGACTCTGGTCATTTTCGTCAAAGGTTCTTGATACAGGGTTTAAATTATTATAATTTCGAAAAGTTCTTAAGGCTATAAAAGAAGGGGGGGGGGGGGGGTGACCTCTCTTTAGTTGGTCTTTTTGAGAGAGAGAGAGAGAGCTCCTTGCTTCCTTCTCCCATCTTCATGTGATTTAAGGGTGACTTCCATGTGAATTGAAAGGAAGATTGGTGTCAAGCTAATCTTCATCAACGGAGGTACGAGGCTTCCTTCTATCCCCAACACTCTCATCACTTCATCAACAATCGAGGTATTCTTCAAGTTCTTCAATCTTCTTCATCCCAAGCCATCAACATCCTTCCGATCCTCATCCCTAATTCACCTATCGATGAGCCAAACCCTATAAACCAAAACCTCACATACCTAGCCTACACGTGTGACCGTACGGCCACACATATGAACCTATAAGGTTGGCCACACAACCCCACTCTTGTCCATTTGGCTTTCCACTACCCTTGCATCAAAACCCTACTCTCTTCTCCAAACCCTAACCCTATACGTACAATTCCCTAATATTCCTATTTCCCCAAATTACCAAACCCTAGTTCTTCACACTCTTCAATTACACCCAAATCCTTACATTCCCTCCATCCAAAACCCTAATTCCCTTATCCTAGTACATAAACCCTATAATCCTTTTATCCAATTTACCTCATTAACCATAATTCCAAGTTTTCCCCAATTTCCCTAAATCTTAATTTCACTCTAGGTAGTATCAGATATTCCCCTTTGAAATTGGCTTAACCCTATGCTATTTGGATGTCCCTACATCCATTAGATCCTAATTTCCATTATTTAATGGTCTTGTAGGATGATACTTGGTAACCTAGGCTAGAATTATGCATGATCTTCTCTTGGGATTTTGGTATTTGTGATAATGATAGAAAGTTGTGCTTTTTATTAATTAATTTAATTTTTCTAGTTGACCTCACACAATATTTCAGTTCATGCATTGGTCCTACATCACCAAGTGAAGCTTAAAATAGAAGAAAACAAATATAATTTGAATCTTAAACTGGGATTTGAATTGTAAATCGTATGATTCATATAAAAAGGGATTCAAAGGTAGGATTCAAATCATTTTGCTTAAGATTCATCTCAAATCGTAAATCATAAATTGTATAATTTTGACAACACCGGTCATGAGACCCACATCATTCGCAATGAGAAATACATAATCAACATACAAGACCAAAAAACATATTTTGATGCCTCGGATCTTAAGATAAGAACACGGCTCCTTTGAGTTCTTAGTGAAATCAAACATACAAAACGCCTCATCAAACTGTAGACTTCAGCTCCTATATGCCGATACGAGGCCATAGATAGATTTATGGAGCTTACACACTTTAGAGTCAAATCCAAGTTAGCAAAACCTCTCTGACTAGTCCATATAGATTTCCTCATCTAGGTAACCATTGAGGAAAGCAATGTTTATGTACATCTACCATATCTCAAAGTCCATGTGAGCAACAATGGCTAACAATACGCTAGTAGACTTCACAATGGAAACCAAGGCAAATGCCTCGGTCAATGCCCTCCTTCTGAATGTAGCCCTAAGCTACAAGCCTAGCCTCAAAAGTGCTTACCTTTCTATGCACATCACGTTGTCTCATGTAGATCCACCTTCATTGAATTGGCTCAATATTGTCAAGGCAATCTACATACTTCCACACATGGTTGGAATGCATGGACTCTATCTCGGCATCTATAGCATTAACACAGTGTCGTGCATCAATATCAACCATCACTTCCTGATAAGAACTAGGATCATTCTCACACTTGTTCGGCACCACTAGAAACACTTCATTCAAAAAAGACAAATCTATATAGTTCCAGCATTGTCTTTGGCTACAATGTAAGACGGTGTAGGCTCAAGATCAAGAATCAGCCTCTCTGGACTAGACGTCACAAGAATACTAGGAAAATTATCATCCAACATTTTGAAAAGGTCTACAGTGTGATCACCTTTATTATCATGAAGGAAGTCTACTTCAAGGAAAATAGCATCCCTACTGACTATATTCTTTGTTCTTCAATATTGTAAAACTCGGTATCCTTTGGATTCCATGGGATATTCTATGAAAAAGCATTTAAGACTCCTAGATTCTAGTTTACTTTCGGTTCTATTTTCTTAACCATAGCAAGACAAACCCAAATCACCACAGGATCTAACTTAATCTTTCGGCCAGTCCATAGTTCAAAGGGAGCCTTAGGAGCTACTTTTGGTTTGAACCTTATTCAAGATATACATAGCAGTTTCAAGGGCTTGGCCCCAAAATGAAATAGGAAGAGTAGCTAAATTTATCATGGAATTCATCATGTCAAGAAAGATACGATTCCTCTTGGCAATGCCGTTTCGCTTAGGAGTGTAAGGAGTAGTTCATAGAGAGTTAGAGAGGTACAATAGCAACGATTTATCATTAAGCAACGTGTCTGAATCATGCGACTCCCCCCATTCACCCTCGGTTATTAATCATTGATTAGGCTCATCCGAACCATCCACCCTCTCGTCAATCCCAAGATTGTTAGTCCATCGCAACCATGGTTAGAACCCAACAGGGTTAAACCCTCGGTTTTAAGAGACTCCTTTTCCAATTGTGTTACCTTAACCACAGTTACTTTCATTCTTCCGACCCCGAGGTCCATCCTCCAAACCTTTCCTCCATCCCAATTCCCTCAGCCCTTCTCGTCTTCCTCCCAATTCCCTCCAACCTTCACGACTCAATGTGGGTTGCAGTCCTCGCTCTCTAACCACACCTCCTGTCGTAAACTACTTGATTCCATCCTAGGGTAATGCCAGCCATTGTCTCAATTCCCCTCATGGGCACTTATTTTCACAGGCTCGATTTCAAAGGCTATTCCTACTGACATCTTCACTATCAACTTGCCTCCTATTCAATCTACACTATGATGCAAGACGATGGAAACTATCCTAGGATGCAAGATGAGAGATCAATTACACATTAATTTCAGCAATCAATCATGTAAGATCAAACATATCCTCATAATAGATTCAGAAATACAGATTTATAACATGAAGATCCTAGGTTTTCACATACACGGTGCACGAAAATATAAAATAATTCAACAGTGGCCCACTTGGAAGTAGGGACTTCCAATCTAGCATGGGTAGTGCAACAACCACGTGGATAGATAATGATGCAAGCAAAATTCTTATTTTGGAAAAGTTTCACAAAAATAAATATAAAAAATTTCAGATTTTCATTAGGGTTTTGGATTCATGGATGGAAATTTAAGAATGGGGATTTTAGGGATTCAAGGGATCTAGGGTTTAGAATGATGTAATGGAAAGGAAAAGCGGAAGACAAGAGAAGAAAAAGAAGAAGAAAACCTTTCAAAGAAGAGAAAGGAAGTAATAAGAAGAATATATTTCAAAGAAGGGGCAGGATGTACCTTGAGAAATCCACCACAAAACAAGCTTCTATCCTTCCACAATTCAATTGGAATGAAGGGTTTCTCACAAACCTTAGATCACAAGGAAGAAAATTCCTTTACGCAAGAGAGCTTCTCTTTTCTTTCTTTCTCAATAACACCACTAGGGTTGGAACTGCACCCTCCATGTGGTTTTATAAATAAAAATTCAGAATTAAAAATTCAGCATAATTACAACTATGCCACTCACTTATGTGAAGTGGCCCATTATCCAAAATAAGAAAACCAAAACATTTATGATCAATCCCAACCATCAAATAAATCCTTAAAAATAATAATAATAATAATAATAATAAAGAAAGTAAGATCAGAGTTCAAGGGGCCCAGGTCTGGTGGCCCGATGGCCTGATCGATAAGATCCAACAATTGGATCGACACGAAATAGAAATCCTATGACTAAAATGGTCTCCTACGTAGCCCATATGCATCATCTCAAAGTAAGGTTTTCCTAATGCACATCCAATGCATGTGGGGTCTTCAAAATGGCCCAGCGGGCCCCATCTGGAACTCGTCTCCCATCCACAAAGAAAGTTGCGCTGATGTGGGTAGTCATCTCTGTCTCTGGTACACCTGAGTAAGTCCTCTGATGTCCCCATCACACTATCACCCCTCCAACTGTCCAGAATTTTCTTAATTCTTCGGGATTTTGGGGGTCCCAACACTTATTCTGCCAATCATAAGAACCCCCAACGCATCATCATGCGATGCGTACATGGAATTCAAAAGTTCCCTGGGAATGTCATTTGGAAATTCGGAGGAAGATTATGTTGTCTTGTTTCAGTTCATCAAGTAGCACTGCATCAAAGCAGCTTCAAAAGCCAGGAAGACACCCAAACCCCCTCGTGGCTGGAGAGAGCTAATGAACCTCGAGTTTGCAGTCTAAGTATGAAGTGGGATCTTCCTCTCACTCTTCTAAGAAAGGAAGAAGGGGTAAGTTAGTGGTCAAATGAAGATAATTTCCTAGAATGTTTTCCCTTTAAAAAATCCTAGAATGTTCAAGGCCTTGGCAAAGCCAACAAAAGGGCCAAAGTTAAGGAATTACTCCGTAACTACAAAGCTCATATTGTTGTTATTCAGGAAACAAAGCTCTCTTCAGCAAGTCGCTTACGTCTGGATTCTATTTGGAGCTTTAGATTCAAAAATTGGCTTTCCTTAGGCGTTATTAACTCCTCTAAGGGAATCCTCGTTGCCCGGGACGCTAGTTCCTAGACAAAAGAAGATTCCCTCGTTGGAGCATTCATTGTTTCTATGGTTCTAAGAAATCGATCTTCTAGATTTAAATGGATCTTCTCTTCAGTTTATGGCCCTTCCAATGCTTACTTAAGGCATCTACTCTGGGATGACTTAAAACAAAATCAGAAACAAATAGCCTTATCCCTAGTGTATCGGAGGAGATTTCAACGTCATCCGCTTCTCCTTTGAGAACTCCAATGGTAGTTGCATACATGGTGTGCCTTAAAGGTCATTACATAAAGGTAACGGTCGCGACCGTTACACATTATAGGGTCGTACGGCTGTAACAGCCGTTATGGAAAAAAATGACCTATAACCGCCGTTAACAGCCTGTTACTCCCTTGTAAAGGCCATAACAACCTCATAATGGTTTGTTATGAGGCAGATATAGGTTTTTCAAACTTTTTTTCAACGTTACAGGGCAGATACGTGTTTTTAGGTTTTGTTTCAATATATATATATATATATATATATATATATATATATATAGGAAAACGCTCACTGCGAACTGAAAACCATAAACTGACCCATCATACGTGATGAATCTCAAGAATCTGAGCGGTTCACATGAAGCAGAACCTCATGAAACCTTAGTATAAATTTTTACCTTGATCTCCGTGAAAAATGTAAAAGGCTTCTTTCCTTGATTTGAATTTCTCTTTGCTATGGAATGTATTAAAAGTTTTAGATAAAAGTAAAACTTGGTCGGGAGGTTTCATAGGTTTTTCAAACTTTTTTCAACGTATGATGGGTCATCAAAAAGTTAAGAATGCATTTGTGTTTTAAGTGAGCACTTCTTTATATATATATAATATATATATATATATATATATATATATATATATATATATATATATATATATATATATATATATATATATATATATATATATAAGAGGTCGTAATGATCGTTACGACCAGATCATAGACGTAATCTGGTGGTTGTTACGGCCACCGTTACCGTTACGGAATACCTTGGTTGCATATCGAGGAACATGCATCATTTTTCGGAATGGATTGCCAACAATAATCTTATTGACTTTCCTCTCCTTGATGCAACATTTATTTGGACTAATGGGCAATCCCCCAATCCTTTGTCGGTTGGACAGATTTCTCGTTTCCCCCCTTGGCTTGAAGCTTTCCCTGTCGTGCTCCAGAGAGGTCTCCCAAGACCTGTCTCTAACCATTGCACCATCCTTTTAGAGTTGGTTGAAGACAACAGGGGGCCTAAACTTTCAGATTTGAACTCTATTGGCTTGAAATTGGAGGCTTTTTGGATGTGATCTCTAGTTGGTAGAGGTCCTTTTCGGTTTCGGGTAGCCCTAGTTTTGTTTTGAGCAACAAACTTAAGTTGCTCAAAAAGCATCTCACCACTTCAAGAAAGGACTCCCAGGTAGATCCCAATGATTCAATCAATAACTTCACTCCATTCACTTTTAAACTTGCAGGAAGAATCCCGACCTCTATCAAAGGAAGAACAATCCTAGAGGACTTCTCTCAAAGTGAAGTATAGCAGAATTGCCAAACAATAAGAAATCATATGGAGGCAAAGATCAAAGTCCCTCTGGCTCAAGGAAGGGGACAACAACACTCAATTCTTCCATGCTATTGCTAGTGCAAGGGCAAGATCCAACAAGATAAGTTCTGTTTCTAGCAATGGTTCCAAGATACAAGACCCATCTCAAGTATTGAATCTCATTGTCTCTTTTTACTTTTCTTTGTTAACTGTTGAACCTTGGTCTAGACCTTCTCTGGACAATATGGAATTCCCTCAAATCTTGGTTGACGAGGTTGTTGCCCACCAGGCCCCTTTCTTTGAAGAAGGAATTAAATCGACTATATTTTCTCTTGGCGGAGGCGAGGCCCCCGGCCTATACAACTTTCCTATAACCTTCTTTCAAGTTTTTTGGCACAACATGAATACTAATTTGATCAATTTTATCCTCGACTTTCATAACATGGGCAATTTGTCTCAGGCAATGGGGGCCTTGTTCATTGCCGTAATCCCCAAGGTTGAGGGAGCGGCAGAGCTCGAAGACATTAGGCCTATTAGCTTACTTGGTGCTCCTTACAAAATTCTATTCCAAATATTGTCATCTAGATTTCGACTTGTGCTCTCGAACATCATCTCCGAGAGCCAATGCTTTCCTGGCTAATAGGCATATTTTAGATTGTGCTATGCTCGCTCACTAGTGTATTGACTCCTGTCATAAAGACGGTTTGGGTGGCCTGGTCTTTAAATTAGATATTGAAATGGCATTAGATCATGTTGATAGGGGATATATAGATTATCTACTTGTAATGTAAGGTTTGGTTTTGGTCAAAAATGGAGAGGCTAGATTCGATCATGTCTCTCTTCAGCTTTCCTCTGTTCTTTAGTGAATGGCTCCCCCAAAGGGTTTTTCAGATCGTCGAGGGGGCTTCATCAGGGATACCCCCTCTTCCCCTTCCTTTTCATGTTGGCCTCTGGAGATCTCCAAGGGAGAGGCAGCTGGTTTCTTCCACGGATTCAAAGTCTCACTCCAGTCCTATTTCTCACATTCAATTCGAGGATGATACCCTCCTCTTTTCTGAAACTACATTTCAGGCAGTAGTTAATCTCAGATAAGTTATTCGCTGTTTTGAAGCTATATCTGGTCTTAAGGTTAATATATTCAAAAGTGAATTGCTAGGTATTAATATTCCCTCTTCCTTTCTTACTAGATTGGCTTTAGTTTTCGGTGGCAGGGCGGGTACATTCCCATCATCATACCCGGGTCTCCCTCTGTGCATTGGCAAACCTACCAATCATCTTTGGAACATTGTCACAGAAAGAAAGGAGACTTTCTACCTAGCAAAGCCGTCATGTCCTTAGTGGGTTGCTTAATTCTTCTAAAATCAGCCCTTTCTAACCTTCCCTCCAACTTTCTATCCCTATTCAAATGTCCTAAATCTATCCTAGCCAAGATTGAGAAACTCATAAGAGATTTTCTCTGGAATGGAAGCCCGGACAACCAAAAGTTCCACCTCCTTAGTTGGTCCGAAGTTTGCAAGTCTTATACGGAAGGAGGGGCGAGCATTATGGTCCTTTCCGACATTAATCAAGCCTTTTGGGGGAAATGGCTTCGGTGTTTTGCCTCTGAAGCTTGCTGTAGGTGGAGAGAGGCTATGGCTCTCAAATATGGTACTGAGGAAGGGGGCAGGTTTACTAAAGCCTCCTCCATATACAGAGCCTCATCTGTTTGGAAGGCCATTTGCTCCGCTCAGTCTCTCTTTCGGTAAGAACTCTCCTTCAGCCTAGGAAATGGCTCTCGAATTAGATTCCGGAAAGATTGTTGGATATCTAATGAGCCTTCGGCTGTCTCCTTCCTAGCTCTAGCTAGAATCTCCTCTGACATCTCTATCCCAGTCGCTAATTGTTATTCCTCTGATGGTTCAGGGGCTTGGTGTCCTCCCTGCAGGAGAAACCTTTCCGACTTAAGAGGCCTCAGATCTTCTGGAAATTCTTCAGCTCCTGCAGGGCGTTCAGCCCACCTCTGATTCTGAAGACTCCCTCTGCTGAACTTATTCTTCTTTGGGGCAATTTCCCCCAAAATCTTTCTGAAAGCTCATCAGGGGTCGTCTCCCTCCACATCTCCCAGACTTCCCTTACTTCTTTTGGCATTACAGAGCTCCTCCGAAGGTCACAGCATTCATCTGAACACTACTCAGAGGAAGGACGCTTACGATCAACAATTTCTGGAGAAGAGGAATGATTCTAACCAACGTTTGCTCAATCTGTTGGCATCGGGCAGAGTCTGTAAATCACCTCTTCTTGCACTGTCCTTTTTCTACGAACATCCGGTACTCCATTCAGTGAAAATTCTATTTTCGTTGGGTCATGTCGGGGAACATTCCTGACCTGATGCATGCTTGGCACGAGGTGAGCTTCGCTAAAGATTTAAGAACTATATGGAGAGTTTTGCTGATGGCCTGCTTGTGGAATGTTTGGTAAGAACGTAACGCCTGATGCTTCAACAACTCCTCTCATGTCTCACTTCGTATAATCAGTCAAGTAAAAGCTTGGCTCGGTATCAGCATCCCTACGAACAACCCTATTATTTCCTCAGTTCTGGATCATGGCTGAGTCATTGCTCCTTGTTGTTCTGGAGTTTGTTAGGGCAAACTTACCATCTGCCAGTTCTGAAGTTGTATAGTTTCTGTTTTTCTTTGTTTGTTTCCTTTAACTTTGCTTTAGGCTTTCTTTTTCTTGTTGTGGCTTCTCAGTTGTTGTTTTCCTTTCTTTTTATATATAATATAAGCACTCTTCAACAAAAAATAATAATAATAATAAATAAACCAATCTATTCATCAAGTGCGCCACATGCATGCACTAATCATTGAATGTGAACCACTGTCAAATTCTTTTACTATCCAATATTTTCATACATGTTTGGCCATTTATGAGTTGACAAGGGTGAATTTTTTGCCAAGTCAACATTTTGTAACAGCCTGGGTGCATAAGTCACACACGTAGTTGTATCTAAACCAGTGTTCGAAATATCAGTATCGTGTTACGTATCGAATTCTTGGGATACGGATACGTATCGGTTATCGCATGGGATATATCGGTTGTATCGTGTAATGTATCGTTGTTGTTGGATACATGGGGAAACATTAGGAAATTGGTAGAATTTTTCAATGAAACTTCAGTGATTGTTAAAAAAGACATCAATACACACTTCTAAATCAAAACATTATAAAAAACAAGTACACATAATAGGTTTTCTTTCTACGGGGTGTTAATCTATGCATTGTCTAACTAAATTGATGCAAGTATATTCAATGTCTATTCATATAATTTATAAATGTAAAAAGACATGTGGAAACACAAGCAACAATACATTCAAAAGCAAAAGAAGATCACTAGATTCGGTTACAGACATGTTTGATGTGATGTTTGAACACAGATTGCAAACAATTTGTAAGAAATTGGAAAATTTTGATTTTTTTTTTCAATTTTTTGCAACTCGGCCCATCTCCTCCAAATCTCGAAATCGAAGCTCCCAATCCATGATTTTTCATGCAGAACATGAAAAATCATGAATTTGTAACAATTTGACACTAATTTAACATGATTTACAAAAAATAAGAGCATCAAATTCGGAAATGCTCACTAGATCAAACATGTGGGATATATCACACTACTTGTGCGTTTCGTATCGCACTGGTGGGATACAAGATATATCGTGGGATATATCAGCCGATATTGTCGATATTTAAAACAGTGATCTAAACCACGCAAAATGGCATATAGCAAAAGACGGTGCCAGAAATATTCATGTTTAATTTGGTATTGATCATAAAAAGTAAGACAAAAAATGGAAATGCCAAAAATTAGGTGAATGAGAAATTCGGGTATGTTAAGGTCAAGATTTTTTTTTTTTTTTAAATGGAGTGGAAAAAAAAAAAACAGTTATATATATGCATATGTACGTATATATTATATATAAATTAGATTAAAATAGAAAAGTTTAATTAAAATAATTAGAATTTCTATATGTATAAAAAATAATGTTTATAGAAAGTAGAATGGTGTTCTTTTCTTCTCTTAAATATTTCCTTTCCAAGTAGTCATATAAATCAATCCATCTCTGTTAAAAATTTCAGCTACTACCCAATTTAGTCAATGGGTGACGACCACTAGTCGTCATCATCGTCATCATTAAAGCATTATCATGACTATATGAATCCTTTTCCACCATTCCACTATATCAAGGGTGATGGGGACATCAAGTGCACACGCACGCCCCTATGCACGTACGCAAGGAGGAGGGCCCCACCATCGATCTGGATCGATGACGACGTCTAGGGAGGGTCTCCTAGTTAGAGGACTGTGTTTTGGTTCGTTTGAGTGGACCTGATAGTCCTGTGAATCCCACCATGGGTTCTCATGATCGTGGTCCACAAGTCTAGTTACTCTAGTACTTTAACTTTTACTTATTATATTTATTAGGAATATCATGGATGGTTTAGATTGATTTGATTAGTTGTTATTTTTTATTACTTCGTCTTCAAGTAATAGGTTGCTCACATGGCGCGAGTTTTGGGGTATATGGTTTTATTATAAATAGGCACCCCTTGTAGTCTTTTTTAATCATGAAAGATTACTAAAATTTCTATGTTTTTCTGCTCCTCTAAATTTCCGAGTTGTGGAGATTCGATTGGGTGTGAAACCCTTCCTTCCTCAAAGAGCTGACTACTGTGGTGCGAAGTCACATTTATCCCGATTCACCCCCACCTTCTACCATCCATATTTCTCCTCCTACAATCATCTACGCTTCAAATCCATCATCTATTGCAGCCGTTTTTCTCTCTACAGCAGATTTTCAGAATCTAGCCCTGCAAAAGGGCTGAAACTTCGGCGGAGCGCCACGCACAGACCGTGCATCGGATCAGGCTGAAATATGGAGGTTTTGTGGCCCACCCGTGGCCGACCAGGGCCCAACTGGCCATTTTATGATTAGTGGGCCCCACACATGCGCTGGCCTTCACCGCTATCCATACATGTGACGCTTTTCTGGTTCGTCTCTCCTCTCTTTCACCTCTCTTTCACCCTAAATCCCTAACCCTAACCCTAAATTACTCAAATCCCCAATTTTATGCCCTTTCTTCAACCTTAGGGTTCCCCGAATTGAAATTTGTGAACCCCTTAGATTGGGAAATTATTTATGTGCATGTGTGGATGAATTTGCCCTTCTTTGATTATTGTTTGGTTTATAATTTTGATTGATCCAACCCTGGCTTGTGTAGGCCTGAACCTGCATAGGTTCCCCTTGATTGAATGCTTGAACTTTTGTGTGGGTTATGGAATTTTGTGTAATTGTTTCTGAACTAACGTGATCTAAAGCCTGAATATCTCGCACATCATATTTGAATTTCATGTCCTGCATCAAAGGGCCATAACCTCAATTAGACCATCCTGTTGCCCTTTTAGAGCCTTTTACTTGTACCAACTCACTCGCAACTAGCGCAATTCTTGGTCCCCATTGCACATGACCAAACCATCTTAGTCTACTTTCCCTCATCTTGTTACCTATTGGTGCTACTCCTAAATTCCCTCGAATGTATACATTTCTAATTCTATCCTAGTCTTGCCACTCATCTATCTCAATTCTCAACATCCTCATTTCAGCTACACTCATCCATGGACATATTGTTCCTTAACTACCCAACACTATCCAATAAAGGATGGGTAATCTTATAGTCATCCTATAAAATTTCCCTTTCTGTTTGAGTGGTACAAGACGATCACATAAAACTCTAGAGGCAACATCCTTCTATGGGCAACATCCTTCTCAATCTCTCCACAGTAATGAACTATCGTCCCGAGATATCAAAAGCGGTCATTTTGAGAAACTTATCGGTCGGCAATATTTACTAGTTCCACATTCACACTCCTACTGTTACTAAAATTGCACCGTGTATACTCTTAGTCCGACTAATTTCAAATACTTAGATTCTAAAACACCAATCCATAAATCTAGTTTTGTGTTTATGCCTTCCCTCATCTTGTTGATCAAAACTATGCCATCTTCAAACAACATATAGCATGGGATCTCTTCTACAAACAACATACACCACCAATCTCGGTTTTTTAAATTGTCCTTAAATTTTATTTTATTTTTTTAATAAAACGTGTTTTATTGGAGGGGAAAATGTGTTTAATTCAATTTGCCCCCAAAAAAATGCCTATATTTTGAAATATAGGGGTTTTAAACAACTAATCCATTATACAGGTATTTTTCAAAAATATGAAGTTTAAAAAGGAGTTTTGCTAACTAAGACCCCATTTCATTTTGATAATAGCATTTGACAAGAGAGAAGAAATATAATTCCTATAATTTTGTTTCAGTTAGAAGCATAGTAAACAGAGTATGTGGAGCAGCGGGGCATTGTAACTAACCTCTCCCATGGCAAGAACATCCAATGCGTCCTTATACTTTTGTTTCTTTATCAGCTGTTTAGCATTTGCATGAAGCATCAAACCCATCATCACTCCCCTGTGAAATATTGGTCAACTTTCAGTACATGAGTCCATAAATAAAACCACCTGCTTTCAGAACAATAAATGATTGAGGGTTTGAGCCCATAGCTCACTGGTAGACAGTGCATTTCAATACTGAGGTCTCTAGTTCAAGCCCAGTTTAATATAGGATTGGTAAAATCATACCGCTGATCATTCTCAGATCCCAACTGTACTTTCTGCCCACTCTGATCTTCAAGCTCTATATTGAAATCTTCCACTGGTAGTGAACCGGCTACATGCCTCTTGGCCAGCGCATCAGCAGCAGCCCTGTTAATACCAATGTTTCATCAGGTTAAATTCTCCAAAAGAAACAGCACGTAAATAAAATTGGGTAACAAGATAAGGAAAAGTAGACTTAGATGGTTAAGCCATGTGCAAGGAGACCAAAAACTACAACAATTAGGAGTGAGTTGGGTCAAGTTGAAGGCTCTAAAAGGGCAAGGGGAGGGCCCAAATGATGTTGGTGGAGGTGGTAAGAAGGCCTATGATTTATTTGAGGATATGGTACATGAGGGGTGCCGTAATGGCCATTACAGGGCCATAAAGGCTATTTCATAAAGATAACGGTGGCAAGCGTTACACGTTACAGGGTCATAATGGTTGTTATGAAAAAAATCACCCGTAACGGCCATTACACCCCCCAGAAAGGCCATAGAGGCCCCATAACAGTCCATTACGGGGCAAATATAGGTTTTTTAAGTTTTTTTTTTTAATTTTTCAATAATAATAATAATGAGAGAGAGAGAGAGAGAGAGAGAGAGAGAGAGAGAGAGAGACTGTAATGGCTGTTACAGCCCGTATCGTAAATGTAACAGTGGTGGCCGTTACGGCCACTGTTACTGTTACGGAATACCTTGTACATGATAGAGTGGAATGGTCATAGTCAGATAAACTTCAGGTTTACATACATTGTTCCAGTTTTATTATTGGACTTCTTCAGTCCAGAATTCAAGCAGATTATATTTCTCTGTTTGAATAATTCTCTTAGTTTCAGACTTTCAGTGTGCCTCAATGAGATATTAAAAAAGGTTTGACATGTTAATAGAGGAAATCAATTCAAGATCTCATCTTTGCATCTGTTTATCAAGGTTACATGTCAGGATCCATCCCATATTCCTATAGCTGACGGCAAGACAATGTGTTAGCCTGCACACAAGTATGTTATGCAGTGTGGTCATTGAGCATAATATTTTTCATTGGCCTAAGAGTTAGCTGGTCAGCTGGATTCAAAGGTAGACTTCTGGTTCACTAAGTATTGTGCCAATCTCTTATGCAAAGTGGGTGGAATGTCCACAGACCCGTATTTTATTATGGAAAGAATACCAATAGATGAGAATCAAAAGAGGAAAACAATGGTAGCTGTTATCTTTGTGAAGATATTTATTGCTGCATCCAGCCCACCTGTACACAGTTTGTGCACAAGGAAATCCAAGAATGAAACCCCACATGTTGTCCAACACTAACCCAGACCATAGGAAAGATCTGTTTGGTCCACCATCCATGTGCCCACAAATCCAATCATCATCATCATCCAAGCCTCATCCCAACTTTGACGTCAGCTGCCCACAAATCCAATGGGATTCCCAAGACAATTTTCCAATTCGAACATGTGGCCTACAGATCCAATCAGATGCTTCTGATGATAAACCGATTGAACTTTGGCACCCACGAGTCCAACCATACCAATTGTAAAGACTTCCAATGTCTACACAGACCCTTCAGTTGAGTATTTTTATTACTTAGTAGTTTCCAAACTAACTCTGTATTAGTTTTCCTCTTTTCTTTTTTTTTTTAGAACTTGCTAAAAGTTTAGTTAGGTAAAATAGGAAAGTCGTCGCAATGTTTAAGTTAAATTAGGACAACCCATGTACAAGGGTTTATATAACCAACAGGGCCATACACGTGAGAAAGCTTCTGAATTTGGTAGTTGAAATTAGGCTTCATGAGTTTTTTTTTTTTTCTACCTCTCTTATTCCTTCAACTGGAAAATAGCTTTCTTCAGATTTTTTTTTTTTCTAGTATTTGTTTCTAGAAGGCTGTTGGGAATACTTCCACAGTCCCTTTGACCTATTGATCTATCTTGTGTCAAGCCAAGAAGAATTTTATCTCCAAAAATCTGGTTTGGAAAATTCAGATTCTTGTTCCTTTCAATTTTGCCTTACTTTCATCTCCTTGCACCATCAACTTTTGGAATAGAGCAAGTTTGATGGGGACATCACGCGCACGCACGCCGCCCCTTACGCACGTACGCCAGAAGGAGAACCCCACCATCGATCTAGATCGATGACGACGTCCAGAGAGGGCCTCCTAGTTAGGAGACGTAGTTTTGATTTAAAAGAGTGGGCCCGACAGTCAAGAAAATCCCACCATGGGATCTCATGATCGTGGCCCACTAGTCGGATTGATTTCATATTTTAGGTTTTGCTTATTGTTATTATTTAGAACATCATGAACGCTTTAGATTTCTTTGTTTGGTTTTTATCTTGGTTTACTTCATCACCAAGTAATAGGTTGCACACATGGCGCGAGTTTTGGGGTGTAGGGTTTTCTTATAAATAGGCACCCCTTGTAGCTTTTTTTAGGGATGAAAGATTAATAAAAATTCTGCGTTTTTCTACTCTTTGAGCTGTGAAGCCTAATTAGGTGCGAAACCCTCCCTTCATCGAAGGGTTAACTACCGTGATGCGAAGCCACATTTATCCCAATCCGCCTCCATCTTATACCATCCACCATTCTCATCTCACATAATCATCTACGCTACAAATTTGTCCCTTATTATATCAAATTCCCTCTCTTCAACAAATTTTCAGAATCTGGTCTTACAAGAGGGATGAAACTTCGGCGGAGCACCACGTACAAACCGTACATCGGATCGAGCTACAATTTGGGGGTTTTGGAGTCTATCCCTGGCCAATCAAGACCAAGGTGGCCTTTTCTAAATAGTGGGCCCCACACACATACGACCAAGATTACACGCACACGCGTCTGGGCCATTGTTGTTATCCACGTGTGCGGTACTTCTCTGGTTCGTCTCTCTCCTCTCTTTCACTCCGCTTTCACCCAAAATCCCTAAACCTAATCCTAAATTACTCAAAAACTCAATTTCATGCCCTTTCTTCAACCTCGAGGTTCCCTGAATTGAAATTTGTAAACCCCTTGGATCGGGGAATTATTTCTATGCATGTGTGGATGAATTTACCCTCCTTGGATGCTTGTTTGGTCTATCATTTTGATTGATCCGGCCCTAGCATATGTCGGCCTGGATCCGCATAAGATTCCCCTTGATTGAGTGTTTGCACTTTTATGTGGGATGTGAAAATTTATGTAATTGTTTCTGAACTAACGTGATCTTAAGCCTAAAAATCTTGCACATTATACTTGAATTTCATGTCCTACATCAAAGTCCTATTCTTGGAACCGCATCCCCTATATGGCCCATAAACTTGATCAAACATCTTATCCCAAAACCAACATCCTATCCCTAGGCAGTCCCACAATCCTTATTCCTAACCTCTAGCCAGCCCTAAATCCAAGTGAGACCCTTGAACAATCCCAAAATCCAAGCCTAGACCCTTTACAAACTTCCCATTGAAATTTAAAACTCTAAAGAGCCTCCAAACCCAACTGTAAACTTTAAATTGTTCCTAAATCCCATTCCTAACCTGAACCCATCTCCAGAACCCCAAAAGAGTCCCAAATACAGCCTACTATCAAAACAAAAACATTCCCAGCCCTACTTATCCCGATCCCTACTTATTCCCCAATCTGTCCACTTGCAGCCCCAAAATCAGTGCAAACACAGAGCTTATCACAGCTCCCAATTCAACCTGCAAAGACACTCCTAACTGCACCCAAGTCTGTCCCTTGTTCAACCTTATACCAGGCCCTGCTGACCTAAAAAGCTGAAATGTGTTCATTCACTCCTACTTATCCTATCATATTAATTTCTACTCTACCTTCATAGAGGTATTCTCCAGGGAACGTTCAAATCATTCCAGTGGATACCTTCCAATCTCCTTATTTGATGATCTCATTGGAAATCATGTAAGGCTACCTATTTGATATAGCTATTTGTGCAGGTATTTTACGATAAAGAAGCAACTAACTCTTGTACAGACTGTGCATTGATAAACTATAATTATACAATGTGCTATTCTCATGAGTCACTGCATTTATCCGAGTGACCCACAAGCAGCAAAAAATCTCTATTTCGCTTGCCTCTATCCTGAACCAAACTGCCAGATAAACCAACCTCCAATTTAATGCACCATCTCCACACACTTTGACCATAATCTGCCTTATTTGTCCACAATCTGTCCTTTCCTTAATATTCAGCCCTAATTTAAGTCCCATCCTGGCGAATTATTAACTCAAAACAAATCCTAGACGGACCTTAATCAATCCCAAACTGTTTTTTATGCAGGGAGCATATTGGTTAAGTTAATCTCCACCGTTGATCTTCTGATTGCCTGTGATCAGACATTCAAAAGGTCGTGTTTTCAATGCATTAAATGGGGATCACTGTCATTGACCCGGGAGGCCCAATACACATTTGGATCCAGCAAAAGACGAAGATTTCTTGTTTAGATGAAGATCTACGCCTTTGACCCAAGAGGACAGATTCAACGATCTAGATTGTTTCAAGCTTTTGCCCAATTGGGCTCATCAAATCCGAGAATGGAGATCATCGTGACGTGGGCCACAATCTCAATCGCATTAGGATTAAATTTCAGCCCCAATAGACCCTAGAATCAAAACCGATGGACCCTACAACCCAACCATTTTGTCCAAATCCCGTTACTTATCTTGTGCCCACTTTTGGAGGATTAAAAGCGTCAAAATGACATGAAAAGAGTTTCATTTGAAAGCTTATCGAGTCAGCTTTTCAACAAGCCAAAGAAAGCACGAATCCGACAACGTACGAAGAAGATATGAACGATTTAGTGAACGCCTATTAGGAGTACTGCGATTTCAGCAATCCTTTACCAACTAAAACTCTTTTGCTTATGCATTAGGTCTTATTGGATATTAAATTAAGTAGTTTATTCTCATTGGTTGAATGTTTTTTGTTACTTAACTTTCTTCCTATTGGTTTAGAAGAGCTGTACTTTATTGTGATTAGTGGAGGAGAAGTGGTGAATTTGTATTAGTTGGGTTTATTAATAAAAAAGCTCCCTCGCGTAAGAAGCTATAGTTGATTGTTCTATGAAAAACAATTAATGTGCACTTTGTTTGTGTGAGAGTGAGATTATCATTTGCTGTCACTCATAGGGGTGCCGAAATCTTGCTCAATCAACGAATCGCGTTATTGATTTATCCGTCATCATGGTGTCTCATAATGGCCGTTACGGGGCCATAAAGGCCGTTATGTAAAGGTAATGGTGGCAACTGTTACACGTAATGACCCGAAACGGCCAATACAGCCCTCATAACAGCCCATTATGCCTGCGTAAAAGCTGCAATGGCCCCGTAATGGTACATTACGAGGTCAATATAAGATTTCAAATTTTTTTCAATTAAAAAAAAAAAAAAGACCTTAATGGTCGTTACAGCCCGTATTGTAAAGGTAACAGTGGTGGTTGTTACCACTGCTACCGTTACGAAATGCCTTGTTTGTCATCAACCTATCACCATCATTCCTAACAATGGTTCATGTCATTCTAGACAATACAAACAACCATCATAAAGTGGTTTCAAAGCAGAGTCAGAGCGACCAACTCAGGTACATATGTCCCATCTGTCATTGTCGCCATCGTCACTGATTTCACCCATATTAACAGATATCTCCACCACCACCTCCATCATTGTCCAAACCATTTAAACCGATCATCTACCCTAATGGATCAGACTTCAATCCAAAAGATGGTCCTGACATATAAGGTAGAGATCCGGACCTTAGCAAAGGATCAATCTTTGACAAGGAGCCTAAAGAGATCAGCTCAATCATCACCGATTCCTACCGCCTGTATAATATAAGCATCAACATTCACCTTCACCTCCCGCTACCATTGTCGATGCCCCTCTATCACTGACCTTGCACTTGTGTCTTCAAAATCAAATGATCACTATGAGTGCATCATCATCACCTTCGTTCGAAATCTCCAAAGAAAACAAAACTCGAGGACAAGTTTTTCTCAACCTTGGGAGTTTGATGCAGGGAGCATCTGGGTTTAAGTTAATTTACACCATTCACCTTCGTTCGGAGAGAGGAGAGCGAGTATGGAAGAGGAAGAGGGAGGTTGGACGGAAGTTCAGCGTCGCCGTCATCAGGGAGATTCCACCTCTCTGCTTTCTCTCTTCGTGGCCAACATCCCTTTTAGCTGCTTGGAAGGAGACATCAGACCTCGGTTCGAAAAGTTTGGAGAAGTTGCAGATGTATACATTCCTAGACTCCAAAACTCGGAGAGGAATAAGGGTTTCGGCTTCGTCAGATTCAAGCAGAGAAAGGTCGCTTCTGCGGCCATGGCGACCCTCCAAGGGTGCAACCTGATGGGCCGAACCATCCTCATCCAACTCGCACATCAACAAAGGAACATTCGTCATTAGCACAACCCTATCCCCAAATCACATATCCCGTCCCCTGTTTCAACCGGCCATCGAACCATCCCCAACCCTGCTAGCAATAAATCCCTTGGACCTTCACAACACCTACCCATATGCTATGATCCCAACCACCCTCTCCCCAAATCCGATCAGGGGTCTCTCCCAATCCATGTTCCATCCTGGATCCCCAACCTTAGGAGGAAAGATCTAGCAAACACCATGATTGGAGAACATTTAGAGAAGGAAACTCGGTGGTCATTAACATCAGCTTGGTTCATACACTTAGAGAACGAAATCAGTGGCCGATGGGCTCGCCAAGCTGGCCAACATGGGGGCTTTTGGACGTCGTCTTCCTTCAGCCAGCTGACCTCCCAAGATCCATTAGAGGCTCCATGTTTCTGGATAGTGCTGGTCTGGGCCAGATTAGGCTCTCCAGGCCCAAAACTGGGATCGGATGATCAGTTTCTTTGCAGTCTCTGCCTTTGAGTCACGCTGGAGGCGGATTCTGCCACTTACGAGCCCATGGCCTCGTCGCTAGTACCATATCAAGCAATCTTCCCTGGGTTTCTCAGTTGCCTCCATGATTGCTAGCATTTCTCCTGCCTCTATTACTGTGGGCTGGCTGGTTTCAGTTTTTGTAGATTTCCAGCTTGGGTAAAATCATTGGCCATGTCTTGCTGGTTTTGATGGCTTGTGGGCAGTTGTTATGTGGTTGCCAGCTTTGCAGATATGTCGTTCGTCTCCTGGGCAGATTCAGCTACTGCTAAGCTTGGGCAGCTTTGGGTCCATGTTCTTGTTTTGGTCCCCTTGGCAGCTCTTCCTCTGTTTCTTTGGGTGGATTGCCCTTAGTAGTGGACAGATTGCTGTTTCTGGATCTTGGTCCCTATGGGAGGCCTATCACCTCCTCTTCCTCTTTTCTCACATTTTGCATTCCTTTTCCTGCTTTTATGTCAGTTAGGTAATATAATAGGTGTGGCTCGTTTTTCTTGTGGAGCCCACCCGAATAGCCAAATGTGTACATCCCTCCATTTTTTCAATGAATCATGGGCTTGGTCCCCATTTCTTAAAAATAAATAAATAAATAAAACCTTCATTCGAGCTTTTAGCCCACTTAGGCTCATCGAATCTAAGAAGGGAGATCATCATAAGGTGAGCTATGATCTCAAGCACATTAGGATCAAATTTAAGCCCAAACGGACCGCAAATCAAACCAGTGGACCCCACAGCCCTACCATATGTCCAAATCCCGTTAGTTATCTCATGGCACACTTTTAGATGATCAAATAGCATCCAAATGACATGAAATTAGTTTCATTTGAAAGCTTATCAAGTCGACTTTCCAATAAGCCAAAGAACACACATATCTAACACTTTGAAGGAGATATGAATGATTCAATGAACGCCTATCAAGTGTAATGCGATTTCAAGAATCATTCACCTACTACAACTCTTTTGCTTAGGAGTAAGGTCTATATCTATTAGTTACTAGATTAAGTAGTTTATTCCCATTGGTTGAACATTTTGTTACTTATTTCCTGTTGGTTCAGAAGATCTAGACTTTATTTTGATTGGAGGAGAAATGGTGAATTTTTATTGGTTGGGTTTATCAATAAAATAGCTCTCGTATAAGAGGCCATGGTTGATTGTTTTAGGAAAAAAAAATTAAGTTGCATTTTTTTTGTGTATGAGATTGAGATTCTCCTTGTTGAGCCACTCATGGATGTCCAATTTTGAGGTTTTGGTTCTCCATTGTTGAGTCGCTCGCAGGGTGCCAAAATCTAGTCCAATCAACATGATTTGTCGCCCGAATTACATTATCGGTTTATCCATCATCGACTTGTTATCATCATCCCAAACGATCATGTGTGTCATTCTAGATGATACAAAAACCCATCTCAAGAGAAGCTAATGCAAAACCCAATTGGTGATCCCGATAATGTATGAAGAAGATGAGGATCGTCGACGAAGGGAATCCAAGGGAAGACGCCCCCAGATGTTTGAACGGCTTGGATTGGGCCTAATGGTGGGACCCAAAGGATAAAAAAGGGTCGCGATCACCTCAAAGCTCCCCTCCCCTATTCAATAAATAAATATAAATCCATTTTTCAAAACTCTAAGTTGGCCTCTACAATGAGAGCCTTCTTTATTTATAATAAAACTTGTTAAAATCTCTCATGGAAGGAACCAATCAAAATACTATGATAAACCAAGGGCCAATAACAAAGAAGATAAAAGTAACTAAAAACACTAATAGTAGCAAGAAGAATGAAAATCGTTTTGAGAGTCGTCCATAAGTCAGTGCCTGTTTGGACAAATTTTCGGCGACGTACGCAATATGGACAAGTTTCGTGGGTGCGGAAAAACTAAGTTTGTTTCCTAGAGATGGGCGGTGGAAGAAGTATTTCCGGGTTTCAGCAAGTTGACCACACCATATGTGGACTGCTCCTCGTCAAGAGATGCAACCATTGGGCATCGGAAAAACTATTTTGTCCCACGATTAACGCTTTGCTTTCAGCTTGGTGCTCCCAAACAGCCTTAATTTGCATATATGATGAAGGAATGTAGGCATTTGTAGATCCAGCCTATAAGATCGATCTCAACAACCGCTCAACTATGCTAGTAGGCATCTCTTGGATAGAGTCGGTTCCACTAATTACAGATGGTCGGAATGTCCTTATCATACTCCTTGAGTGGGAGAGAACTCGGTTTTGAGTTTGAATCATGCGATGCCCCATTTGTAGCACACATTCTTCGATGGCAGGCTGATGATGTAACTCTCCTTGTTTCATCTCTGATACCACTTGATGACAACCATTTGTATAGTCCAGAATGACAAGAATTATCGTTAAGGTCCTAAGGATGACATGACAAGTCAAAAACGAAAACTAACAACAGATAAAACTGATAACACAATCCGAGTGACAAATCACGTTGATCGAGCCAGATTTCGGCACCTTATGAGCGACTCAATACGGGAATCAAAACCTCAAAATTGGACCTCTACGAGCAGCTCGGCGAGGAGAATCTCAATCTCACACACAGAAAGTGGGAATTGTCTATTCATGGCCAATTGGCAGAAATCTTTGTCAATCATAACAACCTCCATGTAATGCATTGAAATCAATCCAGATGATCCAATTAGCAGTCATCCTAGGTCAATCATAACCGCCTAGGTCAATCAGAAATCTTTGTTCGTTACTCAATCCAGATGATCCAATCGACAGTCATCCTAGGTCAATCATAACAACCTCCATGTAATGCATTGAAATCATGACCTTTTCAACTGTCTATTCATCACCAATTGTAAGACGAACGATGGAGATTAACTTAGCCCAACTGCTCCCTGCATCAAACTATTAGGGTTGAAAAAACTCATCATCAAGTTTTATTTTCTTCGAAGATCTCGAACGAAGATGAGGCACTTGAAGCAATCATCAGTGGTGGAGACACAACATGCAATAGTGGTGACAGAAGGGCAGCGACAGTGGTGGCAAGAAGGTGAAGGTGGATGCATGTATTGTTCACATGGTAGTCCTTGTCAAAGATCAGTCCTTTGCTAAGGTCCAGATCTCCATCGTACATATTAAGACCATCTTTTAGATTGAAGAGTTGATCCATTTCAGGTAGATGATCGATTTAAATGATTTGGACAATGATGGGTGGTAGTTGTGGTGGAAGGCGAAGAAGATAGTAGCAGTGGTGATGGCGAGATAGGACACTAGTACCTGGATCGATCATGTTGGGCACGACTTTGCCCTAATACTTGCTGATGTCAACCCACTTGGCAGGAACCGACAACACACATAGCAGATAATAATGGCTAGCAAAGGGTACCAAGCGGAGGCGCATTAAGGGCTTGGAGATGGCATGGAGGGACCCACAGGACCTACCAAGGACTTCAGCCCTCTCTCACAGTCACGCATGAGCTATGAAAAAGGAAATCTCAAAATTTTTTTATTCAAGAAACTAGTGCCTAAGGCTTTCTACAAGAGTTTATTTATGAAAAATTTTCTCCTGCGTAATGTCTCCTCTTCTGGAAATAAAGAGATTTACACTCTTTACCAATCAAAATCCTTTTCTAATCCTAAGAACCATTGATAAAAGAGATTAAAATAGCTAAAATACTAAAAAATAACTCGTGAAAGGAAGGAAAATCATCAAAGGAGACATCCATAAGTTGGTGTGATCTAAAGAGAGAAAATTGCGGACGGCGTGAACGGTAGAAAAACTATTTGTGCATTCACATAGGGATGAGAAAAAAATAAATAAATAAAAATTGCTTTTTAATGAATTCAACCGCCTAACAAGTGACCTATCCCACATGCTTCAGTTCAATCTCTCGACTTAGACTGCATCCTAGCAAGGTCCCCAAGAGGTGCAAAATTACCATTTTCGTATTTTAGCAATGCAATCATCCCACATGGTGGGCCTACTTTTAGGCCAATGCGATCTTGGTTTGCTTTGTCTGACGGCCTTTAATCATATGTCAAGGGGCTTTTCAACCTTCGAAGTATGATGATATGGTGAAGGAAGGTGGACTATAGGCTGACCTAATCCATCGGTTGGCTCATGTTTGTAGATTGGCTATGCTAGGAGGCCTCTCTTGGATCGAGTCACTTCCACTACTAGTGGACAACCCGGATGTTCACATCATTCCCCGGGTGGGAGAAAACTCAGCCATGAGTTTGTATCGATCTACACCCTTGATAAGAGTTGGTGATGTAGTCTGTTTAACTTGACAAGTTCTGTAAGACATGTAACCTCATGAGACCTTACGTACGCTTCGACTTCGGCATTGGCATGTTCTTGGTGGACCAGATCGATGAGTTTTGATCGCGACCCTATTTTAGAACCACAACACCCCGAAACTTGTACCCTAGCAACCACGCAGGCGCTACAATTTCAACATTGTGCAGCACGCCCCATCTCGGTCCCTAGATTAAAAGCTGTTTTGACACAATCTGAGGTGGGTCGCGCAACGCACATGGGCCCTACTTGCAAAAATCTCAATGTTGTCAAATCAATCAATCCATCCATCAATCAACTCATGACTTCTTTCTCCCCATTAGTCAAAGTAACCCATGCCTAGCCATCCCTCTCCTTTCTCTCCCCATTCTACTCCTCCATCTTCTTCTTATTCCCTCCCTATCCTAAAAGTTCTACCACAAAATCCCCTAACCCCCTCTCATTTCTACCATTTTTCTAGCATAAATAGGGAAAGGTTAAGAGAAAGAAAAGGATTAGGGAGAATTAGGGAGAGATTAAGATAGAATGAGAGAACAAAGAAAACTTATGAGATGGTTTAAGAGAAAAGAGAGAGCTTAAGAGAGAATAAGGAGGGATCAAGAGGGTAAGAGAAAGAGAGAAGAGAAGAGTGATTAAAGGAGATTAGGGGTGGAGAGGAGCTTGGTGGACCACCAGATCGTCAATCTGAGCTGATCCAACCATTCATCCTTCATTGTGAGTGCATGGGAGGATCCAAACCCTCCCTTTCTTTGTGATCTTTCAATTTTGGTGGGCCCACAAGGGTGGGACCCACCGTGATCATGTATAAAGTGTATGGTGGATTCCATTATGGCGGGGACCACCACAATGGCCAGATCTTCCTTTTCCTTTCTTCTTCCTTATTTCGTTTAAAATTATGATTTTGTGGGGCCCACAAGTAGGCCACGCTGTTGGAGAGCGTGCCCCACACACTATCACAGCATGGACCACCTTGTGTGGCCCACCGTGATGTTTATTTGCCATTTAACATATTGATATGGACAACAATTTTGGATGGTGGGAAACCACTGAAATTGGTTTGATCTAAAGCTCATTGGCCCACAATGACCTGGCCAATCTAATGGATGGAGTGGATTTGTCTAAGTGGACCCCACCACCCCTAAAATGAACCAAGAGAGAGGGAGGGGCAGCAGTCATGGCTACTGGATGCAAACAACGTTCAGGGACGCTGCTACCCAGCAGCAAGTGCGCCTGGGGGAGTGGTGTCCCCATTCGTGGGACCCACCTTGATGTATTTGTTCCATCCACGCCATCCATTCGCCAGATCATTTTGGTCGTTGGGCCCAAAAACAAAGTTGATCCAACTGTCGAGTGGGCCACACCGTAAGGTGCAAGAGACTGGAGAGCCCCTGCGTTAAAAAAGCCCTTGCATGGGAAGGTCGGGGTGGGTTTCCACTTGTGGGACCCACCATGCTGTATTTCTTAGATCCTCACCATCCATCTGTTTCTCGAATCAAGTTAACCATAGAGCCCAAAAATCAAGCTGATCCAACCATCAAGTGGACCACACCAGAGGTGACGATGGGGCTAGGAGCACCCCCTCACGTTAGCCATACGAACGTGGGGGTGGGGGTGTCCCAATCGTGGACCCCACCTTGATGTATATGTTTAACCCACACCATCCACCAACTTCGACAGATCATTTTAGGGCATGGGCCAAAACATGAGGCAAATCTGAGTCTCAAGTGGGCCGCACAAAGGGGGGGTCCTTGTTTGTCCAAATCAAGGCCCTTGGACCCCGCTCGAGCTGGCTAAGGCGGTGAATGGAGTAGATCACACTCATGAGGCCCACCTTGATAGGGCATCACAAATATATATATATATATATATATATATATATATATATAATTTTTATTTTTATTTTTAAAAAAAAAAAAAGCAACAACGACAACACCCGGCATTAGCAGCGCTGTTGCCAAAGTCCAGACGCGCAGACGCCCAGCCAGGGACGTGGATTGGGGCCCACTCGTGGGACCCCTAAGATGCGTATGACTTATCCACTCCGTTCATCCGTTTTTCAAGATAATGTTAGGCCATGGGCCCAAAAATCAGGTGGATCCAAATCTCAGGCGGGCCGCACCGAATGGAAAAGTGGGCGGGTTTGAATTTAATTATTAAATCAATTTTAATATTTCTAATTAGTGTATGTATGTAATGTCGACATTATGATTGTATTAAATCTCTTGAGGCATATACTTTGCTTAAAATGATGAAATCCCAAGACTCAAATGGGGCCACAAGCACAGGAACACATCCTAGTGACTAAGCATCGATCTATGACCGTCGGTTTACGTTAGCAATGATTGGACGGTGTAGATCATCCTATTAAAGTAATTATATTGATGTCATTGATAATCTAATTGTTTTGGGACATCATCAGTGGGTCATGTGCCCAAATCGATTGGTAGCCTAATGACACACATGTTGTACATGTGGGTGTCCATCCGAGATAGTCCCAGTGGACCCCGTCTTGCTATATGTATTTTATCTATGCCTTACAGGCTATGTGAGGAGCCGATGTTAGTCTAGCATGGGCCACACCACATAGACTTCTATATTTCTAGTGGAGCCTGTCGTTCAGCTCTCACTCTTTGTATATGACGTGTCAATTAAGGTCGATTATCACATAATATGTTTGATAACATGCTAGTGTATTTGGCCTGATAGGACACGCTGATAACATGCTTAGTGTGATAATATCATGCCCATATGCATCATTTGTATGCATATTGTGGATGAGGAGTATTCATAGCATATGCCCTTAGGCTTGAGACATTTAGGGGACTCTATATGAGATAAGGTCGCCCCACATGATCACGCGATACGCGCAGGTTTGGTGCATGACTTGGATGGAATGACTCATGTATTTCGCATCCTATATGTCACGAGCACTTTTACACCCTAGCAACATCAGGGTTGTGCCTCCACAGGCATATCGTGGATAGCCGGATTAGATACCGGAAATATATGTTCTAGTATTAGGGCGTTATGGATGTCCTAGGTAAAAGTCCCTAAACCCTTGTGGTACCAGTAGGATGCTTCAACATCAAGACCGAGTAGATGACATGAGCGCCCAAGTGCTAAATACTAGTAGGTCATGTCTCCCACTGCGTCGTGGTCAATTGAAAGGGGGTGTGACCTTATCCGCCCGGGGGTAGGGAGTTGTAACTGTAAGCTAGGTTGAGTCTGACCAACTCGTAAATAGGTCCACTATTGACGAGACGGGTGGGCATTGGCATACCACTGGCAAGACAAATAGTGAGGTCTTTTCCACTCACTTGGTCATGCACGCGATGGGGCAACAGCCAGTGTTAGAGTGTACTAGACCTCGGTGATGTTTCCAAATATGAACCATATTGATACATAAACTAGTTGAGGATTGGCATATTTACGTTGCATCTCTAGCATATGATATTCGTCCTTGCATTGCATAACCTTGGTATAGCTAATAGCATTCATGGACTTGGCAGTTTAGCCCTCCATCATCTTCCGCATACTCTGATATCTGTATTATTGTGATATGCACTGTGCATGCACACACGCACTCTACCAAGCTTCACAGAAAGCTTATGCATGTTTGTTTACGCTGCATGTGATACTAGGGTGTATCAGCAGCATTGAGCTCAGAGCACGAGCCTGATCTTTTGAGTTTTGGTTATATCTTGTATTTTCTTTCTAGCGTTGTACTCAAAGAATATATTAGTGGATATGTGGTGATGATGTTTTCGTGACTTGGGTACACTTGTGTTATGTTCCTTTACCAAAAAAAAAAACTTGTAAATCCTCGTAGGATCCCGGGATCGAAACCTAGCATATGTGACTTGGAATCCAAGAATGGGGTACTACGAAGACTATTGGAACCGGATTCGGCAGCCAGAAACTTTGTGAGTCCGGTTCCCGAGTTTGGGGTGTGACAGGTTCATTCCCTTGAATTTGTTGTGCCATGATATGATGTTCTTGATCAACATATCACCGTTGTGAATGGTCCTTGTTGAATTCCATAGATCTAACCATTGATCCTTCCATCCAACCCATAACACTGACAATCACACAAGCAAAGGTATGGGTATCAAATGATCTAACTGTTGACTCACTAATAACTGCACCATTCAACTCTTCGAAGGTCGGTTCATCAGAAACCGCCACTCTTTTGTCACTTAACTGTGTTCTTCATTGAAAATTAGATCTATACCGAAGCCTATGAACTCATTGAGGTCCTCGTCGTAGGCAGGAGGAAGCTTGTCGAAATTTTCAGACCCCTCTAGTGAGGGTTCATCCAAGTGGCATGTCTCTTGGGCCTCTCGTGATGATGTAGCCTGAGAGAGAAGCGAGTTGTCATTCACCTCCATACGCTTAGTTGGAGACGCATTATTCATGGGATACAAGACAAGCCTGCAATCACCATTCTTGAAGATATACATGTTTGTGTGCCCATTGTGTATGGCATGGCGATCGTATTGCCATGGACAACCCAACTAGAGGTGACAGGTGAAAAATACGGGCTGTCATTGATTCTAGCCCACTTTCAGAACCTTCACCACAGGGCAATTTTACCCTACAATATGACTCCAAACAGCCCCACTTCCCATCCCTTTTGAACCTAAAACAGCTCCTAATCTGGCCCAGTTTGGAGGTGGGGTGTATGGATGCTAGCTAAAGTTTTGCAAAAGTCCAAGACTTAGTTATGAGGATCAAGAAGATTCAAATTGGATACAAGGGAAGCAGACTCCCTTGATGGATTATATGAGAAAGTAGGAAGTAGAGCTTTAACAATTTTGTATGTGAGACTCAATCTTAACTCCCTCCTTTATGACTGACACCATAGAAGTATTAGTTTGGCATTTATTTGAATAATTTATGCCTAATCATAACAGACATTATATGCATATCATTCATCTTCCATGTTAAGTTATTGATAATAAAAACACAGTATAGAACATCAACAATAGTTTATATTTTGAATCTAATAACCATTAGCCTTATTAGAGCAATATATGAGCCAAAAGTGAGAGTAAAAGTATCTAACTAAAGAAGGAACAAAGTCTTAGGGCCTGTTTGAATGACACCCATTTTTTTATCTGCCTGCACAACTGTCAGTTCTAAAAGAGAGCAAAAGAATTTGAACTTTGAAGTGATGACTTTCCACCAGCCTGCACATGTGTCAACAGTTGGTACATGTGTGGAATAAAGTCCTAGGGTTACATGAATCGTGGGCCACTTGGGTATGTGGTATAGGATGGGTATGAGGTCCGGCCTATTTATGGTGTGAGCGTCCCTCCACCCTTGTTAGTATGTTCCCGTGAGGAGTTCTCACCCCGGGTGTTGAAGTGATAAAGTCCCTTGATATACACTGATACACCACACTCTGGCAGCTTAAGCTTTTGGAGTAAATGGTTATTTGACATGGTATCAGAGCATAGATCCAGGCATTCCGCACCCAACAGATTGAGAGGCGACACGTCACCTTGCTGACATCAGCAACCATACGGCTGACGTCAGCATTGTACAAAAACATGGACTCCATTTGATCTAAAAGTTTAGGGGTTTGATAGATCTTGATTTTAAAAGATTTGTCATAATTTTTTTAGAATTTATCGGACCCCCTTTCATGGTATTTTGGGCGAAATAGAAAAATTCGAAAATCGAGCCCATCTTCCGTTTTTCTTCGATCTACCTCAAATCGGTAAGCTTTTCTTTAGTTTCTTTGCTCAAGATGGACCGAAATCTTCCTCCCAAGCTACCCATGGTGGATTTTTTTACTTAAGATCAATGTTTGAGAGGTTTTTAACCTCATACGGACGTGCGGCTAGGCCATTTTTCACTCTGTTAAGGCTTTTTTTATTGCGTTTCATGGTATTTTGAATGATTGATATTTGTTTGAGGTTTATCTCTTATTATCTTGAAGGATTGAGTGAGAAAGAGTTGTTTAAATCAATCTTTCTTGGCGTAGGGGCTCTCTTAGCATATATTTATCCCTCTTAGACTCTCCTATGGCTGACAAAGGGCCCTCATCTCTTGGCATAGGGTCTCTTGAATCCAATCCCTTGCAGATTACCTCCACTAAGTTGAATGGTGACAACTATCTTCAATGGGCACAATCTGTAAAAGTATTTTTAGGAGCCCGTGACAAGTTGTCGTATATTTTGGATGATCCCCCAAGCTCTACAAATGTTACTTACAAGTCTTGGACAAAGGAGAATTATCAAGTTATTGCATGATTTTGAATAGTATAGATTCCTTAATTAGCCACTCAGTGATGTTTTTATCCTCGGCTAAAGGCATTTGGGATACGTTTCATGATATGTTCTCGGACTCTCAGAATTTTTCACGGGTATTCCAGCTTAGTCAAGAAATTGGCCAGGTCCGACAAAACTCCAAATCCTTAAAGGATTACTATTTGACGCTTCGGGGTATGTGGGATGAGTTGGATATGTATCAATCTCTTCCTTCCAAATGTAAAGAGGATCATGAACATGCTCATAAGCAGCAGGATGATACTCGTATCATGCAGTTCTTAGCTGGGTTGAGTTCTGATTATCTTCATGTTCGAGATCAGGTTGTTATGCAGGATCCTCTTCCCCCATTAACGACAGTCTATGCCATGTGTCAGCGTGCTACTATCTCTACTCATCCTTCTCATTCATTTGTGTCACCCGAGCGTTCGGCACATCTTGCTGACAATCAATCCTCTCTTGGTCTTCGGGTATCATCCTTGAGTTCAAGGCGCATTTCTGGTTTTGATGGTCATGGTAGAGGCCGTGAGAGAGATCGCAGTCGTGGTAGCCATCGTCTTCGTGGTCGTGGTAGACGTGGACGTGGACGAGGACGTGATGGTTCCCGCATTTGTTCACATTGCGGTGGAACTAATCACACTATTGATTATTGCTAGCAGATATATGGTCGTCCACCATCGTAAGCCGCTGCTTCTGTTGCATCCACTGTTGCTTCTGAGACACAGTCTTCCACCCCGACAGCTGAGCAGTCTACTTCAGGGGAGTCTCTTATCATTTCTCGGGCTGCATATGATGCCCTTATGTGGCTTCACATTCGTGATATTCCTGAGCCTTCTCATGCAGCTTCGGCCCAGTCAGGTACTGCCCTTCTTGCGTCATCCTCTCCTACCTCCTGGGTCATCGACTCTGGAGCTTCCTCCCATATGACTGGTAAGTTTCAATTCTTTTCTTCTTATTCTCATTCTCCTCACACTCAGTATGTCACAGTCGCAGATGGAACCCAATCTCCCATCTATGGAATTGGTTTCATCCCTCTCTTCTTCCTTGTCTTTGTCCTCAGTCTTGCATGTGCCTCGTTTTTCATTAAACTTATTATCTATTAGCTCTCTTATTAAATCATTCAATTGTTCCATGACATTCTTCCCTTCTTATTGTATGTTTCAGGACCTACAGACGAAGAGAGTGATTAGTGGGGGCATAAGCGAGGAGGCATTTATCTTCTTGATGATACACTCGTTGCCGCTTCTAGTACCTTTTCTTTAGATCAAGAGTCCATGATTCAGTGGCATTACCACTTAGGCCACCCATCCATAGCTAGATTGAGACTTTTGTTTCCCTTCTTATCTGTCACTAAACCATTATGCTGTGATATTTGTGAATTGTCTAAACATCATCGTGTTACATTTCCTCCTACCTCTTCTAGGAGAAAATCTCAACCTTTTCTTCTGGTTCACTCGGATTTCTGGGGACCAGCTCCGGTTACCTCGACTTTTGGATTTAGATATTTTATTACTTTTATTGATGATTATTCACGCAGGACTTGGATTTATCTTTTGAAATCTAAAAGTGAAGTGTTTGATGCGTTTAAAGTGTTTTATCATGAAGTGTGTACTCAATTTCATTGTTCCATCAAATCCCTCCATTTGATAATGGGGGAGAATACATGTCTACTGCATTTCTGTCCTTCTTGCAGGAACGTGGTACTTTGTCTAGGACGTCATGTGCTCGCACACCTCAACAAAATGGTATTGCTGAACGAAAGAATCATCATCTTCTTGACGTTGCTCGCACCCTTCTGCTTAGTATGCATCTACCTAAACATTTTTGGTGTGATGCTCTCCTAACTGCTACTTTTCTTATTAATTGTATACCCTCACGTATCATGTCTTACAAATCTTCATTTAATATATTGTATCCTCTTGATAATCCATTTCCTCTACCACCTAAAGTTTTTAGTTGTACATGCTTTGTTCAAATTTTGGAAGGGAGTAATAATAAACTTAGCCCCAGGACAATTAAATGTGTCGTTTTAGGGTATACTCGGAGTTAGAAAGGGCATAAATGCTTTGACCCATTGACTCACAAGAAATGTCTCTGCCGATGTAACCTTCTTTAAGGCTATTTCTTTTTTCTCCGCTCCAGGCTGATCACTCTGTGATCCTCTTGCGAGTCAAGGGGGAGTATGACTCTTATCCTCTTTCCACTAGTGATCATGGGAAAACTCCTCTCCCCTCTATTTAGCATCCTGTTGGTGATATGGGTGAGCCTAAGCCTCTGCAGGTGTATTATCGTTGAGATAAAACTTCACACACTCAGCCATCCACCCTTCCGCTCACTTTAGATGTTGGCTCAGGTGACTCTCTTTCCTCGAGTTTAGATCTTCCCATTGCCTTGCGCAAAGGGTCACGATCTTGTACTCAACACCCCATTAGTAATTTCGTTTCATATAATCATATTTCACCGTCTTTTCAGTTGTTTGCAGCTTCCCTTTCATCACAGACTATTCCTAGATCTCTCTCACATGCTCTTCAGAGTCCTGATTGGACGAAGGCGATGATAGAAGAAATGTCTGCTCTTGAGAAGAATCATAATTGGGACCTTGTGCCACTTCCTTTAGGCCATAAACCTATTGGCTATCGATGGATTTATACAATCAAGTTTCTTCCAGACGGCTCAATTGATCGCTATAAAGCCCGTCTTGTTGCTAAGGGTTACACACAGACTCATGGTGTGGATTACTTCGAGACTTTCTCTCTGGTGGCTAAGTTTAACTCGATTCGCGTTATGCTCTCCTTGGCCATTAATTTACCATGGCCCTTGTTTCAACTTGATGTTAAGAATGCATTTCTCCATGGGGATCTTGCAGAGAAAGTTTACATGCATCAACCTTCTGGCTTTGTTGCTTCTCACAACCCTGCACTTGTATGCCGGTTGAAGAAGGCTCTTTATGGACTCAAACAATCCCCACGTGCATGGTTCGAAAAATTTAGTTACGCTCTCTTGGAGTTTAGCTTTGTTCGTAGTCATGCCGATCATTCTCTCTTTATATGTCAACGATCAACGGGCATCATGGTTCTCATTGTCTATGTGGATGATATTGTTCTGTCCGGTAGTGATTCTGCTGGAATGAGGGAAGTCAAAGATTTTTTGAAGACCAAGTTTGAATCAAGGATCTTGGTCCTCTTCGCTACTTCCTCGGAATTGAAGTTGCTCGCTCATCATCCAGATTGGTCTTGTCACAATGAAAATATGCACTCGATCTTCTCATGGAGACCAGCATGTTAGGGTGCAAGCCTGCTACCACTCCCATGGATACTTCACAGAAGCTTCAACCAGATGATGGTGCCTTCCTTACTGATCCCGAGATGTATCGACGACTTGTAAGCCGGCTTATTTACCTGACTATTACTCGCCCAGATCTCTCATTTGCGGTGGGGGTTGTTAGCCAATTCATGCAAGCTCCTCGTACTTCCCATCTCACAGCTGTCTACCATATACTTCGGTATTTAAAATCAGTCCCGGGTCTTGGCCTCCGCTTTCAGTTGCATGGTCATCTTCATCTTTCTAGCTATTCCGATGTTGATTGTGCAGGTAGTACTTTTGATCGCCGCTCTACATCCGGCTTTTGTACATTCCTAGGTGGCAATCTTATAACTTGGAAGAACAAAAAGCAGCCAGTTGTTGCCCAGTCCTCAGCTGAAGCAGAATATCGTGCTATGGATCATGCGACGTGTGAACTCATGTGGCTTCGCAACCTTCTTGAAGAACTTAGCTATCCTCCTTCGGATCCTGTTCCTCTTCACTGTGACAACCAAGTGGCCATCCATATTGCTCGTAACCCAGTTTTTCACAAGCAAACCAAGCATATTGAAGTCGACTGTCACTTTATTCGGAAGAAAGTCGCTTCTAAGGAAATTGTTACTCCTTTTGTTCGATCTGGAGATCAACTTGCTAATGTTCTTACAAAGTCCTTGAGTCGAGATGCTCTTCATCGTGTTCGTGACAAGTTGGGCATGATCAACATCTATGCTCCAACTTGAGGGGGAGTATAGAGAATGCTAGTGTATTGTGTATGTGGTTAGTGGTGGTTAGTGGCCCTTTTTAGGGCGTGTTTGGACGGGCCCATCCCATGGGATTGGATTGTATTAGGGTGGATGGCAAGTAATGATGGTTGTGTCAGTGGATTGCTGGCAATCCCATGGGATTGCTATATCCAGGGAATTCACCACCGAGTATGTTTGGCTCGCCTAGCCAATCCCGGGATTGCTCCGTCTAACCAAACATGTCCCAAGCAAAATAGATGGGATTAAGAGGGATTGGGTGGATTTCAAGGTAATGATGGTGATGTCAGTGGATTGTTGGCAATCCCATGGGATTGCTATATCCAACTTCTGCCTGTTTGGCACGCTCGGCCAAATCCCGGGATTGCTCCTTCCAATCCATCCTAATACAACCTAATCCCATCCACCCTGCCTGGCCAAATAGGCCCTTAGTGTAAGTGCATGTGCACACTTCCCTCTTCTCATGCGGTGTACTATATGCTTTATTATAATAAAATATTATGTGTTAGGGTAAGTAAGCCTAACACAACATCTCTCCCAAACTCTCCTTCTTCTTCTTCTCTCTCAATATTTTCCTCTCTTCTTCACATTATCATCATCAAATCAATCTCTACTAGGTATGCTACTTCCTCTAATACATGGTACACTACGGGAAGGATCATGTCCATCACCCCAATAACTACACCGTGTATGCAATATATTTTTATACATGAAATCGTATTGCAATTTGTATATGAAACAATGATGTTATTATTACAGATCTTGCATGCTTAGTGTTATATTATATAATTGAACAAATAAAAGTATAAGTTTCTATACTGTAAATATAAATTTGAATTAACTCAATCAATAGTAGAATATAGAGCCATAATTTCAGGTCACCAAAAAATAGTGATCTAGATCGATGACCCATAATCCAGTCCAGTACGGGAAACGTGCAGGGTTTCATGTTTTAGGTAACATTGTACAGTCCACTGTAGCATGCCATGCCTCAAAAATCAGGCATATCCATTGTTTAGGTAAGCCACGCAAGTAGCTTAAATCTGGAAAGGTTGGTTACATCCCGAAGAGGCAGTGACAGCTCTCACTCAGTTACGCCAGTCGGTTGATAATGAGTTAGAATTATTTTCTACGTGTCACCCAAATGAGCCCTTAGTTTTATGTTTGTTTATCTAATGTGCCTAACACAAGGAGTACACATTATCAAAATACCAACCAATCTTCCAGTTGATCAAACAACAAACTTCTTTTTGTTTAGCAAAATAAAATTTTCTCAAAAGGAAAATGAAAACTATCAGGAAATTTTCAGATCAGTAATACTACTAATAGGCAAGGTGATAATGCCCATTACAACGGGTGGGGTCACTCTATGTGGGATTATGTAATGGGAAAAAAAAAAAAAAAAAGGCCTGTAAACTAAAACCATTCTTTTAAAATGACTGTTATTTTCTCAATAATAGCTTTTATTGAACTGAGTATTTATTGTTACTTATGCGGAACGTTTTTAGATAGAATAACATTAGCTATGGTACACTACTAAATGCTTTTCTAGGTACTCTTGGGCAATATATTCTGTATTTTCATTTTCCTGATTCCCAACAGTCATTTCCCTTACATAACAGCAAGACTAGTCAGCCATTATAAGGTCATAATACCATTTTTCTTAACCTTGCGTGTAGGAACATATTCCATGACCTAACACCTCATGTTGGATTAAACATCCATGCACCAAGAAACAAAAGATAACATCAATTGTGATTCTAAGAATGACAAAACCACTTATCAATTATACACTACTACAAAAAAAAAAAAAAAAAAAAAAAAAAAAGATCGCACCATGTATCCTACAAGAAGCAAAACACAGCGTAGGCTAATAAAAAATAAAATAAATAAAATAAAAACACAACAAAACTATGGAGAATAGGAGATAATACATGATGATTTCCCACTTAGTTGCACAAACTTTTCAGAATTGCGCTCCTCCCCCGCTACCCATTTTTAATAGGTACTAACATTTTGAAATAGACACATAAACCTACCACACCCGAAGCTGTTGCCAATTCACGCTTCGCTCAACTACAATTTCTCATAGTAAAGCTCCAAAACAAAGAAACGAAGAGCCCAACCATAATGCATTAATTAACTAACTCACCACCATTTCAAAATCAAGCATCCATCATCTTCTTTAACCAAAAGATCTCCTAAACCAATTTGCGCAAACAAGGACACTAGAAACCATGCCGCAAAATCAAGGCAATAGTCAAAGTAAGAGAAACGACATGGACCCGCAGACCCTTCTAACTGCAAACAAACCAGCCACCTTTTGGCATGGTAAAGAGGGCACACCCATTTGTGATGCCAACTTGTTTCCATGAGGATGATCCACTATATAATATCAATCTTTCTTTCTCAGTCAGAGAGTCCTGAGTCTTCTGAATGTGTAATATCAAAAACAAGATATCTTTTTGAGGAACAATCAAAACCATGCTAAGTTTTTTTCTTTTTCTTTTTCTTTTTTGTGATAACGATACACAGCATCTACTTCATTTTTGGGTTATATCCGCCGAACCTTATTATTATCAAAAGTGCAGCTAATTCCACTCCTGCCTCTACATGCACGCACACATGCCAACATGTACCACGTGTGGGAGATCCAAGACTGAGGAATGTGGCACATGTTGGTGCAACTGCTTACATGCATAATAGCAAAACTCTAGAATCAAACTCCAACAAACAAGGCCCTCAATTGCAAGAACAGGCACTCAAAATTGGTTTCTCATAAGCCTTAAAATAGCATGAACTCAATCATCAAGAGTCAAGATTGTACTCATATATCTAGGCCGCGTTTGGATGTACAATTGAATTGAATTGCACACATTCAATTCAATCAAGAAGGAGCAATAAAAATTCACCATGTTTCCTAGTATTTATAATGAGGAAGCACACCTCAAATTTCAAATGGACTCCTTCCAAGTACGATTAAATGGTGCAACCCAGTTATCGAGTCAATGAGATCTCGATACCCAAATTGAAAATTTTTAAAATACACACACACTCACAAGAACAATGGAGCGGAGAGACAGAGAACTTTATTGATGCCAACCGAAAACTCACACTTAGAAATTAATTCAAAATCACTAACTCCTATACCACCACCCCTTTTATAGATCCTAACTAAGAGATTGATTTTAAATCAGTCACAATTTATTCTAAACCAATTTAATCTTCCTTAATATGGAAAAAGTCTAATAAAAAGCAGACACGGAAAGTAATTATATCTCTAAAACCAACCCATATCTTCAATCATACTAATTATATCCCCTTCATATCTTCACTCACATCAATCAAATCTTCAATCACATCTTTAATAATCATCCCAAAAATCAGCAAATATTGGGCATACAGTGAGCTATGGGCCTACGTCATTGACAGGCCCTACAGTGGGCCTAGATGGGCTGTGGACCATAGTGCATCCTAACGCGCCCTTAGCCGAGAGTACCTACAGTGCGCTCAGTATAGCAACCCAACTGCTGATATGGTGGGTCTCACAACGGATGGTCCATTGACGAAAAAGCTCTGGGTTCGAAGCTCCTATCCATCGAATCATTGGCGTTTTTTGTTGAATGTGAACTGCTGCAGTACTTCATTTGCTCACACTCTATTTACTGCACACATATGGAAGGGTAGTGATTGTCCTCATCTGGGAGATTTTGGTGCATGGGTCATGTAAAGTGGGTCCTATTGTATCAAAGGTTTAGATAGGTGAACCGTGGGGCCCACTTGTACAAACTGAAAACCTAAGCGTACTGTACAAACACTCTAGTATGATGCCTCTATATGAAAATTCAAGTAAATTCAACATAAAATAAGACCAACCAAACATCCAATTATAAAATTCCAATCCAAAATCTTGCCTGATCCTCGCAAGCCTGCGGGAGCGCTCGGCCTCCGCCATCAGCTCGTCCTTCAACGCCTTTCCATGATCAGCGGCGACACGACTGGCCAGGATCTTGGAATTGTTCTTGAGGCCCAATTCGACCAAGTACTGAGTCACATCTCCATCCTTTAAGATCTTTCCGCCACAGATGAGATTGATGCAGTCGGGGCCGCAGTTCGATCGGTCTGCAATCGCTTGCCGAAGCATCGGGAGTGTCCAGGATTGTAATTGGACTTCTAGGATGCCAGACCAGGCTCCAGCTATCTTGACCCTCGATGTTTGGGAGGCGTTGGATGAAGGCTCTGATTCTTCCATGGAAGAGAGAGAGAGGGAAGGCTGGGAGGAGATCGAATTCAAAAAGACTGTTGGATTTTGGAGTCTGATGGAGAGACTGAGACGGGGATGAAAATTTTTATAGACGTCGAGTATTTGATAGTCCGGCTGCGTAACGATTGATACGCAGGCACCCAGAAATCGTACCCGATGCAGGACTAAATTGTAGGACTTGCTTTGGTTTAGACTCAGTCCAAAAATCTGATTGGGAGAACAATCCCAACGTCTGATTCATGGACAATTGTTTGTTGAAATAGGACCGTTAGATATTTTAATTTTAACCGTCCACAAATTAATCATGATACATTTAAACAGGGAACTACCATCGGTAGGGTGGGCCCCACATATACAAACTGATAAATCAAGTAGATCGAGTATACCGTGCCAGAGCGTGTACAAGTCAGCTAATGCACACGCATGTAGATACCCTGTCACAAGAACCAGATTTGTCCACTAATCAGGTGGGCCACAATTAAGTGAAGAAATTTACAGTTGTGAAAAAATCAGCCGAAGCTTTCTGACCTGTCGATTGGCCCACTTTTATCATCTGGTAGTAAAATATCTACTCTGTGAGTCAACCTGATGGATGGCTTGGATATTTCACGTGTACATTACGCTGGTATCGCGTAGTGAGAGGATTCGGTGATAACCCGGATTCACCCAAGATGGTGCGGCCCTTACCGTGGGGCCCATCTTGATGTATCTATTCTATATCCACACCATCTATCAGTTTTCCAGATTATTTTAGGTAACGATACCAAAAATGAAGAAGAATCAAATCTCAGGTGCACCATACTTTAGAAAACAGTGTTGATTGAATGACTACCATTAAAAACTTTTTAGGGCCACCTTAATGTTTCCTTAGTGTTTATTTTACATCCAATCTGTTGATAATCTGCTTCGTTTTTGGAATAATTCCCTAAAATGATCTGGAAAATGGGCGGACGGTGTGGATTCAGAATACATGCATCAAGGTGGGCCCCACGTTAAGGGCCGCTCCGTCTTATGTGAGTCCGGGATCGCACCAAATCCGCTCCATGTTGGCATAGGGCGCGACTTGGTGGTACCGCGGAGCAGCGATGTGGACGGTACCTAACTGTGGGGCCCACATTGATATATACATTATATATCTACGCTGTCCATACGTTTTTCCAACGTATTTCATACCGTGTTCCCAAAACTTAAACAGATAAAAATCTCTAGTTGACCACACCAAAGGAAACATTGGTGAATGAATTCTCACCATTAAAAACTTCCTAGAGTTCAATATAATGTTTATTTTCCATCCAAGCTTTTTATTAGGTCACAAAGACCTGGATGAAGGTAAAACACAAATATCAGCTCGATCTAAAACTTTGGTGGCCCATAAAAAGTTTTTAATAGTTATTCACTTCAGTTTCCTGTGGTATGGTCCACCTTAGACTTGTATATACTGTTTTTTTTGCCTCAAGCCATAAAATGAGTAGGCAAAACGGATGGACGGCGTAGATATACAACGCATTCATCGAAGTGGGGGCCACGGTCAAGGTACCACCCATATCGCTGGTTCCGGAGTACACCGTGTATACCCTCGGGTTCGAAAAGTCCAAGGAATTCGTCTTTGGAAAATACGAAAGATACTCGCGACTCACCTAGAGATGCAGCACGCATGTGACAGATCCCAGGCTTTCGTCGGACGAGATCAACGTGTCCGGAAATCAATTCGTTGGGTTTATTAGAAAATAGACAGTTAAGATCTCATGTTTATCTTCCACGTGGGCGCAATTTGGCCACTCGCATTCATGCGAGTAACTTGGAGCTGTTTTCCTAGACCATTGCTTACTATCCCCGGGAGAAAATTACCACTGTCAACCTCACATTTTATCCAGCATCTTTTATGAAGAATCCAAAACTTATTACCAACTTGAGCTTGTCCGTACGGACAGAACATTTGAGGACGAAAATACCCCTTCGCTTCAAAGGGATTTTTCGCTTCTATAGACCTATAGCTACGGATTATAACCGTAGCTAAAGGTATCGTCCGCAAGGCATTTTCGTCTTCAAATGCTCTGTCCGTACGTGAAAGGTCTAAATTGAGAAGGTAAGTTTTGGATTCTCCATAAAAGACGCTAGATAAAAGGTAGTGCTACAATTGTAATTTTCGCCTTTCCCGGGAGATGATACGGTGGAGCCGAGGAACCGTAATATAATAGAGCCATCTCTCCACCAAAGACGTGGCCTGGTGACATGCACATCAGGTCCGTCCATATGCAGGATCCTGAAATGAACGGTTTATTCATTAAAATTCACTCTTATCAAATAATTATATTATCTAATCCGTATCCATTAAAGTGACGGTGGCAAACATAAACATTGAACGGTCAGGTTAGCAATGGAATAAACTGTAGAAAAAGTAACCGATAGGATTTTATTCTTAAAATATAAAACATCCGTTCTGATGCAATTTATGAGTAGACCCGATCGATAAATATCTATTCCATGTATCCTGTGGAGAGATGGCACTACCATATTCCGGTTCTTCCTGTTGTACCATATCATCTGCTCCCTTTCTTATCTTTTCTTTTCTTTTTTATGCGGATTAAACTATGGTGTTCTTCACTTCCTGGACAACATTTTAAACGGTGGCAACTCAACCACCATGGCATTCAGAAAGTTAATCCAGACCGTTCCATACGTGGGGCATATTTTAGATGGAACATATCTCGAAAATTCTACTGGTTGAATGATTCTAAGCTACTGGTAGCCATCAATGGTCAGTCACAAGATAAAAGTCCACGGACCAAATTCAAAGTAAATAATCGTATGGTTGAGATCATCCGATCACTACAGTCTAATTTCTTTGCTCTGTACAAACTGGGGCCCACGATTTGGACGGATTGATCCATACCTTACGTATACAGCAGTGGAGTTGCCTCTGTTTGATAAACGGTGTGGCCGAATACAACCGACTCAGCCGATCCTCCTTTTCCTTTCGAGGACGTGCTTTTTGTTGCCTTCACGTCCAAGAAAAAGATGACGATTGCTCATGTGCGCCCAGGGGACTATCTGAAAGGGCAATGGAATTTGTGCACTGCCATCTTTCCTTTGACATGGACCGTTTGAATGGGAAAGGATGAGGTGTTACCTGGGCAACACTTTATTGGGTGTTACCCTTACCCTGTGGGGCGGCCACCTTGACGAATTTGTTGTATATCCATGCCGTCCATCCGTTTTTTGCAGCTCGTTTTAAGATGTTATACCAAAAATTAAGCAGATCCAAATCTCGGGTGGAAAACACCTCTAGAAAAAGTGGTGATTGGCCATTAAAAACTTTTTGTAGGCCAGGAAAGTTTGAATCAAGCTGATCTTTGTAATTTCTCTTCATCCGTCTGTTTGACCTTATCAATGGATTCGATGGAAAATAAACATTACTAATTTTCTTACGCTGGCTTGGGAAGTTTTTTTCATAGTGGCATTCAACAACCACCATTTCATGAGGTGTAGTCCACCTTAGATTTGGATATGCTTAATTGTTTTGGACATGTGGACGTTGGGATCCTGAGTTGGATTTGACTCTAAGGCCACTTATCTCCACAGGTTGCCTATTTGGAGAGCTTTCGCGCTGTGTGATTGATTGATAATGTTTGACCAAAATCACCACTAATCAATTTCTGCACTGCGATTGATTAATAATGTTTGACCGGAGTCATCACTAACCAATTTCTCCGTTTCTATAGTCGACTAGACCCTATAAAAATGTCAAGGTGGGGATCTGAAGATTTCCTACCCTAAGATAACTATTTGGTTATGCAATTGGATATTCCAAGAAAAGAACCGCGGTTACAGAGAGAGAAAGTATTAGGCATCCGCTGTGCCCGTACAGATGTACCGTATCTACTTCATAGGATCTTGATTGTTCGTGAGGGTTAGGATTTAGCTCTCTTATATGTATGTGTACAATGTTTGTAACACAATGTGAAATAATTGGCAAGTTTTTTGTTGGGCAGGAACTGATTAAATCAACAAGCCTCAAAGCATACTTTTGAGACAATTTGGTGCAAAGTGTGTTGAATGATGAGATAAATGTTATGATATGCAGATACTACAGACTACATGAAACTTGATTGAAAAATAGTTGGATGAGCGACAATGTCACAAGGATCGAACCAAGTGGCTTGGATTGAACTTGAATTGGATCAAGAGGCTATTAGAGTTGAACCTAGGCCAGGCTCTCTTCCTCACTCTCACTCTCCTTGGTAGGGGATGGCTAAGGGGATTAAGATGCTTCTGGATTGGTAAGGAATGATTGTGGATGCTTGGATGCTTGAAATGTGAAGGGAATGGGGTATTTGTAGCACTCCAGCCCGATTTTCTGGTAATTCCTGCAAAGCTTGAGGTTAGAAATGGTTTAGATGGTTGGGATTTGAGATTGCCATGTGGAAAGATCTCATGTGTTCATTTGAATGGCATAAGGTGTAATTTTGGCTCAATGGAGGAGCATCGGAGTAACTTTCAGATTTTGCACATGCATGAAATAAGAAGGGAGGACAGCAGCGCACGAGTGAGCAGTTGGTCGAAGTACGGGCAGTGTTATGTGGTGAGCAGCACCCTAGGTGCCGCTAGTCCTTTCTTTTTTTCTTCAGCTTCTGAGGGTGGTTCCTCATGTACACATGGACAGCTTTGGCTCTTTGAATCTGCCTTGTTGTCTCCCTTCTTCTTTGAATTGGGCTTTAGAATGGGCTTAGGCCAAAATGGGTTATGGGCTTGATTTGATAGGATGAGTTGATTGGGTACACTATGTGGGCTGACTAGGTGAGTTGACTTAGTGGGTTGACTCAAGGGTTGATTATATAGGATAGGTTTTTCCTAGAGTTTGGATTTAGGACTAGGTTTAGGGTTCCGCTGGGTTACTAGGACTAAGTTAATTGGGTTTTAGGGTTTCCAGAGTCCTAGGGTTTGAATTAGGTTCAAGGGTATGAATCATGGTTCAGATCAGGGTTAAGGGTATGGATCAAGGTTTGGCTTAGTGTTAAGGGTATGGATCATGGTTTCTATTAAATCAAGCTTATCAGCTCGAGGTGGGGTGTCTAGAGGACCGCATCCTAAAATGGGCTGGAATAACTGATGGACGACATAGATATAAAATACATCATCAATATGGGCCCCATGGTAAGGGTAACACCCCCTAATTTATTCCCATTTGAATGGCTCATTACTGAAGTTATATATATATATATATATATATATATATATATATATATATATATATATATATATATATATAGAGAGAGAGAGAGAGAGAATAAAGTAGTACAAAGTAGAGATGTAACCTGGCTTAGGTTCTACTTAAAACTTGACTAGTGCTCCCAAAAGTTTTTGTCGAGCTACGATGAATTTGGTTTTGGGCTCTATCTGAAAATCCCCAACCTAAACCCAATCCAAATACTAGCCTTATAGTATTATTATAGGGATTTTTCCATGTGCATAAGTTAAAAACTAACTACTTATTAGACCTGTATGGATTGAGATTTACCTTAATAGTGTAATGTAATAAGCAATTATTACAAATTTCAATATTTACCTTACTTATATGCATTTGACAATTAAATTCCTCGTTTGAATTTTTGTGGGAAACATTTATAGACAGCCCGGTGGCATAAAATATCTCGATTGGATATAACTTAATTAAGTCCCTTCATAAAATTTTAAAAATGTTTTAGTGCTTCACAACTTCTAACCTCCTACCTATAATTTCAGTGTTTGGATATCACCTATTGGCAAATAATTACATCATAAGATCCAACTACCATACACAATTATATGTCATGCATTGATTCCGCATTTCAGAACTTCATAAAGTATGAATAGATGGATTTACTACAGCATTAATAATTTAATACATACTGAAAAGATGAATTATAAACAACTTCTAATTACAAAGCACATTGCATGCAATCAGTTGGTTGGCCAAACAATTTAGGTCATCACATCCTCCACCACACATCCAATGGTTACAACTGATTGATAAGTTACAGTTTAAGCATGTTGATTACACCTTTTAAATAATAAACACACAATGTGTACCGAGCTTAGCTATAAAAATCTCATCAGCCTAAACATATAATCTAAACACAAATAAGAACATGTACCACTTAGAAATGAACCTACTTTTCTGGAACATAAGGTCATAACAGAGTAAAGTTATAAAGGAAAATTTTCTAGTGATATCATCATTCTCAGCTGTCATGCCCAGAAATTTGGCACCCGACTACAAAGACTCTAATCAATAATTAGAGTAACTTTAAATCAGCAGCATCAAAAGTTAAGCAGAGATAACTAGACCAAGAAATATATGACTAATATTTAAAATATATAATTCCAAAAATGGTGTCCACTCAGATGGAGACTACATAAGGCACAATATACATTTTCAAAATGAAATAAAAATGTAAAGTATTCTATTTTCGCTCAACATTCTTAAAACATCATGGTGATGATACATGCCAGTCTAAGCCTACCCATGTAAGATCTCGGTAGTACCTACATCAACAATATCGCATACTTGGTGATCTAAAACACTGTCATAGATGGGAGTGAGTAGTTAACTCAATGGTTCCATTTTCCTAAGTTACGCATGTTATCAACATGATCAAGTGTAGGTAATGATAACATATCAATACAATAAATTCCTATCTAGTTGTTAAGTGCATGAATGACATGATATGCGAATACATGTTCACACAATCCAACACTCCTCATCAAAGTGAGTTTAACATCAATTTCTCACTAACGCTAACACTCACTCATTAAAAGTGACTTCAACACTAATTTCTCACTAATGCCATGTAAGTGGAATAATATGTAAAACACACTTTATTTGTCAAATTTTGTTTTGACAAAACAACTTATGAAGTGGCCTTCGAATGTGGATCAAGATGGAAAGTTCAAGCTCTACTATAGCTTAAGTCAAGTAGAAGACTAAGATGGAAAGTTCAAGTTCTACTTAGATCAAGATGGAAAGTTCTAGTTAAGTTCAAGTTCTACTAAAGTTCTAGTAGAAGATCAAGCTCCATCAAGAAATTCAAGCTCCACTGAAGAATCCAGTAGAAGAGCAAGCTCCATAAACTTCAAGCATCTATTCTACTTCAAAGTTCAGTCATTTCAGGTATTATAAACCATAGAAAGACATTAGGTTTAGGTACTTTCAAAATCTACTTTAAATGGGTTTTTGTGCTTATAGTTTGCTAAGGTTCGACTAATCTAAGTTGTGGCTCGACTAGTCCTAGTTCAAATCAAAGAAAAAATGGATTTTCTGTTACATCTTCGACCAGTCGAGGAAGCTGCTCGACTCGTCGAAGGTGGGCCTTCAACCAGTCGAGGGTTACTCGACTCGAAGTCCAACAACTGAATCAGTTTGGATTTTGTGTACCCTCGACCAGTCGAAGACCTTGCTCGACCAGTCGAACAGGGCCCTTGACCAGTCAAGCAGGGCCTTCAACCAGTCGAGAATTTATTTTATCTTATTGTGCTTAAATTTAAAATTTTATTGGAATGGAATCCGATTCTTAGACAAGTCGAAGACTGCCTTAGGCGAGTCGAAGAAACAACTTCTTTTCCTATAATTTGATGCTTTCTCTCAATCCGAAAATATAATTCAAGTCTATCGAATCCTTCTACAAGAGAGAAAGAAGTCTCTTTTATGCTCAAACTATTGCACAGTATTTATTAAAATTTTTTAATAGCTTTTTATTTAATTCTTTGATCTCTTATTCCATCAATTTCATATTATAAAGAGAGTAAATACTCTTCTTTTGATATCTTAAAGGAATTCAAACAAGTAACCATTGGTTTGAATCTATTTAAATTCAATCTAGAACCTTGAACCCTTGTCTATATGATTGAAAATTGAACGTTCCACATTCAAGAGAAGTGGTTCTACAGATACATCGACAAATACGTCTTCAAAGGAGAATATAAGTATATATTTCTTTTGTATTTTGGTTTTATTGAGATAGATATAAAATCTCATTTGGTTTTCCTGAGATAGCCAGAAAATCTCAGTGAGGGTTTTTTTTTTTTTTTTTATAATAGCCCGTTAAAATCACAACTGTATCAAGTCTTAAGGTGTTCCTGTGAAAACCTTATCTATAGTGAAAGCCAATATCACGTGGATATTGATTATTGGGAGTAGAGTAGGTGTGGCTATTTGAGAACAATTGTTGACACATCGAACCACTATAATTTTTCGTGTTGTGGTGAATGCCTTTTATGTTTATGTGGTGAATGGTTGTAATATCTTTAAGTTAAAGTAGTGAATGCTTGTAATAGTTTAAGCTTTTATTGACTCTTGCTTGGTTTGGAATTTTGATTCTTACAAGTTTCGTGAAATAAGGCTGTCATGCCTAAACTTATTTGGGTGAAGGTTGTCCTACGAACCAGTTTGAATCAACATTTCAATACTAGTGCAATTGAGACCTCTGATTTATTTACTATTTCTGCACTTTATTTTATTATTTGGCATAGTCCTATTCACCCTCCCCCCCGGACTGGTTAAGCTCTCTTTTTCAAGTGGTATTAAAGCTAAGTTGCTCATTTTATTTTATTTTTTTAGATTAAATTTCTTGAGTTCAAAGGTCTAGAGCTTTATCATGTCAAATTTTGATAATTTGTCTATTACCAAGCTACCACCTTTTGATGACTCTACGCATACTGGAAAGCCAGAATGAGGATTTTTGTAAAATCCTTAGATGAAAGTGTGTGGCAAGCCACTGTAACCAAATGGAAACCTCATACGACTGAGGTAGTAGCCGAAGATGGAACCAAGTCCATGAGAGAAATTGCATTCTACTTATAGACTGGAACTCGGAAAAGTGAAAGCAGTACTAATGCTAAGGCCTTAAATGCAATAACCTGTGCTCTATCACCTAATGAATTTAAAAGAATTATTTCATGTGATACAGCTAAACAAGCTTGGGATATTCTTGAAATGACACATGAAGGAATACTATAGTCAAGAAATCAAAAGTTCAAATCCTCACTACTAGATTTGAAAAAATTCGTATGGAAGAAAATGAAACTTTCATGGACTTCTATACGAAACTAAATGATATAGTAAATACCATGTGGGGTCTAGAAGATGGAATCCTGGAAAGCAAGGTCTGTGCAAAAATACTATGATCTCTTCCTGACAGATTCAATTCTATGGTTACTGTCATTCAAGAATTAAGAGATACTGATCAAATGAAGGTTGATGAGTTAGTTGGTTCTCTTCAAACATATAAGTTGAATTTTAAGGCTCCTAAAGGTAAGTTTATTACTCTTAAATCTTCTAAATCTGTTTCAAAAGAAAATTGTACTAATTCTGATTTTGAAGAAACTGAAGATGATATGACAATGCTAGCTAAGAAATTTTATAGCATTTTTAAAAACAAGAAAAGATCATATTTTCAAAAATCATTTGATAAAAGAAAAGGAAAATCTAAAACAAAGGACAGTTAATGTTTCAACTGTCATGAATACGAGCGCTTGGCAAATAAATGTCTTAAAAGGGATAATTCAAAAAGAAATGGCGTGATAGCTACTTGGGATGAATCATTAGGCTCTGAAAGTTCATCTGATTCTGATGAATCAGAATAAGAAAATGCAACCACAAATGATGTAAAAGCCCTTATAACTATAGCCAGAGTCACCTCCTTAGATAGTTGTAATATATCTGACTATGAAAATCTCAGGAGTGACCTTGAAAATGAAGATAATCTTTAAGACGCCTACAATGCCCTATACAGGGAAAGTTGTAAAATTGCTATCAAATTGAAAATTCAAAAAGAGAAATATTCTAAATTAAAAGAAGAACTTGAAACCAATGTTTTAGAAAAATCTCATCTTTCAAACTGTCTTGAAAAAAAAAAGATTTAAATTTCAAATCATCAGAGTTACAAAAAGTCAGAACTGAAAAAGAGAAACTAAAACTCGAAGTTTCTTCTCTTTGAGTTCTAAGGATAGGTAGAGATATGCCCATGGAGACCCAAAACTGGAAAAACTGTTAACCTCATCTAGAAAATGTGGTGACAAGTTAGGTCTGGGTTATATAAAATGATTCTCTGAAAATCAAGAATACACCTCCTACATTTGTAAATGGAGAATCCTCGAACTCTAAAGGTAAGAATGTGAGAGAGTTTAATCGAAATGATTTCAAAAACTTAAAACCTCTTCAAGTTCCTAAAATTAACACTAATTTCATCAGTTATAGAAATCAAAGATATAATAAATCACTTTTAGCTGAGAAAATCGTAGACTTACTCAAAGAGCTTTTAACATTCAATTCAGATGGAATTAAAGTTAATAGAAAGTGGAGAAATTCTAACTTCCAAAAACAAAGAAAATCTAATGATACTCATAAACCTAGAACCATAATGAAATGGGTTCCAAAGGTTACATGTCTTGTTGCCTACATAGCTTTCAAAGCCATTAGTCACTGAAAATGGTACTTGGATAGTGGATGTTTAAGACATATGACAGGTGACAAAGTGATATTCACCAACTTCAAGGAAGTAAAGAATGGTTCAGTTACTTTTGGAGATGAAAGCAACTGTAAAATCATAGGCCAAGGTACTGTTCAACTTCTTAACCTCCCTCTCTTTGAAAATGTACTTTATGTTGAAGGTGTAAAACATAATCTCTTAAGTATATCTCAAATCTGCGATAATAAACACACTGTAAAATTTTCAAATCATGGATGTGAGATTACAAATGAGAAGGGGTGTGTGATATTAAATGGTCGTAGGACCTCTGAAAATTACTACATTATTGATGACTCACTGTCACGCCCTAGACTCAGTAACTGGACTCACAAGGAACCCGATGACGGTTCTGACCGCGACAGCTTCCATAGTACCCCATTCTCGGCTCCTGACGCAGGTTCTAATCCTGGGATCCTACAAGGAGAATTTCCATAATAGTATAATCATTTCTGATACGAGCATACCCAAGATCACAACAAGTACATCTGAGAATAACTAAGGGCACACATCACAAAATCTACTAAGAATTTGAACTTTTACAAATATCCATAAGGTCTAAAAGGATATATATAAGATAATAGAAAAAGGAGAGGAAAGGAAAGTCTGCAATACTAGGTCCTCAAACTCAGCTCTAATCCAAGCTCTGCCGCTATGACGCCAGTTTAGGATCACCTTCACGCATCAATCGTGCATAAGCTTGTAGAAGCTTAGAGGTTGGTGAAAGTGTATGACAATGGTGCACAAAAGAATAGCAGGAAGTATAGGAAGGGAAATATGCTCAATGACAATATCACTAGCATTATCGAGGTTTACCATGAATACCATGCAATGAGTACTGGGCGCTATACCAAGGCGATGCATGAAAGGGCTTATACAGCCAATGCGAATGCGATGCGAGTAATGCCAGTGTTCATATCCAATCCATATATCAAAAAAAATTTCAATCATAAGGAAATCACTGGGGTCCATTACACTGCTGGATGACTGCCGCTCTACAGACCCCGCACAGTGAAACGATCATAAGAGACCTCACTACCCTCCTGTGAACAACCAATCACCAACAGGGCTCGACTACAATGGACTCATTTACGAGCTGGTCAGACTCAGCCTAGCAATGCTTCCTCACACCAGGAAGGTAAGACCACACCCCTACCCAACCGACTACATGAAAGTGGGAGTCACGGCCTAACGGTATAAGGCCCTCGTGCGCTCATAATTTTCACTCGGTCATAGCGTTGGGGCAGATCCTTGGTACCATGAAAGTTTTAGGAATTTCACCCATGGGCATCCTATGCACCTGGTATGCTTAAGTATCATTTCCGGTGTCCACATATATGGCCATCCACGAATGTCCCTATGGAGGCAAGGCCTTGATGAAGCAAGGGCGGTATCATCATGAAATGCGATGTTAATGCATGAGTCACATACAGATCATGCACCAGCTTCAGGCACTCAACGTGCACAAGGGGAGAAACTTCGTCCCTCAATGACCACCGTACAATGCAATCAATTCACACAAATGATGCGTATGGGTCACAACGACGTAAGTGCGCCACCTGTAGAATATGCATTCCTCCTTCCCAAGGAGGGACAATGAAAAGATATATATATATATATACAGGTACTCTAAGGAGAAACGAAGTTCTCTTAGTGGGGGCCCAACAGTTCAGGATAACCCACAAGCTAGGGGAGTCCTAAGGCCTTAAAAAAGGAAATGGGCCTAACAAGGTCCAAGGTAGGCCTTTAACCACCTATAAGGTCTTTATGGGCCTATCTTAGGGCCACCGAGGGGGACATCTAACCTCAACTGGGTTTCAAAAAGGTAGCCTGCTACGTATGTAAAGAAAAGTCTAAGTCCCAATCAATCCATGGTCTAGTGGGCCATACACTAAGCCCAATACATAGGCAACTTGGTGGGCCCTTAAGCAAGGTTAGGGCCCAACCATAAGGGTTATGGGTTCACTCATTGTGGTGGGCCTAATGGGTAGCCCATTATCCCAACATATGGGAAATCCTTATATTTAACACAAGTAAGTTGGGCCTCACATCTCGGCCTAAGTATGGATTTATTATAGTGGGCAAGCAAGGGCCCAACTACTTGAGTATTTGGCCCATAAGACCCATCACAATAGCATGGTAAATATAGGACCCAAGGGTCCAACGGGCCTATCAAAAGTTCCAGCCCAACCAAGGCTATAAGGCCCATTAATTAACTAGAAGATTAGCCCAAGAAGAATTCAATTGGAATGGGCCTTTAATCATGCACTAATTAAGCCCAAAAATAAAATTAAAATGGTAAGATAACTGACTTAAATCCTCCTCAAATCTAGTGGGCCATATTGCCCCAAAACAACATTTATAGGCAACAATTATTGGGCTCATTGCCAAATTCCAGCCCACACATTTTTCTAGGTTGGTTGGAATCCAACAACAAAAAATTATTTTATAGTAGATGATATTCCTGATGGCCCACATATATAACAGTGGGTTCCACCAGATGAGAGGGGGGGCATATAACTTATATATCAAGTGGGCCATGCCATTGGAGTGCAGGCCCAGCAGCGGCTCAAGACAGGGATGCCTCATAGGTAGCCAAATGGGCCCAGGTATTTAACCCAGAATCTCATCCAAATGGGCCCCAATTGGAAACTATCGAAGGGGAAGATGATTAAGTCCCATAAGGACCCCACATGGATGGATGATGGGAGATACAACACATCTAGGTGGGCCCACAAAGTAGGCTAAACGGCTAGCCAAGGCTGGATGCCCTAGCCTGGGTGTCCCTGCCTGGTGGGCCACTCCAGGCCACACCGCGGGCAGTACAAGGGCCTGATGGCTCTAAACTTTTGTAGGGTGATACTTCCATGGGTGGATCACACCCCCACAAAATTTTAGGATTTTTGGACATCTATAAATATTTTAATTAATTTAAATAAACTAGCCTGTCCACAAAATCGGACTGACCTGGACGTCCCAACATAGTGGGCCGGTCTAGCCCTTGCCATGGTGTACACAGGGGTCCATTGGCCCCAAAAATTGGTAGGTGGGTCCTAACATGGGTGGACCACCTCTCCACAAAATTTTATAATTTTTGGACGACTAGATTTATTTTAATTTAATTTAAGAAAGCAATCTATCCTGAGATACTGCCTAATCTGGACACCACAATATAGTGGGCCAGTCCAGCCACCACCATGGTTTGTAAAAGTGTCCATTGGCCCCTAAATTTTGTAGGTGGGTATTATAATGGGTGGGCCATCTCTCTACAAATTTCAGAATTTTTGGAGTAGTATAAGTATTTTATTTAATTCACACAAATTATGGACAGCAAGGTCCAAAAATAATTCCTGCTAAAACAATGTTGTTGCCCCTGACTTGTGCACCCCATTAGAGTGGGCCCAGATCTGCCAAAATTTGGAAAAATGTAGGGCCAACATCCTTGTACAAGTATACAACAAGGTGGGGTCCACAAAGGTGGCCCACCGTTTCAGAAACAAGCTGATATTTATGTTTTTACAACATGCAGAGTGGCTGGACAGTCCAGAAAATCTGGACCGACCAACCTTCTTGGCCCACCTTTTTGGGTGATCAATCAAGGGCAGATGGAGGTGGGATTCAACACACATCAAGGTGGGGTCCACACCTCGAAGAATCATCTACCAATGGGAGTGAAACATCCCTCTTACCAGTTCATAATCCTGACCCAAAAACCATCCAACAACTGTCCAGAAAATTTCTGGATAACAACATATATATGAAATGAACTGAGCATGGAAACCAAAATAAGGGAAAATCACCCCATGAAATCAGTGTCGTGGTCCACCTCAGTGGGCCCCACAAACATCCAGACTAATTTCCCTTCATAAAACCCCTTGCATGCATCCGATATGGAGCAATTAGGGTGTCAACGTCCAAGGAATGGACAGCCATGGGCGTCCACCTTGCTTGGATGGTCTGGATATTCCAGGGCCCCCAAGTGGGCCACACACATCAGAAATGAAAGATAAAATAAGGGAAAAATGAAGGTCCGGCCACAAGAGAGGATCTCCGCCACTATTGAGATCCTCCCTTCATCACAACACATTCATGTCATCCATTAGATCATATACAATCTAGATCTAGCATATGCATGGAGTTAGGAATCCATCTAATGGTGGGGATGCCTTTCCCACCAAAATCTATGGTCTAGATGACCCCTAAAAGACATGCATCAAAGGAAAAATACCATGATAGGGTCCATGGAGAATGGCCCCATCCATGGAACATGTATGCAAAGGAAAGGACCATTAGCCTTAATCATGGAAACATGGGGGACCTCCATCATCACATGATAGGCCCCACAAGTTCCTAAGGATGAGATGAAGGGGAATCTACCACAAGAAAATTAGAAAATACTAAGCTAAGTGCACCCACCTTAATGGATCTTCAAGATTCTCATATCTCCAAGCTCCTTAAGCTCCAAGGGTTATAGATCTATGGTTGAGATTACTTTTCAAAGGTTAGATTGGGAGGTTTTTGAGAGAAAATGGGCTGGAGTTGCTGGAATATGGAGGAGAGGTGAAAGGAGAGAAATGAGAGGGGAGAGGGAGGGAGGGAGGGTTGTAGGAGAGTCATCATTGCTCTCCCTCCTTGGTTAGAGAAAGCAATCATAATCTATGGTGAAAATAATAAAATTGCTAGGCTTAGACTAGGCTTGGTGGTGTTTAGAGTGGGTGGTGTTCAATCCATGCAATTGTGTAGTGTGTGTGTGGTGTGCATGGGAAATTGTGCCATGAAAATGGCCCATGTACAAAAAGTGGGTCATATGATGAAATGTTCATAACTTTTAATCTATAGGTCGGATGGACACACGAGACACATCGTTGGAATCTCAATGACGATACGATCGAGATGGCATAAATCTAGGGTCAATCTAAGTCAGGTCTATATGACCAGACTCAAGGATGACCGCAAACACAATTCGAGGGTCGCAGGTCGCCAGAATTTGATCAGTAGGACTGCGGAACCAAAATGGACGAAATGCATACTCACACACATGCATGCACACATGTAAACTAGGGTCGGATCTCACACTCGCACTCATCTAGCTATTCATGTTACATGGTCCAATCAGACGTAACTGAACTATGGCTAAATGTCTTGGACATGTTAACTTTAGAGATCTTTTTAGATTGAGCAAGTAGATCACATTCGTGGCTTACCCAAATTGAAAAAGGTAGAAAAAATTTGTGGCTCATGTCAGATTGGAAAGCAAATAAGGAGTAGCCACAAGAAAGTGAACTCCTTAGCCACAGCCAAACCTCTAGAACTACTCTATATGGACTTAGTGGGTCCAACGAGAACAAAGAGTAGAGGTGGAAAGAAGTATTTTCTGATTATTGTTGATGATTTCACCAAATTTACTTGGGTAGCCTTCTTAAGAGAGAAATCAGATACTCTCGATGAAGTCAGAAAAATTCTAAAAAGAATTCAGACTGAAAAAGAGGTACTTGTGATCAAAATTAGAAGTGATCATGGTACTGAGTTTAAAAATAACAATTTTGAGAAGTACCGTAATGACCATGGTATATCATACGAGTTTTCTGCACCTAAAACACCTCAACAGAATGGAGTTATTGAAAGAAAGAACAGAGTTTTATAGGAAATGGTCAATGTAATGCTAAATAGCATGAACTTACCAAAAAATTTATGAGCTGAAACTGTTAATACTGCTTGCTACATTATAAATCATGTGTATGTTAGAAAAACTAAAGATAAAACAGTCTATGAGTTATGGTTTAAAAAGAAACCAACCGTTAAATATTTTCAGACTTTCAGAAGTAAATGTTTCATTTTACACAATCGATAAAATTTGGGAAAGTTTGAAGCTAAGAGTGACGAGGGAATATTCTTGGGTTATGCTCTAAATAGTCGAGCATACCGTGTTCTTAACAAAAGAACAAGGGTGATTCAGGAATCTATTAATGTAGTGATTGACGATCACCTGATCACACCCACTCTAAGACAAGATGATGATGAAGTCAACATTATAGATACACCTGACTCTTCATCTAAATCAGTTAATAGTGAATTAAGATTAGTCAAAGACCATCCGACTAATCAGATATTGGGTAACCCTTGTACTGGTGTTCAGACAATAAGACAATTAGAAAACATCTGTAATTACGTTTGCTTCACTTCTCAAATTGAACCAGCAAATGTAAATGGAGCACTTGCTGATGAAAGTTGGATATTGGCTATGCAATTTGTCAGAAATGATGTTTGGTACTTAGTTCCTAAACCTTTTGATAAACATGTAATTGGAACCAAGTGGATCTTTAAGAACAAATATGATGAAATGAGAAATATCATTAGAAACAAGGCACGACTGGTTGTACGAGGATACACTCAGATAGAAGGTATTGATTATGATGAAACCTTTGCACCAATTGCACGCCTTGAATCTATAAGATTATTTATTTCAATTGCATGCCATATGAAATTCAAAATATATCGAATGGATGTCAAAAGTGCATTTTTAAATAGTGATTTACATGAGGAAGTATATGTTGAACAACCTAAGGGTTTTAAGGTGTCACGCCCCAAACTTAGAAATCAGGCTCACAAAATTTTCGATCGTCGAATCCGGCGTCGACAGCCTCTGTAGTACCCCATTCTCGGCTCCCGGCACTCATATACCAGATTTTGATCCTGGGAGGAGGATTTTTAACATGAATTTGTTTCATAGGAAGTATAACCATAAGTATAACCCACAAACAACATCATCACATTTCCACTATGATAAAAAATCTTTAAGTACAATGCATAAGGGAAATACAATATCAATATCAAAAGCTCTAGAAGATAGTTGCACTCTCCAATCTCAATACTGCTACTGCGTCCTAGCATCACCTGCATGCAATAATTGTGCATAAGCTTATAGAAAGCTTAAAGGGTGGTGTAAGTGTGTGCACAAGGCATATGCCAAGTATGCAATATCAGAGTAATGCAGAATATGCTGGCGAGTCCATGAATACTATTAGCCGTACCAAGGCTATGCGATACAAGGCATGAATGCTATCTGTCACACTAAGGCTATGCGATGTAAGGCATGAATGCTGTCGGCCATACCGAGGCCATGCAATGCGAGATGCAACTCAAGCATACAAATTCTCATCTAAATCCACGTAATAATACAGCTTATCTCTAGAATATCACCGGGGTCTAGTACACTCCAAATTAGATTGCCGCCTTATCGCGCGCAACAAGGTGAGTGGAAGAGACCTCACTATCCGACTGCCAATATTAGGCCCGGCTCGTCGATAGCGGACCCATTCCTCAAGCTGGTCAAACTCATCCTAACTTTGCCCCCTCCTCTTAGACGGGTAAGGCCGCACTCCCTTCTAACTGACCACGACATAGTGGGAAGCGCGGCCTCCTGGTATTCGGCACTTAACATTCATGCATCCACTCTGTCTAGACGTTGGAGCAACTTCCTGGTACCATAAGGGTTTAGGGAATTTCACCCAGGGACATTTATCGTATCCCATGTAGAACCAAAACATTTTCGGTGTCCAATCCTGCCATCCATGATATGCCTGTGGAGGCTACGGCCTTGATGTCACTAAGGCGAACAGTAATCATAACGCACAATGCAAGATGCATGAGTCATACCATCCAGTCATGCATCAATCTTACGCATATTACGTGCTCATGTAGGGTCACTTCGTCTATCAGGAGTCTCATAAACAATCTGCCCAACGACATATGCTATGATTAATCACTTCTCATAATAAGCATGTGAATGATGCGTATGTGGATATATCATAATGCTAAGCTAACACATACTCAGTTGTAATCAACTTATATATGTAGCGAGGTCCATAGAAGGACAACTGTCACGCCCTGAACTCAAAAATTGGGCTCACAAAATCTCTGACGATGAATCCGACGCCGATAGCCTCCGTAGAACCCCATTCTCGGCTCCTGGCACCCATCTACCAGGTTCCAATCTTAGGATCCTACAAGGAGGATTTCTAATATTAATTTGATTCGTAATGAGCATAACCATAAGCATAACTCACGAGCAATAACCACAAGAACACCATCACAAAATCCACTATGATAGAAAATTTTGAGTACAATGCGTATAAAGGGGAAATACAAGATAATGACAATAACAAAAACTCCAAAAAAATCTCGACTGCACGCTCCAACTGTGACGAGGCCACGACTGCATCCGGGCGTTACTTGCACGCATCAATCGTGCATAAGCTTATAGAAAGCTTAGAGGGTAGTGTAAGTATGTGCGCAATATGAGCATGCTCAGAATGCAAGGTCAGAGTAATGCAGAATCATGCTGATGAGTACATGAATGCAATCAGCTGTACTAAGGCTATGCAGTGTAGGATATGAATGCTATCGGCTGTATCAAGACCATGTGAGGTGGAATGTAACTCAAGCATACCAATCATTGTATAGCTCATCAAATATCAGTAAAGTTTTCATTCTGGATAATTGTCGGGGTTTACTACACTCCAAATGGCACTGCCCCTCTCCCAGCCGCACAGTCCAAGTGAGCATAAGAAACCTCACTATCCGCTTATCTAATAGTCTGTCAATACTTATTTGATACGTTGATAGCGGACTCATTCATGAGTTGGTCAAACTCAGCTTAGCAATGCCCCCTACTCTCGAGCGAGTAAGGCCACACCCCTTTTCAACCGACCACGATACAGTGGGAGACGGGACCTCCTAGTATTCGGCCCTTGTGCGCTCATATATCTACTTGGTCTCGACGTTGGAGTCATCCTTTGGTACCATCGGGTTTAGGAATTTTCACCCAGGGACATTTATGACGCCCTGATGCTTAGTAACAATATTTCTGATGTCCGATCCTGCCATCCACGATGTGCCTGTGGAGGTTATAGCCCTGATGTCGCTAGGGCATATAGTAATCATGTCATACAAATATGAAGTGCATGAATCACACTACCATTCATGCAGCAATCCTGCGCGTACTGCGCGCTCATGTAGGGTAACTCCACCTATCAGGGAGCCCATAAACAATATGCTTGAAGGCATATGCTATGATCAGTCACTCCTCATATCAAGCATACATATGATGCGTATGATCATGAATCATGGAATCATACTAAATATGTTATATGGTAATGAACTCTGTTCATAACGAAGATGGGCCTAGAAGGCCTACACACTACAAGTATGGGCCAATCAATGGGCCCCTAGGGAGAGTTACAATGCAGACATTTAACCATCATTGCTCTTACAATGTGGTCGTCAAACCATCATTGCGCCTAAGGCATGGCTGCCAAAACATCATTACATAAATCATGGTAGAATCACACATTGCAGTGGGCCTTATATACATCCCGTTGGGCCTCGACCCATGGACCTCAGGTACATTAAATGGGCCGTATCACATGGGCCTCATATATATCAAGGTGGGCCTCAACAATGGGTCTCATAAATCACATCGGGCCTAGTTAAATGGGCCGAATCATCTGGGCCAAGTCGAATGGGCCGAGTTAAATGGGCCAAGTTCAAATAGGCCGAACACAACTCATCTATTTTTTTGAAATAAAATAAATCATATCAAAAGATCAACTGGACCATACAATAACTATCAGTGAAGATAACAATTTTCCACGATTAAATTCCAATGGGTCCCCTCATAGGGTTTATTTCCCATCCAACCTATTCATAAGGTCACAAAGGCCTAAATCTAGAGGAGAAACAAATATCACTTTGGTAGAAACTTGGTAGCCCCAAGAGTTTTTTTTTTTTAATGGTGGACGTTCAAACCCACTGGTTCCTATAATTTGGTCCACCTGATCCTAGATCTATCTTATTTTTAGTTTCAATCCTTAAAATTATCTTTTTTAAAAAAATGGTTGGACAGTTTGGATGTAACACATACATTATGGTGGGTCCCATAGGGATGGACGACATAGATAACTCACATACCTCATGGTGGAGGTCCACATTGATGAAAGGTGTGGATACAATACATACATCAGTGGGTCCCATGTGGGGCCCACCATAATGTTTATTTTCCACCCAACCCGTGGATAAGGTCACACAGACCTGGGGTGAAGAGGAAAACAAATTTCATATGATCCAAAACTTCTGACCCAAAAAGGGTTTTAATGGCAGACGTTCAATCCACCATTTCCTGCTGTGTGGGTCACCCGAGCTCCACATAAGGCTGGTTTTTGGGGGGCCCACTGTCCCAAAGGGGACCCAACAAATGCATGGTGTTGATGGTCGACACACATCATGGTGGGGCTCACGGCTGGGATTGTGGGTCCTGCCCGTCCGTCCTCCCGTCAGCGCAGCAGGTGCTGCTTGCGCACCCTCAAGCAGCAGCAGCATCCTGCTGCATATTTATTTTATTTTTATTTTCCTATGGTTTTTCACAGGTGGGGCCCGCATCAGGAAATTCTGACCCAGCCACTGGTTTCTATGGCTCAATACAAACCCATCAAGCCCAATATTCGATGGGTTTTGGTGTATAGAAACATCATGGTGTATTTTAACAGTAAAGATATTATTCTCTATACTATGGCCCGCCAGGAAATCAGATTGAGTTCATTTTTTTGGCTTAACGCCTAAAATGATCTGAGGAAAAGGATGAATGGCTTGGATTAAGTACATACATCAAGGTGGGGCCTGTAGGAGCGGTCCACCCAAGTCCTTTGAACCAAGTTGATATTTTTGTGGTTTGCACGTCAGTGCACCACACCATTAGTTCACCTTGAGGCCACGTCCAACATCCCTGGATGCTGGATGGCCTGGTTATAACACAAACATCATGGTGGGTCCCACATGGACATGGCCCACCTGTTCGGATCAACTTGATGTTTGTGTTTTTCCCACCCATCCAGGCCCACTATCGGTTTGGATGGAGTAGATCCATCACATTCATCAGATGGATCCCACATGAAGGTGAATGGCTTGGATAATATATGCTTCATGGTAGGACACACACACCAAATGGGCCACACACCCCTTTGTCATCATCATCATACAATGAGAGAGAGAGAGAGAGACGGTGATAGAGGGACCCCGCCACATGGGCCCCTCATGGATACATCACATACATCAAAATGGGTCCCACCAAAAAGTGGGCCCTAAAATAAGAATTAATGGTGGATCACCCACCTATTATACTCATCCTTAATCCCTTGGACTCCTATGCCCTTGCCTTCACTTTTGATGCTGGTTGATGGAGTTTTGATGGTGGGGATGAGAGATGAGAGGGTGGGCTACACTTAGCTTGGGAGAGAGAGCTTAGACATTGGAAATTTTTATTGCTTGGGAGATTTTTTTGAGAAATGAGGAAGAGAGAGAAGTGATGGGATTATATGGGATGGGTGATGTGTGATGGGTGATGGGTGAAGTGATGAGGTTGTAAGAAAGGGATGGGTGGAGAGAGAGAGAGAGAGAGAGAGAGAGTTGACTTTGGGAATGGGAAGGGATGGGTTGTTGTACTTGGGGTATGGAGTGTACTTGACTTGTACTTGACATTGATTGATTGATGAGACATGTTGTAGAGATTCCCTCAAAGTTTACAACGCACGGCGTTTCTCTCGAAATGAACGCGGGCCCAAATCTTCTGGCCCGGGTATCGGATCGGTACGCGAGTCACGATGTTGGAACAGCGGCAACAGCGCGGTTGCTAGGGTACAAGTTTCGGGTCGAGCCGACCCTGAATGCGAGACTTAGTTTAGTATCACGTGCAAACGTTGGATACGGGTCGAGGGTTGCCGAAATTCAACCGGAGGGACCACGAAAGCCTACGGAACGGTAGGGTCTAGGATATGGGCCTTATAACAATAGATCCATAACATGAAGGTCAGTCCTCAATTGTGGATGTATCAAATTTTTCATCGTAGATTCTACCATCTACGGTAATGATATACTCTTCTCATGACAAGGTTGGGCCTAAGGACAAGGAGTGGGCTTCCTCGCCCTTTCCGACATGTAGCAAACTAGGCTTCCCAATGGGCCTGATATGCATAAGGTGGGCTCTATGACCTTGGACAATTTTACAAGGCATGATGGAAACACCAACAATAATGGGGGCCCAATAGTTTGGGGTAAGCCCAATGAGGTGGGTCATGTTAATATTAATGGGGCCCAATAAATTGGGATAGCCCAATAAGGTGAGATGGATCATACTAATAATAGTGGGGGCCTATCAATTTGGGTTAGCCCACTAAGAGAAGATGAGAATGGGCCTAACAACGGGCCCTAGGGAGGATCACAATGTGGACATCTAACCACCATTGCTCCTACAATGTGGACATTTAACCATCATTGCTCCCAAGGCTAGGCCCATTAGAACCTATCTTATAATGGGTCCATGGTCCTTATATTAACTAGGAAAATGGACGGATATCATGAACATCATCACATACATCATGGTGGAATCACACATCACAATTGGGCCTCATCACATAGGCCTCATATACACCACAATGGGCCTCACACAAGGGCCTCATATACATCACAATGGGCCTCACACAAGGGCTACATATACATCACATTGGGCCTTACACAAAGGCCTCATATACATCACATTGGGCCTTACACAAAGGCCTCATATATATCACATTGGGCCTCATACAAGGGCCTCATATACATCGCATTAGGCCTCACACATGGGCCTCATATACATCACATTGGGCCTCACCATATGGGCCTCATATACATCACATTAGGCCTTATCATATGGGCCTCACACATGGGCCTCACATACATCATAATGGGCCTCATCATAAGGGCCTCATATACATCATAATGGGCCTCATCATAAGGGCCTCATGTACATCACATTGGGTCTCACACATGAGCCTCACATACATCATATTGGGCCTAATGGGGCATCCCATAATCCAGGAAAAATGGATGGGCAGCCTGTATATATAATAAGGTGGGCCCTGCACATATGGCTGGTGGGCCCTGCTTATATAGCAGGTGGGTCCACGTTGGCCCCCACAGTTTGAAACAAATTGATATTTGCATTTTTCCTTCATTTAGGCCTGTCCAAATGGACAGGCAGCGTGGATACATCATACATCACGGTGGGCCACACAAGTGGACGACATACATCACGTCAGGGCCCCATCGCTGGATGGTCTGGATATACAACGCACACATCATGGTGGACCCCACCGTCCAGGGACTGGACGGTGTGGATACAACACATATCATCAAGGTAGGTCCCACCATCCAGCAAGCTAGACCGTGTGGATGTATAATACATTCATTAAGGTGGCCACCCAAATCACCGTCCAGGGATGGACGGTGTGAATATACAACACATATCTCAAGGTGGGCCCCACCCCCACACATGCAGCATGTGTAGGGTGGGTCCCATGCCCAGAAAATGGATGGACAACGTGAATAAAACACATATATTATAGTGGAGTCCCATCGTCCAGCAGCTGGACGGTGAGGATGAAACCCATACACCAAGGTGGGTCTACACGTGTGGCCCACCATAGCTTGGGATAAAGTTGATATTTATGTTTTTTATTCGTCCAGGCTTGCTGGATGGTACCAACAGTGCTGGACGTCAGCAAGGTGGGCCCTACGGGCGGTCGGCATGGATGAAACATATACATTATGCAAGGGGTCCACGTGGTTGGGCCACCCATCCAGAAAATCAGGCTGATCCTTGTGTTTTCCCTCATCCAGATTGGCTAAAAATGAGCAGCAAGGTGGCCCAAAATTTTGGATGTGTGGGCGTCCCATGTTTAGACAACAACATGCATCAAGTGGGCCATCATGCAAGGGATCAAGAGAGAGAGAGAGAGAGAAAGAAAGAGAAAAGAAGAGAAAAACATGTGATGGAGGGGCCCCGCCACTATGGGTCCCTCAATACATGCATCATATATCATGCATTCATCAAGATGGGTCCCATGCATTGCATGGTCCTACATGAGAGAATCTAAGGTGGGGATGCCATCCCCACCACAACTTAAGGGCCTAGATGACCCATCAATAGCATGAATTCATATAAAACATCATGATGGGGTCCATGGAGAATGACCCCATCATGGATCATGCATACAACAAGGATGGGCCATTGGCCACATCCAAAGGGTCAAGTAGGATCTCCACCATTGAGGTGGGTCCTACATGCTCCTATGCAAGAAAAACCAAAGATCTATGAAGGAAAAAGGAAAATATAATCCTAAACATGCATCCACCTTGGATCTTCAACTTCTTCTTCTTTCCTTATGCTCCAATGCTCCTATGAAGCTCTTTTAATGGTGGAGATGGGCTTTTAATGGTTAGATTGATGGGGAAAATAGGTGGAAGAGGGCTAGATATGGAGATGGGTTGGGACGTCCCACTCTTCTCTTGTTGCAATGGAGGATGAGAAAATGAGGAAGAGAGAGGGAGGGAGAGAGGTGTAATGATTGCTTTGTAATCATGATTTGTAAGAGGTGTAAGGCAATGATAGAGTTGTAAGAACATGGGGAAGAGAGGCCATCATTACCTAGCAAACATGGGGTGATGACATTACCCTCATGAGGGCCTAGGAAATGGTGCCATATGGGATAGGTGGGCCCCGTAACGTACAGTCCACGACCATTATAATGCGCGGGCCACATCTCATAATCTAAGTGTCAGATTGGCGTACGAGACGCAGTGTCGGAACCGCGGTGATGACGCAATCATAATCGCATAGGTCTTGGGTTGAGTCGGCTCGAGTTTATAGGGTGCGACTCAAGGTTGCTCACAAATACTATCTACAGGTCGCGGGTTGCCGAAATTCGACCGGGAAGACCGCGAGATCCTACGAAACGGCGAGATACTAGGACACAAGCCTAACATGAGGACCCCAAACTTTCAAATTATGTATACCGTCTTAAAAAGGCACTTTATGGTTTGAAACAAGCTCCCAGGGCATGGTATGAAAAATTGACTAAATTCTTACTTAGTTACAACTTTATCATGGGAAGCGTTGACAAAACCTTATTCGTCAAGAAATATAATGATCATATATTGATTGTTCATATCTATGTTGACGATATTATTTACGAATCTACATGCACTAACTTGTCTATTGAGTTTACGAATCTAATGAAATCCAAGTTTGAAATAAGTATGGTTGGAGAACTAAATTACTTTCTTGGATTATAAGTAAAATAACATGAAGACGGTAAATTCATAACACAAACCAAGTATGCCTTAAATCTTGTAAAGAGATTTGGGTTTGAGAATGAGAAAAAGTTTGATACTCCTATAAGTACAACTCTCAAACTCTCTAAGGATAAATTAAGTAAAAGTTTGATATTTCTTTTAGTATTGGAATATGTACTAGATATCAATCTGATCCTAAGGAATCACATCTAATCACTGTTAAACGGATAATCAGATATGTCGTAAGTACTGCTAACTTAGGTTTATGGTATCCACATGATACAACTGTACAAATTCCTAGATATTCTGATGCAGACTGGGTAGGAAATATTAACGATAGAAAATCTACTAGTGGTGGGTGTTTCTACGTAGGGAACTGTTTAGTTTCCTGGCTCAGCAAGAAACAGAACTCTGTATCTCTCTCAACAACTGAAGATGAATATATTGCAGCTGGTAATGCTTGCACCCAACTGATATGGATGAAAAGGATGTTAGCCGATTGTGGTTTTGTGCAAGACACAATAACATTATACCGTGATAACTCAAGTGCAATTAATATTTCAAAAAATCCTATTCAACGTTCTTGTACGAAACATATCGATATTCAATACCATTATATTCGAGAATTGGTTTAGGACAAAAGTATTGCATTAGAATATATTTAGACTAAGAAGCGGCTTGCAGACATAATGACAAAACCACTTGACAGGAATAGATTCTGGAAATTAAAGCATGATATTGGTTTGTGTACTTTTAATTAATTAATTATGTTGTTTATGCATTATTATTATTATTATATGTTTATAATGTTTAAATTCCTAACATGTAAATAAAATTTAAAATTTAAATAAAAATATTTTTTCAAATTTTAGGCCTGCTCGACTAGTCGACCTTCAACGGGTCAAGGACATGCTCGACTAGTCGAGGAGTGCGAGTTTGGACAATTAAGGGGGGAAGATCACTTTTCTATTTCATTTCCCACCTTCTTCTTCGACTAGCCATGGCTTCTCTCAATGAATCCATCTCCGAATCTTCATTGTAAGTGATCATTTTTCATTTTCCTTCTAGATTTGGGTTGATCTTTGCTAGTCTATCTTGTATTTGTGGTGTATTTGTGATTTACAGCCTTTTAGTAGTGGGTTTTGAGCAAAAATCTGATCTAGATTCAACCCCTCTATTTTCCTTAATTTTCTCTTATGCAATCACTAAATGGAGCATCGTACGAAGAGGAAGGCAACTCGTAAGGGCCATGGCGGCTCCTCATCTTGGTCGACTCCCATTAGCGTGAGAACCCTAAGAAGCACCGAAGAAGATTCGGAGCATGTTAGGGATTTTCACACTAAAGAGATTATAATAGAAAGGATTGTGAATGTTGATCACATTGCACCATTTTAGCTTGTACCTATCCTTAAAAATATCGTTTGGGAAAATAGTTTTGGTTGCGGCGGAACGACTTACTATTCCATTGTGCAAGCCATGTATGCGTCCATAAGCGACATGTCCTTTGAAAATCTTACTTTTACAATTAATTTTAGAGAAGGGCCAGTCACTATTGACTACCACTTGATTTTGGTAGTAGCTGATATATCCATCAATGATGATGGCATTCCCATTGCCAAACTCACCGATAGATTGACTCATACCGAGTAACGGGCGATCACTCGCAGACTATGTCACTGTTGGGACTCAATTATTACATATTTTCCCCCATTTATATCTTGGTTTTATGAATATGATAATGCTTAATGTTATATTTTATAAATGTTTTGTAACGCCCTGAATTTTCAGGACCTGAGTACACGACCTGTTTCCCAAAAACCCGAGTGTTAACCTTAAAGGATGGTCAAATATATATTTTTCTTTTATCTTTTCCTTTTTTATCAGAGTAAGCAAATGAGCGTAGAATGGACAAGTAAGCATAAAGGAAAGTCTTCATTTACATTTAGGATATACAAGAAGATGCCCATAATGACTTATACAAACCAATGTCCCCATTCTTACAATTACAAAATGAAATAATATTACATGTGAAATAAAGTAAATTACAACAAATTTGAGATATGAAATCCTGTAGCAACTCTTAGTAATCACAATAATGCATCCTTGTCAAATATAGCTTGCTCTTTGACAATATAAACATGAATTTCACCTGGACCACCTGTGCTACCTGTATGGTTATATATTTGATGGATGAGTGTCCAACTTAGTGTGAACTCCCCTCAAGATTACACACCGCCCCATTAGGTAAGCATAGTTATAAAACAAAGCATACAAAACAATACATGATGCAAATCTCATTATGTGCATGGATGCGTGAAGTATGCAATCATTGCCCCGGGGATGCTCATCTATGCGATCATCGAACCTGGGAAACATCATCCAGTCGGGTCCCCATGCAATCCCCAAAACATCCAGATGGTCTGTGCCCTGGGTAAAACATCTAGACAGGCGATGTGACTGGTCATCAGCGCAACATTCAGCGTAATCGCGAGGCATGAAGATCCAGGTCATCATCTTAATCGAATGACTGGTCATAAGCGCAACATTCAGTGTAATTGCAGGACAGATGATCTAAGCCATCGAAATATGCCATGTATGTATGATTAGTCAATCCGTTATTAATCCAATTACAACCAGCCATTTTAAATAAGCTCAAAGGTCACTATGGGGAGCACGTGGCCCAGCGTAGGCCGACGGCTCGAGTATAGTGTCTCATTCCACCATCCCCGGCCTATGAGGCTACCATCTTAGGATGTTTAATGGAAACCCATCTACTAGTGGCCAATCATATTACAATATATGGGGCTTACCATCGTATAATTGTACAGTATAAAACATTCAACCCATATAGGAAAAATACTAGAACAAAGCCACATAGGGCGATATCAAAATAGGCCACATAGGGCGAGTATCAGAACCATGCGATAAAAGACCATCCTTGAAAACTATTGGATACCACAACCCTGGATGGTAGGCCCACATCAATGATCCATCTAGACCACACTCAGTAACCATCGAGTCGAAGGTCCATTACGATCACAACTAGTCAAGTTACATCCTAAGTATGGGTATACATCATATGTGGGAATTTCCCACTAATGTACTAGTTTAAGTTCCGTAAGCAATAAAAATAAATCCACAAGCATGAACAATTATACAGGATAATCGTAAAACATGTAATACAACAATTCAATTTTCACCAGCTAACACATGTGATTATAAAAAGAGATATCAATTATGAATTTAAATAAAAACTATAACTTAAGCTAATGAGAAGATGGAAAGCTCAAGGGGAAGAATCATCACCAGATACGTTGTAGGGTGACCTTTGTTGTGAGCCCTCTCGAGAAGCTAGCGTCTCTGTATTACTTGAACAGATTCCTAGAGAAATCCCTTATATTAGTGGATAAGTTCTAAGGTCCTAGTACACCAATGGTTAGTCGAATGACCCAAGCCATGATGGTCTGGTCTTTATTTGAGAGGAGCCCAGGCCCAACAATACTTGTCCGACGTGCGGTCACAATATACAGTTTCCTAGTTGGTGGGGTCCATTGCATAGACATGTAGATAAGCATTTATATCATGGTAGGGTCCCTGTACGTGGCTCACCGCCATATAGATGAGTTTACACACTATATACATTCCATAGTATATCTGTGCATACATTATGTATAATATATCTGCATCGTACGGTATACATGTATACGTTATATACATCATGGATATGTGCATCACAAAATATATATGTATATCTCATAATATATAGCTATATTTCATAAGATATGTGTATACATCATATACGTAGTGTATACGTTTCGCATAACATATATGTAGATTACATGGTATATATGTATACGTTATATACATAGTGTATATGTACCACAAATTATATATGTATATCACATGTGTATATTTCATAAGATATGGGAGTACATGATACACAGTGCATGCATATGCATTAAGTAATATATACATGTGTTTCTTTTTTCATCCTGTACATGCATACATTATGCACGTGAGCACCTGGTGTGTCCCACGTGAGCATGGTGTCGAATCCGAACAGTCCATAAGGTGTAGAATCCCGAGAAACCCTAGGGGTTAAATTTCCATCCCGATATAAGATTCTGGTGGGCCATAGCAAAGATAAATACCATTTTAAGGGAAGAAACTGTTTGCCTTAATCATGGCCCGCCGGCGTTTTGGTTCAAAGTAAAAATTTGAGCCAAGGGGTTTTATGAGGCTCTGCTCCATGTGGATGGTTCAGATTTTCAAGACTCATCAGACAGGATGAGATCTCGACTTTTTTTTTCTTGGCATAGGATTCACGATAAACTGATTGGCAGGGTTTACGTCTTCTGCTTCATGCCTACATGCATGCACAGCGCACTTGTTTCACAGGTGGTTTCCATGTGGACCTTCCACGTATGCAAACAAGGTGGGCCCTCTATCCGAAACCGGAATGAATGGACGGTCTGGATATACCCAACTTTTGTTTTTGTATCGAGTGGACGGTGCGCGTGTCTATGTTATACATACTTATGTATTTATTATATATATTTTACTTCTTTTCTTTTCTAAATGGGTAGTCCAGTGCTGGACGTCATTGGAGGACGTCCAGCCCATGGTCTTTTGCAACGTCCCTGATGGACGGTCAGGACGATCTCATCATTAAGGTGGGTCCCCAACGTGTGGCCTACTGTTGTGGCAGGGTGTGGCCCGCACGTGGATGCGAGGTGCAGCCCAAGACTTCCGTTTGGTGAGGCCCAACCTTTCGGCCCACCTGCAATTTGCAGGCCCACGACGAGCGCACCCGCCAAATGACTATATAGTCGACGTGCGTCGACCTTTGCTCGAAACAGAGGTTTCTCAACCTCGTTGCAGGCCACAGTCGTGGAGTAAATGGTGGATCCGAACCGTTCATTAAGTAGAGGGAGGAAGATCATACAAAACTACGTTGATCCATCATGGCCATGCACATCCACTTGGTCTCTACAACAATTAAAAGAAGACCATTCGGCTGTGTTTGAGGTTTGATTAACTGGGTGGGCCACATCACCAGACGATCAAAGCTTGTCATTAACGGTCGGAATCTCAAGAGGAAGACGGTGAGCGGTGTGGATATGCAGCAAGGTGGCCCATGGTATTCGTACTGGGCCCACCAGCTCTTTAACATGAGAACAAGCCTCGAGTATGACTCTGCTCTCAGTCTGTGTATAGCTCAAGCAGAGCTTTGTTTCAATCTGCTCGTGGCCTGACGCACGACCATTATTTGGCTAAGTCCCGACCCGAAACATGGGTTATACTTGGGTGGGTGCTTAGTCCGAATAGAGCCACTGTTCGGCTTAGTCTAGAACAGAAGCAGGGATCCATTGCGGCTGGTTTTTCAGTCGGACCGATAGCCATTGATTGGCTTGGTCCCGGCCTAGTTCCGGTCGTTGTTTGGTTCCATTCTTGAGCTTGTTTCGAAGCTCTACTGAGAGCTCAAAACAGCACTCAATGGGCATCCGTAGTGGTGCTGACTCGACTGTGTTGTAACCCGGAGTAGAGCCATTGCTTGGCTTGACTCCAGCGTCCAACACCCTGGTTTCTTGGGATTACAGGGAATGGAAAGGAGAGAAAGCTTACCTAGCAGAAACAGGGGTCAGTCTCTCTGTTTGCATTTCTCTCTTACACTCTCTTTACTCTTCTTTCTTCCTTAAATTTCTAAGGCTACAGGGCCCGTCTTATAGAGGGAGCGAAAGGGAGGGAACGACTGAGATTACCCTCCCTTTTGGATGGCCGAGAATCGTCCTTCCCTAAGAGGAAGGGCGGTCTCTTTCTCTCCTCACCGCAGGCTCTTGGGTCGGGTCATTTTTGGCATGGATTGAACAGTGGAGTTCAATCTCCTTCGTTTGAATTCGGATGATCAAACGGCTATACTGTTATGATCGTGCGAGTCCCATGAGGGATTTGAATGGTTCAAAACGCTCGGAAAGTGGTCGTGGTGGGTCACCTAGGAGCTTGAAGTAGGTCGGTTTAAAACAGGGGGTGGCGGGATATTTTTGTATTTGCAAGAGTAGTCGGTTAAGACGTGTTTGACCGAGGAGAGGACTTGGTGCACCTCGCACACATGTCCTTGTTGTGCATGTGCCATGTTGGGACCCACTGGAATGTTGTTACCATAATCTATACCGTTCATTTGTATTGGGGGACATCATCTAGGGCCCCTGGCTTATGTTGGGTCGATGGTGAGCCCTAGGTGGGCCATGCCAACCAGATCTTGACCCTTAATGGATGATCATAATTGTTCTGGCTGTTAGTTTTACCCCAAATCGATAGTCAACGGCTAAAGTGGCCCCATGGGTTGCCCACATCTTCAAGACTCGTCACTGCCCATATGATACTCATAATTTTATTTTATTTCCTTTATTTTGTTATGTGTATACATGTATTTATATCATTTTTGTATTTATTATTATTATTTATTGTCTGCACACTAGATATATAATTCATGATATGTGTCACACTGTAGGTCATTAAGAGTTAGGACCATTATAAACCAATCCAACGATTGGATTGCCTAGTATCTCATTATTGATAACTCTAGGGGTCTTAATGAAGATTTTCATTTATTTAAATATAGTTCAACTTATGATAGTCAAATGGACAAATTGATCTCAATCTTATTATGATGTTGTGAGTTGTCATAGTCTAAAATCTAAGGGTTAAGATGGGTAGTGATGTGTAAGGTAAATTATATGAGTAAATGCATATATGTAAGTTAATTTGGATCTACGTGATGACACCCGAGTACTGAAAGTACGGGTGTTACATGTTCGTATTGCAAGATGAGTTTAAAAGCTTAGATTGAAAAGAGTGTTAAAAGCATGGATTTAATTCTCAAGAATCACCAAGGCAAAGAATCGACCTTTGGAGACTAAGATTGAAGAAGTCATAGGTCAAAGATCCAAGAAAACCAAGTGAGGAATGAAGAGAATCCAAGTTTTGAAGTGTTGGTTGGCTAACCTAAGTTTTGGTTCGGCTAGCCCGAGAAAGTTCCGCTAAAAATCCAGTAACGTGTTCTTCTAGAATTTGCGGGGGTTCGGCTAGCCCAAGTGTCGGTTAGCTAGCCAAAGCTTTGCTTAGGCTAGCCTAAGGTTATGCAAATTCTACGTGAAGTGAGAAAATTTGAGGCGGTTTCTGGATTTTTCAAGTCGGTTTGAAGGAGGGAGTTCCCCACTTATAAATAGGGCTTCCCAGGGCATTCCTAAGCATCATTCAGAGCATTCGAGGGTAAGATCTAGGGTTTTCAAAGAGCTTTCTAGTTTTTTTTAGAAAAGTTTCAAGTTTCATAGTTTTAGTTTTAGTTTTTCTTTATAAGTTTTTTTTTTTAAGATCTTTATTTGTTTATGTACTTCCTTTTCATTTTCTTTGTTTTAATTATGTCTTTCTATTTCTCTCTAGCCCAAGCTAGAAGGGAAACACATGGGTTTAATGATTCGTAAGTTATGATTGATTGATTTGTTTTTAATGATGAGATGAATGGTGTATACATATTATCAATTATCTAGGTTTAGGTTTTTGATCCTCATGTGAAATGCATATGTTTCTATCATGTGAGATCCATATTGATGGATAGGCTTAACCTGGATCATTAGATTTCCTAGATGGGATATATTTTCAAACTGTTACATTGTTTGATTCATTATCTCATAGCTATTGAATGCTTACAATCACTGGCGCTTGAGAATATATGTTAATGGTGCAAATCCATGATTCTCTAACCTCTCATGTCATTTATTAAAAAGATTTAAACTATTTTATTTTCTGATTAGGCCGACCATAGTGCTTGGATCCTAATTGTGTCATCAAAATCATCATGATTTATGGATTATTAACCTATGTGTGGAACTTTGAAGCTTGGGTGTTATTTGTAATTTAATTAAATTCCATTTAAAAATAAAACCCTCAAAATCATTGCATCCATTAATTAGAATTCTTATAGGTCAGTTTCCTTTAGTTTTGCAATATGATTTTCTCATTCTCATAAATCATCTACTTGTGGGATCGACCCTATATTCACAATTACTTACGAACCTCTGCACTTGAAGGCAAGTAAACAAGTTTTTGGCACCATTGCCAGGGAGACAAAGATAGATTAGATCTATACAAGATAACTAAGGTAAGTTCTTTTCTAAAACCTCCAAAATTTTTGTAGATTTTTTGTTTTACTTTAAAAGTAAATTCAGTTGGATATTTCAAGCACTAAATGTAACATAAGGTTGCTCCTGCTTGGGATTTTATCACCCAAGTGCTATGGTTGTCCTACAGTTGCTGTTTGATCATAAAGATCATCTGCTGAATCTATGTTCCAGATTAGCATAGTTTAATTTTTGCATTAGTTTTACTTTCTTTTTATTTATTTTACTTTGTGGTTTGAACCCTTATGGTCAGCTCTGCTTGCCTGGGTTGTTGATTTATTTTGCTTTGTGGTTTGAACCCTTATGGTCAGCTCTGCCGCCTGGGTTGTTGGATAAGTTTTTATTTTTTTACTTTAAGTATCATACTTGCAATTTGAAGTTGTGGTTTTTGTTATAAGGTATGGATGGTTTATGTCCCGTTGGAGTAGGGATCAAAACAATTAACTCTCCTCTGAAGGTGGACTAGTCCCAAGCCTTGATCATTCGTTTAGGAGAGGCAGTCAACACCACTTGGATTCTATGGTAGACCCAGTTAATAATGCAAATCCAAATCTGTCAGATCTAAATATAATCTAAAACAGAGAAAATCAATGCAATCCTCCTCTTGAGGATGAGAATGAAGTTCATAGGAATGTGTTAAACCAACCACGGACTTTACATGAACATCTACACCCTGAGTGATCAACTTTACCATCTTCCATAGTGTTCCTTACTCATACATGGAACATTGATTTTAAACCAGGTGTGATTCAATTGATTCCTAAATTTCATGGCTTGGATTCTAAAAGCCCCTACTTGCACCTCAAAGACTTTGAGAAAGTGATTGCAACATTATAAGTAAACAATGGCAATAGGAATACACTCAAACTTAGGTTATTCTCATTTTCTCTAAAGGATCAGACATGTGATGTCTTTGCTAAACCGGACCAAAATAGACCCATTCTTAGAGAGAAAGTGGGGATGTATGTCCTAAGAGAGGAAGATGACCTTAATGCAAACTTTGCTGCATTGGCTAAAAAGGTCGAAGCCTTAGAAATTAGGAAGGTTAATCTGATTAAAGCAAATACCTCCTTAGGTAATTTTTGTAGCATTTGTGGTAGTGTCGACCATGGCACAAAGGATTCTCCAACAATATTAATTGTACAAGATATCATGCATAAGCATGGGCAAGCAAATGCTATAAATAACTACCAAAGGCCAGTTGTGCAACCAGTGGGAAACATGTACAATCCAAATTGGTGTAACCATCCTAATCTTAGTTGGAGTTTACCACAAATTAATGCGTCCAATGTGTTCATAACCCCAAGTATAGGGTCGTGATGTAGTAATAATCTCGGTGAGAGCAAAGTTGAATCCACAAGGAGTAATCTCGTGTGTATTTTGAAAGAAGCTAGAAGTAGAACTAGAAAAAGATATGAATCTAAATCTGAAATTAAATGGAGTAATTATGAAGTATTTAAAAACTTAAGAATTCAAAGGTGGGAACTAGGGTTTCCAAGGACCCACTTGTAGTAATCAGGGTGATTCCTTACTTGATTCAAGTAACACAATTGGAATTGGAGTCCTATCTTATCCAATTAGAAGATATAACAATTAAGATCAAATCTGAACTTCCTTTGACCTAATTCTCAAAAGAGGAGAATTATGATAATGGCAGGGATTCCATCACCAAACTATGCCCATGAGACGATGGCAAACAATAGGATTTACCAATCCCATAATCTTAAAACAAGAAAAGAAGATACTCAAAGCTATTGTATATCTACTGTAATTTAAGTCATAATAAATCATTAAAAACTAAAAGTATTCCTTAAATATCAAACTAAAATCAAAGTAAGTTCAACATAAACATGAATCGAAATAAGAAAAACATCCCATCACGCTACAAGCTTCACCTCTTAGTCCTTGCTAAGAGGTTTAGCCAACCATAGACATGATTGGAACAAAAACCCTATAAGAAAGTATGAAAAACTAAGGAAGAAAGGAAGAAAAACACTTGGCGACGGCTCTCCACCCTTGTGCTTTGCTCTTCCAAACCCTAGAATATGTTTTAGAGCATCCCAGGGAGTCCTAGTTATAGTTGTGGAACTCCAACTTTCGTACCTAGTTGAAAAACTCTAGAAACCGCCTCAAATTTATGCAGTTTGCTAAAATAGACTTCACTCTACGCAGTTTTTTAAAATAAACTTCACTCTGCACAATTTCATAGAATGACCCAGAGTTTCAGAATATTCTTTTTAATGATGATTTCAGGATTCCTTTTTTTCACTTCAAATCTTTGATTCTTTTCATTCTTCACTTGGTTTTCTTAGATCTCTGCCATGTGAATTCTTCAATCTTGGTCTCCTAAGATCCATCCCTTGCCTTGATTATTCTTGAGCATCAAATCCTTACTTTTAGCATCATTTTCAATCCAAGCTCTTAAATTCACCTTGCAACATAAACATAAGTAAAATAGAATATTAAGTATTATCATGTTCATAAAACCAAGATATAAATAAGAGATAATATGCAATATTTAACCCTCAACACAATCCCGAACTAGTGTTTTGCTAGTCTCGAGCAAAGTATGCGTGAAATAAATCTCAATGCTTAATATTAAAAACCTCTCTAAGAAAATAATCTTTTGTACACTCAAGTATGAATGGTTAGAATTAAGATACGAAAGTGGGGTTTTGAAAACTTAGAGCCGAACCATATAAGCAGCCAATCAAGTAAATTCTTTGTCCATTAAATCGAGCATAATTTTCATATCAAGTTTTTCAATTTGTTTAATGAAAATCAACTTATTTCCTGTACGAATACTATTAGTTCATCATGTTAGCCATACTCATTACTTCAAGATCAGTTTGAAACTCAAGTACTGATTTCGAACTTATCCCCTTTTCCTTCTTTTTCCAGTCTTTGATTATATATCGATAGTTAATTTTTTATTTATTCTTTTTATTTTTGCATTCTTTTCCATATTTTTTCATTCTTTTTATTCTTTTTCATGACCCCTTTGTCGATCTCCTATTTTTTAACTGGTTCTTTTCTTCTTTTAAGGTAGATAAAATTCTCCAGACTCGTTCTCACCATCTATCAATGATTCACATACTAACAATTAAAACTTCTATCATGTCTTCCAGAAGACAAATTGAATGTGTCTCGTGATTTAGATTAACATGATATTCAAACATCTCTTAATCAATTGAGCACAAGAACTTAGGTGATAGATTACTTAGTTGATCAAGCTCCAACAATCCAAAATTCAATCTTTATTTTTATTATACCCAACGCATTCTTAAGTACACAATTCATCGCTTCCCAAACAGATTTCAACTTGAAACATTGAAAATTTTCAAAATTTTTGCTCAAAACTGAGAAAACATTGATTATTCACCTAATTCGCCCATCCCCAACTGAAAAATCTACATTGTTCTCAATGTAAATGAAATAAGCATGTAATGTAAAAGAGGTAATGAAAAGAGAAGAGAAGTGATGGAAGGGTAATACTTGAAGAAGGAATTTTGAGGCTTTTCGAATGGTCTCAATGTGAAGATGGGTTAACACAAGATTTAAACTAACAGAAAGGAAACTATCCTAAACAGTGGAAAGCAAACTATCATAATTATAAATCATATGAAAGTAAATAAATCTACCTATACCTTCGTGAGACTAGGAAGTCAATCTTGGTAAACATGGTCAATTAGACGTATTGACATGTCCTCTGAATCAAAATTTTCAACAAATGGCTTTAAATTATATCCATTTCCTTTGAATTCATTGCCATTATTTGGATTTCGAATCTCGATAGCCCCATGAGGATAAACATCAGTAATAGTGAAAGGGCCGGTCCAACGAGATTGGAGTTTACCAGAAAAAAAGTGTAACCAAGAATTATACAAAAGGACTTTCTGACCTGGTGTGAATGATTTTTGAAGAATGTGTTGGTCATGAAACACCTTCGTCTTGTCCTTATAAATTCTCGAATTCTCATATGCATCATTCCGGATTTCTTCCAGTTCATTCAACTGAAGTTTACGCAGCGAGCCACCGTTGTCCAAATTGAAGTTCAGATTTTTAATCGCCCAATAGGCCCTATGTTCCAACTCCATAGGTAAGTGGCAAGCCTTCCCATAGACAAGTCTAAAGGGAGACATTCCAATAGGGGTCTTAAATGTAGTACGGTAAGCCCATAAAGCATTGGTCAATCGAATTGACCAGCCCATTTTTTTCAAAATATATTTAATTTTCCTATTGGAAATTTTGGCTTGCCCACTTGTTTGTGGGTGGTATAGAGTGCTCACTTCCTTCCTTCTCAACCTGTGCCAAACCCTAAAAATACACATTTCATTGGAGACACAAATCCAAGTGAGCTATATCATGAACAAGCTAAGGCTATCATTACCTTGAGAAGTGAAAAAGAGGTTGATAACAAGATAATGCAACCAGTAGAAATACCAGAGGATGAGCCACCTTCCTAAGAGAATGATGAACTGACTATGGTTCAAGAGTCGCAACAATAAAAGGGTAAAGAGACTGACTCATATGAACCTCCAGTTTCGTTCCTATCTAGACTTCGAAACCTGACTGTCCCCATGAAATATCAAAAGGTGTTAGATGTGCTCTAAAAGGTTACTGTCAATATTCCTCTGCTTGATGCCATTAGACAAATTTCATCATATGCTAAATATCTCAAGGACATGTGCACTATGAAGAGGAAATTAAACGTGCACAAGAAGGCCTTCTTCACTGAGAAAGTGAGCGTTATCATTCAAAAAAGGGCCATACCCAAATACAAAGACCCAGGAAGTCCCATTATTCCTTATATTATTGGAAATTTCTAAATTGAGCATGCTTTACTAGATTTGGGTGCAAGTGTCTACTTAGTACCTTATTCGGTTTACGAACAAATGGGGTTAAGCGAGCTTAGACCAACCACGATTACACTCCAACTCGCTGACCACTCCATTAAGGTACCACGAGAAATTTTAGAGGACGTGTTAGTCCAAGTGGAACAATTCTACTTCCCTGTAGATTTTATTGTACAAGACACTAAACCATGTGTAAATGCTAACGCTCAAGTTACCATTATTTTAGGCCGCCCATTCCTAGCAACTTCAAATGCATTCATCAATTGCAGGAATGAAATAATGAAGTTGTCTTTTGGTAATATGACCTTAGAGCTCAATATTTTCAATCTTTGTAAGCAGCCCATAGACAATAATGAGATTCATGAGCTGATTTTATGGACTACTTGATAGAGGAAGAGGAATTGAAAGCTAACCTATCTAAGGAATTGATTAAAGTTTTTGGGGACTTGAAAAATTCTGATTTAGAAAAAGTCCTTGCTGAAATTTGTGATGATAATGGGAGCATTACTACCCAGGGCATTGGTATATACCAATGGAGACCGTACACTGAAATCCTGTCTATCAAGGACTTGCGACCTCTGTCATCACTAACCAATGCTCCAAAGCTTGATCTAAAACCACTACCAAATGAGCTTAAGTATATATACTTAGGTGAAAATGAAACTTATCCTGTGGTGATCTCTTCGTTTTTAGACAAGAATTAAAAGATTAAATTGTTGAATATTCTAAGGGACCACAAAGGAGCCCTGAGCTAGACCATTTCTGACATTAAGGGTATAAGCCCGTCCATATTCACCCATCGGATCCACCTCGATGAGGACGCCAAACCAATTAGACAACCTCAAAGGCACTTAATCCAAACATGATGGAAGTTGTAAAAAAATGAGGTGATCAAATTGTTGGATGTGAAATCATTTACCCAATATGCGATAGTGTTTGGGTGAGTCCAACCCAAGTAGTTCCAAAGAAATTCGAAATAACTATTATGCAAAATTCTAATAATGAACTCATACCAACACATGTTACCACTGGTTGGCGTGTTTACATTGACTATAGAAAATTGAATACAATCACAAAGATTGACCATTTCCCTCTACCATTCATTGATCAAGTTTAGAGAAGGTAGCAGGTCACTCCTTCTATAGCTTCCTTGATGGATATTCCGGATATAACCAAATAGAGATAGTATAACGACCTGTATTTTCAGGACCTGAGTATATGACTCGTTTCCCAAAAACTCGAGTGTTAACTTTTAGAGAGCTAAATTCCATATATATTTTTTCTTCTTACCAGAGTTAGCATTTAGGCGGAAGATTGACAAATCAAATGTAAAGGAAATCTTTGCATTACATTCAGAACATACTAGCGGCTGCCCATAATCACTTATACAAACCAATGTCTCCGAACTAACAAATACAAGAATTACATAATTTATACAAGAGAGATGGCAAAATGCATATAAATTTGAGCCGTAAGATCACGCAGTTTTTCTTGGCAAATACAACCATGCATCCCTGGCGATTGTTCTCTGATCCTCATCAAGTCTGAACATGTATATTATTTAGGCCACTTGCTCTACTTGTACAGTTATATATTTGATGGATGAGTGGCTAGCTCAGTGTGAATTCCCTTCAAGATTACATACTGTCGCCTCAGACAAGTATAGTATAAAAGCAACCAGGCAAACAAAACATAATAAAATGTAGTCTTATTATATACATGGATGCGTGAATAAATCATCGACTTGGGGATGCTCATCCAGTTGACAATTGGGCTCGTCACCCATGCAAAGGCTGGCCATTAGTGAAGCACATCACGTGCGTATATTATGTACCGCATAACGACTGTCTATCGTATATCAAGTACGTAAATCGATAGTCGATGGTTTAACAACTAGCGAAATGATACCCCCAATAACCCGGAGGGCATGTGCTAAAGCATCCAGAAGTATCCAACCGTCATCGTCAATATGCCATGTATGCATGATTAGCCAAGTCATTATTAGTCCAATTACAATAAGCCGGTTTAATAAAGCTCACGGTCACTATGGGGGGCTCGTTACCCATCGTAGGCCGACAGCTCGGGCATAGTGTCCCATTTTCACCATCTTTGGCCCATGAGTTTACCGCCTTAGGGTGTGGATAAAACCCATCAACATGTGGCCAATCAATTCTCAATGTATGGGAGAATACCATCGTATGTTGAATATGAATGAAATGTTGAAGATACTAAATATAGCGATTAAAATGAGTCGGTATATATGATTTAAATGCGAATAAACAATGACAATAAAAATGTTGAATGGTTCATTCCATAGTCAGGTAGGTGAAATCACCCCATAAATGGTAAATCCCATGAATTAAATTGTTACTAACATAACCTCCATGTTGAGGGTCTATTTCTAGCATAATCAATTTCGTTACACCCTAAGCACAAACTCTCTTTCTTAAGTAGAGGTTTCCCTCCTTTACTAGACAGATTTCGATTCATATGTGTCTTGTAAACAATACAATAGTATAGAGATCAAGTAACGAACTATCTTAAATGACTAAGGCATGATTCAATAATAAAAGTAAAACTTAAGTGTTCATATAAATATAATTCAAGAGTCACTTAAAGAATCAGTTCTAACATTTGTATTGGATATGTATGATCATGGATTATCGATTTTAAAACATGTATTCAAGTAAGCTAATTAAACGACTAATCAAACTCTAAGACATCATTCATAGTTAATGTAAAAGTTATCCTTGATCTAATTTAGAGATGGAAAGCTCAAGGGGAGAAATCATCACCTTGCGAGCTTAATCGCATACAAATGTTATTGGGAACACGCGTGTCCTTAGAGTTGAATCCTACCACAAATTATAGAATTGTATGGCTAGATCAAAGTTCTACCCACTATCTATAGTTAAGGTCGTAACCTAGGGTTAGGGTTACTTAGGTTTAAGGCTTCATCCTAGAGTTTAATTCTAGGCTTAGATTTTTAGTATTTGAACTCTGATTATTATTATTATTATTTTGTGCAACGAATAAAATAATATTCATAATATAAGTATTAATCCATCAATATTAATAATGATGATTCACAAGTTCATATTTGAATTTACCAACATTATCTAATATTCTTATAATGACTAATAATCTATTAAATAATACAAGTAATAATAATAATTTTTTTTACTAACAATAATATGATAAGGACTGATACTAATAATCATATTAACAAGAGTTATACTAATCCTATAATGAAATGATAATATTTTCTAATGATAATAATAATAATAGCTACCAATAATGAATCTAGTCATGATAATAAATATCATGATCTACCATTAAGGATAATATTTAAGAGAGTTAAACAAAATTCTACTTATTTGATAACTACGATTTTGTTTATAATAACTAGGTTGAGCACAAATAATTTACTAATGGCTAACTATATCTAATGTTATCAATCCTCATAAAATAGTGGTAACAATGGTAATAACACATTAAAATGAGTCTAGCATGGGAAGAAAGTGTTGACTCACTTTCTAATGTCATGAGGAAATGTGCACGCCCTTAGAACCTTCCCGAAATAGTCTTGACTCAGCTTGCTCTCGGTTCGAACAATGCAAAACCGAGAATGCAATATTAGGCTACCGTGACTCAAACCAACATGACTCTAATTGAGTCAACCCAACTCCCTCTCTCTTTCTCTCTTTTCCTTTCAACTTACATCGTCCAACAAGTTTTTTAGACTCAATCAAGACCCGACTTAACGCGTAAAACTTGACCCAGCGAGTTTTAACCGAGTCGACTCACTCACTATCTCTCTCTTCTCCTTCTTCATGTCCTTTCCTTCTTCTTATCTTCCCTGGGATGACCTGGATCGAACTAGGCCCAAGCCTAACCTGACCTAACTGGACCCGGTCGCAGACCCGATAGCCGTCGCCCTAGGCAGCGAGTCAACTCGACAACAACCCATGAGTTGGGCAGAGTCATGTTGCACACACACACACACACACACACACACTCCCTGTCTATCTCCTTCCTCCTGTCACTCTCTCTCTCTCTCTCTCCCTCTCTCTTTCTTTCCTTCCTTCAACTTCTTCCTTTGCTGGGTTCTCAGCATGGACCGAACCAGACCCGACTAGGACTGTACCTCAACTCGATCGAGTCGGTTGGTACAATAGCTTGGTGAGGCAGCCCTCACATTCAGTGTGAGTGTAGCTCTTCCACCACATCTATCTCCATCTTCCTTTTATTGCCATCCAACCGTCTCTAGACTGAGATAAGGCCCAACCAGACACGCCCAAACCCAACTCATGGCTCAGGCGAGTCGAGTTGGTGTAACATAACGAGCAGCTCACCCCTAATGCTCCTTTCTCCTTTTTATCTCTTTCTGTTTTCTTTTTCTTCCTACAAGGCCTCTGGACTCGACCTAACCCAGCTCGATTCGAGTAGACCGGTCAACTGGTGAAGTGTGGCACCGAGTCATGCATGAAACTCGGCCTCTCTACCTACACCCTCTCTTTCGTCTCTTCTCTCTTTCTCTACTTCTGGGTTCATGGTGGGAATCCCGAGGAAAATGCTGCCTTTTATAGGATTAGGGCTGGCTTCCGGATTGCATCCAACGGTCGTTGCTTCGTGCCACAATGTGGGGTTGAGGAGCTTGCACCCACTGTTATCATTCGCATGGTGCTAATCCATCACGTGGGATGGGCTCTCACCACCATGGCCTGCCGGATGAGTATATTTGATCAGAAAATGGGGCCCACTGTATCTCAGTGGGTTTTCCAGTTTAATGGGGAAGATGACGCCACCTCCAATGGTGAAATTTCATCCATGGCCTATCAAGGTGATCCGTACCTTATGGACGGACTGGATGGGGTCACTGATCAACGTGGGGTCCACTTTCCCTGCACCATTTCATCTGAGTGCAATAACTTGTGAGTTATCTCGTCGCGTCTTTCTTCTCACATGGAGGGAGAACTTCTCGGCTATCTTTGGAGCTGCCCTAGCTTGGGCGTTTGTGATGAGCCTAAGGAGCTTAGGGATAGGCTGAGATCGCGCTAGCTGGACTTTCCGAAGTGGGAATGTCTCCCACGTCTCCTCCATTTCTCAGTCAGGTGCTTGCCCCATTTTTGGTACCGAAAGAAGTGCTAAGATGCGCCTTCAATGAATGGCCGAGATGCAAAGGGGAGGGAGCACGCGGATTGCCAACATGTCGCATGGAGGTAGTTTCCATCTTTGGAAAACAGTGTGCTTGTAGGACCTGTTTACACAAAAAATTGTGTGCATGCACACGTGCTAAATCATGTGAAACTTGCAGGTTTTGGTCACACGTGGATCCTCTACCAAATGGACGTTTTAGATCATCAAGGTGATGTTTGATGGTGGGTTGCTGATCAAAACAGACGGACGACATCTGTTCTGGTGAAAAAATAAAAGAGAGAGGGAAATCCTCTCTTTTTAAGGAAATTGCGGGTCAGCCTGCTTTGACCGGGCTCTTCGAACCCGTGCACAGTGAGTGCACCACCTCTGGTGCACATGCAACACATGTGTGGGTCCATCATGATGTTCAGATGAATTCTACTCCGTCCATCAAGTTCCATGGGCTTAACTGGGCCATCCTGACCGGGGGCGTGGCAAATCAAATGCATAGGTGGGCCATAATAATAAAAACACGGTCTTTAAGTGTCGATAACATTGATCCGATGATTGAATCGATTTCATTCTGACCATTAACAGTCAGAAGGTCCTAATGTATCACTCGTATGCTCCAAACTTGTTACTACCCAAATAATAATAATAATTTTAATTTTATTTTATATTATTATATATATATATAGTTATGTTGTGGGACAATTAAGTAAGGATGGGGCATATTTAAACCACAGGTGGGCCACACTACATGACTCTTGGGTCCTATTTGGGGGTTTTCATCAACTCGACGGTTAGATCATCTTTAAATCTGATCTCCAAGGCTCATATAGGATCCTAGTCCATTTTAAAGGGAGTTTAGCGGTCAGATTGACTCACTGTCGATGATCAACGGTCCTAAAAGGACTCCAACCTAGTCTAGGTGCACATGATCAGTTAGTGTTACCATCAAGTAGTTAGATTCACACAATCTAACACTTGATCATTGAATAAGATGCCATAGACTTGATGAACGGTGGATATGGCGAGTTGGGTCTAAATGTTAAGATGATCTACTGTCAGAGTCTTCTACAGTCCACATTGGATGCTTTTATTGGTTTCTAGGACTGTCAAATTACAACCTAAGGATTGATTTTATAATCTAATGGTTGGATTAGGGAAATCAGGTGTTACAGTGATCGTTCAAACGTTGCGAATCCGATGGGCGATGACATGGTTTCTCTCAGGAGTTATACTTGCAGGTGTATGGTATACCTTGAAATTTAATGATAGGTTTGGTGATCTAAGAGTTGATGTTGATTGTCTTGATTCATCCCTAACAGGGTTTAATGATTGTCCAAGTATTGATGAATGGTTAGATGCCTCCAGGAATGGGTGAAGATTACTCCTATCGGTCTGATTCAGGCTAGAATGAGTGCAGATGTTTGGATATGTAAACTTTTCATTTATATTAAGTCAGGTTATTCGACAATACCAAGTACTGGAAAGTACAAGGTGTTACAAACTACCCCCCTTAAAGAGAATTTTGTCCTTGAAATTCAACACTTCGACTATGAGTGCGGACAACAATTGTTAGGCTTGTGTCCTAGTATCTCGTCGTTCCGTAGGATCCCGCACTCCGCCCGGTCAAATTTTGGGGACCCGTGACCTGTAGATATCGTTTGTGCACGACCTTAAGTTGCTGCCTTCTAATCTGAGTCGACTCAACCAGATACTAATACCATTACGACCGCGCCATCACCGCGTCTCGTGCGCCAATCCGACGCTTAAATAGTGAGATGTGGCCCGCGCTTTATTCTTGCTGTGGACCACACGTCGCGGGGCCAGGACTTTCCAGATAGCACCATTTCCTAGGACCATTATGAGGGCGACATCACCTCTACCTCTAGCCATCTTACCCTAGCAAAACGATGATTGCTAACCTATCCCATGCCTCTTACAAATCCATTATTGCCTTACAAGGAATGATGCTTTTCTCTTCCATACTTCTTTCATACCATCATTGCCTAGCTAGAGAGCTAGCAACCTCTCTCTCTCTCTCTTATCTCTCTCCCTCCTTCTTCTTCATTTTCCTTGCAAGCTTGGACGTCCCAACCCATCCAAAAATCCAGCAACTTCCACCCTCTACACCTCCCAATCCAACCCTTCCAAACCCATCTCAACTATTGAAATCTCTTCCCTTGGAGCATTGGAGCCTAGTGGTGAAAGAAGAAGTTGAAGATCCAAGGTAGGTGCTTGTTTAGGAATAGATCTTGCTTTTCTTTCTTACATCTTTGTCTTTTATTGCTTAGGATCATGTAGGACCCGCCAATCAATGGTGGAGATCCTACTTGACCCATTAGATGTGGCCAATGGCCCATCCTTGATGCATGCATGATCCATGATGGGGCCATTCTCCGTGGACCCCATCATAATGTTTTGAGTTAATCCATGCTATTGATGTGTCAGCTAGATCCTTGATTCATGGTGAGGATGGTATCCCCACCTCAGATTTTTCTCATGTAGGGCCATGCAATTCATGGGACCCATCTTGATGAATGTATTATGTATGATGCATGTATTGAGGGACCCATAGTGGTGGGGCCCCTCGATCACCCGTTTCTCTCTCTCTCTCTCTCTCCCCTTGTATGATGGCCCACCTAATGATGCATGTTGCTATCCAAACATGGGATGATCACACATCCAGATTTTTGGGACACCTTGTTGCCCATTTTTGGACCAATCTAAATGAGCTAAAATACATAGAACAACCTGATTTTCTGAACGAGTGGCCCACCCACAAGGACACCCACTATGATGTATGTATTTTATCCATGCCGACTACCCGTGGGGCCCACCTTGCTGGCGTCTAGCAGCTGGTACCGTCCAGCAGACCTGGACCAAGAGAAAACATAAATATCAGCTTTATTCAAAGCTGGTAGGCCACACGTGTTGACCCACCTATTATGCATGCGTTTCATCCATCCCATCCATCGTCTAGATAGGCTGGATGGTGGGGCCTACCTTGATGTATATGTGTATATCCACACTATCTAGTCTACTGGACGTTGGGACTCCACCTTAATGTATGTGTTTTAGCCTTATTGTCTGTCCATTTGCTGGACGTGGGACCCACCCCACATGTGCTGCACATGTGGGGGTGGGACCCACCTTGAGGTACGTGTTATATTCACACCGTCCAGCCTGCTGGATGGTGGGACTCCACCGTGATGCATGTATTGTATTCTCACTGTATGCATGGGACGTGGGCCCCACGTGATGTACGTGTTTGATCCAAGTCGTCCATCCATGGACTTCACCTGATGTAGGTGTTTTATCCACACTTCCAGTGTTTAGATGTGGGCTGGACCCCACCATGATTTATGTATTTTATCCACGTCATTCGGTCCCTGGACAGTGGGATCCACCATGATGTGTATAGTGTATCCAGGCCATCCAATTAAGGCCCATTGTGCAGGACCACTTTGATGTAAATACATTGCTGCCCATCTATTTTGGTTGGACCATGGGCTGCCTCATGAGGCCCATTTTGAGTTGTAACAGGCCCACCTTGATGTATGTGTTGCAAGCACTCTGTCCATCTATTTTTCTGGACCATAGGGCTGACTTGTGAGGCCCACCTTGTTGTGTACATCGAGCATGATGTCCATTTATTTTCTAGACTATATGGGCTACCCTATCAAGCCCACTATGATGTATGTGATGCACTCACTATCCATCCCTTGTGCCTAGCCCATGGGCCCCTATGTGAGGTCCAATATGAAGTATTTATGGCCCTTGTGTGAGGCCCAACATGATGTATATGTGGCCCATTTGGTGAGGCCCAATGTAATGCATATGAGGCCTTTGTGTGAAGCCCAATGGGATGTATATGAGGCCCTTGAGTGAGGCCCGTTGTGATGTATATGAGGCCCTTGAGTGAGGCCCATTGTGATGTATATGAGGCCCTTGTGTGAGGCCTAATGTAATGTATGAGAGGCCCATATGATGAGGCCCACTATGATATATGAGAGGCCCATGTGGTGAGGCCATTATGATGTGTGAGCCCACCTTGATGTATATAGTAATGTTATGATGCCCAACTATTCTCCTAGCTAGTATAAGGCCTATGGGCCCCCATCATAAGATAAATTCTAATGGGCCATGCCTTGGGAGAAATGATGGTTAAATGTCCACATTGTAGGAGTAATGGTGGTTAGATGTCCACCTTGTAATCCTTCCTAGGCCCATCCCTAAGCCCATTCATATCTCCCTTGTTGTGGTCTAACCCAAATTGATGGCCCCCACTATTATTAGTATAATCCATCTCACCTTATTGGGCTATCCTAATTCTTTGGGCCCCATTGAAGCTAATAGAAGTACCCAAACCTGGAAGCCCACTCTTGCTCTTAGGCCCACGAGTAGGCCATTTAGGCCCATCCTTATTATGAGAAGGACGCATCATCTCCTCTTGCCATAGATGAAAGAATCTGTGGTATCAGATTTGGTATATCCACTATTGAGGAATGATCTTCACAATATAGATCAGATCCGCTGTCCTTCTGTGGACCCTGCCTTGTCTATAGGCTGATTATTGAAGTCGATTATGAGTATGTGATAGCATAGCATCATGATACATGCCTATACGCATCATCCGCATACTTGTTATGAGGAGTGACTGATCATAACATTATGCCATTGGACAGGTTATTTATGGGACTCCCTGATAGATGGAGTTATCCCATATGAGTACATGGTACGCGCATGATTAATGCATGATTGGATTATATGACTCATGCATCTTGTATTCTGTGATATGGTTACTATGTACCCTAGCGACATCAGAGTTATGACCTCCATAGGCATATCATGGATGGCAGGATTGGATACCAGAAATACTTAGTTCTAAGCAGTAGGGAGTAATGATGTCCTTGGGTGAAAGTTCCCGAACCCTTATATTACCAGGAGGATGCTTCAACGTTGAGATCGAGTGGATGTATGAGCGCACGAGGGCCATATACTAGTAGGCTGCGTCTCTTACTGTGTCGTGGTCGGTTGGAAGGGGGTGTGACCTTACCCGCCTGAGTGAGGGAGTAATGACTAGGTTGAGTTTGACCAGCTTGAGGAATGGGTTCGCTATCGACGAGTCAGGCTCGATATTAGTAAGTGGATAGTGAGGTCTCTTTTACTTACCTAGTTGTGCGCTTGGATAGGGGCAGCAAGCTGGCATAGAGTGTACTAGACCCCAATGATATTATCCAGAGTGAGAACTGTACTGATACATGATGCTCCAGAGATGAGCTGGATTGATATGTAGATTCAAATGAGGATTGGTATGCTTGAGCTACATCTTGCATATGACATTGGCTATGTAGGCCTTGCATTGCATTGCATATCCTTGGTATGGATGATATCATTTATGGACTTACCAGCATCTTTCGCATTACTCTGATATTGCATACTTGCATTTCTACCCTACGCACACACTTATACCACTCTTTAAGCTTTCTATAAGCTTATGCACGATAGATGCGTGAAGATGATGCCAGGACGTAGTTGTAGCTGAGCAGAGGCAGGAGCGTGCGACTGAGCTTCCAGAGTTTCCTTTTGATCTCTATATTGTATTTCCTTTTATACCTTGTACTCAAAAGTTTTTTTATCATAGTGGATATGTGGCGACGTTTATGGTTATGACATGTGGGTTTTGCTTATGGTTATGATTATTATGAAAAAATTCATGTTAAAAATCCTCCTTGTAGGATCTTAGGATCAGAACCTAGTATATGGGTGCTAGGAGCTGAGAATGGGGTACTATGGAGGTTGTCGGAGCCGGTTTCGATGATCGGAAATTTTGTGAGCCTGGTTTTTGAGTTTGAGGCGTGACAGGAGTTGGTATCAGAGCATAACTTAGGGATAACCAAGGACAACAACACATATCTGCTATGAGCTTAGGATATTAGGTCCCAAGTGCATAATCTTCTAGTTTGGTTCCCTAACGTCTGAGCCTTCGAGGGTTCTTAAGGCTGATAGGTGCCTTTGTTCTTTTCTGTAGACCATGCCACCGAGGAGAGGCACCTGAACGACCTGAGCGACCTGAGCAGCTCCCGCTCCACTGCCTGAGGTTCTTATTCCTCCGTCTGAGGTTCTTATTCCACCTCCCGCAGTTCCCGTTCCCCCGCCTGAGCCTCCTATTCCCATGCTCGAGACCCCTGCAGATCCTGTGCCTCCGTCCGAGACCAGTGCAGCCCCTACAGTGCCAGTTGGTGCTGATTAGTGCAGCAGATGCTCCATGCTATGACAGAGCCACCCTCCATGGGCAGGGCAAGCACCCCGCTGGGACCCTGAGCAGGCAAAGCAAGAGCGCGTGAGAGCCTTGTTTCAAGACTTCCTTCAGCTTGATCCCTCGCGATTCTAGGGATAGCCCAATCCGACTACAGCAGAGAGGTGGCGCTCTTGAGTGGAGAAGATGTTCGAGACTATGAGATGTATGACCAGTAGCAGGTCCCTTTGGCCATGTATTTGCTCGAGGGTGAGGCCGAGCATTGGTGGGCCTCCGTCACCCGTGCTGCAGGAGCCGACTTTGTATGGACATGGGAGGATTTAATTGACCAGTTCGATCGACAGTATTTCCCCGGCCACATTCGACAACGAACATTAGAGTTCGAGACCTTGGTGCAGGGAGATATGTCTGTGGTGCAGTACGCGGCTCGTTTCATGGCGCTATCAAGGTTTGCACCGTACTTGATTGATGATGAGGAGTGTAAGGCCCACCGTTTTGAGAATGGCTTGCGTTTTGGCCTTTGAGGCCATGTTATCGGCTATATGCTTCAGACTTTCGAGGAGGTCGTGTAGAGGGCTCAGATCTATGAGGCAGACTAGGCCAGTTCACAAAGAGACCGTGATCGTAGAGGAGACTGGAAGAGGCAGGCCCCCTCCAGTTGCTCCCAGCATCAGCAACATCGCCCCTAGTAGAGGCGCACAGGCCACCCAGCCACCAGGGAACCGACGCACTAGTGGCACCACCTCAGAGGTAGCTTTCAAGTGCCTGTTTTGGATATGGTGGGATAGGACACTATAGGTGGGAGTGTCCCCGACCGTAGCAGCAGCAGCCGAGAGTACCGCATCAGCCTCCACAGTAGCAGCAACACCAACAACAGCAGGTTTTACCACTAAGGCCCCCTCAGCAACAGCATCAGCGGCATCATCGGCACCAGCCTCTAAGACCACAATAGCCGAGGCAACAGTTCTTGCCGCCGTAGCAGCAGCAGCAACAGAGACCTCAGAGGGGACTGACACCTCCCCAACTAGCTTAGGCTAGGTTCTACATGGCCCAGCAAGACCCACAGTCGTTAGGAGGGGTTGTTGAGGGTATTCTTCCCATCTTTGCATGCATCGCTCGAGTATTTTGATTATGGTGCTTCAAACTCTTTCATGTCCTAGGGTTTTTGCCATTCGATAGGATTGCCGATAGAGTCTCCTCATGAGGGATTGTCAGTGTCGACGCCCTTAGGGAAGACCGCAGTGTTAGGCCACTTCTATTTGTCTTGCCCTATTTTGGTAGGGGAGACTTTTTTGCCCACCGATTTGTTTGTGCTGCCGATGTCAGAGTTCGACGTCATCCTGGGTATGGATTGGCTCACCGAGTACCACGCCGTCTTAGACTGCTCCGTGAGGACAATCATATTCTGTATACCCGGCTTACCATAGTTTCGATTCATTGCCGAGCCCAGAGGAGAGCCGATGTAACACCCCGGCTCCCGGAACCCCAGTACAATACTCATTTTCCAAAAACCCGAGTGTTAACCTTTAAAATATCCTGAAATTTTCACGTACATTTTTTTCCTTTTTATCAGAGTTAATAAACTAGCGAAATATGAGCAATTAAGTATGGGAGGGTGTCTAAACATACATAACCAAAATTTCAAGTGGTTATCCAAAAACTTATACAAATCAATTTCTTAACTTTTACAGAACATGACAATACAAATTAAATACAAATGTAATCGAGGATAGAGAGTCGCAAGGTAGTCTAGCTCTTCATATTCCACATGAACACCAACATGCGCATCCTCTACGTCCCCTGCATACTGATTATGGTTTGATAACGTCAATGACTATCCAGTGAGGTATAACCCCCAAGATTTATCGCGTCATCAAGATAATTAAGCATAGTTATCATAGACATCATATAACAATGATTACACAATGATTATCAGGGGAATCAGATAAGTTTCATCAACTACGCTTTCATTAAATAAATCATACCAGGTAATCAGGTTTAAATGTATGGATGCATGCACATACTCATGGACCTGGGGATGCACATCCAGCTGGTAAAAAGTCACCCAAGGAGAACTAGTCACCTAGAAAAGACCATACGGCCCACCCGTGGTAGATTAACTACCTGGAAAAGGCCACGTAGACCGCTTGTAGTAGATTAACTACTTGGGAAAGGCCATATAGACTGCCCGCGGTAGATGAACTACCTGGAAAAAGTCATGTAGACAGCCCGCGGTAGATGAACTACCTGGAAAAGGCCATAATAATATATAGATCGCCCGATGAGGACTAGTCATCTGGAAAAGTACACAAAGGTATGCCCAAGAAGGACTAACCACTCAGAAAAGACCATGATATATGCCATAAAAATGCATGATTAGCCCAACCATTATTAATCCAATTTCCACTAATCCATTTAGGAAAGCTCAAAGGTCACAATGGGGGGTTTGTCACCTAGCATAGGCCGACAGCTCAGGCACAGTGTCCCACTCCACCATCCCTGGCTCATGAGACTAATGAATATAATGTTTTAAGGGTAACCCCTTCAACTAGTGTCCAATTATAGTCCAACAAGTAGTGCTTACCATCGTAAGGTTGTATAAAATAATCCATTAAAGCCGCAAAAGGGCAAGTATTCCATAAAAGCCGCGAGGGCCAAATATTCCACCTAATAGTGTGATTAAAAAGGGATTATTTCCCAAAAGCCATGTAGGCACAAATGATACACAATATGGTAGGTCCACAACAAGGACATTCCATTTAATCTATTTGACAGAAAGGCCACTAGTTTAAGGATTTCCACAAACATCATAAAATACTCGTAAGTGGCAAAACAAGTCAAGAACATTGTCAAAAGTAATTACACATGTAAAAGAGAATATTTGAGACCTATCGCATGTTCACATTTAGATATAAATTTAACCATCAGTCATTATCAAGAATTTCTTAATTAGAAACTAGCATTTATCAACAACTTCACTAACTATTATTTTAGGCAAGAGATGAAACAAGCAAGCAATGCTAATTATCAAGATGTAGAAAAGCTTGAAGGGTGATCCTCACCTTTCAAGAGTCGGCTCGTCTCCCGGTAATGCTAGAGATAGTTGTACCCACCCTAGGATCAAGATCTAACAAAATTAGAATGTTTGGAGTGGTTAGATTATAACGTAAAGAACTTTACATGATTAGGATTAAAGCTTAATGTTTAGATCATGTAAATTTTAGGGTTTTATCCAACCATTAGGGCTGTAAATGGGTCAGCGGACCCGATGGGGTACCCGAACTCGACCTATTAAGACCCAACCCAAACCCGACCCGTTTACTAAATGGTATGGGTCCGGGTCCAAGGATAGACCCATTTGTCAAACAGTGCAGGTCTGGTTCCTTTCATTTGGGCCCAGACCCGACCCGACCCGCCAAACCCTATTAGTAAATGGGCGGGTCTGGTCTACCTTACATGAGACCCGCCCAGACCCGATCCCGCCCAGACCCATATCCTTTCCACTTCCTATATATTCTACTGGCGTTCCCACTTCCCTATATATTAAGCAACTAACGATGTTCCCACTTCAAAATAAAATACAAACTAGTTTGAAAATAAGATACACCTCCTTGATTTTTTATCTGGCCCACCATGTTGTTTATTTGAGATCCACTCCAGCCAATAGATGTATAATCATTAGTTAATATGGAAAAGTCTTTCCTAAATCTCTATTAATTAGGTTGTATGTCATGTGTAAAATTTATAGATTTGAAGGAGGAGTTGCATGTAGTAGAAGTGGATGACGATTCTAATGAGTTGGAGGATTGGTCTAGAATTGAATCCTAAGGTATATCTTATTTAATTTCTCAAATTTTTAATTTTGTTTCTATAGCTTTAACATTTACAAAAATTCCATTTGAATGATATTTAAAATAATTTCAGATTTTTGAAAATTTTTTATTTATTTAAGGTTAAAAACAGAACTACACTTCTCATGCATCAATAACCTGTTGGACCCATTAGACCCGTTGGACCAGTTGGACCCATTTTTAAATGGGTTTGGTTCAGGGTCTGGATCTCCCTTAACCAAACCCGTTAGACTCGACCTATTTATAAATGGGTTGGGTGGATCTCCCTCTACCAGACCCAGACCCATTTATAAATGGGTCTAATGGGTTGACTCGGACCCAACCCGGACCATACATTTAGTAAAAGTGCCGGGTCTAAAATTGGACCCAGCACTGTTTAGTAAATGGCGGATCCGTTTTAGCTAAACCCGCCCCGAACCCGGCCATTTACAGCCCTACCAACCATTTAGATCTAAGTATAGGTATTAGAACTTGAACCCTAGCTTTTCAGGTAAGTAATAAAATAATATTGCTACATATAATTTGTGAATTGGTATTAATTGTTGCCAACAGTCTCTAATATCATTTTCATAGAAATAACATAAAATAAGAGTTTAATAAATGCTAAATTAATTATTAACAATAATCTATTAAGAATTAATATTAATATTTATACTTATTCAAAATGGAAATGATAATATTATTTAATAATGATAATGATTATAATTACAATCGCTAATAATAATAATAAACCTAATCATACTAATTATTCTAATGGTAATAATAACACCTGATAATAACAAAAAATAATAACAAAAGGTAACTTCGAATTACCTTGCTGTGAAACTTGACTTGATAGCGTCTGGAATTGGAACTCAGTAAGTTGGATATGTAACTCAGTTTTGAACCGAGTCAACTCAGTGTCAACCCGATTACAACACCCTTCTACTCATTCTCCCATTCTTCTTCCTCCTACTTCCTTTCTTCTCTTCTCCTTCTTTGCTCCTTCACTCTCTCCCTAGCCCTATTAGAATCCCAGCTATGACAGGACCAATCCCAAGCCTAGACTCGACCCATGACTCAGCAGCGAGTCAAGTTCCCAACTCATCCCGACGAAAGTTGACTTCCCTTCTTCCTTTCTTCTCCTTCCTATGCTATTTCTTTCATTCTCTTTTCCTTTCTTTCTTCTTATCGGAATACATCCAAAAATGCACGCCCAAGCAGATTTGACTCAGATCCAGTCAGACCGAGTCAACTTATTGCAGTCCGAACGGTGGGACAGGGACGCCCACGCCCATGCTCCTCTTCTCCCTCATTTCTTCTTCTCTGTTTTCTTTCTTTCTAATTTTCTTCTTCCTTCTTCTTGCTGCAGTGTTGGGTTTCAGCAAGGACTAGACTCAGTCAAGCTTGAACAGACTCGAATGGGGAAACAGCGACAGGGACTGGGTCGCCTTACAACTGACTCGGCTCGATTCAAGGGATGCACTTGCGCCATTGACTCTTCTTCTCTTTCTTCTTCTCTCTACTTACTCTCTCTCTCTCTCTCTTTCATTCCTTTCTCTTCATCTTCTCCTGCTTCTCTGTTGCAGGCATTCGGCAATCGGACCAGACGAACTTGGCTAAGCTTACAGTGACTCAGCCTGAGTCAGATCAACCCAATGTGGCAACCGACTCGCACCACCTCTCGCCATCTTCTTCTTCTTCCTTGCTTATTCTTTCTCTCCATCTTCTTCATTGTCTTCTTCTGCTTCATTCCTTCTGTTGAAAGAACTAGGTGATACTCGAGACTCAGCCCAAACTCGTAGCAGTAAGCTGAGTCGACTCGACTTGTTGTGATGATGGAAACGACGCTACTCTCCTTCTCTTTCCGTTTTCTATTTTTGGTATCCATTGCCCTAAAAGAAAAAGGCTATATATAGCCTTATGAGAGTTTAGAAGAATCGGCTATAAATCAGCTGATTAGTTATGGGCATTGGTTCACTAATCTCAGTCAACAAAGAGAGATTGTTAATGATCTATTTAAAAGTTGTTTACATGGCGGTAATCCAATGTTACAGTTGGATTTTTGACACCATGGCCCACCGTATGGGCAGCCTTGATCATCGAATGGGCCCCATCACCAGTGATGGGTATCCACGGTTGAACGGAGAAGATGACCTTCTCTAAAATGGTGGATTCTTTACTGTTAGTTAATCTGCTAATCCGGTACGTTTAGATGGTGTGGATTTGATCATAGAACATTGTGGGGTCCATATTTTGGACGAACATTCATGAATCTCAGTGGGATTCAGAGTATTGGAGTTGCAGTGCTCTTTTCTTATCGCAACGAAAACCCTAAAGCTGGCTTGGGTTGTAAGGCTGAGATCTGCTGAGGTGGAGGGCTAGGATGCAAGCGGAGGATTCTGCATGCGAATAGACAGCCTGACAGTAATGGAAATGGTCTCTGTTTTTGGAAACGTTTCGCGTGTGCTCGGTTTGGGCTAAAGCTCGTGTGCATGTACCCACATGTAAACATGTGAAATTTCAGAGGTTGGCTCGAATTAGGGCCCTCTATACGATGAATGGTTTGGATCAGTCGATCCGATCATGGATGTGAGCCATTGATCATGGTAGCAACGAAAATTTCTATTTTAGGAAACCACGTGCGCACTACCGTTTTATGATAGTGCTCTCAAGCACGTGCGTAAGCGTGAGTGTGTGATGTTGATGAGGTTTTGGGTGATTTTTCCTGCTAAGCATGATGGACGGTTCAAATCATTGATCCGACCTCAGATGGTGGGCCTAAATTTAAACGGACTAAGCTCGTTCGTCCACTGGAGGGAAAAGTGGAGAAGGAGAGGAAAATCCTCCTTTTTGTTTTAAAACAGGTCAATGGCTTGTTGACCCAAGCTATTGCTCGGTGCCCTGCGAGTGCACCACTCGTAAGTGTGCATGTAGTCTTAGAGTGGGGTCCACAGAGATGTATGCTCCAATCCACTCCGACCATTTGATGTTACATGACCAATAGGGACCCCTAACTCAAGATCAGGTAGATCTAAAGTTTGGGTGGGCCATATCAACCAAAACTTGTGGTCTTAAGGTGTCGATCACGTCAATCCGATGATCAGATTATTTATCAATGGTAGAATGGTTCTAGGGCCCACTTAAATGGAATTCTTGGTTGGATTAACGATAAGATGGTCTAATATGCATTTAAAATTTTATATATTTTTATTATAGTATTCTTAATAACATTATTTTTATTATTATTAAATTTATCATTATTATATTTTTAATCATTGAATATTTATATTCAAATAGGATGGTTCTGTCTTTAGGAGTCGTATTATAGGCCTTTTCAACTTAATTTATCTATTTATTTATTTATTACACTTTATTTTATTTTATTTTGGATTGACGGTTGGATGTGACAATACAAGTAACCTATGTTATCCACCTTCATTAGGTAAGTCCCAACCTACCACTAAATTTCTCTTTGATCATTTAGATTTTCTCTTATTCAAGGATAACAATCTGGTGGCCTCAAATTTTGCTATTTGAGTCGCTCACAAGACTTTATAACTACTAAGATGAAGATCTACGGTGGATCTCCCAAATTAACAATCAGATGGCGTAATCTTTGGATAAAGATTACTCTTAATGGTCTGTTTAGGCTATAATGACGGTAAATGTTCAAATAGGCTAAGTTTATACTTATACTAAGTTAGGTTACAAGGTAACACTGAGTACTAGAAAATACGGGGTGTTACAACATATGTTTTATTTGATGTCTTGTGTAGTAGAGGATCTTGTAGCAGTGAGTGTTGATCAGTTGTTAGTGGTCTACGATTTTCTTGATATATTTCAGGAGATTCTGGGATTACCATCGCGTCAGCATATTGAGTTTCAGATTGATCTTATGCCTTGTACCGTGTCTATCTCAAAGGCCCTGTATCGTATGACACTGATGGAGTTGCGGGAACTGTAGCAGAAGTTGGATGAGTTGTGTGAGTTGGGTTTCATTCGTCCTAGCAGTTCACTGTGGGGAGCACCGATACTATTTTTCAGGAAGAAGGATGGCTCGTTCAGGCTCTACGTGGATTACCGCGAGCTCAACTGGGTCACGATCAAGAACAAGTATCTGCTCCCGAGGATAGATGATTTATTTGATCAGCTGCAGGGTGCACAATTCTTTTCAAATATTGACCTATGGTCCGGTTATCATCAGATTCGAGTTCGAGAGGAGGACATCCTGAAGACAGCTTTCAGGATGCGCTATGGTCACTTTGAGTTTCAGTCATGTCCTTCGGACTGACCAATGCGCCTGTGGTTTTCATGCAGTTGATGAATGAGGTCTTCCGTCCTTAACTCGATCAATTTGTTATGGTGTTTATCGACGATATTCTGATCTATTCGAGGACCCGTAAGGACCATGAGCAGTATCTGAATATTGCCTTGTAGACCCTTCGTGCCCACCAGCTCTATGCAAAGCTAGAGAAGTGTGCATTTTAGCAGGAGGAGGTGAAGTTCCTTGGTCACGTGGTGATGAGGGAGGGTGTTGCAGTGGACCCCTCGAAGATAGATGCAGTACGTCAATGGGGCTAGCCCACGAACCAGTCCAAGATCCGCAGTTTTCTTGGTTTGGCGGGATATTATCGACGCTTTATTGAGAGATTCTCCCGTATCATAGCGCCGCTGACTAGGTTGACCCGGAAGGGCGCAGAGTTTGTGTGGAGTGACACTTGTGAGCGAGCATTTGTAGAGCTGAAGGATCGTCTCACGTCCACTTCTGTCCTCACTCTTCCCTTTGGGAGTGAAGGATTTGTTATATTTACCAATGCTTCGCATGTGGGTTTGGGTGTTGTCCTGATGCAACAAGGGAAGCCAGTGGCTTATGTGTCTCACCAGCTCAAGGTCCATGAGCTGAACTACCCCATGAATGATTTGGAACTGACAGCGGTTGTCTTCGCATTGAAGGTGTGGAGGCACTATCTCTATGGGGTGAGGTTCGAGCTCTTCTCCGACCACAAGAGCTTGAAGTATCTCTTCTCATAGTCTGAGTTGATCATGCGGCAGAGACGTTGGATGAAGCTCCTGAAGGACTATGATTTTGATCTTCAGTACCACTCGGACAAGGCCAACGTGGTGGCGGATGCCCTCAACCGCCATCCAAGAGGCCTGATGGCATATATGATGATTCAGGAGTGGAAGATGATTGAGGATATTGTAGCGTATGACTTCGAGTTTGACTTGCAGTCTTATATCATTCAGTTATCGAGCCTGTCGATTCAACCCTCTTTTGTTGCAAAGGTAATCGAGGCTCAGTAGTTAGAAGAGTCATTGCAGAGTTATAGAGCAGAGGAGACATCTGAGAGTAAGTCAGATTGGCAAATTGGTTCTGATGGTGGACTTCGTTTTAGAGGCCGATTGTGTGTCCCGAATGTTCCAGAGTTGTACAGAGATCTTATGATTAAGGCACATCAATCGAGGTTTTCTATCCACCCTAGCTCGACGAAGATGTACCGCGATATGAGGCATCAGTATTTTTAAGCAGGGATGAAGCTCCAGATCGCCAGTTTTGTGGCCAAGTGTGACACTTGCTAGCATGTTCAGGCCGATCATCAAAGACTCCCAAGTCGATTGTAATCATTGAGTATCCCGACGTGGAAGTGGGAGCACGTATCCACCAATTTTATTTTAGGCTTGCCGAGGACTCAGCGTGGTCATGACGCCCTTTGGGTTGTCGTGGATCATTTGACGAAGTCGACACTTTTCCTCGCGATTCGTGCGACTTGGCCCTTGGACCGACTTGCTAGATTGTTTATTGATGAGATTGTAAGACTACACAGTGTTCCAATCTTGATTGTTTCTGAGTAAGACCTGATGTTCACGTCTCAGTTTTGGAGGAGCTTTCAAAAGGCTATGGGGTCTACCTTGCAGTTCAGTACCACGTATCATCTGCAGCCTAATAGACAGATCGAGAACGTCAACCAGATCCTTGAGGATATGCTCAGAGCTTACATGATTGGCTTCTCAGGTAGCTAGGATGAGCATTTGCGCCTGGCTGAGTTTGCATATAATAACAGCTATCATGCGACTATTGGTATGGCTCCCTTCGAGACCTTGTATGGCAGGCCATGTAGATCTCCTAGTTGTTGGGCCGAGGTTGGAGAGCACCGTCTGAGCTTGTGCAGCAGACATCAGAGGTTATGGATATCATCAGGCAAGAGAGGCGCACAACTCAGAGATGGTAGAAGATTTTTGCTGATCGTCTGCGTCGTCCCTTGGAGTTCACTGTTGGGGACAAATTGTATCTCAAGGTCTCACCCATGAAGGGCGTGGTTTGATTGGGGCATGATTTGATTTGGGGCGAAGGGCAAGCTCACCCCGAGGTTTATTAGACCATTTGAGATCACTGGGTGCGTTGGCGCCATGGCCTATAGGCTTGCCTTACCTTCTCAGTTGTTTGACATCTACAACATTTTTCATGTTTCGATGCTGCGAAAGTGTGGGTCAAACATGATTCCTATGATTGATTGGTAGCCTCTTGAGTTCCATGAGGATGCTTCCTACATTGAGCAGCCAGTTTGCATCTTTGATCAAAAGGAGCAGGTCCTCCAGACTAAGGTCATTCCGTTAGTAAAGGTGCAGTGGGGTCGTCATAGTGCTGATGAGGCGTCTTAGGAGTACAAGGCTAGGATTAGAGAGCGCTATCCCCATATTTTTGTAGATTGATTATGCTTGTATCTTGCTTTGTATTGAATTGATTGATATATCTATATATGCGATGCCACATTTTCTCTTCCTTCTTGTTTTGTTCTCCGTGATAGTAAATTTCAAGGAAAAATTTTTTATTAGGAGGGGAGAGCTGTCAGGCCTGTGTCCTATTATCTCGCCGTTCCATAGGATCCAGCGGTCCACCTGATCAAATTTCGGTGACCTGCGATCTGTAGATATCATTTGCGTTCGACCTTAAGTCGCTGCTTGCTAATCCGAGTTGACTCAACTAGAGACCTATACCATTGCGACCGCACCATCGTCATGTCTCGTGCTCTAATCCAACACTTAGATCGTGAGATGTGGCCTATGCTCTATTCCGACTGTGGACCGCATGTTGCGGGGGCAAGACTTTCCAAATAGCACCATTTCCTAGGACCATTATGAGGGTGACATCACCCTCTAGCCATCCTACCCTAGCAAAACAATCATTGCTAACATATACCATACCTCTTACAAATCCATTATTACCGTACAAGTAATGATGTTTTTCTCTTCCATGATTCTTTCATGCCATCATTGCCTAGCTAGAGAGCTAGCTACCTCTCTCTTTTATCTCTCTCTTTCCCTCTTTCATCTTCATTTTCCTCCATTGTTACAAGCTTAGACGTCCCAACACATCTAAAAATGCAGCAACTTCCACCCTTTACAACTTCCAATCCAACCCTTCCAAACCCATCTCAACCATTGAAATCTATTCCCTTGGAGTATTGGAGCCTAGTGGTGGAAGAAGAAGTTGAAGATCTAAGGTGGGTGCTTGTTTAGGACTAGATCTTGCTTTTCTTTCTTAGATCTTTTTCATTTATTGCTTAGGATCATGTAGGACCCACCAATCAATGGTGGAGATCCTACTTGACCCTTTGGATGTGGCCAATGGCCCATCTTTGATGCATGCATGATCCATGGACCCCATCATGATGTTTTGAGTTAATTCATGTTATTGATGGGTCATCTGGACCCTTGATTCATGGTGGGGATGGTATCCCCACCTCATATTTTTCTTATGTAGGGTCATGCAATGCATGGGACTCATCTTGATGAATGTATGATGTCTAATGCATGTATTGAGGGACCCATAGTGGCGGGGCCCCTCCATCACCCGTTTCTCTCTCTCTCTCTCTCTCTCTCTCTCTCTCTCTCTCTCTCTCTTTCCTTGTATGATGGCCCACCTAATGATGCATGTTGTTGTCTAAACATGGGATGATCGCACATCTAGATTTTTGGGACACCTTGCTGCCCATTTTTGGACCAATCTAGATGAGGTAAAACACAAAACTACCTGATGTTCTGGATGAGTGGCCCACCCACAAGGACACCTACTACGATGTATGTGTTTTATCCATGCCGACCACCCATGGGGCCCACCTTGCTGACGTTTAGCAGCTGGCTGGATGGTCTAACACTGCTGGTACCATCCAGCAGACCTGTACGGAGAGAAAACATAAATATTAGCTTTATTCAAAGCTGGTGGGCCACACGTGTGGACCCATCTATGATGCATGCATTTCATCCATCCCATCCACCGTCCAGATAGACTGGACGGTGGGGCCTACCTTGATGTATATGTGTATATCCACACTGTCCAGCCTACTGAATGGTGGGACTCCACTTTAATGTATGTGTTTTAGCCATGTTGTCCGTCCATTTGCTAGATGTGGGATCCACCCCACACGTGCTACACATGTGGGCGTGGGGCCCACCTCGAGGTACGTGTTATATTCACATAGTCCAGCTTGCTAGATGGTGGGACTCCACTATGATGCATGTGTTGTATTCGCACCATTCACATGGGATGTGGGCCCCACGTGATGTACGTGCTTGATCCAAGCCATCCATCCATGGACCTCACTTGATGTAGGTATTTTATCCACGTCGTCCAGTGTTTGGACGTGGGCTGGGACCCACCATGATTTATGTATTTTATCCACGCCGTCCGGTCCCTGGACGGTGGGATCCACCATGATGTGTATAGTGTATCCAGGCCATCTAGTTAAGGCCCATTGTGCAGGGCCACTTTGATGTAAATACATTGCTGCCCATCTATTTTGGTTGGACCATGGGCTGCCTCATGAGGCCCATTTTGTGTTACAACAGGCCCACCTTGATGTATGTGTTGCAAGCACTCTGTCCATCTATTTTTCTAGACCATAGGGCTTACCTGTGAGGCCCACCTTGTTGTGTACATTCCATCATGATGTTCAAGTGAAATCCACTCCGTCCATCAAGTTCCATGGGCTTAACCGGACCATCCTGGCCAGAGGTGTGGCAAATCAAATGCTTAGGTGTGCCATAATAATTGAAACGCGGTCTTTAAGTGTCGATTACATCAATTCGACGGTTGAATCGATTTCAATATGACCATCAACAGTTGGAAGGTCCTAATGGATCACTCGTATGCTCCAAACTTGTTACTACCCAAATAATAATATTAATTTTAATTCTATTTTATATTATTATTATTATTATATATATTGTCATGTTGTGGGACAATTAAGCAGGGATGGGGCATATCTAAACCACAGGTGGGCCTCACTACATGACTCTTGGGTCCTATTTGGGGGTTTCCATCAACTCAACGATTAGATCATCTTTAAATCTGATCTCCAAGGCTCATATAGGATCCTAGTCCATTTCAAAAGGGAGTTTAACGGTCAGATTGACTCATTGTCGATGACCAATGGTCCTAAAAGGACTCCAACCTAGTCTAGGTGCACATGATCAGTTAGTGTTACCATCAAGTAGTTAGATTTACACGATCTAACGCTTGATCATTGAACAAGATGCTAAAGACTTGATAAACGATGAATATGGCGAGTTGGGTCTAAATGTTAAGATGATCTACTGTCAGAGTCTTCCACAGTCCACATTAGATAGTTTTACTGGTTTCTAGGGTTGTCAAATTACAACTTAAGGATTGATTTTATAATCTAATGGTTGGATTAGGGAAATCAGGTGTTAGAGCGATCGTCCGAACGTTGCGGATCCAATGGGCAATGACATGGTTTCTCTGAGGAGCCATACTTGATGGTGTATGGTATACCTTGAGATTTAACGATGGGTTTGGTGATCTAAGAGCTGATGTTGATTGGCTTGATTCGTCCGTAACAGGGTTTAATGATTGTCCAAGTATTGATGAATAGTTGGATGGCTCGAGGAATGGGTGAAGATTACTCCTATCGGTCTGATTCAGGCTAGAATGAGTGCAGATGTTTAGATATATAAAGTTTTCATTTATATTAAGTTGGGTTATTCTTCAAGACCCGAGTACTAGAAAGTACGAGGTGTTACTGTAAGTGCCATAATCTATATCCCTGTCGGTTGTCAAATTTGTGATGCCAAAATCACTGTTATATAACTTGGATAAGTGAAGCTCTCTCAAAGATCAACATTCATGAACAAGCAAAGATCACAACAAATAAAGCTCTCAAGTACAAAGATCAATCTTGACTGTATGTACTGCTCACAAGACAAGTCTCAAGAATGTATGATTCACGACGTGTACAAGGTAGTTCATAAAGAACTCAACTTTCAAGGCTGAGCTACATCAAGATTTCAAGATTGAACTACATCAGATTGAACTACATCAAGACCTCAAGACTTAAACTTTAAGGTCACTTGTTCCTAATGTTTCAATGTCCTTACTTCTAATTGAGGTTTGATTGACCATAGGTTGACCTTAGGAGTAGGCCACTTTGGATACATAAGTCATATGTATATGTCACATGAGTTTGGGCCGTCCGAAGACTTATCCTAGGCTTTCTTCGACTAGTCCTAGCCTTGCTTCGACCAGTCTAAGAATTTCCTCGATCAGTCGTAAGGTTGTTACAAAATTTGGATATTTTCAGTTAGCCTTCGACCAGTCCAGGAATATCTTCGACCAGTCGAAGGAACAGTGTCGACTGCATCATCAACCGGTCGAATATCTTCGACTCAAAGTCCAGCGATTATTTACAGGGTCTTCGACCAGTCGAAAGAGACCTTCGACCAGTCGAAGGTAACCTACGACCAGTCGAAGGAGACCTTCGACCAGTAGTAGAACGGTCAAAGCTTATCGCGCCTGATTTTTTTTCAAATATGTTACTTCTTCGACTAGTCGAAGAGCTCCCTAGACCAGACGAAGACGCGATCTGCTCACCTATAAATAGAGCACAAATCTTAGAAATATTCAGTGAATTAATTAATCCATTCAAGCCAATCTTCGTCAAACTTCTGAGAGATAATTCTGTGCTCCATCTAAGCTAAGTGTGCTTATTTTATATTCTCTTTCTTTAGCTTTATTTAATTGATTTTGTTTCTGCTGTTCCAATCTAATTAGATAAGAGGAATTGTTATTCCCTTTCTTTGGAATTAAAATCAATTAAGGCAAGCCCTAGTTGGTTTAATTTAAAATCTATTAGAACTAAAACCATTGTAATTGAGTACTGGACATTGAACTTGGACATTCAATCATTTACTCTGATTTGGTTCTACCGGGCTGCTACAACGAAGGAGATAATCAGGTATTTTACATTTAATTGTAAATTCCTTTCTATTTTGGTTTCTTTCAAGATTTGCTAGAAAAATCTTGTTGTATTGGTTATCTGAGGAGAGCCAGGAAAACTCAGAAGTGGGGTTTTTTTTTAATTGTGTAAGCCCACAGACAAAGACACAATTGTAAAGGTTTTGGGTGAACCTGTGAAAACCTATTTTGTTAGTGAATGCTAATATCCCCTGTGTGAGGATATTAGGAGTGGAGTAGCATTCTGTGTGGTTGTTGTTTAACAGTTGGTGAACACACAGGCGAACTACTATAATCCCTTGTATTGTGATTGAATGATTTACATTTCTAATCTTTAATATTTATTTGTGGGATGTATGTATGGTGGTGAATGTTGTAATCATTTAATTCAAGCATTGTGGAAATTTTGTAATAATTTAGAATTTACTTTCTACTATTCCTTTATCTGCTTGAAATTCAATTTCCTTTAAAAGTTGTTCCAGCAAGGTTGCCCTGCCATTTTTATGGTGTATGGCTGTCTCTAGAACAATACATTTGTGATTACAATTTATTTCAGTTTGTGCTTAATTCTGTATTCCTCTTTGGTTTGAGATTTGATACAAAGATCTTTCTAGAAATAAGGTTATCCTACCATAAACTCTGGTTTTTGGTGAAAGGTTATCCTTAGAACAACATTTGTATCAACCTCTCAAGATCTGAATTTTGAGGTTGTTTTACTTTCCTGCATTGTGATTTAATTTGGCTATCATATTCTATTTAATTCCGCTGTCGTAAGTTTTATTTGGCATAGTCCTATTCATCCCCCCTCTAGGACATATAGCTAGGCCTTTTCAAGTGGTATCAGAGCTTAATAGCTCGTTCTTATTGCTTTTTATTTGGATTTATTTCCTGAGCTAACGATCTAAGCTATATAAAAACACGTCAAATTTTGATAGCCTTTCAGTCACTAGGCCTCCACCATTTGATGGCTCCAACTATGCCTATTGGAAAGCCAGAATGAGGATCTTCTTAAAATCAATGGATGAGAGTGTGTGGCGAGCCACAGTGACCGAATGGAAAACTCCTACCATTGAAGTAACTGAATCCGACGGTTTAAAAACTATGTCTGTACCTGCTTATTATTTATAGACCACCCTTTAGAAAAGCGAGTACAGTGCCAATGCTAAAGCACTAAATGCAATCACTTGAGCACTATCACCGGATGAGTTCAAAAGAATCATATCTTGTGATACTGCAAAGCAAGCTTGGGATATACTAGAAATGACACACGAGGGTACATCAATTGTCAAAAAGTCTAAAGTTCAACTCCTCACAACCAAATTTGAAGAAATTCACATGGAGGAAAATGAAATGTTTATGGACTTTTACACTAGACTAAATGACATTGTAAACTCAATGTGGGGTCTTGGCGATAAAATCCCAGAAAGTAAAGTGTGTGCAAAGATATTACGCTCACTTCCTGAAGGGTTCAATTTTAAAGTAACCGTGATCCAGGAACTTCGTGATACAGATAATATGAAGGTAGAAGAACTAGTTGGTTCTTTACAAACCTACGAGTTAAACTTTAAAGCTCCTAAAGGAAAATCGATTGCTCTAAAATCCTCTAAATGTAATTCAGAAGAAAATTCTGATTCAGAAGATGATATGGCTCTTTTAGCAAAAAATTTTTACAAGCTTTTCAAAAGCAAGAAAAGGGTTGATTTTCAAAAATCGAATGATAAAAAGAAGTTTAGACCCAAAACTCGAAAATCTTTAAAAGATAGTCAATGTTACAACTGTCAAGAATATGGGCACTTAGCAAATAGATGTCCTAAAAAGGACAAACCCAAGAAGAAGGGTATGTTAGCTACATGGGATGAATCATCTGATTCTGAAGCTTCTTCTGAATCAGAAGATTCTAAAACTGAGTTAGGGAATGAAGTTAAAGCTCTTATGACTCTAGCCAAATTCACATTTTCAGATAATGACTCAATAAGTGAAGAAAATCTGAGTAGTGAATGTGAAAATGAAGATGATCTTCAAGACGCTTACAATGCCCTATATAAGGAAAGTTGTAAAATTGCTGTCAAACTTAAACTTCAAAAAGAAAGGTTTTCTAAACTCAAAGAATGTTTTGAATCACTTGTCTTAGAAAAATCACAAATTTTAGATTGTTTTGAAAAATCAAAATGCGATTTGGAATTCAAAAACTCCCTAATTGTTGATTTGAAATCTGAAATTGAAAATCTCAAAAATGAAGTATCTTCTCTCCTGAGTCTAAAGGACACATGGAAATATACTCAAGGTGATCCAAAGTTAGAAAAACTTTTATCCGATCAAGAAAATGTGGCGATCTATCCGGGTTGGGCTATGATAAAAATTTATCTCTTAAACAAAAGTATACTCGTCCTATATTTGTGAAAGGAGAGTCCTCAAACTCAAAAGGAAAAAGTACTTATCAAGGTTTTTCTAGAAATTCAAAAACTCTTCAAAAACCTAGAAGCAGCCATGTCAACTTTAATCAAAAACGAAATCCACTAGCTGAAAAGATAGTAGATTTACTCAAGGAGCTCCTAAAATCTAACTCTATAGGTTATTCTTACAACTATAAACAAAAGAAGACAAACTATGTTCCTAAACCCAAAACAGTTATGAAATGGGTTCCTAAAGTCACCTGCTTGGTTGCTCACACTGCTTTCAAAGCAACAAGTCATTCAAAGTGATACCTAGACAGTGGATGTTCCAGGTATATGACTGGTGACAAAGCTTTATTCATTGATCTAAAAGATATGACTGATGGTTCAGTCACATTTGGTGATGGTAGCAACTGCAAGATTATAGGCCAAGGTATGGTTCAACTTTTTAATCTTCCTATGTTTAAAAATGTTTTATATGTTGAAGGCTTAAAATATAACTTGCTTAGCATATCTCAGATATGTGATAATAACCATAGTGTTCGGTTCTCTAATCAAAGCTGTGAGATACTAAATAATAAGGGTTCTGTAATATTAACTGGACGTAGAACGTCTGAAAATTGCTATATCATTAGCGAATCCAGCTCATCTAATCAAACATGTTACATGGTCCATACAGACGAGACTGATTTATGGCACAAACGTCTTGGACATGTACATTATCGAAATTTATATATATTGAGAATCAAGAACTTATAAGAGGTTTACCCAAACTTCAGAAATTAGATAAAATATGTGGTGAGTGCCAGATAGGTAAACAAACAACGAACTCACACAAAAAGGTGAATTCAAAAACCATATCAAGACCACTCGAACTTCTCCACATGGATCTAATTAGACCTACCAGAACGGAAAGTCGTGGTGGGAAAAAGTATATCCTGGTAATAGTTGATGACTTTACCAGATTCACTTGGGTAGCCTTCTTAAGGGATAAATCTGAAACCCTTGAAGAAGTAAGAAAAGTTCTCAAAAGGATTCAAATTGAAAAATCTTCTCAAATCAGTAAGATTCGTAGTGATCATGGATCTGAATTTGAGAATAGCAATTTTGAGAAGTTTTGTACCGACCAAGGAATATTACATGAATTCTCTGCTCCCAAAACTCCACAACAAAATGGAATTGTGGAAAGAAAGAATAGGGTACTTCAAGAAATGGCTAATGTCATGAAGCTCTCTAAAAATCTTTGGGCTGAAGCTGTCAACACAGCTTGCTATATTATTAACCAAGTTTACACTAGCAAAGATAATAATAAAACGGCCTACGAATTATGGTTCAATAAAAAGCCTACTGTCAAATACTTTTGAGTTTTTGGCAGCAAGTGCTATATTTTACGAGATTGTGAAAATTTGGGAAAATTCGATACAAAGAGTGATGAAGGGATTTTTCTTGGATATTCCTTAAACAGTCGTGCTTACAGGGTTTTGAACAAGAGAACTGGTGTGATTCAAGAGTCCATCAATGTTGTCATTGATGATCACTTAAATACGCCAATCCCTAATTTAGATAATGATGAAGTTCTAATCATTGATAAACCCATTACTTCATTGAATCAGACTGACTCTGAGTTGAGGACTGTTAAGGATCATCCAACCACTCAAATTCTTGGAAACCCTCTCACCGGTGTTCGCACTCATAGACAACTTAAGGATATATGTAATTATGTATGTTTTACATCCCAAATAGAACCATCTAATGTAAAAGAAGCTCTTGCTGATGAGAACTGGATTGTTACGATGCAAGAAGAACTTAACCAATTTATAAGAAATGATGTTTGGTATCTCGTACCAAGACCTAAAGATAAACACATCATTGGAACAAAATGGATTTTCAAAAATAAGTCTGACGAGTGTAGAAATATAATTAGAAACAAGGCTAGACTAGTGGTACAAGGTTATACTCAAATTGAAGGAATTGATTTTGATGAAACTTTTGCACCAGTAGCACGTCTTGAATCTATCGGACTATTTATATCCATTGCATGTTTTGGAAAGATAAAGATATATCAAATGGATGTGAAAAGTCTTTTCTAAATGGCGATCTACATGAAGAAGTCTATGTTGAATGACCAATGGGTTTTGAAGATCCCAAAAATTCTGATCATGTGTATCGGCTTAAAAAGGCACTTTATGGATTAAAACAAGCACCTAGGGCATGGTATGAGAAACTAACAAAATTTCTTTTAAGTCATAATTTTCAAATGGGATCTGTTGATAAAACTCTATTTGTTAAAAAACATAATGATCATATCTTAATGGTACAGATTTATGTTGATGATATCATTTATGGATTAACTTGTACTAACTTGACTACTGAGTTTGCAGATTTGATGAAATCACAGTTCGAAATGAGCATGGTTGGGGAATTGACTTATTTCCTTGGATTGCAAGTAAAGCAACAACCTGAAGGAATATTCATTTCTCAATCTAAGTATGCTTTGAATCTAATTAAGAGATTTGGATTTGAGAATGGCAAGAATTTCGATACTCCCATGAGTACTACCCTGAAACTTTCAAAAGACTCTAATGGTAAAAATGTTGATTCAAAACTTTATTGGAGTATGATTGGTAGTTTGTTATATTTAACTGCTAGTAGACCTGATATTTCTCTAAGTGTTGGTATTTGCGCAAGATATCAATCTGATCCAAAAGAATCTCACTTGATTGCTGTCAAGCGGATTATTAGATATATCGCAAGTACTGTAAATCTTGGTCTCTGGTATCCTCCTGAGACTAGTGTCCAATTAGCAGGGTACTCAGATGCTGACTAGGCTGGTAATCTAGATGATAGAAAATTAACCAGCGGTAGTTGCTTTTACATTAGAAATTGTTTAGTTTCCTGGTTTAGTAAGAAACAAAATTCTATATCACTTTCAACAGCTGAAGCTGAGTATATCGCAGCTGGTAATGCATGTACACAGCTTGTTTGGATGCAACGAATGCTAAGTAATTATGGAATTAAACAGGATTTTATGTTATTACATTGTGATAATTCCAGTGCAATAAATAATTTTAAAAATCCTATTCAGCATTCTCGTATTAAGCACATTGACGTTAGATTTCATTATATTCGGGAATTGGTAGAAGAAAAAGTTATATCTCTGGAATATATTCCTACCGAAGATTAGCGAGCTGATATTTTCACAAAACCTCTTGATAAAAGCAGGTTTAAAAAGATGAAATTTGATCTTGGCATGTGTATTTCAAAATGATTGTTTATGCCTACTTATATCATAGTGTATATATTTGCTAGGTTTAATTCCATTTTTTTTTTAAAAATTACAAGAAATATGAAATTTTGGACGTCCTTCGACCTGTCGTGAGTATACTCGACTAGTCGACCTTCGACCGGTCGTAGATACCCACGACTAGTTGTAGATCTCAGGATTCACTTAAAAATTGGGGTTTTTGCTTTCTTCCTCATTTCGTTTTTCTTTTCTAAAGAGCCGAGCTTCGACTTGTCAACCCCATTGTTCTTGTTCTTCAAGATTAGTATTCCATTTGCTTTTTTCTTGCAAATCTGTGTTTAGATTGCCTTCTTCTCTAACTTGAAGCTTTCTATTTTGGATTTCATTGAGATTTGGGGTTTGGATTTTGAAAAATCTATTTTGAGTAAACTCACTTCTCAATCCTTTGCAACTTCTTATTTTCTTGTTATTGTTGTTGCATATGGCTTCTAGAGGTACAAAAACTACTTTCTGTGGTCCTTCTTCCTCCAGATCGGCCAAGCGTCATCTTCTTGTTCCTAATAATGATCCATCTTATGTTACGGACATTAGATCACGAAATGTTATTGTTGAACATCCTGTTGATATTAATCATATTGCACATTTTGACATCCTTCCTATGCTTGAAGCTGTAGGTTGGGTTAACTTATTACATTGGGGTGGGCCTGCATACCGGTCCATTGCCCAATCCATGTTTACATGTATTAGTGACTTTTCATAGGATAATTTAACTTTTAAAATATCTACTAGTGAAGGGCCATTTGACATTGATCATAATTTAATTTAAGCCCTCATGGATATTCCTGTGAATGATGAGGGCATTCCTATTCATAACTTGACTGATAAACCCTCAGTTTCTGAAAAACGTATGCTCACTAGAGACTTGTGTAACATGGATGTTCATTGGACTCGTAAAGGGAATGCGCTTCCCGCAAGGTATTTGTTACCCAAATACAGAGTTCTCCACAGAATCTTTGTGTCTAATCTGTATCCTCGTTCGGGTAATAAAACTGACTTGACTTCGTTTATGGTTCGTGTTATTCATGCTATTTCCAGTGGTACTCAGATTTGTTTACCATCCTTAATCTGTCATTTCATTCTTCAGTTTAGACTCCATCCTGGTTATAGTGACATTCCTTTTAGTTATTTAATGACTGTATTGGCTACACATATGTTAGTCGATATGCCGGTTAATGAGGCATCCATCCATCATCTGATTTTCAACAATTCTAATCTTAATAAGATGAAGCTGGAATTACTTCCTGAACAAGGTGGTGATGGTGGTGGTGGTCATGAAGAAGCTGGTGATGACATTAATATGGATGACATCTTTGAGGAACTGGATTCTGATTCAACAAATGATCCAGATTTTGAACCATCTGATTTTGATGCACGTCTGAGTGTATTGGAGGGTAAAGTTGAGAATATAAATGAAAAGATGGAAAACATATCTGTTGCTCATGATTTATAATTCAAGTACATGCGCAAATATCTTAGGCGATTGAACAAAGGCATGCACCAACTTGATCCCTCTATTCCTGCTCCGTCATCTAGTTCCAGTTCTGACTAGTCTGTATGGGATTTTCTGGTTTGTAATAACTTTAAAACTTAGCACTAAGTTGTCTGATTTGGAGTTAGATACTATTTTTCTTTTATGCTGGGTATTTGTTCTTTGTGAAACTATGCTAATTTTGAGTTGGATACTATCTATTTTTCTGCTATAATATCCTCATAATTACTCTCATATCTCTCTTTTTAGTTCTCCTTGTTGTTGTTTCCTTTGTCATATTGTGACAAAAAGGGGGAGAATGGTTTGTTCTTAACAATGTGATTGTGAGAAGAGTAGCTTGGTTATGTTACTCAGGGGGAGTCACGTGATTATGAGTGGAGTTGCTGAATGTTGAATATTGATGTTGAAGATTGGGGGAGTATATAGTTCATGATCCTTTAACCAATTGTTTTACTCTATGTTTATCTTGGTTATGTGTTTTATCACTAATTTGACAAAGGGGGAGATTGTAAGTGCCATAATCTATATCCCTGTCGGTTGTCAAATTTGTGATGCCAAAATCACTGTTATATAACTTGGATAAGTGAAGCTCTCTCAGAGATCAACATTCATGAACAAGCAAAGATCACAACAAGTAAAGCTCTCAAGTACAAAGATCAATCTTGACTGTATGTACTGCTCACAAGACAAGTCTCAATAATGTATGAATCACGAAGTGTACAAGGAAGTTCATAAAGAACTCAAGAGACTTTCAAGGCTAAGCTACATCAAGATTTCAAGATTGAACTACATCAGATTGAACTACATCAAGACATCAAGACTTAAACTTCAAGGTCACTTGTTCCTAATGTTTCAATGTCCTTACTTCTAATTGAGGTTTGATTGACCATAGGTTGACCTTAGGAGTAGGCCACTTTGGATACATAAGTCATATGTATATGTCACATGAGTTTGGGCCGTCCAAAGACTTATCCTAGGCTTTCTTCGACTAGTCCTAGCCTTGCTTCGACCAGTCTAAGAATTTCCTCGATCAGTCGTAAGGTTGTTACAAAATTTGGATATTTTCAGTTAGCCTTCAACCAGTCCAGGAATATCTTCGACCAGTCGAAGGAACAGTGTCGACTGCATCATCAACCGGTCGAATATCTTCGACTCAAAGTCCAGCGATTATTTACAGGGTCTTCGACCAGTCGAAAGAGACCTTCGACCAGTCGAAGGTAACCTACGACCAGTCGAAGGAGACCTTCGACTAGTAGTAGAACGGTCAAAGCTTATCGCGCCTGATTTTTTTCAAATATGTTACTTCTTCGACTAGTCGAAGAGCTCCCTAGACCAGACGAAGACGCGATCTGCTCACCTATAAATAGAGCACGAATCTCAGAAATATTTAGTGAATTAATTAATCCATTCAAGCCAATCTTCGTCAAACTTCTAAGAGATAATTCTGTGCTCCATCTAAGCTAAGTGTGCTTATTTTATATTCTCTTTCTTTAGCTTTATTTAATTAATTTTGTTTCTGCTGTTCCAATCTAATTAGATAAGAGGAATTGTTATTCCCTTTCTTTGGAATTAAAATCAATTAAGGCAAGCCCTAGTTGGTTTAATTTAAAATCTATTAGAACTAGAACCATTGTAATTGAGTACTGGACATTGAACTTGGACATTCAATCATTTACTCTGATTTGGTTCTACCGGGCTGCTACAACGAAAGAGATAATCAGGTATTTTACATTTAATTGTAAATTCCTTTCTATTTTGGTTTCTTTCAAGATTTGCTAGAAAAATCTTGTTGTATTGGTTATCTGAGGAGAGCCAGGAAAACTCAGTAGAGGGATTTTTTTTTAATTGTGTAAGCCCACAGACAAAGACACAATTGTAAAGGTTTTGGGTGAACTTGTGAAAACATATTTTGTTAGTGAACGCTAATATCCCCTGTGTGAGGATATTAGGAGTGGAGTAGCATTCTCAATGGTCATGTTTAACAGTTGGTGAACACACAGGCGAACCACTATAATCCCTTGTGTTGTGGTTGAATGATTTACATTTCTAATATTTAATTATTTATTTGTGGGATGTATGTATGGTGGTGAATGTTGTAATCATTTAATTCAAGCTTTGTGGGAATTTTGTAATAATTTAGAATTTACTTTCTACTATTCATTTATCTGCTTGAAATTCAATTTCCTTTAAAAGTTGTTCCAGCAAGGTTGCCCTGCCATTTTTATGGTGTATAGCTGTCCCTAGAACAATACATTTATGATTACAATTTATTTCAATTTGTGCTTAATTCTGTATTCCTCTTTGGTTTGAGATTTGATACAAAAATCTTTCTAGAAATAAGGTTGTCCTACCATAAACTCTGGTTTTTGGTGAAAGGTTGTCCTTAGAACAACATTTGTATCAACCTCTCAAGATCTGAATTTTAAGGTTGTTTTACTTTCCTGCATTGTGATTTAATTTGGCTATCATATTCTATTTAATTCCGCTGTCATAAGTTTTATTTGGCATAGTCCTATTCACCCCCCCTCTAGGACATATAGTTAGGCCTTTTTAGTTACAAATATCTCTGGAAGACCAAGAGAAAACCACGTTCACTTGTCCATTTGACAAATTTGCTTTCAAACGGATGTCATTTGGATTACGTAACACCCCAACAACTTTCCAATGGTGTATGATAAGTATTTTTTGAAATATGGTTGGGAAGTTTCTTAAGGTTTTCATGGATGACTTCTCTATATTTGGGAGTAGTTTTGAGAAATGCCTCAACAATTTATCTCTTGTCTTATCTAGGTGTGAAGAGAAGCACCTTGTCTTAAATTGGGAGAAGTATTATTTCATGGTTCAAAAGGAAAATTTTTTTGGCCATGTTATCTCTAAAAATGGAATCGAGGTAGATCACTCAAAACTCAACATTATTGCTAATCTACCTATTCCCCGAACTGTTAGAGATACTAGATCACTTTTAGGACATGCCCATTTCTATAGAAGATTCATCAAGGACTTTAGTGCCATTACTAGATCCTTGACTAATCTTCTTCAAAAGGATGTCCCATTTAAGTGGACAAATGAATGTGTAAGTGCCTTTAATAAAATTAAATCATCCCTTACCACTACACCTACCATGCGTCCACCATATTGGACACTTACTTTTGAACTAATATGCGATGCAAGTGATTATGCTATAGGGGTTGTTTTGGGCCAAAGGAAATAAACGGCCCTACGTTATTCATGATGCGAGTAGAACTCTAAACTTGACCCAAGTGAACTACTCAAGAACTGAAAAGGAGTTATTTGCAGTAGTTTTTGCTTTAGATAAGTTTAGGTCCTACTTGCTAGGATCCAAAGTGGTAATTTTCACGGACCACTCGACTTTGAAATATTTTCTATCTAAGAAGAATGCAATGCCGAGACTTTTGAGATGGATCCTCCTACTCCAGGAATTTAACTTAGAGATAAAAGATAAGAAAGGAGTAGAGAATGTAATTGCCGATCACCTTTCCATATTGGTGTTAGATGATTCTACTGAGGAGATGCATATTCAGGACACTTTCTCTAATGAACAATTATTTGCGATCTCCAAATTGCCTTGATATGCGGATATAGTGAACTATCTTGTGACGAGAAAAATGCCATATCATTGGAAGTCACAAGATAGGAAGCATTTTAAAACTGAGGTTAGGAACTTCTTCTTGGATGACTCATATTTATATAAATATGGGATTGATCAAATTTTTAGATGTTGTGTCCCAGAGGATGAAGTTCAGAGTGTTATTTCATTTTGTCATATGGAAGCATGTGGTGGCCATTTTTTTGCTAAGAAAACCACTGCAAAAATCTTACAATATGGGTTTTAATGGCCCACTATGTTTAAATACACCCACACTTTCTGTGTTGCTTGTGATAAATGTCAAAGATTGGGAAGAGTGTCTCACCGCAACATGATGCCTTTATCCCCTATTTTACCATTGAAAATTTTTTATTGTTGGGGTATTGATTTTATGGGCCCATTTCCATCTTCTTTTGGATTTCTTTATATATTGGTTGATGTGGACTATGTTTCCAAGTCGATTGAGGCAGGTCCAACTAGGACCAATGACAACAAAGTGGTCATACGATTCCTCAAGAAAAATATTTTTTCTAGATTTGGAACTCCAAAGGCCATCATTAGTGATGGCGAGTCTCACTTTTACAATAGGATATTTGAGGTTTTGATGAAGAAATATGGCATCAAGCATAAAGTGAGCACCCCATACCACCCACAAACGAGTGGACAAGCTGAGATTTCTAATCGAGAAATCAAACACATTTTGTTGAAAACTATAAGGCCAGATAGGAAGGATTGGTCCCTCAGACTATCTGACAATTTATAGGCTTATAGGATTGCTTATAAGACCCCGATTGGAATGTCCCCATACATATTTTTGTATGGAAAGGCTTGCCACTTGCTAGTAGAATTGGAACATAGAACATACTGGGCAATAAAGAAGTTAAACTTTGACATGGACCAAGCAAGTAGACAAAGGAAATTAGAGTTGAATGAATTAGAGGAGCTGAGGAGATACTCCTATGAAAGCTCTAAAATCTACAAAGAGAGGACCAAAGCTTTCCATGACAAAAACATTCTGAGGAAGAATTTTGAACATTAGCAAAATGTCCTATTGTACAATTCTCGTCTCCAGTTCTTTTCGAAAAAATTAAGATCAAGATGGATAGGCCCCTTCATTGTGATGAATGTTTATACTCATGGGGCTGTTGAAATTGAGAATTCATGTAATGACAATTGTACAAGGTTAATGGTCAAAGATTGAAGCCTTATTTGCAAAACTTTCATTTGGGAGAGGAGTCCATCCCTCTTCATGAGCTAGAATATTCGGATTAATGCTCCTAATCTGATGGAGCATTTGTATAGGATTTGTATAATATTCATTTTTTAGTGTCACCTTGCAGGTGAGTTCTTCATGGTAGGTACTATCCATCCTTTCTTTTATTTTTATTGTTCTCATATTTTCTGCATTACATGTATTATTACATTGGGAACAATGTAGATTTTAGGTTGGGGGTGTGGATAGTCATCCATGTGAGTTTATATTTTAAGAATAGTAGCGTTTACCTTTTGAAAATAAAATTTTTGGTTTATAGGAAATTTTTTTCAAAATTTTTTTACAAGAATGTGAACATAATATTATGCAAATTTCAAAGGCAAAGTTAATAATTATTCTAGGTTGATAGTAGTCAGAATTCTGATAACTAAAAATTATAGACTTGAGTTCGATTATCAAATCACTAGTTTAGAGCGAGTTGTAATTTAATGTACTGAATTCACAATACACCCTAGCTAACTAAGTGGGGAAAATGATATATAAACTAGAATAACAAATTTTGATTTAAACAAGGTTGAATGGACTAATACCATTGACATATGCTTAAAATAGAGAATATTGAAGAAAAAAGAAAAAGAAAAAAAGAGATGGAAAAAGAAAACTTTATTATAAAACATGAATGTAATGACCATAACAATCGTGTCAGTAATTCGGAGTAAGGATACCTAAGTATCTATTGCTGTGACCGTTACAATTACAATACCTTAGGTTATGAAGCAAACCCGGTGGGAATCTTCATTTAAGGGTGGTCTATAATAATGAGGATATGATGATAAAAGAAGAAAGGGCATGAAAGAAATGAGATAACTAGATATTTCATATTCTTGGGATCATTGAAAGGAGTTAGGATAGGGAACGTAAGCCCCGTATCCTAAACCATACCGTTCCGTAGGCTTTCGGGTCTTTCCAGTCGAATTCTGGCAACCTTCGACCTTTATCCGACGTTTACGCGCGACCCTGAGATACATGCCGTCAACCAGAGTCTGCTAGACCCGAGACTTGTACCCTAGCGACCGCGCCGTCGCCGCGATTCCGATGTCGCGTCTTGCGCGCCGAGGCGATACCTAGGCCAGGAGATGTGGGCCCGCGTTCAGTTCAAGGAAAACACCACGCATTGCAAAGCCCAGGAGAATCTCTACAATATATCACCTCAAATCAATCAATCAATCCTATCAAGGGTCAAGTATATGTCAAGTACACCATCACCTCACACTCATCCCCAAGTAACCCCTAAAGTCAAAAAGTTCTTACACACCACATACCCTTCTTACACAAATTACCCTAAAAGTCAAAAAGTTCTTACACCTATCACTCACCACATCCATCACTCCATCACCCATCTCTCTCTCTCTCTCTCTCTCTCTCTCTCTCTCTCTCTCTCTCCCTTTACAAACCTCTCTCTCTCATTCTCAAACCACATTCCAAGCAACCAAAGGGCCACACGTCCAAGCTCTCCTAAAGCTCTCATGGAGGAGCTTTAGTATGGCCCACTTCCTACCCCTCATCTCCCATCTCAACCATCCAAACTTCATCTCTTCCGTTAGGATCGAAGCTAAGGAGCAAAGGAAGCCTAGAGAGCAAGAAGAAGTGGATGGTGGGTGATCTTGGACCCACATCTTTCCCTTTTTGTTATTTATTTGTTTTGTGATTTAAGGGCCACATATGTTGGGACCCACTTTGATGTATGCTTGTATCCAAGAGGGGCCCATAGTGGCGGGGCCCCTCCGTTATCTCCGATCTCTCTTTCTATGATCATGGCCACCTATGATGTGTGTATTTTACCCATGCCATCCAAAGCGGTGTGGCCCACCTTGATCATACCTTTTTAATCTATGCCGTCCATCTGTTTTATCCAGGCCATCCAGTGGGCCTAGATGATGAGCAAACACAAATATCAGGTTGATTCAAAATAGGTGGGCCATGTGGGACTCAACTTGATGAGGTGTACATCCACACCAGTCGTCCAGGGGTGCTCGACGTAACTGTCAGTGGGGATGCTAACAGTGAAGTATGGACTAACAGTGGGTGTGCTAACAGTGGAGGTGTACTAAAGGTGGGTGTGGGTTGACGTTGGGTGTGTGCTGACGGTGGGGTCCATGGGACCCACCCATGCCCTCCATCCGTCTAGATGGGCTACACCATGGTGTATGTGTTTTATCCAAACCGTCCACCCACCCTGGACGGTGGGACCCACGTCCATGTGGGGCCCTCCTTGATCTATTATCCACGCTTAGATCCATAGCTCCAGTGGTATGCTAAATAAAAGATACCTCCTTTCAACGCTGAGGTCTTGGCACGGATTCCCTAACCCGGGTGGCTAACAGTGAAGTACGGACTAACGGTGGGGTCCATGGGACCCACCCACGTCATCCATCCATTATGATGGGCCACGCCATGTGTACGTGTTTGATCCAGACCGCCCACCGTCTGTGGACGATGGGACCCACCCTACGGGTGGGGCTGCAATGATTCATGCTTCGGTCCAGGCCATCCAGGGCCTGGACGTGATATATACATTATATATATGTATGTATATTATATTATATTATATTATATTCATTATATATACTCATATATATATATATTATATAATATATAATACCTGTTGTGGTGGGTGGGACCCACCTTTGTTTTGTTTTATAAAAAAAAAGGGAGAGGGGCAGTAATGCTGCACGTCAGCAAGTAGCAGGTCCCACGTGATGTATGAGTACATCTAAGCCGTCCAGTTGGTGGGACCCACTGTCCATTTACGTCTACAAGTTCTGTGGGTCCCAGCCACCAGGCACATGTGGTATCAATACCGTTCACTCATTTGGTGACCGTGGACCCCACTTGCTGCATACGGTTTATCCAACCGTCCGTCCATTTTGTAAGCTAGCTCTAAGGCTTGAGACTAAAATATGTCAGATCTAATATCAAGTGGACCCCACTGCAGAAATTAGTGTTGAGTGAACGTCCACCATTAAAACCCTTCTCAGGGTCACTGCAGTTCTGGATCAATTTGAAATTTATTTTTCCATCTTAATTTAGGACTGTGTGACCTTATGAACAGATTGTATGGGAAATAAAGGTTATGGTGGGCCTTGAGACTTCTAATGGTGGGAATTACTATCACCACTGTATTTGGGGTGCAGTCCATGTGATTTAAATATATTTTTAATACTCTAAAATGATCCTTAAGAATAGATGAATAGCATGGATGGTATGAACCACCTGATGAAGTTTCGGCCCATTATCGGCCCATTGATTCAACCCATTGGTTTGGCCCATTGATCGGCCCACTGATTGGCCCATTGATTCGACTCATTGGATCGGCCCATTGATTCAGCCCATTTGATTCAGCCCATTTGATTCCGCACATTGATTCAGCTCATTTGAATCGGCCCATTTGATTCGACCCATTTGAATCGGCCCATTCGAATCGACCCATTTGATTGGCTCATTCAATCGGCCCGATGCGATGTATGTGAGGCCCATGAGCGAGGCCCAATATGATGTATGTATGGCTATTAAATTATGTATGAATTCCTTATGTAGTCCACTCCTTGGGAGAAATGTTGGTTAGATGTCCACATTGATGGGCAATGATGGTTAAATGTCCTCATTGTGACCTTCTCTTAGGCCTTGTTAAGCCCATTCTCTGCATGGGTTAACCCAAATAAGTGGACCCCATTCGCCGTATGTGACTATCAGTTCCGATTTTCGATTCCGATCTTCGATCCTATCTTTGATTCCAATTATCGATTCCGATTTTCGATTCTAATTATGAGTATATAACAACATAGCATCATGATATATGTTCATACGCATCATCTGCATGCTTGTGATGAGATGAGTGATTGATCATCGCATATGCCATTAGGCAGATTGTTATGGACTCCCTACTAAGGGAAGTTGCCCGCACGAGAGCACGGTATGCACATGTTTATTATATGATTGGATTGCGTGATTCATGCATCTTGCATTGCGTGACATGGTTACTGTAAGCCCTAGCGACATCAGGGCAGTAGTCGCCACAGGAGTATCGTGGTTGGCAGGATTGGATACTGTAAGACCCGTAACCTAGACTGTACCATTCTGTAGGACTTCGCGATCCTTCCGCGCGATCCTCGACCTGTTTCTGATGTTGCGCGCGATCCTAAGCCGAGTCTCGCATGCCGAAGTCAGCTCGACCCGAAACCTGTATCTTGGCGACCCGTCGTCGCCGCGGTTCTAACGCCGCGACTCGCGCACTGAACCGATATCCAGTCCAGGAGATACGGGTCAGCGTTTGGTTTGAAGAAACGCCGCACGTTGCGAATCTCGAGGGAATCTCTACGAGATGTCCCATCAATCAACCATAAATGTGCCTCCATACCTAAGTATAAGCAACTCATGCCTCCTTTACTCAAAGTCAATTCTCTCTCCCATTTTTCAAAGCCACCCTTACCCATGACATCATCACACCACTCCCTCCATCCCTTCTTTCTTTATTTTATTTCCTTCTCTCTTTCATTCTCTCATTCCCTCCCTCTCACACGTCCAAGCCTCCTCTAACTAACCTAATCTCCTAAAAATTTCTAAGTGTGGCCCACCTCCTCATCTTCCATCTCGACCGTCCAATCATCATCCGCACCGTTAAAACCCAAACAAAGGAGCTAAGAAGGATTAAAAAGCAAGGAAAAGGCCAATAAGGTGTGTGATCTTCCGTAAAATTTCAATTCTTAGGGGCTACATATTGTGGGACCCATTTTAATGTATGTGATGTATCCATGAGGGGCCCATAATGGCGGGGTCCCTCTATCACCGTCTCTCTCTCTCTCTCTCTCTCTCTCTTTGAATGATGATGATGATGAAGGAGTGGGTGTGGCCCACCATGAATCACATATTTTATGTGGGACCCGTCGGATGAATGGATAGGATCTATGCCATCCAGCTAATGGCTCGGATGGGAGAAAAACATAAATATCAGGTGGGCCACGTGCATGTGGGACCCACCATGATGTCCCTGTCCATCCATGCCATCCAGCGTCTCTAGACGCTGGATGTTGTATTGGTGGCTAACAGGGAGTGCGTGTACTGACAGGGAGTGTACTATCAAGCTAACAAAAAAAAGGAGAGTTGGGATGGGCCTCCCCTACAGGCCCCACCTTGATGTTTGTGCATGATCCAAGCCATCCATCCCAACCCTTGCATCATTTTAGGCGTTGAGCCAAAGTCTTAAGGTGATCTGATCACCGGGTGGGCCATATCCTCTAAAACCATGTGAAGACATGCCAGAACATATAAAAGTACTTAGTGGGATCCACCTGAAGTTTGGATGCAGCTGAAACTCGGTCTGGACAGCTAGATAAGTGGGACACACATAATGGGTGGGCTGGATTGTGAATCACATCTCGGTGGGCCCCAATATAAAAAAACAAAAAAAAAACAACAGCAGCAGCAGCGCTGCTGCTACTGACAGAGGACGCAGGCCACGCCTGCGGCTACGTGCGGGCGTTAGAGGCAGACCCACGGCTCCTGCCGTGGGCCCCACCATGTTGTATGCGTGTCATCTATGCCGTCCATCTATTTTATCAGATCATTTTAAGGCATGAGCCCAAAAATGAGGTAGATCCTAATCTCAAGTGGACCACGTTACAGGAAAACAGTGTTGATTGGAGGCTCACCGTTTTTCATGGTTAAGTGACAAATGAACATAACCGTGGGCCCTGGTCAGTTTGGATGGCATATAAACAATACGGTGGGCCCCATGCCTGTGTGGCATTATCAACCATTTGGATGCAAATAAACATTACAGTGGGCCCCAGGTCACATGTGGCCTTATGAGCAGGTTGAATGGCAAACAAACATTAGTGTGGGCTCCTCCACATCTATGTGACCTTACGAACAGTTGGATGGCAAATACACAACACGGTGGGCCCCTCCACATCCGTGTGACCTTATGAACTGGTTGTATGGAAAATAAATACCATGGTGGGCCCCATGGTCATATGACCCTATCAAAAGGTTGTATGTAAAATAGACATTATGTTGGGCCCATTTGAATGGCAATAATAAACACTAGATTGGGCCCCAACTTTGGATAGAAAATAAACATTATGTGGGCCCCACTTTGTATGAAAAATAAACATTATATGGGGTCCCGTTTGGATGAAAAATAAACATTATTTGGGCCCCTGTTTGGGTTGGAAAGTAACCATTTTGTGGGCCCCCATTTGAATGATAAATAAATACTATTTTGGGCCCCAATTTGGATAGCAAATAAACATTAAGTTGGGCCCTAGGTTAAGTGGAAAATAAACATTATGGTGGGCCCTGCTTAGGACATTGAATGTATGTGATTTATCTATACCTTCCATCCCGACGAGACCTAGCATGATGTATGGTTTTCATCCAAACCAACCAATCATTTTTGAGATCTTTTTAGGCCATGTGATAAGGTCCATCTTAGCGTATTAGTGGGCCATCCACCGAGGCCCACTTTGGTATGTATAAAGCCCAATATTGAGGCCCACTTGGATATATACAAGGCCCTTATGATACGGCCCATTTGATTTACCTAAGGCCCAATGGAGTGCAACTATATCCATTGCAATGTGTGATTCCCCGTGGTGTATATAATGATGTTTATAGCAGGCTATACCTTGGGAGCAATGATGGTTTGACATCCACATTGCATGGTCGGTGTCGGTTAAAGGTCCGCACCACCACTCTCCCTGAGGCCCACTGGCAGGCCCATACTCGTAGTGCATTGGTCGTCTAGGCCATCTTCGCTTTGCACAGACCCATCACTTTATATCATGATTAGTATAAATCCATGATTCATGATCATACGCATCATATGTATGCTTGATATGGAGAGTGACTGATCATAGTATATGCCTACGGGCAGATCATTTATGGGCTCCCTGATATGCGGAGTTGCCCTACATAAGCGCACGGTATGCAAAGGATTGATGCATGTCTGGCAGAATGATTCATGCACTTGCATCTGTGTGATTGTGATATGCCATAGCGACATCAGGGCCATAGCCTCCACAGATATATCATGGGTGGCTGGTTGGATACCGGATAAATCTTGTTCTAAGCAATTGGGGCGCCATAGATGTCCCTGGGTGAGAGTCCCTGAACCCGATGGTACCAGAGGATGACTCCAACGTCGAGACCGAGTGGATATACGAGCACATGAGGGCCGAATACCAGAAGGCTGCGTCTCCCACTGTGTCGTGGTCGGTTGGAAAGGAGTGGTGGCCTTACTTGCCCGAGAGTAGGGGGCATTACTAGGCTGAGTTTGACCAGCTCGCAAATAGGTTCGCTATCGATGTGCCGGATAGGTATTGACTGACTATTGGCTAGGCGGATAGTGAGGTTTCTTACGCTCACTTGGACTATGCTGCTTGGAGAGAGACAGTGCCATTTAGAGTGTACTGAACCCCGGTGATTATCTAGACTGAGAACCGTACTGATTTGATGCTCTATTGAGGAGTTGCATTGGTATGAGGATTGGCATGCTTGACTTACATATTGCATCGCATGGCCTTGGTATGGCCGATAGCATTCACGTCTTATACTGCATAGCCTTGGTACGGCTGGTTGCATTTACGTACTCATCAGCATGATTCCACATTACTCCGGCATTGCATTCTTAGCACGTTCGCATACACTTACACCGCCCTCTAAGCTTTCTATAAGCTTATGCACTATTGATGTGTGCAGGTGACGCCAGGACGCAGCTATAGTCTCGCCACAGTTGAAGCGTGCCACCGAGCTTTTGGAGTTTTGATATTACCACTATCTTGTATTTCCCTTTATACGCACTGTACTTAAAGTTTTTGATCATAGTGAATTTTGTGGTGGTGTTCTTGTGGTTATTGTTCGTGGGTTATGCTTATTACGAATCAAATGGATTATTAGAAATCCTCCTTGTAGCATCCCAGGATTGGAACCTGGTATATGGGTGCCGGGAGTCGAGAATGGAGTACTACGGAGGCTGTCGGCGCCGAATTCGGCGATCGGGAATTTTGTGAGCTCGGTCTTCGAGTTCGGGGCGTGATAGAAGTTGGTATCAGAGCATAACTTGGAAATAACCGAGAACAACATCACATGTTTGCTATGAGTTAGGACGATTAGGTTCCGAGTGCGTAACCTTTCGATTGAGTTCCTTAACGCGCGATTCTCAAGATTGATTGGCGCCTTATCTTTTCCATAGGATATGCCGCCCAGGAGAGCGACCCGAGCGCACCCTGATCCACCACTTGAGACTCCAGCTTTACCACCCGCGCCTCCCGTTCCACCGCCAGAGATCCCTGCTCCCTTTCCTGAGGATGACGTTCCTCCACCTGATACCGGCATGGATCCGACCGTGCCTGTGAGCACCTCGCAGTTACAGCAGATGTTACAGGCTATGACTGCTGCGCTTCAGGGGTAGGGCAGGCACCCAGTTGTTTCTGCAATTTAGGCAGAGCAGGAGCGCGCGAGTGCCCTTCTTCGCGAGTTCAGATGGATGGATCCTCCACGATTTCAGGGCAAGCCAGATCCGTCAGCAGCTGAGAGATGGCGCTCCGATGTGGAGAAGATTTTTGATATTATGTCATGTACGACCGAGCAGCGAGTCCGATTAGCCACATTCCTTTTTCAGGGCGAGATAGAGCACTGGTGGACCTCTGTTACCCGCGTTGCAGGACCCAATCATGTCTGGACATGGGAGGATTTCATCAGCCAATTTGAGGAGCAGTACTTCCCCGACTACATTCTTCGTCAGAGGGCACGAGAGTTCGAGACTCTAGTACAGGGAGACATGTCTGTGGCACAGTACGCGGCTCGCTTCATGGCGCTGTCACGGTTTGTGCCATATATGGTTGATGATGAGGGGCGGAAGGCCCGCTGTTTCGAGAGCAGCTTACGTTTTGGTCTTCGAGGTCGTGTTATTGGGCACGAGCTCCCGACCTTTCAGGCGGTAGTACGAAGGGCCCAGATCTATGAGACTGAGTGGGCTGGCTCTCAGAACGATCGAGATCAGAGGAGAGGCCTAAGAGGTCGGCCCGGTCCAAGTGGCTCTCAAGAAGATCGATGACCACAGAGGTATAGGGTCATCCACTGCTAGAGTACTAGCGACCAAGGACACTAGCAAAGACCAAGAAGATCGGCGGCACCTTCGCGCCACCCCAAGAAATTTGTTTTCTGGGATGTGTTTTGGATGTGGCGGTTCTGGACACCGCATATCTGAGTGCCCCTATCCTCATCTACGGCGAGCTGAGGGCCACAAATGGTCTCCAGATAGCCCCGACCACGGTAGCGACCTTTTCAAAGACAAGAAGAAGCGGCCCCATCAAGAATGGCGACCGCAGCCACCTCAGCCACCGAGGCCCCACCAGCAGTAGAGACAGGAGCATAGGCCACCGTAGAGGCAGCAACAGCACTAGGGACCTCAGAGGGGATAGGCACCTCCTCAGCCAGCTCAGGCCAGGTTCTATGCAGCTCAGTAGGACCCACAGACTTCCGGAGGAGTCATAGAGGGTATACTTTCAGTCTCCTCGTGCATCGCACGAGTATTATTCGATTCCAGGGCTTCGCACTCATTTATGTCTGAGGGTTTTCGTCGATCGACTGGATTGCCGACCGAGTTTTCTAGCAAGAGATTGACCGTATCGATGCCTTTAGGGAAGACTACAGTATTGGGCCATTTCTGTCCATCTTGCCCTGTTCTGGTCGGTGATATATTCTTACCTACTGACTTATTTGTGCTGCCGATGACAGATTTTGACGTTATCTTGGGCATAGATTGGCTTGCCGAGTACCACGCCATCATGGATTGTTCCATGAGGATAGTCACGTTCTGCATACCCGGCTTACCACAGTTTCAGTTCATTGCAGAGCCCCGAGGAGAGCCACTATCTCGTTTGATGTCCTGCGCAGTGGAGGAGCCCGTTGCCTTGTGTATCGATCAGTTGCCGGTGGTCTATGTTTCCCCGACGTGTTCCAGGAGATTCCGGGGTTACCGCCGTGCCGTCATATTGAATTCCAGATTGACCTTGTACCCAGTATCGCGCCTATCTCGAAGGCCCCGTACCGTATGACACCGATGGAGTTGCGCGAGCTGCAGCAACAGTTGGACGAGTTGCACGAATTGGGATTCATACATCCGAGCAGTTCGCCTTGGAGACCGCCGGTACTCTTCGTCAGGAAGAAGGATAGCTCGTTGAGGCTCTGCGTCGACTACCGCGAGCTCAACCGGGTCACGATTAAGAACAAGTACCCACTCCCGAGGATAAACGATTTATTTGATCAACTGCAGGGTGCACAGTTCTTTTCAAAGATTGACCTGCGTTCCAGTTATTATCAGATTCGTGTCCGAGAGGAGGACATCTCGAAGACAGCTTTCAGGACGCGTTACGGTCATTTTGAGTTTCAGGTCATGTCCTTTGGACTGACCAATGCACCCGCGGTCTTCATGCAGTTGATGAATGAGGTCTTTCATCCATATCTCGATTAGTTTGTTGTGGTCTTCATCGACGACATCCTGATATATTCGAGGACCCGTGAGGACCATATGCAGCATTTGGAGATCGCTTTGCAGACCCTCCGTGCCCACCAGCTGTATGCGAAGCTGGAGAAGTGCGAGTTCTGGCAGGAGGAGGTGAAGTTCCTCGGTCACGTAGTGACGCAGGAGGGTGTCGCAGTGGACCCCTCGAAGGTTGAGGTAGTGCTTCAATGGAACCAGCCCACGACTACGTCCGAGATCCGCAGTTTCCTTGGTTTGGCAGGCTATTATCGGCGTTTCATTGAGGGCTTCTCCCTTATTGTTGCCCCGATGACCAGGTTGACTCGGAAGGGCATAGATTTTGTTTGGACTGATGCATGCAAGCGAACATTTATGGAGTTGAAGGACCGTCTGACATCCGCTCCTGTCCTCACTCTTCCCTCTGAGAGTGATGGATTCGTTGTATTTACTGATGCTTCGCGTATTGGATTGGGTGCTATCCTGATGCAGCACGGCATGCCTGTAGCCTTCGCGTCTCGTCAGCTCAAGGTCCACGAGCTGAACTACCCCACGCATGATTTGGAGCTGGCAGCAGTTGTCTTCGCACTGAAGGTGTGGAGGCACTATCTCTATGGGGTCAGGTTCGAGCTCTTCTCTGACCACAAGAGCTTGAAGTATCTATTCTCTCAGTCCGAGCTGAACATGAGACAGAGATGCTAGATGGAGCTTTTGAAGGACTATGATTTTGACCTCTAGTACCACCCAGGCAAGGCAAATGTGGTGGCGAATCCCTCAGCAGTCAGCCACGAGGACTGGTGGCACACTTGATGATTAAGGAGTGGAGGATGCTCGAGGATATCGCAGAGTACGACTTCGATTTTGGTCTGCAGTCTTCTATCGTTCAGCTATCGAGCCTGTCGATTCAACCCTCTCTTGTCGCAAGGGTGATTAAGGCTCAGCAGACAGATGAGTCGTTACAGGATTACCGAGCAGAGGCAGCATCTGAGAGTCAGACAAATTGGCATATTGGTTCTGATGGTGGACTTCGTTTCAGAGGCCGATTATGTGTCCCGGATATTCTAGAGTTGCACAGAGATCTTATGACCGAGGCATATCGATCGCGGTTTTCTATCCACCCTGGCTCGACGAAGATGTATCGTGATATGAGGAGACAGTATTTCTAGGCGGGGATGAAGTGCCAGATTGCTAGTTTTGTGGCCGAGTGTGACACATGCCAGCGTGTCAAGGCTGATCATCAGAGACCTCCTGGTCTATTGCAGCCGTTAAGCTTCTCGATGTGGAAATGGGAGCACGTATCGACAGATTTCATTATAGGCTTGCCGAGGACTCAGTGCTGTCATGACGCCATTTGGGTTGTTGTGGATCGTCTGAAGAAGTCGGCATATTTTCTCACGATGCGTGTGACTTGGTCTATGGACCAGCTGCGAGGTTATTTATCGAGGAGGTTGTGAGACTGCATGACGTTCCAGTCTCGATCGTTTCTGACCAAGATTCGAGGTTTACGTCTCAGTTTTGGGGGAGCTTACAGAGAGCGATGGGGACTGATTTGTAACTCAGTACTGCGTATCATCCGCAGACCGATGGCCAGACCAAAAGGGTCAACTAGATCCTTGAGGATATGCTTCGGGCCTGCGCGATTGACTTCGGTGGTACCTGGGTTGAGCATCTGCGATTGGCTGAGTTCGCGTACAACAACAGCTATCAGGTGACCATTAGCATGGCTCCTTTTGAGGCACTGTATGGTAGACCGTGCAGATCTCTGAGTTGTTGGACCGAGGTTGGAGAGCAGCGTCTCCTAGGTCCCGAGCTTGTGCAGGAGACTTCAGAGGCTATTGAATCATCAGGCAGAGGATGCACACAGCTTAGAGCCGGCTGAAGAGTTTTGCTGATCGCCGACGTCGTCCCTTAGAGTTTGATGTAGGGGACCATGTGTATCTCAAGGTCTCGCCCATAAAGGGTGTGGTTCGATTTGGAGCGAAGGGCAAGCTTACCCCGAGATTCATAGGACTTTTCGAGATCACTAAGCGCATTGGCGCTGTAGCCTATCAGCTTGCCTTGCCACCTCAGTTGTCTGGCATCTACAACATTTTCCACGTCTCTATGTTGAGGAAGTGTAGGTCAGACATAGTCCCTGTTATCGATTGGCAGCCGTTGGAGGTTCGTGAGGACGCTTCTTACATTGAGCAGCCAGTTCGTATCCTTGATTGAAAGGAGCAGGTTCTCCGGACTAAGGTCATTCCCTTTGTGAAAGTTCAATGGGGTTATCATTCTATTGATGAGGCGTCTTGGGAGCGCGAGGCTGAGATCCACGAGTGCTATCCCCATCTCTTTGATGATTGATTGCATGTTATATTATGTATGCTGTCTCCGATTCTATATAGTGATGCTTTATTTCCTCTTCCTTTATGATTTATGTTTCCTTGCGATAATTGTGTAAATTTCGAGGACAAAATTTTTATTTGGGGAGGAGAGCTGTAAGACCCGTAACCTAGACCGTACCATTCTGTAGGACTTCGCGATCCTTTCGGTCAAATTTTGCCAATCCTCGACCCATTTCTGACATTACGCGCGATCCTAAGCCGAGTCCCGCATGCCGAAGTCGGCTCAACCCGAAACCTGTATCTTGGCGACCGCGTCGTCGCCGCGGTTCTAACGCCATGACTCGCGCATTGAACCGATATCCAGTTCAAGAGATACGGGTCAGCGTTCGGTTTGAAGAAACGCCGCACATTGCAAATCTCGAGGGAATCTCTACAAGATGTCCCATCAATCAACCATAAATATGCCTCCATACGTAAGTACAAGCAACCCATGCCTCCTTTACTCAAAGTCAACTCTCTCTCCCATTTTTCAAAGCCACCCTTACCCATGACATCATCACACCACTCCCTCCATCCTTTCTTTCTTTATTTTATTTCCTTCTCTCTCTCATTCTCTCATTCCCTCCCTCTCACATGTCCAAGCCTCCTCTAAGCAACCCAATCTCCCAAAAATTTCTAAGTGTGGCCCACCTCCTCATCTTTCATTTCGACTGTCCAATCATCATCCGCACCGTTAAAACCCAAGCAAAGGAGCTAAGAAGGCTTAAGGAGCAAGGAAAAGGCCAATAAGGTGGGTGATCTTCCGTAAAATTTCAATTCTTAGGGGCCACTTGTTGTGGGACCTATTTTAATGTATGTGATGTATCCATGAGGGGCCCATAGTGGCGGGGTCCCTCTATCACCGTCTCTCTCTCTCTCTCTCTCTCTCTCTCTCTCTTTGAATGATGATAATGATGGAGTGGGTGTGGCCCACCATGAATCACATATTTTATGTGGGACCCGTCGGATGAATGGATAGGATCTATGCCATCCAGCTAATGGCCTAGATGGGAGAAAAACATAAATATCAGGTGGGCCACGTGCATGTGGGACCCACCACGATGTCCCTATCCATCCATGCCGTCCAGCGTCTCTGGACGCTGGATGCTGTATTGGTGGCTAACAGGGAGTGCGTGTACTGACAGGGAGTGTACTATCAAGCTAACAAAAAAAAGGAGAGTTGGGATGGGCCGCCCATACAGGCCCCACCTTGATGTTTGTGCATGATCCAAGCCATCCATTCCAACCCTTGCATCATTTTAGGCATTGAGCCAAAGTCTTAAGGTGATCTGATCACCGGGTGGGCCATATCCTCTAAAACCATGTGAAGACATGCCAGAACATATAAAAGTACTTGGTGGGACCCACCTGAAGTTTGGATGCAGCTGAAACTTGGTCTGGACAGCCAGACAAGTGGGACACACATAATGGGTGGGCTGGATTGTGAATCACATCTCGGTGGGCCCCAATATAAAAAAACAAAAAAAAACAACAACAGCATCTTCTGCATTCTGTGGCCGACAGAGGACGCAGGCGCGCCGCGGCCAACGTGCGGGCGTTAGAGGCAGACCCACGGCTCCTGCCGTGGGCCCCACCATGTTGTATGCGTGTCATCCACGCCGTCCATCTATTTTATCAGATCATTTTAAGGCATGAGCCCAAAAATGAGGTAGATCCTAATCTCAAGTGGACCACGTTACAGGAAAACAGTGTTGATTGGAGGCTCACCGTTTTTCATGGTTAAGTGACAAATGAACATAACCGTGGGCCCTGGTCAGTTTGGATGGCATATAAACAGTACGGTGGGCCCCATGCCTGTGTGGCATTATCAACCATTTGGATGCAAATAAACATTACAGTGGGCCCCAGGTCACATGTGGCCTTATGAGCAGGTTGAATGGCAAACAAACATTAGTGTGGGCTCCTCCACATCTGTGTGACCTTACGAACAGTTGGATGGCAAATACACAACACGGTGGGCCCCTCCACATCCGTGTGACCTTATGAACTGGTTGTATGGAAAATAAATACCATGGTGGGCCCCATGGTCATATGACCCTATCAAAAGGTTGTATGTAAAATAGACATTATGTTGGGCCCATTTGAATGGCAATAATAAACACTAGATTGGGCCCCAACTTTGGATAGAAAATAAACATTATGTGGGCCCCACTTTGTATGAAAAATAAACATTATATGGGGTCCCGTTTGGATGAAAAATAAACATTATTTGGGCCCCTGTTTGGGTTGGAAAGTAACCATTTTGTGGGCCCCCATTTGAATGATAAATAAATATTATTTTGGGCCCCAATTTGGATAGCAAATAAACATTAAGTTGGGCCCTAGGTTAAGTGGAAAATAAACATTATGGTGGGCCCTGCTTAGGACATTGAATGTATGTGATTTATCTATACCTTCCATCCCGACGGGACCTAGCATGATGTATGGTTTTCATCCAAACCGACCAATCATTTTTGAGATCTTTTTAGGCCATGTGATAAGGTCCATCTTAGCATATTAGTGGGCCATCCACCGAGGCCCACTTTGGTATGTATAAGGCCCAATATTGAGGCCCACTTGGATATATACAAGGCCCTTATGATACGGCCCATTTGATTTACCTAAGGCCCAATGGAGTGCAACTATATCCATTGCAATGTGTGATTCCCCGTGGTGTATATAATGATGTTTATAGCAGGCTATACTTTGGGAGCAATGATGGTTTGACGTCCACATTGCATGGTTGGTGTCGGTTAAAGGTCCGCACCACCACTCTCCCTGAGGCCCACTGGCAGGCCCGTACTCGTAGTGTATTGGTCGTCTAGGCCATCTTCGCTTTACACAGACCCATCACTTTATATCATGATTAGTATAAATCCATGATTCATGATCATACGCATCATATGTATACTTGATATGGAGAGTGACTGATCATAGCATATGCCTACGGGCAGATCGTTTATGGGCTCCCTGATATGTGGAGTTGCCCTATATAAGCGCACGGTATGCACAGGATTGATGCATGTCTGGCAGTATAATTCATGCACTTGCATCTATGTGATTGTGATATGCCCTAGCGACATCAAGGCCATAGCCTCCACAGATATATCGTGGGTGGCTAGTTGAAAACCAAAAAAATCTTGTTCTAAGCAATTGGGGAGCCATAGATGTCCCTGGGTGAGAGTCCCTGAACCCGATGGTACCAGAGGATGACTCCAACGTCGAGACCGAGTGAATATACAAGCGCACGAGGGCCGAATACCAGAAGGCCACGTCTCCCACTGTGTCGTTGTCAGTTGGAAAGGAGTGGTGGCCTTACTCGCCCGAGAGCGGGGGCATTACTAGGCTGAGTTTGACCAGTTCGGAAATGGGTTCGTTATCGATGTACCGGATAGGTATTGGCTAACTATTGGCCAGGCGGATAGTGAGGTTTCTTACGCTCACTTGGACTGTGCTGCTTGGAGAGAGACAGTGCCATTTGGAGTGTACTGAACCCCGGTGATTATCCAGACTGAGAACCGTACTGATTTGATGCTCTAGTGAGGAGTTGCATTGGTATGAGGATTGACATGCTTGACTTACATATTGCATCGCATGGCCTTGGTATGGCCGATAACATTCACATCTTGTACTGCATAGCCTTGGTACGACTGGTTGCATTTACGTACTCATCAGCATGATTTCGCATTACTCTGGCATTGCATTCTTAACACGTTCGCACACACTTACACCACCCTCTAAGCATTCTATAAGCTTATGCATGATTGGTGCGTGCAGGTGACGCCAGGATGCAGTTGTAGTCTCGTCGCAGTTGGAGCGTGCCACCGAGCTTTTAGAGTTTTGATATTACCACTATCTTATATTTCCTTTTATACGCACTGTACTCAAAGTTTTTGATCATAGTGAATTTTGTGGTGGTGTTCTTGTGGTTATTGTTCGTGGGTTATGCTTGTGGTTATGCTTATTATGAATCAAATGAATTATTAGAAATCCTCCTTATAGCATCCAAGGATCGAAACCTGGTATATGGGTGCCGGGAGCTAAGAATGGAGTACTATGGAGGCTGTCACCGCCGAATTCGGCGATCGAAAATTTTGTGAGCCCGGTCTCCGAGTTCAGGGCATGACAAATACCGAAAATCTTGTTCTATATGGGGTGCTATAGATATCCCTGGGTGAAAGTCCTTAAACCCTTATGGTACCAGGACGTTGCTCTAACGTCTAAACTGAGTGGGAATATGAGCACCGAGTGCTGATTACCAGAAGGCCACGTTTTTCACTGTATCGTGGTCGGTTGGAAGGGGGTGCAGCCTTACCTGCTCGAGAGGAGGGGGCAAAGCTAGGCTGAGTTTGACCAGCTCGATGAATGGGTCCGCTATCGACGAGTCGAGTCTGATATCGGCAGGTGGATAGTGAGGTCTTTTCCACTCACCTTGTTGCGCGCGATGGGACGACAATCTGGTTCTGAGTGTATTAGACCCCGGTGATATTCCACAGTTGAGTTGTATTGATATGTGGACTTAGATGAGAATTGGTGTGCTTGTATTGTATCTCACATTGCATGGCCTTGGTATGGCCGATATCATTCATGCCTTGCATCGCATGGCCTTGGTATCGCCGATAGTTTTTATGGATTCTTCAACATATTCCGCATCACTCTGATACTGCATAATTGTATTTCTACCTTGCACACATACTTTCACCACCCTCTAAGCTTTCCATAAGATTATGCACGACCGTTGCGTGCAGGTGACGTTGGACTGCAACAGTACTGAAGCAAGAGCGCATAATAGATCATCTTGGAGCTTTTTATCCATTATCATTATATTTCCCTTTATACTCATTGTACTTATAAATTTTTTATCATAGTGAAAATGTGATGGAGTTTTTGGTTGTTGTTTGTGGGTTATGCTTTTGGTTATGCTTATTATGAATGAAACTGATATTGAAACTCCTCCTTGTAGCATCCTAGGATTAGAACCTGGTGAATGGGCACTGGTAGCTGAGAATGGGGTTCTACGGAGGCTGTTGGCCCCGGATTCGGCGATTGGGAATTTTGTGAGCCCAGTTTTCGAGTTTGGGACGTGACAGAAGTTAGGAGCATAACTCGGGGATAACTAAGAATAACATTACATGTCTGTTATGAGATCAAGATGATTAAGTCCTTAGTTCGGATAGCTTAGCGATCTTTTGTTAAAGACCCTTAACGTGCGTGTCTTAGAGAGTTTTCAAAATTGATAGGTGCCTTTGCTCTTTCCTGTAGGATAAGATGCCTAGAAGAGTGACCCGATCGACTCTCGCACCACCACCTGAGACTACCACACCACCACCACCTGAAACTCCTACTCCACCACCTGAGACTCCCACTCTACCACTTATGATCTTCACTCCACCACCAAAGATTCTGACTCCCCAGCTTGAGGATGCCGCTCCTTTACTAGAGACCGGTGCGGATCCGACCGTACCCGTGAGTGCCTCCCAGTTACAGCAGATGTTGCAGGCTGTGACGGCCGCACTTCTGGGGCAGGGTAGGCACCCCGTCGTTTCGTCAGACCAGGCAGAGCAGGAGCGCGCGAGCGCCCTTCTTCGAGAGTTTCGACGGCTTGATCTCCTGCGTTTCCAGGGTGAGCTAGACCCGACAGTAGCTGAGACATGACGCTCCGATGTGGAGAAGATATTTGATACGATGAGATGCACGACCCAGTGGCGAGTCCGATTAGCAGTATTCCTTCTCCATGGTGAGGCTGAGCACTGGTGGACATTAGTCTCCCGAGCAGCAGGTGCCGATTTTGTATGGACCTGGGGGACTTTTATGGATCGGTTTGACCGACAGTATTTTCCTGATCACTTCTGACGACAGTGAGCGTTGGAGTTCGAGGCCCTGGTGCAGGGTGATATGATAGTGACTTAGTACGCAGTTCATTTTGTAGCACTGTCTAGATTTGTGTCGTACTTAGTAGATGATGAAGGACGGAGAGCCTACCATTTTGAGGATGACTTGTGTTACGGTCTTCGAGGCCATTTTATTAGGCATGAGCTCCCGACTTTTGAGGGGGTGGTACAGAAGGCCCAGATTTATGAGGCTAAGTCGGTTGGTTCTCAGTCTGATCGCGGTGAGAGGAGAAATCGGAAGAGGCAGGCTCCTTCTGGTGACTCCCAGCAGCGTCGACTACAGCAGCAGATGCGTATAGGTCACCCAACCTTCTAAGCACCGGCGGCACCTCTAGCACCACCTCCGAGACAGTTCACCGGCACCTGTTTTAGGTGCGGTGCGATGGGGCACTGTATATAGGAGTGTCCTTGCCCCCATTAGTAGCAGCAGCAGCAGCAGTAGCTGAGAGGTCCACAACATCCTCTAACGCAGTAGCATCAGAGACTCTCATAGCAGCAGCGACAACAGTCCCCACTACAGAGGCCACCTCAGCGGCGGATCGGCCACCGGCCTCGAGGTCAGCAATGCAAGAGAGACAACGGTTTCGGCCGCACGACAATGACCTCGGCGGCCGGCGGCATGCTAAGAGGGGACAAGCACCTCCCCAGCTGGCTCAGGCTAGATTCTACGTGGCTCAGAAGGATCCGAAGTCATCTGGAGGAGTCGTTGAGGGTATACTTCCAGTCTTTGCATGCATCGCTTGGGTTTTATTTGATTCCAGTGCTTCACACTCGTTTATGTCCGAGGGAATCTGTCATTCGACTAGATTGCCGACAGAGTTTGCTCGAGAGGGGTTAATGGTATCGACGCCCTTACGGACGACTACAACAATAGGCCGCTTCCGTTCATCTTGTCATGTGTTAGTTGTAAGACCCGTATCCTAGCCAGTACTGTTCCGTCCAATCCCACAATCATTTCCAGTGAATTCCGGCAACCTGCGACATATAATTGATGTTTGCGCCCGACCCTAAGTCGTATCCCATAGGTTTGAGTTGGCTTAATCCGAGACTTGTATCATTACGACCGCACCATCGCGGCGGTTCTAACGCAGCGTCTTGCATACCGATCCGATACCCTGACAGGGAGAGGTGGGCCGGCGTTTATTTCGAAGAAAACGCTATGCGTTTGCAATCCCAAGAGAATCTCTACATCATGTCCCATCCATCAATCACTCAAATCAATCAATCAATTACCTCATGTCAAGTACAAGAGCACCCATACTTTCTTTCTCAACAAGTTAACAACCCATCTCTCACCTCCCCCATCACTCACCTCACATCCATCACTCACCTCACCCATTACTCACCTCACATCCATCACCCATCACTCTCTCTTCTTACAACCCTCTCTCTCTTTCTCTCCACACTTTCCAAGCAACACCAAAGAGAAAAAAGAGTGTGGACGTCCAACATTTCTAAGGAGAGAAAAGTGGTTTTGTGTGGCCTACTTTCCCATCCCAAAACCCATCATCCTAACCCTTCAACTCTCATCACCTTCCGTCAAAGTGAGATGCAAGGTGATCGACTTTCCAACGGACCAAGAAGATCGAACGGTAGGTGCTTCTATAGGCTATTTTTCATGTTTTTATGATGGGCCAAGTGAGGACTACCGATTGATGGTATGGATCTCACTTTGGACCCTAAAATGTGGCTAATGGCCCACCTTGATCCTCATGATCATTCCATGATGGGGCCATTCTCCATGGACCCCATCATGATGTTTATCTTCCTTGCATAAATAGGGTCATCTAGACCGTACATTTTAGTGGAGAAAGGATCTCCACCGTTAATTTTGATCGGTGGGCCTATATGTATTAGGACCCACCTTGATGTATGTTTTAAATTATGGAAGGGGGGGCCCATAGTGTCGGGGTCCCTCCATCACTCGATCTCTTTCTTCTCTCTCCCTTTCTTTTGATTTTGGCCCCTTGATGTATGCATTTTATCTAAGTCATCCACCTTTGTGAGACCCACTTGATGGATGTGTTGGATCTACACCATCCAAACCATGTGGGCTCTACCTTAGGGTGATGGGAAGACACAAATATCATATTGATCCAATCAAGTGGGCCACGCCCATGTAGGACCCTCCTTGATGAATATTCAAACTGTCCAACTTCAAGGGATGCTGGACGTTATTAGTGAAGCGTGAGGATAGTGGGGTGTACTATTGTCAACAAAAAAAGGAAAAGAGTGGTTTTTGGGTGGGCTGTCCATGTAGGCCCCACCTTAATGTATGTTTTTAATCCAAATCGTCCATTCCATTCCTCAGCTCATTTTAGGCGTTGAGCCAAAAAATGAAGCTAATCCGATCTTCTGGTGGGCCGTAGCATAGCAAACAATGTCTTTACCATTGAAACCTACCCTGATATTTCTGTACCCCAGAATATGTCAAATATTGGGCTTGATGGCTTTGTCTTGAGCCATAGAGACCAATGGCGGTGTCGAATTCTCCTGAAGAGGGCCCCACCTTCGAAAATCCTCAAGAAAACTGTTTTCAAAGAAAAAAAAAACAGCCGCTGAAGCAGCAGCAGCAGGACGCTGCATGGGCGGTAGGCAGGGACCCACGGTCCCAACCGTGGGCCCCACCATGATGTGTGTCGTACACCATCACCATGCATTTGGTGGGCCCCTTTGGGGCAGTGGGCCACCCCTAAAATCAGCTATATTTGGAACTCAGGTGGCTCATGTCACAGGAAAAGTGTGGATGAATGGCTGCCATTGAAACCCATCTGGATCTTCACAGAAGTTTTGGGTCAATATGAAATTTATTTTTCCTCTGCATCCAGGGTCCGTGTGACCTGATCAATGGTTTGGATGGCAGGTAAACATTATGGTGGGCCACACGTGTGGACCTCACCATGAAGTAAGTGTTTTATCCACACTGCCGCCCCTATGTGCGGCTGCGTCCGTGCAGCATAGACCCCTTAATGTTTGTGTTCTATCCACACCATCCACACCTGGACGATGGGACCCACCATGATGCATGTGCTGCATTCAAACCGTCCATCCATGTGGAAAGCTCATTTTATGGCATGAGCTAAAGAATGAGGCAGATCCATCTATCTGGTGGAACCCACCATGGGGTATGTGTTTTATACATGTCGTCCACCCATTCTTCAGGGACAATGGGTCCCACTGTTGTTGACATCAGCAGGGTTTGTGGGACCCCACCCTTGATGTCTTTGTTATATACAAACTGTCCATTTAATTGGTGGGCCATGTGTGTGGACCCCACCATGATGTATGTGTTATATTCTAACCGTCCAACCATTTGGCCAGCTTATCTCAGAGGCTTAAGACTAAAAATAAGACAGATCTAAGGTCAAGTGGACCACATTATAGAAAACAATGGGTTTGATTTAAACCCTTGGGCCTTTGGACTTAATCCTCTTAATCCAGGTCTTTAAGACCTTATGATCAGATTAGATGGGGCATAAATGATACGGTGGGCCTTAAGAATTTTAATGGTGGAAATCATTATTACCACTGTTATTTGGAGTGCGGCCCAGTTGATCCTTTGAGATGACTCATATATATATATTATATATTGATGTACTTGTGGCCATCCGTTGAGGCCCACCTTGATATATACATGAGGTCCATGTGATTGGGTCCATCTTGATGTATTTGTGGCTCGTTGTTGAGGCTCATCTTGATGTAATTATGGCCCATCCATTGAGGCCCACCTTGATATATATGATGCCCAAGTTATGAGGCCTATTTGATGTATTGGAGGCCCGCGGGTCAAGACCCAATGGGATGTACATAAGGCCCAATGAATATGAATCCACCATGGTTTATGTGTTGACCTTTATGGCGGGCTATGCCTTGGGAGCAATGATGGTTTGACATCCACATTATAAGTACAATATTGGTTAAATGTCCGCATTGTAACTCTCCTTGGGGCCCATTGATAGGGCCATACTTGTTGATAATTCATCACTTTATAACATGCTTAGTATAACTCCATGATTCATGCCCATACGCATCTTATGTATGCTTGATATGAGAAATGTTTGATCATAGCATAAGACGTTAGGCAGAGACATTTATGGGACTCCTTATTAGACGGAGTGCCCCACATGATCGCGCAGTACGTGCATGATTGCTACATGACTGACGGTGTGACTCATGCATTTCGCATTGTGAGTCGTGATCACTGCACTCCCTAACGACATTAGGGTCGTGGCCTCCACAGGCACATCGTGGATAGTCGTATCCGACATCGAAAATATTGGCTCTAGCAATGTGAGCACTTAGGATGTCCTTGGGTGAAAATTTCTAAACCGTTTTGGTACCAGGAGATGCTTTAGCGTCTAGACCGAGTGGATACATGAGCGCCCGAGTGCCGAATACCAGTAGGCCGCATCTCCCACTGTGTCGTGGTCGGTTAGAAGGGGGTGTGGCCTTATCTACCTGAGTGAGGGGGCTATAAGCTAGGCTGAGTTTGACCAGCTCATAAATGAGTCCGCTATCAACGAGCCGGGTAGGTATTGGTAGACTACTGGTCAGGCGGATAGTGTGGTCTCTTCCACTTGCTTGGCTGTGTAGCTAGGGAGGAAGCAGTCAGTGTGAAGTGTATTAGACCCTGGTGATATCCAGAGAGGAACTGTACTGATATGTGTACTTGATGAGAACTGACATGCTTGCTTTGCATCTCGCATATGACATTGGCTACATAGGCCTCGCATTGCATGACCTTGGTATGGCCGATATCATTCATGTCTTGCATCACATAGCTTTAGTACATCCGATAACATTCATGGACTTACCACATATTTTCTCATTACTTTGATATTTATATGCTTGGCACTTATCTTGTGCACACACTTACACCACCCTCTAAGCTTTCTATAAACTTATGCATGATAGATGCATGCAGGTGGCGTTAGGTTGCAGCAGCGTTGAGCTTGGAGCATGCGGCGACTTCTGGAGCTTTGATTTTGATACATATGTATTTCTCTTTTAGCATTGTATTTAACTGTTTATATTAGTAGATATGTGATGATGATGTTGCCTTTGTGATTTGGGTAAATTTGTGGTTATGCTTATTACGAGATAAAAGTATATTGAAAATCCTCCTTGTATGATCCCAGGATCAGAATCGGGCATATGAGTGCCAGGATCCGAGAATGAGGCACTACGGAGGCTGTCGGCGCTGGATTTGGCGATCAGGAATTTTGTGAGCCCGGTTTCTGAGTTCAGGGCATGATAGAAGTTGATATCAGAGCATAAGTTGGGAATACCTGAAGTGAACATTTCATATCTACTGATAGCTACCCTTCACTCAATGATTGTTGAGAACTTAGAATGATTAGATCCCCGAGTTCGAATAACTTAGAGATTTTCTGATATAGCTCCCCACTGTTGAGATTGTGAGACTGCATAGTTTCGATTGTTTCTGTTCTAGGATCCGAAGTTCAATGTGATCATCATAGTGTTGACGAGGCATCTTGGGAGTAAGAGGCTGATATTCGTGGGCATTGTCTCCATCTCTTAGGTGTTTGATGATTATATCCATAGCGATAGGATTTCCCTCCCTTGGGAACTCTGTATTGGTTGTCATGTTTTAAATTTCGAGGATGAAATTTTTATTAGGTGGGGAGAGCTGTAAGACCCGTATCCTAGCCCGTACTGTTCCATCGACTCCAGAGATCCTTCCCGGCCAATTCCGGCAACCTGCGGCGTATAATTAATGTTTACGCGTGACCCTAAGTCATATCCGAGACTTGTATCATTGCGAGACTTGTATCATTGCGACCGCACCGTCACCGTAGTTTTAACTCCGTGTCTTGTATACCGATCCGATACCCTGGTAGGGAGAGGTGAGCCGGCGTTTATTTCGAAGAAAACGCCGCGCGTTCACAATCCCAAGAGAATCACTACATCATGTCCCATCAATCAATCACTCAAATCAATCAATCAATCACCTCATGTTAAGTACAAGAGCACCCATACTTTCTTTCTTCACAAGTTAAGCAACCACCAAGTCCACCCATCTCTCACCTCACCCATCACTCACCTCACATTCATCACTCACCTCACCCATCACTCACCTCACATCCATCACTCCTTACAACCCCCTCTCTCTCTCTCTGTCTCCACACTTTCCAAGCAACACCAAAGAGAGAAAAGAGTGTGGACATCCAACATTTCTAAGGAGAGAAAAGTGGTTTTGTGTAGCCCACTTTCCCATCCCAAAACCCATCATCCTAACCCTTCAACTCTCATCACCTTCCATCAAAGTGAGACGCAAGGAGATTGACTTTTCAACGGACCAAGAAGATCGAATGGTGGGTGCTTCTATAGGCTAGTTTTCATGTTTTTATGATGGGTCAAGTGAGACCCCTAAGATGTGACTGATGGCCCACCTTGATCCTCATGATCATTCCATGATAGGGCCATTCTCCATGGACCCCATCATGATGTTTATCTTCCTTGCATAAATAGGGTCATCTAGACCGTACATTTTGGTGGAGAAAGGATCTCCACCATTGATTTTGATTGGTGGGCATATATGTATTGGGACCCACCTTGATGTATATTTTAAATTATGGAAGGGGGGTCCATAGTGTCGGGATCCCTCCATCACTCGATCTCTTTCTTCTATCTCCCTTTCTTTTGATTTTGGCCCCTTAATGTATGCATTTTATCCAAGTCATCTACCTTTGTGAGACCCACTTGATGGACGTGTAGGATCTACACCGTCCAAACCATGTGGGCCCTACCTTAAGGTGATGGGAAGACACAAATATCATATTGATCCAATCAAGTGGGCCATGCCCATGTGGGACCCTCCTTGATGAATATTCAAACTGTCCAGCATCAAGGGACGTTGGACGTTATCAGTGAAGCATGAGGACAGTGGGGTGTACTAACGGCAACAAAAAAAGGAAAAGAGTGGTTTTTGGATGGGCTATCCATGTAGGCCCCACCTTGATGTATGTTTTTAATCCAAGCCGTCCATTCCATTCCTCAACTCATTTTAGGCGTTGAACCGAAAAATGAAGCTGATCCGATCTTTTGGTGGGCCATAGCATAGCAAACAATGTCTTTACCGTTGAAACCTACCCTGATATTTTTGTACCTAAGAATATGTCGAATATTGGGCTTGATGGGTTTGTCTTGAGCCATAGAGACCAATGGCGGAGTCGGATTCTCCTGATGAGGGCCCCACCAGCAAAAATCTTCAAGAAAACTGTTTTCAAAGAAAAAAAGAAGCAACTGCTGACGCTGTTGCTGCTGCTGCAGTAGCAAGACGCTACATGGGCGGTCCCAGCCATGGGCTCCACCATGATGTGTGTCGTCCATCATCACCGTGCATTTGGTGGGCCCCTTTGGGGCAGTGGGCCACCCCTAAAATCGGCTATATTTGGAACTCAAGTGGCCCATGTCACGGGAAAAGTGTGGATGAATGGCTGCCATTGAAACCCATCTGGATCTTCACAGAAGTTTTGGGTCAATATGAAATTTATTTTTCCTCTGCATCTAAGGTCCGTGTGACCTGATCAACGGTTTGGATGGCAGGTAAACATTATGGTGGGCCACACGTGTGGATCTCACCATGAAGTAAGTGTTTTATCCACGCTGCCGCCCCTGTGTGCGGCTGCGTCCGTGCAGCGTGGACCCCTTGATGTTTGTGTTCTATCCACACCGTCCACACCTGGATGGTGGGACCCACCATGATGCATGTGCTGCATCCAAACCATTCATCCATGTTGAAAGCTCATTTTATGGCATGAGCTAAAGAATGATTCATATCCATCTATCTGGTGGAACCCACCATGGGGTATGTGTTTTATACATGCTATCCACCCATTCTTCAGGGACAGTGGGTCCCACTGATGTCGACATCAGCAGGGTCTGTGGGACCCCACACTTGATGTCTTTGTTATATCCAAACCGTCCATTTAATTGGTGGGCCATGTGTGTGGACCTCACCATGATGCATGTGTTGTATTCTAACTGTCCAACCATTTGGCCAGCTTGTCTAACAGGCTTGAGACTAAAAATAAGACAGATCTAGGGTCAGGTGGACCACATTATAGAAAACAATGGGTTTGAACGTCCACCATTAAACCCTTGGGCTACCAAATTTGGATCAATATTATATTTATTTTACCTCTTAATCCAGGTCTTTAAGACCTTATGATCAGATTAGATGGGGCATAAATGATACAATGGGCCTTGAGAATTTTAATGGTGGAAATCATTATTACCACTATTATTTGGAGTGCGGTCCAGTTGATCTTTTGACATGACTCATATATATATATATATATTATATATTGATGTACTTATGGCCATCCGTTGAGGCCCACCTTGATATATACATGAGGTCCATGTGATTGGGCCCATCTTGATGTATTTGTGGCCCATCTTGATATTTATAAGGTCCATCTTGATGTAGTTATGGCCCATCCATTGAGGCCCACCTTGATATATATGAGGCCCAAGTTATGAGGCTCATTTGATGTATTGGAGGCCCGCGGGTCCAGGCCCAATGGGATGTACATAAGGCCCATTGAATGTGATTCCACCGTGGTTTGTGTTGACCTTTATGGCGGGCTATGCCTTGGGAGCAATGATGGTTTGACGTCCACATTGTAAGTATAATATTGGTTAAATGTCCCCATTGTAACTCTCCTTAGGACCCATTGATAGGCCCATACTTGTTGATAATTCATCACTTTATAACATGCTTAGTATAACTCCATGATTCATGCCCATACGCATCATATGTATGCTTGATATGAGGAATGTTTGATCATAGTATAAGCCATTGGGCAAAGACATTTACGGGACTCCTTATTAGACAGAGTGCCCCACATGATTGTGTGGTACGCGCACGATTGCTGCATGACTGACAGTGTGACTCATGCATTTTACATTGTGAGTCATGATCAATGCATGCCCTAGCGACATTAGGGTCGTGGCCTCCACAGGCACATCGTGGATGGTTGTATCGGACATCGAAAATATTGGCTCTAGCATTGTGAACACTTAAGATGTCCTTGGGTGAAAATTTTCGAACCTTTTTGGTACCAGGAGATGCTCCAGCGTCTAGACCTAGTGAATACATGAGTGCCCGAGTGCCGAATATCAGTAGGTCGCGTCTTCCACTATGTCGTGGTCGGTTGGAAGGGGGTGTGGCCTTATCTGCCTAAGTGAGGGGGCTATAAGCTAGGCTGAGTTTGACCAGCTCATAAATGAGTCCGCTATCGACGAGCCAAGTAGGTATTGGCAGACTACTGGTCAGGCGGATAGTGTGGTCTCTTCCACTTGCTTGGCTGTGCAGCTAGGGAGGAAGCGGTCAGTGTGAAGTGTATTAGACCTTGGTGATATCCAGAGAGGAACTGTACTGATATGTGTACTTGATGTGAACTGACATGCTTGTTTTGCATCTCGCATATGACATTTGGCTACATAGGCCTCGCATCGCATGGCCTTGGCATGGCCGATATCATTCATGCCTTACATCACATAGCTTTAGTACATCTGATAACATTCATGAACTTACCGCATATTTCCTCATTACTCTGATATTTATATGCTTGACACTTATCTTGTGCACACACTTATACCACCCTCTAAGCTTTCTATAAGCTTATGCACGATAGATGCATGCAGGTGGCGTTAGGTTACAGCAGCATTGAGCTTGGAGCAAGCGACAGACTTCTGGAGCTTTAATTTTGATACATATGTATTTCTCTTTCAGCATTATATTTAACTATTTATATTAGTGGATATGTGATGATGATGTTTCCTTTGTGATTTGGGTAATTTGTGGTTATGCTTATTACGAGACAAAAGTACATTGGAAATCCTCCTTGTATGATCCCAGGATCAGAATCGGGCATGTGAGTGCCGGGATCCGAGAATGAGGCACTACGGAGACTGTCGGCGCTGGATTCAGCGATCAAGAATTTTGTGAGCCCGGTTTTCGAGTTCGGGGCGTGACAGAAGTTGATATCAGAGCATAACTTGAGAATACTTGAAGAGCTTAAAGTACCTCTTCTCTATGGGGTTAGGTTCGAGCTCTTTTCTGACCACAAGAGCTTGAAGTACCTCTTCTCGTACTCTGAGTTGAATATGAGGCAGAGGCGGTGGATGGAGTTCCTGAAGGACTATGATTTTGATCTTCAGTATCACCTGAACAAGGAAAACGTAGTGACAGACTCCCTCGGCCATCAGCCACGAGGCCTAGTGGCGCATATGATGATTTAGGAGTGTGGGATGCTTGAGGATATAACAGACTATGATTTTGAGTTTGGCCTGTAGTCTTCTATCGTACAATTATTGAGCATGTCGATTCAACTCTCTCTTGTCGCAAGGGTGATCAAGGCTCAGCAGGCTGATGAGTCATTGTAGAGTTATATGGTTGAGGCAACATCTGAGAGTCAAGCAGATTTGCAGTTTGGTTCAGACGGTGGACTTCGCTTCAGAGGCCGATTATGTGTCCCAGATATTCCTGAGTTATACAGAGATCTTATAACTGAGGTACATCGATCATAGTTTTCTATCCACCCTAGCTCGACGAAGTTGTACCGTGACATGAGGCGACAATATTTTTGGGCAGGGATAAAGTGCCAGATCGCTAGTTTTATGGTCGAGTGTGACACATGCAAGCATGTCAAGGCCGATCATCAGAGACCTCCTAATCTATTGCAGTCATTGAGTGTCTCGATGTGGAAGTGGGAGCACTTGTCGACAGATTTTATTATGGGCTTACCGAGAACTCAGCGTGGTCATGATGCCATCTGGGTTGTTGTGGATCGTCTGATGAAGTTGGCACATTTCCTTGCGATGCGTGCGATTTGGTCTATGGACTGGCTTGTGAGATTATTTATAGAGGTTCACATCTCAGTTTTGGGGGAGCTTTTAAAGGGCGATGGGAACTGATTTACAGCTCAGCACCGCGTACGATCCGTAAACCGATAGGGTAAACCAGATCCTTGAGGATATGCTTCGGGCTTGCGCAATTAATTTCGGGGGTAGCTGGGATGAGCATCTGTGATTGGCTGAGTTCGATTGGCTAAGTTCGCGTACAATAACAGGTATCAGGCGACCACCGACGTGGCTCCTTTCGAAGGACTATACGGCAGACCATGCAGATCACCTAGTTGTTGGACTGAGGTTGGAGAGTGCCGTCTCCTAGGTCCCAAGCTTGTGCTATAGATGTCAGAGGCATCGATATCATCAGGCAGAGGATGCGCACATCTCAGAGCCGGCAGAAGAGTTTTACTGATCGCCTGCGTCGTCCCTTGGAGTTTGATGTAGGGGACCATGTGTATCTTAAGGTCTCGCCCATGAATGATGTAGTTCGATTCAGAGTGAAGGGCAAGCTTGACCCGAGGTTCATAGGACCTTTTGAGATCATTGGGCGCATTGGCGCCGTGGCCTATCGGCTTGCCTTGCCATCTTAGTTATCTGGCATTCACAACATTTTTCATGTCTCTATGTTGAGGAAGTGTGGGTCAGACATCGTTCCTGTTATTGATTGGCAGCCGTTAGAGGTTTGTGAGGATGCTTCTTATAGTGAGCAACCGGTTCGTATCTTTGATCAGAAGGAGCAGGTCCTCCGGACCAAGGTCATTCCTTTGGTGAAGGTTCAGTGGGGTCACCATTCTGTTGAGGAGGCTTCTTGGGAGCGCGAGGTCGAAATTTGAGAGTGTTATCCCCATCTCTTTGATGATTGATTATGTGTTGTATTTTATATATTATCTCTGATGTTATATGATGATGATTATGTTTCTTATTCCTCATGAGTTATGCTTATTTACGATGATTTTGTAAATTTCGAGGATAAAATTTTTATTAGGAGGGGAGAGCTGTAATTCTCGTATCCTAAACCGTACCATTCCGTAGGCTTTCGCGGTCTTCCTGGTCGAATTCCGACAACCTTCGACTTTTATCCGACGTTTGCGCGCGACCCTAAGATGCATGCCGTCAACCAGAGTCGGCTCGACCTGAGACTTGTACCCTAGCAACCGCGTCGTCGCCGCAGTTCTGATGCCATGTCTCGTGCGCCTAGGCGATACCTAGGCCAGGAGATGTGCTCCCACGTTCAGTTCGAGGAAAACACCGCGCTTTGTAAAATTCAAGAGAATCTCTACAACATGTCACCTTAAATCAATCAATCAATCCCATCAAGGGTCAAGTACATGTCAAGTACACCATCACCTCACACCCATCCCCAAGCAACCCCTAAAGTCAAAAGTTCTTACACACTCATACCCTTCTTACATAAATTACCCTAAAAGTCAAAAAGTTCTTACACCCATCACTCACCACATTCATCACTCCATCACCAATCTCTCTCTCTCTCCCTTAACAAACCTCTCTCTCTCATTCTCAAACCACATTCCAAGCAACCAAATGGCCACACGTCCAAGATCTCCCAAAGCTCTCATGGAGGAGCTTTAGTATGGCCTACTTCCTACCCCTCATCTCTCATCTCAACCATCCAAACTCCATCTCTTCTGTTAAGATCGAAGCTAAGGAGCAAAGGAAGCCTAAGGAGTAAGAAGAAGTGGACGGTGGCTGATCTTGGACCCACATCTTTCCCTTTTTGTTATTTATTTGTTTTATGATTTAAGGGCCACATATGGTGGGACCCACTTTGATGTATCCTTGTATCCAAGAGGGGTCCATAGTGGAGGGGCCCCTCCGTTATCTCCGATCTCTCTTTCTATGATCATGGCCACCTATGATGTGTGTATTTTACCCATGCCATCCAAAGCAGTGTGGCCCACCTTGATCATACCTTTTTAATCTACGCCGTCCATCTATTTTATCCAAGCCATCCAGTGGGCCTAAATGATGAGCGAACACAAATATCGGGTTGATTCAAAACAGATGGGCCATGTGGGACCCAACTTGATGAGGTGTACATCCACACCAGCCGTCCAGGGGTGCTGGATGTAACTGTCAGTGGGGGTGCTAACAGTGAAGTATGGACTGACAGTGGGTATCCTAACAGTGGAGGTGTAATGAAGGTGGGCGTGTGCTGACGGTGGGGTCCATGGGACCCATCCATGCCCTCCATCCGTCTAGATGGGCTACACCATGGTGTATGTGTTTTATCTAAACCGTCCACCCACCCTGGACGGTGGGACCCACGTCCGTGTGGGGCCCTCCTTGATATGTTATCCACGCCCAGATCCATAGCTCCAGTGGTAGGCTGAGTAAAAGATACCTCCTTTCAATGCTGAGGTCATGGCATGGATTCCCTAGTCCGGGTGGCTAACAGTGAAGTGCGGACTAACGGTGGGGTCCATGAGACCCACCCACGTTGTCCATCCATTCTGATGGGCCAGCTATGGTGTACGTGTTTGATCCAAACCGCCCACCGTCTCTAGACAGTGGGACCCACCCCACGGGTGGGGCTGCAATGATGCATGTGTCCGTCCAGGCTGTCCAGGGCTTGGACGTGATATATACATTATATATATGTGTGTATATTATATTATATACATTATATATATTCATATATATATATATATATGTGGTATCAATACCGTTCACCCATTTAGTGACCTTGGACCCCACTTGCTGCATACGGTTTATCCAATCGTCCGTCCATTTTGTAAGCTAGCTCTAAGGCTTGAGACTAAAATAAGTCAGATCTAATATCAAGTGGACCCCACAGTAGAAATTAGTGTTGAGTGAACGTCCACCATTGAAACCCTACTCAGGGTCACTGCAGTTGCGGATCAATTTGAAATTTATTTGTCCATCTTAATTTAGGACTGTGTGACCTTATGAACAGATTGTATGGGAAATAAAGGTTATGGTGGGCCTAGAGACTTCTAATGGTGAGAATTACTATCACCATTGTATTTGGGGTGCAGTCCATGTGATTTAAATATATTTTTAGTACTCTAAAATGATCCCTAAGAATAGATGAATAGCATGGATGGTGCAAACCACCTGATGAAGTTTCGGCCCATTAATCGGCCCATTGATTCGGCCCATTGGTTCAGCCTATTGATCGGCCCACTGATTGGCCCATTGATTCGGCCCATTGGATCGGCCCATTGATTCGGCCCATTTGATTCAGCCTATTTGATTCGGCCCATTCGATTCGGCCCATTGATTCAGCTCATTTAAATCGGCCTATTTGAATCGGCCCATTCAATCAGCCCGATGCGATGTATGTGAGGCCCATGAGCGAGGCCCAATATGATGTATGTGTGGCCGTTAAATTGTGTATGAATTCCTTATGTAGGCCACTCCTTGGGAGTAATGTTGGTTAGATGTCCACATTGATGGGCAATGATGGTTAGATGTCCTCATTGTAACCTTCCCTTAGGCCTTGTTAGGCCCATTCTCTGCGTGGGTTAACCCAAATAAGTGGACCCCATTCACCGTATGTGACTATCGGTTCTGATTGTTGATTTCGATCTTCGATTCCGATTATCGATTCCAATTATGAGTATAAAATAACATAACATCATGATACATGTTCATACGCATCATTTGCATACTTGTGATGAGATGAGTGATTGATCATCGCATATGCCATTAGGCAGATTGTTATGGACTCCCTGGTAAGGGAAGTTGCCCGCACAAGCGCGCAGTGCGCACATGTTTATTGTATGATTGGATTACGTGATTCATGCATCTTGCATTGCGTGACATGGTTATTGTATGCCCTAACAACATAAGGGCTGTAGTCGCCACAAGAGTATTGTGGTCGGTAGGATTGGATATAGAAAATCTTGTTCTATATGGGGCGCTATAGATATCCCTGGGTGAAAGTCCTTAAACTCTTATGGTACCAGGAGGTTGCTCCAACATCTAGACCGAGTGGGTGCATGAGTGTCGAGTGTCGTTTACCAAAAGGCCGCGCTTTCCACTGTGTCGTGGTTGGTTGGAAGGGGGTACGACCTTACCCACTCAAGAGGAGGGGGTAAAGCTAGGCTGAGTTTGACCAACTCAAGGAATGGGTCCGCTATCGATGAGCCAAGTCTGATATTGGCAGGTGAATAGTGAGGTCTTTTCCACTCATCTTGTTTCGCGCGATGGGGCGGTAATCTGGTTCGGAGTGTACAAGACCCCAGTGATATTTCAGAGTTGAGCTGTATTGATACGTGCACTTAGATGAGGATTGGTGTGCTTGTATTGCATCTCACATTGCATGGACCTGGTGTGACCGATATCATTCATGCCTTGTATCGCATGGCTTTGGTACGACCGATAGTATTTATAAATTCTTCAGCATATTCCCCATCACTTTGATACTGCATAATTTTATTATTATCTTGTGCACACACTTTCACTACCATCTAAGCTTTCCGTAAGCTTATGCACGACTGTTGCGTGCAGGTGACATTGGACCGCAGCAGTGCTAAGGCAGGAGCGCATAACAAATCATCTTGTAGCTTTTTGTCCATTATCATTGTATTTCTCTTTATGCTCATTATACTTATAAAGTTTTTTATCATAGTGAAAATGTGATGGAGTTTTTGGTTGTTGTTTGTGGATTTTGCCTTTGGTTATGCTTATTATGAATCAAACTGATGTTAAAAATCTTCCTCGTAGCATCCCAGGATCGGAACCTGGCGAATGGGCGCTGGGAGCGGAGAATGGGGTTCTATGGAGGCTGTCGGCGACAGATTCGGCGATCGGGAATTTCATGAGCCCGATTTCCGAGTTTGGGGCGTGATAAGGAACATGCATATTTCTTAAAGTTATACTAGTGTCATCGAGCATCTAAGTATATTGGATCATAACTATCTTAAATTTTGATTAGGTCTCTGAACTTAAGGATGTAATGGATTAGGAAATTGAGATTCTAACTAACTTCAGACTTAGGACAAGTGTTGCTTTGTTTTGGAATTCATATGATGAATGGAGACATAATTGTATAAATTTCTGAGTTTTGAACTATTTTCCATGTTTTCAATGTTTGTGGATAACATTTCTAAAAACTCTCACGAGACTATAACTCGTCCACTAGGGGAAACGTAGGGGTTTAAAGGCTTGTTGCATTTGCTAAATGTAATTGAGATTACTCGCAAAAGTGGTGTAGTTAGAATTTTTGTTTTCGTTTTAATTTTATTTCTAAAATTAGTTTTTATTCTTATTTTAAAAAATTCTTCGCTTATTTTGCTTGAGACTAAAAAAATGTTGTTGAGGTGTGTGTTAAGACTCAAATATTGCATATTTTTCCCCGTTTATGTCTTGGTTTTATGAATATGATAATGCTTAATGTTATATTTTATATATGTTCGTATTGCAAGATGAGTTTAAGAGCTTAGATTGAAAAGAATGTTAAAAGCATGGATTTGATGCTCAAGAATCACCAAGGCAAAGAATGGACTTTTGGAGACCAAGATTGAAGAAGTCACATGCCAAAGATCTAAGGAAACCAAGTGAGGAATGAAGAGAATCTAAGTTTTGAAGTGTTAGTCGGCTAGCCCAAGAATTCGGCTAGCCTGAGAAAGCTCGGCTAAAAATCCAACAACATGTTCTTCTGGAATTTGCGAGGGTTCAGCTAACCCAAGTATCGGTCGGTTAGCCGAAGCTCTGCTTCGGCTAGCCTAAGGTTATGCAAATTCTACGTGGAGTGAGAAAATTTGAGACAGTTTTTAGATTTCCCAAGTCGGTTTGAAGGAGGGAGTTCCCCACTTATAAATAGGGCTTCCCAGGTCTTTCCTAAGCATCATTCTGAGCATTCAAAGACAAGATCTAGGGTTTTTAGAGAGCTTTCTAGTTTTTTTAAAGAAAAGTTTCAAGTTTCATAGTTTTAGTTTTAGTTTTTCTTTATAAGTTTTTTTTTTAAGATCTTTATTTGTTTATATACTTGCGTTTTATTTTTTTACTTTAATTATGTCTTTCTAGTTCTCTCTAGCCCAAGCTAGAAGGGAAATACATGGGTTTAATGATTCATAAGTTATGATTGATTGATTTGTTTATAATGATGAGATGAATGGTGTATGCATGTTATCAACTATCTAGGTTTAGATTTTTTATCCTCATGTGAGATCCATATTGACGGATAGCCTTAATCTGGATCATTAGATTTCTTAGATGAAAATATTTTCAACCTGTTACATTGTTTGACTCATTATCTCATGGATATTGAATGCTTACAATCACTGGCGCTTGAGAATATATGTTAATGGTGCAAATCCATGATTCTTTAACCTCTTATGTCATTTATTAAAAAGATTTGAACTGTTTTATTTTCTGATTAGGCCGACCATAGTGCTCGAATCCTAATTGTGTCATCAAAATCATATTGATTTATGGATTATTAACCTATGTGTGGAACTTTGAAGCTTGGGTGTTGTTTTTAATTTAATTAAATTCCATTTAAAAACAAAACTCAAAAAATCGTTGCATCCATTTATTAGAATTCTTATAGGTCAGTTTCCCTTAGTTAGTTTTACAATTTGATTTTCTCATTCTCATAAATCATCTCCCTATGGGATCGACCCTGTATTCACAGGATATTACTTACGAACCTCTACACTTGGAGGCAAGAAAACAGTCGCTTTGACGCTGAATGAAAATCTGGTAATGCTCTCCGTGCTAATCAGATGATTCCCAAATATCGTGTCCTTCATCGAATTTTCACATCCAATAATTATCCAAGATTTGGGAGTAAGTCTTAGCTTACTTCCTTCATGACTCGTATCATTCATTCTGTAGTTATTGGTGTTCCAATGTCTTCCTTCTTTAACGTGTTATTTGATCATTCAATTCTGAATTCATCCTGGTCATGGTTCGATTCCCCTCACCTATCTCATGACTTGTCTTGCTCTTCATTACAATGTCATCATACTTTGACTGAGGCACCGGAGTCAAAATTACCTTTTAATAATGCAAATTTAAACAAAATGATTCTGGAATTTCTTTCGTGGCAGCGAGATGATGAGGAGGAGGAAGCGTTTGCACCAGAGGACACATCGATGGACAATATATTTGTCGAGCTTGATGTGTCAAATGATCCAGTTGATCCAGACTTTCAACCTTCTCAGGTTGATGATCGACTCAAATCTTTAGAGGAAAAGGTTACCGAGTTGAGGGTTTCTCAAGACAATCTAGAGAAAAATAAAAAATCTTCAATGAAATATATGCAAAAGTACTTTCATCGCATCTCCAGAAATTTGCACCAGATTGATCCTTCTATGCCTCCTCCCTCTTCCTCTGGACCTGACTAAGTTTATTTTTATTGAAACTTAATACTTTATGTGTTTGCTTGATGATTGTTTCTACTCTACTAAACTCCTTGAATGATTCTTGTCCTTAACATTTACATATGCTTACTTCCTAATTAATTCATATCTTTTTTGTCTTCTTATACTATCATGGTTTTTTGAATGTCTTATTTTTCTGATAGTAATCTATTCTTTCCCTTGTCAAATTGTGACAAAAAGGGGGGCAAGGGTTAGTTATTACTTGTAGAATAAAGAATTAACGATATATGAATATATGATTGATATGAATGATATATGTTTATATGAGAATGCTTTGGAATGGAAGATTGTATGTCATAATACAGGGGAAGCTTAAATTGAGAGGGAGTAGTAAATTTTTGCTAGTTCATCAAAGTTGTAACAAACCTTCTACAATATGGGATCAAGAATACAAGACTTCATTCTAGTTGTTGTAATAATAAATGTTTTGTCGCGAAATTGACAAAGGGGGATATTGTAAGTGTTATAATATGTAAAGCACACCTTGTTTGTCAAATTTTGTTTGGACAAAATAGCTTATGAAGTGGCCTTTGAATGTGGATCAAGATGGAAAGTTCAAGCTCTACTATAGTTCAAGTCAAGTAGAAGATCAAGATGGAAAGTTCAAGTTATACTTAGATCAAGATGGAAAGTTTTAGTTAAGTTCAAGTTCTACTAAAGTTCTAGTAGAAGATCAAGCTCCACCAAGAAATTCAGGCTCTATTGAAGAATCTAGTAGAAGAGCAAGCTCCATAAAGTTCAATCATCTATTCTACTTCAAAGTCTTCAAATGGATTTTTATGCTTCTTGGCTAAGGTTCGACTAGTCTAAGTTGTGGCTCGAGTAGTCTAAAATTTTTCAATTAGTCCTAGTTCAAATCGAAGAAAAAATGAATTTTCTGCTACACCTTTGACCAGTCGAGGAAGCTGCTCGACTCGTCGAAGGTGGGCCTTCGACCAGTTGAAGGTTGCTCAATTCGAAGTCCAACAACTGAATCAGTTCGGATGTTATGAACCCTCGACCAGTCTAACAGGGCCCTCGACTAATCGAGCAGGGCCTTCGACCAGTCGAAAATCTATTTGATCTTATCGCGCTCAAATTTGAAAATTTGTTAGAACGGAATCCGATTCTTAGATGAGTCGAAGCAATAACTTATGTACCTATAAATAGAGGCTTTCTCTCAATCCGAAATTACAATTCAAGTCTATCAAATCCTTCTATAAGAGAGAAAGAAGTCTCTGTTATGCTCAAGCTATTGCATGGTATTTATTAAATATTTTTAATAATTTTTTGTTTAATTCCTTGATCTCTTATTCTATCAATTTCATATTATAAAGAGAGTAAATACTTTTCATTTAAGATCTTAAATGAATTCAAACAAGTAGCCATTGGTTTGAATTTATTTAAAATCAATCTAGAACCTTGAACCCTTGTCTATATGACTGAACCTTGAACATTCTACATTCAAGAGGTTATATAAATACATCGACAGATACGTCTTCAAAGGCGAAGATAAGTATATATTTCTTTTGTATTTTGGTTTTATTGAGATAACTAGAAAATCTTATTTTATTTTCCTGAGATAGCCAGAAAATCTCAGTGAGGGATTTTTTCATTTGTGATAGCCCACTAAAATCACAACTATATCCGGTTTTAAGATGTTCTATTGAGTGTGAAATATTACATATTTTCCCCCTATTTATACCTTAGTTTCCGCCAAAGAGTTTTTCTTCTTCCCTAGTTTATTTTTCATGCTTTGTTTAAGAGATTTAGTTTCAATCATGTCTATGGTTGGCTAAATCTCTTAGATACGGCTAAGAGGTGAAGCTTGTAGTGTGTTGGGATGTTTATTTTGCTATGATTCTTTTTCTTATTGTACTTCATTAATTTTTAGTTTGATATTAAATGAATATTTTTATATTTCTATGATTTATTGTGACTCAAATTACAATAGATGTTGTGATAGCTTTGGATACCTTATTTTCTTATTTTGAGATAGTGAGATTGGTAAATCTCATTATTTACCATCGTCTCTTGGTCATGGTAGGGTGATGGAATCCCTTCCAATCTTCACAATTCTCCTCCATTGAGAATGAAATCAATGAAAAGTTCAGATTTGATTTAAATTGCTTTATCTTCCAATTGGATAAGATAAAACTCTAATTCCAATTGTGTTTATTGAATCAAGCAAGGTAGCATCTTAATAGCTACAAGTGAATCCTTGATAGTTTAAAAATTATTCACAATTTCTCTCTTTTATTCCAGAATTCAGATTTAGATCTTCTTTTAGTTATAGTTATAGTTCTTTTCAGAATACGTACAAGTTTATTCCATATGGATTCGACCTCGTTCTCACGAGTTATTACTACATCGCGACCCTATACTTGGGGTTGTGAACAAGTTTTTGGCGCCATTGCCGGGGACTACAGCTACATTTTTCTGGAATTAATTAGTATTACAATTAGGTTAAGATTATGATTTATTTTCTACTATGTTTTTAGGTTAGGATTTTTTTCTAAAATTATTTTTAGAAACTAACATTGTTTTCTGTTTTGTATGATTCCTAACATAGTAACTCTTATTCGGTAATTTTGTTCCAACCCTCTCTCTTAATTTTTTTAGATGTCTTATTTGTTTTAGTTTTTCTAGTTTTCTTTTTAAGTTTAATTGTTTAGTTACTTGCGGGTTATGCGTGTTTCATGCCCAAGTGGGTTCGTGAGAACACTTAACGTCTCTTGAGTGAAGGAGGATTAGTCGAAGGGTTGCCTATCCATCAAAGGATTAGATACCACTTGAGATTCTCTCAGTTAATTGAAGTGATGGATGCAAATCAACCTCAACCTCAACCACCAGTTGAGGAAGTTCAAGATAAAAACAAGGTGCATAATGCACCCCGCCTTGTACTCTACGCGATTATTTACAACCCGTAGGGACAAGTACACCTTCCTGCATGGCCTTTCCACTTCATGCATGAAATGTGGATATCAAACCTGGAGTGATAGAGCTCCTTCCTAAGTTTTATGGACTAGATTCTAAAAGTCCATATTTGCACATCAAGAAGTTTGATGAGATAGTCACTACATTACACTTTCCAAACATGTATGAGAACACGATGTGACTTAAATTGTTTCTTTTTTCATTGAAAGAGAAGGCTAAGACATGGATGCACTCCTTAAAGCGAAGATCCATCGGCACATGGGCCGAGATGACCTGGGAATTTCTCAAAAAGTTTTTCCCATTTCATAAAACTAACACTTTAAGGAAGGCAACTATGAACTTTGCCCAAAAAGAGGAAGAGACCTTCTTCCAATGCTAGGAAAGGTTCAAAGATCTCACGAATTTCTGTCCACATCATGGCTACGAAGTATGGCGAACAATAAGCTTTTTCTATAATAGATTGACTTCATCAATGCGCCAGTTCGTAAAGATGATGGGTAATTGTGAATTCATGAACAAAGAGGTCGATGATGCGTGGGATTACCTTGATCAATTGGCAAAAAATGCGCAATCATGGGACACCTCTCCAAGACTCACCACTTCTAAGCCTACTCAATCAAAGGAAAGGGAGGAATTTATGTTCTAAAAGAGGAAGATGATATGAGTGCAATAGTGTCTAATCTCACAAGACAAGTCGAGGGTGTGAAACTTAAGAAGGCAAAACCTATCAAATCTGATATGGCTACAAAAGTTGTTTTTGGTATTTGTGCTTGTAACATACATACAATTGAGAATTGCCCAACAATTCTTGCTTTTCAAGAGATATTGAATGAGCAATCGAATGTCGTGAACAACTACCAAAGACCTTTCAGGGGACCCACCTCAAATACATACAATTCCAGCTGGAGAAACCATTCAAATTTCAGTTGGAGGAATGGACAAACGGCTAACCCACAAGAGGCCTTTACTCAAATTTTAAATCAGAAGAGGCCTTAAGAGGACACGGTTCAAAAATTCATGCAAAACCAAGAGTTATTCAACCAAAATATGGTACAAGCATTCCAGGATATTAAAACAACAATGAGAATATTTGCATTGTCTATTCAAAGGATTGAGTCACACTTATCGAGTGGGGAGAAAGGGAAGCTTCCAGCCCAACCTCTCCCCAATCCAAAGCCACAATGTGAAATTAGTGACCCAAGCTCTTCAAAACAAATGGAGTAAGACAAGTCTATCACCACTCATAGGAGTGGAAAGACAATTGATAAATCTATTCTGGTAAGGGCTGAAAAGCCTAAGGACCCCGAAGAAGATAAGAATGATAGACCTAGCATTACTCCACATGGGTTAGAACCGGAACTTCAAAGTAAGCCGATTGCACCATCCCCTCAACGGTTGATTGTACCAAAACTTCTATCTAATTCTTAGAATATTCTAGAGGTGCTTAAACAAGTAAAGGTCAACATCCCTCTATTGGATGTCGTTAAACAAATCCCTTCATATGCCAAATTTCTGAAAGATCTATACACTACCAAAAGACGACAAAACATACAGAAGAAAATCTTTTTGACAGAAAAAGTAAGTATCATCCTCAAGCAAGATGTGCCATAAAAATATAAAGATCCCGGTAGCCCAACCATCACTTATGTAATTGAGAATTACCGGATTGAGCATGCACTTCTTGACTTGGGGTGAGTGTAAATCTGATTCCTTACTCGGTCTACGAACAACTGGGTCTTTGTGAATTAAAACCCACTTGGACCACGTTACAACTTGCTTGATTGATTAGATCGTGTACTGAGAGGGATGATCGAGGATGTATTGGTCCAAGTTGATAAATTTTACTTCCCAGTAGATTTTATTATTCTGGATAATCAACTCATCATAGATATGAGCACTCAGATACTTGTCATTCTTGGTCTCTCATTCCTTGCTACATCAAATGTTATCATTAATTGTAGGAATGTGATTATGAATCTATCTTTTGGAAATATGATATTGGAGCTCAACATCTTTTTCAATATGTGCAAACAGTCAGAGGATGATGCCGATACCCACGACATTAACATGATCGATTCTTTCATGGAAGATAGAGAATTTTTTACTCTATAATCTGACACTCTAGAGACGTGCTTGGCCCACTCCCCATGATTTGGATGATGACACGATTAGGGAGATTAATACCATGCTCGATGCTATGCCGGTACTTGAAGTTAATCGGTGGAAGCCACAATTTGAAGAATTACACCAAACTAATGTAGTGCCTCTATCGTCTAGCCTCAAAGCGTCGAAGCTTGACCTAAAACCTTTGCCCTCTGATCTTAAATATGTCTATTTAGGTTAAGATGAGACATACCCGGTGGTAATTTCTTCCCACCTTGAGCAAGAACAGGAGAATATACTTATCTTTACTCTCATTGAGTATAAAGGAGCCCTTGGATGGTCAATTGCGGACCTCAGGGGAATTGACCCTTTGATTTGTACTCACCACATTCATCTTGAGGATAATGAGAAGACCTCCCGACAACCACAACACCGATTAAATCCAAACATGAAAGAAGTGGTTAAGGCCGAGGTACTTAAGTTGTTGGATGTGGGTATCATATACCCCATATCCGATAGCCAATGGGTGAGTCCAACTGAGGTGGTTCCTAAGAAGTCCGGAATCACCATTGTAGCCAATGCCAACAATGAACTCATGCCAACTAAAGTTGCTACTGGTTGAAGAATGTGCATTGACTACAAAAAGTTGGATACCATCATGAGGAAGGACCACTTTCTTTTACCCTTCATTGATCAAATCTTGGAAAGGCTAGCTGGTCACTCTTACTATTGCTTCCTTGACGGATATTCGGGCTACAATCAGAAAGAGATAGCCCTTGAAGATCAAGAAAAGACCACATTCACATGCCCATTTGGCACATTTGCTTACTGAAAGATGTCATTCGAACTGTATAATGCCCCTACCACTTTTCAGCGGTGCATGTTGAGTATATTTTCTGACATGGTGGGGCAATATTTAGAGGTCTTCATGGACGACTTCTCTATCTTTGGTCCATCTTTCAACGAGTATTTGGATCTTTGGTCCATCCTATAGCAAGTGTTTGGAAAATATGAAAAATGTGCTGAAGCGATGTGAAGAAAAGAATTTAGTACTAAATTGGGAGAAGTGCCATTTCATGGTTCGTACGGGAATTGTTCTTGAACATATCATCTCATCCAAGGGAATTGAGGTAGATATGGCTAAAATTGATCTTATCTCTAACCTACCTCCACCCAAGCGCATATGAAATGTGCGATCCTTCTTAGGACATGTCGGATTTTACAAATGATTCATAAAGGAATTTAGTCACCTCTCTCATCCTTTATGCAATCTGCTTCAAAAGGATATACAATATGAGTGGACTGAGCAATGCCAGGAAGCTTTTACTAAGCTCAAGGGCATGTTAACTACCGCAACCATTATACAACCACCCGATTGGAACATCCCTTTTGAGATCATGTGCGACATATCCGACTATACTATTGGGGCAGAGTTAGGCTAGAGAAAAGATAAGAAGTCTTACGTTATTCATTATGCAAGTAAAACTCTAAACTCTGCCCAAATGAACAACTCTACTACGGAAAAGGAACTCTTGGCCGTAATATTCGCTTTGGACAAATTTACGTCCTACTTTATTAGATCTAAGTCATCATCTACACGGATCATGCGGCGCTCAAGTATCTTCTTTCTAAGAACAATGCCAAGCCCCCCTTGATAAGATGGATCTTTCTACTCCAGGAATTTGATATAGAAATAAAAGATTTAAAAAAATGAGTAGAAAATGTAGTGGCTGACCATCTTTTAAGGCTTGATCTTCCCAGTCCCCTTGAGATGACACCCATTAATGAGATGTTCCCTAATGAACAATTGTTCAAACTCTCCCACTTACATTAGTTTGCTGATATTGCTAATTATCTTACCTCAGGTTTCACGCCAACACATTAGAATGCACAAGATAAGCAAAAAATTCTTTGCCGAGGTTCGTAAGTTCTTTTAGGATGATCGTATTTATTCAAATATTACCTAGACTAAATTCTAAGGAGATGTGTGCCAGATAATAAACACCAAAGTGTCATCTCCTTTTGTCATTCGCAGGCCTGTGGTGGTCACTTTTTTGCTAGAAAGACCATGGCCAAAATTCTCCATTGCAGCTTTTACTGGCCCATTATGTTTAAGGATACTCATGAGTTTTGTAAAGCTTGTGAGCATTATTAAAAATTAGGTGCATTGTCCCATCGAAATATGATGCCTCTAAACTCTATTCTTACCATTGAAGCATCTGATTGTTGGAGCATCGATTTCATGGGGCCATTCCCCCAATCCTTTGGAAATTTGTACATTTTGCTAGTAATAGACTATGTCACTAAGTGGATCGAAGCAATCCTGTGTCAAAATAATGACCATCATATGATCATTCGATTTTTAAAAGAAAATATCATTTCTCGGTTCGGAACACCTCGGGTCATCATTAGTGATGAAGGTTCACTCTTTTGTAATAAGCCATTTAAAAACTTAATGAAGAAATATGGCATCTTTCATAAGATGAGCACTCAATACCACCCATAAACAAGTGGGCAAGCTGAGATTTTCAACAGATAAATTAAACACATTCTAGAGAAAATGGTTAACCCTGACCATAAGGATTGGTCAATCTGTTTGACCGATGCTTTATGGGCATATTGTACAACTTTTAAGACCCCCATTGGAATGTCTCCCTTTAGACTTGTCTATGGGAAAGCTTACCACTTGCCTATAAAGTTGGAACATAGAGCCTACTGGGCTATCAAAAATCTGAACTTCAATTTGGACAACATTGGTTCACTGCGCAAACTATAGTTGAATGAACTTGAGGAAATCCGGAACAATGCATACGAGAACTCGAAAATTTACAAGGACAGGATGAAGGTGTTTCACGACAGGAACATCCTTTGGAAATTATTCATAATTGGTTAAAAAGTTCTTTTATACAATTCTCGGTTACACCTTTTTTCGGGTAAACTCCGATCTCGATGGACTGACCCTTTCATTGTTACTAATGTCTATCCACATGGGGCCGCTGAGATAAAGAATCTAACGAATGGCTATGTTTTTAAAGTAAACGAACATCGTTTAAAGTCATTTGTTGAGAAATTTGACTCAGAGGACATGTCCATGCCTCTGACTAATCCTATGTACCAGGATTGATCTCCTAGTCTGATGGAGTTGTAGTTAGATTTTATTATTTTAGTAGGATTTGGGATTAGGATAGTTCGCTCTCAGTTTTTTTGAGTCTTTGTGCTAACCCATCTTTACATTGAGAACCTTAGAAAAACTTCAATCCCCTTTCTTCGGGTACTACCTTTCCATCACTTCTCATTTCTTTTCATTATCTCATATGCATTGCATGCTTATATATATATATATTTATATATATATATATATATATATATATATATATATATATACATACACACACATATACACACACACACACACACATTGAGGACAATGTAGATTTTAGGTTGGGGGTGTGGATTAGGTAAACAAATTAGTGTTTTCTTAGTTCTGAGCAAATTTTTTTTTAAAAAAATTTCAATGTTTCAAGTTGAAATTTGTTTGGAAAATGATAAATTATATATGTAAAGAATGTTTTGAGTATGATAATAAGATTGAGATTGAATTTTGAATTATTGGAGTTTGATCAACTAAGTAGTTTATCACCTACAATTCTTACACTCAATTGATTAAGAGGAAGTTTGAATATCATGTTAATCTAAGTCACAAGACACGTTTAAGTTGTTTTTTATTAATTATGTTAGAATTTCTAATTGTTAGTATGTGAAGCATTGATAGATGATTGTGAATTAAGTCTGGAGAATTTTATCCACCTTAAAAGATGAAAAGAACTAGTTTAAAAAAAAATAGTGAGATCGACAAAAAGGTCATATATAATGAAAAGACTGGAAAAGAATGAAAGGACTGTAAAAGAATGAAAAAGAATGGAAAGTCTGAAAAGAATGAATAAATAAAAAGAGACCATTGATATAAAATCAAAAACTAGAAAAGAAGAAAAATGGGATAAGTTCAGAATCAGTACTTGATTATTTAATTAATCTTGAGGTGATGATCATGACTAATATTATGTAATGATAGTATACTTTTATGGAAAGTAAATTGAAATTCACTAAGCACATTAAGAAAACTTGATATATGAACTTATGCTCTAGATTGATTGATGAAGAATCTATTTGATTGATTGCTTGTTTGATTCGGCTCTAGGTTTACAAATTCTCACTCTCCCTTCTTTGGATTATACTCATTCATACTTGTTTACACATGATTATTTTCTTGAAGAACTTTGAACATTGAGAATTGAATATCACTCCATGCATGTTTTGCTCTGGACTAGCAAAATGCTAGTTGGGGGTATGTTAAGTGTGAAATATTACATATTTTTCCTTATTTATACCTTGGTTTTATAAACATGATAGCGCTTAATCGATTTAATTATGCATGTTTTCATGCGCGAGGTGATTTCGAGAGCTTAAGGTGAAATTAATGTCAAAAGGAAGATTTATGCTAAAAAGAGTACTAAATGAAGATTTGGAAATTTGGAAGTCATTGATGAAGAATTCACATGCCAAAGATCCAAGAAAACCAAGTGAGGAATGAAGAGAATCAAAGATTTAAAGTGAAGAAAATGAATCCTGAAATTATCATGAAAATAAACATATTCCTGAAATTATCCTAAAAAAGCATATTCTGAAACTCGGAGTCTATTTTAGCTGTGCAGAGTGAAGTATATTTTGAGAAACTACGCAGAACGAAGTTTAATTTACCAAACCAGGGAGAGTGCATAAATTTAAGGCGGTTTCTAGATTTCTTCAATTAGGTGCAAAAGTTGGAATTTCACAACTATAAATAGGACTCCCTAGGATGCTCTAAAGCATCTTCTAGGGTTTGGAAAGGTCTCAAGGAGCATAGCACAAGCGTGGAGCAGCTGCCAAAGAGTTTTTCTTCTTCCCTAGTTTATTTTTCATGCTTTGTTTAAGAGATTTAGTTTCAATCATGTATATGGTTGGTTAAACCTCTTAGCTAGGGCTATGAGGTGAAGCTTGTAGCGTGTTGGGATATTTATTTTGCTTTGATTCTTGTTCTTATTGAACTTCATTGATTTTTAGTTTGATATTAAAGGAATATTTTTGGTTTTCTATGATTTATTGTGACTCAAATTACAATAGATGTTGTGATAGCTTTGGATACCTTATTTTCCTGTTTTGAGATAATGAGATTGGTAAATCCCATTGTTCACCTTCGTCTCCTGAGCATGGTAGGGTAATGGAATCCCTTCCAATCTTCACAATTCTCTTCCATTGAGAATTAAGTCAATGAAAGTTTCAGATTTGATATAAATTGCTTTATCTTCCAATTTGATAGGATAGGACTCCAATTCTAATTGTATTTATTGAATCAAGAAAGGTAGCATCTTAATAGCTACAAGTGGATCCTTGGCACCCTAGTTTCCACCTTTAATTGATAGTTTAAACATTATTCACAATTACTCTCTTTTATTCTAAAATTCAGATTGAGTTCTTCTAGTTCTACTTCAGTTCTTTTCAGAATACACACAAGTTTAGTCCCTGTGGATTCGACCTCGTTCTCATAAGTTGTTACTACATCGCGACCCTATACTTGGGGTTGTGAACATGTTCCTATGAAAACCTTATTTATAGTGAAAGCCAATATTATGTGGATAGTGATTATTGGGAGTGGAGTAGGTGTGGCTGTTTAAGAACAGTTGTTGACACACTGAACCACTATAATTCTTGGTATTGTGGTGAATGCCTTTTATGTTTATGTGGTGAATAGTTGTAATCTCTTTAAGTTAAAGTGGTGAATTCTTGTAATAGTTTAAGCTTTTATTGACTCTTGCTTGGTTTGCAATTTTGATTCTTATAAGTTTCGTGAAATAAGGTTGTCTTGCCTAAACTTGTTTGGGTGAAGGTTGTCCTACGAACAGTTTAAATCAACGTTTCAATACTAGTGCAATTGAGACATCTGATTTATTTAGTATTTTTACACTTTATTTTATTATTTGGCATTGTCCTATTCACCCCCCTTTAGGACCGGTTAAGCTCTCCTTTTTAAGCCAACACTTCCTCATCGTGTAAATCCAACTCCTTTCGCAAAAATGCCTAACATATGCCATGATATGTATGGTTGGCCAAATATTTATTAGAGATGTCCGTACCATTCCTTAGACTCCCATGATCCTCCTCGTCGAATTTCGGCAACCCACGAACTATAATCGGTGATTGCGCACGACCCTAAGTCGCATCCCGTAGATCTAAGTCGACTTGACCTGAGACTTGTACTATTGCAACCGCGCCATCACCGCGGTTTCAACGCCGTAACTTGTGCACCGATGTGATGCCCAGGCCAGGAGTTGTGGGCCCGCGTATATTTCGAGGAAACGCCGCGTGTTATGAATTCCTAAAGAATCTATACCATCCATCACATCAATCAATCAAGTATTAGTCAAGTACACAACTCACCCCTCTCTTACACAAGCCATCTCCAAAGTCAACCCTCATGTCACTCACACCCATGACTCACACCATCTCTTTCATCCCATCACAACCTCTCTCCCTCTCATTCTCTCCACCATTTCCAAGCAACCAAGGAGAGAGCAACCCTCCAAGCATTCCAAGGATATGAGAGAGTCAAGTGTGTGGCCCACTTCTTACCCCAAATCTTCCATCCCAACCCTTCAACCTTCATTATCCTCCATCAAGGAGGAAGCTTAGCAGCCAGGGATTCCAAGGAGCCAAGAAGATCCGACGGTGGGTGATCTTAGGTTTAGATCATTGTTTTAATCCATGTGACAAGTGGGGCCTACCGGTTGATGGTAGAGACCCTATTTTGTACCCTAGGTGTGACCAATGACCAACCATGATTTATATGTTCATCCCCTGATGGGCCATTCTCCATGGACCCCACAATGATGTTTACTTTGGTAGTCAGCATGTAATGGTCATCTAGACCCTTGATCTTGTGGTGGGGATGGTATCCCCACCTTGAATTTATATTTGTTAGCCCACAAGATTTGGGATCCAAGACGATGCATGTATTGTATTCTAAGGGAGGGCTCATAGTGGTGAAGCCCCACCCCTCCACACACATCTCTCTCTCTCTCTCTCTCTCTCTCTCTCTCTCTCTCTCTCTCTCTCTCTCTCTCTTTTTCTCTCTCTCTCTCCCTCGCTTTCCATATTTTGTGTGGCTCACCTGATGTATGCAAGAAACAGCCAAACTGTCCAGCAGTGGGGGTGTATTGCTGTCCACCATTGGGATCGCACAGGCCCTGGACGCAGGGACGACACAAATATAAGCTGGATTCCCAGCCGTGTGGACCACCTGTGTGGACCCCACTGTGATGTATGCTCTGTGTCCACCGTTCACATGGTGGAATCCCAGGCATGGGCCCAGAATATGCCAGGCCCTGGCACTGGTACCGACTAACCTGCCAGCAGGCCTGGAAGTAGAGAAACCACAAATGTCAACTTGATTTCTGACTGGTGGGCCACACACGTGGACCCTACCTTGATGTATGTATCCGATCCACACCGCCCACCCTATTTCCTAGCTCATTTTAGGCATTGAGTCGAATAATGAAGCCAATACAAATCTCTGGCAGGCCACATTGTAGAAAATAGTGGTTTTAGTGATATAAACTGTTAGGGCACGTAGTGATGTTTCTACACACCAAAACATATTGAATATTAGGCTTGTTAGACCTATTACGAGCCCGGGAACCCAACCGGCAGAGTAGATCCTCCTAATGTGGGCCCCACCTATGAAAAACTGTAAAAATAATAATAATAAAGCAAGGGCTGGACGCCACTTGCTGTCAGCATCAAGAGGACGTTGCAGCAAGCAGCGTCCTACTGCTTATGGGATAGGCAGGGACAGTGGGTCCCACCACAGGTCTCACCGTGATGTATGGCAAGCATCTACACCGTGCATTTGATGGGTCCCCTCTAGATATAGGGCTACCCCAAAAATCAGCCGTACACAGAACGCAGGTGGCCCACACCATCTAAACTCATGTGAGGACATGCTAAATCATATCAAAGCACTTGATGGGGTCCATCTGAAATTTGGATGCATCCGAAACTTGGTCTGACCCCTTAACCAAGAGGGATACACATAATAGATGGGCTGGATTTATGAACCACGTCTTAGTGGGCCCAACAAATGATTATAGACGCTTTAATGAAGGGTAAACCTCTCAATTGTTGTGCATGGTGTGGCCCACACAAGCCACAGATTGACTTGATTTTAAGTCCCATGCCCCACCATGATGTGTGTATTATACACACGCTGTTCAGCTATTTTTCCAGGGCTGGGGCGCCATTGCCTTGTACGGCTCACCATGATGTGTACATTATATACACCATGTCCATTCACTTTTCTTAGGGCTGTGGGCCCCATTGTTTTGAGAGGCCTAATGTGATATATGTGAGGCCCTTGAGTGAGGCCCATCGTGATGTACATGAGGCCCTTATGATGAGGCCCATTGTGATGTATATGAGGCCCATGTGGTCAGGCCCAATATGATGTATATGAGGCCCTTATAATGAGGCCCATTATGATGTATATGAGGCCCATGTGGTGAAGCCCAATATGATGTATATGAGACCCATTGTGATGTATGTGAGGCCCTTGAGTGAGGCCCAATTGTGATGTATGATTCCACCATGATGTATGGGATAATATGTAACACCCCGTACTTTTCAGTACTCGGGTGTTACCGTATAACCTAACTTAGTATGAACGTTAACCTAGCTTACTTGAACAGTCGCCCTCAATCTATCCATCTTAACCATTTAATTTTGACTATGACAACAAGACCTTTAAGAGTTTAGTTTAATCTGCCCTGGACCCTGATGGCTTTTAACCATTTGAAGTTGAGCTAGAACATTCTACAACGCATCTATAGGGTTTGAAGCCCACCATAGATTGACCCTTGATTGTTTATGGTAAGGTTGTTGTAACACCCCGTACCTTTCTGTACTCAGGTGTTATCGTGAAGATCTAACTTAGTAATATAAACCTAGTTCATTGTACATTCACCTTTAATTTAGCATAAACCTAACCATACGTCTTGAGTTGTGAAGCCCGAATAATCAAGGCAACGATGTCTTGTACTTGACACGTCATTTGATCACACTAATAGGGCTCCTTAGGAAACCTTGGGTTAATCGTTGTACCTCAGATCCACAGTTAAGTTGATTTACAACTGCTAATACACAATCCGTCATTGTTTACAATGACTAAGTTATCTAACCACCATATCTAAGAAAGCTTAGATACTTAGTAAATGATATAGTCATCATACCTTGGAGCTATCTGTGTAAGTGTATCTAGATTAGCTTGGAAACATTTTAGGACATGGGAAATCAAGTATGGACATGGCCTGACCATTGAACCATCAGGTATCAATATTTGGAATGCTAAGTCATCATATGAGTCCCACTCGGGCTATGAATCTGCCTTATAGTCAGATTGGTGGCCCATCTCAAGCTGTTGGAGCTGATGGATGGGTTGGATTTTAGGTAGACATCTTGGTGGACCACCAACTATCTTTGTTGAAGAAATCCGGCCATTCAAATTCACTATCGTGTGCTCAATTGAAATATAGGATCAATGAATCATGTTAATTGACAAATTCTCTCTAAATCGAACTATAAACCTTTGTAGTTGCCGGTGACCACACTCAGATGCACCTATACTAGTCCATGACCCCTAAAAAACCACCCTAGGTCAAGTTAGGAGCTATCCCCCCTAGAATTAATAAAAATCAACAAATTAAAATCAATTAAATCCTTGATTTTCAAAATCTGTAATCTATCATTAAAAACTATAATAATAATAATAATAATAATAATAATAATAATCATAATCATAATAATAAACAATATTATTAAGAGTGTTGTAACATGTTATAAAAACATAATAGGTCATAAAATCCAAAATCTAGTCGTTGATTTCTACCTTAAATGGCCCCTTGGACATTTTAACCGTTAACGTTCGATTTCGGGGTGATTCGACCATAAGATCGTTGGGTAGTGCCATTTAGACGCACAAGTCCAACACCTAAACTCTGGATCTGTCTAAATTTCGGTCAGAGGCCCTAGTGATGACCACCAAGTAGAATGGACAGAGCGGATTTATCACAAACAGCCATGTGGACCCCACACTTGAGTGCAGGTGCACGGAGTGCATCTTTGCTTGTTGCACACGGGACCAGCCAGCCGGGTCAAACGACCGCTGACTCGAAAATTCCAAAAATAGGAGAGCTTCCCGCCCGCAACCGTTTGAGGAGGAAAACACATGTGTTTCCCTCCTCACGTTCGATCTACATGTGGCCCACCATGTCGTCTTAAATGGGAGATCCAGACCTTTCATCTGATCGAGGAGGTGGGCCCGAACAGATCCACGCCATCCGTACACATCTAAGTATCTATGCATATGCACAATCTTAGGCGAAATCCCGCGTGCATGTGGAAAATTTCTTTTTCTCTTTCCACTTGCCAGCTCGACGATCCAAGTGAGGAGAATTCCTCTTATCTCGAACATCCATTTGATGAGATCTCAGCCGTCCCACCCTAGTAGAACAAAACCATAGCCGGTTTTACAATACCAGCTGGTTTTAGGAGTGGTTTTAAACAGACAAAATCCTGACCATTTATTTTCCGTCCAATGGTCTGGGATCCTTAAGGCGATGCTATTAGAGGGAGAAGATCAGTCCTCAACACCGGCTTCTCCCATCCTTCCGGCTATGCTCGAGAAATGGTAGCCATCTTCAGCTGCCGAACCTACCAGCCTATCCTCCACCAAGCTTCAATGAAGCTTGTTTACAAGTTTCCAAGGGACCAAACGAATCGTCCCTAAGGACTGGATTGGAGGAAGAAGTAGGGAGGTCAAAGCTGTCATTATCAAAGGTCTTCTTCTCCGCCGAATAACAGCTCAAGTGCGGCTGGACTGCACCACGTATGGCCTGGTCCGGACCGTACGGAGCACACCAAAAAAGGGGAAAGAGAATATGACATGGAAGAAGAAGAGAAAGGAAGAAAAGAGAAAGAAACGAAGAAGAAAGAAGAAGAAAGAAGAAGGAGAGTGGTGCGACTGTTGACCGCACCAACATAACCACTCGAACTGGACCGAGCTGCGCCTGTGTCCAGGTGTTGTTGGGCTGGTTTAAACAAGAAGAAGGAAGAATAGAAGGGAAGAACTAGAGATGGGAGGGGTGCACGGCTGCATAGCTCGGATCTAGCCAGACCAAGCTACTAGCGAGTTCAACTCGCTGGGCCGAGTCAGGTAAGTCGAGCTGCTGTCCAGCTAAGTTAGACATGAGTTTTGGTCCGGTCCAGGCTTTTGGGAAGTCTTGGGAGAGAAGAGAGGAAGAAAGAAAAAAGAAGGAAAGGAGGAGAAGGATAAAGAAGAAAGAGAATATAGAGTGAGTGAGAGGCAAGTGGTGCCATACTACACCCACACCCGAGTTCGGCCCAAGTCAGGCTAGGCTGGGTGCCTATTGCGGGAGTTCCAACAAAGGGAGAAAAGAGGAAGAAAGGGAGAATGAGGATCAACTCGATCAACTCTAACTGAGTCGACCCACCGAGTCAAATCGCCAAGTCGACTGATGTGAGTCAACTCTCTCCCCATATTAGATTGTCTTGCATTACCATTAGTTTCATTACCATGATTATGACGATTATTAAGCATGAATAGCCATCAGTACACTGTTTACACTAATATTAGTTATTATAAATGAAACTACTATTAATGATACTAGTATGACATCCATCACTTGGAAAATATTACCATTAATAATAGATTTTATCATTTTGTTACTATTGTAATACTTATTATTACCATGGTCACAAATATTAATTATATCATTAATGTTAAATGGTAACTAACCATATTATTGCATTGTGTTTAAACTACACATACATTATAGTTTAACTCCTTGAACTAAACCCTAAAAATCTAGCTTAGACCTAAACTCTAAGATAAAATTCTAGACCTAAGTAACTTGAACCCTAGGTGAATACTTTAAAATAGTGTGTTAGATTTGGGTCAAATTATAGAATTTCATAATTCATGGTAGATCATAGTATCTATTATCATGACTAGATTCATTATGGATAATTATGACTATTATCATTTTCCTTATGGGATTAGTATAATTCTTGTTAATACGATCATTAGTATTAGTCCTTATTATATTATTGTTAGTAAAAATTTTATTAATATTACTTGCATTATTCAAGAGATTATTAATCATTATAAGAAAAATAGACAAAATCGGTATATTTAAATATGAACATGTGAACCAGCATTATTAATATGTTAGCTAATATAAATTATAACACTAACACTAATAGTTATCTTATAATTATTAAGATTAAATTATAACTAGCACACCAAGTAGAGTTCAAATCCTAGAATCTAGGTTTAGGACTAAACCCTAGGATGAAAATCTTAATTTTATAATGAAAACCCTAAGATAAATAATTTAAACCCTGGGCTATGATCTTAAACCTAGGTAGTGCATAGAACTTGGATCTAATTGTACAAAATTCTAAGGGTGCAAGCACTTAGCGACACTAGAAGGTGAATCAGTTCATCAGGTAATGATTTCTTTCCCTTGAGCTTTCCATTTTCCTATTAGCTTACGTGATCGTTTTTATTTAATTTCGATTGATAATTGATATCTTCATCTTATAGTCACATGTGTTAATTATTGGAATTGAATTGCCAGATTACATGCTTAATATTTATCCTACATACTTTCTTATGCTCGTCGATTACTTGTGGATTGTTTCTGTAATTTAAACCAGTACATTAGTGGGAAACCCTCACTTATAAATGTACACCCATACTTGGGATGTAACTTGATTGATTATGATTGTAATGGACCTTCGACTTAGTGGTTATTAAATGGTGGTTAAAATTAATTATTGATGTGGGCCTGCCATCCAGGGGTTGCCTTGTCTAAGTGGTTTTTAAGGATGATCTTTTATCGCATAGTTTTTTATATTTACCATATTTGGCTTAGTTTTGATATTCGCCTTATGTGGCTTTATTTTGGTATTTTCCCTATATGGGTTCGATGTTTTATTTTGTGCAATGATGCGATGGCAAGCCCCATATACTAAACATGATTGGCCACTAGTAGATGGATTCCATTAAATACCCTAAGGTGGTAATCTCATGAGCTGGGGATAGTAGTCATGAGATACTATGCCCGATCTGTTGGCCCATGTTGGGTGACGAGCTCCCCGTAGTGACCTTTGAGTTTACTTAAACCGGCTTATTGTAATTGGAATAATAATGGTTTAGCTAATCATACATTCATGGCATAAGGGTGATGACAAATGACTAATTCTGGATGCCGTATCATGTGTAACATCCCGATTTCCATGTAGCCAATTACACGCACACCTAGCCCTATACATCTACCTCACGAGGAATATAGTGAGATATTTGTAACACCCTGGTTCTCGAAACCTAAGGATAGTCGCTCCTCATAGAGAACCCGAGTATTACGTTATGAAGTGGACTAACATACATCTAAATAACGGCAAATTTGATAACATGGAGTAAGGCAACATTACATAAATTAAGGATATCAAGAGTAACAACAAGGAAGCTTTATACATGTAAATGGGAGCGGAATGAAATCCCACAACAGGGAGAATATTTTATTACAATTCAAACAAGATACAAAATCAGAAATATGAAAGCAATGTAAATCCTAAATTATCAGTCGAGCTCCAACGGCTCAACTGCAATGGCATAAAGGCCCTCCTTGCCTAACTCCACCTCAGCCATCCCTGGGATCCCATCATAGGTGTCTCCACCCGTCATCATACCTGTATCTATTTGGTGCAACTGCACGATTGGGTGAGTGAAAACTTAGTGGGAATTTCCCGCAAGGATTCACGCATACCATATCATTCCAAGACAGTTTAAGCCACACGTAATCAATCATATTGAGAGTAATATGAATTTAATTATAAATGGATGGATGTATGAATGTATGGCAAAGTCACAGATCTGGGGATGCACATCTAGCTGTCAAAATAAAGGGTCGCCCGTGGTAGTAGACTACCTAGAAAAGACTATACAGACCGCCCGTGGTAGATTAACTACCTGGAATAGGCCATTTAGACGAGTACGCCTAAGGATATCTCCTAGAAAAGTACACGGCGTACACCCGAGGAGAGTCTAATCCTGGAAAAGCCTCATGTAAAAAAAGAGAGCCCAAAGTAGCACAAATGCACATGATCTATGAGTCCACTGAAGGGATAGCATGTGACGCCCCGTCACTATAGTCACATGTGGGCGGGCACACATGTGGGCGGGCCCCAAGATGGTCAAGGTGTGCTCTTGTGTGCTGCAAGGGCAGCTACTATGCACACAGTGAAGGTGAAACTTTATCCCATATCGAAAGTGTCATCTGAAGTTGTGGTGATTATATGTAGGAGTTGCCACCCTATACTGTATAAGGCCTTTTGGGGCGATCCCAAGAACAAAACTGTGCGGGTTGTGCCCAGAGCGGACAATATCATACAGTGTAGGCGTAGGCTATTACAAATGGTATCAGAGCCGAGGATGGCTCTGCCTCGATGGGGGATATTATGACGCCCCATCACTGTGGTCACATGTGGGCGGGTACACGTGGGCGGGCACCAAGATGGCTGGCAGGCTACTGTGTGGCTAGCAGGCTACTGTGCACATAGTGAAGGTGAAACTTTATCCCATATCGAAAGTGTCGTCTGAAGTTATGGTGGTTCTATGCAGGAGTTGCCACCCTATACTGTATGAGGCCTTTTGGGGTGATCCCAAGAACAAAACCATGCGGGTTGTGCCCAGAGCGGACAATATCATACAGTGTGGGCGTGGGCTGTTACATAGCACCTTCAGTAAATCCTATAGGATGTGACTTACATTGAGCACTCGGAAAAGCTCATAGGTCATACGTGGATGTTATGCACTATGATACTTAAGTACACTCCATGATATTAACAAAGTCACCTTCATAAATATAGCCAAGCTCATGGTCTTATCATATGATGTCAAACAATCAAATGTAAGTTCAATATAATTCTAAATACCCTTTCTAGGACCAATGGGGCCCATGAATGTGACATATGGAATGTGGTTAGGGAACTCATTCGACATTCCTTATGGAAGGTAACATCATACATGATCTCATTTAGAGTATTGCAATACCATGATTCTTATCACCACTAGTAGTACTATACCCAAAGTCAAGCAATTTCTAAAATACCATGTAAAACACAAGACTAAGTCTGGATCTTATAGATATAGGATCTGTGAAATGGGAAATGAAGTATAGACTCATGTTCATCATAGAAAACAGGAATAGAAGAAATAGTTCATTGTACGTATTGTTCCAAAATTTAGAACACATCAGATTCAACTACGAATGTGGAGTGTAATGGGCAATTTTACTATTTATAACATGATTGTAAATAAGATCTCTTTCTTCATGTTTAAGAGATAGGAATGTGAACTTTACACAATTGTGCAATGCTATCTAGTTCATATACGCAAACATTTAGAAGATGCTCCCCCTAACAACAAGATTCCCACTTTCTCCTTGTAGTTGCTCCCCCTAACACCTGTATCACCAATCACAAGTAGATATATAATTTTCCTTTCGGGGTGTTTGAATTGTTCTCCCCCTTTTTATCAGTCATTGATAAAGGTAAAAGTAAAAGTTTGATGTTGACTGAAGTTGAACCAAGCGGGAGAACCAATATTCGGATAGCATACATATATACTAGATAGATGTGTAAGAATCAAAGCAATTGAATGAGCAAGCCTCTTATTTATAGAAACCATGTTTGCATCAGGAGATCAAATAAAGCAGAGATATAAGCAAATAGAATAAGCATGAAAAAATGTCATATGCATTCCACATATCATAAACTAGATAAAACCGGGGGATCTTAAGACACAATGATGGTAGTAAATATGGGAATTATGATCAGCCATACAAACATCCAGAATGTATATACTGCCCCAGTTTGGTAGTAGTATAAGCATTTATCCCAAACCAAAATAACATTCAACCCATCCATGGGTACCAAAAAAAAGGAATCCTCATTCAGAGGGTATCACACAAACTGGTCAAATTATGCAAGTTAGTAACTTATCACATGGACGTAAATATGAGCGAAGGACATCCAAAAAGATATTTATGTCCGAGGCGTTCCACAGAGACTCCAGATGTGTGATGAAGGAAAGAACGTACTACAGACAATGAAAGCCTTTACTTCGTCGGTAGGGAATCCAGAATTTGTTGTGTAGCATGTTGCAGAGTTACCATCATATGTTTAATCTTCGAAAGACAAACTTCATAGTCATTCAGCCGTTTCATCGAGTAAGATTGTTTATCCCGAAGATCCTGTATAATGTCTCGTTTTGTGACAACCTGAATGATCTTAACAGAGATGGAGTTGTGCACAAGATTGTCCTTGCCTGAGGATGGATTGATTCTTCCACCACAAAACACGTTGTCAATAATTTGCAGGTTACCAATGTCTTCGTAGTTGAACCAGGCACAAGGTTACGGAGAATCATTTGTAGGAGGTAACCCAATTCGTCGAGAAAGCTATGACATAAGACATGAAAATGGAAGGGTACTGATGTAGTCCTCTGTAGTCACACGAATCAGTTGTTGTAGAAGAAGAGTTAGTAGGCACACTGGAGTACCTTGGTGAACATCATACAGAATATTGAGGATATACAGAGAAAGCTTGTTACCAGACACTTCACAAGGGTAGACGTTTGTACTGAAGATATTGTGAAGTATTTTATAGACAGGATCGAGGTGCTTAACGTGACGAACGTTCTTTGCATTTCTGGGTATTGTAGCACTGTTACATAATGCTCGAGTGACTTCTCCCCAAACACCAAGACCATTCATATTCCGTTCCGATACGGGTATCCTAGTGACTTCTACGCCAACCAGACGGCTTATCAGTCCAGGGGTGATGTGCTCAGTTCGATTTATGACAGCAACTGAAATGAGTGAAGGATTATTTTCAATGTTGTAGATTAAGTTCAGAAACTGATGCACAAGATCATACTGAAATCCTCCCCCAAAATTCTTGAAATTTCCCCATCCAATCTGTTCTAAGAGATTACTGATCCCAAAGGATTCAATGCACTTCCTATGAACAGTTCTTTCTGCCATGATTTTTAGATCTGAAAATGAAAATGAGGCATATGCATTTTTCTTACCTTTCTTGCTCTCAGTTGAGACATTTTGTAGAAGAGCCAGATCTTTGTCCTTAGACATCTTGGGATGAAGGAAGATTTGGATTCTATAAGGAAAACCGTTCTGAGAGATGAAATGCCAAGTTGAAATAATCAAATGAAACTCTTTTTCTATTCATCCGTTATTTACTGAGCAGTAACCTTCGATATCATCGAACATGGGTTCGATGATATCGATATACCCTAATTTAGGCTTTTAATGAAGAGTTCTAGGGAAGACCAATCGTCCCGTCGTTTCAGCTACTCGAGAGGTCGTCATTGATATCGACCTTTTATCGATTAATCGAGAATCCTCATGGCTTGTCGATAGACATATCGAAGGTGAATAATTTTTCATTTTTCCACAGATCGACAGACTTTCGTGTATAGTATAGACTATACTTGAATCAACCATATACACAGCAAAATTCTGTACAAGTATTGTACAACCAAAAATTATAAACATTAACATGTTTATGTACAAAAGATGAGGTGAGAGAACTCAGATATAACATTAAGAGTTCAACAAAAATTGCATCATTTCAGCAAATATCCAGATCTTGATGCATGACCTGGACTTGTTTTTCTATGCTCAATCTTTCTAGGCATAAGGATATCCTTTCCTTTACCTTTGATGACATAGCAGTGGTTATTTGTACGAGAACCCTTCATCACTGATCTTCCTGAGAGGTCTAAAATTTTACATTTTTCTTTGTTGAATGTAGCCACATGCTCATTGTCACATATTTGAGAGATGCTTAGAAGATTGTGTGTTAATCCTTTTATGCAAAAAGCATTCTCATTTTTTAGGGAATTTATTCCTTTAATAATTCCCTGTCCAATTACCCTAGCGGTGCTTTCATCTCCATAGGTGACTATCCCATCATTAAGATTTGAATAGTTAGAAAGAAGGGATTTGTCACCCGTAACATGTCTTGAGCAACCGCTATCTAAGTACCACTTAGAATCATTGCCTGTTATATGATTAGAGTGAGTAATAAGACAATTTTTCTTTTCTTTTACTATCCATTCTGTGACAGGATTTTTTGTTGTGACAGTTTTAGTTTTCTTGCTTAACTCAGCCACTTGATTCAATAACTCCTTCATTATGTCATTCATTCTAGGTGGTGATGGATGTATGTTTCATCTATCCATATCCTTAGGTGGACTCCTGACATTTTGCATTTCTCTGGTTGATTTGAATTTACCAATATATTTCTAACCAGAGCTACGTTGATTCCTCCTAGGAGACATGCATTCGAACTTATAATGACCAGAATCACCACATAAATGACAAGCTGGAGTAGTTCTAGTGTTACTTCCTAAAGCAGCAGATTTTTCAACCATTTGTGTTACATTTCCAGTTTTTTATTTAAATTTATCATATCCTAAGCCACTCTTGTCCTTTCCAGCTCTTCCCATACCTAAAAGTTTTTCTAACTTCTCACCACTCTGGGAAAACTTATAGTTTAGCTTAGCAATTTTTCTAGATTCTTCTAAATCAAACAAGAGTGTATGATTTTCAATTTGAAGGAGCATGTTTTTATCTTGTAATAGCTCAATCTGTTTGTTTAGTTTTTCGGACTCAGTTTTAAGGAAGGTGTTGATTCTTTCTAGTCTATCATTATTTGAATGATATTGATGTAGATCATTGATTAGATGTGTATTGATTTCTAAGGTTTTGTCTAGATCTTTTTGTAGCAATTCTTTTTTGTTTTCAGATATACCAAGCCTTCTAACTATGTTGATGCTATGGATGTAGAGTTAACTATAAACATCTTGTAGTTTATTTTGTTCTTCTTCTTCTTCCTTTTCGGTTTCCTCATTGTTTGACAGAATTGATTCAGTGGCTTGCGGTTCTTCCTCGTTCTCAGTTTCACTGGGAATGATTGGAGCAGTGGAGACCATAAGGATTTTAAAAGATTTCTGATCTCCATCACTCTCTAAGTCACTAGATTCTGAGTTTAACTCTTCCGTATCATCCCATGTGGCAGCCATTGCCTTACCCTTAGTTTTTCTATTTGGACATTCAGTAGATAGGTGTCTAAACTTCTGACAGGCAAAACATTGTGGTTCTTTGGTCTTTTTACCAAATTTACCTACAGACTGTCTGTTGTCCATCCTTCTTCCTTTAAGTGGATGGCCACGATTTTTCTGAAAGAACTTTCTGAACCTTTGAGCCAACAAAGCCACTTCCTCATCTTCATCTTCTCTTTCACTTTCAATGTCCTCATTTATTATTTTCTTTGAGGTTTTGAGGACAGTAGTTTTGGATTTTGGGGTTTGTTTGAAGTGTAGTTCAAATGTTTGCAGGGAACCTACTAGTTCTTCTACTTTCATTTCATCTATGTTTCTACATTCTTCAATGGTTGTTACCTTAGGATTGAACCGTTCCAGTAATGACCTTAGAATTTTCCTATATATTTTTGGTACCGGAACTTTCTCACCTAATCCACCCATGGAGTTACAAATGATATTTAGCTTTGTGAAAAACTCCATAAAGGTCTCATGCTCTTCCATTCTGAGACTTTCGAATTGTGAAGTCAGGAGTTGCAGTTTAGATCTCTTCACAATGCTTGTACTTTCATGGGTTGTTTCCAACAAATCCCATGCTTCTTTGGTTGTCCCACACATACTGATTTGATTGAAAATATCTTGGGACACAGCACAGTAGATAGCATTCATAGCTTTAGCCTCAACAGTTTGATTTTCTTTATCGAATGCAGTCCATTATTCCTTGGATTTTGGTTTAGAGATAGTTGTGTCATTTTCAAGTATTATCTGTTCAGAAGGTGGCACATATCCTCTTTCAATAATATCCCAAACATCATGATCCAAAGATCTCAGAAAGTAGTGCATTCTAGCCTTCCAGTATGCATAATTTGATCCATCAAATACTGGAGGTCTAGAGACCAATGAGCCCTCTCCTTTGGCCATATTCCCAACTTCAGTCAAGATCACTCTCTAGGCGGTGAAGCCCTTAAAGAGAGACCCGCTTTGATACCAATTGAAATTACGGTGTAGACCGCTTTAGTTGAAGTAGGAATATGTCAATATGTCCTAGAGGTGGGTGAATAGGACTTTTTAATAATTTTATAACGAATTAAAATCCTATCACTCTAATCCTAATAACAAGCATATATTACTATTACTCAAGAGTAACTTTACTGGCTTCCAAGCCCGGTAGAGGATCCAATCACAAACTATTTGAGAGATGAACAATATGCAGACTAGTTTATGATGGATATCACTGTGAGTGTGTGTGAGGTGTGATCTCAGATAATCAGATATGAAAGTATTTAAGGAAATCACATGAACAAATGAAAGATAATAACAATCTCAAACACAGTCATTTTTATAGTGGTTCGACTACTTGTCTACTCTACTACCGATAACTGCACTCAACCTTTGAGTGTACCGGATTTCACTAAGGAGGTTTCACATGGTTCACCCCAAACCCAAGGTTTTAAATTAAGATCTTTAACCTTTACAACCTACACCTAGGCTGACTATTTATGCTCCCACGAGTAAGGGTCAACACATAGCACCCGATTTTAAGCACACTAGCCAAGGATCCACACAAGGAACCTAAATGTTTATGCTCTCACAGGCAAGGGTTAACACAATGCACCCACTTTTAGGCACATTGGCCAAGGATCTTCTACAAGACCCTAACTGTTTATGCTCTCCACAGAGCAAGGGTCAACACAACGCGCCCACTACGTACACTCCCGTCGGAGGCCTCCTAGAGGACTTGCAAGGGGTGAGAAACACCTTAGACCCAATCCTACAAAGGAATGATCACAAGGGTCCTCCAGATTCTAATAACTTTCAGATAAGCGGATGAGTCCCTTTTATCTCGTTGTTGAAGATCTCCTCCTTTGTTGATGAAGAGTCTTCTGCTTCCTTGAACCGCAACTCAGAAGATGTACCAATGCAAGGTTATAATGGAATCCTACTCTATTGAAGATTTTCTTATAAGGGAGATAGAGCGATTCCAATCATTCATACATTCAAGGCATCCCAGCTCAATGATTTGCCATTAAGATGATAGCTGGAGGATCCTTAGCTGTGGAAGTTCATTCCCCAATCCACTCATTGAATGTCAATGATGAGGGAGGATTGGAGAAGGAACTTCCATGAGAGAAAGGGCTTTGGGTATATGATCTAAGGTTAAACACTCAAAAGCACTCTCTTCTTTCTCTACTAGCAACCAAAGACAAGCTCTCTATATATAGGCAAAAAGTTCCAAAGGATATAAAATGGCCGCATTTATGACAGAGTTTGATATCATCGAGCAGGGTCGATATCATCAAGCGTATACTCTCGATTGCATCGACTGGCCGCTCGATGATACAAACTCAAATGTCATACGCTTTTGAAACCTTTTGCCAGCTGGTCGAGGGAATCGAGACAGGTGTCGATATCATCGAATTTTGAACTCTGATAGAATTGACACGAGGTTTGATTCCTCAACATTTGAAAGTGAGAGAGACTTGCTTTGAAATATTTCAGGTTAACAAATATGATCAAGGTACACTCAATATTATCGGAATTTGAATACCAATGATATCGATGATAGTGTCGATGCATCAATAAGTCCAAATGATTTTCCAGTAAGCTTGCTGGACAGGTTATGTCCATTCTCGATGTCATCGATACAGTCTCGATATCATCGATATTTGAATATCGATTCTATTGAGTGACCCTCGATACAAGATAAGAACTACCTGAAAATATCTGCTGAAAAATGGTGTCCAAGACCAATATCATCGAAGGCCTTCCGATATCATTGGTTTTTGAATTCCAAGGTGTAACACCCTAGTTCTCAAGAAAACTAGAGGATAGTCGCTCCTCATTGAGAACCCGAGCATTACGTTATAAAATGGACTAACATGCATCTAATTAATAGCAATTCTCAAAATCATTAATATTGAGAGTAACAAAAGGAAGTTTAATACATGTAAATGGGAGCGAAATGAAATTCCACAACAGAGGAAATATTTTACAACTCAAACAAAACACATAATCTGGAATATAAAAGCGAGTAAATCCTAAAGTATCAGTTAAGCTCCAACAGCTAAACAACATTCACATAGAGTTCTTCCTCGCCAAACTTCACCTTAGCCATCCCTGGAATCCCGTCATTGGGGTCTCTACGTATTCATCATACTTGTGTCTATTGGGTGCAACCGCACGATTGGGTGAGTGAAAAATCAGTGGGAACTTCTCGCAAGGATTCATGCATATTATATCATTCCAAAATAGTTTAAATCAACACATTCAAATTACAAGGAGACTAATCATGATATTATAAATGAATGTATGGGTGTATGAATGCATGTACAAGTCACAGATCTAGGGATGCACATCCAGTTGTCAAAATAATGGGTCGCCCAAGGTGAACTAGTCACCTAAAAAAATACTCATAGGTACGCCCAAGGAGAACTAGCCACCCAAAAAAGACCATGCGGACCGCTCGTGGTAGATTATCTACCTGGAAAAAGCCATGTAAGTGAGTACGACCAAGGATATCTCCTGGAAAAATATACGGGGTACGCCCGAGGAGTGTCTAATCCTGAAAAAGCCTCATAAAAAGAAAGAGCGCCCAAAGTGACCCAAATACACAGATTCTATGAGTTAAACTAAAGTGTTGGAACTTTCAGTAAATCGAATAGAATGTGGCTTACATTGAGCACCCGGAAAAGCTCATATGTCATGCGTGAATATCATGTACCATGATGCTCATGCACATTCCATAAAATTAACAAGATTACTCCCACAAACATGATCAAGACTTGTAGTCCTTAAAAAGGATATCCAGCATTCAAATATGAACTCAATATAAATTCATTTACTTTCCCAAGGTCCAAAGGAGGGCCCACATATGATGTATCAGGTGTAATTAGATTTGAGACAAGTTCATTCAACATTTTATAAAATGTGACATTCTACGCTTAGTCTTCAATGTGCAACATGTGGAATGAGGTGGATTAAGGCATCAAGATTCATATCATTATCAAGTAGAGCTATGGCCATAATTTAGGCAATTATTAGAATAACTTAGAAGGTGCAAGATCATCTAGTTAATACATATGAGTAATAGAAATTTATATTTTAACTCATGTTCAACACAACCAGATGGGAAGAGGAGAATCATATCATTTAGTTGTATTATTCTAAGATTTTAATAGATTCAAGTTATAACGAATCTAACATATGTAAAGAATTTGTAGAGCAACTAACTATAAGATTTCCTATCATTTAATACAACTGGTAGAAATAGACGGGTACATAAGTGATTTCAATGTGGCATAACATGTGTAATGCATGATTTAAAAACCATTCTACATGATTATAAATTTCAATTTAGGATTCAAGGAAATGAGAGTAACATTTACACCATCACAATGTCTTCATGCTAATAAAATTAACCTATCTTGGAATTCCATAAAATGAAGAAGCCATGTGGGATATCCCTCACCTTGGTTGAATGTTGTTTCTAATCCAGACGTTCTCACAAGACAGATTCAAGAGTCTGATTCTCTGGTTTTGATGAGGTTCCAAGCTCCCCTGAGATGATCTTTAACACCAATTCAAAGAGGGTTTTAGTTTCTACCTAGTTAGGGGTTTGGATGAGTCAACTCATCACTGAGTTGAGAGGTGTTTCAAATATAAACAACATAGTTTGGGTTTATACTTGGATTGGGATCACTCTATGTTGCTGATGAGGTAGAATTCCCCCTTCAAGCGGTCAGTTAAAGACACCCCTGGATGAATCATTCTACGTGTCATCACTGAGTCAACTCAGTCTAGTCATTTAGGCATGTAAGTAAATGAATAAGAGAGTCCATTGCAATCTATTTCTGGTTTATTCAACTCAGGAATATTGTGTTATCTCTAAGGCCTGTTTGGCTAATTTCAAAGTGGATTTCTGGAGGTAACACATCATTCAGCTCGGTTGGGTAAAGTCAACTCATTAACGAGTTGAGTTTAACTCGTTGCAATGGCTGAGATTGAACTGAGATCCGTGATGGTGCGGCTATGGGGATGCAAACCGACCTCCCTCACTGATTTAGATCTAGGTTTTTACCCTGAAGTGTAGGCCTAAGTCATGCTAACTCATGACCGAGTTGGGAGTGGTACCTCAACGATTGAGTGAGACCAGTTGCAGTGACTGACCAGGGACGCTGCTTGGATGTTGAGAAAGGTCTGAATGTGGCGTGCTCAGCACCGAGTTCGTCGGAGCGCAGAACCACGTTGAATCAGCGTGCGTTACTATGACTCGTCCGCAACTCGACTCGGATTTGAATCGAGTTTCCTTGCACTAATTGTTGGTCCGACAAGCAACCTTTCCTCAAATGCATATGGAATCAGCTACAGGATCTTCCATGACTGCCACCACACCTCAGAACTCGGCAGAACAGATTCTTGTCGAGTTGATTCGAGTGGAGAAACTCGACAGCAACTCTCCATCCTACTCTTCTTCTCCGTTTTCTTTCTCTCTTCTCTCTCAATTTCCTACTGGATTGGGGCAACTACTGATAGGTATTGCATTGGCTTAATGAATTAGATGCAAACCATGTAGGCCTCTTTCTGGATGGATTGGATTTCAGATTAAAGCTCCCACCAGAACACGTGGTGGTGCAAAAGTGACGAAGAAAAAGACTGTCTTCAATGGTGGATCTTAACTCAACGAGTATTTCTTCAAAACGGAGTTTTTGGGTAGTCTGAATCATCGCACTGAAGCTTGTGGATGCAAGAACTCTGAGTTCCAGACAAGTTTTCTTAGTGGGTTCAAGCAGAGAAGGAATCGTCTATGTTTTGGAAAAATCGGGAGGAAATGGCAGCAGCTGTGGTTTTTCCCTAGAACTAGGGTTTTCCTATGTATAAAAGTCTATGAATAGATGGCTAGGATCAATTGGAAGCTAGGGAACGGTTGAGATTGTGCCAGCGCACGAGAGTCTACACGTACGTGAGATTTGTTCTGCCGCACTCCTTTATGGTTGAAATCGAAAACCCTAGAGTAGTTTAGGTCATCATGCGGCTGAGATTACTTCATTTCGATGGCTGGGATGGTGAGGAAAATCCATACGGATTGCCAGCTCGGTGTTACAACGCATTTCCGTTTTTGGAAACAAGTCTTGCGCACCACACGCCTGATTTTGCTGGAGTTTGGGTCCACGCACGTGTATCCCAACGTGTGAAGCTTGTAGGGTTTTGGTCAAAAAATTCCTAGCTCCACGATGGACGGTTTGGATCATCGGAATGGGTGGTCATGGTGGGCCAACTTCATCATAGATAGACTCCCTCCATTCAAACTTTCATCGAGCGGGAATTAGAAAGAAGAGATTTCTCTTCTTTTGTAAAATCTCGGGTCAACACTGTTTGACCATGTTGACACCGCCAGTGCGCTGCATGCGTATATGCACGGTGTGCACATACAGTTACAGTGGGACCCACCTTGATATATATGAATGAGATCTAGTCCATTCGTCAATTTTATCGGGTCCCACTAGGGAACTAGATGAAGAGTGGGGTCGATTAGGTGATCAGGTGGGCCACGCATGGTGATTCAAGTGTCTTCCAATGGTCGGATCTATCCACAACTTGACTCTCACTTAAGCATAAGGTTTCTGGACTTGTTTAAAAGGGTAATTAATGGTTGGATAATTTAATTATGATAGTCGGTGCTCAATTTTAACATTTTGAGTGTTGTGGACTCGAAGAATGGTGTATTGATACTTTGGGTCCCAATGAACACTAAACTTGATGACATGATGGTCCAGCTTACAAATTAACAGATGGATGGTTAAATCCATAGATGAAGATTTTTTTATTTGTTAGATTTGGGCTAAAATGAAGATGAGCGGTTCCATAAATTAAATTATCGGGTAACACCCGAGTACAGAAAAGTACAGGGTGTTACACGAGGATATCAAGGAGTACTTCGATATATCAAAGGTCTTCATGATTTTCTTTAGAAAAACAGGGACACAAAAGCTCTGCTGTCGATTATATCTAGTCAACTTCGATAAACTCAAGTTTCAAATATCAATAATATCGATAGGGGTATCGATACATCGATAATTCCGTCCAAATGAATATGTGGTTGCTGGACATCTTTGGTCCTCACTTCGGTGGTATCGATTGATCATCGAGGACATCGATAGTACTACTCGATTATATCGAACAGTCTATCGATAAATTGACAGAGGTAGAAAACTTAGAGATTTTCTGATTTTTAAAAAAAGTTTTCTAACTCAAAAATCTTATGATATTCTAACCAATTTTAAGGGTTTTATTCACTTGGTGTTTTGGGACATGGGATGTGAGGCTTAGATTTACCTGTGGCGAGTTCGAGCTCACATTCGATTGAGGCAGACGGTTGATTGATCTTCCTGTGGATCTTTTCTGTCTTGCCGACTCAACACTCACGCTAATTGACAAACCAGGGCACTTTCACCACACACTCCAAACAAATGGACGGTGTGGGCAATGCATATCATCAAGGTGAGCCATCGAAAGAAGGAGAGGGAGAGAGAGAGAGAGAGAGAGCGGTGGAGATGGGAGGGACCCCTCCACTATGGGCCCGTCTTTAATACAAGGCATACATCAAGATGGTTCCTACTACAAGTGAGCCCTCAAATCATGAAAATCATACAAATCAAATAAAAAAAAACACCCATCGTCGATCTCCTCTTCCTTCTTCCTCCAACACAATCTAGAGCTCCAAGGGGTGGATTTTAATGGTTGAGATGGACTTTGGATGGTGGGATTGGGTGTAGGAAGGTGACCCACACCAAGCTTTCTCCTCTCATGGAGCTTGGACGATTACTTGCTTGGGAGAAATGAGAGAGATAAGAGAGATGAGAGAGATGCGAGATGTGAGTGATGGATGAGTGAGTGATGGGAGTACTTGTGTAAGAGAGAGAGTTGACTTTGAGGATGGGTGTGAGTGATGGGATGTGTACTTGATATTTAATGTGATGGATTCTCACGGGATTACAATGTGTGGTGTTTTCCTCGAACTGAACTCGGGCCCACATCTCCTAGCCCAGGTATCGCCTTAGCATGCGAGACGTAGTGTCGGAACCGCGTTAATGGCATAGTTGCAATGATACAAGTCTCGGGCCGAGCCTACTCAGATCGACAAGATGCAACTCAGGGTCACCCACAACTACTATCCACGTATCGCGGGACCAGAATTTGACCGGGAGGACCGCGAAAGCCTACGGAATGGTACGGTCTAAGATACGGGCCTTACACATGTATAAATAACTTTGTTGTTGTGCTACCTAACTTCTCCACAGAAGTTCTACTCCACATTTGTTTTATCTTCTTTTATTTAGTTAATTTTTTTATAAACATGATTGGATCAATAGAGAGTCTCCTAGGCACATTTACTTCTTCATTCAAATGTATAGGGGCATCACGTGAAGATGCCTCTTGTCGGATCCTAAATATACGTTATAATTCACCAAACCTACCCCCCCTCCCCACCCCCACCTACAAAAGCAGTCGCACTCCCAACTGCGCTCCCACTCCCACTGCCCCTCCTTTATCACGTATTAACCCACTCACACCAAACATGCGATGACGTTCTTCCTCTTCACGAGCAAGACATAAGCTCTCTCTCCTAACTATAGTTAATTTTTAATTTGAATCTTCGTCAGAATCAATAATATCTTCATCACAAACACCTATATATTCGAGACCAAACACCTCTCGTCGGACCACATCCAAAATCTCATCTTTCTTATTCTATCCAGCAACACATCTATCATTCAATTCATCCAGACTGGCTTGCATTAAAATCATTATCTCTTTTGGTACTCTAGTACATCCCGCATCTTGACCCTTTCGATGTGTCAAATGTTGTTTAAGATGAGTAATTCCACCAATTATTGGCCTCACACAATAGTTACACTTCATTTGGTGCCTAGTACCACCAACCCTCTAACAATGTTGTCATCTAATATCCTCACTTACTAGCCAGACCCAGACATTTCCATAGGTAGATTAGATATGACCTATGTCTAGGTGAGATTATGAGTTCACTCGATTCTCTAAATTTATATACAGTTTTTACTTTTTATAGGAGAACGAATTACTTAATTTAAATCTCGAAAAGCTGATGTAAATAGATTAATAACAGAAAGTTTGAACTTCTGAATCTAATCAATAAAGATGATTTTATGTTCTAAACCCTAAGAAGCTCTAAAACTTGTCCAAAATAAGAAAATATAAACACGAAGTCACTAATCTGTAAATAGAAAAAATATATAAAATCACAACCATAATGTAAGGCTCTTATCTTAGTCGGTACTGTTCCGTCAACTCCCGTAATCCTTCCCGTCGAAGTCTGGCAATCTGCGACCTATAATCAATATTTGCGCGTGACCCTAAGTCGTATCCCGTAGATTTGAGTAGGCTTAATCCGAGACTTGTACCATTGCAACCGCACCATTGCCGTGGTTCCAACACCGCGTCTTGCATATCGATCTGATACCCTGGCAGGGAGATGTGGGTCCGCATTCAATTTGAGGAAAATGCCGCGTATTTGCAATTCCAAGAGAATCTCTACAACCCATCACATCAATCAATTAATCACCTCATGTCAAGTACAAGAGTAACTCATGCTTTCTTTCTCCACAAGTCAAGCAACCTACCCCAAAAGTCAACAAGTCTCTCACCTCACATCCATCACCCATAACTCTATCTCCTTAGAACCTTCTCTCTTCCTCATTTCTCAAACACAAAATTCTAAGCAAAAGAGAGGTGCACGTCCATGGTTTTCCAAGAGAGAAAGTGAGATGTGTGTGGCCCATTTCTTACCCCAAAAACCTTCATCCTAGCTATTCATTTCTCATCTTCCACCATCAAAGTGAAGCACAAGGAGACCGGTGTTCCAACGGACCAAGAAGATCGATCGGTGGGTGCTTTATAGGCAAGATTTTTTATGTTTTGATGATGGGCCAAGTGAGGCCTACCGATCGATGGTATGGATCTCACTTTGGACCCTAGGTGTGGCCGATAGCCCACCTTAATGGTCATGATCATTCCATAATGGGGCCATTCTCCATGGGTCCCATCATGATGTTTATTTTCTTTACACGAAAAGGGGTCATCTAGACCTTCTATTTTGGTGGAGAAGGGATCTCCACCGTTGATTTTGATTGATGGGCCCATATAAAATGGGACCAACTTTAGGTATGTTGTAAATCATGCAAGGGATGGCCCCTAGTGTCGGGGTCCCTCTATCACATGTGTCCCTCTCTCTCTCTCTCTCTCTCTCTCTCTCTCTCTCTTTTATATGATGATGTAGTTGTGTGGCCCACCCGGATGGACCCCACCATGAAGCATGTATTTGATCCAAGCCATTTGTAGGTGAGGTCCACTTTATATATGTGTTGTATCCACACCATCCATCATTTGGTGGCGCACTTGAGTAGGGCCCACATTCTATGTATGGTCTGCCCAAACCGTCCAGCATCCAGGGACGCTGGACGTTAACTGAATACACAAATTTTAGCTTGGTTCAAAGCCATTGGGAAGGGCCACTTGTGTAGGCCCCACCTTAATGTATGAAGTTAATCCACGCCATCCATTCCATTCTCTAGATCATTTTAAGCGTTGACCTGAAAAATGAAGTTAATCAGATGTTCTAGCGGGCCATAGCACAGAAAATGGTGATTTTTACCATTAAAAATTCGTTAAGGGCCACTTTAATTTTTTTACAAGCCAAAACATACCGCATATTGAGCTTGTTTGGTCTGTATTGAGCCATGGAATCCAATGGCTGGGTTGGATCCAACTGATGCGGACCCCACATGGGAAAAACTGCAGAATATCTATTTTTTTTTAAAAAAGGAAGCAAGCCAACAGGTGCTGCGGCTGCGCCAGAGGACGCTGCACAGTGTCCTGCTGCGCTCCTACTGGCAGACGGACAGGCAGGGACCCACCATCCCAGTCGTGGGCCTCACCATGATGGGTGTTTATCATCCACACCGTTCATTTGGTGGGCCCCTTCTTAAAGTGGGCCTCCTCCAAAAATCAGCCCTATCTAGAACTCAGGTGGCCCACATCATAGGAAATAGTGGTGATTTAACGGCTGTTATTGAACCCTTTTGGGGTATTGCAAAAGTTTTGGGTTAATATGAAATTTGTTTTTCCCTTTCATCCAGGTCCGTGTGACCTTATCAATGGTTGGATGTCAAATAAACGTTATGGTGGGCCCCACGTGGGACCCACCTCCATGTAGTGGACCAGCTGGTGTACAGCAGTAGTATAGTTGCTGTATTGGAGATCGTAAGTTTTGTGGGTCTACAACCCACCTTGTTACATGATTCACATGGTCCAGCAGGTGGGACCCACGTGATTTATGTATTGTATCCTCACCGTCCAATCCAACAAAGGATGGTGGGACACCATTTGATATGTGTTTTATTCCAGCCGACCATCATCTGGATAGTGGGACATCGCGTGATGTACAATGGGGCTTACCTTGGTATATGTGTTTTATATCAGCCGTCTGTTACGTGGACACCATGATGCATGTGTTGCATCCAATCTATCTAACCATTTTGAAAGCTTATTTTAGGGCTTGAGATAAAAAAATAAGGCAGATCTAGGATTAGGTGGACCACTATGGAAATCAGTGGGTTTGACCGTCCACCATTAAAACCCCTTTCAGGTCATTGTGACCTTATGATCAGATTGGATGGGAAATAAATGTTATCGTGGGCCTTGGGAATTTTAATGGCGGAAATCATTATCACCACTTATCTTGGGTATGGCCCATTTGATATGCATGGGGCCCAATTGGTGTGGCCTATTTAATATACATGAGGGCCCATTGTGATGTATTCAAAGGCCCATGGGATATGGCCCATTGCAATGTACATAAGGCCCATTGATAAAACCCATTTGATGTATCTGAGGCCCATGGGTCAAGGCCCAAAGAGATGTATATAGGTCCATTGCGACGTGTGATTTCATCGTGGTATATATAATGATGTTTATGGCGGGCAGTGCCTTGGGAACAATGATGGTTTGACGTCCACATTGTAAGAATAATGTTGGTTAAATATCCGCATTATAACTCTCCCTAGGGCCCCATTGATAGGCCCGTACTTGTTGTGTGTAGGCCGTCTAGGCCCATCTGCGTTGTAAGGATAGTTCATTACTTTATAACATGCTTAGTACAATTTCATGATTCATGTCCATACGCATCATATGTATGCTTGATATGAGGAATGTTTGATCATAGCATAAGCCGTTGGGTTGAGATATTACGGGACTCCTTATGAGACAGAGTACCCCACATGAGCCCGCGGTACGCGTGGGATTGCTGCATGATTTGACGGTGTGACTCATGCATCTCGTATATGTGTGACTTGATCATTGTATACCCTAACGACATCAGGGTCATGGATCCACAGGTACATCGTGGATGACTGTATCGGATACCGAAAATACTTGGTTCTAGCACTGTGGGCACTTAGGATGTCCTTGGATGAAAATCCCAGAACCTTTTTAGCACTAGGAGCTACTCCAATGCCTAGACCGAATGGATACACGAGCGCCCGAGTGCTGAATACTAATAGGCAGCATCTCCCACTGTGTCGTGGTCGATTGGAAGGGGGTGTGGCCTTATCCGCCCAAGTGAGGGGGATATAAGCTAGGCTGAGTTTGACCAGCTCGTAAATGAGTCTGCTATCGACGAGTCGGGTAGGTATTGACAGACTACTGGTCAGGTAGATAGTGAGATCTATTCCGCTCATTGGGTTGTGCGGCTAGGGAGGCGGCAGTCAGTGTGGAGTGTACTAGAACCCGGTAATCTCTCAGAGAGGAACTGTACTGATATGTGTACTTGACGAGTACTGGCATGCTTGCTTTGCATCTCGCATATGACATTTGGCTACATAGGCCTTGCATCGCATGTCTTTGGTATGTCCGATAGCATTCATGTCTTGCATCACATAGCTTTGGTACAGCTGATAGCATTCATAGACTTACCACATATTTTCGCATTACTCTGATATTGTACACTTGGCGCTTGCCTTGTGCACACACTTACGCCACCCTCTAAGCTTTTGTAAGCTTATGCACGACCGTTGCATGCAGGTGGCATTGGATTGTAGCAGCCTGAGGCAAGAGCGCACATAAGATTATTTTAGAGTTTTCGATCACCCTGTATTTCCCTTTTCGCATTGTACTTAAAGTTCTTGATATAGTGAATATGTGGTGTTGTTATTTGGTGACTTGATTATGCTTATGGTTATGCTTCATTACAAAAAAAAAAAAAATTCATACTGAAAATCCTCCTTATAGGATCCCAGGATTGGAATCTGGCATGTGAGTGTCAGGATCCGAGAATGGGGCACTACGGAGGCTGTCGGCACCGGATTTGGCGATCAAGAATTTTGTGAGCCCGTTTTCTGAGTTTGGGGCATGACACATAATCTATTAAATGGATATTATATGTTCTTCTATGATTAACATATCATATTCTACCATTAAAACAACAATACATTGAATAAAAAATTATTTTTCAATTTTTTTTAAATGGCAGAAAATAATGCATAAATAGAAAAAAATATAAATATATATAAAATCACAACCATAATCTATTAAATGGACATTAATATGTTCTATTATGATTAACACATCATATTCTACCATTAAAACAACAATACATTTAATAAAAAAATGATTTTTCGAATTTTAAAAAAAAAAGACCAAAAATAGTGCGTAAATAGAAAAAAACATAAAAAAAATATAAAATCACAGCCATAATCTGTTAAATGGACATTAATATGTTCTACTATGATTAACACATCATATTATACCATTAAAACAGCAATACATTGAATAAAAAATAATTTTTCTAATTAAAAAAAATGGCCAAAAATAGTGCGTAAATAGAAAAAAAATATCAAAATAAAAAATAAAATCACAACCACAATCTATTATATGGACATTAATATATTCTAATATGATTAACACATCATATTCTACCATTAAAACAACAATACATTGAATAACAAATGATTTTATGAATTTTTAAAAAAAATGGATGAAAATAGAAAAAAATATTAAAAAATATAAAATCACAACCATAATATATTAAATGGACATTAATATGTTCTATTATGATTAAAACATCATATTCTACCATTAAAATAGCAATACGTTAAATAAAAAGTATAAATACCTATTTTCGAAGAATTTCTGAAAAATGGCCCACGTAGTTTCAAATCAAGAAAATCCTTAATATAACTTCTTTTGATCCTTAATTTTAAGCTAAGGGTGGTTGGAATTTGCAATAGAATGGTTTAGAAAGAATTTGGAAGAGTAAATTATCAACAAATGTGAAAAATCGGAGCTTAAAAAATAAAAATAAAACTAGCCATTTTCTTACCATTACACCTTGATCGTTACTGGACAGTAACAGCCGTTATGGGGCTGTAATAGTCGTTATAGTTATAAAAAATGGGGGGTGGCTGTTACGACCCCATAACGCGTAACGGTTTCGGCCATAACCGTTACGTATCGGCCGATACGTAACCGATTCTGCACACCTTGGTGTTATGAGGTTTAATGTAAGCGTCTATATGATCTGATGGTATGCATAAGAAGGTTTAAAAAATTATGTGTATGCTAATGATCACGAAATGACTCTTTTACATGATAAATTATGTATTTATTGGTGCATATAATTCAATACACACACATGTATGCTTAGATCTTGTTTATCTTGACCATAATTAAGCAATGAGAATAGTTAATTGTATTTTAAGAGGTTTAATTAATGGGCTTAGTGCCAAATATTGCTTAAAATGTATGCTCAAGCATGAATCATAAGTTTAATCTCATTTAATTGTAGCTTCAAATATCTCATTTCTTCCTTTAAATTGGTACTATGGTAATTTTTCTCAATTCCTTCGGCATTTCTTTAATCTTATAATATTAACTTTTTCAATAAACAATTGATATCTCCCTTGCATTTTCAAGTGATTACTGGTATGACATTTAATCATTGTCCCTTTTCTTGTTTATTTTTTTCAAAGCCTCTTTTACTTTGAATATGCATTAAACCTTACTTGAATTTGTGATTCCTTCTTTCTTTAAGCTTTAGAGTGATTGTAAATGCTATCTTATCTAGCTCCTAGATTTGTCAAATTTTGTAGTGCCAAAACCTCTTGGAATTAGTATCTTGTGTAGTTATTACTGTAAGATCAACTTCATGTCATCTTTGCCTACATTCAATTACAAGATCAAGAAGTTCAAATACAAGATCAAGAAGCTTAAATTCAATTTCAAGAAGTTCAAGTATAAGATCAAGAGACTCAAGAACAACATCAAGAAGTTTAAGTACTAGATCAAGTCTTCAAGCTTCAACTACATCAAGAGAATAATATGTGATGATTCCATCTCACAAATAAGGTTTGTTTGACCTTAGATTGACCTTAGGATAGGTCATACAATTTGCATTTATATCATAAGTCATTTGATAGTTTTATAGGTCATTTTTCGACTAGTCTTAGTCATAGTTCGACTAGTCTAAGTACTGGCTCGACCAGTCTAAGAATTTTCTCAACCAGCCCAAGGTTTGTTGTGAATTTTCAAAATTTTCTATTGGATCCTTGACTAGTCCTGAAGACTGCTTGACCAGTCGAGTAAACATTGCTCGACCAGTCGAGCAGGCTCGACTCAAAGTCCAGCAACATTTCTGGGTCCCACTTGACCAGTCAAGCAGGCCACTCAACCAGTCCAGCAACGATCTTATCTTATCGCGCCAAAATTTTTGAAATGTTGTTGGTCCTTCGACTAGTCAAGTTAACCACTAGGCCAGTCGAGTGAACAATATTTTTGCCTATAAATTGAGGATGATTTTTAGAGCTTTTCAATTCATTCAAGATATTCAAGTCACAACTCTGAGAAAACTTGTCCCCACATTCGAGAAGCTAATTGGTTAGTATTTAAGATTCTTTTAATAGCTTTTTTGCATTTGATTTTGTGATCTCTATTCAATTCTATTTCTTTTGAAAAGGGAATATTGATTTTACCCTTTTTGAGATCAAAATCAAATCAAGCTAGCCCAGGTTAATTTAATCAAAAAATCATTTAGATCTAAGAACCCTTTCATATATGAGTTTGGACATTGAACATCTACATTGAATTGGTTCTACCGGGCTTCATCAAAAGAAGAATCCTCAGATAAGTACATTTTAATTTTCTGTATTTGGTTTGTAAGATTGTCAGAAAATCTTTCATTTTTGGTTTTGACTAAGAGAGCCAAAAAATCTCAATGAGTGGGGTTTTTAATTGTGGTAGCCCTTTGAAAACACAATTGTGAAGGTTTTGGGTGAACCTTGGAAAATCTATTTCATAGTGAAAGCCAATATCCCATGGGTGAGGATATTGGGAGTGAAGTAGTTGTGTGGCTGTTTTTTAACAGTTGGTGTACACACAAGCGAACCACTATAATTGCTGAAGTTGTGGTGAATGTTTATTATTATGCATTTATGGTGAATGATTGTAATTTATTTTCTGCACATATGGTGAATGTTGTAATAGCAGTAGATATTTATTTCTGTTTTATTCTTTATTCTTCTGTATTGGTTTAGGACTTTGATACACAGACCGTTTTAGAAATCAGGTTGTCCTACCATAAGCCATTGGTTTTTGGTGTAAGGTTGTCCTTAGAACACCATCTGTATCAACCTCTCAATACTTGTACATTTGAGATTGCTATTTATTTATGTTATTTGGGATTGATAAGTGCTATCTTGTTCTAGGTAATTCTTAATTCCGCATTTAAATTTTAATTTAGCATAATCCTATATCCCCCCCCCCCTCTCCCCCCAGGACTTTTAGCTTGTCCTTTTCAATGGTCACCTAATAAGTTCTAAAAATAGCTTCTCCACCTTCACTATTCTTATCGTCCTTAACCAGTACCCATTGGTCATCGCCCTTAGTGCATCTAACATGATTTATGTCATATTGTTCCTCTTTATCATTTTTACAACTTTAGAACATTTTTCTCACATTTTCTTATTCCCGATTTATTATACAAGTTACTATATGTCTTGAGTTTGGCCTCACTACATAGTAGTTTTGTATTTTTAATTTTTTTCTTATTTTTAATGTTCGTTTTATGTGCACAAAAAAACCAATAATGACTATGATCATGAATCTAGGTGATCACATATCTTTGGAATATTATATATATATATATATATATATATATATATATATATATATATCAAATTTAGTATGTGAGAAGCTTTAGATGTTTATGATTATCAAAGTTATTGAGAGGGGTTCTTTCATTAGGAAGATGAAAGTTGACACAACAAACATTGGCCATGAGAGAGTTGTTGTCCATGGTTCTCAAGTACCCTAAATGCCCATGACCACTTTAGTAGGTTTTGGACTATTTATGATCATGTTTCGTGGTCATATTGTATATTAGGAATCAACAATGAGTTGGGATGAACATTCTCCACTATCTAATATCATGTCTCTTTATGTTACCCCCGAATGATTTTAACTGTTAATCTTTTTTTTTTCACTATTAAGAATATTTTTATCAAACTTGATGAGTATCTAATGGTTGAGATCTTATCGTCTCTCTCTTAGTCTTGCATGGAATTTATATTGGATGCCATTATTAGTCAAGGGATTTAGTCAATTTGAGTGCGTGGATAGGCAAGATCACTAGCTTTTGATGATGTAGCATTACCGAAGCATATAGGAGTGAGGAGCATCATAATTGATGTATTTCTTTGAAACTTTGACTTCAACTTATAAATATATCATTTTCAAATGAGTAAGAGAGATAAAGCTTTGGATGTCCACTTTTAGACATTTGATTGAAGTGGGATAAAAAGAAAAAGAAATGAAAACGACAAAAATAAGAAAATTCTCTCTCTCTCTCTCTCTCTCTCTCTCTCTCTCTCTCTCTCTCTCTCTCTCTCTCTCCCTCCTATCACATTGTGGACTTGTAGGTATGCTTTTGGATGGCTCATGTTCACACCCCTTGTCTTATGGTAGGGATATTAAATAGCTTTTTTTTTTATTGGGATGTGTCACTCCTCAAACTCGGAACCGAGCTCACAAAATTTTCAATCACCGAATCCAGTGCCGACAGCCTCCGCAGTACCCCATTATCAGCTCCTGACACCCATATGCCAGATTCCGATCCTGAGATCCTACAAGGAGGATTCTAAAAATAAACTTTTTTATAAGAAGTAAACCATAAGCATAACCAAGTCGCAAATAACATCACCACATATCCACTGTAATCAAAGCGTTTAAGTACAATGCAAAAGGGAAATACAAGATAGATATCAAAAACTCCAGAAGCTCTACCACATACTCTTGCCTTAGCTTGGCTGCGTCTTAACGTCACCTGCACGCATCTATCATACATAAGCTTATAGAAAGGTTAGAGGGTGGTGTATGTGTGTGTGTAACGCAGGTGCCAAATATACAATATAAGTCCATAAATCATACAATGTTAGAAATATTGGCAAGTTTATGAGTCATACAATATCAGAGTAAACAGAAATACTGACAAGTCCATGAGTCGTACAATATCAGAGTATGTAATATAGATCGGTTATGCAATGCGAGGTCACGGTAAACCAAATGCCATATGCTGGGGATGCAATGCAATATGCGGTGTGAAAGAAATGACCAAGGTAGAATGAGAAGTCAGGATGATAGCACGTGATATCATAAGCTATGGGGTCCATCACAAGGGACTTCTATCCAAACCAGTCCCATACCTAAATTTGGATAGCCATACTCAATGTGGTAAACTCCTGATCTCAGGTTGGTCGCTAGCCCCAACCGAAATCCTAGCCATTACGAAGGTACACATAACAAATTAGTAGCGCATCACCAGCCTGAGTCGATAGTGAATGAATGAATGAATGAGTAAAATGTTGAGTATGCAACTCCTGCTCATAAGTCCACATATCAATACCGTACTTCTCTGGGATTATCATCGGTGTCTAGTACACTCTACGCTAGCTTGTCGCCCCATCAAATGCACAATTAAACTGGGTAAGTGGAAGAGACCTCACTATCCGCCTACCAATATCGGCCTGGCTCGTCGATAGCGGACCCATTTATGAGCTGGTCAGACTTAGCCTAACATTCCCTACTCCCTCAGGCGGGTAAGATCACGACACAATGGGAGACATGGCCTACTGATATACGGCCCTCATGTGCTCATATATATCCACTCGGTGTAGACGTTGGAGCATCCCCTGGCCTCAGAGGTTTAGAAAATTTCACCCATACACATCTATCACACCCATATACTAGAACCAAACATTTTCGATGTCTCATCTGGCCATCTACGATATGCCTATGGAGGCCACGGCCCTGATGTCGCAAGGGCATATGGTGGTCATATAACAAAATATGAGATGCATATGTCATACCATCCAGTCATGTATCAAACCTGTACGTACTGCACGCTCATGTGGGGCAACTCCATCTCTCTGGGAGTCCTATAAACAATCAGCCCAATTGCACATGATATGCTTAATCACTCTTTATAACAAGCATACGGATGATGCGTATGGGCATGTATAAGATGACCCATGACCCGTATAAGTGAATGGGTGGTGTGCACATAATCACCTACACATGGTGAGCCTCACACCATTACAATTGGGCCTTACACATACAATAGGCCTCACGCATATAATGGTCCTCACACATATGAAGGGTCTTATACATCACAATTGGGTCTCATATAATCATAATGAGCCTCATACAATCATAATGGGCCTCATACCATAATAATGGGGCTCATACAATCACAATGGGCCTCACTCCATCACAATGGACCTCATACATCACAATTGGGTCTCATACAATCATAATGAGCCTCATACAATCCCAATGAGCCTTCATACAATCACAATGGACCTCATATAATCACAATAGGCCTCATACAATCCCGATGGGCCTCATACAATCACAATGGGCTTCACATGGTCACAATGGGCCTCATACAATCACAATGGGCCTCATGCAATCCCACTATGGGTCTCATGTAATCACGATGGGCCTCGTATAATCACAATAAACCTCACAATGACCTTATATGATCACAATGCTATGCTAACCCATACTCAGTGTGTATACTAACATAGTCGTAATTAATAATCGGCCTATATATGGCATGGTCCATGGAAGGACAGTAGATCTAATCCGTAACATGAGGATCGGTCCTCAATAGTGGATATACTAAATCTGATACCACCGATCCTTCCATTTACGATGATGATGTACTCTTCTTATATCAAGGATGGACCTAGATGGCATACTTATATCAAGAATGGGCCTAAGATCAAGGAGTGGGCTTCCTTGTCCATCCCATCACGTAGCAATCTAGACTTCCTAAGGGCCCAATAAGCACAAGATGCGCTCTACAAGTCATGGTGGAAGTAAAATCCATAATGGGGGCCCAACAGTTTGGGGTTAGCCCAATAAGGTAAGATGGGTCATACTAATAACAGTAGGGGCCCAATGATTTAGGTTAGCCCACTGAGAGGAGATGAGAATGGGCTTATCAACAGCCCTAAGGAGGACTACAATGTGGACATTTAACCACCATTGCTCTCAAGGCATGGCCCATTTAGAACCTATCCTATAATGGGGGCCCATAGTCTTTATACTAACTAGGAAAATGGATGGGCATCATAACATCATCATATACATCATGGTGGAATCACATCGGGTCTCATGTACATCACAATGGGCCTCAAATAAGGACCTCATATACATCAACATGGGCCTCATCATATGGTCCTCATACATCACATTGGGCCTCATCATATGGGCCTCATGTACATCACAATGGGCCACATCCCATGGGCCTCGAATACATCACAATGACCTCATACATGGGCCTCATTTATGTCACATTGGGCCTCATTCTCATTACATCATATTACCCCTACACATACGGCAGGTGGGCCCTGCGTGTACATCAGGTGGGCCCTACCTGTACAGCGGGTGGGCCTGCGTCCAGCAAAAATGAGCAGATGGCGTGGATATAAATCACATACATTGCGGTGGTTCCCACCGTCCAGACCGCTGGACGGTGCGGATATGAAATACATGCATTATGTGTGGGCCCCATGCCCACGTGTGGACGGTGTGGGTGATGCACATACATCACGTGCGGACCCCACAGTTGGACGCTATGCATACAGTACATACACCACGGTGGAGTCCCACCTTCTGGACGCTGGATGACGTGGATCAAACATGTACGGCAGGTGGATCTCACCATCAAGATGGACGGTGAGGATAAAACACTTACATCACAGTGGGGCCGCTAGACGGATGGCGCAGATAAAACTTACATCATGTGGGTCCCACCATCCAGGGACTGGATGGTGCAGACACGCCACATGTCATCAAGGTGAGCCCCACCGTCAATCATCAGGTACATCAAGGTGGGTCCACACGTGTGGAGTCACGTGCCACTAAGGCAGGCCCTAAGGATGGACGGGTAGGTAAAACACTTACATCGGTGGGACCCACCGTCCTTTGCTGGACAGTGTAGGTCTCATACGCTCATCGTGGTGGGGTCCACGGACGGACAGGGTGGATACAACACGTATATCCAGGTGGGTCCACACGTGTGGCCCACTAGAGCTTTGGATCAGCTGATATTTGTGCTTTCCCTGCAATAGGGTCTGCCCAAAATGGACAGCAGGTGGACAACAAGGTGGGCCCCGGTTGGACAACGGGTGCGTCCCACTTAGTGGATGACATGGATAAAAATACATACATCATAGGTGGGCCATACAATCAGGAGAGAGAGAGAGAGAGACGTGTGTGTGAGGGAGGAGCTCCGCCACTATGAGCTCCACTCAGTTTACAACGCATACATCAAATGGGTCCCACCACAAGTGGGCCATCAAATAGAAATCAAGGGTGGAATTCCCAAGATCACCCACCGTTGGATCTCCTTCTTAGCTCCTTGGAATGCTAAGTTCCTTGGCTTTAACTTTGATGGAGGATGATGGAGATTGAAAGGTTGGACTGAGAGCTTAGGGGAGTAGGAAGTGGGCCACACTTAGCTCTCTTGGAAATGCTTGGACGTCCACTCTCTTTAGTGTTTAGAAAAATGGTGGAGAAAATGAGAGAGAGAGAGAGAGAGAGAGGAGATGTAAGGAGAGAGGGATGGGTTGTTGTAAGAAAGGGATGGGTTGTTGTAAGAAAGAGTTGACTTTTGGGATAACTTGTGTAAGAGAGGGATGGGTGTAATGGGTGGAGTGATGGGTTGTGTACTTGACTAGTACTTGATTAATTGATGTGATGGATGATAGAGATTCTCTCGGGATTCACAACACGTGACATTTCTTTGAGAAAAACGCGGGCTCATAACTCCTGGCTTGGGTATCGCATCGGTGCGCAAGACGTGGCATTAGAACCCCGGCAACGACGCGGTCGCTAGGGTATAGGTTTAAGTCGAGTTGACTCAGATCTACAGGATGCGACTTAGGGTCGCGCACAAATGCCGACTACAGAACGTGGGTCACCGGAATTCGACAGGGAGGATCGCAGGAGTCTAAGAAAATTCTCTCTCTCTCTTTCTCTCTCCTCCTATCACATGGTAGACTTGTAGGTCTGCTTTTGGATAGCTCTTGTGTTCACACCCCTTGTCTTATGGTAGGGATATTAAATAGCTTTTATTTTTTTGTTGGGATAGATACGGAAGGGACTTCTTATGTTGGAGCATTAACATCAACTTACATAATTGATAAAGGAACACAAATTTAAGATAACATCTTAAACCTTCAATTTTGTAGTTTTGGAATTTGACTGTCTATATGAAAATTAAAATCTGAATTTTTATAAGACATTATGCTTTTGCAATTTTCAATATCTGTCAATATTAGTTCCTTGTTAGGCTTTGAAACATGATCATTTCTTACAATAGCATTTTAGACCTCATCATTCCACCAAATTTTTTATTTTACACATGGTTGTTATCTCTAAATACTCTTAAGACTTTTTTAACCACTTTCCTGATGTACTCGACATCTCATGCGACATAACAATAACTGCTTTTCCTCAAGATTATAAGACTTCTTTCACCGGCCAGTTTATTAGTAGACCCTTTTTTACCAGCAGCCCGTGATATGGGAAACCACGGCTGGCGAAATAAACACTCACGCCCTCTCTCTCTCTCTATCTTGTAATAAAAAGTTATTTCCCCCTTGTTTTACTTTTTACATCAAAAGCCCTCCTTTTCGAAATCGGATTGTGTACTGAGTTACTCAGTACGCTTTTATCGTACTGAGTAAACTCAGTCGGGCCCACCGTGAATGTATGTGGTTTATCCACACCGTTCATCCATTTTTCCCGCTAATTTTAGGGGTTGATCCAAAATTTTAAGTAAATCCAAAGCTTGAGAGGACCATACCAAAGGAAACAATGTGGAATAATGATTTCCACCATTGAAACCTTCCTGGGAACTACAGTGATGTTTATTTGTTATCTAACCTGTTATTAAGGTCACAAAGACATGGATGAAGAGAAAACAGAAACATCAGCTTGATCCAAAACTTCTGTGCCCTCCATGAATTCTTCAATGGTAGAGGTTCAATCACACTATTTCCCGTGGTGTGGTCCAGTTGAGGTTTGGATATGCTTCGATTTTGGCATTAAAACTTAAAATTATTTTTTAAAATGTATTAATGGAGTGGATAAAATAAATTAATAACCATGGACCCCACAAGGTTTACTCAGTATGCTAAGGTTACTGAGTTACTCAGTACGTAATCCGCTTCCCTCCTTTTCCAAACACTAGCCCTCTTCTTCTCCAAACCCCTGATCATTGCTATCTCCAAACCCTAACCCTCCTCTTCTCCAAACTTTCAGCGATGCTTTCTTGCCCACCACCATCACAAGTAGAGTACCATGTTTGTTTTACTTTCTAATCCAAACCCTAACCCACCAACCAATATGGATTCTTGATGTAAATCTCACTATTCCGAGCTCTCTGGTTCGATTTCAGCTGAATCGAGCTCCAGTGGTTGAGCGAAAGCTTTGTCATTCGATTACAAGAAGAGTTACAGGGGATTTTGGGAGAAATCTACAGATTTTCAGCTCCTTTTGCATTGGTTTTGGCTGAAAGGGAGAATCCAAAGGTTTGAAATTGGGATTTGTGAGAGAAACTTAAAGATTCAAGGAGTTTCTGGGTAACGAAGCTCTCTGCAGCTTTAATGGCGGACCTGCAGCATCCTTATGCAGTTCTTTGAAGGAAATATTTGTAGATTTCAGATCTCTCATTGCTTCTTTTAAAGGTATGTTCCTCTGTTCTTCCCTTATCTTGTTACGGCCGTGTATTTTGTAGGAATGCTAGTGAAGATATCTATATTTGGGGCATTTTTCTGTGTTACTTTGAGCTTTCAGCATCTGAATTCGAACTTTGGCTGTAGTAGCTACCGCTTGAAGTGTTCTGAAAACCCGTAGTTTTTATGCATTTTCTGAGTTTTTGATGTTGTGATTAGAACTTCAGGTATCAAAGATTTCGCTTGAAATGCTTCAAAAACCAACAGACTATTCTTTTTTCTCCATTGTCGGTGTCGGAATCATCAGATTTTATGCATTTTCGCTTGAAATGCTCTGGAAACCATCAGATTCTGTACATTTTCTTTCAATGTTGGTATTTAAACTTTAGATGTGGTACATTTCACTTAAAATGCTCTGAAAACCCGCAGATTTTATATTTTTTGTGAGTTTTCAATGTCGGTAGTTGAACTTCAAGTGTTCGAGATTTGACTCGACATGATCTGAGAACCAATAGATTTCATTCCGTTTCCTAGCTTTCGACATTGAAATTACCCTAGAAACAAGCAGATTCAATGCATTTTCTGAGTTTTCAATGTCAGAAGTAGAACTGCGGATGTGGAAGAGGCCGCTTGAAATGCTCTAAGAACCAGCAGATTTGATGAATTTTCTCAGCCTCCAATGTCGTAATTAGAACTTGGGATGTCTTAGATTTCACTTGAATTGCTCAAAAAATCCACCAGATTTGTTGCATTTTCTGAGCTCTCGAGATGTATGTCTCTGTCTTGAAATGCTCTAGAAACTAGTAGATTTGATGTGTTTTCTGAACTTTTAATGCTAGAATTAGAATGTTAGATATAGAAGATTATTTAGAGATGCACTAATAAACAAGCAGATTTGATGTCTATATATATATATATATATATATATATATATATATATATATATATATATATATATATATATATATATCGAATTTTGTTTACTTGAGGGGCATGGCCCTTAATATTTGCAAATGGTTGCTAATATGATTTGTTTATTGTCTTTTTACTGTAACAACATTGCAAAGTGTGAAGAATGCCTTGGGACTTCCTCTTCGTTTTGGGTGGAATGAGGATCCATGTGTTCCCCAACAACATCCGTGGAGCAGAGTGGACTACCAATTTAACAAAAACAGTGGCACCTGGGTCATTAATGGGATGTAATCTTCCTATTCTTTCTATGAATTTAGTAGCTCAGAAAAAAAAACACTATATATATATATATATATATATATATATGTCATTATAGTTATAGTTTTTCTATGGTAAAAGCATAACTAAATAATTTCGTTGCCTTCTATATTCTCTTATCCTTTTGTGTATATTCTTATAATGTTATGCCCTACTTTTTTTTTTATCTAGCACATGATATTATGTGTTGACAAAATTTGTTACCACTTAATTGCTAAATTGGAATTTCCAAGTGAAATATTGATGATTTACAAGATATAGATTGATCAAGTGGCCTAGTTTGATTTTTGACAAATATATTTGATTTCTTAGTGAGTATTATTTACTTGATATTAATATCTCTTGGGCCTATATGAGCTCTGTTGGATTCTATTTTTTGGGTTGGCATGGGTCGGAGCTTGCAAAGGAAATGAGAGGCATATGGTGGGTATTTAGGAAGAAAGAAATGGGAGATGTTTCAAAAATTCGAGTCACTCTTTGGGGTGGGTGATGAGGAGAGCATGGGGTTTAAATTTTTTTTATTTTTTTTATTGGGCTTCATGCTCTTTTTTTTGTATAGTTTTTTGCTTACAGGATAGTCATATTAAGTCACTCTCATGTCTTTTGAAAGGATACATACATACACACACACATACATACATGTATATGTATGAATGAATGTATGTATAAAGGCCTTTTGAGGCTCAATTTTACATTTATGAGTGACAATCGGCCAACGTAAAGATATATGTGTGGCTTATTCACTATTTTGGTCTTAATTGTGTTTCTTATATTTTTGTTCTTGGAATGTGTTACAGTTGAACGAGGATGTTTATTTATCTCCCTCTAGCACATATCTTTGATCAGGTGATTGAGGAGTTGTTTATTTCTCATGGTGCCTCAATAGGATTTTGGCGTGGGGTGAGTTATTTCATCTACGTGATATCCTTTTTCCAAATAAGAGTCCAAGTTTGTTAATCTCTATGGTCTATACTCTATCTTGTACTAGTTGTTCACCATAAAAAGAGAATGGAACTTTTGATCTTACTTCTTCCTATGGATGTGTTCTTAAGCCATTGTTGTTCTTTTTCCAAGTCTGACAGAGAAGATTTCTCCAGGAGGTTTCTTGAAGCATACATTGTTTAACATCGCATACGCATAGTAAGTTCTGCAACTTGTATTCCTAATAGAAAGAACATGATCAATTTGTTCCTCAAAGAATATATCGATAGGAAGTTTAGTCCCACATTCCTATTTGGAATAATCTGCCTAGGGTCCTCGACATCACTATATTCCATTTTTTTTCTTTCCATACCCTGTTGTTGTCTGCTCATTGCATTGTGCCCTCCTTTTCCTTTCTGTTACTATTCTGTTTCTTGATTTCACCCCAACTCCGAGTTGTTTTCATCTATAATTTGGAAATGCTTCAGCAAACAACATAACATGCGGAAGGGATCTAAACATGTAGAGGCAGCACCACTTTTTGACAAAGTAGTTTTCAGCAAGGTAGCCATTGCCCATTAGCAGATACTACCCTAATTTTGTTATTTCTCATAATAGTGGCTCTGAATAAAAACCATTGTCTGCTTCCCTAACCTTTATTTCCATGCTTTCTTTAGGTAAAGCAAGGATTAGGCAGAAAAGTACGACTTATTTTATCTGGAGCTGCTCCACTTGCAACACATGTGGAAGCTTTTCTACGGGTGGTGGCATGTGCTCATGTTCTACAAGGCTATGGTTTGCATCCTTTTAGACTGTATTACCTGTTTTAATTCATTCTTACATCTTTACCTAGTAAAGGTCTGATGTAATTTAGGTCGATTAATGAAAGATATTTCACATCTTCTGAGAACAACTTAATCTAATGAGGTTTAATGATCAGGAATCTTAGATAACCAATGGCATGCTAATGTTCAATGCAGGTCTGACGGAAACTTGTGCGGGGACATTTGTGTCACTAGCAAATGATCTATCAATGCTAAATGTAGATGTGTGCCTGGAGTCTGTTCCTGAAATGGGAAATGATGCCAATTCAAGTACACCACGTGGAGAGATTTGTGTAAGGGGAAATACCCTATTCTCAGGATACTTTAAATGAGAAGACCTCACGAAAGAAGTCATGGTCGGTGGATGGTTCCACACAAGTATGTCCGTCTCAGAATTTATCTGCCTCTGGGCAATTAGATCCCCATATGTTGTCCAACCATCATTTGCATGTGGTTCAGATTTTTCATGCTTGCATTCTCTGTAACTATTCTTATAATGATTGTTTGACACAGGGGTGATGCAGGACATGAAAATTAAATATGATATGAGAGATTTCAGGCTTAAGATCACGTTAGTTCAGAAATAATTACACAAATTTAATTAAGGGGAATCTATGTGAGTCCAGGCCTACACATGATAGGCTGGATCAATAAAAATTATGAACCAAACGATACTCAAAGATAAGAAATAATCATCCACACATGCATAGTAATCAGTCTCTAATCCAAGGGATTCACCAATTTCAAATCAAGGAACCCTAGGGTAAGAAAAGTGGGATAAAATTGGAGATTTGAGTAATTTAGGGTTCGGTTTAGGGATTTTGGGTGAAAGCGGAGTGAAAGAGAGGAGAGAGATGAACTAGAGAAGTACCGCACGCGTGGACAACAACGATGACCCAGACGCATGTGCATGTGATCCCGGCCGCATGTGTGTGGGGCCCACTATTCAAAAAAAGGCCACATTGGCCCTGGTCAGCTAAGGATGGACTCTAAAACCTCCAAATCTTAGCTCGATCTGATGTACGGTTTGTGCGTGGTGCTCCGTCGAAGTTTCAGCCTTCCTGTAGGGCCAGATTCTAAAATTCTGCTGTGAGGAGGAGAATTGTTACAACAGATGATTGATTTGAAGTGTAGATGATGGAGTGAGATGAGAAGAAGGGATGGTAGAAGATGAATAGTAGAGATGGCGATGGATGGGGGTGAATCGGGATAGATGTGGCTTTGTACCACAGTAGTTAACCCTTCAATGAAGGGAGGGCTTCACACCCAATTAGGCTTTACAACTCTGAGAGTAGGAAAATGTAGAATTTTTATCAATCTTCAATCAATGAAAAAAGCTACAAGGGGTGCCTATTTATAAGAAAACCCTATACCCTAAAACTTGCATTATGTGTGCAACCTATTACTTGGCGATGAAGTAAACTAAAATAAAAATCAAACAAAGAAATTTAAAGCATTCACGATGTTCTAAATAATAAAATAAGCAAAACTTAAAATATGAAATCAATCCGACGAGTGGGCCACAATCATGAGATTCCATGATGGACTTTTCTTAACTATCGGGCCCACCCTTTTGAACCAAAAATTCGTCTTCTAACTAGGCGGCCCTCCCTGGACGTCGTCATCAAGCGAGATCGATGGTGGGGCCCTCCTTCGTATGTACGTGCGTAGAGGGGGTGGTGTGGGTGCACGTGTGTGCATGATGTCCCCATCAATTCTCCTCTGCTGCGAAGATTTCGCCACTGGCGAAATAAAACTCCTGAACCGATGCAGGATGTCATGATCAAGTCTCTAAAGCTCCTCCTCAGTGAGTCACGTGCTGTCTGAAGCTGGGCATGACTTCCAGTTAACCAGGTACTTCTGAAACCCACCGTCCGACGTGGATATTATCTGATGGTCCTGAATATATTCTATTTCTTCTCTGGGTGTGTGAAGGTTAGGTATGGTAGGTAGAGGCTGGGAAGAACGGTCGGGACAAGTAGGTATGGGAGGTAGAGGCTGGGAAAATGGGTCGGGACGGATAGGTATGGGAGGTAGAGGTTGGAAAAATGAGTCAGGACGGGTAGGTATGGGAGGTAGAGGCTGGAAAAATGAGTTGGGACGGGTCGGTATGGGAGTTACAGGCTGAGCAAATGGGTTAGGAAAGGTAGGTATGGGAGGTGAAGGCTGGGAAGAAAGGTCAAGAAGAGTGGGTATGAGAGATAGAGGCTAGAAAAATGAGTCAGGAAGGGGCCATGGTTCAAGGGATAAATATGGGGAATGAGGACAGGTAGGCGAAGGGCCGAACCAAGTATCAGTGGTCCCCTGAAAAGTAACTAGATCCTCCACGTTGAATGTGGAACTAATTCCCATAGAAGGTGGAAGATTTACCTCATATGCATTGAGACCGTTTCGTTTTATAATTTTCAATGGTCCAGCGCTACGCACGTGTAACTTACGAACGGCTCCCGGAGGGTACCGCTCGGGCCAGATGTGGACCATCACAGAGTCCCTAATATTGAATTTTTTGAAACGTTTATATTGGATTGCAAAAAATTTGTAATGTTCATTACTAGTAGTGATCTTCTGCCTGATTTCTTGATGCCATGAATGAATGCGATGCGCAAAAGACTCTGCGGGCTCTGACGGCCTATGGGACAGTGACATAGGGACAAGATCAATAGGTTTCTCAGGTTTAAAACCAATAACGACTTCATAAGGACTGAGACTTGTGGACCTATTGATAGAACTATTAAACACAAACTCGACTGTAGGTATTACAGTATCCCATGTTCTTGTGTACACTATATCCCTCCTAGGAGGAGACTCATCCGGTAGATCATCAGAAAAGACATCACGTAACTTATCCATTACTGGAATGACCTCAATGGGTAAATCTACACTAGCCTCTGGTGCACTCTCCAACTACAAGGCTGCACATGTTGTATCCCTCAAAATAGTGGTCTTGATGTCTCTCATAGGGTGGGTGCATGGGTGCACACCCATAATTGATTCCTTGACCAACTCTATTCATTTGTTTATCCTTCAGGCCACCTGCCTGAGATTGGACATCTACCCTAATGGTGGGGTTTGTCTTGGTGATGGTCTTTAGTCTGGTAATGCGTACATCAAGTTGTTCAAAGCATTGGTCCATTTCCAAGTGCTTAATCATAAACTCCAACTTTTAGGATAGCTTGTTTAGTTACTCTTGCAATTGTTCCATGTTTAGTATAGGTTGTCAACCAAAATTCAGCAATATAGTTGTCAAAATATGAGATTTTTTTATTTTTATTTTTATTTTTATTTTTTAAAATTTTTAAGAAACAACCTAGTTTTTAAAAACCAAAAAAGGAAATTTTTAAAAACAAGTTAGGAAAGTTTCTAAAAAAAAAAACGAATTAGAAAAGTTTCTAAAAAAAACAAATTAGGAAAGTTTCTAAAGAAAAACAACCTAGTTTCTAAAAACGAAAAAGGAAAGTTTCTAAAAACAAATTAGGAAAGTTTTTAAAGAAACAAATTAGGAAAGCTTCTAAAAAATACAAATTAGAAAAGTTTCTAAAAAAAACAACCTAGTTTCTAAAGAAAAAGAAAAAGGAAAGTTTCTAAAAATAGAAAGTAAGTTAGTTTCTAAAAAAGAAAAAGGAAAGTAAACTAGTTTCTAAAAAAGAAAAAGGAAAGGAAATTAGTTTCTAAAAACATATTAAGAAAGTTTCTAAAAACTTAATTTCTAAAAAAAAAAAAAAACAGAAAAGGAAAGTTTCTAAACCTAAAAATAGAAAACTAAGTTCTAAAATAATTTAAATAAGGCGATAACAGAAAATTTCAGCAGCTTATGTTTGGGTTTATGGACCTCTAAACAGCCATATATGATGAAAATTGATGCGTAATGGACACAAACAACCAAACCCTAAACATGTAACAAATTCCCCTACAAGAACTCTAAGCTTTGATACCAACTTTGATGCAGGAAATGAAAATTAAATATGATATGTGAGATTTCAGGCTTAAGATCACGTTAGTTCAGAAATAATTACACAAATTCCATATCCCACATGAAAGTCCAAACATTCAATTAAGGGGAATCTATGTGGGTCCAGGCCTACACATGATAGGGCTGGATCAATAAAAATTATGAACCAAACGATACTCAAAGATAAGAAATAATCATCCACACATGCATAGTAATCAGTCCCTAATCCAAGGGATTCACCAATTTCAAGTCAAGGAACTCTAGGATAAGAAAAGGGGCATAAAATTGGAGATTTGAGTAATTTAGGGTTAGGTTTAGGGATTTTGGGTGAAAGCAGAGTGAAAGAGAGGAGAGAGACGAACTAGAGAAGTACCGCACGCGTGGACAACAACAATGACCTAGACGCATGTGCATGTGATCCCGGCCGCACGTGTGTGGGGCCTACTATTCAGAAAAAGGCCACCTTGGCCCGGGTCGGCTAGGGATGGACTCTAAAACCCCCAAATCTCAGCTCGATCTAATGTACGGTTGTACGTGGTGCTCCGCTGAAGTTTCAGCCTTACTGTAGGGCTAGATTCTAAAATTCTGCTGTGGGGAGGAGAATTGCTGCAACAGATAATTGATTCGAAGTGTAGATGATGGGGTGAGATGAGAAGAAGGGATGGTAGAAGATGGATAGTAGAGATGGCGATGGATGGGGGTGAATCGGGATAGATGTGGCTTCGTATCACCATAGTTAACCCTTCGATGAAGGGAAGGCTTCGCACCCAATTAGGCTTTACAACTCCGAGAGTAGGAAAACGTAGAATTTTTATTAATCTTCAATCAATGAAAAAAGCTACAAGGGTGCTTATTTATAAGAAAACCATATACCTCAAAACTTGCATCATGTGTGCAACCTATTACTTAGCGATGAAGTAAACTAAAATAAAAATCAAACAAAGAAATTTAAAGCATTCACGATGTTCTAAATAATAACAATAAGTAAAACTTAAAATATGAAATCAATCCGGCGAGTGGGCCATGATCATGAGATCTCATGATGGGCCTTTCTTGACTATCGGACCCACCCTTTTGAACCAAAACTTTATCTTCTAGCTAGGCGGTCCTCCTTGGACATCGTCATCTAGCCAGATCGATGGTGAGGCCCTCCTTCTGCATATGTACGTGCGTAGAGGGGGTGGTGTGCATGCACGTGTGCACATGATGTCCCCATCAATTAACCAATTAACCACTTGCTCTAATACCAATTTGATGCAGGACAATTTACCACTTGCTCTAAAAGCTCGAACTGTTAGAGTATGGCGAATTAATCTCATTATCTCATAGCCCAGGCCCCACATCTCATGGGTTTTAAGACCTCGGCCAAACCCCCTTCGTGGGCCCCAAATCACATGGGCCGCCCACCCCGAGTGTGTCCCCGCATCCCACGGGCTACCTCAATCGAGCTCGGTGTGAAATGCACATTAATCACCCCTGGTGAGGAGTCTCGAACACGAGACCTCCTCCGTGGACCGCACCGACTCCGAGTGTGCCCCTGGATCCCACAAGCGACCCCACTCGAGCCCAGTGTGAAAATTGCCCTGCATTAAGGGGATATCAGCGAGTGGCAGCCAAACGGAAGTATGAAAATCATTAACAGGAAAAGGAACATTTTCAAGCTTTCACAACGATAATATGTTGCGGTTGAAAATCTGGAGAACATCTATGGACCATTTTAAAGGCAAACATTAAATTGCTCAATTTGTAAAATAGTACTTGTCCGACATTGAATTGAATTGGGAGATGGGCCCAAAAGTGTCTCCAAACGTGCCTCAGTTCTCATTCTTTCATTTTTTAAACTTGATTTTTGGAACATTTCATGGTGGGTCTCACTTAATGCATAGATTAAATGTATAAATTATAGGCCACTATAGATAGATAGTAACTATAAAATCTGATTGATGGATTGATGGGCATTTATTATTATTGTGGACCAAATTTGCATAGGTTAAATGTACAAATTGTTGTTGCTTTGTCTTTTGTGGACATTGTGTTGGTGTTTCAATATCCGCCTTTTGGTTTTTCTATCCATTTAAAAAAAGTGCACATGAAATTGATAAGATTATATCCAAAACTTTTGTGACCCACAAAAAAAAAAAAAATAAAAAAAAAAAAAAAAAAAAAGTTGTTTATAATGGTCTTCCACCACTGTTTTGTATGTTGTGGTCCACCAGAATTTTGTATATGGTTCATCTTTTAGCCCATATCACAAAATTTGTATATTGTTTACACCATTAAAAACCATAAAGGATTTGCTACAGATGTTACTATTAAAGAAGGTGGTATCCATGAGGCTTTGTTTTGGAATTATTTCCTCCTTGATTATCTCTTAATAAAAATCTCTTCTTATATCTCATCATATTATTAGGATTCTTGATAAAAAGAAGGAAAAAAAGAAAAGATTGTTGTGTGTATCTTTTCTCTATGTTCCTTACAAGGCTAATTGGTTGACCTGCCTGGAAAAAGGGTGTCTCATTAGCACCTGAATATTGGGAGTTTTTGTCCATCATAGTTTGATAACTCAAAAAATTCATGGTCTTCAAGACTCAATAGAACTTAACCTACTCTTTGACTCAACTCTAGTTTGACTTTTCTGGTTTTTAAACTATGATTCCAATATTATAGTTTTTGTTTTATCTATTTATTTATTTATTTAATTATGATCAATTCTGATTTTTCTTTTCTTTTCTTTGGACGCTTTTCCAGTGCTTTTCTATGACTTCTTTCTTCTATCATTGTGGCATTTAACCGTGCTCATTAACTGTGGGTAATTGCAGCTGAGGAATTATAGGCTAATGGAACTAGTCATGTCTGTAAAAGAGGATAAAATTCCTGCATTCTGAGAAGAGTTAAATCCTTGGTAGTTGAATTAGAAGACTGAAGGTATATCACCTTTATGCATTACAGTGTTTCTTCCTTTCAAAGCTACAATTGCTGGCCCATGTTCTAGTGTCGATTTACATTTGGTATATAGAAACATTAGATTTTTTTTAAGTGCCTCATTATCATCGATGACACTCTGCTAGAGTATCTATGTTTTTTCCAAATCATTGTCTTAGATTGATTTGAACTGTTTATGTTCTTACCACTACCATATAGACATGGCTCATATGCATAGCAATCACTATCTTTGGATTGTTGTTCTCTTAGATTTTGGATTGATTTCTTCTCTTTTGAGTCATCTATTGAGAATTCATGTTCAAAATACACCGTAGTAGTGTCCAAGCATTTATTTTGAAAGAAATGTTAAGAAGTGGCAGCAATTCTCTGTCAAAAGCAGAATTAATGGAAGCTGTTTCAAAGTATCTTGGTCAAAGGAATGTTTGTATTTCTTTTGTCTGAATATGCTTATTTCTGTTTTTAAATAATTAATTTGTTCCTTTCTTGTTCCCATCCTTTTTTTTTCTTTTTGCAGGCTTGGGCTAAAGAGGACCTTCTTGAGGAACAAATTCAAGAGTTGGCCACCTAACGGTATGTATTTGTTTTATGAAGCTTAAGTTGTATGATGAAATGTATATCATTGCACACCATGTATATTTGTATGTATTTTACATCTACCTAGCCATTTTAATGAGATGCTTCCATCTGTAATTGTTTAAAATAAAAAGGAACCTATTGTCAGTTATATTTATTTCCAGCAAAAAGTTCTGATGAACCTGCATTTTTTTTTTGGATGTTAGAAACACCGAATTGGGTTCTAATTACCATTTGCTCATGTGTTTGCAGAAGGGAGCATGATAACTTCGAAGCTGATAGATCCCAACATCTTAAACAAATACATGACCTCAAAGAACATATTCAGGAAAAAGAGAGCCAGATTCTTGAATTGGAGAAGCAGGTATGCTTTGTTAAATATAAAAGATTATGCACATTTTTAGACATTTTTTGCCCTTCATCGTGGTTATATGTTCTTGTGAGTTAAATGGTAAATTAATGACTGAGGAAGACATTTAACACGTACATATATAGCTAGTATAAGGTTTGTTGTGCTCTTGCTCTGGTGGTAGACTCTCAGGAGTTTCAACACCTGGGGTTGAGTATCCATAGGTGGTGAAATCCCACCATGGGGTGAGTGTCATCATGTGCGAAAACAAGCATTTCTCACACACACACTTAATAACACTTGTGGCATATGTAACAGCCCATGCCCACACTGTATGATATTGTCCGCTCTGGGCACAGCCCGCACGATTTTGTTCTCAGGGTTTCCCCCAAAATGCCTCATACAGTATAGGGTGGCAACTCCACATATAACCACCACAACTTCAGATGATACTTCTGATGTGGGACAAAGTTTCACCTTCACTGTGTGCACAATAGCCTGCAGCACAGTAACCTGCCAGCCACACAGTAGCCTGTCAGCCACCTTGGGGCCCGCCCACATGTGGCCACAGTGACGGGGTGTCACAATATCCCCCACCAAGGGCAAAGCCATCCTCGACTCTGATACCATTTGTAATAGGTCACGCCCACACTGTATAATATTGTCCGCTCTGGGCACAACCCGCATGATTTTGTTCTCGAAGTTTCCCCCAAAAGGCCTCATACAGTATAGGGTGGTAACTCCACATATAACCACCACAACTTCAGACGACACTTCCGATGTGGGACAAAGTTTCACCTTCACTGTGTGCACAGTAGCCTGCCAGCCATCTTGGGGCATGTCCACATGTGCGCCCGCCCACGTGTGCCCGCCCACATGTGGCCACAGTGACTGGGCGTCACAGCATATACATGGGATGAGGCTATTCATGGATATGAAACTTACTACCATCGTACGATGCCCAAAATTCAATCAAGACCATTTACTGGGTGGGCCCATTGTTAGCAAAGCTCCAGTTTAAACTCATATTTAAAAATAAAAATCTTATATAATTCACTAAACTTTTAAAACCATATGTTTTGAAAGATAGGCTCGAATCTTTGATATGTGTTCTACCCCATCACACCATTGAATCCAGACCCTTAAATATAAAAGATTGTATATATTTGTAAGAATTTATTGTCCTTTACATAGTTGCATGTTTTTATGGGTTAAATACTAATAGTAGAACATTGGCTGATGTGCATGTGTGAGAGACATTTAACACGTACTGATGTAGACATTTATTCAGCAGGTGACTCTAGCTATCACCCAATACTTGCAAGAACAGGTCTATCCCAGCCCTTGACTTTTTTAAGTCACCATGTCTATGATATTTTGCAAGGAATTCTTGTTCAAAGGATAGTTTTATAATTAGCAAAAGCTGATTTACTTAAATATCATTGGTTCAGATCCATTGAGAAATTATGGTTTTGTCATGGTCGAAGGTTTCTTGCAGCAATTTGTCTGGTTTCAGATGCTTTTGTACTTGAATTGAGCGAATTAGGGCTTTGAGTGTAAATTTTCGAATAAGTTGGGAAATTCCAAAACGGTAATGTACCGAATCTTTAATGAGAATTTCCTACTTCTTTGCTGAAATCATTTCTCTTAAACCAGTGTAGAGCTCTTAAATCTTGTTTGGAAATTGTATATCTTAATTTTAACAGTCGAGATTGATCGACTTTGATGCTTCTTCTTTCGGCCTAGAAGTAGAATCTTGTAGTTTATCGTAGAATCCGGTTTCTTATTACACTAGATTGTCCTAAAGATGAAAATAGAGTTTCTTGAGATTGCAATAGTTGTTGCTTTTTTCTTTTTCTCATTCCTGTACCAGTTCTAAATTTAGTCCCATACACTGTTAATTTGTTTGTGTGTGGAACATATGTAGATTTTCAGTTTCTCCTAGAGCTAAACTCAGGATCTTTGTAGTTTAGTTATTGTGTTTCTATTCGTTTCAACCTGTGAACAGTTTTTTTTTTTTTTGGTAATTCCATTTCACACAGGCCTGCATATTCGAGGGTGTGTCTAGTAGTGCTTGCGTGTTGGTGTCACTTTGTGTCTCCTTAAGGCCCATTAACAATGATTTACTATCAGTGAAATGGCAACTGTTTTCCATTTTATTCTCCTCCAATAGCAACAGTTGTCAGTGATTAGGGCCTTTTGGCTAAAATTTATCTTTACCCTATATATACTTAATGAGATAGTTATGAAGCTGTTTGTTTGGGAGTCTTGGTGGCTCCATTGTCATTTAAATCCTTGCTTTGTGATAATTTCAGAGACAGGTTAGCTACAAACTATTATTAATTGTTACAAATGATGACATGGAAACTCATTAGACTTCAAATGTGAACAGGAGCGTGGGCATCGGTTGAAAGGAATGAAGAGATTTTATTGGTATTTACTCAAGTACATTACAAGATTTCGAGCTTGTTTTTTGCTGCTAAAAATGAGTGCCTCCAACTGTACAAAACTCTTCCTATTGGTGGAACTAAGAGCTCTGTGCAATGATATTTTCGATGGCATACATCAGTTGAGCTCGTGCCTTCCCACAAATTTGAACTAGTTGGACTTCTTCTGTTGCTTGAGTTTGCAGGGCCACTGCTTGAAGCCACCGTTTTTTATGTTGTAGCACTTGGAGGAGAGGAGAATCCATCGGCACAATTGGACGTTCTGAAATAGAACCACCACACCACAATAAAAATGTAACAGGCTTGTATAGGAATTAAAGCGTTAAACCTTTGAAAGATGGTTTTTACAGTCTTAGAAGATGTAACAGAAAATCTATAATTTTGAGAAATATGGAAGCATAATTCATCTTATGTTTTTTCCCCTTTCCTCTTGTCTAGCATGTGTGCTATTGTGATTATTGTCTTGTATTATTCTTTAGGTTTCATTTGAATTACTGGTATGCTAGGGCCTTTCAAATCAATGCAAAGGATTTTAGCGGCGCTTTGAGAAATCTTGCGGCGCTTTTCCGCAAAGTAAAACTAACTAGCCTCGGCGCTAACAAGGAACGCGGCGCTCATACAAGCGCCGAGTATCTTTTGCCAACATGCCAATTTTTCGGCGGTTGAGTAGGTGTCTAAAAGCGCTGCTAAAATTCAGACTTGTTGTAGTGACATATTAATTTCACCCATTCTCTTTAATCTTTTAATGTAAACACCCAAAAGTATTAACTCATGTAGTCTTTGTACATATCATTCTATCTTTTAAGTTATAAAAAAAAGTTTATATCTAACTTGTATTCTACTTTTAAAAGGTATTAGTTGTTCATCTCTTTTGAAAGTATGCGTTTGCCAAAGCTTGATCATATGCTATATCAAAATTAATGCTAGCATGCCAAATCTCTCTATTTTTTTTAATTATTATTTTTATTTCAAAACAATCTCTTCCATGCATCCCTTCATATCGTTTGTTATCTTTTCCTACACTTTTTCCAATTGATATTTCCTTACATTACTTCATCCATGCTCTCTAGTGTTGTTTTTTAATTAATTTTATGTATGCATTAATGATATTGATTTTCTACTCTACTAACACAAGCTTTATAATAAAAACCTATCATTCTCTTAATATATGCAATTTTATTATTTAAATATTTATCTTCACCAACTTTATCACATATTTATTATTGTCCTTTCCCATTTCCAAGGTTTATGTCTACCAATGTATCTAGTTTTACCCCTTTTTACTTAATTTTGTGTATGCAAGCTATGTTAATTCTCATTCGTTTCATTGTATCCACTAATTCTATTCTCCTACTTGCTAAAATTATCATATTTTATGTGGTAAGATAAATCTAATTCTTCTATATTAGTTTATTTGTCCGTATTTACACAAAATGATGTAGACCCTTATCTACTTCTCAATATAATAGGCCTTGTTGTGGTGTGTTTCTTTTAGAAAATACCCTAGCTAAGCCTTGTCCATTTATTACTGTAACCGGGATCAGTGTAGCCAACCCTTACCCATTTGTTATTGTACCCAATGTTGCACGTGAGCATAAGCTTGAAATGTTAGACTGTCCAGTAACTCATGAGAAAAAAGTTTTGGTCAAAGTTTGAAACTGGTTGCCAACCTAGCATAATCCTCCTTATTTGATCTTGGGAGAGAACGAGAGGGCAAATGTCTCATTAGAGAAGTTGCATTAATAAATTTATAAACACGACAGATGGAAAATTGAAAATAAACTATAAAAACATGGGCCCTAATTTTGATGATTCCTAAATAAAGAAATTGCATTGTTTTGATTTTATTTATATAAAAAAAAAAAAATCAATTGTACAAATTCAAGAAACAAATGCTTAAAATAACAAGTTAAGATAAATCAATTTGATTTTTTTTATTATTAATATAACAAGCCATCTAAAGTGAGCCTAACAATTTAAATGATTCGATTGAGTTATTGTATTCCACATGTACAATTTTAAAGTGCTTGGGTATCAAATATCACAGTGCCATAATATCTTATAATTCCTCCCTATATATAATTAATATCACATAATCCACTAGTCAAGGAATCACTTATGTAAGGACCTTGTTTCCCTCCCTTGTGTAGGTATGTTAGAGGGTGTAATTTGGGCTAATGGATCACCATGTGAGGTGAATGAATTTTTGAAGAAGGGCTAAGCTACTTCGTTAATGTTGACAATTTAAGATATGGTGGTGATTCATCCTCTCACACTTGGCACCGACATAAAACTTGCAGACCATCCAAATCATGGGTCCATTGTGGATGGAGAATACATCTAAAACCATTATAATAAATCAATTTTAAATATCCATCTATATTCAAATCTCAAGGAAAAAAATCAGCTGGTTAAAATGTATCCTCTTAATTTTTGCCTAAGGGAGTTAATTGATACCATGACTGTATATGACACTGGAAAAGCATGCACTTACAAAATATATGCTTCACAGGAATTAATTTAAATATTTAAACTTGTGGAGCTAACTATCATTAAGTGAAGTCCTAAAATTAGATTTATTGAACAAACCTAACCTTTGATGCTTGGCATTTATTTGTTGAAATACAACCATTGGATGTTTTTCATTTTTAACTGTCCAATAAATGGCCATAAATAATAAAATAATTGTAATATTTAGTCATGATAAGCTTAGACACATTATTTGGTAAAATCCAAATCCTTGAGTAATTTTATGGTGAAAATCCTTAGATAAATTTTATTTAAACATCCAATAAATGTCAACCTATCTAATAATTATAATAATCAAATTAAATCATTATAACATTTGGTTCACTTAAGATTAAACTTCTAACCATCTGCACATCATTCATAGCGTTGCTAGAGTACCAAGGTTTTTTCAGGTCGTTGCATAATAGTACGTAAGTCTTCTCATTGTACTTCCTGTGTCCAAAAAATGCGGCCCATCCAATTGGGTTAGCCAAGCTATAAGGTACATTTAAGAGAAGATCCCATGGTTGCACCCTAGATTTCTCACAAGCAGTTATCAAACAGGTGCTCGCAAATTGTACTTGTGTTGGCATGTATTAACTTAAATAAAACTGATTAGATTGTGCAGCCAACTGTGACCAAGTTAAAATCCTAAGATCCTCTATTTTTGGATACTTATTCGTGGAAAGGATTTTTTTCGTTCTTGGTGGGGTTCAGCATGATGTTACGATGAATCCATCCCATTCATCCGTATTATGAGATCATTTTAGGATATATGACAAAAATGAGCTGGATTCAAGACTCAAATGGGCCACACAAGAGAAAATAACAGGGATTGAACAACCACCCCTGAAACATTACCATGGTCACAAAATTTTTATATCAGGCCAAGTTTTTTTGTGATGCAAACAATTTAAATATCATATAAACATTAAAATGGAGCCGATGAAGGTCTTAATGGTGGGCGTTTCTTTCCAGTGCATTGATGTCAAAGCCTTTGGCAGGAAATCGGCTTTTTGCCTATGTAGGTAGTAGATTAGGTGCAGCCACACACCTTGATGTATGTATTCTATATCCACACCGACCATCCATTTTTATATATCATTTTAGGATATGAATCCGAAACTGAAGCATATCGAATTCTTAGGTGGACCATATCATAAGAAATTGTAGTGATTGACAATTAATGGGTCACATAAGTTTTGATCAAGCTGATATTTATTTTTTCACTTCATCCAAGTTTATATAACCTTGTCAATAGGTTGGATGAAAAATAACCATTATGTAAATATTATTGTGGGCCTAGGAAGTTTTTAATGGTAAAGCATTCAATCACCACTGTTTCTGATAGTATGGTCCACCTGAACTTTAGATCTACTTCATTTTTTGGGTTTCATATGGTAAAATGATCTTCCAAAACGGATGGACAGCATGGATATAAGATATAAAAATCAAATTAAGCCTCACTTATAACGACCATATTGGGTGAGGTAATTCCCTTCCGTCCGAGTAGGAAGCGGAGTATGGCTGGTGTGCCACAAGCCACCAACCTTGGTAGTGTTTTACCGTTAACAAGTTCCATGGACCATTCCATGATGTAAGTGTTAAATCCACACCGTACATTCATTTGCCGAGATCATTTTAGGGTATTAAGATAGATTCAAATCTAAACTGGACCGCAACATAAAAAGCAGTGGGGATTGAATGCTTATCATTGAGGACTTTTTGGGGCCCACAAAAGTTTTGGATCAGAGGCTTATATTTGTTTTGCCCCTTTGTACAGATTTGTATGACATTATGAACAGGTTGGATGTAAAATAAACATCATGGTGGGCCTTAGGAATGTTTTTGTGAATCTGCCTATGGTTTTGGGTTAATGTTCTAAAATGATCTTTCCCAATGGATGAAACACATATATATTGGTGGGGCTCGCAGAACTTGTTAACAACATCATCCATTTTGCCTCTTTCTAAAGCCCTCGAACCATGGAATACAAGACATGTCTCGCCCTTATATTAAGGTTACATGCCCTCACCAACCACCCCCCCCCCCCCCCCCTAGTGCTGTTACCCCCCAGTGCTGTTACCTTCTGATAGTTAGAAAGCTGTCTTTCAGTCTTTAACAGTTGCTTCAAAAGCCAATTCTAAAGGACACGTCAACTTTGTTATTTTAAGTATAAACTCTCATTGAGAGAGCGTTTAGTGTTGGTCCGTCATGCCAGAAGTCGCGGGTTCGAACCCCTCCCGGTAGAATATAAATCAAAGTTGTGGTCTCGTTGTACTCAGGATCTCGCTACTACGGAAGGAAGGAAATGGGAGCGAGACCACCCTAATGAAATGTTATGAAGGAGACCCCTCTCTTTAGCAAGGCCACCCGGGCTCGATAGACGGTTGAATAGCGATAGGGCCGATCGATCCCACTTTCCTTCCATCCCATGCCAGCGTGATGACCTCCCTCGCCTTTTACCGCCACACACATGCACGCACACACACACGCTCGCACACGCGCGCGTGCACACACACACACACACATATATATATATATACACACACACACCTCATTAATTATGTATTTATATTCAAAAGGGTTTTTAATAAGGTACCATTAATCCAAGTAATTATCATCAGTTTACCTTTAGATTTTCTTAACTGAAGTTGGGTTCTGCTGTGCAAGAAAGGCATCACAACTTGGGTGGGTCCTATCATGATGTGTATATGAAATTCACTTTGACTATCACGTGTGTCACCTCATGTTAAGCCTAGGTCCCGAAAATTAACCCCATCCATGATGCAAGTGGACCGCATGACTGAAAACATTGTACAAGGCAATACCTACCCTCCACCTTGTTTCCTTTGGTATAACACACCTAAATCACCAATAGTTCTTATTTGGCCCCACATAAGGATGACTTAATGAAAAATAAGCTCCATTTAGTTATCTAGTTGGCCGGACCTTAGAAAATAGTTTTAACCATTGTAAATAGTAACATACAAGTGAGGTCCACAATATAAGTCTGACTGATTTTTGTACGAAGAAATCATTAGGGTGATTCTAACCTATTAGATGAGTTGGATATTGTGCACATGAAAGGATGGAATGTATCTTTTGGATGGACTGTAATTTGTGATCTAAGAAGTTAGGCGTACAGCCTTCTCTTTTTCCTAAGAAATTTATGGATAGTTGAGAAATGGCACGTGGCCATTGGATCATTTTTTGGCTCGGGATTAAAAAAATCTATATGTATATATGTGAAATCTATAATTCTGGCCATTAGATCTGTGTGTGAAATCTACTCTGGCCATTAGATCTATATATGTGAAATCTACTCTGGCCATTAGATCTATAATTCTACTTTTGGCTCGGGATTAAAAAAATTGGAGGATGACTTGTGATTTAAGGTGGGCTACACAAAAGGAAATAGTTGGGAGAGCAATGCCCACTCTTGATTTTTCTAGCTTACCATGATTATTATATAAAATCCACTCAAACCATTAAATTTCAAACTAAAATTTAGGCCTAGGACCCAAAAATCAGACGTATCCGTGATTTATGTGGGCTACACCATGTTGCCTTATACATTGTTTCCAATTGTGCGACCCACCTGAACGATAGATGTGGTTGATATTTGAGCCCTGGTCCTATCATGGAATAACACACTTGGTGGTGGGAGTGGATTTCATATAAACATTACAGTGGGATTCACCCGAGCTGCCAACCTTTTGCTCGCATGGTAGAACCCCAACTTCCATTTAAAAAAAAAAAAAAACCAAGGAAAGGCAGTCCTGTGATAAAACTTGAATTAATGAGGTATTTTATTGAAAACCCTTTCGAAAAAGGCATAGGATGTAAATACCTACTTAATGAGGTAATAATTTATAAAATTCTATGTCATAAACCATAACTGCTACTTTTTTATTTTATTTTTTATATAAACCAGCCTACCCGTACTCTCTGAGAAATCCACCCGTCCATTTCTTATTCCACCTCCTATTAGGGGTAGGCCTAAAAATAAGATGGATCCAAAATTAAAGTGGGCCACGAAAAGGGAAACAATGAAAATTGTCGAGCCACCGCTGAAACCTCTCTGAGGTCCACCGTGCTTATTATGTGCCATCCAAACTGGTCATAAGGTTATTCCCACTCTAATGAACTAAAAAACAAATATTATCGTAATCCAAAACAATTCTGTGTGTTATGATTGGCCCATGTATGTCTCAACCATGGGTGTTCGATATCAACCGTTTCAACTGGTGTGACCCACTTGAGTTTTGGATCTGCTTCATTTCTTTGCGCCTTCATAAAATCGTTTGGAAAATTGGTGAACGGGGTGGATTTTTCAAAAACATCACAACAGGACCAACAAATGTTCCGGGGATGGGTGTTAAATAGGCTATATTTAAAGCCTATGGCCCACTTGGGTTTTGTACCTGCCTCATTTTTGGCCTACCCTCCAAGATGAGCGGGCTAATTTAAATGATGGACTGCTATGATTTCTCAAAAACATCACGATGGGCCCATGAATTTCTCAGTGGCCATGTGAGAGAGAGAGGCCGTTTCAAGTGTGCGCGCATACAATACCAAGTGTTTCAGGCTACTTGAGTGTCCTGTGGGAGAGAGGCTGTTTCAAGGGAGTGCCGTTTGGCTACTTGGATTTTGGATATTCCCCATTTTTTGGCTTATTCCTAAAATAATATGGCAAAACTGGTGGACGGTGGTATCACGAGTATCATGGTGGGGTCATGAGTCTTTCAGCCGTAAGTTGCAATACCCACTGTTTACCTACGTGAGTATGATTGCATGCATGCATCCGTTTAGGCATTGCCTGACGCGTAGCATGAGTCTTGTGGGGATCACATGAGTCTTCGGCTCATTTTAGGACATGAGCTAATGAGGTAGATCCAAAGTTCAAGACTACCAGAAAAAAGTGGGGATAATGATACCAACGTTAAACCTGCCGAGGCCCCACAGTGGTTTTTATAAATCTACTTAATATTTTGGGTCTACTCTTTACATTTATGTGCCTAAAAATGGTGGATGGGTTGGATGTCTCAAAAACATCATTGGGTCCGCATGGCTTTTTCAGCCAGAGAGTACAATGGTCCACATTCAATATGGACCATTTCCTACCGTCTGGCCCACTTGAATATTGGATCTACTTGATTTTTGTGCCCACCCTCTAAACTTATGTGGCCAAAATGGTGGATGGAATGGATTTCTCAAGAACATTATGATGGGCATCCTGACTTTTTCACAAGAGACTTGAATGATGAGTGGTGATGGAAGGTAATAAACATTCGACACCATGCCTTGAGACTAATACTGAAGTGGCAGGCCCCACAATGATGTATGTGCTACATGTCCACACCGTCCATTCATTTTGGCAGTTCATTTTAGGGCACAAGCAAAAAACAGTAAGGCATATCCAAATCTCAAGTGGACTCGCCACAATTGAATGACACCATTAAAAACTTCCTAGGGCCCACTGTAAGGCCTAGCTTGGCACCATGGATTCATAATAATTGGGTTGAAAATCCCTTGGATTCAGAATACCTTGGATTGAGAGTATTCTAATTGTGTTTGGCACCTGGACTCATAATTCCTATCATCCAAAAATAGATATGCATTTAAATGATGTAGTACATTTACAAGAGTTTGACTTTAATTACTAAATCAATTTTAATATTACTAATTAGTGTATAAACGTAATGTTTGACACAATTATTATAATAAGCCCATTGAAACATATACTTTTGCAAAAATTGATAAAATCCCAAGTGTCGATTATCATAGAATTATAACCGAGCTACTAACCAACATTTTTAAACTACTGCTTTACATGGCTAATGTTTGAATTACTCAAATCATTCTATTGATGTAATTTTGGAGATGCATTTGATAATCTCATTGTTTTGGGATATCATCGGTGGAACAACTGTACAATAAATTAATAGCCCAGTGATACATGTTACACATGCGACTCTCTTACCTTCAAAATAAGCAAAAAGGCAGAGGATTCATAATCCAAACAAAAAGAAAGATGGCAAAATTCAACAAAAGTGAGGATCAACCATCTCCTGAATTTGGAATATACTTCAATCCACACTACAAGCGACCCTGGATTTGGAAAACCCTCCAATCCCCTCTAATTAGAGTTGTACACGAGCAAAGTTAGCTCGGTAACTCGCTCGACTCAACTCGAAAAAGCTCAACTCGACTCGGCTCAAAATGAGTTCGAGTCGAGCACGAGCTGATTTTTGGAGCTTGAGCAAAGCACGAGCTTGACCCTGCTTGACTCGATTAATACTCGAAATTGACTCAACTCGGCTCGACTTAGACTCGACTCGGTATAGGGACTAGGGTATATATACCCTTCTAATTTTCAAAACAAAAAACCCTAATCTCGTCGCCCATCCCAACGCCCATTAATAATATAAAAAAAAACCTAACCCTTTAATGGGCAGGTGTCTTTTGGTAAAATAACAGGAAAGGACAGAGATGTTGATGATGATGATGGCTGTTGGGGTTTTAGAAGCGGCCTAAGGTAGATGGAGTGGAGGCGAAGGAACCCACCAAGGGCGGGAACGACGGAACCCACCACTGGGGTCCAAATGCACGAATCCCGTCTCTTTCGCCATTTCTTTTTCCTCCTTTCTCTTCTTCTTCTTCAGATCCTCCACAGCTGATGGATTTTCATCGAGCGGTCGCTTCATCTCCTCGATTGGGAACGGACAAGGATCTCTAAAGAAGGTTTTCCGATTTCCCTCTTCCTCTTCCTCATTCTCCCCAAATCTACCTTTTTATCTCCGAAACAGGCTCGAAAACTCTACTTGAACTCGGCTTGAAATTGACTCGAACTTGGCTCAAACTCGGACGAGCCAAACATGAGCTGTTGTTCCGAGCTCGAAGGCTGAGCTGAGCCGAGCACGAGCCGGAACTCGAGCAATCCGAGCCGAGCACGAGCTAGGCAATACTCGGCTCGACTCGACTCATGTACAGCTCTACCTCTGATCCTCCGTGCCGAATGATCTCCAATGTTTATTTGCCATCCAATGTGTTGATTAGGTCCCATGGTCATAGTTGAAGGGAAAAAAACACAGATATTAGCTTGATCTAGAAGTGTTTGCGGCCTTCAAGAAGTTTTCAACGGTGGGCATTCAATCCCCAGTGTTTCCTATGGTGTGGTCTACTTGAGTTTTAAATCTAGCTCATTTTAGGGCTCCGACCAAATGGATGGATGGTGCCGATAAAACATATACTACAGAGTGGGGCGCGTAGGGCTTTCCAATACCAACAACACAGAGTGCCGGCCGCTGGGATGAAGCGAAAAGTACAAAATTAGCCTCCAATGAAACTCCTGTGAGTCTTGCTATTTTTTCAATGGAATGGGTTTATTCCCACATTTAGTTGTTGTGTGGGCCTCTCATCCATTGGATTTGTCTAGCTTTTGACCTCACATTCTTAATATAGACATGACTGAATTGATGGACAAAGTAGCTCTCATGAGGGCATAAAAGTATGGCCAAACGATAGACAAGTTGTGTAAAAAGGACATCCAAGCAAAGTTGGACCTTTCAAAAATAAGGGGGCAAATATGTCATTCCTGACATTAACGGCTATTCGTTTTTTGAAACCGCTAGCCAAAGTCAAAATAAAAAGGTATTTATGAAAAGGAAGTTGATTTAAAATTTAAAATAAAATTTAAAAAAAAAAAACTTTCAAAGGGCAGACCGTCAAAAGTTTATAACTTAAACCTTAAATGGTTATATGAAAAAAAATAATAAAATCATGAAAATAAAATTGCGTGACTTTTTACTATTAACTGTATAATAAATATCCACCTATTCAATAATTAGATAACCTTGGATGGTTTTATTTTCCAGGTTAATTTGTAAGTAATTTCTTAATATATGTGTATCATCCATCTCACCCTATTAATGCATCGTATGTTTCTCCCTTTCACGTTCTCAATTATATAGACGTTTTATGTGACATATGTATGGAGTTCATGCGACATAAAGCTCATGTGCGGGCCACGACGTTGTCCCATCAGTGATAGATCCAAGACTAAGGATGCTACCGAATGTTAGCTTTTCTTCTCTGCTTCTTTCGTGCAAACATCGGTGATTTTGTTTTTCTTCTCCCATATACTTGGACTGTTGAAATTATCCTTAAAGAAATTAGATTAAGTGAGCCACACTACAAAAAAAATAGAAAATGAATGCCAGCCATTGAAACCTGATTGGGTTTGCAAGAGTTATAGATCACGGTGATATTTGTGTTTTCCACTCATCCTCACCTTATAAAGAGGTTGATGGCATACGAACATGATCAGCTAAGGCTCGGGAAGATTTTAATTGTGGGTGCTTCCATCTACACAGTTTCTGATGCTGTGTCTCACTTAGGTCTTGGTTCAGCCTCATTTTAGGCTCTTATCCGTAAGATAATCTGGAGATACTTACGGACGAACTGGATTATGGTGGCCCCACAGATGTTCGTGTTGCAGGGAATTCGCGTGCATGGCACATCCACTGGTGGGGCCGGGCGTGGATTGAGTACTGCCCCCATCTGTACCGGCTGTTGGACCTGTCAGGGTCTTTGTGAGGCCCACCGTGGTGTATGTGCTTTATCCACGCCGTCCATCCCTTTTGATGGATCATTTTAGGGATGAACCCAAAATGGAGGTAGAATGAAAGCTCAAGTGGACCACACCACAGGAAGCAGCAGGGTTTGAATTCCGACCGTTGAAAAGTTCCTAGGGGCAACCGTGATGTTTATTGGCCATTTTAACCTGTTCATAAGGTTATGTGCACCTGTATCAAGGTAAAAAAAACATAAATATCATCTGCATCCAAAACTTCGGTGTCCTCGAGAAATTTTCAACGGTGAGCTTTTAATCTCCACTGCTTCCTGTGTGGTCCACTTGTGCACTTGTGCCTTCAATCTGCTACTTTTTATGAATAATAGTTTAAAATAATCTTTTCAAATGAATGGACGGAGTAGATAAGACATACATCATGGTCTCCCCCACGGAACCCTGATGGGACCGTCCGTCTCAAGTTCGGTCGCGGTGCGTAGTACCCAATCCGGAAGCGGATTGCGTCCGACCGCGGTCGGGCCTAGCAACATTCGACCAGATCTGCGTTGGACCACTGTAATTTATTTGTTTATTCACGCCGTCATACTTTTTCCTCCGGCGGTGAACAGGCAGGAGGTTTGAGTGGCCACCGTGATGTACGGGTCTTATCCACACCGTTCATCCATGTTTTCGTATCATTTTCGGGTATAAGATAAAAAATGAGGCATATCCTAAGCTCAAGTGGACCACACTATAGGAAACAGCGGTGATAATGATTCTCACTGTTGAATTTTTTATAGGGCCTACCGTGTTGTTTATTTTCCATCCAACTTATTCATAAAGTTACATATACCTGGATGGATGAAGATAAAACACAAATGTCAGCTCCATCTCAAACTTCTGTGGTCCCCAAAAAGTTTTCAACGATAAAGGTTTAATCCCATGTTGTAGTACACTTAGCGTTAGATCTACCTGACTTTATTTTGTCTTACACCCTAAAATGATATGAAAAACTGGATGAACGGTGTGGATAAGACCATACATCAGGGTGGCCACTCAAAGCTCCTGCCCGTTCCCGGACAGCGGGCAGGACGGACGTAAACAGATTGGCTACTCCCCCTGCCACCAGCCAATGGCTGATGGTCGGTGCTCTGTGGGCCTCATCATGATGTAAGTGTTTCATCCATGCCGTCAATATATTTTTACAGATAATTTTATAGCATGAGAACAAAAATTAGATACATCCCAATCTCAAGTGGACCACATTACATGAAACAGTGTCGAATAAGCGTTGACCATTAAGAACCTTTTGGGGATCATAAAAGTTTTGGATCAAGCTGATCTTTATTTTTTCCCTTCATCTGGGCCTTTATGACCTAATCAACCGATTGGATGCCAAATAAACAGTACAGTAGGCCTTAGGAGGATTTTAATGGTGGATATCCAATATCTATTGTTTTCCTGTGGTGTGGTCCACCTAAGATTTATATCCCTATAATATTTGGTATAAAGCCATAAAAGAATCTGTAAAAATGGATGAATGGAATGGATGAAACACATACATCATGGTGGGGCCCACAGTGCACCGACCATCAGACACGGGGCTGGTGGCAGGGGGAGTAGCCAATTCGTTTCCAGGACGGACGCCGATTTCCTGCGAAAATCCCTCCGCAGGGAGTTCTGCGCTCGGATCCTGGGTGGGCCACTGTAGTGTTTGTGAGAAATCCACCCTGTACATCCGTTTTTTGAGCCCATTTTAGCCCATGGTGAAAAAAACGAGCCTGATTCAATATTCAAGTGGGCCGAAAATGTGAGGATTTAATGTCCACGGTTGAAATATTAGTGGCCAAAGAAGTTTTGAATCAGGATAATATTTGTTTTTTCAGTTCATTCCATCACGAATGACGTTATAAACGGTAAAGATGGCATGTAAATATCACCGTGGACATATAGTGGTTTTCCTACTCACCTTTTCCTTTAGTGCGGCCCACCTGAGTCTTTAATTCTTCTCACTTTTGGTATCAAGTCTTAAAATGATCTCACAAAATGGATAGACGTGATAGATTTCTCACAAACATCACGGTGGACTCTACCTAAATTTTCAGTGCAGAAACTTAAGTGGTAAAGGCTTAGGCAGGAAATCCGCGTCGGGCTAGACGTAATCCCTCCCAAAAAATGAGGCAGATCCGACGCTCTATTGCACCATATATCTGACTCTTGCATTTTATTCAACTTTCATTTAATGCTTTGTATATTAATACAGTCAATTTTACTATTTGGTGTGATCTACTTAGAGCGTTCAATCTACCTTATTTTTCAGCCCATACCTTAAACATAATCTGAGGAAAGGGATGGACGGAGTGGATAAACAGATACATAACGGTGGGCCCCACACAGATCTGGTCGGACTTTGCTACGTGCGACCGGCGACGGACGCAATCCACTTCCCCCGAAAACGCTAAGTATCTGACACGCGCTGCAGCACGCACGCATACGTGTAATACGAATTCCGACTTCTGTGTCGATTCCCGCGAAATCTAATATTACCTTTCCAAACTGCTTTCCTCACCTGAGAAAAAACAGAGCGAGAGAGATGGTAGAGAAGAGAAGCAGCAGCTGCAAGAAAACCCCCAACAGCAGCGGAAGGAAGAAGAAGAAGCTCTCTCAAGAAGATCTCTCCTCGATCATTTCCCTAGTCGCTTCCGCCACAACCCTCTCTCGCTCTTTCCTCTTCCACAACGACCTCCTTCTCCACCCTTCCCAAACCCTAACCCTAGAATCCTCCATCAACACCACTGCTCTTTCCCTCTCCAAGCTCCACTCCTCCCTCTCTCTTCCTTCTCCTCCTCTCCAAACCCTAACAACAGATCACCCTTCCCCCTGGGCCCATCGCTTCCTCTCTGATCCCTCTACCCATCTCCTCTTCCTCGATTCCTTCCGCATTTCCAAACCCTCATTCGATCGTCTCCTCCAAATCCTCACCCCTTCCCTCGTTCGATCATCGCTTTCCGTCCCTCCCAATTTCAAGCTCGCCGCTGCCCTCTTCCGCCTCGCCCATGCCGCTCCCTTCAAGTCCGTCGGCCGCTGGTTCGGGATCGACTCCGCTGCTGCCTGCCGCTCTTTCTACGAGGTCTGCAAGGCTGTTAACGACACTCTCTCTAACCTCCTCCAGTCCGACCGGCAGCGGATCCTCGACGGGTTTGGTGCGGTCTCGCTCCCCAACTGCTGCGGTGTCCTCGGGTTCAGCCGGTTTTTTATTGATGGTGGGTTGGGGAACGACGGGACAGTGATTGTCCAGGGGTTGGTTGACTCCGAGGGGCGGTTCCTTGATGTTTCTGCGGGTTGGCCTGGCTCGATGCGCCCTGACACGATCTTGCGCCAGACGAATCTGTTCTCACGGGTCGAGGAATCGAAGGAGATGCTGAATGGCCCTACTTTCGAGCTTGCAGGCGGTAATTCAATCCGGCAGTATGTGTTGGGGGATTCCTGCTGCCCTCTCCTGCCTTGGCTTCTAACGCCTTATAGACAAACAGGTCTGAATGAAAACGATTCTCGTCGGGTTTTCAATTCCGTTCATGGTCAGGGTATGGCGTTGGTCAATAACGCATTTGGGAGAGTTTTGGCTCGGTGGCGGCTTCTTTCGGCGAGGTGGAAGCAGGACAGTGTCGAGTTCTTTCCATTCATTATCATCTCGGGGTGTCTTCTGCACAATTTTCTTATCAAATATGGCGAGCCCACAACGGATGAGATTGGGGATTATTTGAGGGAGCAGAGGTTTCTGGAACATGAAGAGGGGGAGAATGAGGGTGGCAAAAGTGTTCGAGATGTGCTCGCATCACATTTGAGTTTGGTAAGCCACAGGGAATAATTGGTGGTGAGTGATAGTTGCTGAAGCAGTCCTTTTGTCCATAGTATCTATTTTGTAGGCTTAGTAGTGCCCATGCTAGTTCTCACGCTATGTTTTCTTGGATTCTAATCTTTCGCATTTAGGAAGCTAGTGTTTCTTGGTTGTACTAGTAGGGAATTGCACAATGTGCAGGTGCAGGTGCAGCAAGATATGAACATGTGTAGAAATTTTGTGCAAGAGATCCAAGTGGCCCCACTGTATATGTACCGTGACCAATAATCCAATATTAGCTGCACTTGTGCACAAGAGCAGTGCTATCATTTCGTTTATCTATACTAATATAACCCATTGATTGCAATATTTATTATATCGTCTGATATATCGGCTAATATTATTGGTATTGCAGGTCAGCAATACGAAACCCTGCCAGAGTATCCAAAATCTTTGATATCACACCATGTATCGCTGGATATCGCAAAATATTGCAGATATCGTGACAGATCGCTCAATATCGTTACTGTTCCCTTTGTAGTTTTCTTATGCATAGACGTTGATACTGTCAGGGAAACCGGGCTGGCTTCACAAAAATCCCAAAATACTCAAATTTTCACATTTTTCCTTCATTCTTCCCTCTTTTAACCGCCTCTAGGCTGGATTTTGGTCTATCCTTTTGGTTCTTTTGGGAGAAAAACAGGGTTTTCAACCTGGAATAAAGTTAAAGCAGATTTGGGACCGATTTTGATTCGGTGAGTATTTTTGCATTTTGATCCCCTTTTTTTCTTTTTGTTTTACTCATGCCAAATTAGTGCCAAAAGGGTGGAAATGTTTGCTTCTTCATGTTTTGCCCGGAAAATAAAGGATTTGAACCTTCCATTTCAAGATTTGAGGGTAGGTGGCCAGATTTGATGGAAATTGGGGAAAAACTGAAAATTTCCAATTTCTCCTAAATTGGTTGCAATCTTTTAGTCCAAACATGAAATCAAACATGTATGAAGCATGATCTACTGATTCATGTAGTTTTGGAGAATTTTCGAATTTTTTTTTTTTTTTAAATTAAAAATAGTTAAAAAATATTATTAAAAAATAAATAAATTCCAATTCTATCAGTAGTCAATTGAGCCCAATTCAGAGTATGTAGGAGTGTTTGATGAAATCATTATCTTTAGGGATTTTGGGGTGGGTGGTCCAATTTGGGGAATATGGGGGAAATTCAAAATTTTCTCAATTTCTCCCAAATTGGTTGCAATCTCACTGTCCAAACACGAAATTAAACATATATGAGGCTCGTTTTACTGGTTCATGTAATTTTAGAGATTTTTCAAAAATATTTAATTAAAAATAAAAATATTAAAATAAATTTTATTTTTTTTTTCTGAAATTTCTTTTCTATTAGCAATTGATTGCGTTTTTAGAGCATTTAAGGGTGGTTGATGTTTTTTTTTTTTTAAATTTTTTTTAAATTTTATTTATTTATTTGAAAATATAATTTAAAAATAATTAATAATTGTTAAAAGTTATGGATCATGAGCCACGACCAAATACATCATTCATAGGTATATTTTTAAATTTCTACTTCTTTTGCTTTTGAATGTATTAATTGTGTTTCCATAAATGTCTTCTTACATTAATAAATTTTATGAATTCACTTTGAACGTAGTTGCATCAATTTAGTCAAACTGTGTATATCTTAGGACCCTATTTAAAGGAAACCTATTATAAGCACTTCTTTTATTTATTTATTTATTTATGATGTTATGATTTAAAAGTGCATTAATGTCTTTTTCAACAAATCTCTTTAAGTTTCATTGAAAAATATGACCAATTTCCCAAAATTTCCCCCAAAAGTGCGATAAATTCCTTGATTTGACCGATATATCGCATGCGATAACCAATACATATTCATATCTCAAAGGGTGCGATACGTAATGCAATACTGATACCGTAAACACTGATACAACTTGAGTAGCGGGGGGCTGCCCACACAATTAATTCTATAACAATGCATTACTTTGAATATTCAAAGGGCATGGGAAGATATTTAAAGAAAGACAGGTCTTTTGGTAATTATGAGTGTGACTGCTTAGCAGTGTATGATTCAAATTTAACCCACTGGCTCAGCTTTTACCACATTCTTAACCTCCAATTGATCTCTCCTCGAGTTCTCTCCCATTTTGCATGTACACTAAAATATCATACTTGTATAGGAATTGGGTCCATTCAAAGGTGTAACCTGCTCTTTGATATGCAGGCCTGGAATTAGGTACGCTCACTCATATGGGTGTCACTGATCTCAAATGCATATTACATCGGCATGTGCACCATTAATGGTTGGCAGACCTTCATGTGAGTAGTCCACTGAATTGCTAAAACAATATTTTGGATCATTAGAACAGTATTTTATGTATCCCATGGGGGTTATACTCACATGTATCTTTGCTGGATTAGGAAAAATTATTAAAACAAAAAATTTGAAAATTGAGGAAAAAAATGAAATAGCCAAGGGCGGGCCGTCAAGTGGGCAATCCTGTACAAATGTTCACTAGCTTACATATACTCAAGATTGACATGAGTTTGCATTCTACATGTTTATTAGTTGTTGGAAGTAGGTCATTGATTTCTCAAGTGTAGTCCTTTTTTTTGGCTCTCTTCTAAGGTATGGATTTATTAGGGGGGTGTTTGGATGCATAAAAATAGTGAATTAATAAATTTGGAAGTTCATTGATTGGTGGCTTCATGAAATTTTAAATTAATGATTTAGCAAATTTCTTGTTTAATTTTCTTCGTCAAATTAATGATTTTCTAGATCTATTATTTGGTTGGCTTATTAAATCTCTATTTTGGAAGGGAGTTCCATTAATTTCTCAAGACCTTTAGAATCACTAGAGATTAGAAGCTCCAAACCATCCAGTCAATGTGATGGTCCAAATAATACATGACATGAAAAAAGTTCAATCATGGACGTGAGCCATGCATCATATGTCCCATGTTTGATTGCCCACCCAAATCAAAAGTCACTTTGATTGGATGATCCTAACCAGCTATTCAATAGCTATGAACATGGATGGTTCGTATTGATTTATACTAGGAAAGGTCCAACATTGATTTGGCTTGCCCATGATGTGGGGCCCACCTCTGATTGCCCTCTAGAAAGCCACTTTAATATATTTATCCTAACTATCCAACTATAATGGATAGGAAATGGATGGGCCATATTTATTAAAAGAGGTCCTACTAGAAGTCTAGACCGTTCATCAAGCGGGCCCCACTTTTTGTGGCCAATCCTTCCTAAAAATCACATTGATTGGATGACACTAACCATCTGATGAACAACTAGGAAATGGATGAACCATTATACCAAAGAAACATCTAACCATTGTCTATCATGGGTTCATGTTGGCTCACCTTCAGATCATACATCCCTCGTCTACACGATTAGGATCGTCCATCATATGGGCCTGCCCACCATTGATTGCTCATCCCCCTTAAAAGTTACTTGGATGGGGAGTGAAAGGGTCGTTGATTTGGACCATCATGATATGGGGTCCACCTTTGATTGGTCATCCCTCTCAAACATCACTTTGGTTGAACGATCGTTGCCATCAGATCAATGGTTACAAAACCGAAGTTTTGTGGAGTGCAGGAAACCCTTCTCAAGATTAACCATAGCTCGTGATATACCAAGTTACCAACATTATGCATTGGATAACTTTATCTTCTATTTTTGATTGCCAGTTCATGATTTATTCCCATTATGCTAATGGGGCAATTAGTGAATTTAGCAATTAAAGTTAACCAAACACATTAATTATATAATTCATGAATTTGGCCATTAAAAATTTTGTGTCCATCCAAACACCCCCTAACTAATTGAGTGGATAAAGATGTATATCATGACTTTAGAGGGGCTTCATGTTTGGAGAATTTGAGGTATTGCACAAGCTATCACTTATACGTGAGGAGCCTTTTATGAAAGTGATGCAGATTTAATGACCACACAATTTTTAGAATATGAGTTTTTGTATATTGCTTCTCCATGCTTTGGTGTCAAACATTGAGTAAGAGGGCAAAGCTGTAACAGGTTAGTAGGAGATGGAGGCAAAATAATAGAGAGCATGATCGAGAGAACTATATTACGAAAGGTAGTAATTTAGCTTGCCAATAGAACCGTATAGGTAGATGACCTTTGCATCTAGTATAAACCTGCAATGGTGATTCCTAATTCCTAAGATACTCTGGTTTTCAATCCCACTAGTATCTGGGATGAATACCAAAGTACCAATGTTTAAACCATATGTGGAGATGACCTTTCCAATTGGTATAAACTTGTTATGGTGAATCCTGATGCCTAAGAGACTGGTTTTCAATACTAGAAAATCCTGTTAGTACATTGGATGAAGTCCCTTGGTGTACGTTGTTGCTGATGATGCGGTGCTGGTCGAGGAGTCTAGAGAGGGGTTTAATGCTATGTAGGAGGTTTGGAGTAAGCATTGGAATCCAGATGGTGAAAAAATTAGCGCAATCAAGATGAGAGTAGCTGGAATGCAACTTTAGAAGGAATAGTCATAGATGTAAGGCTTTAATTAAATTAATGTCAAGTAGATTCCTTGAATTGATTTATTCTGTAATCTTATGAATAAATGATGGAGAGATTGAGGTGGATGTTTCCAATAGAATTGAAGTTGGGTGGACGAAGTGGTAACACACCTCTGGAGTGTCATTTGATCACCCATGCCCATGTAAGTTTAAGAGAAATTTATAACAGACTTCTATGTTTTATGGGCAGAGTATTGGGCAATTAAAAGGCAAACATGGAAAGCAGGATGAATGGTGCGGAGATGTGGAAGTTGAGATGGATGCATGGGAAGATTAGGGAGGATATAATTAAGCATGAGAAGAAACCACGTAGTAGTATTCCCTATCGGAGATACAGTGATCAAATGCTGGTTGAGATGGCTTGCCCATGTGCTAAGAGATTGGAGACGAGGGAACTTTGATTGGGTTGAAGGGCCTGAAAGGAGGACAAGAAGAAGACCAAAGGGACTTGGATAGGGGCTGTGAAGACTTTTCACTTATTGGAGATAGGGTGAGATTTTTTTTTGGCAAAACAATATCTGTGAAGGACCTCAATAGTCGGGACCAGGCTTATGACAATGACAATGGCGTGAGTAAAGAAAAATTACTTCTCAGCAGTGCTATAGTAAGCTCTAGGATATTGGACAAGAAGATTAGCTGTTGATCTGTTCATGGGAATGGTTTTTAAAGCACTCATCTCTATGGTGAAAGGGAGTTCATGAAAAGACGTTAGAGCAGCTCAAGACATCATATATAATGAACCAGCTCAAGCCCCTGATTCCCAGGGAAGCCATCCATTGCTTTGTTTTTTTTTTTTTTTAAAAATAAAAATAAAATAAAATTAATGTGTTGCATGCAGCAGAAAGATGCTGGTTGAAGGTGCCATGATGGGTTCAATGCAAACAGAATATGGGTGCAGCTGTGGAAGTCTATTTCTGTTATTTTCAGGAACGCCTCATTTCTGCAGGGTTATAACTTTGATAGATCTATTGTATGAATGGAAAATATCAACGCCTTTATCTCACCTCCAAATTTTGGGGAAGGAACTCGGTAGTTATTTAGAGAACCTCAGAACTTAGGACAGAGGAGCTTTATCTGCGACAAACCTCATCCTTCATGGTTGGCATCACTTTCTCTTTGCATGATAGTGATTCTTGTTCCACATGTCGTTAATGGATCTTTAAATAGTAATGTTTTGAAGGAGAATTCCTTGATAGGGTGCGTTAAGATTTGAATGGTTGGATTCAACATGACTGAATGTGTTCATGTGTCTGGATGGTTGGATTGAACATGACTCGGCTGGCAGAAGAATCCTGGTATTTCACCCAAGAAGGCATTCTTCTGTTTCGAATTCTTTGGATACTTGATACGCCTGCATAGAAGAATCCATGTATTTAGTACTCAATTTGTTTGCTGAGCCCACATGCGTGTGCAAGGCATCTTGTCTACCTGCCATGGCATGTGCCAGTGTGGCATGCCGGCGTGAGATCCAAGCCATCAGGTGGGTTCCATTATGTAGATTCTGTCCACAAAAAGTCTGGTGGGTATTCTCATCAGATAGGCCATCAATTTTAGAAATACTCAAACGGCTTAGAAATCCTGGCCGTGTTTTTCCCATCTCTCCATTTATTGTGTACAATTTGGCCTGCATAATCAGTTGACAAGCCTGGTTTTTGAGCTAGGGCATCTAGATGGTGGGACCAACCTTTTGCAACATCTTCAATCTCATGCCCGTGTGTGGTGCTGGCCCATGTCGTGTCATGTATCTGGGCTGCCTTATACACCTTCATGGGGCTTATCAAACTTCAGTATGCAATTAATCAGTCTTAACTCAGGTTTTTTTAGTATAGAGACCTGCTTAAGGCAAAGACCACCAATTCTGCACATCTTTACCTGTAAGGGAGCCATCTTGATGTCAATTTTTTTTTCACACCCATCCACACCCCACACACTCACTCACCACCAACATTACATGAGCACTCAATCCCTGGTCTCTATGTTGAAACAGAGTTTGTCTACCACCGAGCCATGGAGCCGGATCTGCCATCTCGATGTCTTCCCATCATAGTTTGATGAAGAAAAAACAAGGTGAATGAGTCACAATCCTACAACGCGACTATCGATCCTCTTTCTCCCTATTAGTAGCGATCGAACCTCTTTCTCCTTATTAATAGCGATCGATCCTCTCTCCTTTCTTTTCCCTTCTTATATATTTCTTTCTATAGTCTGGGCCTTTACTCTCTTTGTTATTCTCCACGCTGCTATATAGGAAAAGAAAAGAAGGAAAATATGAATCCTTGTTTTGTTTCCTTAGCTGTAACTGGATGTGCTTAGGCAAGCTCTGTAAGGGAAGAAATGTAAGGATTTCCATGGATCCATTTCAGGAAAAGTAAAGAGCATAAACAGAGGAAGACCTTACTCAATTTTAGCTTTTAGTTTCTCTCTTTTCCGGGTATGATATTTTCGCATTTTTAGGTCCAAAGTGATTGGGATCAGTTGTTTCTTATTTTCTTTTGTTTCAGCACATAGTAATATCTAATTATTATTTCTGTAATTGCGACTTTCATGATTTATGCCCCCTTTTATCAATTGGGCAATTAATAAATTTATAGTGCTAACCAAGTGCACAAATTAAAAATTGCTAAATTCACGGATGGCTATTAAAGATTTTATCAGTTTCATGAATTTGGTGTACATCCAAACACCCACAGTATTTTCTTCTTTACCTTTTCTGTTCTTGCTCCTGTCATGTGTTGCCGTACTGCGTGTCTTGTGTAGAAGTCTGGGATCAGGGATGGAAATTCCAGAATATAAAATATAATTGCAAGTTGACGGGCATGTCGGATGTCCTGGAGACCCTCTACCTGGTGTACTTTGGGAGGTTTTCATGACTAGCTCTCGTGTAAAGCAGCTCCTGTCAATGTGCATGTGCAGCTCGTTTCAATGTGCATGTGCAAGCTTATTCATCTCCTGGACGATCCGATCAATGCGAAATTCACTACTGATTTGGGTGCCGTTAGATAAAACTTATTTTCAGCACTTCCATTCAGACCATTTGACAAATCTAGATTATGAAGTGCTTAAATTAATTTTCACTGAAAATATGGGTCTTTGTGTTTTTTTTTTTTCCAGCTCCCTTCCCTTCACTTGATGCTAAAAGCTGAATGCTGAAAGTGGTGGTGCATTAAAATTCCTTTAAAAATTTTTTTTTTAATTTTTTTAATTTTTAATTTTGATTAAAATATTCCTAAAATTATTTCAAATTTACAATTTAGCGATTTTTGTTTTCAAAGCTTAGTTTTTCAGTTTATCAAACGGCACCTTACACAGAGGAGAACTTCAGAATGACATGAGAAGGGTTAAAAGAAAAAGATAAAAAATAAAGACCGACTAAAGGAAGAAGAACAAAAGGCATTGGTTGTGGAATGAAACAAGAGATGATCCGGTAAATAGCCCTACGGAACCCTAATAAGGTAAGAGTTCTAGTGAGACAACGATAACCAGCGGCCTAAAAACACCCGAAAAAGGAAAATGAAAAGAAAATTAAGAATTGGTTTTAGCGCATGTTTGGATGCTTGTAAGTTGGGTAAGTAGGAAGTGAGTGTAACACCCGGCCCAAGTTGGAATAGTGTCCTGAGGCGCTCACGTGTGAACTGACGCAGGACCGTATGATTCGAAAGCACGCGTGGACTTATTTCCAATAAATTAATCCTGATTAAGCCACTAATACGGTTAGATCCAATTATGTTCGGACCGAACACAGGCTGTAGAGCCAGACGGCCAAATTATACTTGGTGTCTGCCCCTGCGAGCCGAGCACTGCTATAACGCCCTGAAAATCGAGGGTCGAGTAGCAACTCAACTCCCGAGTTTCAAAACATCACTTATGCAACATATATGCTTATGATTCAATGTTGTCTGTGTTAGTGCATTAATCATGAGTGGGATTATACCAAAACGGTAATTCATACTCCAGATCAAGTTGTAAAACGCAAGCAAAAGACTGAAAGACATACATACACGTATATAAGTCAAGATCACGATCGGTCTCCAGAGTATGAATACATCACTGAGTCACCATATATATGTAATATTACAAAAGTTAAAAGTATCAAAAATGGTTCAATCGTAATAGAACCCTGTAGCCCCGCCGACCAGGAGAGCCTAAGCAAAGCCGTCGGAGAACTGCATATAAGAGTACTCCTCCTGATCGTTATAGAAGTTCGGCTCTGCTTCCTGAGCGTCGTCATCACCTGCAACTAAGACAGGGTCTGGTTGGTGTGTACAACACCGTCCCGTAACTTGGGAGTGAGTGATCAACTCAGTGGAACAATAAAGCAAAGGTTAGCATGTTATTAATTCAATCAAGCGGTAATGATAAAGTAGTAAATCACACATTCCTAAGTACTCTTGTTAATGCAAGAATAGTATGAATGTATGATGCATGCCCTCGCTTACGCTCCCTCGGCGACTTCATCTCACGTTCGCGCATGAACAACACTGCCTCAATGCTTGACCTGCTACGCTTGAACGCACGCGTAATGTGGTGCATGCATATGATTACTAAGTCTTATTAGTCCTTTTCATACAGCAGGATTGAGAAACTAAGGTACCTCCCTTATATCAATACCCAAACAATGATTCATTCTAGGGTCGTCAATCCTAGTTAAACTCATACGATATTGCGGTTCTAGGTCGCTACAAAGGGCTCGTCGCCAAATCAGTACAACCCTAGTTCATACTCTAATTACTACGGAAAGGCTCGACACCTCAACGCAGGTTCAGTGTATGCTCGAGGTCACTATGAAGGGCACGTCTAGGGCTGCCAGGGCTGTTGCATGGAATCGTTACACCACTCCTCCATCACCCATCACGGCTTCGTCACCAAAACAGTGTAAGTCGACAGCTCGAATACAGTGTCCCATACCACCGTATTTGGCTCACGAGTCTGGGTTGCTCACTGGTCACTACGGGGAGGCTCGTAGCCCTAACGTAGGCCGACAGCTCAACCACGGTGTCCCATACCACCATGTCCGGCTCATGAGTCTTAGTGGATCGAAGTACCAAGGTTAACGAGGTTTTCACTGGTGAGTTTGGTACCTTAGGTTCAAGCAGTAGCATCCAAACATGGTGAACATACATCGGGTTAATCGGGTTACTTGACGAGCTCAACTAGCACGAGCGCACATCAAGTGAATCGACATGAAGTGCGTAAGCACTCCGTGTGGCCTAACCACTGTCGACAACCGAAGTACGGCTCGGATTCGTCGAACACATCCTGTGTGGCGAAACAGCATCATCCACCAATCTAGGATCTGTTACCGATTGCCTGGACTATACAATAGCCCCAATCACATTCAATTACAACAAAATATCCTAGAAGATAGTTAAAGCAGTAATGGATCAAGATTTCAAATCATACAATCAAAGGTCCGATATTGTCCGCTTTAGGGCTGACAGGGTTGTTGCACGGAATCGTTACACCACTCCCCCATCACCCTTCACAGCTTTGTTCTTGCATTTTATAGAATACAACATAAACATAGATTTATACATATGTATTACATAGATAAACAAACACTATAACATACGGTACATTGAGGAAAGCATACACATAGTTAAAGGAGTTGAGAATCATATCTCAACACCCAATTAGAGAAGAATTTATAAGCACTTACTCATACAGACATTTTTACATACACTTAGTCTACACATAACATCATACATGGTATGTAGTAGTTAAAATACATAGTAGGGCAAGTCCTTTCGTCAAAGGATTGCCGCCTATACAACAATCACATATCCACGACGGTTAGTCGTGGCGTACACTAATGCATAGTTTATACTCACTTAGACATTTTCACAAACACTTAGGCTACAACTTGTACATACACGACGTATGTTAATATAACAGGTATTAAGCTAATCCGTTCACCCAGAAGTTGATACACATGCATCTAGCATACATAGACAACAATTAATCATGGTAAGCACAAATCCGTATTTCATATGTATACGGTATTTTCTACAAATACGAGGAATACAGTATATTCAACATAGTTAACGTATATCTGAAAAATGAAATGGACAACACTTTGTACATATGCAATAGCATCCACGTCAGTAATATATCATTAACTGACATTGAAAGCCTTGAAAACCATAACCTATACGTTTAAAGTCCGCACCTAATGTCGTAGAACCATAACAAAGTCGTTTTAGACGTTAAGTCTTTGTCAACGGTGGATTTGCAACCTATAACATGGGTTAGGTTAGCCATTTCATAACTAACATTATTAGAAACCCTAGAACAGATTAGGGTTAGGTTTTCTTACCTAGGAACGAAGTCAGAATCGCCGGAATAGCGATTAGGTAACGATGAATAGGCACGTAGAATAGCAGGATAAAGTACCAGGAATCTTCTCTCACTCATTCACACACACACACACACACTCTCTCTCTCTCTCTCTCTCTCTCTCTCTCTCTCTCTCCTTCTCTTTCTTTCTTCTACCTTAGGTTTAGGAAATTCGTATGGAATATGAGAGAGAGAGTTTAAACCTCTTATATAGGCCCAGAATTGCCAGAAATAGGCCCAGGGCCAAGGTATACTTAGGTTATAACCAAAACCAACCTATTTCGACTCAACGGAGCATTTCCGGAGCCCCCCTTGAGCCAAAGGTCGGACTTAAACTCACTGACCTTGGATCTAGGTCGAGTTAAGTTTTCGTTCCAATCGGGTTTCCAGATCGCATGTGGCGGACCAGTTTCAGTTCAACAGTCACCGAAACTTAGTCAGGATTACAAGTATACTGCCATGTGTATGAAATTTCTCCTGATCCAAGGGTGTATTTGGGTCAGATTCTGACGGTCTAATTGCTTATATCAGGCCCGCAAGCGACAAGTCTCAGATTACTTAAATTAGATTTAATTTCTAAAGAAAACCACGTTTTCTCACACACTTCACTCCGGGCTTAAGCGAATAGCCCCGGGACACTATTTGAAGTTGATTTCCGAGATGGTTGTCAAGCCCAGCAAGGCAGTCCTAATTATATAATTTCGTAGCAATCAGAATTTCGATGTGCAGTCCAGAATCGATACGAAGTTTCAATGTACTCCCGAGAGCAACTGGGTAATGAGATTGATCCTAAATTTCAGGGTAACCTAGCGTCGATGATTCTACAAGTTTTGGGTCTTGCAGATCATATTTAAAGTGATTTAAGCGGATTTCACAGCTAATCTAATTTATCACTTAGTTAAACTTGTCTAATTTCTAAAGAAGTTGAGGTTTGAGAGGTTCATAAGGGGTTAGGATCTACCCCTTGCCTAAGGACATCTAACTCCAAGTTGGTAAAAATCTAGGGCGTTACAACTGCCCAAGGAAGAACAAAAAATTTAGAAACTCTGGGGGGCCATGGGCCTCACTGGGCTTGTGGTCCATCGTGGGTGTTAAGATCGGACGGTGCCCAGAAATGGACGAATTGTGCAGTCCAGTCGGTGCTTGGAAAATGCAAGTCGCCGGGCCTAAAGAATGAAAATCTAAAATTTTAAATCTATTAGCCCCGTTTCTTGAGTCAGTGAATTTGGGCATTCCAGCCGTTAGATCTCTTTTAAATGTACACCGGAGGCTAGAAATATTTTCCTGTCCCCGCCCACAAAATCTGACCGTTAATCGCGAACCAGACCGCTGGGACAAAACCCCGCATCCATCTGCCGTCAAACTTTACCCGGCTCTTCATCTGGCTGTGGGGCACCTTATCTGTGAATTAGATGGGCCAGGGGCCCATCAGATTCGCCCCAATAGCCAGAAATGGGCCCCACATGGCCATTGAAGGCACTTTATGAAACTCAGGGTCAAATGATTTAATTCTAGGGTATTTAATGCCAAACCCTCTCTCATTTGCTGAGATTCCAACAGCTGAAATTTGAGAGAGAGAGAGAGAGATAGAGGGAAAAGGAGAGTGAAGGTGGTGCTTGGGGATTGAAATTCCCCGCACCCACGTCCCTATATTACCAGGAATTCTGACCCGATCACCGCAGAACCAATCTACGTCTGATCTAAGGTGAGATTCGTACTCAAACCTACATTTCCTTATCAACCAACCACATGCATGCACCTTACCACCATTTTCATGCAACGCAGGGCCCTAGTGCGTCGAATTTGCAAACCCGACGACGTTAGGTCGATTGCGAAGGCCTCCGGTCAACAATATGTGCGGACCATTACCTTTAGATGATCGATTTTCATGCCTAGTGTAGTTTTTAGTAAATGTGCATGATGTCTTGTCCTTGCATGTTGCTGAATTTTGGATTGATTGATTTGGGATTGTGAATTTAGAATTTTCCCCAAATGTGGAAAGGGGTTTAAGTTCGAACATCCCCAAATATATGAAATACTATTTACATGTTAAATTAGAGGATATGCACTTAATTTCCCTAAACATTACTGAATTGATTACTCGAACTTGGTTACATGTGAAACCTGTTAGGCATAGGAGGAGTGCATTGTTGTTAATTTGCTAAATTTCTGCATTAATTGCTCCAAATTTCTGATATTGCTGAATTACATGCTTCATGCTGGCATATGTTGTTGAGGGTCAAATATTGCATATTAGACCCCATGTATTATCTAGATTTACGAGCATGACTCTGTTTAACGGCTTGGTTTAACTGTGTATGTGATGCAAGGTGGAATTATGAACATAGACTGAAGAAGGGTACTAAAAGCGTGGATTTGATGCTCTGAAGACACCAAGGCAAGGGACGGACCCCAGGGGACTAAGATCGACGGATTTACACTTCAGAAATCTGAGAAATTCTAGCCACTCACTTCAAACAGGCCTGAAAAACATCCAGAATGCAAGATCACAAGGTTCCCACCATCCAATCGGCTCGAAACCCCATACAAGGCCTGAGGAACATAAATTAACCGTACACATCAAATTTGAGTCCTTGGATCCATGTGAAAGTGGCCCAAAGGCTAGATCAGCCCCTAAAATCACGATTTGGGGCCCACCTGAGATCTGGATATGCTTCAAGTTTGGTATCAATGCCTTTAGACGAGTGACACATCAGATGGACGGAACAGATCTCACATGAGCATCACAGTGGATTCTGCAATTGAGGTGCATGTACACCATGTACACGCACGCTGGACGCGCACCGCACCACCTAAATCGGTCAGCGTTGCGCTGACCGATAAAATCTCGAAAATTCTAGGAACGCACAGCGTCCTTCACGTGTTCGACCGGACGTTGCTAGTGGGCCCCACCTACAATCCTTTCGATTGATCTGAACCGCCTATTGAGTCCAGAGAGAGAGAAAAACCCACGCCTAGGTGTCCGTTCGGCCTCATGCACGTTTACCCACGTGAACTGTTGTACAACAAAGGATGGACGGTGGAGTAGATAATCTCATGGGCCACCCAGAATCTAACCCAAAATAAATCACTTCCAAGTGGTTTTTCGTTGTGAATTCATTGGACGGATTGGATTTTCCTGAATACATTGATTATGGCCCACCGACCTCAACAGCGAAAGGACGCGCGAGCTCTGTTTCGCAACAGAGCTGCGGTCGACTCCTGATGGGCCACCATCATCACACATCGTGATGATCCAATCCATTCATTGCAATCAGAGGGTTAAACCGACCACACTCTGACCTATTTCCTGACTTTTTTGGATGATTGAATGAATACGAAGGTTCGACGCAGGTTGGATGGCGTCAAGCAAACTTCGATGAGACACCACAAGTTGGAATCTAAAACCAAGCAAGACTGAATGGTTTCTTATGGGAAAATGAATGGACGGTTTGGATTGTTCAAAAGGTAATGGAAGTGGGTCCCATCGAGAGCCAATGTCGATCCGGCTGCGAGCTCTGTTTACGTACGTCCGAAATTTGCGGACGTTGTGGGCCACTGATCGTGATCGGATGGTCGATCCAGACCGTCCATTGTGAAGGCCATCGAAAAGCATTGCAAGTGACGTCATCTGTTTGGAAATGAAGTAAGGAAAGCGGGCCATCTCGGCTCATCTTCTTGACTACGTTAAGAAAATCTTACGCAGGGGAGTGCGGAACTGCTGCACCGACTATAGCTGCGTAAGGAAAACTTCTACATAAAGTTTCTCCACGCCCCAGGCCGACCTCCAGTAGTTATAAAAGAGAGAGACCATAAGAGAGAAGGGGGGCAGCCGTGGAGGCTTGGGCTTCGACGTGGAGCACCAGGGAGAGAGAAGAGGAGTTAGAGTTTTTTTTGTCTTTTTTTTTTTTTTTATTTTTGTTTCTGTTTAAGAGATCCAGTCCATTCATGTTGGGCTGAACCTCTTGGCTAGGGCCAAGAGGTGAAGCTTGTGGCGTGATGGGACTGATTCTACGGCGTTGATTTATGGTTATGAACTGATGTTTGATTCTAGTTTGATTAATTGAAATATTTATAGTTTTTAATGATTTGTTGTGACTTAAATTACAATAGATCTGCGATGGCTTTGAGTATTTCCTTCTCCCTCATATTTTGATTGTGAAATCAGGAAACCCTGTTGTTCACCATTGCCCCTTGGACATGGTTGGATGATGGAATCCTTCCTAACACTCATACATCTTTTGATTGGTTATGCATTTGTCTAAGTTCTGTTGTTTACCTTGTCTCTTAGGCATGGATTTTTGATGGAATCATACCTAATTCTTATATCTTTCATCTCTTTGAAAACTAGATCAAAAGGAAGTTCAGATTGAGTTCGTGAATCAAGCATAGATCTCCCTGATCTCTACAAGTGGATCCTCTGAATCCCTAGTTTCCCTTCTCTAAATTCTTTAAGTTTTATATACATATTTCACCATTATTCCTCAAATCACAATTGATTTAGATTTCATCTTAGCCTAGTTCTAGATCTGGTTATTTTCAGATAACGTACAGGTTTCAGTCCCTGTGGATTCGACCTCGGTCTCACGAGTTTATTACTACATCACAACCCTGCACTTGGGGAGTGAACAAGTTTTTGGCGCCGTTGCCGGGGATTGACGGCTATGTTTTCTGAGATTAACTAGTTTTAGGACAAGTTTAGGATTAGGATTTCCTAATTTTAGGTTAGAATTTTTTCTGTTTGATTTTTAGAAATTAACCCGTTTTCTGTTTTGTAGGATCCTAACATACACTTCTAATTCGGTAATTTCTTTCTAATTTTCTACTTTTTCTATTTTTAGAATTAGGATTTTAGTTTTAGAAATTCTCTTATTCTAACTTTCCTTTTTAGTAACTAACTTTCTATTTTTATTTTTAGAAACTTTCTGACTTTAGGATTTCTATTTTTAGAAACTAATTTCTTTTGTTTTATTTTGCAGGATTCTAACATAGGAACTTCCAACTTGGTAACTTCTTTCTAATTCTTTCTCTTTCTATTTCTAGTTCTCTTATTGCTGTAGGATTTTTTTTTCTTTTATTCTAGGATTAGACTCAGAGTTAGGGTTTACCATGAAAGCTTGGGTACGTGTCTATGCTGAGATGGATAAGCAGTTTTGGGGAATGCCTGAGGGTTTTGGAATTCAACGTATACCTCAAGATTTTTCTCCATCGAAAACCTACATTGAGAACCGACTAGCACGTTATGTTCCATCAGTTAATAGGTCCATATACGATCATAATTATGGGAATGAGGATCATTATCAACCATCATATTCTCCCATGTATGATCAGTATGATATAACCAGTGGAAACATCAAAACTGGGAAGATGAACCAACAACATGTTATAATGATTATTCTCTTAGATACCCTACCATTGAGATCCAACCAGAAACGATCCAAGAGGATTCATTTCAGCGTAACATGGCCTGTCTTGCGGAAACTATAAAAACTTTGGAAGCACTTACTTCAAGTGACAATTCTCTTAGGTCCTCTACCTTTAAAATTCAACCAGAAACAATCCAAGAGAATTCTCAAAATTCCTTCCAAACTCTAGAGCTCAGCCAACAAAATACACTCCAAAGACTACAAAAACTTATAAAAGATATTCAACAAGGGAGTTCACATGATGTGATTATGGAGAACTCTGGAATTTGGAATGGTGAGTTGGATTCCATTAATAATCATATGGTTCAATTTCCCGATGAGTCGATCTCGATGACGTTCAAAAGAATGATGAAGAGTCATGGGTGTCTTTCAAATATAATGATGATGACACACTTCACTCACAGGACACATTAGATTTCAATGATGAGGAAGAGGTTGGTTTATGTGAACCTCAATCCAATCTAGGAATAGAATGTAAGGAAAGTGATCCCATCCCAAAATTGCACTGCACTGAACTAGAATATAATGAGTATTGGGATGACGATCATGAATGTGCAGCCCCAGTTCTCGTGGAATTAATCTCAAGTTTGGTCCAGGTCAATGATCAAGAAGTGCACGAAGTGAGCGGTCATAATGAGCTACTCCACTCACCTAACATATCTGATTTAAAAGTGGATGAGCTCCTTACAACCAACCCTTCCATCTCTTGTGAGACATGTTTGGACCACTCCCCTGAATTACATGATGATATGATTCAGGAGATGAACGAGTTACTTGATATGACTCTGGAATTTGAAACCACCCAGTTGAGGCCACCATCTGAACTGTTGAATTTTGACGAGTCCAGGCCTCTTCTGAGTAGTATCAATGAACAGAGTCTGCACATCAATACTTCGTCTACTGACCCTCTATCTGTCTGTGCAGGGCTAAAGCAAGAGAGTGTACCTACGGTTACTTTTAAAGACGATGGATTCCTTGGGCAGATCATCACACACTTCAATGTGGAAAATGAGTCACTCTCAGCTGAATGTCCCAACTCTTTGGATGATTGCTTGGCACACTTTGCAAATTCAAACGATCCCATGATAAGAGACATAGTGAATGCCTTGCAAGACGACATCTCGGTAGTCATTACTGACCGAGAGAACCCTTACTCTGAAGCCCCTCCCTCCCCAAATCCTCACTATTTACCATTAAGGGAGGGGGAGCTAAAAATTGAACCGAAGTCTGATACTTCAGAATGTGTTGAGACTACACCACTTCCTGAAAATTTTTCTCAATTTGATCTACTTGTAGTCTCTGATTCACCATGGGATACTAACTTCGAAACTTTTTCTGACACAGGTGAATCATATATACTTTGGATACCTCAGACGGATCAACGACAAATTTTTACTAAGGTACATAAGTCTCTCTGGCCATTCATGCTCCGGGGCATCAAAGCCTATTGCAAAAAAGGCTTTTGGATGATCCTGTTGAGAAATCTACTGAGAAATTTATCCAGATATTGGCCGGAAGAGGAACTGTGTGGCATGATCGAGTAATTTTTCCTTGCTTTCATAGGACTAGGATAGTTTTCTTTATTTGTCTGGCTGAAAACGTTAAACTTAACGCTCCTGGGAGGCAACCCAGCTTTTGATTCCATGATTAGTCAATTCAATGTTTGTGGGTAACATTGCTGCAAACCCTCACGAGACTGCAACTCGTCCACTAGGGGCAACCTAGGGGTTTAAAGGCTTGTTGCATATGCTAAATGCAATCAAGAGCACCTATGAAAGTGGTATAGGTAGGAGTTTATTTTTGTTATTTGTATTTTACTTATGTTGGTTTCTCTCTTACACTGACTTACTCTCTCGCTGATATTTTTGGAAAAGTCTCTCTATTCGTTATCCAGGTACTATCTTCCCATCACTTCTCTTTTACTTTCGTTGTCCCATGTGCATGACATGCTTACATCTTTCACATTGAGGACAATGTAGATTTTAGGTTGGGAGTGGGAGATTAGGTTTCCTAATCAGTGTTTTCTTGGTCTTGAGCAAAATTTTTGAAAATTTTTAAATTTTTCTGAAATTTCTTGTGAATTCGAAGTGATTTTGATGACCATCTTGGATTTAGAATTACAAGATACGTGATATTGGTAATATCTGACCATTGGATTCAGTTGTCTGTTAGATTTCACAGTTGAGTTCGAGTTATTAATCCATGGTTAGAAGTTGTAAACATTGATTGAGTCATGATTTCACAAAACACATCTCGCTTACACATTAAGGGTCAGTTCAATATCAAAGGATTAACTTGGTGACCACTAAGCTTGAAAGGAACCGACCTGGGGAATTCGTCCACCATGTTCGATAAGAAGAATGAAAGAAATAGAAAATACGCAGCTACAAAAATAGCTGCCTGCGGAAAGGGTTGGGTGAACAAGCTTCACCATAGGTTTGATCCCTATAAGTGAGATTTGATTCCTCATGGTTGATAATTGAAAAAAGTTAGGCGACCGGTTTTCACCATAGGTTTGCTCCCTATAGGTGAGGATTTGATTCCCTTCTTTGGCACTACTGTTTATGGAAAAATCAAAAGTTGTTAGAATGAAAAAGTTGATCTGTGAGGCAAGTTTTGGTTTAGGTGGTTGTCCTGAATACTCTGGTTGGTTGTCAATGACATCATGAAATAATGAATCGGATCTTAATGGTGATAAGTTGAGATCACACTATACACCCATGAAACTCAATGCTTAGAATTCTTCTAATTGATGGATGAATACTTTGAACTTGATTATGAAGTTTACCGTGTGCTTGAGACTAGGACAGAATAATGCCCAACATTCATGAATCTTAGATTTTTCATATTTGAATCATTTTTCAAAATATCACTCGGTTTCACAAGAATTGTCTCGGAATTATCAACTTATTTTTCGCATACTTTGCTCAGGACTAGCAAAATGTTGGTTGGGAGTTGTGTTGAGGGTCAAATATTACATATTAGACCCCATGTATTATCTTAACAGCTTGGTTTAACTGTGTATGTGATGCAAGGTGGAATTATGAACATAGACTGAAGAAGGGTACTAAAAGCGTGGATTTGACGCTCTGAAGACACCAAGGCAAGGGACGGACCCCAGGGGACTAAGATCGACGGATTTACACTTCAGAAATCTGAGAAATTCTAGCCACTCATTTCAAACAGGCTTGAAAAAATCTAGAATGCAAGATCACAAGGTTCCCACCATCTGATCGGCTCGAAACCCATACAGGGCCTGAGGAACATAAATTAACCGTACACATCAAATTTGAGTCCTTAGATCCATGTGGAAGTGGCCCAAAGGCTAGATCAGCCCTTAAAATCACGATTTGGGGCCCACCTGAGATCTGGATATGTTTCAAGTTTGGTATCAATGCCTTTAGACAAGTGACACATCAGATGGACGGAACATATCTCACATGAGCATCACAGTGGATTCCGCAATCGAGGTGCGTGTACACCATGTACACGCACGCTGGACGCGCACCGCACCACCTAAATCGATCAGCGTTGCGCTGACCGATAAAATCTCGAAAATTCTAAGAACGCACATCGTCCTTCACGTGTCCGACCGGATGTTGCTAGTGGGCCCCACCTACAATCCTTTCGACTGATCTGAACCACCTATTGAGTCCAGAGAGAGAAAAACCCACGCCTAGGTGTCCGTTCGGCCTCATGCACGTTTACCCACGTGAACCGTTGTACAACTAAGGATAGACGGTGGAGTAGATAATCTCATGGGCCACCCAGAATCTAACCCAAAATAAATCACTTCCAAGTGGTTTTTCGTTGTGAATTCATTAAACGGATTGGATTTTCCTAAATACATTGATTATGGCCCACCGACCTCAACAGCGAAAGGACGGGCGAGCTCTGTTTTGCAACAGAGCTGCGGTCGACTCCTGATGGGCCACCATCATCACACATCGTGATGATCCAATCCATTCATTGCAATCAGAGGGTTAAACCGACCACGCTCTGACCTATTTCCTGACTTTTTTGGATGATTGAATGAATACGAAGGTTCGACGCAGGTTGGATGGCGCCAAGCAAACTTCGATGAGACACCACAAGTTGGAATCCAAAACCGAGCAAGACTGAATGGTTTCTTATGGGAAAATGAATGGACGGTTTGGATTGTTCAAAAGGCAATGGAAGTGGGTCCCATCGAGAGCCCAGCGTCGATCCGGCTGCGAGCTCTGTTTACGCACGTCCGAAATTTGCGGACGTTGTGGGCCACTGATCGTGATCGGATGGTTGATCCAGACCGTCCATTGTGAAGGCCATCGAAAAGCATTGCAAGTGACGTCATCTGTTTGGAAATGAAGCAAGGAAAGCGGGCCATTCTCGGCTCATCTTCTCGACTGCGTTAAGAAAAGCTTACGCAAGGGAGTGCGGAACTGCTGCACCGACTATAGCTGTGCAAGGAAAACTTCTACATAAAGTTTCTCCACGCCCCGGGCCGACCTCCAGTAGTTATAAAAGAGAGAGACCAGAAGAGAGAAGGGGGGCAGCCGTGGAGGCTTGGGCTTCGACGTGGAGCACCAGGGAGAGAAGAGGAGTTAGAGTTTTTTTTGTCTTTTTTTTTGTTTATTTTTTTTTTCTATTTAAGAGATCTAGTCCATTCATGTTGGGTTGAACCTCTTGGCTAGGGCCAAGAGGTGAAGCTTGTGGCGTGATGGGACTGATTCTACGGCATTGATTTATGGTTATGAACTGATGTTTGATTCTAGTTTGATTAATTAAAATATTTATAGTTTTTAATGATTTGTTGTGACTTAAATTACAATAGATCTGCGATGGCTTTGAGTATTTCCTTCTCCCTCATATTTTGATTGTTCACCATTGCCCCTTGGACATGGTTGGATGATGGAATCCTTCCTAACACTCATACATCTTTTGATTGGTTATGGATTGGTCTAAGTTCTGTTGTTTACCTTGTCTCTTAGGCATGGATTTTTGATGGAATCATACCTAATTCTTATATCTTTCATCTCTTTGAAAACTAGATCAAAAGAAAGTTCAGATTGAGTTCGTGAATCAAGCATAGATCTCCCTGATCTCTACAAGTGGATCCTCTGAATCCCTAGTTTCCCTTCTCTAAATTCTTTAAGTTTTAGATACATATTTCACCATTATTCCTCAAATCACAATTGGTTTAGATTTCATCTTAGCCTAGTTCTAGATCTGGTTATTTTCAGATAACGTACAGGTTTCAGTCCCTGTGGATTCGACCTCTGTCTCACCGAGTTTATTACTACATCACAACCCTGCACTTGGGGAGTGAACATATGTGAAATTATATTGATGTGAATGGGTGTATGCCTGTCCAACTTGTAAAAATCATTTGAATGTGCGAACATGATTCTCGTAGCTTGGTGGTGGTTAGTGTATTATTGTTCATGTACTTGGAATGCTGGATTTTGTTGTCATTGTGTAATTATTCCTGAAATTGCTAAATTTATACTGTCTACTTGCGAAATTGCCCTCTCATGGATTGGCCGATCAACCGAAATTATTTAGGAAACCCTTCGTTGGTTCAGCCCACGGGTAATTTTGGCCCGACCAATTGATCTGTAAATTGTCAGCCGTAGTTGGACTACACGAGACACCATTCTCAAGCCGTTCAGTTTATGGCGCAGCTAGTAGGGGGCATATTGGCATATAATCGGCCATCCTTACATGTTAACCATGGTTGCACACCCCTCTATGAACCCGAGATACCCCGAGACCTTTGCGTTCACTATTAATTATAAATTTCGGCCCACAAGACTCATGAGCTGGGGACGGTGGTATGGGACACTGTGCCCGTGCTGTCGACTTACGCTGGAGTGACGAGCCTCCCCGTAGTGACCAATGAACACTAAGACTCGTGAGCTGGGGACAGTGGTATGGGACATTGTGCCCGTACTGTCGGCCTACACTGGAGTGACGACCTTCCCGTAGTGACCGCGAGCAGGACTTGGAAGTCCCAATCGATTTTTCGTATGAGCTTAAAGTTATGGGATTGACGAACCCATGAGGTCTAAGGATCGCGAGAGCCGTATGGTCACGGCCTCGAGTCGCGCGACTAGATTAGGGCATTATTTTTTATAAGGGTATTCCAGTTTTCCTAACCTGCTGGATGAATGAACCTAATTAACCAACTTGGCTAACATTCTCATAACATTGCATTATTTATTGTGGCGACTTGGTAGTTGAGGTCGCAACTGAGGGAGTATTGGTTATTGCGATCGTTAGACGTCGTCGCTCGAGGGAGAGTTGGTGGTGAGGGCATGCATCATTTCATTAAACCATGCATTTCATTAACTAAGAGTACTTAGGATTTTATGATAAATGTTGTTTACTAAATCTATTCTATGTATGATGATTGTGCGATCTATTGCTAATGGTACCAACGAGTTAGCTACTAACTCCCACTCTGGGATGGTGTTCTAAAACACCAAGCATAATCTGGTATAGATGCAGGAACACTGGAGAGGGATGCTTTGGAAGATGCCGGTGTGGACGACGAAGAGGAGCAGGCGTACTTCCAGACTTTTGGCGGACCCTACTAGCTCGATGGATGACCGTGGGTTTGGGCTAGGGCCTAACCCTTTTCAGAGAGTGATGAGAGGATGAGACTAGGTCCCTAATAGATATTTCATTTTGGATTATGAGATTTGTACTGGATATTTACTGTGGTAGTTGCATTTGAGCTTCTAAATGATTTAGTACTTAAATTTCTGAATGATTTGTTGCTTTATGTTTGATTTAATCCTCCATTGATCATAAGATACATATATTCACATGCATATGAGGCCCGTTAGGGTACACGTGGCACTCGAAAATTCAGGAGCCGAGTTCCTACTCGGCATTTAAATTTCGGGGCGCTACAACTTAGTATCAGAGCATGGTTTGGATTAAACCGGGCCTAGGGTGATGGGTCTATCACGACGCACTTTGGACGTAGGAGGGAGCGATTGAACTTAGAGACAGTATTAGGATCTCGAACTTATGCCATTTGGCAAGTCAAAACCTACTCTGGCATTTAAATTCGTGCGCTTAGTATCAAAGCATGGTTTGGATTAATAGGGCCTATTTCCATTTTTGGACTTAAGTCCAAACCTCGAGCTTATGCCATTTGGCAAGTCCGAACCCTGTGCGCTAGCCTAGGATTTGTGAGTAGAAATACTTAGGCTATATGAGTGATCCAAATCACTTCTAATCGGGAGTTAATGAATTAAGTCGACCCGATTTTAATATTTCGGGACCCGGCTGCGTGAGTAACTCACGAGATTTCAACGATCTAGAATACAAACTTGACATTCCGACCTAACATAGGATCCCCTTAATTTCCAGTCCAATTGGGATAGAAAGTCTCTGCATCAATTTAAAGGACTCCAAGCCCACCTGAGTCATCGTTTAAGGAGTTTTCAAGCCCAAAATGGACCTTAACAATGTGATAGAATGATCTTTGAACCATGATGAACAGACTCGACCAATCGGGGGCCTAACAAACACATTCAGGGGGACCCAGGGGATCCCACAGACTGTGAAGGAGGATCGAGGGGGGTTGGCCATCGCTAATTGGGCGGTGCGCTGCCAGAAACACCAGAGGGCGGCGGCGCGCCGCCGTTGGCTCTAGAGGAGGGTGGCGGCGCACAGCCGATTTGACGGCCATGTGGGGTCCCTCCCACGTGTGGGGGCCCCTTTATTCGACCATATCCCCCTTTTTAAGGTTAAAAGCCCCCTCCCAAGCTATTTTCCACACTCTAACCCTCTCTTAAACCCTTTTTCCCTTCCAAATTCTCATTTTCAAGCTCCAAGATTTATCTTCTTCCTTGCATGCCTCATCTCTAACCCATTTTACACCCTAATCATCCTAAGCCTTCCTTGTACTCTTCTAATCTCAGTCATTTGAGCACAAAAACCCTTCCTCTAGGGTCCTACAACTCACATTCTCTCAAATCCCTCACTTCCTCTAAGCATTTTCATTCCATGACCTTCTTTGAAATGGTGACACCATCTTCTCCATCTCCATGCTTCTATCCCTTATGGGGAAGAAGCGAGCAGTCTTCGATGAAGTCAGGCCGAGCCGAGAGAGAAGATCCAAGAAGAAGTTGGATGCCGGTGCTGGCCCAAGCACTGAGAGGAGGTCGAAACGAGATCTCGATCCCTAAATCTCACCGGAAAGAGCACTACTGCCAGGCATTAAGTACGGTAGGTTTAGACACCGCAAGATCGTATTTGAGGCCCACGTAGGCGAGAAGCTGTTCGATGAACATCCATTGTTGGACCACCTTCTCAAGAATGGTTGGGGTCCAATGTCCGAAGGGAAGTCTCACGCCAGTGAGGACCTTGTACGGACCTTTTATGCGGGCATGAGGAACCCCTCCCTCGACCCTCTTGAATTCTTCATTCCTCTAAGTAGACAGGAGGCTCAAATCAACGTGGATATAATTGCACGCATCCTTGGGGTAGAGCGCAGAGTCATTCATGCCAACGAGAATAACTTTACAGAAAGGTGGGAAAGGGACCGCCGCACGCGCCACTTGTGCGGTCGTCTGGTCGAGTGGAGGCGAGAAAACAACCTCAAGCCGACGGATATGACCCCGACTACCGCCAACTCCACCACATATGCACGTATAACGTGTATCCGAGGTTGAGCAACCGTACGGAGTGCACCAGGTTCATGGTAGACTTCCTCTACCGAGTGGGACAGGGAGAGAAGATTTGCTTACCTACCCTCATACTAACTCAGATCATGAAGGTGGCGCAATCCATTCGGGAGAACCAGTCTCTCCCATTCGGACGACTGATTTGCAAGATTGCCCAAAATTATGGGTTAGGCAGCATGTCGAGCGCCTTGTCCCAATCAGAATGATTGATGAGAACACCCTCAACAATATAAAGATAGGCCCTAAATAGCGTATGGCCTGACTAGAGGAGTTCGGGAAGGAGATAGAAGAGGAAAGTGAGGAGGAAGAGGAGAGCGAAGATGAAGAGGAAGAAGAAGAAGGTGAAGCCCAGGACACTAACTGGGATCCTCCCACCACTCGTAACGGTCGCCAGAGTCAGGATGCGCTTGACTCCCACCTAGCCAGGATTGAGGAAAATTAGGAGAATATGAGGAAGAAGTTGAAGAAGATGTCCCGCACACTGAAGAAACTCCTGTGCTGCATGCAGGATAAGGGAGCGCTTCCACCTTCGCCGGAGTCAGAGGATTAGGAATATAGTGATGTAGTCATTTTTCTTTTTTGCAATAGCCTTAGATAGACTTAGTTTAGTTGTCTTAGGATGTTGACTTTTGAAGTTTTCCTTGTTGATCGGTAACCATGCATTTTTCGCCATTGTACATGTAATGCCCTAGCATATGTAACACTAACAATTTTTCTTAATGAAATGCATGAAGTTGCCTATAATTGAGTAATATGTTAGAATGTTTGGAAAGTTGATAACACTCGTGTGATGTTGTTCTCAATTTGTATACGTGTTATATGTTACATCCATTGATTTAAAGTTACTAAACGTTATGGAGTTTCCTTCCAGGATAATGAGACCCCAGGGCGATAGCCGCCTAGTCCGCCTAGCCTTGGGCGGAAGAGATGAGTGGGGGCGAACTGCCCCTAATGAGTAACAAGGTTTCCAAAGCGGAGCCAATCAGCCCAACGTTGGAAATGACATACCGGATCAACTCTCAGAGGCGCCATCGACTCAAGGCAAGACCTCATCGTACCAGGTTGCCCCAATTATGGGCACCATGGAGCAGGTGCTGCACATCATGCAGCAGCAGCAACAGTCGCTGCACACCTCAGTGGGAGCTATGGCCCTTCATATGAATATGCCCTCGGCTGATCGAGCTGAGACAACAACCGCTCCATGTAACCTTGTCAAGCACTTTCAGAGGCTTAGACCGCCTACCTTTATCGGCACACACCGACCTGAGGAAGCTGAAAGTTGGCTAAATCGGGTCATCAAGGTGATTCGACCCCTCCACTGCTCTGAAGCGGAATAGGTGGAGTTGATCTCCTATCTGTTCGAGAAGGAGGCCAATGTGTGGTGGGATAGTATGTTGAGAACCGTCCCTGCCAATTTCATATGGACCTGGGAAGAATTTGAGATGCGCTTCTTCCAAAAGTACTTCCCCTATACTTACTGGATTGAAAAGGAAAATGAATTTTTGCGCCTCCAACAAGGGGGAATGTCAGTGGCCGAATATGAGAATCGGTTCACCGAGTTATCTCGCTACCCCCAAGATTGTTGCAGATGAAGAAACTCGGATGAGGCGCTTCACCAAGGAAACTATGGTACCCAGATGAGGTGCATAAGATGTCCATGGGTGAAATTTCTAAAACTTCCATGGTACCAAGGATATACTCCAACGTCATGACTAAGTGAAAACTATGAGCACACGAGAGCCTTATACCGTTAGGCCGTGACTCCCACTGTCATGTAGTCGGTTGGATAGGGGTGTGGCCTTACTTGCCGAATGTAAGTAGGCATTGCTAGGCTGAGTCTGATCAGCTCGTAAGTGGGTCCGCTACCGTCAGGCCTTATTGTGATTGGCTATCCATAGGCGGGTAGTGAGGTCTCTTATGCTCATTTGACTGTGCGGGGTCTGTAGAGTGGCAGTCATCCAATAGTGTAATAGACCCCGGTGATTTTCTTATAATTGGAAATATACTTGATATGTGGATTGGATATGAGCACTGTCATTACTTTACATCGCATTTGCATTGGCTGTATAAGCCCCTTCATGTATTGCCTTGGTATGGTGCCCAGTACTCATTGCATCGTATTCATGATAAGCCTTGGTAAGGCTAGTGATATTGTCATTGAGCATGTTTCCCTTCCTGTACCTCATACTATTTTTCTGTGCACCATTGTCACACACTTCCACCATCCTCTAAGCTTCTATAAGATTATGCATTATTGATGCGTGCAAGAGATCCTAGGCAGGCGTCGTAGCGGTAGAGCTTGGAGTAGAGTCGAGCTTGAGGACTCCAGTGTTGCTGACTTTTCTCTCATTTTTCTATCATCTTATGTATGTCCTTTTGTACCTTATGAAAGATTGTAAAAGTTCAAATTCATAGTGAATTTTGTGATGTATGCCTTTATTATTCTCAGATATACTTGCTGTGATCTTGGGTATGCTCGTATTGGTAGGGATTATACTTTTATGAAAATCCTCCTTATAAGATCCCAGGATCGGAACCTGCTTCAGGAGCCGAGAATGGGGTACTGCAGAGGCTGTTGCGGCCAGAACCGGCTGTTGGGTTCCTTACGAATCCGGTTACCGAGTCTGGGGCGTAAGACAAACATTATCCTTAATGGTATTTGGCATAAGCCGCCAGTCTTTGTATGCAATTGGACAGTGAGTCCTGACCACATTTCCCAAAAATGAGGTGAATTGATTTTTGTTATCTCCAGTAATCTCTCCAACTGGACTAATTGAAACTTTTATCTTTGTGGTGCTTCCTGGGGCAGAACTAGAAGGCCCTGCATACGACGTAATTCCTAAAAAAAAAAAATTAAGATTATTAGTCATTTAATATGTTACTATACATTATAAAGAGATGACGCTATACACATGCATATGTTTTTGCTGAATTTGAAAAAAAATGAAAAGGAAAATAATTTAATATAGTAAATGTAATTAAATTTACTTCAACCTAATATGAAACTTGATCAGTTTCTTTTCCACTTCTGAATACGTGGGTTACTTGTTTCAATTTCTACATATGACCCTTCCTGTATATCTTCACTAGTTGGGTCATACAGATCGTCTATTAAGGAAGGGCTCGAGGAACCTGCAGTCAACCTGGCCTCAAACACTAGTGGATCCTCAAATGCATATGCATCTTTTGTCAGTCGCTTCAGAACATCTAATACAACATGCCAATCATCTTTTGTCAGATCCTTGCAATAGAAGACCTGAGCCGCCTGAGATGCATGGATAAATGGCTCATCCTCTTCCTTGATATTCCTTTTAAACCTTCCTAGGTTAACAAATATCATATTTGTTTCAGGATCTACATAACATCCATTTGAAGTATCTTCGATATGCACCCAATCATAGTAGAACAATGTTATCTTAAAGGTGAAGTAGTTTAATTCAAGAATTTGTCTAATGATGCCATAGTAGGTGGCTTCCTGTTATACCAAGTTCTTATCCCTGGCACTCGCCCTGAACATAGTTAAGGCTTTCATAAAGACCATGCTGTTTTGTGTTGTCAAGTTTTTTTCAAAGTCTGATGTGCAAAAATTATATCCATTTACTGAGTATGTACTATATGATGTGGCATCATAGCTAGGACCAGTAGCGATTCTCTTAAATTGTGTTATTTCTTCATTCTCTAATTGTTCCCTTAACCAAGCATTGTAGTCTACTTATTTTTGTACCGATGGATTGCCCCTCCTGTTTTGTCCCTTATGTGTTTGGCCATGAATGTATTAATTGTACTTCCTACAATTCACATATAATATAATATGTGAATTAAAATTTTACTTTGCATGGTACAATTTAAAAACATTAAGGATAGAAACATAGACTTTTGTCAACATACCCCAGCCATTGAGCATTTTCAGCGTGATGTTTTAATACTCATTTGCATGCTTGTTGATATTACACATTAGTAAGAAGATAACTTTTCCCTTTTTTTATCGATTTGGAAATTATTGGCATTATCATCACCCTCATCATAGAATATCCTTTTCACTCTCTTATGACTTCCTAACATCTTATCAGGCATGTACTCCATGCAGTACATCATGGACTCTTTCAGTATGTAGCTTTCAGCAATACAACCCTCCGAATAAGTTTGATTCGTCACATACTTTTTGTATGTTTTCATCATCCTGTACACATTAAAATCAGATATAGATATAAATAGAAAAAAAAATCAGAAAAAGAAAGTTGATAAATTCTGATAATTAATGTTACCTCTCAAAAGGATACATCCACCAATATCTGATAGGTCCACAAAGTTGTACTTCCTCTGCTAAGTGCACCACTAAGTGTGTCATAGGAACAAAAAAAGATGGGGGAAAATATTTTTCGAATACACATAATGTTTCCACTATTTTATTTTTTTATATTTTGAAGCTCTTCACGATTAATAACTTTTGAACATATGACGTCGAAGAATCTTGACATTTCACAAATGGCAGTGCGCAATGTCTTCTTCTTTCCTAAAAACGAGTGCATCAACAAAACTGGTAGCAATTGCTGCATCACAATGTGATAATCATGCGACTTGAGGGCCTTTAGCTGACAATCCTCTAAATTGACACGATGTGTCCAGTTTACACAATATCCTCTTGGGACTTTCAAATTGCTCAGTGTCAAACAAACATGTTTATTTCAGATGTGGACAACGTGAAAGGAGCTTTGGGTAAGAATAACCGGTCGTTTCTTTCTTCAGGCCACATAGACTTTCTTATCTTCATAGCTTGAAGATCCTGACGAGCTTGTAAAACCATCCTTAGTCTTATCTTTTTGTATCCATGATTGTTGCAATGAGGTTCTCAGTGACATTTTTCTCAACATGCATCACATCTAGATTGTGACAAATGGGCAAATGCTCCCAATATGCAAGTTAAAAAGGATTGATCTCTTCGTCCAGACAGTAATGTTGTTCGGGTCATTCTTAGACTTTTTCTTAATCTTTCTCACTTGCTTTTCGAAAATAGTTTCAATATTATTCATTTTACGTAGTACATCTGAACCTTTCATATGCTTCGGAGCCTTCCTTTTTCTCCTCTTTCCCATTGAATCTAGTTCTGTTGGTCCTAAAGTCATGACCTAATGGCAGGAATCTTCTATGTCCCATATATACAAACTTCTTTCCATGTTCAAGCCAAACCGATTCTATCTCCTCACTACAAATAGGGCATGCATACTTTCCTCCTGTCCTACAACCAGAAAGATGTCCATATGCTGGAAAATCATGTATTGCCCATAATAAAATTGCCCTCATTGTGAACAAATTCTTACTGTGCGAGTCATATGTCACAGATCCTTCCCACAATTTAACAACTCTGCAATCAATGATTGCAAGTAAACGTCAATGTCATGTCCTGGACCTTTTTTTCCGGGGATCAAAAGTGTTAACATGGTAAACTCCTTCCGCATGCATAAATGAGGTGGGAGATTATACGTAACAATCATAACAGGCCAGCAACTATATAAATTGCTCATATTCCCAAAAGGATTGAATCCATCCATTGCAAGTCCCAAATGAACGTTATGTGGCTCCGTAGCAAAATCAGCATACTTTTCATCTACAATCTTCCACATAGACGAATCCACTGAATGATGCATGCGAATATCATCTTGAGCCAACTTTGAATGCCATATCATATTCTCTGCAATCTCTAGTATAGTGTAGAGTCTTTTTAACCTCGGCGTTAATGGGAATTACTTTAGCACCTTACAAGGTACACATGGGGCAGTTGACCTTACAACACTATTAAATTTTCATCCGCTTGCTCCACATTTTGGACAACACTGCTTATCAACATGGTCCTTCCAGTACAAAATACAATCGTTAGGGCATGCATGTATTGTCTCATAGTTCATACCCAATGAATTGATCAGCCTTTTTGCATTATAAGTACTATCTGGCAAAGAGTTCTCATTTGGCAAAATTTTCTTGAGCAAGTTTAACAACTCTGTAAAGCTATTGTCTAACCAACGAAACCTAGCCTTCATACTTAGCAACCCTACTGTCACAGACAACTTTGTATGCTCCGGTTTACATGATGGATATAGGGGTTGTTTTGCATCCTCCATTAACTTCCTATACCGAGCCTCATCGCCTAATTCATTATGAGGTTTAATATCATCTTCATTATTAACCTCATCCATACATGCATTTAACTCAATGGGTTGAAAATGACCAAAAGCATCATTCACCAAATCAACCATTATGGGCAACACATCTTCGTTACAATTATCGACAGATGTACTCGCACTTGTTTTAAGACATTGTTCCCCATGGAGAAACCATGTCGTGTACGTTTGATCTATGCCATTAAAAACCAAGTGTTCGGAAATGGTTTCTAATGTCATCTTCCCACGTATATTACAACACTTGGCATAAGGATAGCTGTGCTAGTCATCCCCATTTGAATTTTGTTTCACGTACTTTAGAAATGTTGCAACACCTTCCATGTATTCAACAGTTAACCTTCCTGCCCTCATCCAATTCTTGCATGGTGTCATGGAAGCCATCTCTGGTAACACGTACATGATGTGTTTAAGTTAGATTATGAATGAGTATATCTAACTGACTAAATCAGTCGCCCATCCAAGACCGGATAGATTGTAACGCTTTCATTTTTAAATTTAAATGCCTACACCGAAATTCCGGCATCATCTCCCTATATCTCTCCAGATATATTGATCTTGTATTTGATTCACACGTCAGGTATTAATACAAAGTGAGGATATTTGACTATAAAAATAAATGCAAGAAACACATCCAGAGAGAAAAAGAGAGATGATCCATAGAAAAGTCAAGTGCATTTGAATTACTAAAATGAAAGCATTACATGTTATCCGGTCTTGAACTGTCCAAACAGGGACAATTTAAGGATTTTTATGCACCAAGGAGCACACTGTATCCATGCCTGGCCACATAAAAACCCTTAAATGGGTAACTGATTGTCTTAATCTATATACATTCACATCAAAATTTGTAATCTAAATGAACATAATTCAAAATACAACTCATTTCTAAATGTAGAATCAAAGCAAAAGAACTGGTAACCTGAGTTGTTTTCCTACAACCAGTCTCACCAGATACCAGGACCACCTGTTCTCCATACATAAACAGATAAACAAAACTCAGAGCATGACATTGAATAACATTGAATCCTCCTTTCACCAGTAGTAACAAAAAGAAAATTCTCAATACAAGTGTAACAGGTTTATCCTCCTTTCTTTTTATTAAGCATGGTGATGGGGATATTCTTTTCTAACAGATGGGTGTAATCTCTCATGGAAGGTGTAGCCATACATGAAAGTAGACATGATTATGGGAAACAACATTTAGTCCCTGCGTTTTAACATTTGAATTATATTTTGACACCTATTTTTAACATTTGAATAATATTTTGACACCTATCTTCAATCATCAAAATACCAAATTTTGACCCCTATTTAACCCATTTGCAAATGCGTTTTAACATTCCCACCCACCATAATTGGATGGTGGGATACATAAGTACATTACTCTTGGTGTACACAATGTGCATAGTATTGATGGTTCAAATAACATCAACTCCACCTTTTATTGGTCAAGACCCTAGCAAATTCCAGCTTGACAAGCAACCTAAATCTAATGAGATATGTTTGTCAGAACAAACATTTAAGTGGTTCTTTTCTTCATGTGTTCTACCTTATTTTAGTTTCTTCTTATTTTATCTTGGATGCACTTGTCTTTAGAGAGCTATAACTATGTTGTCATCACCATCACTCATCATCATTTTTATTGTGGGAAAGGAAAACATCACCTTTTAACCTAAAAATGGAATGACTTGCATAGGGTTCATTATAGTTTCATTTGCAAATTTTAGAGTTTGTTTTGTGTGTGTGTGTGTGTGTGTGTGTGTGCGTGCGAATTTTCAGGTTGAAGTTTTGTTTCAAGATATGGGGATGCTCCCATATTCTAGTTATCTTTTGACTTTTTTCTTTTCTTTTTAAAGAAATGGACCGAGTAGTTGTAATTTCTTCTGCTAGGAGTTAGTGTTTATTCAAATCAATTGAACTTCCTTTTCTCATTTCCTGCAAGGACCCCAGTCAGGTCTCCAATATTAGAGTGATTTGGTGTCAGTTGTTTGCACTTAAAAAGAATATTGAGAACAATAATTAAGATTATTGCTATAATTTCCGTCATCTTGGAGCTGCTCTACCTCAGAGCCAAAGCTGCCTTTGCTTGAATCAAATCCACATTTGGAAGTTAAAATTGGTTATCGTGTCAAACGAATCAGAAGAGGAATAGATGATTTCAAAAGATTCTCAAATCCGCATAATCCTTTTTCATAAAGACAAATATGCCATAAGCCAGAATACCGTCAAAATTATTATATAAACCATTCCTACTAAATATTATTATTATATATATTAGACATACTTTGTATTGGAATCAAGGAATATACAAGGATGTAAATGAATTTTAGAATAAATAAAGGTATCCGATGATAGTTGTTCTTTCATATTCCTTTGTTATTATTAGATAAGATATCACAACTGCAATACATTCGTTTCTTGTCGAAACACATATGACAACCTGGATCTAAATCTTTAACACATGATAACCTAGACCCTTAACACAGATAATTCAGACCCTTAACACATGACAACCACTTCAACCAGGGCAATATATTACAAAATTAAAATTTTATCTCTTTCATTTTCTTTCCCATAACAACCGCAACCATCCTTATTTACCTTAAATCCCTTTCAACAATCACTTCTTTCCATGACAACAACAACCACGACCATCCCTATCTATTCACAACCAAAAGTGGCTTCCATCTCCAAGAAAATGTTATTCTACAAAAAATAAAATAAAAAAATAATTTAAAATATATTCCACATATCAGTGGTTTCTATCTCTAAGAAAGGTAGTCGTCAAAGCAAAAACAATACTTTTGTAGGGCCTTAAAAGTTATTGGTGGTGCCCATACATCGGATAAGTTGATGACAGTGAACATACGCCAAAAAATGCAATAAAAAAGGGTGGTGATTCTCTGGAAGACATGTAAAAAAAAAAGAAGAAGCTTAAGGAAAATATAAAAAATAAAAATAAATAAACAAATAAATAAAGCCTCCCTACCCATTTCCAGAGGTGAGATATTTTCATCTACTAATCCTCCATAAAGTAATTATAAAGCCAGCTACAAAATATATTTCAGAGAATAAACTTTAAGGCCCTGTTTGGGCAAATGTTTTAAGCCGTATTAAAGGGTATTATGAGGGATAGTATTGTCAAATCCCTCAAACCCAGTCCCCTCTCGTGTTTGGGCGGCGTCGACTGCAGGTACTGGAGACTTCTTCAATGTACTCAGCAAGATATGGAGGGATTGCGAAATCCCTCCTTGGAAATGATGTCGGCTCTCTCGCATCCTTCTCATATCTTGTGAAATCAGAAGCCATCGTACGGCGTTCGATGGGATTTCTCAAATCTACAACGAAGAAGTGGAGGTAGGGTTTGGCGGGAGAGAGCATTTATGGCAGAGGTGTTTGGCGCCAAATCGGACCTATATACATGGATGCATGTTCCTCCACGCATCTAGTTGGGTAGAGAGGTATTACAATCGCTTGCTGCCATGGGCGTTCCGTGAGGTAGGTGTTTCCAAACTATTCTTCAAATAATTTTGGAATCTTCAGAGGCTTTGGGTTCCATATGGGTTTTGTTCTTCTCTCTTTGGTGTACATAGATGTTGCAGTGGTTTCGGTTTCTTGTACGCTATTTTGTTGTTGAGCCAATGGAAAGTTGCAAATGGGTATGACATTTTAGGGGTTTTGTTTTTTACGAAATGGTTTTTGTTCTCTTTTGAAATTTCTGCTGTTTTAGAGTTGGATACTGCAAATAAGATTCGATATCGAGAATGTCTATGCTGGAAGGAAATTTTTTGATGTCTTTTGTTCTTAAGATGGTGAATTTCCTTGTGGTTGGAGATTTCTGGGCTTCTTATGCATGGATATAGGAGATCTCCAATCTACAGATGGGCATTTTTCCTGTAAAATTGTTCCGATTTTGGAAAAATCAGACATGCTTGTTGTTTGTTATCCAATCTCCTGGTTTGAGACACCTGTGGATTTACTTCTGGTTGGAGTTTTCTGGGCTTCATATGGGCTTCTTACATGTCGGATTCATGGGATTCTTCATATGGCTTTTGTTGTTTCTTTGGTTAATTTTGCTTCGAGTTGGTCATCTCTGGGCTTCATAGACATGAGTATTGTTAGTATTGGGTGGAGGTACCTGACATGCAAATTGTATGTTGAAACATTGAAAAGTTACAGAACATTACAGTTATTTTTGTGAATAATTTGTTTCTGGTGTCGGATGTTATTGCATTTTTTGCTGGATATTGGTATCTCTGATGTTGACAAGTTTTGGGTTTTTGTATCCTTTGCAAGTCTTGTGTATGATTCTCCAGAAGTAATGTATGCTTCTTGGTTTGAATTTTGTCCCTGTATTTAGTGATCATTTGTGCATCGGGTTGAAAGTGCTGAGGCATTTGAGGCTTCTGGTGTTCTTTGAAGGATGGCTTTTTTCATGAGTATAACTGTGATATTGCCTCTACCTCTTCATGTTGTCCTTATTGATTAAAATGTTTGCTGATGGGGATTGTCCTAATGTATTCAAGTGGGCTTGAATCACCATGCTGCAGATGTTCTGCTATAAATCCTAGACCAGTTTGTGCATTATCTGAATGCATGCATGCCTGGGTTTACTTCCAATTAAATACTCTTGTTGTCCTTTTATAGTTTGTAACTCATGCACAGATTTACAAGCTAATATGATAGATGGATCCATTTCACTTGACCGAAGGTACTTGGACCTGAATATCTGATGTATTAATCTCCACAACTTTACTGTCAACTATTTCCTACATAATAGAATGGATAACTTTATTTGATACAGTAAACATGCAACTTTTGATAATATAGCTCTTGGAAAACTTCCATTAGAAATGAGCTTTCAATGGGCTGCCAGAAACCCCCATTTGAAAGTGGGTTGATGATGAGATGTTAGAAGCACTCGATTGAAAAAAGTGGGGGCCTTTTTGGGTTTCTCACTATGGTTATTCATTTGGAAAAAAAATACACTACAGGTAAATATTGTGTTTTCAAATGATGGCGGTATGATTCTTTTGCTTTTGATACCAATGAAATGTCAATGCAAAATAGATATAATGACATTGTTGAAGTTGATGAAATGCAACATTACATTTTCCATGTAATGTTCATTATTTCAATTTCTTCTTCTTGCTGATTTTCTAAGGCATTTAAGGATACTGCTTGTTGGATTTGTTCCACCAATGAAGAGAAGTACCATACTGACAGTAGAGATCATAAATGTCGTTTCCCAATTGCCTAAGAGAGAGAACCATTTAGATTTCTTTCTTAGACATATTCTCTTCACTATAATCAACTCCATCATACTTAGATTTCTTTGTATAATTGTGGGACGAAAAAACTGCGTCAGAAATTACTTTAAAGGGGATGTGAAAAGTACAATGTAAGAGCTTGCTTGAAAACCAGAAGACAGTCAAGATGCATTAGAAATTCATAGTAGCAATGTAACAGCGGCAGAAATTGTCCATTCCAATCATAATACCATTTGCATACAACATACTGCTTATTGTATTTCATGGATATGATGATGATTGGCTACACGCAGGACAAAAGATGTTTCATGGAACTGTTCGTCTGTTATTTGCTAGACTAACAACAGTGCAGTGTCACCATTTGGTTGATAAGGCCCTGGATAGATGAGTTTCTGTTGAAGATTGTCCAAGTGGCAACATTACATGTTCCTTGTTTGGTACTTTATTTCAATTTCTTCTTCTTGCTGATTTTCTAAGGCATTTAAAGATACTGCTTGTTGGATTTATTCCACCAATGAAGAGAAGTACCATTTTAGAAGTAGAGATCATAAATGCCGTTTCCCGGACCATTTAGATTTCTTTCTTAGACATATTCTCTTCACTATAATCAACTCCATCATACTTAGATTTCTTTGTATAATTGTGGGACGAAAAAACTGCGTCAGAAATTACTTTAAAGGGGATGTGAAAAGTACAATGTAAGAGCTTGCTTGAAAACCAGAAGACAGTCAAGATGCATTAGAAATTCATAGTAGCAATGTAACAGCGGCAGAAATTGTCCATTCCAATCACAATACCATTTGCATACAACATACTGCTTATTGTATTTCATGGATATGATGATGATTGGCTACACGCAGGACAAAAGATGTTTCATGGAACTGTTCGTCTGTTATTTGCTAGACTAACAACAGTGCAGTGTCACCATTTGGTTGATAAGGCCCTGGATAGATGAGTTTCTGTTGAAGATTGTCCAAGTGGGAACATTACAGTCGGCTATGTTGGCATGCAGAAGTGAATTTCATAGATATTCCACCGTTTTATATCATATGCTCTACTACCCTCTTCTTGCCTTTACTGACTTTGATTTTCTTTCTTTTTCTTTTTCTTTTTTTTTCTGTTTTTAGCCTCGTCTCTTTACAACTAGACTCGTCCTCTTCTCTCCTCTTCCCTTGGCTCGGCTCAGGTTCATTTCTACTCTTTCAGCTCAGGTGATGGCATTATTGTCCTAAAAGTTTCTATTAATAACTGAAATATGCAGCTTTCTTGTAAAGGCCCAACCATATATATTATATGTACTAGATAACTTTGAATCTCGGGCATTATGTGATGGATGATACTCAGGCACTTATAAGTTGCTTAGAAATGTGATACGTGTCATTACATAAAGTCTTTTGTGATTCTCGAATCTATCATGAACCAAAACTTACACCAATCAAATTGGTAGACATTGTTTTGGTCCTATTTCAACATCTAAACCTCAACCAAACTGGTTTGCTGATTGTGACCTAACCACAGTGGTTTATACAAATTGGTCGGTTTAAGTTGAGTCTATACCTGCCATGTGTACAATTTTCCGAGTGCCTGCGTATCAACTGTCCTATACTGCCTGAGTATCATATAAACTCCCCCATATTTGAAGTGAACATTGTCCACGAATACCCGCAGCTACACGTGCTAGCCTGGACAGTGTTTGTAGCATGTGAGGCGAAAATATTGTCAGAACAAATCTGGAGATGGCAAAATATGAAAAGAAGCCTTGCCTATTATTGATGAAGTATATATGTGCAGATTGAATGTGTACCGGGGTTGAGTTTTCTTTTAAAACATACGTTTTTTCGAATAGTGTTGGATACTGACTGTTAGTGTGTACTAACAAGCTGACGAAAATATTTATCCAAAAAAAGGGGGATGTAGGCATGAAATATCTAGTTGGGTTTGGAAGAAATTATACCTGATCACATACTAGGTTGTTGACAAGGTACATCAACTTTCTTTTCTACTTTAGGAGATGGATAGCAACGATGAAGACGATGTAGCCGAGACCATGGTGGTGCAAGCAGTGGCCGCATGCGTAGCTGCTGTTGGTGAATATTGCCGTCACTATATGTTAAGAGAACCGGCGCGTCAAGGGGATCACGAGCGGGCAAGGTTTATAAACTCCATCGTGCGTGCGAGTGACAATGATTGTTTTACACAGTTGAGGATGAGACGACAATGTTTCTTTTCATTATGTGACGTACTGCGTGACAGAACGCACCTACGCGATACTCGGCACGTTAGTCTTGAGGAGCAAGTAGTGATCTTCCTCTATACCATTGGACATAACGTGTGTAATCGTGTGATAGGACACAGATTCATACGTTCAGGCGAAATGGTAAGTCGTCACTTTCATCGTATCCTTAATGCGATAGTGTCCTTATACCCTGATTTTGTGAAGCACATGGGTACTGAGACCCCGCCAGAGATTCAATCGAATCCTTACTGGCAAACATACTTTCAGGTAACAGTCTCGTCACTGTCGGCCATTTTCTGTTTTTGAAGAAGCTAATATTTGTCATATTAACAAGTTATCTGAAATTGTACCAAATCGATGATAGGATTGTGTTGGTGCAGTAGATGGCACACATATTCCCGCTCATGTGGAATCATCCCAACATCCAAGCTTTCGCAACCGAAAGGGTATCATGTCTCAGAATGTACTTGCTGCTTGTTCATTTAACATGACATTCTTATACGTGCTAGCTGGATGGGAGGGTTCCGCTTCGGATGCACGGGTCCTACATAACGCGCTGACCTGAAGTGATGATCCACTAATTGTACCAAATGGTAATTGTTTCTTCAGAAATAACATACAACATTCTTCACCCTAAACATCATTCTCAACACACTAACCCCCATGACCCTGACTTTTACGCAATGTAGGAAAATATTTTGTCGTCGACGTAGGATACGCTCACTCGCCTGGGTTCATGGCGCCGTATCGCGGTGTAAGATACCACTTGCACAAATATCGAACCGGGAGAGCACCCATGAACAAGAAGGAGTTGTTCAATTACCGACACGCACAATTGTGAAATGTAGTTGAACGTTGTTTTGGAGTAATGAAGGCACGGTTTCCTATCTTAAAGACAGTTGCGCAATATCCATTTGAAACCCAGGCGAAGATTGTAGTAGCATGTTGTATACTACATAATTTCATTCATCAACAATATGAGGATGGACAAGATTTGGAGGATGCTGGTATAACTGTGGGAGATGCAGAGAACAATCCTATACCAAATGAGATATCAACAATGGATGAGCGCCAGTGGCTAGTGCAAGCGACACAACAGGAGAAATCTGCCTGGATTAATGTTCGAGATCAGATTGCAGAGCGAATGTGGTCTGACGCGCAAATAAATAGTAGGACTACATAGAGTCTTTTATTTAAAAGAAACATTAACTGATGTTTTTTTTTAATAGAAACACACACACACACACACACACACATATATATATATATATATGTAAGAGAAGACAGTCGATATGAAGTCTGTCATTTTTTGACTTACATATTTGCTCGATACAATTAAATGCTCTTTTCGTAATACGTAGTTGCTAGTATACTATTGAACTTCATTATTGTTTATAGATGTTTTTAATTGTTTGTTAATCCACGCAGTAGGTGACATGTCTGATTATTCTGTAAGAGATACACAAACTCCGACGCAGTCCCCAATAAGAACTACAATTATGCCGACAAGATGCTCTCCACGCGAGAAGACCGTTAAATCGCTTGCTGAGCCGCTTTCACGTGCTGCAAAAATCAAATGGACCCGGGCCATGGATTCAATTTTATTCGACACTTTGCTTGAACAGATATCTCTAGGCTGAAAAGCAGATAACGGTTTTAAGAAGGAGGCATATAATGAAGCCGCTGCGGAGGTGTCGAGGAAGACGCAAATTACGGTGAACTGGTAAAACATTCAAAACCGAATGCGGTATCACAAGCGTGAGTACAACGATCTGAAGGACATGCTGGCCGCAAGTGGTTTCGGTTGGGACAGCGAGCGTATGGTAGTAACCGCACCCGACGAGGTCTGTGATGAGTACCTGAAGGTAATCATTGCGTACAACCCCTTATATTGTAAATCAGGATTGTATCAAATATGTTTACTGTACTAAAATATTTCTTGATTGTAGTCGCATCCAAGAGCAGAAAGGTTACGTGGAAAGCGGATTGAGCGAATGGATGATTTGGCGGCGATTATTGGTTCGGACCATGCAACAGTGCTACGCGGAGGGAAGCCGAAACATGGCTGCATCTTCCTTGCGTATTCAGCGAGATTTGAATGAGTCTTGGACTGAGCAGGACGATGATACGGATGTACCCATCGAACTTTCCGAGGATCATCTCGGAGATTCGATTGGGGATTATGACTATTCAAATGAGTCTCGTCGGGCAACTGGAAATCATTCATTTCGTAGCACTCCCAACCGAGCGAGTGACTCTGAGAGTAGTCATGGTGGGAGTGCTTCTGCTAAACGGATGCGTGCTGCTCGTCCCTGTGACGTCCTTGACACTTCCCTGGATGGTGTGGCGGAAGCAATGTGAAACTTTGGACTTGGAAAGGAGATGAACCGCACTGGTAAAGTGCTGGATGTCCTCGAGGAGGTTCAGGGACTGACCAACAAAGAGTTTATAGAGGTTGGTTAGATGTTGACTCGGGACAAGCAGCTAGCATCCTTTTTCGTAAATCTTCGACCGGAGCGGAGGGTGGAGTGGTTGAAAAAAACCTTGTCTGATATGAATGGAGGAAATGGTGGGGGTTCTTCTTGATGGATTAAAATACTTTTATTACGCATCGAAACTGGAAAATCTATTTTGTGGTTTTGTAATAACTATATACTGAAAGGAGATGAACAGTTAGTTTAGTTTCTAATCTTTTTGTGATGTATTTATATTCATGTTAAATGTTTGTTGGATACTTAGCCAGTATAACATTCTGCTTGCATTTACATATTTAATTTGCTTGCTTAAATGCGGTTTTATCAATATATCATCTTCACATGCTTTCATTTCATACGTTATAACATGCTTTTTCTCCTATCCTCGTCATATTTATGTGAATGCAGATGAGTAACAATAAATATTATGTTGTAATCCATGGACGACGACCGGGGATATATATGTCCTGGGATGAGGCACGACTGCATGTGGAGGGATTTAGCGGTGCCAGACATCGATCATTCAAAACATTCCAAGATGCGACCGCATGGTGGAATGCAAACTATGCAAGTTCAAGTAGTGGATTAATTAACAGGGGATGTGGTGAGGTACATTCACCTACAGATGCTCGGAATTCTGTCCTAGAAATTTCGAGAACCATGATGTGCAAGAGTACACAAACAGATGATGCCACCCTGAATCTCGGGCAAGTGGTGGTAGCATTAGTAGTTGCAATCTTGGTTTTATTCTTCATATTGTATATAATAATTAAGCTGTAGGTTTGGATGGTGTTGAAGAACTTGCTGTTTAAATTTTGGTAGACAATAGATAACTTATGTTCGAACTCTTTGATATGGCATGTATAACTGCATCTTAACTACAAATCTCATTATCAGTATATTGGAGTGTACCATTTGGTTGAATTGCATGCATTGATCCTTTCTTTTATCCATATCTCCCTTAACCTCCATTACTATGAGGTTCCAATTTAGAAGTCCAGCCTCTTGCTCCCAGTTGCACCAAGGGCCATGTATGACTACTTGAAACCCGGATTGGTTACCTGTATCATTTCGTGGGTAACATCTATTTCTGTGTGTAGGCAACAGATGTGTGTTTGGAGGTAACAGGAAGATTAATCGACTTCAATGAGATGCAGCAAATTGTCTAGATTGACAATTTCCTCATCCTTGAGGTTACTCGTGAAGGTGAGATTCCAAACCATGCTAACACCAATTGACACATTGCACCCTATCACCAGGGCTTAACACTGCATTGTCACCCTGAAAAGATCTGGGAAGCTATCTGCGGGTCTGCAACTGCCAACTCGAACATCTTAGCCGAAAGTGAACTTTATCCTTTCCAAACTTACACTATATTTTGCCACTAATCATCACTAAGGTGAGTTAAAATGCCTCCATCACTTTCAAAGGAGACTCCAATTCTTTTTTCTATGATTCTGCATCGATTCAGTGGTGTGGATCAATGAACCATGGGCCTTGCATGAACAAAATTTGCATACATCGGGGTATGGATCATATAGTTCTTCTGCAACAAACACTTCTATCCTTGCATTATCTTTTATGATTTTTACTTTGCTTTGGCAGATCGCTACATGGCACCTGATATCTACCGTCGAGCATCCCACTGAAAGAGTGTAGATGTCTTCTCATTCGCTTTAATAGTCCAAGAGGTGTAGATTCATTTTTATGAAAACACAACGTTTGATTTTCTTATCACTGATTGTCAGTGCCTGAAATAGTGATTAAACAACTAACTTGCAGATGTTTACTTGCATGAATGTGTGGTCACATTTGCTGAGATGTTTGAAGGAGGCCCTCAAACAAGTCGAAATCACCGAAGCGATGTGCATTAGAATGAACACGCAAATTCCAGACCCTCTCTCTCATCTGATTCTCCAGAAGCAATCAAGACGTAAGTAGCCCATATCTCTTTTAAGTCACCTATATACATGGATGAACTTGAAAGGAGGGTTCCTTACTCATGCCTCAGTGGTAGACTCACAAGAGTTTCAACACAGGATCATGGGACGAAGATGTTGTATTTTAGCATGTTGTTTGAGATCCACCATTCAGATGGGCTGAATTGTCTGACCAGATTGTTATTTGTGTCCAGTTGGCTATTGGCTGTATGGCCTACTAAATAAATGGTCCGGATCAGCCATCTATGCAGCTGTTTGAGCCTCATTTTGATTAGTCAAGATGGACCTCAACCTCGACCAAACACGAATGGACCACCGCACTCAATAATGTATCTTTTCACTTCCGGCGTGGTCTTCTCAACGCAGCTTTAGTGGTTTTTCCAAAGTGGCCCCACAAGCTTCTTTTTTAAATTACGGAGAACTGTCTTTGTTAACATGTAGGTCATCAAACGGCCACACAGATTAGGCACTGCTACTGCTATTGGTTGATTAGATGGCTGGTTCAGTCCACGCAAAGGATCGTTGAAAGGAATGCTGGTTAAATGTTTTAGTTATCCTTGACATGGTACTATTTGATTGAATTGACTTGCCACAATCAGTAATAGAGCTCATACAAAGCATGTTTAAAAGTTTTCCAATGAGCTAAGCATTCAATCAAACCTTATCTCTGCATATATTTTATTGTACAATTAAATCCCACCATGTCAGGAGCTGAGGGAACTTAATATATGCAAGCTTTACCTAGTTTGCATTATCTTTTGTGATTTTTACTTTGCTTTGGCAGATCCCTACAACAACGGCACCTGATATTTACCGTCTTTTGCATCCCACTGAAAGAGTGTAGATGTCTTCTCATTCGCTTTAATAGTCCAAGAGGTGTAGATTCATTTTTATGAAAGCACAACGTTTGATTTTCTTATCACTGATTGTCAGTGCCTGACATAGTGATTAAACAACTAACTTGCAGATGTTTACTTTGCGAATGTGTGGCTGTTTACTTGCAGGTGTTTGAAGGGAGGCCCTCAAATAAGTCAGAATCACCAGAAGCAGTAGCAGATTAGAATGAACACGCAAATTCCAGACCCTCTCTCTCATCCGATTCTCCAGAAGCAATCAAGACGTAAGTAGCCCATATCTCTTTTAAGTCACCCATATACATGGATGAACTTGAAAGGAGGGGGTCCTTACTCATGCCTCAGTGGTAGACTCACAAGAGTTTCAACACAGGATCATGGGTACTCAGTACCGTGTGTGAATGTTCCCATAGCCCAAAAACCAGAATGATTTAATCTTCAAATTGGCAATGAGTATGTGAGACCACTTATGGTTTAAAAAGGAAAGTTAGCCAACATGGGGCATTCAATATACTGAGTGTGGCCCACCCAATGCATATACTCAGCACAAAGCCCTGGTGATGAGCCACCCAAAAACCAGAATGATTTAATCTTCAACTTGGCACTTGCTTTTAATGGTTGTAGATAGGGCCTTGATGTAGCATTTCTCAAAGAGTCTTTTTCATGAAAAAATTAAATATAAAATAAAATCCCCACGGCTCAATTCAGGTTGAGTTTTCTGTTTGCTATTTTCGTGCAATCTAAGGCCCTGTTATATATTTTGTCTGATTGCTATTTTCGTGCATCTTGGACCATTCCATTTCTGTTTATTCTGAAGCGAACATTCTGTGTGCAGGTTGGTTTGATTATCTTACGTGGTTGACAGTTGGGACATCAACTTTGTTTTCATACAACGGCTTCATTTCTTGATAATACGTCAATTGGGTGGAGAATCTACGCCATTGAAATGGTAGAATAGCTCACTGAAAACACGTGGTGAAGTAGCTGAAACAATATCTTCATTGGAAGGGCCACATCAAATACACGGTAGACTCGATGGTGTACATATCGTGATGAATGGACCATCCAGTCTTCTCAGTTTATTTTAGGGGACCAATGAGCGAGCATTTATTTCTCAGTTTATTGTATAATGCATTTGACCCTACAGATGTGTGTTTGGGTTTGTATGAGTGCTTATGGTTGAGTGATCTACAGCGTTGAAACTATGGCGTCCACCGTGGACAGATAGTCCACCAGAGATCTGAGCCATAAAATTTATGGATTGACCGTGATATCCACCGTTTTGGATCCTTGATATCTCTTCACTATATGGACTTTTGATTGTGTTGGTGCATGGGCCATTCTAGTCATCCAGTGACATAGATGTATTGTTAGCATTTTCGAACCATCGATGGCCTTTTTACGTCCAACTGGCCCACCTGATCGATGGATGAACTAATTTTGTGGCCCACGTCACATACACAACATGGCCGACTGTTGAACGGCATGGATCTCATCCAAGCATGTTACTCAGTAGCTACTCCTGCGAATGGCTCAAAGATCATTTTTCAAGCTTTTGAAGAAGAGAAATCGACAAAGCATGAGGAAGGGACATCCACAGCATTTTGGTCCACATGAACTGTGTCACATCCAATCCATGTGTACGTACTTGCATTTCCCACTGCTTTCTATCTTCTACATTTTATTTTTCTTGCCAGGCTGGCTAGTTGGCGAGCAATGCAGCTTATCCTAGCCGTGTGTTAGAGTTTCACAAGGACCTCATAGCCAATCATCCCATCGCAGGTTGGTGGATGGATTGGATGCATCCGTTTAACTGTAAAGAGTTGGAAAGATGGACGACTACTGTTTGTAGATGCAACACACATAAGCTGTGTACCCGATCTCCCGGCCCTACAGTATTTTTCCTCATGGGAAATATATGGAAGGACCCACGTGATGCACGGATTGGATCTGACTTTTTATCATGTAGTGCATGGGCCACCGAAAGCATGGCCCGTGATATCCAGAGGTCTGGACTGTGTAAAAATTTTTTCCAAACATGGCGTGGAATTGGGACGGGACCAGATGAATCCCATCGCACTTAATCCCTTCTAATCCCACTGCCCAAACACGCCTAGGTGGTGGGATGGTTGCAATACCACGACTCCCAAACACGTCCCTGTTTGGTCATGGAATTGGTGACTACACCCAAACCACCGACGGTCCACTGACAGCATTAAATACATCATATCAGCCAATTCCATACACCTCAATACACCTAAAAACATTTGCCCAAACAGGGCCAAGGGAATTTCGCGATACAAGAATACAAGTACGGTCAAAATCCCCCTTAAAAAAACCCCAGATTACCGTGTTGTCATTCCCTGATATCGTAGATGACAGGGGTGCAGCGTACTAAGTCCACCAAGGCCTGGCCAGAGACGGACTGTCCTGCCAAGGGCTCTGCAATGCCACTGTGATGAAATTTTTATCCACGCTGTTCATCTATTTTGATGGACGCTGTTCATCTATTCTGATGGATCATTTTATAGTATGAGCTCAAAAAGTAGGCGGATGGAAGGCTCAAGTGGACAACACCACAGCAAGCAGTGGGGATTGAAATCCTTCCGTTGAAAACTTCCTTATGGCCTACTGAGATGTTTAATTGGCATCTAACCTGTTCAGAAGGTCACATGTAGCTGTACTAGGGTAAAAATAAATATCAACATGATTCAAAACTTCCATGCATGCCCCGGGAAGTTTTTAATGGTATGCTTTCAATTCCCATTGGATCAACCTCCTTTTTTAGATCAGACGTTAAAATGACCTTTCAAAATAGATGGACGGCATGGATAAAACATATACATCACTGTGGGCCCCACAGAGCACCTGACAGGACCATCTCTAGGTAGGTCTCAAGCCGCGTTCAGATAACAGTGGGTGCACATCCTGCAAATTACACCAAACAAGTGATCTGAACCGTCCAATCTCCAACCATCAGTTGAATGGCTAAATATAAAGTCGTAAGCCATTGAGCATCAAATCAGCGATGCGTTTGCGCTAAACTGGCGTTCACAACGGCACACAACTTCTGTTGCCGGGATTGCCTTATCTGTGGTAGTCAACGCACACCGAAGTCTACCCTGCTTCTGGATGGCTAAAAAATTCCAATACATGTGCCGGAGAGATTAGAAACGCCGTATAGACAGATAACGCACCAATCTGACAAACATGTACCAAATCCTTTCCATCCATCAAGTGGACCACATCATCAAAAAGATCTGGTCCAGACTTCTACTAGGTCACATGTACGAGGAAGATGAAAAGTCCTGATACCAAGATCAACGGTCCATAACCATCTAAACAGGTGTATCACAGCCCATTGGTTGATCTTCTTTATTATTTCCTACCATGGAATACTAACGGCATCACTCACCTAAGGAGTACGCCGGATTCACGACAAATGTTCTAGTTTGGCACGTGTGATGCGAGTGGTCTCTCTAATATCTACTGGCGCGAATCCCCACACTGCGTCTTGGTCTCCACCCCTTGCAAGCGGTATGCGTGCTACCCACGCCCAGGCGGACTTGGTCCAGGCAGGGGCTATGTGGGCCCCACGTTGATGTATGGGTTTTATCTACGCCGTCCATTTTTTTAAAAATTTCATATCGTTTTAGTATATCAACCCAAAAATGAGCCATGGCTCAAGTGTACCATACGGTGTGGATTAAACGCCCACTGTTAAAAATGTTTTTGAGGCCACATAAGTTTGGGATCAAGCTCACGTTTGTGTTTTCCCTTAGCCTAGTTTGGTTTGACCTTATGAATAGATTGGATGGCAAATAAACATCATGATGGGCCCTAAGAAGGTTTCATCGGTGGGCGTTAATATCACAACTGCTTCCTGTGGCGTAGTCCACTCAATCCTTGGGCCCGTTTGGCCGGTCGGATTGGAAGGGATTGGATGGTATTGGAAGGGATTGGAAGTTAAATCCTGCGATTGGGTGGGCATGCCAAACAGAGTCAGTGATCTCATTCCAATCCCATGAATCTTAAGACAATCCACTGACAACACCATCATTACCTTTAAATTTCATCAAATTCACCTTAATCAGTTCAAATTTGCCTGGGACATGTTTAGTTCGAGGGATTGGAAGGGATGGAAAGGTTTAATCCCAAGATTGGCCGAGCATGCCAAACAGACTGGATATAGCAATACAAGGATATAGCAATCCCATGGATCTCAAGACAATCCACTGACAACACCATCATTACCTAGAACTCCCTTCCAATCCACCTGGCCAAACGGGCCATAAATCTCCCTGATTTTTGGTCTCGGCCCATCCTATGGGATTGGATTGTATTAGGGTGGATGGCAAGTAATGATGGTTGTGTCAGTGGATTGTTGGCAATCCCATGGGATTGCGATATCCAGGGAATTCACCACCAAGTATGTTTGGCTCGCCTGGCCAATCCTGGGATTGCTCCGTCTAACCAAACATGTCCCGAGCAAAATAGATAGATTATGAGGGATTGGGTGGATTTCAAGGTAATGATGGTGATGTTAGTGGATTGCTGGCAATCCCATGGGATTGCTATTAGGGGTGTACACAAACCGGGCTAGCCCGGTTAGCTCGCTCGACTCGGCCCGAAAAAGCCCGACTCGGTCCGACCCGGAACTGAGTTCAGGTCAGGGCGGGCCAATTTTCAAAGCCCGAAATTGAGTTCAGGCCGAGTTCGGATAGGCCCCAGTTCAGCTCAACTCGGTCCGAAACCCGACCCGACCTGCTGAGTGTGTGTGTGTGTGTGTGTGTGTGTGTGTGTATTCTCAAATAACCTAACCCTACCCGTCCTGCCGTCCCTTTCCACTTTCCCCTTTTGAGATCGCCCGACCCCAGCAACAGTGCCCGACTCCACCAAACCCTACTCTTTTCTCCCTGCCCGACGGCCTGACCCCACCACCAAATCTTTGTAATCTCTCTCTCTCTCTCATACCTAATTTCTCTCTCTCTCTCATATCTAATTTCTCTCTCTCTCTCTCTCTCTCTCTCTCTCTCTCTCGTCCGACCAGCAAGCGGACGCTATCCGACCATAGTCTGATGCCCCCCTCACGCTCTCACCTCTTCAATCTCTCTCTCTCTCTCTCTCTCTCTCTCTCTCGTCCTACCTGCGGGCGGACGTTGTTCGACCACAGTCCGGTGCCTATCTTAACTGGTTCTGGGAAGACAAACATTTTCCACGGTATGTAACTGCATTCCAGCACATATTTTTCTGTTTTTCTAACTGCCCATTTTTTCACTCGAGTAGTGTCTGCATCTGCAATTTGATCCGAACTGTAGTAGACCTCAAGGGTCTGTTTGGATGTATCCACTAAATAATGCTTTTGGGGCCTTGAGGGGCTCATTTGGATGCCTTTTGCAAACCCTACCTCCTCTCTGGCTCTATAAAATAGGTGCTAAAATAACCAAAAAAGCAGGCTTAAAATCCTCTCTTTTGGGAAGTGTGTCTAAAAGGGCTATTGAGTGGGTTCCACTCCGGGGAGAATGAAAAAGAAGAAAGAAAAACCATTCTCACTCATGCACTTTACCCATGGTTGAAAAAAGAAGTAATAGGCTATGTGAGGGTGTGTTGTGTAATGCATTGTTCGCCACCGTTGATACCAGTATCACCATGTTTTGGTCTATATTGGCCGGGGCGAATACACCCATTATGCATTCTTAGACGAGTTTCAGACTTGCTTTAAACCATGATTTGGATTGCCCTGTATGTAAACCGTTGATACCGGTATCGCCCTATATGTAAATGTATATAAATGTCCTGATTAGTTAGATTTTTTGTGGAGTCTATAGTTCAACTATCTAAACCGTTGATCGAGGGCCTTGTAATGGGACGAGGATTACTTGCCAAAGTTCTTCCCATGAACTTGCTGTAAGGTTCGAAACTGGCCTGAACTCAGGTTCGAAACTGCCCTGAACTCAAAGGTTCGAAACTGGCCCGAACTCGCGCCGGGCCCAGTTCGTGTTCGTGCTAGAGATGTTAGCCCGGTGACCAGACCCAGTCGAGTTTGGGCCTTGTGTGGCTGTTGAACGGGCCTGGACGGGCTGAGCCCAGTTCGACTCGGCCCGAATTTTGTACACCCCTAATTGCTATATTCAACTTCAGCCTGTTTGGCATGCCCGACGAAATCCTGGGATTGCTCCTTCCAATCCATCCTAATACAACCTAATCCCATCCACCCTGCCCGGCTAAACAGGCCCTAACCTAAAATGACCTAAAAAAATAGATGTACGGCATGGATGAAACATATACATCATAGTGTGTCCCACAGAGCCCTTTAGTCCGTCCGTCCAGTCGGGGCCGCTTCCCTAACCTTTGCGTACTGTCTACTTGTTTCACTCTTGACTTCATACAAAACCCAAGAACCAATCAACGGTGATACCACAAATACGGGACAGAATTTGCGAGACCCACCATTCACACCCATCCTCACCTAGAAAAAAAAAAAAAAAACACCCATTTCTATACCTTTCGTAATACAGTTGTATAATCTTGTACTATTTTATGTACGCGGACTGCGTCCTACCGCTAATCCGTCCGGGCAGGGTTCTATTGGGCCCACCGTGATGTAAGTTTTTATCCACGCCGTTCAACGATATTTTCATATCATTTTAAGGTATGAACCAAAAAATGAAGTAGGTACAAGGGTTAAGTGAACCACAATGCAGGGATTGAACGTCCACCATTAAAAACCTCTTGGGAGCTGGAGAAGTTTCGAATCAAGCTTATATTTGTGTTTTCACTTCATCCACGTCTACATGACCTTATGAATAGGTTGGATGGTAAAATAACATCGGTTGGATGGTAAAATAACATCACTTTGGCCCTTAGAAAGGTTTCAACGGTGGGTGTCATTATCAGTCCAGCTTCCTATGGTGTGGTCCACTGAAGCTGTGGACCTGATTCAATTTTAGCGTAACATCTTAAAATGATCTGAGAAAATTGGTGAATGGAGTGGATAAAACAATTACAACACGGTGGGCCCCACGGATCCCTGCCCGGACGGATTACCGTCTGGGCGGGGGTAGGACGCAATCCGCGTCCCTATTTTATTACCAATTAACAAAAACGAGTGCAGTTTATCAATAATAAGGGTGTACATATTAATTCCTGAATTCACAAAAACCCCGAAACGAGCGGAGTCTCTTTTCAAAAAAAAAAACAGAAAATATTCGTTTTTTTCCTCTGTTCTTCAGGCATCTCAAGAGCAGTTAAACCCCAAGATCTAGGGTTTCTGCTCCGTTCAAAAAAAAAAAAAAAAAAAAAAAAAAATTTCAAAAGAAAAAAAAAAAAAAACTAGAAATTCTCTTCAACCTCCAAATCCGTAAGTTCCCTTCCATTCTTGTATTGTTTGTCTTTCAGATCTGCAGAAAACCCATATTTTTTTTGACCCATTTTTACCCTTCAAAATTCAAAAAGAAAGAGAAAAAACCCCCATGAAATCTCTTCAATCTATAAGTATGTAAGCTTCCTTCCACTTTTGTATTGTTTTCTATTAGATTTCAAGAAAACCCTTTTTTTTTTTTTTTTTTTTTTTTTTTTCCGTTTTTGACCCTTCAAAATTTCAAAAAGAAAGAGAAAGAAAACCCCAAATTTCTTCTATCTCCAAATCTGTAAGCTTCTCTTCACCTTTTTTTTTTAATTTTTATTTTTATTTATTTATTTATTTTAATTTTTAATACCGTTTCAAAGAAAATGGACAGCAATTACTCAGCAATTCCTAGAAATTCTTACATAGAATTGCAAATACATGATGAAAGCGCTGACTTCGACCAATCCCTCAAAAACCCAGAATACCCAACCAATCTTTCCCTCAATTCGTTCCCGATTTTCAAAGGAAAGGACAATCCTGCTGTCCATCTTGAGCCTCTCGACGATGAGGATGGCACCGATGAGTTCCCCCTCATTGTTGATCATGCCGGGAATGGGTCAGGCATCCCGGGTGCCGTCTTCAATCTCACCACGTCGATCATTGGCGCTGGGCTTATGGCCCTCCCTGCCACCACGAAGGTCCTCGGCCTTGCGCTTGGATTCACCCTGATAATTCTCATGGGAATTCTCTCAGAAATCAGTGTCGAATTGCTCATCAGGTTCTCCGTCCTTCGGAAGGCATCCTCCTATGGGGAAATTGTCCAATTCGCCTTGGGGCGGCCGGCTAGGATCATATCAGAGATCTGTATAATTATCAATAATGCAGGCGTCTTGGTCGTCTATTTGATAATTGTCGGTGACGTCATGTCAGGTTCACCCGGTCATGATGGCGTTATGGAACAATGGCTAGGACATGGGTTCTGGGATGATCGGCGGGTTGTGATTTTCATCATCTTGGTCATTTTCCTGGCGCCCCTTTGCTCACTGGAGAGGATTGATTCACTGAGCTTGACTTCAGCCGCCTCTGTGGCTCTTGCGGTTGTTTTTGTGGTGGTTACTTGCGCGATTGCGATGATTAAGATCATCGAAGGACAAGCAGAAACTCCAAGGTGGGGCCCGGATATTGGGTCAAAGAAAGCGATTTTGGATCTCCTTGTTGTCATTCCAATAATGACAAATGCATACGTGTGCCATTTTAATGTCCAGCCAATCTATAATGAGCTTGAAGCCAGATCCCCTCAGAAGATGAATCAGGTTGGCAGGATCACCACAGTTTTGTGCGTTGTGGTCTATGCTGCAACAGCTATATCAGGTTATCTGTTGTTTGGGGAACAGACTGAGTCAGATATACTGATCAATTTCGACAGGAACAACGGAATCCCTTTCAGTTCAGTTTTGAATTACATTGTCCGAGTCGGGTATGTTCTTCATTTAGTACTTGTTTTTCCTGTTATCCATTTCTCTCTGAGGCAAACGGTAGATGCATTGGCATTCAAGGGTTCGGCTCCGCTCACTGAGAGTCGAAAGCGGTCATTGACATTGACAGTAGTCCTGTTAGCTCTTATTTACCTTGCATCCACAATGATACCCAACATTTGGGTGGCTTTCAAGTTTACAGGTGCAACGACGGCTGTCTCATTGGGTTTCATATTCCCATCTCTCATTGCACTGAAGTTGAATCAGCAAGGAGAGAATTTGGAACACAGTGTCAAGATCTTGTCATGGGTGATGTTGGTGTTGGCAGTGTTGGTCAGCATAATTGGAGTTACCGGGAATATTTATAGCATCAATAGTCAATCTGAATAATTCTCTCTCGTTATCGGTCTAATGAATCGATACAGAAGATCGCAAGGTCTGATGTTTTGTAAATTAGAGCGAGTCGGGAACATCATTCTCCATGCTTTGTGTTTGTTTGAAGAAGCTATTTGAGCTTTCCTTGTATGATTGGATTGTTGAACTTGAAAATGCTAATGGAGGTTTTCAGGTGAGAAAGAATGATGTGCTGTTTTGTAAGAGGGTTTCTCAATGAAGGTAATTGCCTCGAACACCTTTATTTGCATGGATAGGTGGGCCATCAACATGGGTCTGTATAACATTGTTTCAATGTTGCGCAGATGTTAGATGAAAGAGAGATCATTTTTGTTATTTGAAGATTTATTTTTATTTTTATTTTTTAAATATATTTAAAGAAGAAGAAGAAGAAGAAGATTTAATTTTAATTTTTTTAACACAGGTTCATTAGAATAATTACAGCTAGAGCTGAAAAGAAGTGCTTTTGTAAGGTGTTCGAGGCAATTACCTTCATTGAATTGTAAGTTAGAGCAGCAGTTGAGTTGAGATTTATCATTTTCACAAATATGTACTGATGTAATTGTACAATGCCACAATTGCTCTACTGATATTGAAGCAATTCATGCCATTCTTTGCAGGTATTGTTTTCCTATTGGGTTTTGTTTCTTTGCATTGGAGATGTTGTGTAAAACATTTGCTATGGTACTGTCATCATGTGTTGCAAATAAACCAATAGATTAGGTGTGTTTGCAGGCAAAATTGAACTGAATTGCAATTAGTATAAAGATTTGGGAATAATTTCCTTAGCATTCATATAGAGGGTTTGGCTCCATATTGCAATTATATTTCAAGTTGGACTCCAAAAAAATAAATATATGCATCTAACTACAGTTTGAAGCTACTTCCTCACATGAAAAATACTGTGGCATAATTAGTTTGTCCTTCCCTCTTGATTGAACTGAATGTTCACAGTATTTGATCATCCAAACACAACCTTAGTTTATTTGTAAACATGCCTTGAAATTTTTATGCCAAGAAGGCATTTATTACCCATGGCATTAGTTTATATTTGAGAACTTTTATACTGCTCAACTTCTTTTGGCTTGAAATCAAAACATTGGTTTAGATGCATTAGGTGTCATTTCAGGCTGAAATTTTTTCCAGATTGTATGACACTTCTTACTGGCCTGCAGCATTGCATGTTCTGCTACGATTAATGGCAATGCTTTTTTTCTTTTTGTGTTATATGAATTTTTATCATGTGCAGAATGATAATGTTTTGTGATTTTTGAAGTTTTTCTTCTCTTTGAGGATGATGTTGAACCCACAACCTTTAAATGGCTGAATCTATGGTTTAAAGCTGAATCTATGGGAACCCATTAAGGCATCCTCCAACCGAGACATGAGAAATCCTTGTGTCATGGGTTCTCAAGGCATCTGAGGTGTTTTTGGTGGATTGTCCGATTCATTTCACTTTCTCAGCTCCAATACGACATGGTTCTTGAAGATCTGGAGCAGCTTAGTGCTTGCATGGATCTGAAAATTTCTTTTTGCAGGTTAATGAGATAGTTCTTGGTGACCACTGATTGCATTTCTTGAATCTTCTGTGATTCTCGATCCAACTAAACAGAAGGCTGATCAACTGATCAGTGTTTAGCTTTGACACCAATGTTAGAATATTTTTTCTTCCAAGACAATGCTGGACCATTGATAACACTTGGGGTGTGTCATAACAGTTATTTATCGGCCAATATGTAACGGTAACCATCGAGACTGTTATGCAATATGGGTCCAAAATGGGGCATCCATTAAAAAAACATTTCACTTTTTTTATTATTATTATTTATTTATTTTTTTCAATCTCAAAACATTCTTAAAGCATTCCTATACTAATTTTGACCACCCTTGACTTATTACTTCAGATTAAAACACTTTGATTGAGCAATTTGAGCAAATCAAAGCTCTGTAGGCCATTTTGGGGAAATTTTGAAAAAGGAAGGTTTCTGTGTTTTTCCTTGTTGAAAATGTATATGAAGGCGAGCGTAATGGTTCGAAAAAGGGTAATGGTTGAAAAAAGCCTTTTGGAGGAAGTTACTATGTTGGGATGCTAGGTGGGGCCTACCATGATATTTGTGAGAAGTCCACCCCGTCCATTCATTTTGTGAAATGATTTTAGTACATTAGACTAAAATTGGAGTGGATCCAAAACTCTAATATGCTGCACGAGGGGAAACAATGAGGATTTAGTAACTGTCGTTGAAACATTCATTCGGCAACAAAAGCTACTTATCAGGCTAAGTTTTTTGTAATTTTACTTCATCCCATTAGGAATGACCTTACAAATGATTTGGATGGCATATAAACATCAATGTGGAGCTCTGGAAGGTTTCAATGGTAGTAAGGTCTTTCTCCAATTTTTCATCTTGTATGGCCCACTCAAGTTTTGAATCTATCTAATTTTTTAGTCATGTCTTAAGATGATCTCGCAAAACAAATGAATGGGGTAAATTTCTCACAAACATAACGGTGGGCCCAGATAACATCCCAGCACACCTAATTCTTGCGACAGCTTTATACGGGAAACTCGCCAAGCCTCTCTCCATGTTATTGGACACCGGTGTTGGTAGCGAGGTGGGTACTAACTGTGCTTTGTGTCCCCCATCATGTTGTATGTATCCTATCCACACCTTCCATCCATTTTCCATACTATTTTATGGCATGAACCCCCAGAATGAGTAAGATCTAAATCTCATAGGGACCACATCATAGGAAAGAGTTGAACACATACCATTAAAAACTTCTCACGGGCCACAAAAGTTTTGGATTAAGATGATATTTTCATTTTCTCTCCGTCCAAGTGTATGTGACTTAATCAACACGTCGGATGACAAATAAACATTACGGTGATCCTTAGGAAGTTTTTTATGGTGTGCATTCAATCCCCACTATTTTCTTTTGATGTGGTCCACTCGGGATTTGGATATCCCTCATTTTCGGACTAGTAATGGATAATAATCTGAAAAAAAAAAAAAAAAAAAAAACTAGATGGATGGCTTCCATAAAAAACACACACACATGTATATCATGCGGGGCCAACAGAGGAGCACTTTCAGTAGGCAATCGCTGCATAACGCAGTCAGTACGCGCAATCCGCTACTAGATTCTCGGAGATTGCGTCCTACGTCTTATACGTCTTATCTACACGGTCGATCCAGTTTTAAGTATCATTTTAAGTTGTAAGCCCAAAAATGAGCGATCTAAGGCTCAAGTAGATCACACCACAGGAAGCAGCGGTGATAATGATTCTCACTATTGAAACTTTTATAGGGCTCGCCGTGACGTTTATTTGCCATCCAACTTATTCATAAATTTATACGGACCTGGATGGAGAGAAAACACAAATATCAGCTCCCTTCAAAACTTCTGTGGCCCCAAGAAGTTTTCAGCGGTAAGAGTTTAATACCCATTGTGTAGTCCACTTGAGCCTTGTATCTGTCTCATTTTTGGGTTTATACCCTAAAATGATAGGAAATAATGAATAGACGGTGTGGATAAGACCTACATATTACGGTGGCCAGTCGAAGCTGCTGCCCTTTCCCAACCGGAGACCGGAGAGGGTAGAACGCAGTACACGTCCAATCTGGTTGCGTAGTTTGGCTAGTGAGGCCGCCACTAGCTTGGTTGGTGCTATGCGTGGCCCAGCATGATTTCTGTGTTTTATCCACACCATTCATCCATTTTCAGATATTATTTTAATGATAAATCTCAAAAATGAGGCGGATCAAAATCTCAGGTGGACCACACTAAGGGAAAACATTAGTGATTGCACGTTTACCATTAAAAACCTCTTACCACCCACTGTAATATTTATTTGACATCCAACCTGTATATCAGGTCATACAGACCTGGATGAAGGTAAAAAACAAATATCAGCTTGATCCAAAACTTTCGTAGCCCTAAGATGTTTTTGATAGTGAGAGTTCAATCAACACTCTGTGGCCCACTTAGATATTTTGATCTGCATCAGTTCTGGGTTCATACCATAAAATTATCTAGAAAAATGGCATGGAAAAGACACATACACCATGTTGGGATCCACAAAGCACCGACCATTAGCCTTTGGCTAGTGGAGGCAATCCGTTTCCATTTAGAGCAGTTTATGCGGAAGCATGTCGCAGGAAGTAGGCGTGTTAGGTTGCTATCTTGGGCTAACCATGATGTTTGTGAGAAATCCACCCCATTCATCTGTTTTGTGAGATAATCTTAGGACATACAAAAAAAATAAAAACGAGGCATATTCAAATTTGGAATGGGCCATATAAGATAAAAAATCAGAGAAAGATTTTACTATCATTGAAACCTTCCTGGCCTCCACATTGATGTTTATATGCCTTCCAAACCGTTTATAAGGTCCTTCCTAATGGGATGAAGTAAAATTATAAAAAACTTAGTTTGATCAGTAGCTTTTGTGGCCGAATAAATATTTCAACGGTAGTTAATAAATCCCCATTGTTTCCTCTAGTGCAGCACACTAGAGTTTTCGATCCACTTCAGTTTTGGTCTAATTTACTAAAATGATATTGCAAAACGGATGGGCGGGGTACATTTCTCACAAACAACATTGTGGGCTTCACTTAGCATCCCAACGCAGTAACTTCTTTTGAAAGGTTTCCGTAGGAAACTCGCACCAAGAGGTGTACCAGTGGGAGAGCGTCTCTCTTTACAAGTTGTTGCGCGTAATCGAAACTTACTCTCAAACTTGTACGTCATCTAGATCATACGTTAGATCCTTCGGACATAATGACGTGTAACCGGTGTACGTGTGAGAAATTCTCTCTCTCTCTCTCTCTCTTTATATATATATATATATATATATATATATATATATATATATATATATATATATATATATATATATATATCGCGACCCGTAATCTATACTAAAATGCCACTTTATCATTTTCCTTAGAGAATTCTATAAATACCTCATGTGGGGTCTCATTTAGTAACTTAGTCACTTCAGTTTTCTCTCCATAGAGCTCTCTGGATAACACGGCTTTTCCCAACTCCAGTTCCAAGAAAAATACGCTCAAGTGTTTGCATGGGCACCATGCCACTGGGGTGACTCGAGGAAAAGTATTTTTCTCTCCGCATAGCTCTTTGGATTACACGGCTTTTCCCAAGTGCAATTCCAGGAAAAATACACTCGTGTTTGCATGGGCCACTAGGGTGACTTGAGGAAAAGCTGCACTACCATATCCCATTACGAGGAAAAGCGGTGACAACCCTAGAAGCCTATTCACATGAAAGCTGGTCTATATGATCCAGGCACCATGAAGGCAATTGTGCGGCCATGCATGTTAACCCCTAAAGTGACTTTCTTACACATGTTACATAGCATTAATTGATCATTTCTTCGTTCCACTATCATACTATGCAATTAAACATCAAAGCTAGCTTAGTAGCTACTACTATGGTGATCCAAATAGACCATTAAGGATGAATAATCCCAATTCTCCAATTCAATATAGATTCATAGACACCAATCCACATCCCATACATTCGCTCTGGCACTATCTTAGTGTGTGAATAACGCTCTTTTCGATAATAGACAATGCAATCACTTCCTCTGTAGGAGATTAATATGTGATATGCGTATGTCTCTTTGTCCCGAATCCCATGAATAACCACGGATTCATGTTGGAAAGGAGAATGCGAATAAATGGTCTTGCCTTGAGAACTTACCATGTGAGGAAGCCACAGAGCCTGAAGCATGGATCACAAAGACGATATATATGAAGGATACCAATAACATGTTGCGCAGCACGCCAACAACGCAGTGAGCCTAGATCCAATCTCAGGCCTCACCCACAAACGATAAACAAGAAGAAATATAAACTAGAAATAGATCAAAGCAATACAAACAAACCACGAGACAAGATATATGTGAAAAAACTCCAAACTAGGGTAAAAAACCACGGATGCAAACTTCCACTATGAAGAACGAAGATTACAAGGTAATATACTAACATCTCCCTTGGAGATATAGAGAAAACCATTTTCCCACACCTTAGAATAGCTCCCCAATATTCACCTTAACCCTAAAATAGCCCTAGGGACCCCAATTTATAATTTTGGCAACTTCCCTTTCCGCATACCAGTTGTGAAAGGACTTGCGACACGAAATCCGCGAAACTCCTTTCCGCATCCCAGTTGCGAAAGGACTTGCGACACAAAATCTGTGCATGTGGCTCTACTTCTCAACAATCTCCCACTTGGAGACATATCTCCATAAACCTTTGTCTTCTTCATCCAGAGTGCACCACCTCCCCGTCTTCAAGCATGAAGACCAATCAAAGCTAAACAGAGCTTCAGCTTCTCTCGTGTGACCGCCTTGGTCAACATATCCGCATGATTCTCACTTGTATGAATCTTCTCTAGAGCAATCGATCCATCTTCCAGTAACGAACGTATGAAGTGATATCTGATGACAATATGCTTAGTCCTTGAATGAAAGACTGAATTCTTGGCCAAGTGTATTGCACTCTGACTGTCACTGTACAGTTTACAATTTGCTTGCTTCTTACCCAACTCTTCCATGAAACCTTGCATCCACACCATCTCCTTGCATGCTTTTGTAGCCACAATATATTCTGCTTCTATCGTACTGATAGATACTATCTTTTATAACTGAGAGACCCAACTGACTGCAGCACTACCCAGAGTAAAGACATAACCTGTAGTGTTTCTCTTATTGTCAATATCTCCTACAAAATCTGAATCCACGTAGCCTTGTAGCTTGATTTTCGATCCACCATAGCACAGCCCTACATCCTTAGTACCTACCAAATATCTAAGGATCCACTTCACAGCTTCCCAATGTTCCTTCTTGGGATTGTTTATGAACCTGCTAACAACTCCCACTGCTTGAGTAATATCTGGCCTCGTGCTCACCATAGCATATATGAGACTCCCAATGGCTGACGCGTATAGAACTTTAGCCATGTAGTCCCGTTCCTCCTGCGTCTTTGCCCCTTGCTCCTTAGATAGCTTGAAGTGTTGGCTAATGGAGTGATACGAGCTTAGCACCTCCTATATTGAATCGGTTAAGTACCTTAGTTATGTACTCTGCCTGTGACAAAATTAGTTTCTTGTTTTCCCTATCACGCTTTATCCTCATACCTAGGATTTGTTTTGCAGCTCCTAAATCCTTCATGGAAAAATCTCTAGACAGTTGTCTTTTGAGATCTGAGATGTCCTTCATGCTTGAACCGGCTACAAGTATATCATCAACGTACAGAAGAAGAATGATGTATGATGTATCAAACTTCTTTAAGTAATAACAGTGGTCTGCATGACATCTCCTAAAGCCGTTTCCCGACATGAAACTGTCAAACTTCTTGTACCACTGCCTCGGGGCCTGCTTCAGGCCATATAAACTCTTCTTCAGTCTGCACACATTGTTCTCCTTTCCTAGTGTCACGTATCCTGTCGGCTGATGCATATATATCTCTTCTTCAAGGTCCCTATGAAGAAAGGCTGTCTTAACATCTAGCTGCTCTAGATGTAAGTCCTCTATAGCCACTATACCCAAGACCATGCGAATCGTAGACATTTTTACCATAGGTGAAAATATTTCAGTGAAATCGATACCTGCCTTTTGTTGAAACCCTTTCACAACTAGTCTAGCCTCGTACCGTTTCGAACCATCGTGATCCTCCTTCAATCTTTAAATCTACTTGTTATGAAGAGCTTTCTTACCCTTAGGTAGAGTGACTAGTTCTCATGTATGATTAGACTCAAGAGAGTCCATCTCCTCATTCATGGCCTGCTCCCACTTAACCCGTGTATCTGACTGTAATGCCTCTTCAAAACACTCTGGCTCACCATTATCTGTCAGCAGTAGATAATATAAGGAGGGTGAGTATCGGATCGTGGGTCTCCTCTCCAGAGTAGCCCTCCTCAATATCGGTGTCTGTAGCCCTGCCTCATAATGTTCCTGTGCATGATCATCTTTGTGCGCTGTAACACCCGTGTCCGTAACTCTTCTAACTCTATAAATTCTTTCTCCTCAGCCTTATTTCATGCACACTGTCCTTATGCATCACTTTTTTATTGAAGACTACGTCCTTGTTTCTGATGATTTTCCTATTTTCTGCATCCAAAAACCTGTAGCCAAAATCATGCTGCCCGTAGCCTATAAACGTGCACCTCCTGGACTTCGCATCCAGCTTGTTTCTGTGCTCTGCATCAATGTGAACATATGAAGTGCAACCGAACACTCTGAGATGTGCAAGGTTCACTTCTTTCCCAGTCCACACTTCTTCTGGTAGCCCACCATCCAATAGTGTTGAGGGACTTCTATTGATAAGATATGCGGTGGTATTCACAGCATCTGGCCAAAATATCTTGGGCAACCCTGCATGTAACCTCATACTCCTGGCACGCTCAAGGATGGTCCTGTTAATGCGCTCAGCCACACCATTCTGCTGTGGTATACCTGGAATCTTTTTTGATGTTTGATTTCACTTGGTGTACAATACTCCTCAAACCTCTTATCACAATACTCTCCCCCATTATCAGATCTGAGACATTTTACTATTTTACCTGTCTCATTTTTTACCATAACTTTTCACTTCTTAAATACATCAAATACATCATATTTGTGCTTTAAGAAATAAATCCACAGTTTTCTACTAGCATTATCAATAAAGGAAATAAAATAATGTGAGCCATCGAGAGATGATACCGGTGCCGGTCCTTACACATCGGTGTGTACGAGCTCCAACAGATGCGTCTTTGGAGCACATCTTATCTTCTTGAAACTTACCCTCTTATGTTTACCATACATGCAGTCCTCACAGAATTCCAAGTCAATAGACTTTAGCCCTGGTAGATTCCCTTTTGACAATAGCACTTTCATTCCCTTTTCACTCATATGTTCCAACCTCCGATGCCATAACTGCCCATTCACTCCAGTTGATGCGACTGCGAGTGAACAATACGATCCTGAAGTCACGTACAAAGTACCTTCCTTCTTGCCTCGAGATATCACAAAGGCACCTTTTGTGATCTTCTAGGTATCACTGGTGAATTTCGTCACATAACCGGTATTAGCCAACTGCCCCACTGAAATCAAGTTACGTTTCAAACTCAGTACATGTTTAACATCCTTCAATTTTAAAGTTGTTCCGTCTTTCTGAATTATATGAACGTCTCCCTTTCCAACAATACTGCACGGCTCATCATCACCCAGGTAGACTCTCCCGAAGTCACCTGATACATAGTTACGTAGAACTTCCTTACATGAAGTGGCATGAAACGAAGCACCCAAGTCTATAACCCAAGACTCATTCATCGCATCAAGAGATAAGATCAACGCCTCTGTCTCACTCTCCTCAAATAGATTCATTGAATCTTTCCCACCTTGAGAGCTTCTTTCTTGTTTCTTAAGTGCAATCATGTTTCATGTGCCCCTTCTTGCTGTAATGCCAACACCCATCTTTGTCTTTCGGTCCCTTGGACTTCTTCCTCGACTTAGAATGTCCGTGTTTATTGCCTCCTTTGTTCAGCGATCTTCCTCTTCCTTTAACGTTTAGAGCATTCCCTGAATCCCCTGAAACTCCTGATGTCTTCCTTCTAGATTTTTCACTGAGAATTAGGCCGGCCACATTATCAAATTTCAGCTTCGTCGACCCTGAGGAATTACTCACAGCAATCACCAAACCATCCCAACTGTCTGGTAAACTGGATAAGATCAATAATGCCCTGACCTCATCCTAAAAAATAATGCCAACGGATTCCAACTGTCTCGTGACTGTATTGAACTCGTTTAGATGTTCAGCCGCGCTCCCACCATCTGACATCTTCATGTTGAATAACTGTTTCATGAGATGAACCTTATTGGATGTAGAAGGCTTTTCATACATGGTGGCTAGGGCTTCCATTAATTCTTTTGCAGTTTTCACCTTGGATATGTTGAAGGTGACGCTCTTAGACAAAGAGAGTCGGATCGTTCCTAAAGCCTTCTTATCTAGTAAAAACCATTCATCATCTGTCATCTTTTCTGGTTTCTTCTCTTTTCTTCCCAGAGGAATATAGAGGTCCTTCTGATACAGATAATCTTCCATCTGCATCTTCCAGAAGGTAAAGTTTGAACCATCAAACTTCTTAATTCTAGTTTTTCCTTCTTCTGCCATCACTCCCAATAGAACTAAACCAATAGCTCTAATATCAGTTGTTACGCAGCATGCCAACAACGCAGTGAGCCTAGATCCAATCTCGGGCCTCACCCACAAACGATAAATAAGAAGAAATATAAACTAGAAATAGATCAAAGCAATCCAAACAAACCACGAGACAAGATATACGTGAAAAAACCCCAAACTAGGGTAAAAAACCACAGATGCAAACTTCCACTATGAAGAACGAAGATTACAAGGCAATATACTAGCCTCTCCCTTGGAGATACAGAGAAAATCTTTTTCCCACACCTTAGAATAGCTCCCCAATATTCACCTTAACCCTAGAATAGCCCCAGGGACCCCAATTTATAGTTTTGGCAACTTCCCTTGCAGCAACCTAGTTGCGAAAGGACTTGCGACACGAAATCCGCGAAACTCCTTTCCGCATCCCAGTTACGAAAGGACTTGCGACACGAAATTCGCGCATGTGGCTCCACTTCTCAACATAACAATCATTAGTGCATTCATTCTTGCATCTTTTTACATATCACTATTTTGTCATCATAAATTATCACCATTTTTCCACCATTATAGTTTACCTTAGATTCAATGTATTATAAAAAGAAATGTAATTAAAGGTCTGTGGTAAATCAAATTTTGAAATGTAATAAGAACCCAGATAATAATAGTAAAGACATTCTAACTATATGTTCTTTCTTCCCTTTTGTGCCCGATGATATAATGGTGATGTTTGTGAATGTCCTACGAATGACTGGATGTGATCCCTGATGTAATATTTATTTGATATCTATACCGGACTTTCAAATTATAACCAACAAAGAGGTAACTCCAATGGGGATCAACTCAGAATCTCTGGTTTACTATAAGTATTGCCCGAGTTTCAGGAAAATTGTCGTCTGTAAGAAATTTATACATCTTGAAAACACTATCAAGTGCACGAGAACACATGCATGTAATTAGAAAGCCATTCATATCTAGTAGAGCACCAAAGAGGCGACTCCTAATGGATGCATTCCTCCTTTTATCTATAAGGTAAAATAGAAAAAAATTATTTGATGAAGTAAAAGATAAAATAGCATGTGGTGACATAAGGGTTTCTTATGGCTTTCCCTGGTATGATCTACACATGTAGTGCTTCAGAAGCTCAAGATAAAGTTGTTGTGATGTCTTTTTGGTTCTTCTTTCCTATACCCGATGTTATCATCCCCAAAATAGATGCTTATATGGAGACATCCCATACTAAACCTAACTCACCGTTGACAGTGATGATATTGGTGTGCTTAATAGTGGTGTTGGCCCAATAAAGAGAACGAGATTTTGTGTGAAAACTACAGAAGGCAGAAGGCGACAAGTGAATGCCATGCCAAAATGCCTGAATGTTAGAGTAAGTACATCAAAGAAACTTGGTAGATACAGATCTCCGGCTTGAGAAGATTGTTGGGATCATGGCCTGAATCACACAGACCTAGATCTAGGATAACAATGAAAAGGCCTAACTATATGTCCTATGGGGGGGGGGGGGGATGAATAGGACAATGCCAAATAAAACTTCTAACATCGGAATTAAGAAGAATATGATAGCCAAAATAAATCATAATGTAGGAAAGGAAAACAACCTCAAAATTCAGATCTTGAGAGGTTGATACAAATGTTGTTCTAAGGACAACCTTACACCAAAAACCAAAGTTTATGGTAGGACAACCTTATTTCTAGAAATATCTTTGTATCAAATCTCAAACCAAAGAGGAATATAGAAATAAATATAAACTGAATTGAAATAAATTGTAATCACAAATGTATTGTTCTAGGGACAGCCATACACCATAAAAATGGCAGGGCAACCTTGATGGAACAACTTTAAAGGAAATTGAATATCAAGCTGATAAAGGAATAGCAGAAAATAAATTCTAAACTATTACAAAATTCCCACAATGCTTGAATTAAATGATTACAACATTCACCACCATACATACAACCCACAAATAAATAATTAAAGATTAGAAATATAAATCATTCAATCACAACACAAGGGATTATAGTGGTTTGCCTGTGTGTTCACCAACTGTTAAACAACAGCCACACAGAATGTTACTCCACTCCTAATATCCTCACATAGGGGATATTAGCATTCACTAACAAAATAGGTTTTCACAAGTTCACCCAAAACCTTTACAATTGTGTCTTTGTCTGTGGGCTTACACAATTACAAAAACCCCACTTTTGAGTTTTCCTGGCTCTCCTCAGATAATCAATACAACAAGATTTTTCTGGTAAATCTTGAAAGAAACCAAAACAGAAAGGAATTTACAATTAAATGTAAAATACCTGATTATCTCCTTCGTTGTAGTAGCTCGGTAGAACCAAGTCAGAGTAAATGATTGAATGTCCAGTACTCAATTACAATGGTTCTAGTTCTAATAGATTTTAAATTAAACCAAATACGGCTTGCCTTAATTGATTTTGATTCCAAAGAAAGGGAATAATAATTCCTCTTATCAAATTAGATTGGAATAGCAGAAACAAATCAATTAAATAAAGCTAAAGAAAGAGAATATTAAATAAGCACACTTAGCTTAGATGGAGCACAAAATTATCTCTCAGAAGTTTGACGAAGATTGACTTGAATGGATTAATTAATTTCTTGAATTCTTCTGAGATTCGTGCTCTATTTATAGGTGTGCAGATCGCGTCTTCGACTGGTCTAGGGTGCTCTTCGACTAGTCGAAGAAGTAACAGATTTGAAAAAAATCGGGCGCGATAAGCTTTGACCGTTCTACGACTGGTCGAATGTCTCTTTCGACTGGTCAAAGACCCTGTAAATAATCACTAGACTTTGAGTTGAAGACTTTTGACTAGTCGAAGATGCAGTCGACACTGTTCCTTCGACTCGTCGAACAGATTCCTAGACAAGTCGAAGCCTAATAGAAAATATCCGAATTTTGTAACAAACTTACGACTGATCGATGAATTTCTTGGACTGGTCGAAGCAAAGCTAAGACTAGTTGAAGAAGGCATAGGACAAGTCTATGAACTGCCCAAACTCATGTAACGTAAACATATGACTTATGTATCCAAAATGGCCTACTTCTAAGGTCAACCTAAGGTCAATCAAACCCCAATCATGAAGTAAGGACATTAAAATATTAGGAACAAGTGACCTTGAAGTTTAAGCCTTGAAGACTTGATGTAGCTCAACTTTGAAAGTGTCTTGAGTTCTTTACGAACTGCCTTGTACTCTTCTTGAAGTCTTGCATTCTTGAGATTTGTCTTGTGAGCAATACTTGCAGTCAAGATTGATCTTTGTACTTGTGAGCTTTGCTTGTTGTGAGCTTTGCTTGTTCATGAATGTTGATCTTTGAGAGAGCTTCACTTATGCAAGATATATAACAGTGATTTTGGCACCATAAATTTGATAACTGACAGGGATATAAACTATAGCACTTATAATCTCCCCCTTTGTCAAATTAGTGACAAAACATATAACCAAGATAAATATAAAGTAAAACAACATGAACCAGTTAATATCAACTGGCTTACCTGCAAATCAATAATATGCAACATTCAACATTTCAACCAGTTCATTCAATTAGTTCAAACATACATACTCCCCCTGAGTAACATAACCAATGCTATGCAACATTCAACATTTCAACCAGTTCATTCAACTAGTTCAAACATACATACTCCCCTCACAATCATATCGTTAAGAATAAACCATTCTCCCCCTTTTGTCACAATATGACAAAGGAAACAACAAGGAAGGGAACTAAATAAAGGGATAAATGAGAGTAAATATGAGGAGTTACGAGATTATAGCAGAAAAACAGATAATATTCAACTAAAAATTAGCATAGTTTCACATAGAACAAATACCCAACATAAAACAAAGATAGTATCCAACTCCAAATCAGTAAACCTAGTGCTAAGTTATAAAGTTTTTACAGACCAGAAAATCCCATATAAACTAATCAGAACTAGAACCAGATGACGGAGCAGGAATAGAGGGATCAAGTTGGTGCATGCCTTTGTTCAATCGCCTAAGATATTTGCGCATGTACTTGAATTGTAAATCATGAGCAACTGACATGTTTTCCATCTTTACATTTATATTCTCAACTTTATCCTCCAATGCACTTAGACGTGCATCAACATCAGATGGTTCAAAATCTGGATCATTTATTGAATCAGAATCCAGTTCCTCAAAAATGTCATCCATATTAATGTCATCACCAGCTTCTTTATGACCACCACCACCACCACCTTGTTCAGGAAGTAATTCTAGCTTCATCTTATTGAGATTAGAATTGTTGAAAATCAAATGATGGATAGGTGCCTCATCAACCGACATATTGACTAACATATGAGTATCCAATACAGTCATTAAATAGGCAAAAGGAATGTCACTATGACCAGGATGGAGTCTAAACTGAAGAATGAAATGACAGATTAAGGATGGTAAACAAATCTAAGTACCACTGACAATAGCATGGACAACACGAACCATAAACGAGGTCAAGTCAGTTTTATTACCCGAATGAGGATATAGATTAGATACAAAGATTTTGTGAAAAACTCTGTATTTGGGTAACAAATACCTTGCGGGAAGCGCATTCCCTTTTTTACTCCAGTGAACATCCATGTTGCACAAGTCTCTAGTGAGCATACGTTTTTCAAAAACTGAGGGTTTATCAGTCAAATTATGAATAGGAATACCCTCATCATTCATAGAAATGTCCATAAGGGCTGAAATTAAATGACGATCAATTTCAAAAGGCCCGTCACTAGTAGATATTTTAAAAGTTAAATTATCCTGTGAGAAGTCACTAATACATGTAAACATGGATTGGGCAATGGACCGGTATGCTGGCCCACTCTAATGTAATAAGTTAACCCAACCTACAGCTTCAAGCATAGGAAGGATGTCAAAAGGTGCAATATGATTAACATCAACAGGATGTTCAACAATAACATTACGTGATCTAATATCCGTAACATAAGATGGATCATTATTGAGAACAAGAAGATGACGCTTGGTCGATCTGGAGGAAGAAGAAGGACCACGAGAAGTAGTTTTTCTACCTCTAGAAGCCATTTGCAACAAAGATAGCTAAGAAATAAGAAGTTGCAAAGGATTGATAAGTGGGTTTACTCAAAATAAATTTTTCAAAATTCAAACCCCAAATCTCAATGAAATCCAAAATAAAAAGCTTCAAGCTAGAAAAGAAAACAATCTAGACACAAATTTGCAAGAAAAATGCATATAGAATACTAACCTTGAAGAATAAGAACAGTGGGTTCGACAGGTTGAAGCTTGGCTCCTTAGAAAAGAAAAACGGAATGAGGAAGAAAGCAAAATCCCCAAATTTTTAAGTGATTCCCGAGATCTACGACTGGTCGTGGGTATCTACGACCAGTCGAAGGTCGACTGGTCAAGTATACTCACGACTAGTCGAAGAATGTCCAAAAATTCATTTTTCTTACAAATTATACAAAAATTGGAATTCAATCTAAGAAATATATATACTATGATACAAGTAGGCATAAATAATCATTTTAAAATGCACATGCCAAGATCAAATTTCATCTTTTTGAACCTGTTTTTATCGAGAGGTTTTGTGAAAATATCAGCTCGTTGATCTTCGGTAGGAATATATTCCAGAGAAATAACTTTTTCTTCTACTAATTCCCGAATATAATGAAATCTAATGTCAATGTGCTTACTACGAAAATGCTGAATAGGATTTTTTGAAATATTTATCGCACTGGAATTATCACAATGTAATAACATATAATCCTGTTTAATTCCATAATCATTTAGCATTTGTTGCATCCAAACAAGCTGTGTACATGCATTACCAGCTGCGATATACTCAGCTTTAGCTGTTGAAAGTGATATAAAATTTTATTTCTTACTAAACCAGGAAACTAGACAATTTTCAATATAAAAGCAACCACCACTGGTTGATTTTCTATCATCTAGATTACCAGCCTAGTCAGCATCTGAGTACCCAGCTAATTGGACACTAGTCTCATGAAGATACCAGAGACCGAGATTTACAGTACTTGCAACATATCTAATAATCCGCTTGACAACAATCAAGTGAGATTCTTTTGGATCAGATTGAAATCTTGCGCAAATACCAACACTTAGAGAAATATCAGGTCTACTAGCAATTAAATATAACAAACTACCAATCATACTCCGATAAAGTTTTGAATCAATATTTTTACGATTAGAGTCTTTTGAGAGTTTCAGGGTAGTACTCATGAGAGTATCGAAATTATTGCCATTCTCAAATCCAAATCTCTTAATTAGATTCAAAGCATACTTAGATTGAGAAATGAATATTCCTTCAGGTGTTGCTTTACTTGCAATCCAAGGAAATAAGTCAATTCCCCAACCATGCTCATTTCGAACTATGATTTCATCAAATCTGCAAACTCAGTAGTCAAGTCAGTACAAGTTGATCCATAAATGATATCATCAACATAAATCTGTACCATTAAGATATGATCATTATGTTTTTTAATAAACAGAGTTTTATCAACAGATTCCATTTGAAAATTATGACTCAAAAGAAATTTTGTTAGTTTCTCATACCATGCCCTAGGTGCTCGTTTTAATCCATAAAGTGCCTTTTTAAGCCGATACACATGATCTGTATTTTTGAGATCTTCAAAACCCATTGGCTGTTCAACATAGACTTCTTCATGTAAATCACCATTTAGAAAATCACTTTTCACATCCATTGATAGATCTTTATCTTTCTAAAACATGCAATGGATATAAATGTCTGATAGATTCAAGACGTGCTACTGGTGCAAAAGTTTCATCAAAATCAATTCCTTCAATTTGAGTATAACCTTGTACCACTAATCTAGCCTTGTTTCTAATTATATTTCCACACTCATCAGACTTATTTTTGAAAATCCATTTTGTTCCAATGATGTGTTTATCTTTAGGTCTTGGTACGAGATACCAAACATCATTTCTTACGAATTGGTTAAGTTCTTCTTGCATCGCAACAATCCAGTTCTCATCAGTAAGAGCTTCTTTTACATTAGATGGTTCTATTTGGGATATAAAACATACATAATTACATATATCCTCAAGTTGTCTACGGGTGCGAACACCAGTGAGAGGATTTCCAAGAATTTGAGTGGTTGGATGATCTTTAACAATCCTCAATTCAGAGTCAGTCTGAATCGATGAAGTATCGGGTTTATCAATGATTAGAACTTCATCATTATCTGAATTAGGGATTGACGTATTTAAGTGATCATCAATGACAACATTGATGGACTCTTGAATCACACCAGTTCTTTTGTTCAGAACCCTATAAGCTCGACTGTTTAAGGAATATCCTAGAAAAATCCCTTCATCACTCTTTGTATCGAATTTTTCCAAATTTTCGTGATCTCGTAAAATATAGCACTTGCTGCCAAAAACTCAAAGGTATTTGACAGTAGGCTTTTTATTGAACCACAATTCGTAAGCTATTTTATTATTATCTTTTCTAGTGTAGACTCGGTTAATAATATAGCAAGCTGTGTTGATAGCTTCAGCCCAAAGATTTTTAGAGAGCTTCATGCTATTAAACATGACATTAGCCATTTCTTGAAGTACTCTATTCTTTCTTTCCATAATTCCATTTTGTTGTGGAGTTTTGGGAGCAGAGAATTCATGTAATATTCCTTGGTCGGTACAGAACTTCTCAAAATTGCTATTCTCAAATTCAGATCCTTGATCACTACGAATCTTACTAATTTGAGAAGATTTTTCAGTTTGAATCCTTTTGAGAACTTTTCTTACTTCTTCAAGGGTTTCGGATTTATCTCTTAAGAAGACTACCCATGTGAATCAGGTAAAGTCATCAACTATTACCAGGATATATTTTTTCCCACCACGACTTTCCATTCTGGTAGGTCCTATTAGATCCATGTGGAGGAGTTCGAGTGGTCTTGATGTGGTATTTGAATTCACCTTTTTATGGGAGTTCCTTGTTTGTTTGCCTATCTGGCACTCACCACATATTTTATCTAATTTCTGAAGTTTGGGTAAACCTCTTATAAGTTCTCGTTTGCTCAATCTATATAAATTTCAATAATGTACATGTCCAAGACGTTTGTGCCATAAATCAGTCTCGTCTGTATGGACCATGTAACATGTTTGATTAGATGAGCTAGATTCACTAATAATATAGCAATTTTCACACGTTCTACGTCCAGTTAATATTACAGAACCCTTATTGTTTAGTATCTCACAGCTTTGATTAGAGAACCGAACACTATGGTTATTATCACATATTTGAGATATGCTTAGTAAGTTATGTTTTAAGCCTTCAACATATAAAACATTTTTAAACATAGGAAGATTAAAAAGTTGAACCGTACCTTGGCCTATAATCTTGCAATTACTACCATCAACAAATGTGACTGAACCATCAGTCATATCTTTTAGATCCGTGAATAAAGCTTTGTCACCTGTCATATGCCTGGAGCATCCACTGTCTAGGTACCACTTTGAATGACTTGTTGTTTTGAAAGTAGTGTGAGCAACCAAGCAGGCAACTTTAGGAACCTATTTCATAACTGTTTTGGGTTTAGGAACATAGTTGGTCTTCTTTTGTTTATAGTTGTAAGAATAACCTATAAAGTTAGATTTTAAGAGCTCCTTGAGTAAATCAACTATCTTTTTAGCTAGTGGATTTCGTTTCTGATTAATGTTGACATGACTGCTTCTAGGTTTTTGAAAAGTTTTTGAATTTCTAGAAAAACCTTGATAAATACTTTTACCTTTTGAGTTAGAGGACTCTCCTTTCACAAACATAGGAGGAGTATACTTTTGTTTAGGAGATAAATTTTTATCATAGCCCAATTCGGATAGATCGCCACATTTTCTTGATCCGGATAAAAGTTTTTCTAACTTTGGATCACCTTGGGCATATTTCCATGTGTCCTTTAGGCTCAGAAGAGAAGATACTTCATTTTTGAGATTCTCAATTTCAGATTTCAAATCAACAATTAGGGAGTTTTTGAATTCCAAATCGCATTTTGATTTTTCAAAATAATCTGAAATTTGTGATTTTTCTAAGACAAGTGATTCAAAACATTCTTTGAGTTTAAAAAACTTTTCTTTTTGAAGTTTAAGTTTGACAGCAATTTTACAACTTTCCTTATATAGGGCATTGTAAGCGTCTTGAAGATCATCTTCATTTTCACATTCACTACTCAGATTTTCTTCACTTGTTGAGTCATTATCTGAAAATGTGAATTTGGCTAGAGTCATAAGAGCTTTAACTTCATTGCCCGACTCAGTTTCAGAATCTTCTGATTCAGAAGAAGCTTCAGAATCAGATGATTCATCCCATGTAGCCAACATACCCTTCTTCTTGGGTTTATCCTTTTTAGGACATCTATTTGCTAAGTGCCCATATTCTTGACAGTTGTAACATTGACTATCTTTCAAAGATTTTTGAGATTTAGGTCTAAACTTCTTTTTATCATTCGATTTTTGAAAATCAACCCTTTTCTTGCTTTTGAAAATCTTGTAAAATTTCTTAGCTAAAAGAGCCATATCATCTTCTAAATCAGAATTTTCTTCTGAATTACATTTAGAGGATTTTAGATCGATCGATTTACCTTTAGAAGCTTTAAAGTTTAACTCGTAGGTTTGTAAAGAACCAACTAGTTCTTCTATCCTCATATTATCCGTATCACGAAGTTCCTGGATCACGGTTACTTTAGAATTGAGCCGTTCAGGAAGTGAGCATAATATCTTTGCACATACTTTACTTTCTGGGATTTTATCGCCAAGACCCCACATTGAGTTTACAATGTCATTTAGTCTAGTGTAAAAGTCCATAAACAATTCATTTTCCTGCATATGAATTTCTTCAAATTTGGTTGTGAGGAGTTGGACTTTAGACTTTTTGACAATTGAAGTACCCTCGTGTGTCATTTCTAATATATCTCAGGCTTGCTTTGCTGTATCACAGGATATAATTCTTTTGAACTCATTCGGTGATAGTGCGCAAGTAATTGTATTTAGTGCTTTAGCATTGGCACTATACTCACTTTTTTGAAGGGTGGTCCATAAATAATAAGCAGGTATAGACATAGTTTTTAAACTATCAGATTCAGTTACTTCAATGGTAAGAGATTTTCATTCGGTCACTGTGGCTCACCACACACTCTCATCCATTGATTTTAAGAAGATCCTCGTTCTAGCTTTCCAATAGGCATAGTTGGAGCCATTAAATGGTGAAGGTCTAGTGACTGAAAGGCTATCAAAATTTGACATCTTTTTATATAGCTTAGATCGTTAGCTTAGGAAATAAATCCAAATAAAAAGCAATAAGAACGAGCTATTAGGCTCTGGTACCACTTGAAAAGGCCTAGCTATATGTCCTAGAGGGGGGGGGGTGAATAGGACAATGCCAAATAAAACTTCTAACAGCGGAATTAAGAAGAATATGATAGCCAAAATAAATCACAATGCAGGAAAGGAAAACAACCTCAAAATTCAGATCTTGAGAGGTTGATACAAATGTTGTTCTACGGACAACCTTACACCAAAAACCAAAGTTTATGGTAGGACAACCTTATTTCTAGAAATATCGTTGTATCAAATCTCAAACCAAAGAGGAATATAGAAATAAATATAAACTGAATTGAAATAAATTGTAATCACAAATGTATTGTTCTAGGGACAGCCATACACCATAAAAATGGCAGGGTAACCTTGATGGAACAACTTTAAAGGAAATTGAATATCAAGCTGATAAAGGAATAGCAGAAAATAAATTCTAAACTATTACAAAATTCCCACAATGCTTGAATTAAATGATTACAACATTCACCACCATACATACAACCCATAAATAAATAATTAAAGTTTAGAAATATAAATTATTCAATCACAACACAAGGGATTATAGTGGTTCGCCTGTGTGTTCACCAACTGTTAAACAACAACCACACAGAATGCTACTCCACTCCTAATATCCTCACACAGGGGATATTAGCGTTCACTAACAAAATAGGTTTTCACAGGTTCATGCAAAACCTTTACAATTGTGTCTTTGTCTGTGGGCTTACACAATTAAAAAAACCTCACTTCTGAGCTTTCCTGGCTCTCCTCAGATAACCAATACAACAAGATTTTTCTGGCAAATCTTGAAAGAAACCAAAACAGAAAGGAATTTACAATTAAATGTAAAATACCTGATTATCTCCTTTGTTGTAGCAGCCCGGTAGAACCAAGTCAGAGTAAATGATTGAATGTCCAAGTTCAATGTCCAGTACTCAATTACAATGGTTCTAGTTCTAATAGATTTTAAATTAAACCAAATAGGGCTTGCCTTAATTGATTTTGATGCCAAAGAAAGGGAATAACAATTCCTCTTATTAAATTAGATTGGAATAGCAGAAACAAAATCAATTAAATAAAGCTAAAGAAAGAGAATATTAAATAAGCACACTTAGCTTAGATGGAGCCGGAATTATCTCTCAGAAGTTTGACGAAGATTGGCTTGAATAGATTAATTAATTTCTTGAATTGTTCTGAGATTCGTGCTCTATTTATAGGTGAGCAGATTGCGTCTTCGACTGGTCTAGGGACCTCTTCGACTAGTCGAAGAAGTAACAGATTTGAAAAAAATCAGGCGCGATAAGCTTTGACCGTTCTACGACTGGTTGAAGACCCTGTAAATAATCGCTGGACTTTGAGTCGAAGACTTTCGACTGGTCGAAAGATGCAGTCGACACTGTTCCTTCGACTCGTCAAACAGATTCCTCGACAAGTCGAAGCCTAACAGAAAATATCCAAATTTTGTAACAAACTTACGACTGATCGAGGAATTTCTTGGACTAGTCGAAGCAAAGTTAAGACTAGTCGAAGAAAGCCTAGGACAATTCCACGAACTGCCCAAACTCATGTAACATAAACATATGACTTATGTATCCAAAATGGCCTACTTCTAAGGTCAACCTAAGGTCAATCAAACCCCAATCATGAAGTAAGGACATTGAAACATTATGAACAAGTGACCTTAAAGTTTAAGCCTTGAAGACTTGATGTAGCTCAACCTTGAAAGTGTCTTGAGTTCTTTACAAACTGCCTTGTACTCTTCTTGAAGTCTTGCATTCTTGAGATTTGTCTTGTGAGCAATACTTGCAGTCAAGATTGATCTTTGTACTTGTGAGCTTTACTTGTTGTGAGCTTTGCTTGTTCATGAATGTTGATCTTTGAGAGAGCTTCACTTATGCAAGATATATAACAGTGATTTTGGCACCATAAATTTGACAACTGACAGGGATATAAACTATAGCACTTACAAACAATACAATGGCACCAAACAAACACAAGAGAACACATAGATTTAACATGAAAAACCTGAAAACCACGGCACAAAGCGATAAAATTCCACTATGAAAGCATTAATTACAAAAAGAGAGCACTTACTCGATTCGAACAACCTCGAATCTCACTCTTGCTACACCCTTTGATAACCCTAAAACCCATTAGAATACCTTTAGGAAGCCTTAGAATACCTTAGAATAGCCCTACAAACCCCTATTTATAATTTATGAAGCTTCACATTCGCACCCTTACAAAATCGCCTCAGATTTTAGTATTCCGCACAAGATCTAGACTCGAATCTACGTAACTTTGACCAGTTAAGTCAAGTCCTCGACTGGTCGAGGGACCCCCTTGACCGGTCAAGCAGCTCGGACACTAAAAAACCCAAGTCGCTAGACTTTGAGTCGAGCGGGCCTCGACCGGTCGAGTGGACCCTCGACTGGTCGAGCAGCAGTGAAGACTTTCTAACAACAATCTCCACCAAGTGTTCAATCATCAACCGTGTAGTTGCTTGAGCTCTTCTCTTATCTCTACGTTGCATTATAACTTCTAGTGCACACTCCGTCTATCTTTTTCGCCATCGCCAAGCCCAGAGAAGTTGCACAGAACTTGAACTTTTTTGCAGGAACATTCTTGTTGATTATGTCTGCCGGATTTAAATCCACATGCCCAACCACCTTTGCTCCTATCTTCCCAAAAGAAAAGACGTAGTCTTCCTACCATCTCACCATTACCCAATATTGCTTACCGGGGTACTTACTCACAACACTGATAGACTATGAAATAATCGATCTAATCTAGACCATGACATACACTGCCAACCGCATTCGAATAAGGCTCATGAGATATCCTACTTTTCCTCATCTGTTTTGGGACATGTCCTGAGGAAAACTTGAGAAGAGACGCATAGGGAACGCTCTCCTGCTTTACCTGGCCCATCACATCCTTGATCAATACCTACACATAAGGTATTCCTCCTATGATTACCAAAGTCTACTCCTCCTTCAGTCTCACTGTCGAGAACCATCTTTGCAGCTTTCCGATCATTCATCCTGAATGTCCCACTTAACCGAGTCTTCAGTACATTGATTTTAGACATGTTATAATTGGCGATCTACATGTCATCAATTCCTGACTCACCATGAAGAAATCAAAACATTCCCTATGCGACAGGTCGAACTATGACCTCCTATAAAGTCTTTTTCTCAGCCCCTTTAACTTCGAACCGCTCTGGTTGCTTCATGTAGATTTGCTCTTCTAATTTTCCTTGCAGAAGTGCAGACTCTACATCCATCCTTCCAGCTCAAGATCACATTGGCCAACTAACGCCAATCACGGATCTAATAGACACCTGTTATACCGTCGCGCGAATATCTCTGAGAAGCCAATCCCTTCTCTCTGAGCATAACCCTTTGTTACCAATCTCGCCCTGTATCTATGTTGTATCCTCCTGAAGATCCACCTGCATCCAACAGCTCTCCGACCCACTTGAAGCTCCACCCGCTCCCATATGTTGATCTGGTACAACGAATCCATTATATCGCCCATAGTCACCATTCACTTCTCGGCACCAGGCTCACCTAGAGTCATATGAATAGAAGATGAATCCCCCGTGATATTGGAGTCGTCTGTGTACCTCGCCAATATCTTGCGATTATGTCATGTGATTCTTCTCATAGGTTGTTGCTCCACTTACTTTGTATCCCCATCCGTGCGTCTCAGCCTTCCTGCCATGCCCGCTCATGTGGCCATGCCCAACATGCCACACATGTGCAGAGGTGGAATCCGCTACATTCACTGCAACTCCACCTTTTGAAGTGCTCCCCATTAACCTGTACAAGTTACCGAGTCGTTGTGCTTTCATGATGACCCGTGCCCCCTTAGATACCTTAAGAGCACCATCAATATCTGTGTACTTGCATCCTTTTACCTCAAGTACACCAAGAGAAATCAGATTATGCTTCAAATCAGGAACGTGCCTGACATCAGTCAAGGTACGCTCCACCCCATCAAACATCGTAATACGCACCGTACCAATAGCCACAATATTACAGGCAATGTCATTGCCCATAATTACCTGTCCACCATCGCACTCCCTCTATCTGGTGAACTAACTCTGATGAGGAGTCATGTGAAAAGATGCTCCTATGTCTAGCATCCACTTATCCTTACGATCATCATATGACCGCCTAATAGTAGACACAAACAAAACATTATCATCACATCCACTCGATCCATCTGACGTGGCAGCATTAGATTTAGGATTTTCATAATTCTTCTTCATATGTCCTTCCTTCCCACAGTTCCAGCACTTTACCTTTCCTTTGCCCTTGCCCTTAGATTTGGGCCTAAAACCCGAAGAACTTGTACCTTGTTAAGAATTCCTACCCCTTGTAAGCAGTGCCTCAGAAGATATCCCCACGTCGATGTTAAGCTTTCTCATAGCCTTCCCTTGAAGGGCCGAGATAACAGTGTCGACACTCTGAGTTTTATTCGTTGAGCACATTGTGTGCTTGAATGACTCATAAGACTCCAGAAGAGAATTCAGAACATACATGCCTGTTCTTCATTTTTTATTATTTCCTCCATATCCAGCAATTTGCAAACCAATTTATTAAAGTTGCTGATGTGAGTCTCTAGATCTCTAACCTCTGCCATCTTGAAATTATACCGCTACCACTTCAAGTGTAGGCAATTTTCAGAGAATTTTTTCGCATAGACATCCTCTAACTTCGCCTATAACTTAACTGCAGTTTTCTCCCTCATGATGTTGTAGAGAACCTCATCCATGAGACATAAACGAATCAACGATAAAGCCTTCTTATCAAGAGTATTCCAATCATCATCAGTCATAGTAGACTTTCGCTCCTCAAGACCACCATCTTTGCCTTGCTTGATTAAGGAACTCATCATGTTGATCTTCCATAACTCAAAATTATTTTTCCCTGAGTACTTCTTAATCTCATACCTAGTGCTTCCCATTATTACTAATATCTCAGATTCAGATCTGTGCCCCAACGACTGCTTTGATACCACTTGTTGGGATTTTGGCCTGTGAAATCACACAAACCTAGATCTAGGATAATAATACAATGACACTAAGCAAACACAAGATAACAAACAGATTTAACATGGAAAACCCTTTCGGCACGGCACAACAACAGAATTCCACTATGAAAGCATCAATTACTAAAAGAGAGGACTTACCCGATTCGAACAACCTCGAATCTCACCCTTGCTATACCCTTTGATAACCCTAGAACCCTTTAGAATACCTTTAGGAAGCCTTAAAATATCTTAGAATAGCCCTAGGGACCCCTATTTATAGTTTAGGAAACTTCACTTTCGTACCCTTGCGAAACTGCCTTAGATTTTCATAGTCCACACAAGATCCAGACTTGAATCTGCGTAACCTCGACCGGTTGAGCCAAGTCCTCGACTGGTCGAGTAGCCTGGACACCAAAAAACCAAGTCGCTAGACTTTGAGTCGAGCAGGCCTCGACGGGTCTAGTGGACCCTCGACTGGTCGAGCGGTCCGGTCGAGTAGCGGTGAAGACTTTCTGACAACAAAGATCACCGATAAGAAATGCTTAAACTGCAAGGAAATGAAGAAATTAAACAAAAGAATGTTTAATGAAGGCTTGAAAAGGGAGGACTTACAAAGTGAGCTATGGTTTTTTAAGGTTCCAAATAATGCCTCGTTGGAAATTGTCACCGTCCATGTGACTAGTGCTGAAAAATGAGATACGCTACCACCCAAAGACCCGTTATCAAAAATGTTGTAAGCACATGATGATGATAGAAAAGTTTCAGGTAATGTAGGATACATTTGCCAATCGTATGGTGCCTCCGGCTAGTAATCCCACTACGAATGATGAAGCTATGCCTCGACAATAGTAAAAGAGGATGACAAATGAAACAACAAAGCTACAATGAGAAATGCTAATAATAGGACACGTTAGGTTGGGATCTCATGGATCGGTTCCAAACTTCATTTAGGGTATATCAGGAGATGAACTGAGGAAAACATTTTTCGATTTGATGAAGTAGGAAAAAGAAAAAGAAAATTTCCAAAAGTTTGACTGTACATGTCTACCTAGAAGAAGCTGGTTCATTTTCTTACAATGATGGGAAACTTCGCATCGGTCCTTAAAACCTGATTTAGATTGTTTGGAGCGTCTCTCACTAGTAAAGTTTTCCGATGGCCTTATTGGCCCCGGATCGATCCATTCATGGGAATACATGCATGATACCTTTTTAGCTAACTTCTTTCTTTCTTTTTTCTTTTTTGAAAGAGACGTACGTCAAGTTGACGGATCTAATAATGGCCAAGCAGAGACATGCCCGATGGAGAACCATGAGCCTAAACTATTGACAATTCCCATAAGAAGAAGAACAAATTAAAATATGTATGGCCAAATTTAATAGGAAAGTAGCTATTGTCCTTGCTGGAGGGAATATCACGACATTTAGAGATTTGGTCACCAGGGCTAATGTGGTAGAGCAATATATAGTTAGGAATTTCTCAGTCAAGACATGCAAGACTCATAGAGAGCCATTTCAAGCTATTGAATCGAATGTCGTTGTAGAAAGAGGGAAAACCCTAGTGAAGCCTAATAATAGGGTAATTCCCTACAATTATAAGGATTCAAGGAGATTTTATGATAAGAGACCGTGTAGAGAGTAGCCAAGACAATATTCATTCTCTATGGAGGACCTGGTGACCAAGGTATTCAAAATTGGTTATGGTCGTAACAACCTTTACATAATGTTAACAGCAATAATTGCTATGTGTTACAGGGTCGAAATGGCCCCGTAACGGTCCCATAACAGTTTTTTCAAAAAATAAAAAAGGGTCATAATGGTCGTTACAGCCCGTATCATAACAATAACGATGGTGGTTGTTACGGCCACTATTACCATTTTGGAACACCTTACTAGTACATTGATGAAGCAAATGGTTGTTGAGGGGATGATGGTCTTGTCACTAACTGACTGTTGAAAGTGCCCTAGTTTGTCAAGTTACGTGAGTGTTGAGTCAGACTGTCTACAGAGCCTGATAGGAAGATCAATTCAAGCGTCTGCTTCAACTGGATGTATGCAAGCTCACCACTGGTAAATCTAAAGCCTCACATCCCATGTCCCAAAACACCAGGTGAATAAAACCCTTAAAAACAAGTTAGAAAATCATAGGGTTTTAAGGTGAGAAAACTTTTTTCAAAATAAGAAAATCTCTAAGTTTTTCTTGCCTTGTCGATTTTATCGAAAAACCTTCGATATGATCGACCTGCGCTGTCGAGTCCTCGATGCTTCATCAATACCATCGAAAAGAGGACCAAACATGTCCAGCAACCTAATAACATATCTGGACGAATTATCGATGTATCGATACACATATTGATATCATCGATACTCAAATCTCGAGCCCATCGAAAGTGGCTCGATAAGATCGACAGACAGATTTTCGGCGCCCCTGTTTTTTAAAGAAAATTTCAAATTCCTTCGATATACGATGCTCCTTCCGATATGATCTGAAATCAAATATCGATAAGATCGGAAGTGTATCGATGATATCGATCAAGGGCACACATTTCTTCCAGCATATTTCAGGGTGGTATAACTATAATCGGGGGCCCTTTGATAGAATCGATACTCAAATATCGATGACATCGGTACCAGGTCGATTGCATCGAACAAGGACATAAACTGTCTAACAAGCTTAATGAAAAATCTGTTGGATTTATTGATGCCTCGATGCTGATATCGATATCATCAACATTCAAATTCCGATGATCTTGATGGTTCCCCAATCATTCATAAAAACCTGAAATATTTCAAGTCAAGTCTCTCTCATTTTTTAAATATTGATGGATCGAACCTGTCATCGATGGAATCGGAGTTCGAAATCCGATGACATCGACAATTATTTCTATTCATCGACCAGCTGACAAAAGGTTTTAAAAGCATAAGACTTTGAGTTCGAGTCATCGAGCAGACCATCGATGTTATCGAGAGTATACACTCAATGATATCGAACCTGCTCGATGATATCGAACTCGGTCATAAATGTGACCGTTTTATATCCGTTGGAACCTTTTGCCTATATATAGAGGACTTCCCTATTGTTGCTGGGAGAGAAAGTAGAGAGAGCTTTTGAGTGTTTAACCTTAGATCATATACCCAAAGCCCTTTCTCTCAGAGAAGTTCATCCTCCAATCCACCCTTACCATTGATATTCAATAGAGTGGATTGGGGTATGAACTTCCGCATTCAAGGATCCTCCAGCTACTACCTTAATGACAAATCATTAAGCTGGGATGCTTTGAATGCATAAGATTGGAATCACTCTATCTTCCTGATAGGAAAACATTTTGAGAGTAGGATTCCATCTTGATCTTGACCCAACCTGAAGCCGAGTATTGGTATATTATTTTGTGTTGTCGATCAAGGGAGCAGAAGACTCTTCATCAACAAGGAGGAGGAGATCTTCAGCATTGTGCTTATCGGGACTCATCAACTTATTTATAAGTATCTAGAGTCCAAGAAGACACTTGTGATTATTCCTTTATAGGATTAGGTCTTAAGTGGTTCTCACCCTTTAAAGTCCTCAAGGAGGCCTCCAGCGGGAGTGTATGTGGTGGGTGCGTTGTGTGGACCCTTACTCTGTGGAGAGCATAAACATCTGGTTGAAGGTGAACCAGTCAAAACCTTAGGTTTGAGGTCAACCGCTGTGAAACCTCGGGTTTGAGGTAAACTGTGTAGAAACCTCCAGTAGGTTCTTATGGAAGATCCTTGGCCAGTGTGTCTAAAAGTGGGTGCGTTGTGTTTACCCTTGCTTGTGAGGTTGTAAAGGTTGAAGGTGAACCTGATTTAAAACCTTAGGTTTGAGGCGAACCGTTGTGAAACCTCCGTAGTGAAATCCGGCATACTCAAGGGTTGAGTGCGTCTGCCGGGAGTGGAGTAGACTGATCGTCGAACCACTATAAAAATGACAGTGTTTGAGATTATTATTCCTCTGATTGTGTGATTTACTTTAACAATTGCATATCTGAGTATCTGAGATCACACCTTACACACTTACACAGTCATATCCATCATAAACTAGATTGCATATTGTTTACTTCTTAAATAGTTGAGATTGGATCCTCTACCGGGCTTGGAAGCTAGTAGAGTTAAGTTTGAGTAATCCTAATATGTGTCTTTTGTTAGGATTAGTGTAATAGGATTTTAAATAAATCATAAAAAGTTTTAAAAGTCCTATTCACCCCCCTCTAGGACATATTGGCAGATTCTTTCTTCAACTAGTGCGGTTTTCACCACCATTTCAAATGCCCCATGAACCAATAAAAGATTTAGGGAATGAGCTACTGCCAATATCATCAAGTAGCTGGCATAGACAGAAGATTGTTACACAGTAAAGAACAAAATATAGAGAATATTGATAATGAAGACATTGATATTGCTAAGGTCTGTTGGGGGACCGCAGAAGCACACAAATATGAATTTAGGATAGTAATCCAATTGCACCAATCAAACATGAAAAGAACACAATGATTTTAATGTGCAAAAAACCCTTGCGGAGAAAAAACCACGACACAAAGAGACAAATATCACTATGGAAGTAGAAATTACAAAGAGAGATAGATTACCGACAGACCTTAGAATGCATTCCCAATCACATTTAAAACCCTAGAATGCATTCCCAGTAATGTTTACATCCATATTTATAAGCCAATAAGGAATCCCAAACAAAATTGGAAACAAATCCCGCAAAATCACAATTTTGCGTAAATATGCGCTAATCAGTTCGATGGCATCTAACACACTTTGATATCATTGAAACTTATTCTTCAATGACATCGAACTAACACCCAAACTATCCAGAGACAAAATTGAAAAATATGATTTTCTCCGATTGCATCAAGCCCTGTTCGATGGCATTGAACATACCTTCGAAGGCATCGAACACATACCGATAACATTGAAAAGACACCCAGTTAGTCCAATGACCAATTGGAGAAAATTCAAAAAATCTCGATGGGATTGAGCACTATTCAATACCATCAAAGGTGACATCGAACAGTCTATCGGTGGCATCGATAGGCCCAGTAACTGACTCGATTTAAGACATTAATTACAACAATCTCCACCACGTCTTCAATAATCAACCATAGACAGGCCCAGTATACGACTCGTTTTCTGAAAACCCAAGTGTTAACCTTTAAAGATAGCCAAATTTCATGTATTTTTTCATTTTTCTTTTCTTTTATCAGAGTTAGCAGTTTAGCGGAAGAGGAACAAATCAAAACTAAAGAAAAATTGCATATACATACAAAATATACGAGTATTTGCCCAAAGGGCTTATACAAACTAATGTCTCAATACTAATAAATACATAAATGAACAATTTAACACATGAAGCATAATAAAATGCAGCTAAACTTGAGCTGCAAGATCACGCAGCTACAATTGGGTAGATACAACTATACATCCTTAGTATTTATATCCTGCTCCTCATCAACCTGAACATGAGTATCATTTAAATCACTTGTATTACATGTACGGTTATATATTCAAAGGATGAGTGGCCAGCTCAATGTGAATTCTCCTCAAGATTACATATTACTGTTCGTACCCATTTCGGTCGTAGTCTACTTCGGCCAATTAGAATTAGTTACGTGTGATCTGTAAGGATACACATGGGTTTTAGGAGATTTCCCTACGGATATATATGGTGACTTTTCAAAAAATGGAATCATAACGTATCAATTGTGACCGAACATTACTAAAGAGGTCGAGAAAGGGAAGTGACCGAGTTCAGATGATTACGTGGCTTAAGGGGAAGCGACCGAGCTTGCATGGTTACGTGGAAGATGGTTCGAAGATAGTAGAAAAATCAGAACATGGGAAGCACCTAGAATTCAAGTGATGGAGAGCAGTTACCATAACCATCGGAACATGGGAAGGAACCAGAATGACTGGATTGGAGTTATAAATAAAAGGAGATTGCAGCAGAATAAATCGTCTCATACCAAACCAAACAAATCAAACATTATCTTTCAATTATCTTATCAATTATCCTGTCAATTTATATTTTATAGTGTAATCCTTTACTTTATCAAGGAAATCTACATTTTCAGTATGACTTTTACTTTCCAAGTTTGTTGATTTACATTCCTTAGCATAATCCATAGCCATAATCTAGTCTTTAGTTATAATTGGAGTTTATGCTCGCACGCTAGACTTCGCCCAATCATCGGAGAGGTGTCCTTCAGTAGTTTATAGTAACCGACTGTAAGGATTTCTTTCTCATTTTATTTTACCTATATCGAAAAGTCCTTTCATACGAAAGGCAAAGGAGTAAACCATTATCAGAGGACAAACCCCACCCTCCGAATATCGCTTGATCAAATTTACACGTTGAGCGAGTGGCTGAATAGGCAACTGATCTCTCTATATCTTAGTCATACACTACATACCTACCTACCTCGGCGCTCAGGGTCATTGTTGTTAGGTTCGAATTGGAGTCGCAAATCTAATTATGGCACGCCCGCATGCATTATGTGAGAAAACAACGTCAAATAATTTTTTAGCATGCTCGGTGGGACCCTGCCTCTTAACTACCAATTTGATTTTTGCCAAAAATGTAAAGAAGAAGTGTCTGGGTTGCCAGGGTCAAACCCTCAACACCAATTGCCCCACCTCCAGGTGATGATGTGCAGGTCTATGCGCCGCCATAGGTGTCCAATTTGAATACCATCCTGACCGGGAATCAAGTCGGACCGTCCACATTTTGAGAAGTACTCCAAGACGAGGTATTCGTTGTACTTCAGGATATTCAAATGATCATCCAGATGGTGCAAGAATATGGAAGGGCCAAAGCTGAGCAATTCTGTATCTAGGCTGAGAGCACCAATTGCTATATGGCTAGCCAGATTGAAGCCATACAACAATTGCTGGTTGTGATGACGGAACGGGCACCATCGGCACCACAACATAACAATGATGGAATCTCGGTCGACAATTCAATTCCATTGCCACCTATGCCGCCGTTACATCATAACCCACCATTCATTCCTCCTTTATAGGTCAGGAATGCGCCATAAGTCACGAATGTGCCACCTCCTATGCAAGTCAGGCGACTTGAGCAGGAGGTTAGGAATTTTGTACCTAAAAACAGGAATCAAGGATCGCCGGCCGATTTTAATCCCCAGTAGGGCCTCAGATCCCAAGATAATCCCAATCGATTTGGTCCAAATCATCCACCAATTGTGGAACCTCAGAGGGTTGACTGTGACCAAATAATACAACTCATTCAAGAGGTTGCTGGCTCAGTGCTCGGTCACAACACAATCCCTATGTATCACAAACCATATCCCGAGTAGGTGGATTGGCAACATCCATTGCTGAGAAACTATCGAGCAAATTTCAATTTATTCTTAGGTGAACCTGGTCAGTCGGCTATTGAGCACGTTGGTTGATTCATCATACAGTGTGGCGAACTGGCCAACAATGATCACAAGTTACAGTTATTCGGTCACTCGTTGATGATTGCGGCCATCACTTGGTACTCGAATATGTTGCCAGACTCAATTCACAATTGACAAGAGTTAGAAGAGAATTTTCATGCTTAATTCTTCTCTAAGAACAGAGAGATAACCATGGCCGATCTCACACGATTCCAACAATTGCTTGGGGAATAATGCGAGAGTTATATTATGTGGTTCAAGCGGGTGAAGAGCCACTGTAAAGTAGTCATGACTCAGGCCAAATTTATGCAACTCGCACAAGTCGGACTTGAATATAAGATCCGTAAAAAATTCATAGGCACATAAAGTTTACTGATTTATATGACCTAACTAAGAAAGTTTCTCGCTATGAGGAGCTGTTAAAGGAAGAGCTGGATGAACAAATTCGTCATTAGGGACATAATATAATGACCCCAATTATGAAATTGTCATTGCTGAATTAGTGGCTAAGAAGCCATTGATATGCTCAGCATTGGTCAAAGTAGAGTTGACTGCCTCAACCTCGCAAAAGGCTCAGAAGGTGTACACTTTTGTTATCACTTGAGCCGAAGAAATATTTAATATCATGTTGGTCGAGAAATTCATTAAAGTTCCTATCAATCATAAAGTACCTCTGACTGATGAATTATAGAAGATCAAGTACTACAAATGGCATGGAACTCGATCCCATTCAACTAACGAGTGTGTCATTTCCAGGAACGATATTCAGGATGACATGGACCGTGTGTTACTGAAGTTCCTAGAAAGGATAAAGAGGTGATGTTGATCAATACTGAACATTCCCAACTAATATGGAAGTGAACATGGTCATAACCAATTTGAGGGATCACACGAGACCGAGAATTAACCTCAGCTCGAGTACCTGCAAAGAATGTCCGACCGACCTATGCGAGGACATCGTTGTACTCCTCATCCCCAAGATGATCGGTCAACTGCCACTAAAAGAATGCACCAAATTCTTGAATTTGTGATCGGTGCGCTCGGGACATTGCGTCTCAGTTAAAAAATTCCCCCAATAAAGGAAGAGAGCACCGTAACAACGGTAAAGGTCACTATTTGCCGATACAGTTGGCCTCTAATCATCGTTCATGATGGGGACCACCCTTATCAAAGATGTCAATCCACCTACTACATGAGAGGGGGTATGGAAATGAGTCATTCACCCAAAGTTTCCAGCAATACTGGAAGCCTTGACGAAGACTCAGAAGTGCTGGTGGCAAAGGCAGAAGGCTGCTACAAGAAGGAAAATTGAAGGGGAAGGGGTGCTCCCTCGACTAGAAGTTAGAATGCCCCGGCCTTTTTGGAAAGTTCCCTTCTTGATGAGTAAGTGGCAGTGAATACAGTCGAAGCTATGATGCCAGTTGCAGCGCAGAAAGACCAAGATGCCCTCAACAATGCGGTTTGATCGTGAGACTTTAAAGAGGAGGATAACTTATCAGACTACCTTAGAGAGGATTGTTTTCCGATAGAGGAGTGGCTAACCAACAAACTCTTGTCGACCGTAGATGATCTAAAGAGTTCCCTGAGTGTCGACCTCTTGGCCAAACCCACGACTGATGAACACCCTAGTCAAATTAAAAAAATTGAATTTGAAACACTAGGGGGGCAAGGTTTGAGTGGTAAAATTGTGTTTGGTTCGTTGTCGCTAGTAACATTCCATTGTAATATGGTTTTTACGTTGTCGTACAGCTTTCAGGCATGTTCCACTCAACCAAACACAATGCCTGTGGTGGAAGAATATACTCCCCTAGTAATCATACAACATGCGTATTTCCTATTTGAAGAAAGTAAGGAAAATGAAGCCAAGGTTAACAAAGCATCACATGTCGACACAGTCACCATTGTGATTGGGGGCACATCCGAAAGAGTAATTATCGACAAACCCACCAGCGACATGACACAACACCTTAAGTCATTGTACATATAAACTCATCTTGATGGATGTCCCATGACCAGAAATTTGGTTGATAATAGGGTTGTAATGAATTTGTTACCAAAGAAAATGATGGCCAAGTTAGGAAAGACTACAGCTGATCTGATCCCTTCAGAAGTAACCGTTAGTAATTTTGTTGGCCACGTCACAAACACACATGGTGTCTTACTAGTCAATTTGACCGTAGGTACCAAGACGGTTCTGGCACCATTTTTCGTAATAGACACCTCGTCGAGTTATAATGCATTATTAGGAAGATATTGGATCCATTCTTTTGCATGCATCCCATCTTCTCTTCACCAGTTCATGATTTTTTAGGTCTTGGCCGATAATAAACATTTCTTAGCCACGTCGAATGCCAATGAAACTTATTACTACGACGATGAAGTGGGGCCTATCAGATTTATCGGGAGAAATAAGATCGATCGTTCTACTGGGATCACAATGAAAAGGAACCTAGACAATATTGTACAGGATATTCCAGAAGCTACCTAGCGCAATGATGGTCGGCCGAAGGATATTATCCCTTATCAACCGAACAATCACTATATCATCGAAGAGATCCCATGATCAGGACATCAAGGAGAGAAGTAGATAGGGCCGACTTTATGGCCAAAATAAAGAGGCTTGAAGAAAGCCCGTAGGAAACAAATGAGGGTTGTTTTGTGAATTTGGCTAAATTAGAGGAATCGGTCGAGGAAGAAAGTTTTGAATTTGAAGAACTCTCAGAAGAAAAGGAGGATATACGACCACAGGTTCAGGATCTACCGGTCGAATCAACTTAGGGACAGATCATGATCCAAAACCAACATTCATAAGTAACTTGTTGCGACTGCCTGAGAAGGAGAAGTTGACAAATTTACTTTTGGAGTTCGCCGACTACTTTGCGAGGGATTACCATGAAATGCTAGGGCTTGATAGATCCCCGGTTGAACATAGATTACCCATAAATGAAAGCTATCAGCCGTATAAGAAGCCACCTAAGCGGATGTAACGCCTCGTGTTTTCAGAACCCGAGTATATGACCCATTTCCTGAAAACCCGAGTGTTAACCTTAAAGGATGGTCAAATTCGAGTACACATTTTTTTTTCATTCGTTCAGAGTAAGCTGATGAGCGTAGAGTGGATGAATAAGTATGAAGGAAATTTTCATTTACATTTGAAATACACAAAAAGCTGCCCATAATGACTTATACAAACCAATGCCCCCATTCTTACAATTACAAATGAAATAATATTACATATGAAATAAAGTAAATTACAAAAATCTTGGGATGTGAAATCCTGTAGCAACCCTGCAAATAGCATCGGCTTGCTCTACACCTGCATCAACTATTTAGGTTTGATAGCGTCAATAACTATCGCAGTGAAGAGCACCCTCTAAGATTACGCACTCATCATTCATAATCCAATATAGATTACAAGTCATGAAATTAGATACACTAAATAGTGCATTTCATAGTCATACTCATGTTAAGAAAGTCAAACTAATCAGCAGAATTTCATCATAAGCAAAATATGTTTGTAGTCGCAATATAAGGAAACATGTCCAAATAACCAAACAATCAAACATACGATTTTCTATTGCGCACGAATCACATTATACGTGAACTCCGCAATATGGCTAGAAAATTGATAAGCGAACTTCAGCTCAACCCAGAAATCATGGTACAAGTGGAATTCGCAAGGCGAATAGAAAATCACCCTTTAAACCTCTACTTCACCCAGAAATCAAATTATACGTGAACATCATAAGATGAAGAGAGAACAACATACTGATGTCTACTTCACCCAAAAATCATATCGTACGTGAACACAACAAGATGGCTAGGAAATTGCTAAGCGAACACCCGCTCCACCCGAAAATTATGGTACGATTGAACACCACAAGATGAAGAGACAAGCAACATACAAACTCTAGACCACTCGAAAATCAAATCGTACGTGAACACCACAAGACGAAGAGAGAACAACATATTGACGTCTACATCACCCGGAAATCATATCGTACATGAACACCGCAAGATGGCTAGGAAGTCGCTAAGTGAACATTCGCTCCACCTGAAAATCATGGTATAATTGAACACCGCAAGATGAAGAGACAAGCAACATACAAACTCTAGACCACCCAAAAATCAAATCGTACATAAACACCGTAAGATGGCTAGAAAATCGCTAAGCAAACACCCACTCCACCTGGAAATCAAGGTACGACTGAACACCGTAAGATGGCTAGAAAACCAACATATAAACTCTAGACCACCCAGAAATTGTATCGTATGTAAACACCGCAAGATGGCTAGGAAATCGCCAAGTGAACACCCACTCCACCCGAAAATCACAATACAACCGAACATCGCAAGATGACTAGGAAACAACAAGATATGCGAATGTAACCATCAAGCCACAAAAGGGCACCAACGACCCATTAAAGCCACGAAGGGAAAATAGATGATCCAAGCCACGTAGGGCAAACATGAACCGTAAGATGGAGCCCACAACAAATCTCATTCTATCCATTAAAAGATCACAAGTAGCAACATCAACTAATCAACTAGCAGGTTATACAAATGGAAATAGAATGTGAACATCAAATTAGTTATACTTGCTAAATTTAAAGTGACATGTCCATTATATGAATCAATTCCACAACAGATTAACATATTCATATAATAAGGTAAGTAATGCAATAAGAGAAATCAATGTATCATCCATATCTAGATTGATGAAGTTAAGTGGGAAGCTCAAAAGGTGAGTCCTCACCTTAAGTGTCGAGTCGCCCATTAGTGTCGCTAGGAAACGCAGATGTCATTAGAACCAAATCCTACCATACATTGTAAAATCGTATGGTTAGATACAAGTTTTATACATTATTTAGGGTTAAGGTCTTAACCTAAGGTTTGGATTACCTAGGTTTTAGGTTTAGGATTTTGGACTCTAGTTGGGGTACCATTAACTATAATGTAAATTTAATAATTACAAAATAATTATTAGCATTAGTGTTATTATTCATGTTGGCTAACATAACAATAATTGCTATGATGTTATTTAATATTATGACCTACTATTAATGATAACGTTCAAGAGTGGCAAAATAAAGCACTAGGATTTAATAGTGGTATTATTATTATTATTATCTATCTACAATGACTATTATTAGTATGAAAAATTTACTAATGGCTATTCATATCTACTACTAATAAACCTAACAATGATATCAATGATAACAATGCTAATGGTAATCAAGAGAATTTTAAAATGGAGGAAGACGTGGACTCACCTTAGTCGACTTGGTTCGAGTCGAGTTGACTCGGCCCAACACAACCATCACCCCTACATTCTCTCTCCTTCTTCTTCTCATTCTCTCTCTCTTTCTTCTCTCTTCTTCCTCATCTTCCTACGACATGATCAGCGAGGTTACCATGCCCATAACTCAGCCAACAACTTCCCTCAGTTCAAGTACAACGAGTCATCGGCGAGTTAACTCAGTCTTAGATTGAGTCAACTCAGTGACTCACCCTCCTCTTTCTCTTCTTATTCTTCTTCTTTTGCTCTCTCCTCTACTTTGCTGGAGTTCAGCATCATTCGAACCAGGCCCAACCTGGGCCGTGTCCTGACTCAAACGAACTTGCTTGGAAGGCAGCGAGTTAGCCCCTCAGCTTAACTGTCTCTTCCACTCCCTAATTTTCTTTCCTTCTCTCTCACTCTCTTCCTCCATTTCTTTCCTTCCTTCCCTTTCTTTCATGCTTCTTCTCTTCTTTCCTCTCCCCGCCTACTGCTAGAAATGCCCAGCAATGTAGGCTAGGCCCAGCCTGACACGGTCCAAGCTTGCTCGGTTCGGGCCACTGCTGCACGGCGCAACCATTCTCTCACTTCTGCTTCCTATTTGCATATGATCCGACGGGCCACACCTTGATGGTTTCGGATCTGAAATCCGCTGCCTCTCAAGCACCTATAATGGTGCAAGTTCGACAGGGAAGACAACATAGCTCTAATGGTGGATCACGAATCGATGGGCTTTTCTTCGAGCCAACTATTTCAGGTGGTGCATATAGGCTCAGTGGAGCTTTGAGACATGGATTTTTGAAGCTTCAGGGAGGTTTGGTGGGTGGTTTTGAAGGAAGAGGAAAATGGCTATTTTCGAGTTGAGGCAAGGGAGTGGGAGAGAGACCCATTACAACTCCCATCTCTTAGACTTAAATCGGGCCCTGAACTCCCTCAGGGCCGTCGGATTGGATCGGAAGGCTCGGATGTAATCCCGTCATCTAGTTTTCTAAAACTGTGGGGAGAGAGCTGCGTCGGTTTTCATACAGGAGCCCTAATCCACGCAGAATGGAGGGTTGGGATTCGCCCAATGGACGGCCAAGATGTGGGGATTCCTTCTCACTTGTATCACCAAGCTAGCATACGGATGGAGAAACGGCAGGTTTCCATTTTTAGCAAATTTGTATTTGTAGGGCCAATTTGCAGTGAAGATAGTGCATCCACACATGCAGGAAAATCTGCCGTGATAGTTGGGTTTTGGTCAGCCCCACTCTCTAGAGATGATGGACGGTTTGGATTGTCAATATGGGGCCCAAATGGTGGGCCATCGATCAAACAGACGGACGTACGTCCGCTGCTGTAAAAAAACCCGAAGTGAGAGAGGGAGAGGTCTCTGTTTTTAGAAGGTGTGGGTCAGACCCGACTTGACTGGACTACCCCATCCGGTGCACTGTGGGTGCATGTGAGCTGTGCATATGCACAGCCCCAAAGTGGGGTCCACCCTGATGATTAGTGAGATCGGCACCATCCATTCTCCTTGGAGGGCCCAATCAAGGCTTCTGACAAAAGATCAGGTAGATCTTCATCCTAGGTGGACCATACTCTCAACTATAAAGCTCTAATTGAGTATTTCTGTTGGACTGGTGATCGAACCATTCTGAAATTGAACATCAACGACTAAAAGGGTCCTAGTAATTTATCCGACGACTGGGTCCACTTATATTTTGAATTCAGGATATTAATTGTTATTATTAGAATAATTTTTAATATTTATTATTATTATTACTATTATCATTATTATTATTATTACTATTTCTATATATGTGCACTTTTAATCATGTTGTGGGTCTTACTCTATAGGTTATCAGGACTACATATCTCATGATGTTACATTATTATTATTATTATTATTATTATCATTATTATTATGATTATTATGATTATTATCATGGTCCTTGTAGATTTTATTATGCTCTTCATTAAGTGGTTTATGTAAAATCTAGCATGTCCATCAGCCAAATGGCTTAAGGTAGGCCACTAATCTGACTACGAGGTAGGTCCATAACTTAGGTGGGCCCCACTACTTAATTTAAGTCATAGTCATCGATTCACGTTAATGCAGCGGTTGGATTTAGGCTAGAATGCACGTGAGTGTTTACTCAGGCTAGGTTTGTGTTTATGCCAAATTTGGTCACACAGTAACACTCGAGTACGGAAAAGTATGGGGTGTTACAATGGATGATGACCGACGTCACCCTCGAGATTAAGGAGGAGATCGAGCAACTCCTAAAAGCTGGCTTCATCCAACCAATCAAATATAAGGAATGGATATCAAATGTGGTCCCAGTGATGAAAAAGAATGGTAAGTTAAGAGTGCGTATCGACTTCAGAAATTTAAATCTGGTTACGCCAAAAGATGAATATCCCATGCCCGTGGCTGATCAGCTTATTGATTGGATCGTTAGACATGTGTTGTATCCTTCTTGGACGGGCATTTTGGATATAATCAAATCCATATAACATTAGATGATGTGTCGAAAATGGCATTTAGATGTCCATGACCTTTGGGAACATATTGTTGGGTGGTGATGCCCTTTGGATTAAAAAAATGCAGGGGCCACATACCAAAGGGCAATGAATGCTATCTTTCATGACATGATTAGTAGCTTTATGGAGGTTTACATGGATGATATGGTATCAAGTCAACCGATGCAAGTGAGCATCTGGCCCACTTGCGCAAGTCCTTTGAATGGATGAGGCTCCATAAATTAAAGATGAACCCTTTGAAATGCATTTTTGGGTTTCAGCCGATAATTTCTTAGGATTCTTGGTACATAAAAAATGGATTGAAGTCGATCAAAATAAGGCTCAGGTCGTAATTAATGCACGACCGCCAGGAAACAAGGCTGAACTACAAAAGTTCTTGGGCTATGTCAATTCCTTGAGGCACTTCATATCCAACTGTGCAGGTAAAAGTAACATTTTTTCTCCATTGTTGAAATTGAAACAGGGGACCAAATTTGTGTGGGAAGTGTAATACCAGTTGGCTTTTGATAGAATTAAGGAATATCTAATAAAACCGCCTGTGTTGATGCCCCCTATCAAATATCGACTGCTCAAGCTATACGTCGCAGCTTCAAGAGTTGATCGGAGCTCTTCTAGCACAAGATGATGACATGCAAAAGGAAGGGGCGGTTTATTATTTGAGTCAGACGCTGCTCAATAATGAGAAATAACATTCGACCATAGAGAAATTGTGCTTGTCATTGTACTTCACGGCTACTAAGTTGAGGCATTATTTATTGGGTAAGAGAGTAAATGTAATAGCCATGACCAATTTAGTGAAATATATGCTAAACCATTCGATTTGAAGCGGCCGAACTAGTAAATGGGTGTTGGCTTTATTTGAGTTTGATTTACATTATGTGCCATAGAAAGTATTGAAAGGTCAAGCCATAGCGGACTTTTTGGCCGACCATCCTTCAGACCTTGAGAAGCAAATTCCCCCGGGTATCATAGATCTATACTGTGTAACTCATGCCATGGAACTTAATTTTTGACGAGTTAAGGACGCATGAGATGTCTAGAGTTGGAATCATCTTAGTCGTCCCTAATGAGAATCGACAAGAATTCGCATTCCAATTAGAGTTTGAATGTACTAACAATTAGCCCAAATATTGGCTTAGAGTTGTTGCTGAAATTGCGAGTAGAAAAGTGAGATCATTATTGGAGATTCACATTTGGTGATAAATTAGATGGCGGGATTGTTTAAGTGCACCAACCCATCTTTATTACCATATCATGCCTCAGCGGTATGCGACTAATTCGAAGAGGTTGAATTGATGCATATTACCAGGGAACACAATGCGGATGCCAACTAAATGGTACAGTTAGCTACAAGACTTGAAGTCTGGAGGGGATCGGCTGGTCGGAAGATCGCTGTCTAAAAGAAGTCATCATTTATAAAGTGGACACGGCCCGATGACCCATTTCATGTACATAAGTAATTAATCTTTATTGTATGCATACATGTGATTATGCTACGATCAATACTGCACACATAGAATGCCACACTTCATGAAGCATGCATGAGCAGGATCAATATCGATGTGTTCAAGTAAATGGGTTAGCATGCTAGGAAGTAAAATAACAATAATCAAAGCATCCCATTACATACATCTAATAGTCTATAATTATCAAAATAATTACCATCATCCATAACTATCATTGATCATCACAATCACATTTATTATTAACATTTTTATCCATTCACAGTCGTACATCATTCATTGCACAACAAATATCCTTTAGTAGCTTTGGCCTGATTCTAGGCTGGATGTGAATAGATTGGTTTAATGGTCCTATACATGCTGCTCAAGGATATTTAAGGATATCTATAGATACCATGATGAGCTCATTCATTGGCTTCTGGCCATGTTTATTACACCTTGGTTTGGGTTTACCAAGGCCCTACATTGTACATCAAATGGGCCCTAAATTAGCCATACACATGACACGAAGTTGGTCTAGTAATCGACCCAATAAGCTACCCAAGTGAACCTGACCAAGCTTGGGTTTTACTACGAGTCTTAGGCCCACAACAGTTAAACGGCCCGACGCATCGTGGTGGGTTCCCACTGTGTGGATGGTGTGGATATAAGACACACTACAACAAAAGGAGGCTTAGCCGACGATGTTTTTGGCTAATTAGCGGTGCTAATTTAAATGGGCCGTCGGTTTGCGATTGGTATAAATACCGTACGAAAAGCCCTAGGCTCCCCTCTCCCAACTCTCTCTCTCTCTCTCTCTCTCTCTCTCTCTCCTCCCTGTAGAGGCAGCGACAACCATTGCCATCTTAACCTATTTCCCCTTTCTTAATCGACCCTCTCTCTCTATTTCCCCCTTTCCCTCTCTCAATCGACCATCTCTTTGTTTCTCCTTTCTTAATCCACCTCTTCTCCTCTAAGGTTAGTCTCTCTCTCTCTCTCTCTCTCTCTCTCTCTCTCTCTAGACCGGATCTGGTTTTTCTCTCAAGCTACAACAGATTTCGATGCAAACATGGGGTTTTCTCTCAAGTAATTAGCAGATTATCTATGACCACATCTAATCATAAGGTAATTTCAGCTATTTTGATGCAAACATGGGGTTTTCTCTCGATTTTGTTGAGATTTTTTTTCCGATTTTTCTCTTCCCGATTTTCATCTCAGTAGAATGAGAGAAAATCTGTAATTAATTTTGAGGAAAATGATGACCTATGGGACATCCGAGCCGTGCATAAGGTGGGCCCCATGATGAATGTTGCCCTGTGTAGAAACCAGGCTGGTCCGCTCATGGTTTGGGCTGCCATGTAAATCGAACATGGACGGTTTAGATTGGACCGGCTGACTGTCCGATTTTCTACCTAGATTTTCTTCCCTTTTTTTTTCTGATTTTTCTGTCTCTGGTAGAAAGTTTGAAATTAATGTAGACGAAAATGATCACCCATACGGCATACGAGCCGTGCATGACGTGGGCCCCACAATGAACGTTGCCGGGTACAGAAATCAAGCTGGTCCGCTCATTGGTTGCGGCTTCCCTGCATGAGAAAGGAAAATGGATGGTTTAGATTGGACCTTCGGACTGTCCAATTTTCTTCGTGATTTTTCTCCGATTTTTTTTCTCTGTAGTGTGATAGAAAACCTATGATTAATTTTGAGAAAAAAAGAAAAAAGAAAAAAAGATCACCTATTTGACATCCAAGCCATGCATAAGGTGGACCCCATGATAAACTTCACCTGGCGTAGAAATTAGGCCCATCCACTCATCAGTTGGGGCTGCTGTGTATGGGAAATGAAAATGGAGATGAGATTGTGAGTACAAAATTTATCATTTTTCTCTAATGATGTAGATGAGATTGTGAGTACAAAATTTCTCTAGATCATTGTCTTTGTACCCATTAGTTACCATGTCCAAGACTCACACCCCTGCTCCTTTTCAATACAGCGAAAAACTGATAATCTTCGTGGGTTATGTCTAGATATCTATTATTCATTTGGTGCCGTGGCTGCATTGTTAGATTTGGCGATCTTCATCATCATATATACTTGGGAATGCAACATGGTCTAATGCATAGTTTTCAAACCAGATTATTCGACATGGGAGTCTTTGGAATCAACCAGGCCTGGTCATACACATGTAAGAACTAATTCCCTAAATTTTTTATAATGATTTTCTGCAATCCAGTTACCATGTAAAGTTTGTTTTCACTGCTAATATCCCCAATTTGTTACTTTTCATTGTTTTTCTCTTTGGTTTTGCATAGCGATATTTGGCATAAAACCTTGGTGAAAAGCTTTTTATCTCTTAACATGCTCATCTCGCCGCTAGGGATAGAAAACCTTAGGAAATCCTAAAAACCATACTTTCTTTTGGAGAGATTTCAAAGAATATAAAATCAAGGTATTGTAGGCCTACTAACATGACAAACTTTTTCATCTCTTGGTGATGGGTATCCTTGCCTTCATTTTACATTTATCCTTCGCATATGAATTAAATCTCTTGTTTTAAGTAGCTGACAGTAGCATTATACCTAAGGATTTTCTCATCTTGCAAGATCTATGGACAAGGCTCGTCCTAAGGCTTGCTTCAAAGAAAAGTCATCCAAAGACCTTAGGTCAAAGTAATCTTGGGATAAAAGAATACCAATTGACGTCTTTTATTTGACTTTAAGATATCATATTCTAGAGCTTTTCTTTATTCTAGAGCTTTTCTTTCTTGTAAAAGTTTGTTAGAAATGTTTTTTTTACTTAACATTGTATTCCTACTCTTAGTATGAAGATAAAATGTGTGGATTGTTCCATTGCCTGTTGTTGCCTAAAAGCGATAATGTTTGCTTATCCGAGATTTTAATATATTTCCCACTCGGTGGCAGAATGACTTTATCTTGGCACATAGCTAGGGTGTCAACCCACAAGATAGAAAGCTATTCCTTAGCAAAGTACACCAATATATAAAGGAAAGGCTTCTGGATGCGAAGTATGCTTGTGGCTTCTTATTCTCCATAACTGGATCCCATCCACTCAAGTTTAAAGAGGTAAGTATTTTTTATAATTTATTCCATAAACCAATCACTTGGAAAAATTTCTCTATTTTGCATTTCACTGAATGTTGTAAATTTTCATGCCTGTATGAATGGGGTTGAAGTTTCTTATACTAGATAATGTCTTTGTTGTATCTTTGTCATATTGATTCCATTGGACAAACATAACTTAATAGAAGTTATTCAAATGTGTTACCAACTGAAGGCACACCAACTTTCTATGCAACATGATGTGAAAGTGTCCTCACATATTTGGTCCATACACTTGCACATCATCCTTCATAACATTATGTTGATGAATGCAAGGAGGTTGAAGCATTTGAATCAATTTACTTGTATCCTTGCTCTTCTTTGTTTCATTCGTTGCTCTGTACAGATTATTGGTCTTTTAATTGCTATAAATGAGGAATCTACCATGGGATGGTGTCTTGATCACATCATCCTTCATATACCACCATGATCAAATCTGTCCACAAGTTGTATTCCTCCTTTCTATGCCCTATAGCCAAAAATCATTTAAACCCACAATACAGGTGTCCCACACCACATGGAACAATGAAAATGGGACCCCAACCATAGGCCAGTGTTTGTGTGGTTAGCATGGAATGTATCTTGCATCAAATCTGTTCATTAGATGAGACTCACTTGGATTAAGGTTATATTCTAAAATCAGCTTGATCCAAAACTCAGGTGGTTCACAATTGACCTTGGTATAAACTAGAAATGAGACAATACTATATAAACTAGAAAATCAACATCTCAGCTACAAATTCCTGAATTTATGGCTTTGCTTTCAACAATCATGTTAAGAGCCTAGCTTGATGAAGAGGTAATTGTATTGGAAATGATAAAAATCTCAACAGTTATCTAAAGAGGTAATTAACTTGACATGTTAAGAGCCTAGCTTGATGAAGTTTTTATTGCACAAAAGCGATGACATTTGTCAACTGGTTTTCTTCCATGTTATTTTGGTTATTGGTTATGTTACGCTCCCTGCGTTCTCAGTTTCTGATTTGTAAATCAGAATATAGAGTTAACTCAGTAGAAATTACTATCATCATTATTGTTATTATTATTTGGTTGGTAAGTAGGTTTGAACTTTGCCCCCCACATTATGTACTGGTGTGTTGAAAATGCATCAGTTTATGATGACCTTGAACTGATTGAGTCCCATGATTCTTATGTTTGTTTTGGTATGGTTTCACTTACACTTAAGCTTGTCAAACTGCAGTTGCACTGCTCGGTGAAAAATGGGAAACAGATCATAAAAATTCTCATTTTCCTCTTTCCACAAGTAAGATTTTATCTTGCACATCATCCTTCATAACATAGCAACTGCCCTCTTATGTTTATCTTACCTCTCTATGGTTACTGAGTGCTTTGTGATGCATGTGGTGAAGTGAGACGGCCGTCAGGAAACCATCCACTTTGATAAGATCACCACTCGTCTGAAGAAGCTAAGCTATGGCCTCAGCCTCGATCACTGCGATCCTGTACTTGTGGCTCAGAAGGTATGTGCTGGAGTGTACAAGGGCGTCACCACCAGTCAGCTTGAGTCTTGACGAACTTGCTGCTGAGACTGCGGCTGCTATAACTGCAAACCACCCCGATTATGCCTCTATAGGTTTTCCCTTCTTATCGTTTTGTGGATTTGGAGATTGGAGAGAAGCGCTTGGTTTTATTTGCCTGATTCTTTTTTGAATTTTCATTCAGCTTGCAGCGAGAATTGTTGTTTCAAATCTGCATAAGAGCACGAAGAAATTGTTCTCCGAGACGTGAGTGTTTGTTGATTTAACTTTTCTTTTGTTGTTTTTGCTTGAATTTTTTTATTTTTATTTTAAAAAATCGGAATTGGATGATCTGTGCATAATCAAAGAGATGTGTTGTCATTTCAATGAAAGATCAGGGCAGAAGCTCTGTTAGTTGCAGATGATGTTTATGAGAAAATCATAAAGGTAATCTTTCCTGTTCTGCATAAAAATGTTGGGATTCCGAATTTTTTCATTGGTGAATATTTACTATGATTCCTTCTACTGGTAGATAGCAATTTTGAACACTTTGATAATAAATTGGGATGACTTGAATATGCAAGACTGCATGTTGTTAGAATTGGAAATTTAGAGGTTTCACTTTTTAATGATTGTATGTAACGCCCTGAAAATCGGGGGTCGAGCAAAGCTCAGCTCCCGAGTTCCAACGCATCACTTATGCAACACAGATAATGATGATTATGATGAGAGCATTGAAACATGAATGGGATTATACCAAAACAACATATTGTACTCTAGAGATAGTTAAATTTACAAGCGGAAGATTGTGATAGATATATAAAATATATAAACTGTGGTGAGTCTCCCGAGTGTGATAATGTTACCAGGTTAATTCATTGCAAGTACAATTTCAAATTATACCAAGTTGTGTAAGGTCATCTAGTCAATATCCCAGAAAGCCCCGTCGATCAGGACACGGCTCACAGGAACCCACCTGAACCTGCATAAAGGAGGAATCCTTCTCATCCTCATAAAAGTCTAGCTCCGCTTCACAGCATCGCCATTATCTGAAACTCAAACAAGTCTGGTTGGTGTGTGCAACACTGTCCCGTAACATGGGAGTGAGTGATCAACTCAATGAAACAATAAAGCATACGTTAACATGTTATCAAAACAGTCAAGCAGTAATGATAAAGTAGTACAATCAATAATCCTAAGTACTCTTGTGATTGTAAGTATGAAATGCTGTCATGATGCATACCCTCACCAACATACTCCCTCATGCGACACCATCTTACGTTCGCGGCATGCTTTCATTTCTCAGTGCTTCACATCTTTCAGGCACATGCAGTGCAATGATGAGCATGATTACCGAGTTGTTATTAGTCCATTTCAAACAGCAGGATTGAGAAACTAAGGTGCCTCCCTTGTATCATTCCCAAACATAATCCATTTTAGGGTCATCAAACCTAAATAATGTCATACGATAGTGTGGTTCTAGGGCGCTGCAAAGGCTGTTAGGGCTGTTACACGTAATCGTTACACCACTCCCCCATTACCTTTTTAACGGTTCATCACTAAATTGATACAAACCTAGTTCATACTCTATACACCGCGGTAAAACTCGTCGCCTCATCGCAAATTTAGAGTATGCTCGAGGTCACTACAAAGGGCTCGTCACCAATTAGTGTAGGCCGACAGCTCGAATATAGTATCCCATACCACCATAATTGGCTCACGAGTCTGGTTGCTCACTGGTCACTACGGAGAGGCACATGGCCCCAGCGTAGGCCGATAGCTCGACCACGGTGTCCCATACCACCATGCCCGGCTCAGAGTCTTAGCGGATCGAGGTACCATGGTTAACGGGATTTCATTGGTAAGTTTGGTACCCTAAGTTCAAGCAGAGGCGTCCAAACATGGTGAACATACATTAGACATATCAGGTTACTTGACGAGCTTGACTAGCTCGAGCGCACAATCAACTGAATGACATGAAGTGCATAAGTACTTCACGTGACCTAACCACTGTCGCCAACGGAAGTACGACTCGGGTTCGTCGAACACATCTCATGTGGCGAATGAATCACAGCCACGAATTCAATCCCATTATCGATTGCCTGGACTATAATCATAGCCCCAAACACAATCAATCCTTATTCTGAAGCATATTGAGTAAAGCAGAATATACAAAGTAATTCAAGCATGTTATAAAGCATGTTATAAAGCACAATATAAACAAGAAATATAAACACATATATTTCATAAGTAAGCGGTTAAACTAAACAAACAACATGGAGGAAAGCATATACACCTCTAAGGTAGTTGAGAATCCTATCTCAACACCCTAATACATTACAATGTACTACTAACTACTACTCATTCAGACATTTCAACAAACACTTTAGATTACATACATCAACATACCTGACGTATGTTGATCACATAGGTATTAGGCCAAATCCTTTCACTAGGGAGCTGCCCCATGGATAACACACATGCACCCACGACGGATAATCATGGCAAGCATGAATCCAAGTTCCATATTCATTGGAACATTTTCACAAACACTTGGGCTACACAATTTATCATATATAGTGTATATTGGCCTTGGCGTGATTTAGGGCAAATCCTTTCGTCAAAAGGGTATCGACTATACAACAATCATAAATCCATGACAATTAGCCATGGCGAGCACGAATGCGAATGCTTTACTCATTCGGTCATTATCACAAACACTTAGAATACACTCTTTTAACATACATAACGTATATTAGCAAAAATGTGTACTAGGGCGAATCCTTTCACCGAGTAAGTGTTATACACATATAAAATATGTTCATACAGCAAATAATCATGGCAAACACATTTCCAAAATTTATACGTATACGGTACTTTCTACAAATACCTAGAATACACAAAATTCCACATTCTTCGTATTTAATCGAAACGGAAAACAGACAGCACTTTGTACATGTGCAATTGCATGCAGATCATGAATCTATCATTATTTGACATTGAAAGTGTTGAAAACTATAACCTATACACCTAAAGTCCACACCTTTTGTCATAGAATCGTAACAGATTTGGTAGGAATGCTAAGTCTCCTTCCACGACAGTATAACGACATAAAGCACAAGCCGTATTAGTTATTTCACTAATTGAATCCATTGAAACCCTAAATCAGATTAGGGTTAGGGTTTTCTTACCTAGAAATGAAGTCGGAATCGCCGGGAAACGCGATTAGATTGAGGTGGTTGGGCTTGTATAGCGGCAAGGTAGAGTAGATGGGAGATGCTCCCACATCTCCCACACTTTCTCTCTCTTTTTTCTCTTAGGTTTCCTCAAATTCGTATGGAATGAGAGAGTGAGGGCTTAAGGTCCTTATATAGCTCCAAAACTCACCAAATTAGACCTAAGGTCAAGGTATACTTAGGTTATGTCCAAATATGGTCTGTTCCGTCTCAACGGAGCACTTCTGGAGGCCCCCCTTGAGCCAAAGGTCGGACTTAAGCTCACTGACATTGGATCTAGGTCGAGTTACATTTTCGGTCCGATCGGATTTACAAATCGTCCGTGGCAGACCAATTTCAATTCAACGGTCAGTGGATCTCGATTGAAGATTTCGAGTACATAGATATGTTTGGAAAAATATCCCTGATCCGAGGGTGTAATTTGGCCCGCAAGCAAAACGTCTCAGATTTATTTATTTTAAATTTAATTTAGAATTATTTTCACATTTCTCACACTCCCCGCTCCGAGCTCAAGCATATAGCGCTGAGACACTATCTGGATTTAATTTTCGAGATGGTTGTCAAGCCCAGCAAGGCGGTCCTAATTCCTTAACTTCGTATTAATTGGACTTTCAATGTGCGGTCCAGATCTGATACGGAGTTTCAATGTGCTCCCGAGAGTGACCGGGTAATGAGATTGATCCTAGATTTTAGGGTAACCTAGCGTCAATGATTCTACAAGTTTTGGGTCTTGCAGATCGTATTTAAAGTGATTGGTGCTAATTTCACAGGTACTCTAGTTTATAGTTTGTATATAAAATGATTCAAGTTATAATACTTAGCTAGTTTAAGATAGTGTCTAGGGTGAAAGTACTTACAAAAATTGAAAGAACAAGGTGGTGAAGGGTGAGATTTGTGAAGGAAAAGGGTTAACAAGCGATTTTAGACTGTGGGATTGTGTCCTGACAAGTTAATAAGGTGTTAGGAGCGACCCATTGCCTAAGGACGTCTTATTCCAGGTTAGCAAAAATTCGGGATGTTACATTGTAACTCACTGTATCAAACTCAGAAGAAGTGCCTAGTGCATCATTTAGCATTGGATGGTGGGCCCCACCTCGGAATGTTGTACATTATTGGGTAAGAGGGACCCACTTTATGTTGAATTAGCCTGATTGGTTGATCCTGATCCTATGAGCGAGATCCTGCAAAATAGGCTAGATTGGGTTTGGTCTAGCTATATGTTTCCATGCTCTTAATTATGTGATGTGGATCATTTCATTGTGGTGAATTTTAGGCTTAATACAATCTAGGTGGCATTCACCATCCAACAATCACTGTTCTTCAAGGGTGGGCCTGCTTTTGTTCTTAAAGCATTTGACTTGTGAAATAAATTGCGAGTATATACATGAAATACTTCACATTGGGCCATTCCCCTTCTGCACATGATGGTTAGAGAATCAACAGATAGGTTATGGTGCTCTTTTGAATTCCCCTTTTGAAAGTAAATACATGAAAGATTTTTTTGACTTCTTTTTTTTTTTTGCCATGTGAGCAGGATTTTAATCAATTGCGCCTAAATTTAGGCTTAGAAGCACTTCCGCCTTTTGACGCCACTTGTGTTAGGAGTATGCCATATAGAGGATTTGTTTGTTTATTTATTTATAATTCAAGACCATTTTCAATTTATTGTGTAATATTCAATTTTCATTATATTGCAACATTTTTTTGTTTTAAATATTTTAAAAAAAATGCAGGTTTCAATAGAATTATATATAATAACATAAAAAAATTATGGGGCCCTCTTAATCTGCACAGTGAATTTTACCGGCGCTTGTATAAATCTTTCGCGGCGCATTTCCGTGACTAAAAGTGATTAGAAATCCTCTTTGGCGGTGCTTGTATCGAATTTAGGCAGCGCTTTTTTACTTTTGCGTCGCTTCTACTAGAAACTGCAGTGCTTAGCAAAGCATCGGTTAATTCAGTTGGCGCGCCACCAAAAGCTTCAGAGTTAGCGGCACTCGTACAAGCGCCGCTATAATCTCCTTAGCGCCGATAAACTATTTACCGACATACCCCTCCGCGGAGCTTGACTAGCACCGCTAAAGAGTATTAGCGGCGGTTTAGGGGGATTTTATCAGCAGTTTTGGCCACCGGTAAAAGGACATTGTCTCGTAGTGACACATATATCACAATGGTGTCTAGGAAGGCCTTTCAACAGCGGAAGCCACTGTCCTCACTATTTCTTGTGATGTGGCTCACCTAAGAAGTGGGCCTGCTTCACCTTTGGGCCCATGACCTAACATGAGTTGGAAAATTTGTTAGACGGTATGGATAATACCCACACATCTTATGAATCTGCAACCATCTAAAACAGGTGGACGACGTGGATGAAACACATATATTAGGTGGGTCCCATGGTTATGGACGGCTGTGGATACATCACTAGTTGGGTACCACGGCTATGGGCCCACCTGAACTTGAATTTGCTTCAATTTTTAGGCCATCGATGTTGGTGTACGGTGTAGATAAAACCGATACAACATGTGGACCTCGGGATAGTTGTAACGGTAAGAGTTCAATCATCACTATTTATTGTGGTGCACCCCACCAAGGATTTGGATAAACTATCCTAGGGACCCAATAGCAGATGAGTAGTGTGGATGTAGGTACACTACAATAAAAATAGGTAAAACCGGCACTTTGGTGCATCATGCAGTGACGCTATTTAAAAGCGGGCCACGGATGTTTCTGGATAAAAATAAAAACAGGATGCGATTTTCATTTCGCTCCCAACTCTCTCTCTCTCTCTCTCTCTCTCTCTCTCTCTCTCTCTCTCCCCTCTCTCCCGACGACTCTCTCTCCCCCGACTCTCGCCTTCTTCCTACCCTCTCTCTCTCTCTCTCTCTCTCTCTCTCTCTCGTGCGAGTCCGCCATTAATTTCGTGTGAGATGAAGATTTGAAACAGGTAAGAGTCTAGATTTCATCAATTTCAACCTTAGTGATTTCCTAATTAGGGATTTACAATGTTGAAACCCTAATTAGGGATTTTTTTGGTTTTTGGAGTCGAGGAATGGTTGAATTAGGGTTTCGAAGAGCTACATTCCTGTGGTAAGCTTCAAATCTCCAAGGATCTCTCTCTCTCTCTCTCTCTGTCTCTCTTATTTTCAGAAGATCGTGGCAGGGTTTTCGGTTTTGTTCGCTGGCTTTCTCTCTAGTGTTTATGGTTTGATTACGGCGTTCATCATTCTCTCTCTCTTCCATGATTCTCTGATACTGCATTGGAGAGGTGAATTTTGGTGGTTTTTTTTCTCTCTAATTAGGGGATTTTAGCAAGATTTGGTGGATCGAAATTGTTCTGAACAAAATGCCACTAATTAGGATGAATGCACAAATCGATTACAGATTAGCCATTTAACAGAAAGACACGAGCGTTGATGTCAGAAATCTGATACAGATTAGCCATTTAAAGGATGAATGCACAGATATGATGCTGAAAAAATTAGCTTGGTTTTCCATGAGAAGAAAACAGAATAACCACGAGATGCATCTATCAAGTATATCAGAAAAAAAATACCATAATTCACAAAAAAGCATGAATTAAACAAAATAAACTTCAGAATACATAAATAAACAGAACGGCACAAGGATTGATGTCCTCAGAAATCTAATAGTAGTGAAAGAACAAATTACTGAGAAATCTGAAATTGTGTGCAATGATGAAACACTATTTTATGGAACTGGCACATATTAAAAAATGAAACCTAAAATTAAAGATATGCAGTTTTGCGACTGCGAGTAAAAGTCATTGTAAAAGCACCACCTGAACATCAACATGGACAGCCACATTCCATTCAGTTATATAGGCTTCCTGTAATGTAGTAGGAAATTCACATCCCTAATTTTCTAGCTCTTGAATACCAATTCCACAAAAACATTTAACCATGCTAGTACAAACCAACTATAAAATCAGAAAGTACCATACTAGACAATACAATAACATTTCATTAGCCAAAAAACAAACATTGGATTAACCTGATTCTTGTGCTAGGGCATCAATTTAGTGGTGCCATTCTGATGGATGGATTGGATCTCAGACCTATAGTGCAATGCTGCCACATATGTGGCATGTTCATGAGCTTCATTGCACATGCATGGCTGTAGCAAAGCTCTCAACCAAATGTCAATTTGTGGATACTTGTAAACAGAGCTTATTATTGGGATTACTATGATTTTTTGAAGGCATGAAATGGGCTTTATCTAGAAGTGCATCTATCTGTAGATAGTACTTATCTATTGTTGACATCAGCTATCCTTGTTCAAGAGCATGGGTGAAGGGGATAGTTGTATTTGGTGGGCAGCTAATTTTGGAACTTTTTTTAATATAGGGCCAGTATAGAGTGAGCTCTGTTCACTCCAAATCGATAGTTAGGTTTTTTAATAACTGTTTTGAAAGATGTGTTCAGGTTGGATTATATATTCCTACTTGCTGAAAATTAGTTTTCTAGGCTATTTTGGTTAATAATCTTGTTCTCGATTTTGCATCGAATTAAACCACATGCTCCATCATTCGTGCAGGCCCCCATCACTTTCTTTGAGTTCCATTCCTGCGAATGTACTCCATAGGCAGATACTTCATTCAGAATTAAACCACATGCTCCATCATTTTTGTTTTTGTTTTTGAGGGGAAACTGCTTCAAGTGTGACCACTTTGGCTATAGCTATTTTCTTCTCGCTGTAACTCATTAATGTTTTATGCTTTTTAAATACCTCGCTAAAGCAATTTCTAATATAACATTGATGATAATTTGTGCTTTATTTTCTTTGTAGTCAGCGTAAGTGAAATTGAAGCATTGTATGAGCTTTTAAAGAAGATCAAAGAATATTGTATGTTCTTCAAAAATAAGCAGACTGCTACTCTGTCATTGCAGAAGAGTTCCAATTGGCCCCGTGTCCGTCTAATGTTGCATGCTAGTATTGGGATTTCCCATGTTGCTTTATTTGTCGAAACCCCATCTTTTTTCCCTTGTCACTCCTACGTGAAATAATAAAATTCTATGCTTTAGTTTATTTATATAATAACATGTGAATTGTGAAAGAATCCTCAAAATAAATAATGAATATTTACCTCAAATAACTTTTTATATGTTGAAGAAGTTTCACAAAATAAAAGGTAACAATAGGTAAATGCAAACATAAAATTGTTTCTATATATGAGCCATGTTTAGGACTGTCTAATATGCGTACACATTTAAGTGTCGACATGATGTGACTTCATAAAAATGCTTTTTTTAAAAAAAATTTAACTAAGCTATCCTTTTATTGTAAATGTGGGCGCTGATTTATTTCTTTTCTTTTGATGTATTTTATGTTGTTCCATTGATGAACTTTTTGGTTAATCCATGATTGAAAGTTATGCAAGTAATAACTTATCTTCTGTGCAAGGAGCATTATGAACCATTGATAATGACAACTGTTTAAGGTCTCCATTAAATATGAACCATTGGTTATAACTGTCTCATGGCTCATTCCAGGCCCACCAAATCAATGGCTTTGGTGACCAAAGGTGTGCGCTTTAGGTATGTTCGTGTGATGTGTGGACGTCTCTTTAGGTATTTCACACCCTTTTTTGATACAAGTTGAAGGCTTCTCTTCTTTTTAGTATATCTGCATGTAAGTCTATCATGTTGACAGCTTCATTAATTGCTTGGAATTTCTTATTGCTAGACACTCGAATGCTTAAAATAGAAGCTCAATATCTCGGGTTTCTTCATTTTTGTAGCCTTTTTACCCTTCTGTTTCACAATCCCTATTTCCTTATGGTGCATGATAGCACAAAAAAGATAGTTGTATGGGTTAGTCAAGCCATTCACATGCACATACACTTATTTCGATTTGCCATAATTCACAATGAAACAACAAAAGAAAAACATGGGTAGCATTGCATATCTGTGTTTGCATGCAACCCATGTAAAAGATAAAACCATCTCGCATCTCTAAATAAGAAACATCGATGGACGACCATCTGAAAAATCTGATTTCTTTATTTCCAATCGGACAAGGAACTCCTACATCCCAATGAAAATTATTCATCAAAAAGCCATCAGACAAGGAGACTTTGCTTTATTTTTATTGGTCTTTTGTTTTGTTTTTTATAGGGCATTGTCTTTTTTTGGGTTGTCCCATTTTGATGATTGGACAACCCTAGTAGACAGCCATAAAGGGACCACAAATACGTGACCGCATGAAATTCTCATCTTAAACTAGTTGCATCCATGACATTTGTCTAATAGTTTATAAAATAAGCTTGGATTTGTATGTTTTTTTGCAGCATTTGAGTAACCCAATTCTTCCCAAGGCTATTAAAGGTAAGTGGGTGAAGATGTTGGATTTTCTTAATTAGTGTTGGGGAATTCACTATTTAAATCAGAACTCGACAGTATGAAAAGATGAAATATATACGATTATATATATATATATATATATATATATATATATATGCATTGTTTGTTTTTTTTTTTAATTTTTTAGTAATGGTTTTAAGCTCTTGACGATTTCTACTATTTAAAATTTCAACTTTCAACTCATTGAGACTTTAGGTGGGGCATCGGTAGAGATTTGAAATCCTATTTACTTCAAAAAAAAAGAAAAAAAAAGGTGGGGCATCTGTAGAGATTTGAAATCCTATTCTAGTGAAATTTTCAAGTAAACTCAGCACACTCAAATCCTTGGCAAGACAACAAGGGCTCCTTTCCTTTCTTTCCTTTGTTGTGATTTAGATTCTACTTACAAGGTGGATTGGTTGTGCTAGAAAATACAAAAAAGAACTAGAATTAAATTTTGGGTCTCCCAAATGGGCCTTAAATGATGTCTGGTTGTGTTTGTCTCTCAAACGGATTAGAATAGAAATCATTTACAGTTTGAAATGATGTATCTAAATGCACAAATTAACTGAATTGCAAACTCGATGTGTCCCATCTAATCAGGAGTAAGAATGAAGATTAGTGATGTTTACTAGCATTCAAGTGAGGAAGTAGCCTATTATGTTCCATCAAAGTCTGAAGGCAGGTTCCTCTACAACAATCATAAACAATTTCTCACAACTAGCTACATATGGGGCCCACCATACTGTTTGTATGGAATCCAATCATCCAACAAGTTCACCTACCATGAACATGGGGCAACACAAAAATCAAGCCAATCCAAGCATCATATGGGCCACACCATAGAAAACAATGAATAACCTCCAAAAACATCAAATTCAAAAGGTGACTCACCTGATGATTGGATCACCTGATTTTGAGTTTTCCCATTCTCACTCACTGAGTGATCCGGCTGGACGGATTGGTATGTAAATACTCACAAGGAATTCTCCTAAAACAGAACCTCAATGTAGTGCTAACAAAAACAACAAATTCATCATATCCACATTATTTAGAATGATAATGGCAATTCAATTCAATTGGAGTGTATAGTTATGATGTTTTTTAAGTAGTGTTTGGTCATTTTTGGATGCACAAGTGACGAATACAGTTTAATTAAAAGGAAAATGACCAAAAAAGTAGTTTTAGTGCATTTTCTTATTTTGCAATTCAATTCAATAGTGCATCTAAACACACAATTTTAAAATGCAGCTAAGTAGAGAGTTCTTAAGGCAGTTGCTTTATGATGCCACTAAGCAATTCTGTTTGAATGGGTGCAGAGCTGTGCTAACATTTGGATTGAATGCAATTCTGTGTTATTACATGTTATGTAATTTGAATCAAACTTAATGGAGCATCTCTACATTTTCCACCTGTTAACAGGCGAAGGAGTCATGAGAGTGTGATTTTAGTTTTTTGTGTGTTTTGTTTTTTCCCTTTATGGTGGCCAATTTGTATGCAATTCCTCTTGCAACTGAAGAAGGGAATAGTGGGTTCACGATGGACTTCATTATTCCCATTGTGGATCACTCGAGTTTTAGATCTACCACATTTTTTGGGCTCTTGCCCTAAAATTATCTAACAAAATGCATGAACGGTGTAGATATGAAACATATACATCAAGGTAGGGCCATAAAAATTTGCCAAGTTACGTGATACTCAATTTCATAAAATCCAAGAAAGAGATGAATAAGCGGGTGGCTTCTAATGAAAGAGAAATGTTCCATATTCTCATTGTAACTTTCACAAACACCCATGAAAGTGAGGTCAATCCACTAACAACCTAGGCCATGCCTCAATCTGACACTACTTGAAATTTGTGTGTCATAGAGCTTGAAAATTATGGGTTGCCATTTTCCCTAACTAAAGAAAGGAAAATATATCAGAGTGCTTTTGGTGGTCAAAGCCTGAATTTCAGAAAAGGTACACATACTCAACTTTGTTATAGGGGTAGTTAGTTTCACGAGTTATCTGTAACATTTCCTGATTTATATCGTCTTCTATGTTGCAATTGTAGGTGGGCAGGCCTATCGCTGTGCATGTGTTGCCGATCGAACTGGTCATGCTTTATTGCACACGCTTTATGGCCAGGCAATGAGACACAATACACAGTTCTTCGTGGAATACTTTGCTTTGGATCTTATAATGGACAGTACGGGTAAGTTACTTTCTGAGTGATATTTTTCTGATAGCTTTATCTTTCAACATTTGCTTAGTTTTTGGGAAATCATGATTGGTTACTTGGTGATTGATGTTATTCACCTGAAAGTCATGATTGCTTAAAGTCTAACTTCATAAACAAAACATGCAAATTATAACCTGTGATTTTAGCATTGTGGGTTTGTGTTTCAGAAGATTACTTGTGGCTCAGAAGGTATGTGCTGGAATGTACAAGGGCGTCACCACCAGTCAGCTTGAGTCTTGACGAACTTGCTACTGAGACTGCAACTGCTATTGACTGCAAACCACCCCGATTATGCGTCTATAGGTTTTCCCTTCTTCTTATTGTTTTGTGGATTTAGAGATTGGAGAGAAGCGCTTGGTTTTATTTGCCTGATTCTTTTTTGAATTTTCATTCAGCTTGCGGCGAGAATTGTTGTTTCAAATCTGCATAAGAGCACGAAGAAATTGTTTTCTGAGACGTGAGTGTTTGTTGATTTAACTTTTCTTTTGTTGTTTTTGCTTGAATTTTTTTTTTTTTATTATTTTTTTTTAAAAAACCTAATTGGATGATCATGCGTAATCAAAGAGATGTATTGTCATTTCAATGAAAGATCAGGGCAAGCTCTGTTAGTTGCAGATGATGTTTATGAGATAATCATGAAGGTAATCTCCCCTGTTCTGCATAAAAATGTTGGGATTCCGAATTTTTTCATTGGTGAATTTTTACTATGATTCCTTCTACTGGTAGATAGCAATTTTGAACACTTTGATAATAAATTGGGATGACTTGAATATGCATGACTGCATGTTGTTAGAATTGGAAACTTAGAGGTTTCACTTTTTAATGATTGTAACTCACTGTATCAAACTCAGAAGAAGTGCCTAGTGCATCATTTGGCATCGGATGGTGGGCCCCACCTCGGAATGTTGTACATTGTTAGGTAAGAGGGACCCACTTTATGTTGAATTAGCCTGATTGGTTGATCCTGATCCTATGAGCGAGATCCTGCAAAATAGGCTAGATTGGGTTTGGTCTAGCTATATGTTTCCATGCTCTTAATTATGTGATGTGGATCATTTCATTGTGGTGAATTTTAGGCTTAATACAATCTAGGTGGCATTCACCATCCAACAATCACTGTTCTTCAAGGGTGGGCCTGCTTATGTTCTTAAAGCATTTGACTTGTGATATAAATTGCGAGTATATACATGAAATACTTCACATTGGGCCATTCCCCTTCTGCACATAATGGTTAGAGAATCAAAAGATAGGTTATGGGGCTCTTTTGAATTCCCCTTTTGAGAGTATATACATGATAGATTTTTTTGACTTTTTTTTTTTTTGGCCATGTGTGCAGGATTTTAATCAATTGCGCCTAAATTTAAGCTTTTCAGCCTTTTGACACCACTCGTGCTGGGAGTATGCCATATAGAGGATTTGTATGATTATTTATTTATTTATAATTCAGGACCATTTTCAATTTATTGTGTAAATATTCAGTTTTCATTATATTGCAACATTTTTTGTTTTAAATATTGAAAAAAATGCAGGCTTCAATAGAATTATATATAATAATATAAAAAAATTACGGGGCCCTCTTAACTTGTAGAGTATAGCGGCGCTTGTAGTGACTTCCCGCAGCGCTATTTTCACTTTTGGCAGCGCTACTGCTAGAAACTCCACAAAAGCGCCGGTGAAGCCAGTAAGTGCGCCGACAAAATCTTCAAAGTCAGCGGCACTCGTACAAGCGCCTTAGTGCCGCTAAAACATTTACCGACATACCTCTCCCGCAGCGCTTGACTAGCGCCGCAAAGAATATTAGCAGCGGTTTTGGCCGCCGGTAAAAGTACATTGTCTTGTAGTGGTACATACATCACAGTGTGCCTTCAGGAATTTTGAATGGTGGGTGTGCCACCCAAACTGTTTCAGACAGCATGGTTCGCTTGAGATTTGGACCTCCTAGATTTTTAGGACCGTGATCTGCTAGGAACCTGGCCCACCTGATGGCTAGCTGGGATGCATCACATGTGTATCAGGGCAGGGTCCACCAAGGGCTCCACTTACTGGATAAGCTGGAGCTATAGGATCCGTACCCTGGTATTCTATTCTTACCTGTTCATCATCCAATCAACAACTCACCAATAGATGAAGAGATATAACTGTGTTTCAAGTCAATTTTAGACTATCTGTCATAGTAAACTAACTACCAGATGTCACTTGAACCCATCAATATAGGTAGATCACTCTAAAAACCCACCCTATGCTTGTATATTTACAAAATTGACTATATAATAATTTGTTTACTTAATCAGGTTTTAATCATCCAATTGTTTTAATTTTTTCCATTATATAATTATTTATCATACTCGTATCTAGGGGTGTACAGGAACCGGACTAGTCCGGTTAGCTCGCTCGACTTGGCCCGAAAAAGCTTGACTGGGCCCGACCCGAAACTGAGTTCGGGTCGGGACGGGCCATTTTTCTCAGCCCAAAACTGAGTTCGGGCCGAGTTCGGCCCGACTCGGTTCGAAACCTGACTCGACCCGACCCGGCGCGACCTGAAAAATGTGAACTGTTGTAAAGGAATTTTTTGTTTTTTTTTTTCATGATTGCATTCAGCTTCACGAATCACTGATCAGGATCATAGTTTGATTGCATTGATAGATAGTCTTATTTACAGTGACACTAATAAGATGGACAATTCCAATTATCCAAAAATCTTTGCATGTGGCCCCATTAAGTGATGCATGCTGGTGACCTGAGTTGCTATTCTTACAAAACAGCCTTTTAGAAAGATATACGATGGATACATGCTTTTGGGTGGAACCTATTACATCTCCATAGATTGATTTACCTTAACTGTGAAGCTTATCATTGAACTGCTTAACCTTAAATGTGGGTTTTCTTTGATTTGTTGTATCCATTTTGGCACATGTTCCATTCAATTTTGTTTTGGATGCAAATGAGTATAATTTTTACTAGTGGATCATGGTGAATCGGCATATAATGTCAGAAACCGGCCCGAACTCAGGTTCAAAATTGGCCCGAACTCGAAGGTTCAAAACTGGCCCGAACTTGGCCCGAACTTGCTCGATTGTTGCCGGGCCAGGTTCGGGCTGGACGTGTTGGCCTGGCCTGGTGACTGGGCTGGGCCGGGTTCGGGCTGGGTGTGGCTAGTGACTGGGCCGGACTGGGTTGAGCCCAGTTTGACCCGGATCGACCCGTGCACACCCCTACTCGTATCCACCAAACAAGCCACCCAGACATCAAAATAACCCAGTCATTACAAGGCGCACGAGGTACAAATGAAAACCACCAGCTAATTTGTATATGGAAAATACACGCATGTTATTTTGAATTACAGTTACACCTAAACCTTTAAAAATATTCTCTTATTCATTACAGACACCTCAGGGTGCAGATAAAACCTAACCAAAATATGTTCACGGGTTATATAATGTCAGTCAGACCACTGTCAAGTCAAATTGAGTCAGATTAAGCTAAGATGTGCAATAGAGAAAAACTCCCAATTTTCACAAATCTTCTACTTCTGGTAGATGGTAAAACTACATACTTTCCAAGCTCATGCTCAGACGGGTCAGGCTCATTCAATCTTATCTTTCACCCCCATTATGTGTCACCCCCTAATCTGTATGTTTAAAATGGGCTTCTACGCTCGCGTAATTAGAGGCAGAGAGATAGATTAGTTAAGCAGAGGGCTATCAGAGAGGTTTAATTGGTTTGACGATCAGAGCCATCCGACCATTCTAAGATTAGTGAGTATTTCCCTTTCATGTGTTGGCCACTCACGAGAGTGGGGATCATTTCCTGTATCCTTGTAATGTAGATCCACATTGCGCAAACGTGCCCTAAACGCTATAGCCACGTTGTATGGCCCACCATGATTATTGTTTCATTTTTTTTTTCTAGGTATTACGTAGATCTAGATAGTGGAAAGGCACTTGAGATGGCCCCTATACTGATACTAATGAACGGTGGGTGTTCATGGGCGAGCATGATGAACGGATGGGCCAAACCCACCTTTTACACGAACACGGCTATGTCACAGCCGTTTTTACACAAAATTAATGGTTGCGTCATAGTCATTTTCACGTAAAAATGGCTAGGCCTCAGCCATTTCAGGTTTTATCCTGGACACACGCTCGTTCGGACCCACTCGTGGGTCTACCACGATGTATATGTTATATCCTCACCGCCCATCCCTTTTGCCAGCTTATTTTATGCCATGGCCCAAAAAACAGACATCCAAAGCTCAAGAGGGCCACACCACGGCAAACAGTGGGAATTAACACTCCAGTTGAAAACCTCCCTAGAGTCAGCAACGTGAGGGCGGAAGCCCTAGTGGGACCCACCATGATGTGTATGTTTCATCTGCACCATCTATCCAAATTGCCAGATCATTTTAGATCATGTGACCAAAACCGAGGTGGATTCAGATCTTAGGTGGGTCGTACTACACGTAGCAGTAGGGTTGAATTATCCACACCGTCCATCCCTTTTGTGAGATCATCTTAGATCGTAGAACCCACTCGATGTATTTGTTGATCCAAGTTGTCCATCCATGGGGCAGCTCATTTGAGCGTATAGGCCCGGTGTTGGGTGAACCCCACCAAGGGAATAGTGGTGATTAAGTGCATGCCATTGAATATCTCATTGTATTGTTTGTTTGCCGGCTAACTTGTTAGGAGTTCACTATGAACCCCGCTGTGTTGATATACGTATTCCGGTGTTCCAAGTAGGTATTGCTTATTATAATTGCTACAGCACTCTCTTTACATGACGCTCTCTTTATATTGAACAATTCAATGTCGATTATCACATGTGTTTTGCACGAGAATGTGTATGTAGTTAGCATGATTGGTAACATGCTAGTATACCTAGCTTGGCTTAGTGTAATGAATACCATGCCTGGTCATAGGCGCGCGCACACACACACACATATACACACACACACACATATACGTGTGTGTGTGTGTGTGCGCCTAACTATGGATGTGAATGTATCATAGAATACGCTATGAGACTATAGTTGGTACTCATGTCATCGGTGATAGGTTTTTTTTTTTTTTTTTTTTTTTGGTTAGCTTGTTAGTACACCCCACTGTGAGTACACACTACTCTGTTATTCACCACCACTAGGGAATTGATACCAAGACCTCATTGTTGAAATGAAGTATCTTCACTCAGTCATCGGTGTTGGCTTGCCTGTGTGTGGCAGGGCTATATTGATAATCCTATGATTTGAGACTTTTAAGGGACCATGTGAGATGGGGCCGCCTTACATTTATGCATGGCTTGCATGATATGGTTGAATGATTCGGATTATGGACTCTTGCAGTCATACATTTACATAGCGCATCTGCATGTACACCGTAGAGACATTAGGGTTATGGCCACCATAGGATTGTCATGATTGGCAGTTATGATAATGGACACCAAAATTTTCATTACGGCATATTGGGCGCTATAAATGTCTATGGGTGAAAGGTCCTAAGCTTTGAGATCACGGGATACTTCAATATATAGACCAAGTAGAATCATGAACACACAAGGGCCGAGTACCAGTTGGCCACACCTCCCACTATGTCGGGGTCGGTTGGAAAGGAATGTTGAGGATTATGTGCTAGGTTGAGTTTGATCAGCTCTGAAATGGATTCACTATCAACAGTCGAGTGGGTTTTGACATACCTCTGCCGAGGCAGATAGTGAGATCTTTTCTACTTGCTTAGTTATGTGCGAGATGGGTGGTAGCCAGTGTCGGAAGTGTACGAGACCCTCGTGATTTTCAAATGAGAACTATACTGAGATGTGGAATAGAGATCAGTATTGATATGTTGCATCGTATATGGCATGCATGCATTACATCGTATTTCATATTCATGCACTCGGGATTGTGGATGTGTAAATACAATCTAAGTGACATACAATCGTGGACCACAATCCCCAATAGGTATGGGATTATTTGGGGCCATGAGTCTATCATCTTGAAATTACTTCACATACTAGGTATGGGACTAACATACATTGTAGCCCTAGGTGCGAGACCCCTATCAGTGCACAACACTAAGCACCATGACTCGATCATTCGTCATACGCTCTTTTATCCTTGTTTCACGTCTATTTATGATAACATGCCTTGCTCACTTTATCTTGTAACATATATTGTATAACCTTGGTACGGATGGTTGTATAATTGACCTCCATCATTTATGCTTACTCTGATATTACTATTGATATCTGTATATATATCGCGTATATTGCGCACACATATATGTACTCTACTAAGCTTCATTAAAGCTTAGCACATTGGTTACGTGCAGGTTACATTGGAATGCAATTGTTGGCAATGCTAAAGCTTGTTCCTTGTTTATGTTTTGAGATATTATATATTTACTTTATTAGCATTGTACCTTGAACTATGGATTAATGGATATACATGTTACTTGTGGAGATCCTTGAATTATCTTAGTTTTATAGTTTTTCCTAAATCCTCCTTGTGAGATTCCACTTTTAGAGCTTAGTGTAAGCTAGGGATTTAAATTGGCATATTATGAAGGCTGTCGACATTGAATTCGGGCTATGGTGGATGAGCAGCGCTAGAATCCGAATTCAAGGCGTGACAGGCTAGGTGTCCCTCTCTAAAACGTCCAGAGAGGACACCCCTCTCTTAATTATTTTTTTCTTGTGTCGTTTGTTTTTTATCCATATATATATATATATATATATTTCAAATGGGTTAGGAGGGTTTGGTGTGGCCCACCTCAAGTTCATATATGCCTCCTCCTTTGTACCACGTCTTAAAATGAATTGGCAAAATGGATAGACGGTGTAGATCTAACCCTCGCACCATAGTGGGGTCCACCTATGCTCCCAATAGTGGGGCCCTACAAGGTTTGGGCCATAGTTAGTTGTAGAATGCACAAGGGTTGTTGCCCCCAATAGTCCAGATGGAGGGTCTCGAACAAGGATCATTGTTGTCCCTGATTTGTTTGTTTTTTTAATATCTCAGTTTTGGGCAAATAAGGATCACAGTGAGGCTCTTAGAGTTCAACAGTTTGGTCTCATTATCCGCACTGTTTCCTATGATGTGGCCCACCTGAGGCTCAGATCGGCCCCATATTTGGGGTTTTACCCTAAAATGATCTAGGAAAGATGAATGGTTTGCATGGATATAAAGTACATACATCATGGTGGGTACCAACAATGGGCCCGACCAACTGAAAACAATAGTGCAGCAATGTTGCTGCAATTAGTGTGCACTGTCGCATGTTGTTTGTGGCAGCAACTACTGCTGTATTATTTATTATTATTATTATTATTGTTGTTGTTGTTGTTGTTGTTGTTGTTTCTTCAGTGAGTATGTGCGTGAGTGTTGGTGTGTGTGTGTGTGTTATGTGTGTGTGTGTGTGTGTGTGTGTGTGTGTGTGTGTGTGTGTGTGTGTGTGTGTGTGTGTGATCACCTCTAGTGGGGTCTAGAAATTGGACAATTTGGATCACACAAAAACACTTCAATGTCCACATGGGCCCTTCTCTAAATGGATCAAGCTGATATTTGTGACCTAGGTCTTTGTGACCTTATCAATAGGTTAGATGGCTAAAAATATTATAATGGGGCCCACACTGAGTGGGTCACACCTATATTTTGGATCAAGTTAATGTTTATGTTTTCCCCACCACTGGTTTGGATGGCTCATTGTCAGTAACCATGGGGTCCACCATCAGTGGATCCTCAAACCTACATCATCAAAGAGAAGAAATTCAAAGAGATTGAAGAGAATGAAATGTGAAGGAGTGCACTCACCTTGATCTAATAGATGAATGGCTTAGATTGTCTTGATGGCTGGTCTACTACTTCTACTTCTCTCTCTTTCTCTCTCTCTCTCTCTCTCTCTCTCTCTAACAATAGATGGATTAAGATGAAATAGGGCACTAATGTGACTAAAATTGATTTAGAGGTGGCTATATATAGAAGAGGGTATCATTCGACGGGGATTTTTAGATTAGGGCATAGGTGGAAGCATCCCCTCAATTCAAGGTTAATTTGTCTCATCGAATCTTGGTTTAAGAGTTCTAATGACACCTTAATTAAATATAAGTTACCTTTTTAGAAAAGTCGTGGGGTAAAATACTTGACCCTCCTTAAATTTAGGAAAATTTATTTGATTTTTTCATGTACTTTATTAGCCTTAACTTAATCATTATTTTATGTTGATTAACCATACTTAAAGGGCCATAAAGATGCTTAGATTAGGCTTAATTATTTTTTAAAAATATTTATTGTCAAATTTTCATTAATTTAGGATATTTTGTTGACTTTTAGCTCCTACCACTTTACTAAACTAATTAATTGTACATTTATACCATCTAATATATGAATTAGGACTCTTAAGTATGGTTTATTAAGACTTAATCACTTTCTAGAAGCAATAAAATGCCCATCCCTCCTTATTTTAAGGAAAATCATTGACTTTTATGAAAATGTGATATTTACCTTTGTTAAAGGCTAATAATGATAAGTTAAGCTAGTTTAAGGCCATATTATGGCTCCATTAAGATTTGATCAAGGGGACTTCATTAGCTTATGAATTTTTTAGAAAAAATTATTAATTTATCACTTTTATTCAATGGGTTTTAAGGCTCCTTGTGTACATGAACGTTAATCGTTCTTCTCATAATAACTCGAGTTCGAGTACATGTATCGATGCGCGAAGGGTGTCGTTATATTCATAGAGACGGCTTGATTGCATTGACGTAGGTTTCGGGTTCTTAGAATTATATTCCCTCTGGTGCGTACTTACACACTCAATTCGAGTCTTGATGAAAATGTTAGATGACACATGGACGTTATCAAAAGTATATGGATCAGGCAAGCCTGAGTTGTTGATGTTACATTATCTGCTTTGTCTATAAAAACATTGGTCATTATGTATGTTAATGCACTAATCAAAAGATGATAACTTCATTATCACCTGATATTTTATTTATAATCATTTATTCTTAAATTATTTTTGCTAATACTTTATTTAAGAAATCAAGTTCAGATTTAAGCACAACGAAGTATGTGATACGAGATTCCAATGGACTTGAAATGTTCAATACGTATCCACGAGTAGCTGTAAGGTGTACATGAGGAACAATGTTGTTGAAGGCTTACTAAGAATTTTCATTTATTTTCTCCATATGCATGTTGGGTGAGCAATATCCTCCATGATACACTTTATGCATCGAGCATGTGTTGGAATTTGATTTATACTTTTTTAATTGTTAAGAGATAGTTTTGATATTTATTTTTTCTGAAACTAGAGTTTTTTAAGACTTAACAACCTCATCTATGGGTGGGAATGTTTAATTTTATTTATTTTAAACATAAATAGTAATGATTTAATTTTTATTTTATTTGTTATGTTAAATAAATAGATTGTATCTAAATTAATAAAATAGCACACGAGATTAGGTTACATTGAAAGCACCGTATGATAAGATCAATTTGTTCTGGTAATGTTAGGCTTTTTATTCAAAATTTATTTCTCTTTTTGTGAACCCTGTATGTTTATAAAAGTTTTTAGAAAACATTTTCCCATAACACCTACGTCTAAAGGTATATGGGGTACAGTCCATTCAGACATGCATGGGCCCCTAAAGATACGTATCAAAAGTAGATGCCAAAACTTCAACAATTATTTATGATATATGATTAATTGTGTTATGTACATGCATATCTCATATCATGTAAATCTGAGCTCTTTGTCTAATTTCTCAAATATAAACCTTAAATTAAAATTAACCAAAGAAAAATTTTAAATTTTAAATTAGATAGAGGTGATTATGCATTTGAAATGTTTAAATCATATTATGAAAGTGTTAGCATTGACCGATAGTAAATGATTATTTATACTACAATGAAATTGAGTTACAGAGAGAAGGAATCTGACATTATTGGATATTTGTTAAATCAATGATGGCACGTATTAATTTTTCTACCACATTCAAGGAAAAACACGCTGCTCACAACCATCTATGTTCCTAGCAAAGTCCATTTAAATCCATTCCTAAGACTCCATATGAGATATAGACTTAGGGAGTTTTTTCTCTAATCGAATATGTCTATGGAAATCTTTAGAGTATGTTTTTCTACTTGCTTTTAATAAATATAAACTTGATAGTAAAGTTCATTGAGTGCGTGTTTATTAGATACCTTATGTACTCAAAAAGATATATTCTGGCTCATGAGGATTATGATGGATAGACTTAGAATCTCAAGATGTAACTTTCATCAAAGATAAATAGCATAACCAAAAGAAAAATAAAGCTATAATAAAGCATTTTAAATTTTTTGATGTATCGTAGGAGAGTAGGAGCTTATTCGTCATAATAGATACACTCCCATATTTCATTAGAATAGTTAAAGTATATCTCAATAGGCTCATAAATTGCATCAATGTGAAAGATGATTAGTTTTCCGAAGATACTTTCAAATCGAGGGTAAAGTATACTCTTGCATTATGATTGACAATGATGAACATGATTCTTAACAAAATACATTATCTCCAAATTCAGCTGATTGGGTAGTTTCCATAGATGAGGAGGTCGCATGCATTAAGAAAAAATAAAGGCTAAAAATTAGTAAATTTGTTACCCAATTATGAACTGATAAGAAATAAATAGTTAAACAAAATAAAAAGAAATATAAATTGTGCAGTGGACAAGTATAAAGTATAATTAGTTGTCAAATGTTTAACACAGATTAAAGGCATTGATTATAAGAAAATTTTTTTACCAATTATAAATTTTTCTCAATTCGAATGGTTTTATCTGTTATCACGAATTTAGAGCTACATTTATATTAGTTAGATGTAAAGACCACATTCTTAAATGGTGACATAAATGAAAAAAAAAAATACATATTTAACAGCACAGGGTATATGTAGATTAAAAACCATAGAAAGTCTACAAAGTGTTGAAATCTATGTATATGTTAAATCTAACTTCAAAGCAATGATACATTAGGTTCTACTTAGTTATCACCACCTTTAAATTCATAATGAGTGAAATTACTATTATAAATATACAAAGGGGTGAGTAAAAAATTATTATTATATTTTCTAGTACTATTCATTCTCTATATAGAGGATATCTTGCTAGTTGGTAATAATATACGAGCGTTACTGATGACTAAAGATTCACTTTTCTTGAACTTTGATATTAAAAATCTTAGTAAAACCAATTTTATTTTTAGGCTAAAAATTATCAAGGACTACCTTATGAGGTTCTTGGACTTAACTCAAACTATCTACAAACTAAAAATCTTGGAGTGGTTTAGAAAAGAAAATAAGAATATTGTTAAAACCTCCATAAAGAAAATTACCAGGCTAGACAGTAAGTCTTGTCTCCAAACTAACTCTAAGAAATCGGTTGTCCTCAGTACCCCTTGTGAGCTAAATATGTATCTTAATTTGTGTCATGATTTGCTCTAAATCGAATATTAATTATGTAGGGATAGTTAGTCGTTACCAGAAATAACATGGTATATTCACATTGACAAGCCATTAAACGTATATTATGTTATCTTAAAGGAATCAATGACTTAATTTTGTGTTATGGTGGCTCAAATCTCAGACATTAAGGATTCTCTTATGCCACTTTAGGTAATGACCTTGATAAGAGAAAGTTAACTTCAAGCTACATACTTTTATTTTGAAGAGTTGTTATCTCTTAGTCGAGTAAGAAACTGACATTCATAATTCTTTTAACAATGAAAGCCAAGTACATTACTTGTTGTGTTGTTGTCAAGGAGTATGTATATATTCAAATATGTTTGTAGAGTGAAGTGTTATGCAAAGCATCCATGAGCTCTTGTTGTTGAGAGACAACATTTCTGCCATTAACTTGGTGAAGGACCCCAAGCACTACAAAAAGTCCTAAGAATTGAGATTAAGTTTCATCATGTTTGAGATCAAGTGAGAGATAAAAATATTTTTCTCATTCGAGTTTCACAAAAGTGATATTCGTAGATCTCATGATGAAAATTATAGCAAAAAATCTATTGTAAATTCATTTCAAGCAGCCATAATTGAAAAGAGCTTTAGTGATATACTTATGTATCTATATTTTTATGATATACATTTTTATCTATCATTAATAGATGATTTTTTTTTTTTTGTGCACTATTTTTTACTAGATGTGTAAATCATCAATGTATGCCCTAAAATCTTGAGAGATCCATCTTTGTCGGCAAACAAGTCCTCCACTCACATGGGTAGACCAAACCTAAATGTACATGAGAATTACAATTTATGTGGTGTTCTAACATTGAGGGGTGAACTGACCTCTGTTGAGAAGAATATAGGATAATGATAAAATTGATGAGATGTTATGGCTTCTATGTGATCAAGTTATAACTTGATTAAGAAGTTAAGTTGTCAGGATATGAGATGAATCATACCTCATATGTGATAACCTACATATTGAAAACTTAATAACTACCTAGTATTATCTACATTATAACATAAATTATAACCACATGCATGGACTTATTATATACAAATGCTTTGATTCGATCTAATCAATACATCGTGCAAGTAATTAGTTTTGAGGTGACTCTTTATGTCCTTAGCTACCTATAATGAGGATGAGATTGAGTGTAACTACTTTATTATACGATGACAAAGGTCTCTCGATAGGCTAAACTTCATTATACTAGGACAATTTTTAGAACTATTAATACATACTTGAAGATCATGTGATGACTACAAAAAGCTTATAAAACTATTAATATAAAATTAAAAACTTATCCACATGAAAATATCGAATTTTAATAATATTTTGTAAACAATATTATTTTAAAAAGTGGATATTTAATATAATATTAATTTAAAAAGGATTTTTAACCAATGTTTACAAAAAACTAAGTTTTCAAAATAAACTTGAGAAGTTGTATAAGTGCGTATATTAGCCAATTGTACTCCAGATCAAAAGTAAACTCTATCTGGTGTGGGTGTGTAGACTAGGGCATTCATAACAAATCTTGAGTTATCGAGTGCTAGTTAACTGGTTGCTTATATTGAAGGAACGAGTTCGACGCCAAACCCGTTGGACTTGTGATATGATTTCATTCATTCAACTCATCTGTATCTTCCTTGTTCTACGTTGTTTCTAATTATATTTTTCCTCCAAGTATTTAATATTCTAGTATAAATATATGGGTTGTGTGTGGCTCAATAGAATAGGCAATCTCTTTTCCCAAATCTTGTCTTATAACATGGTTCAAAGCAGGTTGTTCCCGGGGAGATGTGAGTTCTGTCGGCGTAGCACTACCATCGTTGTCAGTCCCTGCATCACCACCACCTTCTTCTCCACCTCCGCGACACCATTGAAACCGGCAACTTGTTCTTCACGCCCATGCACCAGATTCGGGCCAGATCCCTCCTTTCTTCTCCATGCCTTTAAATAGGGCAACACCACCATGGCTTAGACGGCAAGATATGAGCCTCAATTGACGGCAATAAGTTGTTCTTCTTCCAAGATCTACCACACCACCAATCTTCATAGCCAGCGTCTACATCACCTACTTGCATCTGACGCTCATCTACCATTAAATCCAGCCACCACAACAGATCTAGCATCAGCACTTGCAATCATTTTTCTCGATGTCGGGGCTGTCTTTTATATCAAAGCCAACTCCGGCTGCGACTCAATCCAGATTTGAACCCCCCCTCTCTTCTCTCTTCTCTCCCCTCCCTCATCAGCCGATGTCACCATGCTTATTACTTGAAAAAATAAAAAAATAATTTAGTGGTTCCCATCTGCCTTGATATTTCTTCATGGCACTATCAAAGGACTATGACAATATTTTGTCCTTTGATGATGTAGATCTCAGAAAATTTGAAAATCCAGGTCTGAAGATTACATCCTCTCCTCTCACAGGGCCCAATTTTCTCCAGTGGCAACAAACTGTCTGCATCTTTATTGGCAGCAAGCGAAAACTCGGCCACATCACTAGGACCCTTCCTTGTTTAGCCGATGAAAACTCCAATAAGGCAGAGTGGGAATCTGATGACATGATTATCATGTCATGGTTATGGAACTCCATGGTCAACGATGTCCGGCGTGGCCTTCTTTTCTCAAGGATGACGAAAGATATATGGGACACAGTCCACGAAGTCTATAACAATGTGCACAATATATCATGCATCTTTCAATTAGAGAAGGAGATCACCTCTCTCTAACAAAATGGTAAGACCCTCACAGAGTACTATGCTAAACTCCGGAGTTTATCGGAGGAGCTTGCCTATTATGATGAGGAAGATACCTATTGTTCTCAAGATGTGATTCTTATCAAGAAATGGAAGGAGCGATGCCGGATCTTCAAGTTCTTAAATAGCCTTAATGATGAGTACGAGATACTCTGACAGCGAATCATCCACAACACTGAAACGATGACCTTGAATCAGGTTATACTTAGCTTGTAAGAGAAGAAAAACAGAAGCAGGTTATGATTCCACCTGTCTCAAACACACAGTCTGCCTTACATGCTGATGCTCCTTCTTTTTTTAATGATTGGGGATGTGGTCGTGGAACTTGAGGTGTAAGACCTGTACCCTAATTAACCCTTTGTACGCTTCATTTTCGGTGCTGGTATATTCCCAGCGGAGCAGATCGGTGAGTTTTGATCGCGACCATATTTTAGTACCACAATACCATGAGACTTGTACCCTAGCGATCGTGTAGGCGTTACGATTCCAGTATCACACTGCACCCTCTATTTTTTACCCCTAGATTAGAAGTTACAATTTTTGCACAATCCAAGGTGGACCACATAATGCATGCGTGCCTTACTTGCACAAATCCCTATGTTGTCAAATTAATCAATCCATCAATCAATCAAGCCATCCATCACTTATGTCACTCTCTTTCCATTAGTCAAACAAGCCCATGACTTTCTCATGCAACCCATACCCCTACCTATGCTAGCCATCATTCCTTTATTCTTTTTCTCTCCATTTTACCCCTCCATCTTCCCCTTATTCTCTCCCTATCCTAAAATCTCTATCACAAAAAATTCCTAACTCCCTCTCATTTTTACCATTTTCTAGAAAGAGTAGAGAGGGATTAAGAGAGAGAAAAAAAATATTAGAAAGATTAAGGAGAGATTAAGAGAGAAAGAGAGAAGAAAGAAGAGTAGCGAGATTAAGAGAAAAGAGAGTGTTTAGGAGATATTAGAAAGAGATCTTGAGAGAGGGCTATGAGGGATCAAGAGATTACGTGAAAGAGAAAAGTGAGATTAAAGAAGATTAAGGGTGGAGAGGAGCTTGGTGGATCGTCCGATCGTCGATCCAAGCCAATCCAATCCAACCGTCCATCCTTCAAGGTGAGTGCATGGGAGGATCAAAATCCTTCCTTTTCCTTTGTGATTTTTATTTTGGTGGGCCCACAAGGATGAGACCCACCTTAATCATGTATTGAGTATGCGGTGGATACCATAGTGGCGGGGTGCCACCCTGATGGCCGGATCTCTTTCCCTTCCTTTTCCTTTCTTTTCTTACTCTCATGGTGTTGTGGGACCCATAAGTGGACCACACTGTTGGAGAGCATGTCTTGCACGCTATCATAGCATGGACCACCTTATGTGGCCCACCGTGATGTTTAGTTTCTATTTAAACTAATTGATTGTGTAAACACACTTGGATGGTGGAAATACACCAAACATTATGTGATCCAACCATAAGTTGGCCATTCAAATGGATGGAGTGAATTTCCTAGGTGGGTCCTACCTCACCCTTAAAACACAAGAGGGAGAGGGGCAATGTTAGTGCCGTTGCTGGATGCAACAATGTCTAGAGATACTCTGCCACGTCAACCTCCCAAAGCCACCATGTGGGCTTCCCTCGTGGGCCCCATCATGATGTATATATATCATCCACACCATCCATCCAATTTCTCTTCTCATTTTAGGCATTGAGCTAAAAAATGAAGCTAATATGAATCCCAAGTGGGCCATACTACAAATACTAAGGGGCCGGGTTACCCATCGTCTTTACTGGCTTTGCATGGGAGGTTTGGAGTGACTCGTGGGACACGATTTGATGTATTTCTTAGATCCATACCATCCATCTATCTCTCGCCTCATGTTACCTATTCAAACTAAAAATCTAGCCAACCCAACCATCAGGTGGACCACACCACAACCGACAATGGGACTGGGAGCACCCCTCACGTCAATTATGTAGATGTGGGGTGGAGCGTCCCAGTCGTGGACCCCACCTTGATGTATATATTTAATCCACGACGTCCACCACCTTCTCCATATCATTTTAGGCAATAAGCTAAAAAATGAGACAGATTCAAGTCCTGAGTAGACCGTACCGAGGGAAACAAAGTCCCACTGTTGGAAATTTCTAAGACCTACTATTGTGTGTGTATGTGATAGAACCTACCCAACATTGGACTCCTTTGGTCCATAGAGAGCTGGCAGACATAATGGATAGAATAGATTATCCACTCGTGGACCCCTCATAGCAGAAAGCAAAAATACATAAAGTGTAACACCCCAAACATTTCAATATCCGAGTATTGAAAGTTCTCAAGTGTTACAAAGAAATTCGACTTAACACGTACAAGTGTACAATACTAGTCTAACTATCCTAACCTTACACCCAATCTCTAACACAAATCTGACTATCTAGAACAGGTTTCATTCAAAGATCAAGTAATCGACCGTCGATCATGTGGTTTAATATACGTACCTTTCCTTAACTAAATCAATGAATGACCCTTCGTCCATAATGATTTAGACATAAGTCCTTTCATAAGAATTACTTTGAAACATTCCTACAACCATGTAGAACCCTTAGATTTCACAAAACTCTTAGATCAACAATAATTACGAAAATGCCATTAACCTAGACCCCTGAATTCTAGATCATAAGGTTCTCACGATCCGTTTGATGTGAAAGCTTGTGCCATGCCTATATATTAGAAACTAACCATACCTGTCAAGTTCCAACCCTTAGATCAGCATGATCCATAGCGAGAACAAACATTCACCTAATATGGACCACCTGTGGATTGTGATTACTTGATACTAGTAGACGGGCCATATCCAAGACTGACAAAATGGGTGAACATAGTATATTTATCAGGAGCACCTCTGTGGGCCCCATACTTAGGGTGCGTGTATAGAGGCTATGCACAGTTGTAGTGCACTGGACTGGAATTCCCGGTCAAAGCTAGATGACCCGACAAAATTCTCGAAAGAGAAGGAAATGGATTCCTTCTGTAGACGTTCGTCCGCTATGATGATGGTGAGCCACCATCATTGCCCGAATGAATGATCTGAACCGTCCATCGCATTCAGAGGATGGATTAAACCAAGACCTTGCCATCCATGTGCATCCACGCACACTCACGAGCACTGCAGCGTTAACAGACAACGTCTGTTTGAGGACGCTGGTGGGCCACCATCGCTGTGGCCCATGATGATCTGAACCCTTCAATGGATTCATGGGAAGAATCTGACCAAAACTGCATAGATCCCTCATGTAGATGCACATAGGTGTGCGCACGACCTCGAGCACAAAACACTCATGTGCGGCCGATCTTTCTGAAAACGGGAAGGTCCACTTTTCTTGCCCTTCCACATGAAGCCTCCTCCTAACCATCCCCGCCCTCCACGTAGATCCATCCTAGGGCTTTCACGATACTGTTGGCTTGAAACTTCCTTCCGCCGCCACCACTAGCTGAATTCGAGCCATCAAGCAAAAATACAGATCATCGTCCATCTAGTGGGTCCCACAGCACTCAATAGTCAAATCCAAACCATCCATGCGTCCCAGATTGCAAGATCATGTAATAGATCTGGATCCGCCATTAATGAGGACAACATCTCCAATTTTTCAGAAAACCCACCATGCTTTAGTGGGCCCCATTTTCTGATCTGGATCATCCATTAGGTGGGCCTCTATGCCAAAAATCCATATGTGTGGACATTTTAGAGCCATGCTAGGTGTTGGATAGATCAGACCTCAACCTGAGAAAAAGACCCACCATTAAACCAACAAGGTTGTCCGATCAGAAGCCACCCATTAGAGAATCATCGGACTCCCAGTGGGCCTAGACGATTTGAGGAGAAGTGATCCCAAGAAGATCAAGACTGACTACACATGCACACCACAACAAAGAGTCATAAGTGAAAGTGCCCTAGTTTGTCAATTAGCGTGAGTGTTGAGTCAGCAAGACAAGTGAGCCCCATAGGAAGATCGTTCAAGTGTCTGCCTCAACAGGATGTGTGCCCGAACTCGTCAAAGGTAAACTTAGACTCACATCCCCCGACCCAAAACACCAGGTATGTAAAACCCTTAAAAATGGATAGAACGACTTAGGGTTTAAGGTGAGAAAACTATTTTGCAAAATCAGGAAAATCTCTAAGTTTTCAGCCTTTGTCGATTTATCGATAACTTATTCGATTAAATCAGACTTTATTATCGATGTCCTCGAAACTCACTTGATGATATCAAATGAGGACTTCATATGTCCAGTAGCCAAAATGTATCTTGGGCTGAATTCTTGATGAATCGATGACAGGATCGATATCATCGACTTTCGAAACTCGAGTCTATCGAGAAGGCTCGATAAAATTGACATCTAGTCAGTTTGTGTCCAGAAAGCAGTTAAGGAAAATCATATGATTATCAATGTCTCGAAGGGATTCTCGATATCGTAGAAATTCAATTCTCGATGATATCGATGGACCTTCGATGATATCGGATTGGGACATAAATCTGACTAGCAAGCTTTTATGTAAATTCTTTTAAGTATCAAGAATCACTTGAGGATATCAATATTCAAATATCGATCATATTAAGACCGAGTCGATGTAATCAAAATAGGACACAAGCTGTCCAGTAAGCTTATAGGAAAATTCCTTGAAAAGATCGATGAATTGAAACTGGTATCGATATCATCGACACTCAAAATCAGATGATATCAAGGGATGCTTGATTATATCAATACCTGTTAAGTTTCAAAGGAAAGTCTGCTCTCATGTTTTCAAATGTTGAGGAATCGAACGTTGCGTCAATGAAATTGGAGTTCGAAATCCGATGACATTAAACCGTGTTCGATATCCTCGACCAGTTGGCAAAAAGGTTCAAAAGTGTTTGACAGATTGAGTTAGTGTCATCGAACGGCCATTCGACGTTATCGAGAGTATACGCTCGATGATATCGAAGCCTGCTCGATGATATCAAACTCTGTAAAAAATATGACTGTTTTATTTTTGTTAGAACTTTTTGCCTATTTAAAGAGAACTTCCCTTTGGTTGTTTGTAGAGAAAATATATAGATATTTTAAGTGTTTAATTCAGATCACTTACCCTAAGCCTTTTTCTCTCATGGGAGTTCATCCTCTAATCCATCCTCATCATTAATATTCAAAGAGTGTATTAGGGAATGAACTTCCGCAATCAAGGATCCTTCAGCTACCATCTTAATGGCAAATCATTGAGCTGGGATACCTTGAATGCATAGATGCTTGAAATCACTCTGTCTCTAAAATAGGAAAATAATTAATAGAGTAGGATTCTAATATAAACTTGACCCAACCCGTCGCTATACATTGGAGCATCATCTGTGTTGCGGTTCAAGGGAACTGAAGATTCTTCATCATCAAATGAGGAGATCTTCATCAATGTGCTAAATGGGGCTCATCTACTTATCTGTAAGTCATTAGAGTCCAGAGACCCTGCTGATCATTCCTTTGTGTAGGATTGGATCACAGGTGATTTTCACCCCTTTCAAGTCCTCATAGGAGGCCTCTGACGAGAGAGTATATGTGGGTGCTGTGTGTTAACCATTGCTCCTTGGGAGCATAAACTCGAGGTTCCTTGTGTAAATCCCTAGCCTGTGTGGCCTAAAACCTAGGTGCTGTGTGTTAACCTTTATTCTTGTGTAGGGCATAAACTCTTAGGTTCCTTGTGTGGATCCCTAGCCTGTGTGGCCTAAAACCTAGGTGTTGTGTGTTGACCTTTAATCTTGTGTAGGGCATAAACTCTTAGGTTCCTTATGTGGATCCTTGCCTGTGTGGCCTAAAATTTGGGTGTTGTATGTTGACACTTGCTCCTATGTGGGGCATAAACTTGTGTCTCGTGGAGACATGTTAGGTACCTTGTGTAGGTCCTAAAGTCAGCCTTGTGTAGGTTGTATTGGTTTGAGGTGAACCTGATTTGAAACCTCCGTTAGTGAGATCCGGTACACTCAAAGGGTTGAGTGCGTCCACCAGAAGTGGAGTAGACATATAGTTGAACCACTATAAAAATGACTGTGTTTGGGATTGCTATACTCTTAATACTTGTGTAATTTCTCTGAATGTTCTCATAATGCATGCTTACATGGTTACCTAGAACTAATTAGAATCACATCTCACACATAGTCACATCCATCATGAACTATGTTTCTTATCTTATTTATGTTTTGAATAGTTTTATGATTAGATCCTCTATTTGGCTTGGAAGCCAGTAGAGTTACATTGAAGAAATCCTGATACTTACATATTAATTCAGGATAGGGTTGATAGGTTTTTAAATTATCATAAAATCTTAAAAAGTCCTATTCACTTCCTCTAGGACATCTTGGCATATTCCCACTTCGACTAAAGCGGTCATTACCGCAAATTTAGTGAGGTTAATTATGCACACGCCTCTGCAAAATTGGATTTGCATAAGGGAACACTCTCGGTTTCCCTGCTGTGCAAGAAGATTTGTGTAAGGGAATACACAGATGATTCTAGAAACTCCCATACGTATAAATACACTCCCGTTCGACGAGCAGAAGAAAAACAGGTAAGACACAAGAGAGAGAGAGAGGGAGAGAAAGGCCAGGTTCGTCCAGACTTGCAGCCATCCAGCAAGGAGAGAAGGGAAAGGAAAAGAAGAAGAAAGAAAGAAAGAAAGAAAAGAGAAAGAAAGAGAAAGAAAAAAAAAAAAAAAAAAAAAAAAGAAAGAAAAGAAAAGAGAGAGAGAGAGAGAGAGAGAGAGAGAGAGGAAGAGAAGAAGAAACTGTGAAGGACGAGAGTTGCCGCCCATCGTACAATCGCCGAAGTCGGGTTCGACTCTAACTCCTCTTAATTTCTGTCCCTCCTTCCCTTTCCAGAAATCTTTTATCCTTCGACAATGAGAATCCATGTATAGGCCAAGTTGAGTCAATGATAAGAAAGGCCTAAAATAATTAAGTTGAAAGGCTATCAACTTAGGCAACCTGTAGACATGTCTAAGGAATGGTTTAAATCATGCCTTTCCCCTATTCTAATCTGACATTTAACATAACCAATTTAAAGCAAGTGAATTTAATGGAACCTGATCATACGCCCCTAATCATCTAACTTGAGTAAGGAACGACATCACCATCGAGGTGAGGGTTTTATTCCTTTATGCTTACTTGATTTAAGATATTATTATCCTGCTATTTACAAGCTTTCATGACACTGTGATATTCTCTACAATGGTTTAATCTACCATCAACACTTGTTTACCCTTTTGGGAATCAGGATTTAGTTTACATTCTCTATCAATGCAAGTGATGTGTTAAATGTATCATAACTAGTGAATCAAATATTTTATCGTGGACATAATACATTACGGGTAGCAGCCCTCTTAGTCGACACGTAATTCTGTGGGTTGGTTGGCATGGTACATAATCGATGTAAGTAAATCGCCATGCATGTTACATTACTTCTCGAGATTGAATGTCGCAAATAGCTTCTCCATGAACACATCATGTTACATAAATCCCTCAATCACGTCATTGTGTCACCTCGAGATGTTCGTGTAAAACCACGTTAACATTAAACACGCTGGCGAATATCCATAGTGTGAGAATGTAGGTCGAGCCGGATATTATGAACTATTTTCCACATTATGACAGTGATCATTACGTATGATGAGCCGCACACACTTTGTTAGGCATGCATTCATGTAGATTGTTTGCGCATACTGATATCTCTCGTGGTGGTGGAGTACGTGACGTATAAGAATCCTTACATTACTTTTCTGAACCTCTTGAATCATTGTTAATCTTAAAGGATAACCGTCACTATGAGTAGGGCGTTGACCCTCTCCAGCTGTACGGAAGATGCAGGTGACGTACAGATTGAAGACTTAGATGACTACTTCCCTATGGAAGATTATACTAAAGGAATAAGAAGAGAGTTTTATGATTTAGTCTTATACTTCCGCTACGAACTCGATAAATGTAATAAGGTCCCATTGAGAGGGCATTTGATTATTTACCGAATTCTTTTACTCTAACAAAATAATCAAACAGTCTATTTTATTCTCATGAATATTACTTTTATGATGTATTTGGATGTGATCTTTAAAAAAGGGGGTGCGATTTCCAAAGCATCCAATTTATACACTATTAACACCCGATTTTCTCGAACACTAGTATAAACTCTGGCCGTGAAAATTTGGGGCATTACATAAAGGAAGAAAGGAAAATAGAAAGCGTAAGTGGGCGTTACTGCCCAGTGACGTGAGGGCAAAAGCCTCTTAGGGCTGCCCCCATACGTTGACCCCACCATGACGTATGTGTTTAAACCACACCATCCACCATCTCTTCCAGATAATTTTAGGCCATGGGCCAAATTTTGGGGTAGATCTGAGTCTCTAGTGGGCCGTACTAAGGGGAATAGTGTCCATCTGTTGAAACCTTCTAGGGCCCGCTGTGGAGTCCCTGATCATCCAAATCAGCCCAAACCAGAGTCTATTAGACCCCACTCGAGCTGACCAAGATGGTGGACGGATTAGATCATCCATTTGGGACCCACCTTAATAGTGTATACAAAACATAAAATAAATATAATAATATAATAATAATATTTAATGAATGTCATGCACGTGGGAAGGAACCATTCTTGCAAATTTTAGATCTCACATGTAGGACCCATCTTGATGTATATATCTAATCTGATCCATCCACCAACTTCTCCAAATCATTTTAGGCCATGGTCCGAAAGATGAGATAGATTCGAGTCTCAAGTGGACCGCACGGAGGGAAACAAAATCTTGTTGTTGAAACCTTTCAAGGCTTGGTGTGGGGTCCCTGTTTTTCCAAATCAATCCCAGTCAGGCCCATTGGGCTCCACTCGAGCTGGCCTACGCTGTGAACGGAGTATATCATCCTTATGAGGGGGTCACTTTGATGGTGTGACCAAAACCAAACATATATATATGTATATATATATATAAAGGAAATCGAGACCTCCAGTAAGTGACTTGGACAGGTAAACGCCCACTTGGGGTGTGGAGTGGGGCCCACACATGAGATCCCCTATGTTGTATGTGTTTCATCCATTCTGCACATATGGTAGCAAAAAATGAGACATTTCTAGACCACTAGAAACAGCGGGGACAATGATATCCACCATTACAACCTTTATGTGGTCCAACGTGTGGATTATATGCCATTTAATGGTGTCACGGGCAATACATGACATGTACCCTAGCCAAGTGTGGCCAGGATGTTAGGAAGACACAACTATCATCTTGATTCAAGGCATTTGGGGGCCACACAAGGGGGCCCACTGCGTACACTGTCTAGCAGGGCTCACCTTATGGGGTCACCTCGATGTATCTATTTGATCCATGCCACCCATTTATCCCTCTAATTCATTTTAGGATGGGGCCCAAAAATGAGGCCAATCCATATCTTAGGTAGGTCACATCTCAACGAAGAGAGGGACAATGGTGTCCACTGTTGAGACCTCCACAGGACCCACCGTGATGTCTGATTTTATCCATGACCCGCCATGATGTATCTATTTTATCCATCCGTACATATGTTTTCCACATCAGTTTACGTCATGAGCCCATAGATGAGGCCGATCAGACCCTCAAGCAAGCCACACCAAAGAAAAGATGGCCATTCGATGTCTCCATTGGAACCTTCCTAGGAACCACTATAAAGTTTAATTGAAACCCACACACTTAGTAGGACCCACAGTGGACCCGACCCGGTGCATGTGTTGCGTAGTCGGGCTATGTAACACCCTAAATTTTTCAATACCTGAGTATTGAAAGTTCTCGAGTGTTACCATAAAATTTAACTTATACGATACCAATTTAGCTATCCTAACCTTACATATATTCTCCAACACGAATCTAACCGTTGGGAATATTCTCCATCCATAGATTAAGTCATCTGACTGTTGATTTTGAGATAGGATCATCATATACCCAAGTATTCCCACTTGTCCATCATAACCAATCGTTCAGTTAACTATCCACCAATAGGAAAAGATATCTGACAGTCCACTTTGAGTTTGGACCACCAGATCATAGTAAACTAACTACTTGATATCTGCATCTGCTCGTGCACATATCAAATTGAGATTCTGATCCATTCATCTTATTCACCACGTAGGAATATGCTTAACCCACCATCAGGACTACAATCCGAGAAACTTACACATGTGAATAAGTCACTTGAATCTAACAATATACATGTTCTACCTCTTGATCACTCCAAAAACTCACTTGTGCTCATCCGTTTACAAAACTGACTGTACTATCACCTACATACATGACCAAATTACTAACCATCAAGTTTTCCTATTTTACACGTCATCTGACTATCCATTGTGTGGTTTGATATATGTATATTCCCTAATTAATTTGGTGAATAACTCTTTATTCATAATGATTTAAATATAAGTCATTTTGTAAGAATTACTTAGAAATGTGCCTATAACCATGTAAAAGTATTAGATTTCTCAAAACTCTCATATCAGTAATAATAATAAAAATGTCATTAACCTAGACCCTTGAATTCTAGATCACATGGTTCCCACGATCTGTTTGATGTAAAATTTTATACCATACCTATGTATCATAAATTAACTATACATGTAAAATTTTAACCCTTATATCATTGTAAAAATGACCCAATTGATAAATCAGCCCCTTAACTATTGATTTTGGTGTCCATTGAGTGAATAAACCTCGTGAGTAGTCGTAGTAGGATATTTTCCTTCATATGAAGGACGTGGATTGCCCATCATATGAACCAAGTATGAAATATGAAGACCCCACTTTGGTAGGTTTTTCCTTAGGTATGAAGTTAGCCTTATAAAGGCTTATCAACTCCTTATATATCTGCATCTTTCGATTTTACCACTTCTTGCCGTCCATTGCAACTTAAATTTGGACCAAACTTTGGTCTCATATGACTACATGGGTATACAAAATTTAGACTCTAATCTATGATCCTACACTGTTGAAGGTTGAAGCAAATTCTTTCCTTTTGGTACAAAAGGTGAAATTTTAGATTTAAGCTTTTTCCACCATCAATCAACCATCAAATTTTGTCCAATAATTGCCAATCCTGACCACACATTTCTCCCAAAATTAGGCCCTGAGCATTAAGTTTGGACCGTTAATTGAGATCAAGTTCATTTTAGCACCCATTAGGAGACTTTTCAAGATAGGCCAATCTAAATTTCGGATTACCAAGAAAATCATATACCCTGGGTTTATTCGACGACCTTGATACAATGGACGAATTAGATTTAAAGAAAGATCATTAAAAAAGGAAAATTTGGAGAAACTCAATCCAAGTGGGATATGAAACACACCCCCTCACATGCCCACTCCTTTTAAAATGGGTATGCGTTCCCCTCTCCACTCACACGCCCAAGGAGAAAGAGACAGAGAAAGAGAGAGAGAGAGAGAGAGAGAGAGAGAGAGAGAGAGAGAGAGAAAGAAAAGAAAAAGAAAAGAAAGAAAGAGAAGAGAGAGGAAATAGAAAGAAAGAAAGAGAGAGAGAGAGAAAGAAAGAGAGAGAAGAGAGAGAGAGGGAAAGAGAAAAGAAAAAGAAAAAGAAAAAGAAAAAGAAAGAAAGAGAAAGAGAAAGAGAGAGAAGGAGAAGCCTAGACGCCCTCTTCCTTCTCCATATGTATGGTGTCTCCTTCTTACTCAAGCGATGTCGTGATTCATGTGGAAGCTTTTCATGTAGAAGCTTTCATTTAGATATAAGGCTAAGGTGAGGGATTCCTTTAAGCTTACCTTGATTTAAGTCGATGCGATTTATCTTGCCTTTACATGCTTTCATGTTACTGTAATTTTCTCCCCACAATTGTTTGATTTACTACCATCAATTATTTATCATTCGGGAATTATGGTTAAAGTTTGAATCTAATTAAGCGTGATCTTTATTAATTTATGTGGGGTGATGGAAACAAGTCTTACCCTTACCTTTATCAATTTTGTTGAGTTAGCCCTTGCTACTCTCCTCTTTGTTGAGTTAGCCATTGCTACTCTCCTCTTTTGTTAAGTTTGCTACTCTCCTCTTTTGTTGAGTTGGTCATTGCTACTCTCCTCTTTTGTTAAGTTAACTTATTGCTACTCTTCTCCTTTATTATGTTAGCCTTGTGGTACCTCCCTTTAAAACTTGGGCATGTGTCTTGGAATTCCAAAGCTCCCATGATTCAATTTATTTCTTCTTTGGTGCAAGTACTATGTTGGAAATTTCACTTCTAGCGATTAAATAAATATCGTGGATGTAATGCGGTTCAGGTAGCAGCCTCCTTGGTCAACACGTAATTCCATGGATTTTGGGTAGTGGGGCACAAATCGATGTAAGTAATTCACAATATGTGTTACATCACTTCCGGGATTGAATGTCGCAAATAGTCGCTCCATGAACAAATCGTGTCACGTAATTCATTTGAGCAATGTGTTGTGTCACCTTAGAATGTTCCCGTAAATCCACGTTAACGTTGGACACGCTGGTGAATCTCTATATATGGGATGCAGGGCGAGTCGGATAGCTCTAAATCATTTTCCATATTGTGATGATCGCTAAGTGTGATGAACCGCACGTACTTTGCTAGGCATGCATCTCATGTAGGTTGTTTACGCATGTCAATACCTCTCGTAGTGGTTGAGTACAAGACGTATCAGAACCCTTACATTACTTTTATGAGTCTCTTGAATTATTGTTAATCTTAAAGGATAACTATCACTATGAGTAGGGTGTTGACCCTCTCCAACCGTACAGATGATGCGGCTGATGTACAGATTGAACATCCAGAGGACCATCTTCCTATGGTAGATTATACTAAATGAATAAGAAGATAGTTTTTTGATTAGTTTTATATTTTCACTGTAAACTCGATAATGTAATAAGCTCCCATTAAAAGAACATTTGATTATTTGTCAAATTATTTTACTCTAACAAAATAATAAATAAAGTCAATTTTATTCTTATGAATAACCTTCATGAATATAACTAGATGTGATCTAAATGAAAAAAAATATGGTGTGATTTCTAAAACATCCAATTCATTCAATTATTAACACTCAATTTTCTTGGGCATGAATATAAACTCTGACCGTAAAAATTCGGGATGTTACAGTTGGCATCAGAGCATGAGAATGAAATTAACTGGGCCTGAGAGAATGGACCATTATAAGGTTTGTGCGACTAGGATAAATTGAAAAGGAGAACTTAAGATGTCCTAGAGGCGGGGTGAATAGGACTATGCCAAATAATTGAAATAAGTGATGAATATGTAAATAAATCAGAGATCTCAATTGTCTAAGTATTGAAACGTTGATTCCAAATAATTCATAGGACAACCTTCACCTAAAGTTTTAGGCAAGACAACCTTATTTTATGAATTTTTTTTAAAAATTAAAACCCCAAACTTTGCAAGAGTAAATAAAAGTAAATATTATAACATTCACCACTTTAACTGAAAATAAATTAGAATCTTCACCACATAAAAAGTAAAAGCACTCACCACATAACACAGAATTATAGTCGTTTGATGTGTCAACAACTGTTCTAAAATAACCACACCTACTCCACTCTCAAAATTACTCTCCACGTAATTTTGGCTTTTACTATGAAAAAGGTTTTACCAGGGTCACCTTAAAACCTATGCAATACTTGTGATTTTACTGAGCTATCACAATCAAACCCCTCACTGAGATTTTCACGTTATCTCAGACAAAACCTACACTGAGATTTTCTGGCTATCTCAGAAAAACCAAATAAAGAATAAGAAGGTATACTTATCTTCACCGTAGAAGATGTATCAGAAGATATTGAAGAAGAACCGCTTTCTTAAAGGTTGATTGTTCAATGTTCAGTCAGATAAAAAAGGATCCAGGGTTCTATTGATTTTAATTAAATTCAAACCAATGGCTACTTAAGTTAATTCTCTTAAATCTCAAAAGAATAGTATAGTTTACTCTCTTTAGAATCAGAATGGAAAGATCTAAGATTAAGGCAATTAAACAAAAGCTATAAATAAAATTTATAAATACCATTCAAATAGCTTGCTGATAACTTGAGCTTCTCTCTCTCTTTCTCTCTCTCTCTCTTGTAGAAGGATTTTAATAATAATAATAAATATTTCAGATTGAGAGAGGAACTCAATTTATAAGTAAAGAAATTGAATCTTTGACTAGCCCGAGCAGACTAGATTCAATTCAACGAATTTCGGATCGCATGGGATAAGATCTATCTAAACTTTGACTAGCCCAAGGACCAGTTCGACTAGTCGAAGAGCTCTCTTCAACTAGTCGAAGTTCCTAAAATCTGAAAAGTTATAGTTGCCGGACTTTGTGTCACGCCCCAGACTCGGTAACCGGACTCACGAGGAACCCGATGGCCGGTTCTTGCCGCAATAGCCTCCGTAGTACCTTATTCTCGGCTCCTGAGACAGGTTCTGATCCTAGGATCTTACAAGGAGGATTTTCATAACAGTATAATCATTCCAATACGAGCATACCCAAGATTACAGCAAGTACATCTGAGAATAACAAGGGGCACACATCATAAAATTCACTAAGAATTTGAACTTTTACAAGCTTACATCAGGTCCAAAAGGACATACATAAGGTAATAAGAAAAGAGAGAGAAATCAGCAACACTGGAGTCCTCAGTGCTCAACTCTACTCCACGATCTATTGCTACGACGCCTACCTAGAGTCTCCTGCATGCATCAATCGTGCATAAGCTTATAGAAGCTTAGAGGGTAGTGAAAGTGTGTTACCATAGGTGCACAAAAGAATAGCAGGAGGTACAAGGAGAGAAACATGCTCAATGAGAATATCACTAGCCTTACCAAAGCTTGTCATGAATGCGATGCAATGAGTACTGGGCATCATACCAAGGTAATGCATGAAGGGGCTTATACGACCAATGCTAATGTAATGTAAGTAATGTCAGTGCTCATATCCAAACCATATGTCAAGTACATTTCCATTTATAAGGAAATCACCAGGGTCCATTACACTACTGAGTGACTGCCGGTCTACAGACCCCTCACAGTCAAACGAGTGTAAGAGACCTCACTATCTGCCTATGGACAACCAATCACCAATAAGGCCTAAAGGTAGCAGACCCATTTATGAGCTGATCAGACTCAGCCTAGCAATGCCTCCTCACACCAGGCAGGTAAGGCCACACCCCTATCCAACCAACTACACGACAGTGGGAGTTGCGGCCTAACGGTATAAGGCCCTTTTGCGCTCATAGTTTCCACTCGGTCAAGGCGTTGGAGCAGATCCTTGGTATCATGGAAGTTTTAGGAATTTCACCCATGAGCATCCTATGCACCCTATATGCTCAAGTAACATTTCTGGTGTCCACACATACGACCATCCACGAATGTCCCTTTGGAGGCAAGGCCCTGGTGAAGCAAAGGCAGTATCATCATGAAATGCGATGTCAATGCATGAGTCATACATACAGATCATGCACAAGCTTCAGGCACTCAATGTGCACGAGGGGAGGAACTTCATTCCTCAATGACCACCATATAATGCAATCAATTCACACAGATTATGCATATGAGTCACAATGATGTAAGTGTGCTACCTGTAGAATGTATTCCTCCATAGATAGGTACTAAGGAGAAGCGAAGTCCTCTAGTGGGGGCCCAATACTTTGGGATAATCTACAAGGTAGGAGAATCATAAAGCCTCAAGGAGGAGACAGGCCTAATAAGGTCCATGGTGGGCCTTCAACCACCTATAAGGGCCTTATGGGCCTACCTTAGGGCCATCAAGGAGGACATCTAACCTCAACTAGGTCCCAAAAGGTAGCCTACTACGTATGTAAAGAAAGGTCCAAGGCACAATCAATTCATGGCCTAGTGGGCAATACACTAAGCCCAATACATAGGTAACCTGATGGGCCCTTAAACAAGGTTAGGGCCTAACCATAAGGGTCATGGGTTCACTCATTGTAGTGGGCCTAATGGGCATCCCATTATCCCAACATATGAGAAATCCTTATATTTAACACAAGTAAGTTGGGCCTCACATCTGGCCCAAGTATGAATTTATTATAGAGGGCAAGCAAGGGCCCAACTACTTGAGTATTTGACCTATAAGACCCATCACAATGGCGTCGTAAGTATAGGACCCAAGGGTCCAACGGGCCTATCAAAAGTTCTAGCCTAACCAAGGCTATAAGGCCCATTAACTAGAAGACTAGCCCAAGAAGAATCTAATTGGAATGGGCGTTTAATCATGAACTAATTAGGCCCAAAAATAAAATTAAGATAGTAAGATAACTGACTTAAATCCTCTTCAAATCTAGTGGGCCATACTGCTGGAATACAGGCCTAGCAACAGCCCAAGGTAGGGGCGTTCCATGGTGGGGCCTGGGTATTTGGCCCAAAACTGACCCAATTTATAGACCATACCACGGTCAGCTCAAATGTTCGTTGGGTCTAAAATTTTGTAAGGTGACACTTCCATGGGTAGGACACACCCCCACAAAATTTCATAAATTTTGAATATTCCTAAGTATTTTAATTAATTTAAACAAAATAATCTGCCCAGAAAATCGAACTGACCTGAACATCCCAACGTGGTGGGCTAGTCTGGCCCTAGTCACGGTATGTACAGGTCTCCATTGGTCCTAAAATTTTGTAAGTGAGTCCCAGCATGGGTGGAACACCTCTTTATAATTTTTCATAATTTTTAAATACTCAAAAGTATTTTAATAAATTCAGGAGTTACAATGTGTCCAGGGTGGAATGTTGCTGAAAATAACTATTCTGAATTTGGGCCATCCAAATGGGTGGGTTCTGGGCCTTTAAAATTTCTAAAATTTGGACCTAATGTCCCTTATCAAGTCTACAACAATTTGGGACCCATAAATATGGCCCAACTTCTTAGAAAGTATTTTTAAATTTTATTTTTTTGGGGACTATGCTGCTGGACTGCACAACAAAAATTTCTAGCAGTCCAGTATGTTGGTCCACCCCTTTGGATGCCCAAATGGAATCCCTTGGCCCTAAAATTTTGTAGGTAGGTCCTAAAATGGGTGGGACACCTCCATAAAAAAATTTAAAATTTTTGGGATAGTAAAAATATTTTATTTAACTCTTGCAATTTATGGAAGTAAGGTATTCCTGAAAAAAATCTGCTGCTAAAAAAAAATGTTGCTGGCCCTATCTTGTACACCCAATGGGGTGGGCCCTGGATGTCCATAAATTGGAAAAATTGAATTTAAACCTCCCCAAATATATTTAGTACATGGTAGGGTCCCCCAAAGTGGCCCACTTGATCAATAAATATTTTATAATCTTACATTTCCAAATTGCATCCTTGCTGGAATTACAGCAGAAATTTCAGCAAGTATTCATATTGGCCCACCCTTTTGGAAACCCAAATGAGGTCAATTGGGGCTGGAATTTAGCATGCTTATAGGTGGGATATACATCTTTAAAAATTATATTTTACTTGGTATAAAATTTCCCAACAAAAGCCCCAAATCCTGACCTCAAGTTGGCCCAAAATCTGTCCAGACAGATTTGGACAGCAACATGTTGCTATCCAAACCACCCCAAAAGATAATTAAAAGGGAAATAAATCACCATTTCCTTAGGGTGGGGTCCACTTAGATGGGTCACACAACTCTTAGACTCAAGCCCCTTCCAAGATCATCCATAAAATCAAGCCCAAAGGCTGTCCAAAACATGCCAACAATATGAGGCAACAAGGTGGGCCCGGACGTTTAACTACTTGGGCCTAGTTGCATGGCACATCAAGTGGGCCACACATACATCAGATTTATTATAAAGACAAGAAAGAAAAGATGGAGAAGAAAAATAATCTGGCCATAGGGTAGGGCCCTGCCACTAATGGGCCCTCCCAAGAGTGAATCATACCCATATAACTACATTGATTGTACATGCAACATAAAATCACTACATGCATGATCTATAGTTGCTATAGATGGTTGGAATGTCATCCCAACATAATCCTTAAGGTGTAGATGACCTTGAGATGGAGTGGATCATTAAATACATCATGATGGGGTCCATGGAGAATGACCCCATCATGGATCATGACATGCATGTAGGATGGGCTAAAGAGCCACATCCATGGGATCAAATGGGATCCCCACCATGGATTGGTGGGTCCCATGTGATCCATCCATGAAGAAATAATGAGATTAAAGAAAAGAAAGGAATTCAGCAAAAGAATATTCACTCACCTCAAAGATGATCACCAAACTTCCACACTAAGATCCTCTAGCACCAAGGAAAATGGATCAATGGTGGATATGGGGTTTCAAAGGTTAGATGTGGGGGATTAAGGAAGAAGGGGGCTAGAAAATGGAGGGAAGATGAGGAGAAGGTTGCTGAAATTTTACAAATGGAAGAGAAAATGAGAAGAAAGAGAGAGAGAGAGAGTGAGAGAGGATTTATAGGGGAGTAATGATTATGTTGTAAGAAAGCAAATGATGGCCTATGGTGACAATAACAAAGTTACTATACTTAAGCTAGGTTTGGGTGGTGTATAGAATGGGTGGTGATAATTCCATACAATTGTGTAGTGTATGTGGGTGGTGTGAATGGGAAGTTGTGTCATGGAAGTGGTCCATATATTTTTTTATACAAAAGTGGGCCACATGATGAAATGCTCATAACTTTTGATCTATAAGTCGGATGAACGCACAAGACGCATCGATGGAACCGCAACAATGATATGAATGAGATGACATAGGTCTAGGGTTGATCTGAGTCAGGTCTATGTGACCAGACCCAAGGATGATTGCAAACATAATCTGAGGGTCGCAGGTTGCCTAAATTTGACCTGTAGGACCGCGAGACTAAAATGAACAAGATGCATACTCACACACACAGACACACATGCACACATGAGAAGTAGGGTCGGGTCTCACACTTGGAGTCAAATTTTCTCAGGCTAGTCGAAGGTCAAGCTTCGACTAGTCGAATAAAAAATTCAACCAATCGAATTTACAACCATAAATTGGTTTTGCTTCAAATTAAAGTAGGACTAGCTAAGAAAACTTAGACTAATCAAACCAAACCTTAGGTTGGTCGAATTCCAAGCAAACACAGGTATAAAAACCCAAATTTGAAAGATTTTGAAAGCACCTAATCCAAAGGTCATTCTAGGGTTTTGTACTACCTGAGATATACAAAATATTGAACTTATTTGTCCTGAACTTGATTACGGACTTCATCTTGACTTTTTGAGCTTGATCTATTATTGAACATCAGTTCATCTTTAGTTTGATCTTCTCTTGAGAATGTACGAGTGTTAAGCTTGATCTTCTCTTGATCTTGAGCTTGATCTTTTCTTGATCTTGAGCTTGATCTTTTCTTGATAATGGACCGATCTTGAAGATCTTTTGTCAAGTTGTTTTGGCTACACAAAATTTGACAACTCCCCCTTTGTCAATTTCATTTTAATCATTTTAGTACTTACAATCTCCCCCTTTGTCAATTTCATGTCAAAACAATTCAAAATATAAATATGAAAATACTTTAAGTTTGTAATCCGAAGAAATCTTGTAGTACTACTCCCCCCTCAAATAGAACTTCTCTTGTACTATCAAACATAGCATATAGCATTCCATAGTATTTCACACACACACACACACACACACACACACACACACATAGCATTTCTTAACATTTTCCATAGCATACATGCATTCTCCATTTCCAAGAGTATAATTATAACCAACTCTCCCCCTTTTTGTCACAAGTTGACAAAGGAAGAAAGATATAAACAACTAGGAAGCAATGATAGGCTTTAAATATAAAGAAGAAGCATATGAGATAGCTATGAAAGTAGAAGTAAGCATATGAAATGACAAATGTCAAGAAAACAAATGACAGTGACAATTAAAAAGTGTTAAGGAAATATGGGGAAATCATTCAAGAACCATCAAAAGAGTAAAGTTTTAAGTTACATAACCATCAAAATAAGTTTAACCATAATATAATCAGACTCAATCCGACCTAGAAGAGGAAGGAGCGGGCGTCGATGGGTCAGTTGATTCAAACTCCGGCTGATGTGATGGAAGTACCTTTTCATGTACTTCATTGAAGACTTGTGGGTTTGAACCAAATTTTCCTGTGATACATGCAATGCTTCAACCTTCTCCTCCAGTGATTTGAGATGCTCAACAACCTGGGAGGGCTGGTAGTTGGAATCATCTAGATCATTTGATTCTTTTAATTCATTGAAAATGTCTTCCATGGTTGTGTCTTCAGGTTGTTGTGGTTCCTCCTCTTCTTCACTTTGACTAGGAAGAGGTGTCAAGTTCATCTTACTCATATTAGCGTTATTGAAAGGGAGTTCAGAATCCGGTGCCTCAGCTAATGGGATTTTAACATTGTAATGTAATGCAAGGCAAGTCATAAGATATGCAAAAGGAATCGAACCATGCTTATGATGCAAGCAATACTGAATAATGATGTAACAAATTAAGGACGGAAGATAAACACGCATACCTGACATAACTGAATAAAAAAAAAACTCTAACCATAAAAGGAGTAAGATCAGTCTTATTCTCTGATCGAGGATAGACATTGAAAGTAAAAATTATATGTAAAACTCTATACTTATGGAGCATTTGGTTTGTGGGGAGGGCATTACCCGACCTCCATTCGGCATTAAAGTGACACAACTTATGTGTTATCGCTTGCTTTTCAGTATGTGACATTTTTTCAGTTAATGCTGCTATAGGTATGTCATCGTCTGCAACATCGATATCCATCAATGACGAAATAATCTGTGGTGTAACTGGGAATGTCCCTTCAACGAATTTAATCGTGAATGTCAAGTCATCAAGGGATACATCACGAATTGATGCATACATTCCTTATGCAATGGAGCAGTAAGCCGTTCCACCCCATTCCAAAATGTGTTCTCAACCGATTTCAGTGAGAATGGGAACTAGACCAAAAGAAGAAATATGATTAACATTGACTATTCTTTCGATGATAATATCCTTAGTACGAAAATCCCGAACTTGCTTTGAATCCTATTTCGGAGCCCGTAGGGTTCTCACACCAATAGGAATAGATCTAGATGATAAGTTAGCATGATTTTTGTGTACCATTTTCTTTGATCAATATTCCAAATCAGTTTAAACAAGATAAAAATCAAAGAAAGTGATAGGAATGAGACTAGATCAGATTTTGAAGAAAACCCACCCCAAAGAGGGTTTCAAATGAAGAATACAATACCCAAAACAGATTTGCTAGCAATGATTTATCAAATACTATAAGGAAATTGAAAGGAAAACACTTATTAGTAAGAATGGGTGATGGGTCAGTCAAATGGGGCACCGGCTAGTCAAGGAAGAAGATGAGAAATAAATAGAAAAAGTGATTTTTCCCCCTTGTTAGGTGAAATCACGTGATCTTCGACTGGTCAAGTATATACTTTGGCTGGTCGAAAATCATAAAAGTTTGATTTTTTTACTTATTTATTTTAAATTTAATCATTATTAACATTTTATACATTTAATAAAAATAAACATAAACAAACAATACATAAGAAGAAACAAGATAATTATTTAATAAAGCACAAACCAATATCATGCTTTAAGTTGGAAAATCTGGTTCTGTTAAGTGGCTTGGTCTGTATGTTTGTAAGCTGCTTCTCAGTTTGAATGTATTTAAGCATGATAGACTTGTCTTCAACCAATTCTCGAATATAATGGTATCGTATATCAATATGTTTCGTACAAGAATGTTGGATTGGATTTTTTTAGATATTAATTGCACTTGAATTATCACAATACAAAGTCATTGTATCTTGCGCAATTTCACAATCAGCTAGCATTCTTTAATTTCATCCAAATTAATAGGTGTAAGCATTTCTGCTGCAATATATTCAGCTTCAGCTGTAAAGAGAGATACTGAATTTTGTTTCTTACTAAGCCAAGATACTAAGCAGTTCCCTACGTAGAAACATCCACCACTGGTAGATTTTCTATCATCAATATTTCTTGCCTAGTCTGCATCAGTATATCCGGAAGTCTACATTAATAGATTTTCTATCATCAAAATGGTATCAGAGCTCTCAATTGCCTAAGTATTGAAACATTGATTCCAAATAATTCATAGGGAAAACTTCGCCTAAATTTTTAGGCAGGACAACCTTATTTCATGAATTTCTTTAAAATTAAAACCCCAACTTTACAAGAGTAAATAAAAGTAAATATTACAACATTCACCACTTTAACTGAAAATAAATTACAGCCATTCACCATATAAAAAGTAAAATCATTCACCACATAACACAAAGAATTATAGTGGTTCAGTGCACAACAATTGTTCTGAAGCAGTCACACCTACTCCACTCTCAAAATTACTCTTCACATAATTTTAGCTTTCACTATGAAAAAGGATTTCCCAAGGTCACCTTATAACATGATACAATACTTGTGATTTTACCGGGCTATCACAAACAAACCCCTCACTGAGATTTTTAGGCCATCTCAGACAAAATCTACACTGATATTTTCTTGCTATCTCAGAAAAACCAAATAAAGAATAAAAAGGTATACTTATCTTCACCATAGAAGATGTATCAGAAGATGTAGCCGAAGAACCGTTTTCTTAAATGTCGATTGTTCAATGTTCAGTCAGATAGAAAATGGTCCATGGTTCTATTGATTTTAATTAAGTTCAAACCAATGGCTACTTGAGTTAATTATCTTAAATCTCAAAAGAAGAGTATAATTTACTCTTTTTAGAATCAGAATGGAAAGATCTGAGATTAAGGAAATTAAACAAAAGCTATAAATAAAATTTATAAATACCGTTCAAATAGCTTGCTGATAACTTGAGCTTCTCTCTCTCTTGCAGAAGGATTTGGATAATAATAATGGATATTTCATATTGAGAAAGGAACTCAATTTATAGGCAAAGAAGTTGAATCTTCGACTAGCATGAGCAGACCAGATTCAGTTCAACGGATTTTGGATCACACGAGATAAGATCTATCCAAACTTCGACTAGCGCGAGGACCAGTTCGACTAGTCAAATTTGGTCTTTGACTGGTCGAAGTTTCCAAAATCTAAAAAGTTGTAGTTACTAGACTTGGAGTCGAATTTTCTTGGGCTGGTCAAAGGTCAAGCTTAAACTAGTCGAACCAAAAATTTGACAAGTTGAATTTACAACTATAAATTAGTTTGGCTTCAACTTAAACTAGGACTGGCCAAGAAAACTTAGACTAGTCGAACCAAACCTTAGGCTGGTGAATTCCAAGCAAACACAAGAATAAAACCCAATTTTGAAAGATTTTGAAAGCACATAATCTTAAGGTCTTTCTAAGGTTTTATACTACCTGAGATATACAAAATATCTGAACTTCTTTGTCTTGAACTTGATTACGGACTTTATCTTGACTTTTTGAGCTTGATCTATTATTGAACATCAGTTGATCTTTAACTTGATCTTCTCTTGAGAATGTACCAGTCTTGAGATTGATCTTCTCCTGATCTTGAGCTTGATCTTTTCTTGATCTTGAGCTTGATCTTTTCTTGATTATGGACCGGTCTTGAAGATCTCTTGTCAAGTTGTTTTGGCTATACGAAATTTGACAATTAAAGTGTGCTTTAATTATTTTAGCACTTACATAAATCATGAACTAGATACATATACTAAATTGAATTCCCAAAGGAACTAGGAAGTTGAGGAATTAGAAAGCCATGTTCAGGTTCCCCATTGGAAATGTTAAGTTAGACTTGGAATTTAGAGACTATGAATCTAGGTACCTTTAGAAAAAAAATCTCAAAATCATAAATAAACTTACTATGAATTAAAATTTATCCTTAAACAAGTTTTCAAGCAAGAAAAACTAGTTTCCCAAATCAGAATCAGATATTTTCTAATTTTCCTAAATTTTTTATCTTTTCAATGATGAACTGACACATTAGAAAACTTCTGTCGATCTCGTTAGATATACTTATCGTAAAATTTTAAAAGTTTTCTAATACCTCACCTAGGTCCCCCGAAATCTCCTCCTAAAATTTCAACCCAATCGAATCTATAAAAATTTGATAATTAAAAAAAAAAAAGGAAGGAATTGCTGCTGGACAACAAGCTTTTATACACAGCATAAGCGTGAAACAACCCCCAAATAGTGGAATCTTTCCTCATAAATTTTTCTAGAGTCTCAAGAATAAGTCAGGGAATTAGGCTCCAAATTTTGATTAAATTGGACGTATGGATCAGAAATTAAAATTACGGAAGTGACAGGCTGTTAATACAAAATGATTTTGGAAATTCAAAACCTTTCATATAAAGGATGACACTAAAACTTAGGTCCAATAGGGAATGGATAATTTGGCCTATCCTTTACAAAACCTAGGATACTTTTATGGTAAAAATGAAAAAAATTATTATATTCCCCAAGGATTTAGAATGATCGTAATCATGGATTACCTTAATTCATACATTCATAGTTCTGGCAGGATAAATAATTAATCCGGTGGTAAATCAAAATCTCGAGAATTACCTTAGATTCATGCCTTAACCATAGTTTCTGAAGGATAAATAATTAATGGTGGTAAATCAAACAATTGCAGAGAGAAAATTACAGTAACATGAAAGCATGTAAAAGGCAAGATAAATCACATCAACTTAAATCAAGGTAAGCTTAAAAGAATCTCTCACCTTAGCCTTAGATCTAAATCCTAGGAACATATCCATGTATGAAAGCTTCTACATGAAAAACTTCCACATGAATCACGACATCGCTTGAGTAAGAGGGAGAAGGAAGAAGGCGTCTAGGCTTCTCCTTCTCTTTCTCTTTCTCTTTCTCTTTCTTTCTTTTTCTTTTCTCTCTCTCTCTCTTTCTCTTTCTTTTTCTCTTTCTCCTTGGGCGTGTGAGTAGAGAGGGGAACTTACACCCCTTTTAAAAGGAGTGGGCATGTGATAAGGGTGTATTTTACATCCCACTTGGATTGGGTTTCTCCGATTTTTCCTTTTTCGACGACCTTTCTTTAAATCTAATTCATCCATTGTGTCAAGGTCGTCAAATAGAGCTAAGGTATATGATTTTCTTGGTGATTCAATATTTAAATTGGCCTATCTTGAAATTTCTCCTGACGGGTGCCAAAACGAGCTTAATCTCACTTAACGATCCAAACTTAATGCTCAGGGCTCAATTTTGGGAAAAACGTGTGGTCAGGATAGGTAAATGGTTGGATAAAATTTGGTGATTGATTGATGGTGGAAAAAACCTAAATCTAAAATTTCACCTTTGTGCCAAAAGGAAGGAACTTGCTTCAACCTTCAATGATGTAGGATCATAGATCAGGGTCTAAATTTTGTATAACCTTATAGTCATATGAGACCAAAGTTTGGTCCAAATTTGAGTTGTAATGGACTGCAGGAAGTGGTTAAATCGGAAGATGCAGATTTATAAGGAGTTAATAAGCCTTTGAAAGGATAACTTCGCGCGTAAGGAAAGGCCTACCAAAGTGGGGTCTTCATATTTCACACTTGGTTTATATGATGAGCAATTCAAATCCTTTATATAAAAGGAAATATTCTACTATGACTACCCACGAGGTTTATTCACTTGATGGACACCAAAATCAACAGTTAAAGGGTTGATTTGTCAATTGGGTCACTTTTACGATGATCTAAGGGCTGAAATTTGACATGTATGGTTAATTTATGATACATAGGCATGATATAAAATTTCACATCAAACGGATCGTGGGAACCATGTGATCTACAATTTAAGGGTCTAGGTTAATGACATTTTTGTTATTATTGTTGATATGAGAGTTTTGGGAAATCTAGTGGTTTACATGGTTATAAGCACGTTTCTAAGTAATTCTTACAAAAGGACTTATATTTAAATCATTATGAATAAAGAGTTATTCACCAAATTAATTATGGAATGTACATAGATCGAACCACACAATGGATAGTCAAATGACACGTTTAAAATAGGAAAAATTGATGGTTAGTAATCTGGTCATGTATGTAGGTGGTAGTACGGTCGGTTCTGAAAAAGGATGAACACAAGTGGGTTTTTGGAGTGATCAAGAGGTAGAATATGTATACCATTAGATTCAAGTGACTTGTTCACATGTGTAAGTTTCTTAAATTGTGTTCTGCTAGTGGGTTAAGCATATTCCTAGGTAGTGAACAAGATGAACAGATCAGAATCTTAATTTGATATGTGTACAAGCATATGCAGATATCAAGTACCTAGTTTACTATATCGGGTGGTCCAAATTCAAAGTGGATGGTCAGATATCTTTACCTATCTGTGAATAGTTGACTGAATGGTTGGTTATGATGGACAAGTGGGAATACTTGGGTATATGATGATCCTATCTCAAAATCAACAGTCAGATGACTTGATCTATGGATGAAGATTATTTCCAATGGTCAGATTCGTGTTGGAGAATAGATGTAAGGTTAGGATAAAAAAAATTGATAGTTAGTAATCTGGTCATATATGTAGGTGGTAGTACGGTCAGTTCTGTAAACGGATGAACACAAGTGGGTTTTTCGAGTGATCAAGAGGTAGAACATGTATACCGTTAGATTCAAGTGACTTGTTCACATGTGTAAGTTTCTTAGATTGTAGTCTTGCTGGTAGATGAAGCATATTCCTAGGTAGTGAACAAGATGAACAGATCAGAATCTCAATTTGATATGTGTACGAGCAGATGCAGATATCGAGTACTTAGTTTACTATATCGGGTGGTCTAAACTCAAAGCAGATGGTCAGATATCTTTATCTATTAGTGGATAGTTGACTGAACGGTTGGTTATGATGGACAAGTGGGAATCCTTGGGTATATGATGATCCTATCTCAAAATCAACATTCAGATGACTTGATATATGGATGAAGATTATTTTCAATAGTCAGATTCATGTTGGAGAATAGATGTAAGGTTAGGATAGCTAGATTGGTATCGTACACATGTACATAATAAGTTTAATGTTATGGTAACACTCGAGAACTTTCAATACTCGGGTATTGAAAAGTTCGGAGTGTTACAATTTACCCCCCTTAAATAAAATTTCGTCACCCAAATTTATTTACTTGTTCCATTTACACTGATTCATTATATTTAATTCTTCACTATATTCCTCATGAGGTATATATATATATATGTGTGTGTGTCTAGGTGTGCGTATAATTGGATATATGGAATCAAGACGCTACAGGCTATCCATCCACTTGACAGCATATGATAGGTATGGTCCACGGTAGCCCCCACATTACTGTATGCATGTTACATCCACCACGTTCTTTCATTGCTAGCCCATCTATAGGGCATGTTTGAGATTCTAATAGGCCGCCTTGTGGGCCCGACTTTAGGACGTTATACTCTCCACCTTAGTGTCATTTAAGGGACCCACCACGATTGTCGGTGAACCCCACATGTCGCGCCTTTCTAGGCTACGATGAGCATGCTTAGGTTATAATTAGAGGCTACGACTGGCACCTATCTTGAACTCTTTATGTGCCCACATGGCTCACTATGAGTGGGCCTTTCGACTATATGCCCACCTTGTAAGTGCACCCAACTTTGCACACTTGTTTGTCAATCACGTGACTAGTTGTGTCTAGTAGTCGAATGAGTTCTTGGCAGATGAAGATCGACAACGCAACTGGATCAGAAGCATCAAAGCCACATTGAAGACAAAGAACCGCTTCTACGATCTTGACCTTGCAAATAGATGATCCCAACCCAAATAGGAAAACCTACTTGGGTCATCTATTTAAAGCTAATTCCGAGTTCACATTTTCTATTATTTAGTCTTGGCTTTAGCAAGTCCCAAGTTTATGAATGATTAAATGGACAAACAAGAAAATTCGTCCACTTTCGGTAGGAAGAAGGTGCCACCAAATAGGACCTTCAATATCACCGAAGATACCTTTGGTGTTACCGAAGGGACTCAAAATAGTCCAACAACATTACAAAGATAATTCGGTGTCACCGACTGGATATTTCGGTGACACCAATTGCCACTGATGAACAAATTTCGGTGCCACGGAAAGTGACCTTTTTCATTCAGCAACTTGAGGAATTAATTTAATACTACCGAATGATATTTCGATACCATCGAAGCAAGTTTGGTGATACTGAAGTTGGCTTCGATAGCACCGTGAACTAGCCTTTTTCTATCCGTTGGAACCTTTTGTCTATAAAAGCGGCTTGTAGAAACTTGCAAAATTATTGGATTAAGGCATCTAAGAGTCTTTAGTGTACCCCAAGCTTATGCTAGCCAACCTAGACTCTATCTATATGAGTTTCATGCTCTCTTCATTGTGATCTTTCGCTTCTATAAGCATTCAAAACTCCTATTAATGAAAAACATGAACTCGTGCCTTCTCTAGAGTGTAAAGACTAAACCAATAGGAAAATCCATTGTCTTTTGATACTCTAGAGCATTCATAGGTTGAATCTCTTACGAAATCCACTCATTATTCTAGATAGGAGATTCAACCAACTCTCATTACCTTGATTGCCTTTATAGGTATATCTTATGCAAGGTTCTTGATTGTGAGATAAACCAATAGGAAAATCTAAGCTACGCGATCGGGGGAGCATCAGGGAGCTGATTCAAGTACGGAAGAGCGAAAATCAAACAACCCATGACATGCTACAAGAGAGGATTCATTTCAACAAGTGTCATTTTAAGAGTCCAAAGTTTAGTCTCTATCCTCATGTAGGATTGAGGCTAAGAGTTTTCTATCAACAAACTTAATTAGGTGCCTAGTATGGGACCTTGGCCGATGTGCTTAAATGTAGGTGCCTTGTGTGGGACCTTGGCCGGTGGGCCTAAACGTAGGTGCCTTGTATGGGACCTTGGTCGGCGGGCCTGAACGTATGTGCATTGTTTGGGATATTAACCGGTGCGCCTAAATGGAGGTACCTTGTGTGGGACCTTGGCCGGTGGGCTAAACGTGGGTTCTTAGTGTAAGACCTTTGCTCTTGCAGAGAGTATAAATTGGTGTCCTTAGTGTAGGACTATAAAGGTTATTAGTGAATCTGTTTTAAAACCATTAATAGTGAAATCCGGTGCACTCTAGGATTGAGTATGGATGCCGGGAGTGGAGTAGGGATGTAGCCGAACCACTATATATGCTTGTGTTTGAAATTGTTTAATCATGCTTGTATATATGATTGAGTGTTTAAATTCTTATACATGATTAAATGAATGTTATTGATTGATAGGTAGCGCATTCCACACACAAGCTCACATTATTATAGGCTAGTTACTCTATTTGTACATCTTAAGTAGCCTTTGTAATTAAACCCTCTATTGGCTTGGAAGCCTTAGAGTTATATTACCTTACTTGATTTAAACTAAAATGAATTTTTAAGTCAGCGAATTAGAATTTTTAAATAGGTAAAAATAATTGAAAAGTCCTATTCACCCCCCTCTAGGACATTGCCTCATATTCATTCTTCAGTATTAGCGGTATAAACCACAATTTCACACCTATGTAGGAGCATATGGGGCCCATTAGGGGTAGATTTGAGTGGATCCTTGTGAGACCCAACCCAAGTTCGCATGTGTGCATGTGTACGTGTGAGTATACATTTCATTCATCTTGGTCCCGCGGTCTTACCAGTCGAATCCCAGTGACCCGTGACCATCAGATAGTGTTTGCAGTCATCCTCAAGTCCGGTCACGTAGACCTGACTCGGATTGAGCCAAAACTTATGCCATCTTGTTCGTATCGTCATTGCAGTTCTGATGCCTCGTCTTGTGCAGCCACCCGACGTGTAGATCATAAGATGTAGGCAATTCAATTCTAGCCCTTGATCATGATCATGTGGCCCACCTAGTGAGGAGAGCACATTTTTCATGGTGACCTACTCCCTTTTTGGTGCAATTTTCAACAAACACCACACACACTACCTACAGTTCCATCTTACACACCACCCACAAGCCTACTAACCTACTAAACATACAACTTTGGTTGTAACTCCCTACTTGCAATCATCTCCCCTCTCTAGCCAAGGTAAGAAAGTAATCATTACCTAGCTTAAAAGAGGTTACTCTCTCTTTCTCTCTCATTCTCTCTACTCCTCTCTCTTCTCTCCCTCTCATTTTCTTCTTCCAAGAAATAGAGGGGTGGGACGTCCACCCCATTTCAGCCCCAATCCCCCTCTTTTCCTCCAAATCTAACCTTCCAAATCCCATCTCATCCCTTGATCCATCACCCTTCGTGCACCAGGAGCAAGGAGGTCCAAGATTGAAGCAATCTAAGGTGGGTATGTTCCTACGATTTAGAACTTTCATCTTTACATTCTTAGATCTCTTTTCTTTCATATGGGAAGTGTAGGAGCCACCAATCAATGGTGGAAATCCTACACCATCCCTTAGTTGTGGCCAAATGGCCTCTTTGGTGCATGCATGCCCATGCACGGGGTTTTCCCCTCTATGGGCCCCATCATGGAGGATTATTTGTATTTCATCACATGATAGGTCATCTAGACCTTAGAATTATGGTTGGGATGGCATCCCAACCATTGATCTTGAATCTAGGACATACATGTGGTGAATCTTTGTTGTAACATATGAACAAATAGCATGTATGGTGTGATTGATGAAGGGGGGGCCTCAATGTGGTGGAGCCCCTCCTCTTGTGGCTGATTCTTCATTTTTCCTTTATGATAGAATTCTAATCTTGAATGTATGGCCCACCTTGTGGGTCAACAAAAATCCAGACCATCCATGAAGCTTGGACGCCCATAGCAGTCCATCCTTGAACATGTGGCCCTAAAATTCATCTTAATGGGGCACATTCAAAGGGTATTTGATGATGGGGAAGGTCTGGACATTTGTGGGGCCTGCTAGGGTAGTCCACAACATAAATTCCTAGGGTTAAATCCCATGAAAAATGATGTTTATATTTTATTTCCTTCAATTACTTGTTGTTGTCCCAATCTGTCTAGACAGATTTTTGGGCTAACTTGAGGCCAGGATTTGGGGCTTTCGGTGGGAAAATTTGTACCAAGTGGAGTATGATTTTTGAAGGTACATATCCCACCTATAAGCATGCCAAATTTTCAGCCCCAACTGACCCCATTTGGGTCCCCAAAAGGGTGGGCCAATATGGGTACCTTGCTGGATTTTCTACTGTAATTCCAGCAAGGTTGCAATTTGGAAACTCAGAATTTTAAAATAATTTTTGATCAGGTGGGCCACCTTGGTGGACCCTACCTTGTACTACATATATATGAGAATGTTGAAATCCAATTTCTCTAATTTTTGGACACCCTGGGCCAACCCCATTAGGTGCTCAATCATAGTCTATCAAGAATTCTGCACTTAGCAGAATTTCTGGACAGATTATATTTCTAAATTAAATTAAAATACTTTTGATCATCCAAAAATCGTGAAATACTGTAGAGGTGTGTCCCACCCATGGAAGGACCATCCTGCAAATTTTCATGGCCATCGGGCACCTGTACCATCCGTGGTGTGGCACCCCACCAGTGCTAGACTTTCTTGGTCGGCCGTCCAGCCACCTTGTAGGCCCACCTTGATGTATTTTATGTCCCACCATTCATCCAAGTGAGGTTCATTGGGGGCATGATCATTTTCCCCTTCAATAACATCCATTTGGGATCCATTTGGATGAGTTTTGGGTCAATTACTCAGGCCCATAGGACTACCTACCCTTGGGACGTCCAGGCCCATTGGACCACTACTGGACTTTCAGTCCAGCAGCATGGTCCACCTATTTTATGTGTTTAAATTAGTCCCTTCATCTGGTAAGACCCATAGAGACATATGTGGGACACCAGGGGACTTATACTTACCCCTTTATATTTTTGTTGGGCCCCAACAGGCCCAGAATATAGTGAGCTAAAATTTCAGCAAAAGGCCCAAACTGGCCGCCCCTAATGGTTTGTTTTGCGGCAGCATGTCCCACTAGATTAAGGGTGGATTATGTACTTGAGATTGCCTTCTTCTAAGATGTCCGTTGGCCTCATTTATGTATGCTTGGAGGCCCACCTCCATTAAACTTTATTTGGACCTATATGCAATGTGTTGATTGGCCTTGGTAGGCCCACTCATCTTGGACCTTCTAAGTTAGGCCCCGTTGGACCTCTGGGCCTATACTTACCATGGTATTGTGATGGGCTTATGGGCCAAAATACACAAGTGGTTGGGCCCTTGGTTACCCACTAAATTGGCCACATGCTTGTGCCAAGATGTAAGGCCCAATTCACTTACTTTAAACATAAGAAATTACCCATAAGGTTGGGTTACCGGGCTGTCCATTAGGCCCACCACAATATGTGGGTTTATGACTTTTATGGTTGGGTCTAAACCTCGATTGAGGGCCCACCATATTGCCTATGTATCGGCCCATGTGTATTGCCCACTAGGCCCTTGGATTGTTTAAGGCCCTAGGCCTTAATTCGCTCGAGTAATAGCGGGCTACCTTTTGAGACCCAGTTGAGGTTGGATGTCCTCCTTGGTAGCCCTAAGGTAGGCCTATAGGGTGAATATAGGTGGTTGAAGGCCCACCTGGACCCTTGTTAGGACCGCTTCTTCCCTTGGGGTTATATGCCCCGTCTTAGCTTGTGGACAACCCCAGAGTGTTGGGCCCCTACTAGAGGATAATCCCATGGTAAATTGTCTAAGTACCTAGACTTATTTCCCTCCCTGGGAAGGAGGAGTGTACATGTTAAGTCTTCATCGTCGTATGGCGCACCCTCATGACCCATATGTATCATTTGCGTGATTGGATTGCATTTGTGTGTGGTCATTGGGTTGATATAATAGAGGGATGGAGTTTCTCCCCTTTTGCACATAGAGTGCTTGGAGCTAGTGCATGATCTGTATGCATGACTCATGCATTGACATCGCATTTCATGATAGTATCGCCCTTTCTTCATCAGGGCCTTGCCTCCATGGGGATATTCGTGGATAGCTATATGTATGGACACCGAAAATGTATTACTTGAGCATATAGGGTGCATAGGATGCCTATCGGTGAAATTTTCAAAACTTCCATGGTACCAAGGATCTGCTCCAGTATTGTGACCAGGTGAAAAATATAAGCGTACAAGAGCCTTACACCTTTAAGTCGCAACTCCCACTGTCGTGTAGTCTATTGGAATGGGGTGTGTCCTTACCCGCTTGTGAGAGAAGGCATTGCTAGGCTGAGTCTGACCAGCTCGTGAATGGATCCACTACCATCAGGCTTTACTGGTGATTGGCTATCTACCGGCAAGTAGTGAGGTCTCCTACACTGGTTTAACCATGCGGGTCTGTAGAGCGGAAGTCATTATGTAGTGCACTAAACCCCAATAGATTTCTTATGATGGAACTGTACTGACATGTGGACTAGCTATGAGGACTGGCATTACTTCGCATTGCATTTACATCGGCTATATAAACCCTTTATGCATCACCTTGGTATGGCGCCCAGTACTCATTGCATTGTATTCATGACAGCCTTGGTAAGTCTTATGGCATTGGCATTGGCATTGATTATATTTTCCTTTTACATCTCCTATTACTCTTCTGCACACCATTGTCACACACTTTCACCACCCTCTAAGCTCTCTATAAGCTTATGCACGATTGATGCGTGCAGGAGATCCTAGGTCGGCAGTGCAGTAGCAGAGCTTGGATAGGAGTTGAGCCGAGAACCCAAAGTTGCAGATCTTCTTTTCTTCTTCTCTTGTTAGCAAATGTATTTCCTTCTTGTTATGTATCTTAAAGCTCAAATTTATAGTGGATTTTTGTGATGTGTGTCTTGGTTATTTCTAAGATGTACTTACTGTGATCTTAGGTATGCTCGTGTTAGATTGATTATATGATTATAAAAATCCTCCTTGTAGGATTTCAGGATCGAAACCTGCCTCAGGAGCTGAGAATGGGATACTACGGAGGCTGTTATGACCAGAACCGGCTATCAGGTTTCTTGTTAGTCCGGTCACCAAGTCTGGGGCATGACAATCCCACCCAGTCATATCTATATTAGATTTGTGGAGCCCATAGTGATTTTATTTGCAATCCAACTTAATTTTGGATCTTCTTTAGTGAATAAATGATGCCCACACCATGGGTTGCCTTGTTGTTCATGTTATGGCTGCCCATTAGGCCTACCTGTATTTATATGCAGTGGTCGTACCATGGGCCAACCCTGTGGTTTGTGTTGTGTTTTCACCATTGAAATACAGTTTAGGTTCAACACATTGCATGTATTGAGCCCATTGTAGGCATTTGTTATCCCGTTTGGATGTTGATAGTTGTGTGTTTTGGCCGCTTAGGTGTGGGCTTGCTGAGTGGGCCCATTAGCTTGAGAGACCACTTAAGAATAGCCCTATGGGCCTCAATAAACTTGGTTTCCAAGTATGTTCCACCCGGTATGAATGATGAATTTCCATTATCATGTGGTTCGATATTTTAATGTGTTGTGGTATCCTTGATAATTTATGTTATCCCTTAGTGATTTATGTGATGTTTACGCTTATGATTGTATAACACTTCCTTTATGTTGATATGGTGCCTTCTTTATATTAATGTGACACTATTTTATGTTAGATGTAGCATTGCTTTTACATTCGAGTTAACATTGCTTTATATTAATTTAGACTTGCTTTATGCTTGATATGGTATTACACACCTCATGGGCCTAGTGATTAATTGTATGTTTCATATCTTATTCGTATGTGTCCATGACTTGGATGATGGCTAATGATGAATTTTAGATTGCCTATACATGGCAAGGCCGCATTGACGACTTTATTTGGGCATGTTCGGTTGGATATTTTTTTATGCACAACTTGCATGATATGGTTGCATAATTTATGTCTCATGCATTACCTTATGATGATTTATTCACACCCTGATGTTTACCACAGATTATCGTGGTTGATATGGACATTATAAACTTCCTTTATGTTGATATGGTGCCTTCTTTGTTCCATATGGATAACATGATGTCGAATACCGGTATTTTATGTTGTGATGTAAGGGTTGTGACCTTTTAGTGAAGGGAGTTATATGCGAGTTAACATTGCTTTATATTAATTTAGACTGAGGTCTCTTCCCACTCACCGCTTTCATGTGGATTGATAAGCCGGTATTACACATTCCAATCATGCATACTAAAATATGGACTTATGATCGTATGTTAACATTTGACTCATTCATCTTCCACCTGGCTAGTGGTGCGCAACTAAATCCTTATGTGCACTTTCACAATGGCCATGATTTCGTTTAGGTACACTAACTCCGAGATCGACTATGTCCTAATGAATAGGACAACACCAAATAAAATAATCATGATTTTAAAGGATTGCCAAACTAAGTAAATCAATTCACAATAAATGAGGAGCAACATCAATAAACAAGTATTGAGAGGTTGATACAAAAGTTGTTCTAAGACAACCTTATACAACCAAAGTTTATAGTAAGGCATTTATTTCTAGAAAGGTCTTTGTACCTCAAACCAAAGAGAATAAATATATTCAAACTTGTTTTAAAATGCAATCTCAAATATCGATTGTTCTAAGACAACCATGCACCATAAAAATGGTTCCTAGCAAGAAGAGAAACTAAAGCTCAAATAAACAAAGGATAGATAAATTGGTATAAATCTAAACTATTACAACATTTCCACGAGCATTGAAATAAAATGATTACAACATTCACATCCACATACATTTCTGGCCGAATAATCAAATATAGGAAAATGAAGCACACATCCACACAACACAAAGAGTTATAGTGGTTCGCCTATGTGCACACCAATTGTTCACCACCACACGAGATGTTATCTCCACTCCTAATATCCTCACACGGGGATATTAGTTCACTATCAAATAGGTTTTCACAGGTTCACCCAAAACCTTCACAATTGTGTCTTTTTCAAAGGGCTTACATAATTCAAAAACCCTCACTTCTAAGTTTTCTGGCTCTCCTCAGATAACCAACAACTTTAAGATTTTTCTGACTTAACCTCAAATAAAACCGAATACAGTAAATTACAAAATGTAAAATAACCATTTTTCTTCTTTGATGTAGCAACCCGAAAGAACTAAGTCGGAGTAGATATTTGAATGTCAAAGTTCAATGTCCAATACTCACTATATAATGGTCCTAAATTCTAATAGATTTTCCATGGGCGCTTTAATTAATTTTAATTCGAGACCGAGTTAGAATATAAGAAATAAAATCAATTTAAAAAACTAAAGAAAGAAAATATTAAATATGCACACTTAGCTTAAATGGAGCACAGACGAATACTCAAAAGGCCAAATTAAATTAGCTTGATCTTTCTTATTTTATTCCATGCTCTATTTATGGTAAGAAAATCACATCTTCGAGTGATGTGACCAACCGATATTTGAAAATCGGCGTGAAGAGGGTTATATACTAGATTGAGTCTGACCAGCTCGTGAAATGGGTCCACTATTGGTGAGCCGGGTGGAGATTGACTACCACTAACGATGTGATGTGAGGTCTTTCTTCCACTTTGAGTTGTAGGTCTACACCGTGGATCATGACATACATACGACTAGTCGAAGAGACCCGGACTAGTTAAAGCTTAAAAGAAAATTTTTGAATTTTGAACAAACTTACGACGTCCGAAATTCTAAGATTCTAATCGAACAAAGTCCAGAACTATCTTAGAAATGTAAACTCACATATATACATATGACTTATGTATTCAAAATGGCCTACTCTAAAGGTCATGTCAGTCATACAAAAGTGAAGTCATTCTTATTCCTTGACATATCCACTTGAGATCTTGATGTAGCTTGTGAAAGCATCTTGAACAACTAAATCCATTATGTGCACCTTGACTTGTGAACATGATTTGTGAGACTTTTGTCTTGACTTGACATACCATTTGTAGAGATTTGTTCTACACATATGTAAGCTTCATAACAAGATACATACAGTGTCTTTTGACACCTCAAATTTGACAATATTGTGAAGCTATCAACAATAGCACTTACAAGGAGTTTACCACATTAAGTCTAACTATCCAAATTATGTATGAGACTGGTTTGGATAAAAGTCTCATGTGATGAACCCCATAGCTTGTGATACCACATACTATCATCCTGACTATACACACTAGCTTTGTCATTCCTTTTGCATCACATAGCTTGGATAGGGCTGATGGTATTTATGAAATTGCAAGGATTTGGATATTACATTGCATCCTCTACATATGACATTTGATCCAATATGTCTTTGCATCGTATAGCCTGGATAGGGCTGATGGTATCTATGGACTTGCCAGGATTTGCATATTACATTGCATCCTTGGCATATGACATTTGACCCAGTATGTCTTTGCATCGCATAGACTGGATAGGGCTGATGATATTTATGGACTTGCCAAGATTTGCATATTGCATTGCATCCTCAGCATATAACATTTGACCAGTATGTCTTTACATCGCATAGCCTAGATAGGGATGATGGTATTTATGAACTTGCCAGTCTGGCCTACATCATTTCACTTACTATAACATTTGTATGCTTAGCACATGCATTGCGCACACACGCACGCACTCTCTAAGCTTCGTAGTAAGCTTATGCACGTTCATTATGTGCAAGTTATACTAGACCGTAGCAGCATTGAGGCAGGACCATGCCCAATCTTTTGTAATTTTTTTATATCATATATTTTCCTTTCGGCACTGTACTCAAAGATTATATTAATGGATATGTGGTGATAAGGTTTTGTGACTTGGGTACACTTGTGGTTATGCTCCTTTACAAAAAAAAAAAAAATTCACCCTAAAAATCCTCCTTGTAGAATCTCAGGATCAGAACCTGGCACATGGGAGCTGGGAACCGAGAATGGGATACTACGGAGGCTGTTGGCACCAAATTCGGTGACTGAAAATTTTGTGAGTTCGGTTCCCGAGTTTGGGGCGTACACGAGGCCGTGGTCGTGGTTCTCCTTTTTGCACTCATTGCAAATATACCAACCATATAGTTGATACTTGTTAGATCAAACATGGTAGACCTCCCATGCAGGGAGGCTTCTCTCATGGACGTGGTCGTTCATCGAGTGGCTGATGGGCCAATTTGTCTACTACTGAATTTGAAGAGATACCGTCTGCTTCCTCCACTACTATGGTCTAGTTTCCTGATGTCAGGTACATCCACTCTTACCTCCTCCTCTTCCTAGCCGTGGGTCATAGACACCAAGGCCACAGATTACATGACTGGTATGTCTCATCTTTTTTCGTCTTTTCATCCAAGTTATACTCTAGGCTCAGTAAAGTTAGCCGATGAAAACCTTACTCCCATTACGGGGTTGAGAACTGTTCCTCTAACCTCTACTGTCTCCCTTGATAAGACTATTCTTGTCCCGGGTCTTGACTCCAATTTACTTTTCATTAAAACACTCACCAAACAATTTAACTGTGCTGCCATTTTTCTTCCATCTCACTATATGTTTTAGGATCTCAGGACGTAGAAGATTATTGGTGGTGGGCGTGAACGTGCTGGTCTTTACCGACTCGATGCTGATGTTCAATCTAGAGCTACAGCCCATCTTCTTTCAGTCACTTGGCACTGTCATTATAGTCATCTCGTCATTTCCATTTTATGCAATTTATTTCCCGCTTTAGCTTCCCACAAAGATGTTAAGACCTTTCAGTGCAGTACTTATGCTTTATCCAAGAAGAAATGTGTTTCATTTCCTTTAGTCTTGAATAAAGACTCTGGTTCTATGTTTTCTGTCATTTAATATGAAGTTTAGGGACCTGCTCCTATTCCCTCCTCTAGTGGATTTTGGTATTTTGTGTCTTTTATGGATTGTACTACCAAGATAACATGGATGTATCTTCTTAAAAATAAAAGTGAAGTGTTTGAAACTTTTAAATCTTTTCATGTTTGGTTGATTAATCAGTTTGATGCAAAAGTCAAGGTTCTTCACTGTGATAATGGTGGCGAATACCTTTCCATTGTTTTTCTTTCCTACCTTTATCAACACGACATCAAGTCAAACACCACTTGTGCTTCCACTCCTCAGCAGAATGGAATGGCAAAAAGAAAAAAACTAACAATTATTGAATATCACTCGTTACCTCCTCACTGAGATGCGTATTCTCAAATGCTATTGGGGAGATGCAATTCTCACCGCATGCTACAAACCAATCGACTGCCTTATTCTGTTTTGAACTTTCATACTCCGATTTCCTTATTTAAGAAAGTTCATCATGTCACTGATATTCCTTTTCGCATTTTCAATTGCACTGCTTATGACCTCTCTCCCTCTCGAACAAAGTTATCAGATAGATCCATCTCTTGCATGTTTGTTGAGTATTCCCGTACCCAAAAAGGTTATGAATTTGTGGATCCTCATACTGGTCATCACTATGTCACTCTAGATGCAACATTTTTTTAGTCTCTTAATTTTTTTTTCTCTGAAGACTTCCTCTCCCCTCTTATCCCCACACGTTACTCCTATCCCTTTGCTGGACTCACCGACCCCTACCTCACCTCCTCCACCATCACCATCATCTCCCCCATCTCCGGTAGTACTATCCTCATGTACCATTCTCTCCGCCATCACTTCACCCGCCTCCACCTCCACCTCCACCATGTTGCTCCACTCACCCCAAGACTCGACCTATCCATTTATAGGACTATGTTTGCACTCAGGCCTCATATATGTTGTAGCACAGAAAAAGGCAAGCCAACATGTCACTGCATCCACCATCATCAAGCGCTCCGAGGTATGCACCTAACTCGGATCTTTCTGCTTTTTTGGGAAAAGGTATTAGTCCTTGCACATTTCATCCTATTCAGCATTTCATTTCTTATCGGTCATTATCTCCATCTTACAAAGCTTTTATTGCTAATGTTAATTGTCTCTATTCCTACATGAGTGGATGTGGCCTTAGCACACCCTCACTAAAAGCATGTTATGCTTGAGGAGATGACCTTATATATATATATATATATATATATATATATATATATATATATATATATATATATATATAAAATCAAACTTGGGAGCTTGTTAATTTACCTTCCGGAAAACATGTTGTGGGCTATAAGTGGGTTTACACTGTCAAGCATAAACTTTATGGTACCATTGATCGGTACAAAGCACGCCTTGTTGTAAAAGGCTTCACGCAGACTTATGGCATTAACTACATAGAGACTTTTGTCCCGATTGCAAAAATGAATTATATATTCGGGTTCTCTTATCTATGGCTACAAATCTGGGTTGGCCACTACATCAACTTGATGTTAAAAATGCTTTTTTACATGGTGACCTTCATGAAGAAGTTTATGTCTTTCCCTCTTGAGTTTTGTCGTAAGGGGGAGGAACATAAAATTTATCACCTTCGCAAGTCCATCTATGGACTCAAGCAGTCACCACGGGCATGGTTTGACAAATTCACTCATGCCATGCAGGTTGCCCACTTTCACTAGTGCAGCTCCGATCATTCTTTTTTTTGTAAGCGCACTACCAATGGGTTCACAGTGGTCTTGGTCTACATTAATGACATTATTGTTATGGGCGATGATTCGACTACTATATTCGGCATTAAATCACATCTTGCTAGCACCTTTAAGGTAAAAGATTTGGACTCTTTGCATTATTTTCTCGGAATTGAGATTACCCATTCTTGCCATGGTATTGTAACATCCCGAATTTTCACGGCCAGAGTTTATACTCGTGCCCGAGAAAACCGGGTATTAATAATGTATAAATTGGATACTTTAAAAATCGCACCTATTTTTTTTAATTATTTAGATCACATCCAAATACATTCATGAAATTAATATTCACAATAATAAAATTGACTGTATTAATTATTTCATCAGAGTAAAAGAATTCAGTAAATAATCAAGTGCTCTCTCAATGGGAGCTTATTACATTGATCGAGTTTGCAGTGAAAGTATAAAACTAATTTATAAAATTATCATCGTATTTTTTTCAGCATAATCTTCCATAGGGAGATGGTCCTCAAGGTCTTCGATCTGTATATCACTTGCATCATCTATATGGTTGGAGAAGGTCAACGCCCTACTCATAGTAATGGTTATACTTTAAGATTAACAATAATTTAAGAGATTCACCAAAGTAATGTAAGGGTTCTGATATGTCAGGTACTCCACTACTACGAGAGATATCAGTATGCACAAACAATCTACATGAATGTATGCTTAGAAAAGTGTGTGCAGCTCATTATACGTAGTGATCACTGTCACAATGTGGAAAATAGTTTATAATATCTTACTCGACCTGCATTCTCACACTACGGATATTCGTCGGCACGTCTAAGTTAACGTGGATTTATGCGAACATCTCAAGGTGACACAACGAGCTAATTACGGGATTTATATAACACGATGTGTTCATTGAGTGACTATTTGCAACATCCAATCTCGAGAAGTGATGTAACACATATGGAAATTTACTTACATCGATTGTACACCACGCCAACCAACCCCTGGAATTACTTGTCGACCAAGAGACCAGCTACCTATAATGCATTACATCCACGATAAATATTTGATTCACTAGTTGTAATACCTTTAACACATCACTTGCATTGATAGATAATGTAAAATGAATCATGATTCCTAAAAGGGTAAATAAGTGTTGATGGTAAGTTAAACAATCGTAGAGAGGAAATCTTAGTAACATGAAAACATAGTATGTAAAAGGCAAGATAAAGTATATCAACTTAAACTACTGTAAGATTAAAGGAATAAAACCCTCACCTTGAATTGCTTGATAAAGTTTAAGGCCTTGGGTAATCTTAAGATCAGAACCCGCTTTCCTATCCTAACCCACATGAATCAGATGATCAAGTTTAGTGTTTATTTTATAACATTTTTGTATTAAGTTTAGTGGTTCTGAAAGGTGGAATTAATTCCTCCTCATAGGAAAGTCTGAAAGGGAGAGAGAGGTAACGGATTGGACCTGAACTGACCTTTACTAGCAACTTAGGGAGTTGGTGCGGGCTACCTATGTCCGTCTCCTTTTCCCGCTGACAGCGTCCTGCTAGGATGTATCTGACAGGTACGTCCAGCCGCTCTTCACAGTCGTTTCCTCCTCTTTCTTTCTTCTCTTTTCTTTTCTTTTATTTTTTTTCTCTTTCTTGATGGACGGTCGGCTGGCCTGGAGCGAACCAGATTCGCTGGAACTCTCTCTCTCTCTCTCTCTCTCTCTCTCTCTCTCTTTCTTTCCTTTATTTCTCCTTCTCTCTTTTCTTCTCATCTTTCTTTCCTTTGTTTCCTTTCTTATGGGATGGCAAGACTAACATCGTTTATGCGTGTTTCCTTACGCACACGAAAGGTCGGCGTATGGACTTCCGTCCAACACCTTTCTTGTGGTCAATGTGGAGGGTGTCGGAAACTCCTCCTCTGTGTTATGGATGGTCCAGATTGGAGTCCGGAAGCCTGGTGTGGATTTCCTACACAGAAAAAACTTACGCAATGACTTTCTGCGGTGTTCTTGCATACATTTTTCTAATAGCCGTCTATTTGATAGATTGAGTCGAAAAAAGAGAAAGGCTTTGGTCAGATCTGACCTACCTTCAAAGTGGACGACTCTGATTTTCCCACGGGCCGATCATGGTGGGCCACAGGCTTCGCAATCGGAAGTTGTCTGTTCGAATGGTGTGGCGCCTAGGCTTCTTGCGAACACTGTTATGGGCACGTGTGCATTCATGGGTGCATGGGGCTAGCGAGGTTTTGATCGGGCCAAGCTCCTCTACAAGATGGACGATTCTAATCTTTCAAGCGGGCGACGATGGTGGCCCACCATTATCATAGCAAACGAACGTCCGCTGTTAATGCAAGAAGGGAATCAGTTTCCTTCTTTTTGCGAATTTCATCAGGTCAAACCATGTTTTACCCGATCTCTTGTTCGGTGCGCAACTGGTGCACATGTGTGTGCACCCTTGGGATCATCTGTGGGGCCCACGGTGATGTTTGCAAGTGAATCCACTCTGTTCATGTGAACGAAAATGTCCAACTATAACTATCTACGAGGTTTTTTCGCTCGATGGATGCAAAAATCAACAGTTACTGGCTAATTTGTCAATTGGGCCCCTTTTACAATGATCTAAGGGCTAAAGTTCGATGTGTATGGCTAATTGATTGGGCCCCTTTTACAATGATCTAAGGGCTAAAGTTCGATGTGTATGGCTAATTGATGATACATAGGCATGGTGTAAAATGTCACTTTAAATGGATTATGAGAACCATGTGATCTAGAATTCAGGGGTCTAGGTTAATGGCATTTTCGTTATTATTGTTGATCTAAGAGTTTTATAAAATCTAATGGTTCTACATGGTTTTAGGCACATTCCTAAGCAATTCTTATAAAAGAACTTATGACTAAATATTATGGATGAAGGGTTATTCGTTGATTTAGTTAGAGGAATATACGTGTATCGAACCACGTGATCAATGGTCGGATGACTTGATTTATGGATGGAGACTATTCTCGAGGGTTAGATTCGTGTCAGGGGATAGAGGTGTGGTTAGGATAATTAGATTTATGTCATACACACGTATGTGTTATGTGACTTTCCATGGTAACACTAGAGAACTTTCACTACTCGGGTATTTAAATGTTTGGGGTGTTACAGGTATTTCCTTATGTCAGCGGAAATATGCACTGGACCTACTTAATGAGATAGGCATGTTGCACTGTGAACCTGTTGCTACTCCTCTTGAGGTCAATCATTAGCTCACCTCTCTTCATTGTGAGCCTTTATCAGTTCCTAGTCCTTATCAGCAACTCATTGGCCGACTTATTTACCTAACTATTACAATACCTGATATCTCTCATGCTGTGAGTGCGCTCAGTCAGTTTATGCACTCACCACAGGCTGCCCATTTGGATGTTGTCTATCGTGTTCTCCACTATCTCAAAGGCTCTCTTGGTAAGGGCCTTCTTTATTCTAAACATGGACACTTGTTTATTTCTACTTTTTCTAATACAAACTGGGCCAGTGCATAAGATGACCAAAAATCTACAACTAGTTATTGCTTGTTTGGGGGGGGGGGGGTAGAATTTGATTACTTGGAAAAGTAAGAAAAAGTCGGTTGTTGCTCGATCCAGTACTGAGGCCGAATACATGGCTATGACCCATACCACTTGTGAGTTACTTTGGCTAAAGAAATTCCTAACCAAGCTTGGCTTCTCTCCATCTATACCTATACAGATGATGTGTGATGATCAGGCTGTCATTCACATTTCTAGCAGTCTAGTCTTCCATGAGCTCACAAAGCATATTGAGGTGGATTGCCATTTTCTTCAAGAGAAAATTAAGCCCCATGAAATTATAACTTCACATGTTCGCACTGGGGACCAACTGGTAGATGTTTTCACTAAACCTCTTTCATGTGACCGGCATGGCATAATCACTTCCAAGCTTAACCATTCGAATATCTTCAGACCCAGCTTGAGGGGGAGTGTTGAAGGAACAAGTCCAATGTCGAACCCGTCGGATTCATGATATGAGCTCATCCATCCAGCTCATCTGTATCTTCTTTTTTCTACATTGTTTCTAATTGTATTTTTCCTCCAAGCATTTAATATTCTAGTATAAATATATGGGTTGTGTGTGGCTCAATAGAATACACAATCTCTTTTCTCAAATCTTGTCTTATAACAGCTTAGTCCTTAAACACTTATGAGAAGACAACAGTGTTCTAGCCAACATATGCCTCTGATTCTTTTAATTATTTTTTTTTATAAGACAAGCTAGACATAACTTATATTGTGGTCTTGCCAGAGTCTAATTGAGTGGAAGATGTTAGATACGGGCCTATGGGCCCACTCATGGGCAAACGACTAGCGGGTAGGTCTTGTATAATTAACTATTGAACCATTCTGGTTGAATATACCTTTTTTTTTCAACCCCCTTTAAGTTCAAATTCAAATAAGAAGAGGATTTAGATAGGTGAGAGAAATCAAATGCCGAACTCCTCTGAATCCTCTCAATTTGAAGGAAGCATTCTCTCAGTAAACACATTCATTTGAAAGATTTCACAAAAAGAATATTGGGAGAGGTATAGAGGGCATTTGATAATTTGTCAAATTCTTTTACTCTAACGAAATAATAAATAAAGTTGATTTTATTCTTGTGAATAACCTTCATGACTATAACTGGATGTGATCTAAATGAAAAAGAAAATGGTGTGATTTTTAAATCATCCAATTCATTCAATTATTAACACTCGATTTTCTTGGGCACGAGTATAAACTCTGACCGTGAAAATTTAGGATGTTACAGTTGGCATCAGAGCATGAGAATGAAATTAACTGGGCATAAGGGAATGGACCATTATTAGGTTTGCGCGACTAGGATAAATTGAAAAGGAGAGCTTAAGATGTCCTAGAGGCGAGGTGAATAGGACTATGCCAAATAATTGAAATAAGTGATGAATATGTAAATAAATCAGAGATCTCAATTGCCTAAATATTGAAACGTTGATTCCAAATAATTCGTAGGACAACCTTCACCTAAAGTTTTAGGCAAGACAACCTTATTTCATGAATTTCTTTAAAATCAAAACCCCAAACTTTGCAAGAGTAAATAAAAGTAAATATTACAATATTCACCACTTTAACTGAAAATAAATTACAATCATTCACCACATAAAAAGCAAAAGCACTCACCACATAACACAAAGAATTATAGTAGTTCAGTGTGTCAACAACTATTCTAAAACAATCACACCTACTCCACTCTCAAAATTACTCTCCATGTAATTTTGGCTTTTACTATGAAAAAGGTTATCCAAGGGTCACCTTAAAACCTGATGCAATACTTGTGATTTTACTAAGCTATCATAATTAAACCCCTCACTGAGATTTTCACAATCTCAGACAAAACCTACACTAAGATTTTCTGCCTATCTCAGAAAAACCAAATAAAGAATAAGAAGGTATACTTATCTTCACCGTAGAAGATGTATCAGAAGATGTTGTCAAAGAACCGCTTTCTTGAATGTTGATTGTTCAATGTTCAGTCAGATAAAAAAGGGTCCAGGGTTCTATTGATTTTAATTAAATTTAAACCAATAGCTACTTGAGTTAATTCTCTTAAATCTCAAAAGAAGAGTATAGTTTACTCTCTTTAGAATCAGAATGGAAAGATTTGAGATTAAGAGAATTAAACAAAAGCTATAAATAAAATTTATAAATAGCGTTCAAATAGCTTGCTGATAACTTGAGCTTCTCTCTCTCTCTCTCTCTCTCTCTCTCTCTCTCTCTTGTAGAAGAATTTTGATAATAATAATAAATATTTCTGATTGAGAGAGGAACTCAATTTATAAGCAAAGAAGTTGAATCTTCGACTAGCCTGAGCAAACCGGATTCAGTACAATGGATTTCAGATCGCACGGGATAAGATCTATATAAACTTTGACTAGCCCAAGGACCAGTTCGACTAGTTGAAGAGCTTTGTTTGACTAGTAAAAGTTCCCAAAATCTAAAAAGTTGTAGTTGCCGGACTTGGAGTCAAATTTTCTCGAGCTTGTCGAAGGCCAAGCTTCGACTAGTCGAACCAAAAATTCAACCAATCGAATTTACAACCATAAATTGGTTTTGCTTCAAATTAAAGTAGGACTGGCTAAGAAAACTTAGACTAGTTGAACCAAACCTTAGGTTGGTCGAATTCCAAGTAAACACAAGTATAAAAACCCAATTTTGAATGATTTTGAAAGCACCTAATCCTAAGGTCTTTCCAGGGTTTTATACTACCTGAGATATACAAAACATTGAACTTATTTGTCCTGAACTTGATTACGGACTTCATCTTGACTTTCTGAGCTTGATTTATTATTGGACATCAATTGATCTTTAGTTTGATCTTCTCTTGAGAATGTACCAGTATTAAGCTTGATCTTCTCTTAATCTTGAGCTTGATCTTTTCTTGATCTTGAGCTTGATCTTTTCTTGATTATGGACCGGTCTTGAAGATCTTTTATCAAGTTGTTTTGGCTACACGAAATTTGACAACTAAAGTGTGCTTTAATCGTTTTAGCACTTACAATCTCCCCGTTTGTCAATTTCATGACAAAACAATTAAAAAACAGTTACGAAAATACTTTAAGTCTTGTAATCCGAAGAAATCTCGTAGTACTACTCCCCCCTCAAATAAAACTTCTCTTGTACTGTCGAACATAGCATATAGCATTCCATAGTATTCCACACACACACACACACACACACACACACACACACACACATATATATAGCATTTCTTAACATTTTAAATGGCATACATGAATTCTCCATTTCCAAGAGTATAATTATAACCAACTCTCCCCCTTTTTCTCACAAGCTGACAAAGGAAGAAAGATATAAACAACTAGGAAGCAATGATAGGCTTTAAATATAAAGAAGAAGCATATGAGATAGCTATGAAAGTAGAAGTAAGCATATGAAATGACAAATGTCAAGAAAATAAATGACAGTGACAATAAAAAAGTGTTAAGTAAATATTGAGAAATCATTCAAGCACCATCAAAAGAGTAAAGTTTTCAGTTACATAACCATCAAAATAAGTTTAACCATAATATAATCAGACTCAATCCGACCTAGAAGAGGAAGGAGCGGGCATCGATGGGTCAAGTTGATTCAAACTCCGGTTGATGTGATGGAAGTATTTTTTCATGTACTTCATTAAAGACTTGTGGGTTTGAACCAAACTTTCCTGTGATACATGCAATGATTCAACCTTCTCCTCTAGTGATTTGAGATGCTCAACAACCTGGGAGGGCTGGTAGTTGGAATCATCTGGATCATCTGATTCTTTTAATTCATTGAAAATGTCTTCCATGGTTGTGTCTTCAGGTTGTTGTGCTTCCTCCTCTTCTTCGCTTTGACTAGGAAGAGGTGTCAAGTTCATCTTATTCATATTAATGTTATTGAAAGAGAGTTCAAATTCCGATGCCTCAGCCGATGGGATTTTAACATTATAATGTAATGCAAGGCAAGTCATAAGATATGCAAAAGGAATCGAACCATGCTTGTGATGCAAGCGATACTGAATAATGTTGTAACAAATTAAGGATGGAAGATAAACACGCATACCTGACATAACTGAATGAAAAACTCCAACCATAAAAGGAGTAAGATCAGTCTTATTCTCTGATCGAGGATAGACATTGAAAGTAAAAATTCTATGCAAAACTCTATACATATGGAGCATTTGGTTTCTGGGGCCCGACTTCCATTCGGCACTAAAGTGACACAACTTACATGTTATCGCTTGCTTTTTAGTATGTGACATTTTTTCAGTTAATGTTGTTAAAGGTATGTCATCGTCTGCAACATCGATATCCATCAATGACAAAATAATCTGCGGTGTAACTGGGAATGTCCCTTCAACGAATTTAATCGTGAATGTCAAGTCATCAAAGGATACATCACAGATTGATGCATACATTCCTTGTGTAATGGAGCAGTAAGTCGTTCCACCCCATTCCAAAATGTGTTCCCAACCAATTTCAATGAGAATGGGAACTAGACCAAAAGAAGAAATATGATTAACATTGACAGTTCTTTCGATGATAATATCCTTAGTGCGAAAATCCGGAACTTGCTCTGAATATGCTTCCAGAGCCCGTAGGGTTCTCACACCAATAGGAATAGATCTAGATGATAAGCTAGCATGATTTTTGTGGGCCATTTTCTTTGATCAATATTCCATATCAGTTTGCACAAGATAAAAATCAAAGAAAGTGATAGGAATGAGACTAGATCATATTTTGAAGAAAACCCACCCCAAATAAGGTTTCAAATGTAGAATACAATACCCAAAAGAGATTTGCTAGCAATGATTTATCAAATACTAGAAGGAAATTGAAAGGAAAAAACTTACTAGCAAGAATGGGTGATGCGTTAGTCGAATGCGGCACCGGCTAGTCGAGAAAGAAGATGAGAAATAAATAGAAAAAGGGATTTTCCCCCCTTTTTAGGTGAAATCGCGTGATCTTCGACTAGTCGAGTATATACTTCGACTGGTTGAAAATCACAAAATTTTGATTTTTTTTTTACTTATTTATTTTAAATTTAATCATTATTAACATTTTATGCATTTAATAAAAATAAACATAAACAAACAATGCATGAGAAGAAACAAGATAATTATTTAACAAAGCATAAACCAATATCATGCTTTAAGTTGGAAAATCTAGTTCTATTAAGTGGGTTGGTCAATATGTTTGTAAGATGCTTATGAGTTTGAATGTATTTAAGCATGATAGACTTGTCTTTAACCAATTCTCGAATATAATGGTATCGTATATCGATATGTTTCGTATAAGAATGTTGGATTGGATTTTTTGAGATATTAATTGCGCTTGAATTATCGCAATACAAAGTCATTGTATCTTGCATAATTTCACAATCAGCTAGCATTCTTTAATTTTATCCAAATTAATGAGTGTAAGCATTTCCTGCTGCAATATATTCAGCTTTAGCTGTAAAGAGAGATACTGAATTTTGTCTCTTACTGAGCCAAGATACTAAGCAGTTCCCTACGTAAAAACATCCACCACTGGTAGATTTTCTATCATCAATATTTCCTGCCTAGTCTGCATCAGTAAATCCAGAAGTCTGCATCAGTAGATTTTCTATCATCAAAGTGGTATCAGAGCTCTCAATTGGCTAAGTATTGAAACATTGTTTCCAAATAATTCGTAGGGCAAACTTCACCTAAAGTTTTAGGTAGGACAACCTTATTTCATGAATTTCTTTAAATTCAAAACCCCAAACTTTGCAAGAGTAAATAAAAGTAAATATTACAACATTCACCACTTTAACTGAAAATAAATTACAACCATTCACCATATAAAAAGTAAAATCATTTACCACATAACATAGAGATTTATAGTGGTTCGGTGCGGAACAACTTTTCTAAAACAGCCACACCTACTCCACTCTCAAAATTACTCTCCACATAATTTTAGCTTTCACTATGAAAAAGGTTTTCCCAGGGTCACCTTAAAACATGATATAATACTTGTGATTTTACCAGGCTATCACAAATAAACCCCTCACTGAGATTTTCAGGCTATCTCAGACAAAATCTACACTGATATTTTCTGGCTATCTCAGAAAAACCAAATAAAGAATAAGTATCAGAAGATGTAGCCGAAGAATCATTTTCTTAAATGTCGATTGTTCAATGTTCTGTCAGATAGAAAATGGTCCATAGTTCTATTGATTTTAATTAAGTTCAAACCAATGGCTACTTGAGTTAATTATCTTAAATCTCAAAAGAAGAGTATAGTTTACTCTCTTTAGAATCAGAATGGAAAGATCTGAGATTAAGAGAATTAAACAAAAGCTATAAATAAAATTTATAAATACCGTTCAAATAACTTGCTCATAACTTGAGCTTGTCTCTCTCTTGTAGAAGGATTTTGATCATAATAATGGATATTTCGGATTGGGAGAGGAACTCAATTTATAGGCAAAGAAGTTGAATCTTCGACTAGCCCGAGCAGACCGGATTCAGTTCAACGGATTTCGGATAGCACGGGATAAGATCTATCCAAACTTCAACTAGCCCAAGGACCAGTTCGACTAGTCAAATTTGGTCTTTGACTGGTCGATGTTTCCAAAATCTAAAAAGTTGTAGTTGCTGGACTTAGAGTCGAATTTTCTCGAGCTGGTCTAAGGTCAAGCTCCAACTAGTCGAACTAAAAATTTGACCAGTCACATTTACTACTATAAATTGGTTTTGCTTCAACTTGAACTAGTACTGGTCGAGAAAACTTAGACTAGTCAATCTAAACCTTAGGCTGGTCGAACACCAAGCAAACACAACTATAAAAACCCAATTTTGAAAGATTTTGAAAGAACTTAATCTTAAGGTCTTTCTAGGGTTTTATACTACCTGAGATATATGAAATATCTGGACTTCTTTGTCTTGAACTTGATTATGGACTTTATCTTAACTTTTTGAGCTTGATATATTCTTGAACATCAATTGATCTTTAACTTGATCTTCTCTTGAGAATGTACCAGTCTTGAGATTGATCTTCTCCTGATCTTGAGCTTGATATTTTCTTGATCTTGTGCTTAATCTTTTCTTGATTATGGACCGGTCTTAAAGATCTCTTGTCAAGTTGTTTTGACTATACGAAATTTGACAACTAAAGTGTGCTTTAATCATTTTAGCACTGACATAAATCATGAACTAGATACATATACTAAATTGAATTCCCAAAGGAAGTTCAGGTTCCCCATTGGAAATGTTAAGTTAGACGTGGAATTTAGAGACTATGAATCTTGGTACCTTTAGAAAAAAAATCTCAAAATCATAAATAAACTTGCTATGAATTAAAATTTATCCTTAAACAAGTTTTCAAGCAAGAAAAACTAGTTTCCCAAACCAGAATCGGATATTTTCTAATTTTCCTAATTTTTGTTATCTTTCAATGATAAACTGACACGTTAGGAAACTTCTGTCAGTCTCGTTAGGTATAATTATCGTAAAATTTTAAAAGTTTTCTGGTACCTCACCTAGGTCCCCAGAAATCTCCTCCTAAAATTTCAACCCAATTGGATCTATAAAAATCCAACAATTTTTTTTTAAAAAAATAAATAAATAAAAAAAAAGGAAGGAATTGCTGCTGGACAACAAACTTTTATACACCTTATAAGCGTGAAACAACCCCCAAATAGTGGAATCTTACCTCGTAAATTTTTCTAGAGTCTCAAGAATAAGTCAAGGGATTAGGCTCCAAATTTCGATTAAATTAGAAGTATGGATCAGAAATTAAAATTATGGAAGTGATAGGCTATCAATACAAAATGATTTTGGAAATTCAAAACCTTTCATATAAAGGATGACACTAAAACTTAGGTCCAACAGGGTATGGATAATTTGGCCTATCCTTTACAAAAACTAGGATACTTTTATGGTAAAAATGAAAAAAATTTATTGTGTTCCCCAAGGATTTAGAACGATCGTGATAATGGATTTATGAACCATATTCAAGCAAGACATACGCGGTTTAATCCGAATACCAAATCTCGGGTTACCCATAATTCCGGAAGGATAAATAATTAATGGTGGTAAATCAAACAATTGCAGAGAGAAAATTACAGTAACATGAAAGCATGTAAAAGGCAAGATAAATCACATTAACTTAAATCAAGGTAAGCTTAAAGGAATCCCTCACCTTAGCCTTAGATCTAAATCCTAAGTACATATCCATGTATGAAAGCTTCCACATGAGTCACGACATCGCTTGAGTAAGAGGGAGACACCATACATATGGAGACGTAAGAGGGCGTCTGGGCTTCTCCTTCTCTTTCTCTTTCTCTTTCTCTTTCTTTCTCTTTCTTTTCTTTCTTTCTCTCTCTCTCTCTCTCTCTCTCTCTCTCTCTCTCTCTCTCTCTTCTTCTCTTTCTTTTTCTCTTTTTCCTTTGGCATGTGAGTGGAGAGGGGAACGTACACCCCTTTTAAAAGGACTGGGCGTGTGAGAGGGGTGTGTTTTACATCCCACTTGGATTGGGTTTCTCCAATTTTCCCTTTTTCGACGATTTTTCTTTAAATCTAATTCGTCCATTGTGTCAAGGTCATCAATTAGAGCTAGGGTATATGATTTTCCTGGTGATCCGAAATTTAAATTGGCCTATCTTGAAATTTCTCCTAACGGGTGCCAAAACGAACTTGATCTCAATTAATGATCCAAACATAATGCTCAGGGCTCAATTTTGGAAAAGATCTATGGTCAGGATAGGCAAACGGTTGGATAAAATTTGATGGTTGATTGATGGTGAAAAAAAAAAACTAAATCTAAAATTTCACCTTTTGTACCAAAAGGAAGGAACTTGCTTTAACCTTCAACGATATAGGATCATAGATCAGAATCTAAATTTTGTATAATCTCGTAGTCATATGAGACTAACGTTTGGTCCAAATTTGAGTTGCAATGGACTATAGGAAGTGGTTAAATCGGAAGATGCAGATTTATAATGAGTTGATAAGCTTTTGAAAGGATAACTTCACGCCTAAGGAAAAGCCTACCAAAGTGGGGTCTTCATATTTCACACTTGGTTCATATGATGAGCAATCTAAGTCCTTTATATAAAGGGAAATATTCTACTACAACTACCCATGAGGTTTATTCACTCGATGGACACCAAAATCAACGGTTAAGGGGCTGATTTGTCAATTGGGTCACTTTTACGATGATCTAAGGGTTGAAATTTGACATGTATGGTTAATTTATGATACATAGGCATGGTATAAAATTTCACATCAAACGGATCATGAGAACCATGTGATCTAGAATTTAAGGGTCTAGGTTAATGACATTTTTGTTATTATTGTTGATATGAGAGTTTTGAAAAATCTAATGGTTCTACATGGATATAGGCATGTTTCTAAGTAATTCTTACAAAAAGACTTATATTTAAATTATTATGAATAAAGAGTTATTCACCAAATTAATTATGGAATGTACATAGATTGAACCACACAATGGATGGTCAAATGACATGTTTAAAATAGGAAAAATTGATGGTTAGTAATCTGGTCATGTATGTAGGTGGTAGATCTGTTAACGGATGAACACAAGTGGATTTTTAGAGTGATCAAGAGGTAGAACATGTATACCGTTAGATTCAAGTGACTTGTTCACATGTGTAAGTTTCTTAGATTATAGTCCTGCTGGTGAGCTAAGCATATTCCTAGGTAGTGAACAAGATGAACGAATCAGAATCTCAATTTGATATATGTACAAGCAGATGCAGATATCAAGTACTTAGTTTACTATGATCGGGTGGTCCAAACTCAAAGTGGATGGTCAGATATCTTTACCTATTGGTGAATAGTTGACTAAACGGTTAGTTATGATGGACAAGTGGAAATACTTGGGGATATGATTATCCTATCTCAAAATCAACAGTCAGATGGCTTGATCTATGGATGAAGATTATTTCCAATGGTCAGATTTGTGTTGGAGAATAGATGTAAGGTTAGGATAGCTAGTTGGTATCCTATACATGTACATAATAAGTTAAATTTTATGGTAATACTCGAGAACTTTCAATACTCGGGTATTGAAAAGTTCGGGGTGTTACAATCTACCCCTCTTAAATAAAATTTTCTCACCGAAATTTATTTACTTGTTCCATTTACACTGATTCATTATATATATATGGGAAAAGGTACAATGCGCTCGAGCTGATTTTAACAGCCCATGAGGTCGAGCTGTGTGGTCCCCACCGTGATGCGTTTTGAACAACTACCCCATCAGTCAGATGCACCATTCCATCGTGGGCCTAAGTCTCAAAAATCAAGACAATTCGCGACTTGTGTGGGCCACACCACATACAGAAGTGGAGAGGGGCCGTGCACTATTAAAACATTCAAGGGACATTTTTTGGACCCACCGAGATGTGGTTTGCAAATCCAGCCCATCCATTATGTGTGTCCCACTTGCATGAGGGTTTAGACCAAGTTTTAGTAGCATTCAAAACTCAGGTGGGCCCCACCAAGTGCTTTTATATGTTTTTGGCATGTCTTCACATGATTTTAGATGGTATGGCCCACCTGAGTTCCATATACGGTTTATTTTTGGGATATCCCATAATTTAAAGTGGACCCATCAAATGCGAGGTGTTGATGGTCGACACGCGTCACGGTGGGGCCCACACAGCTCGACCTCATGGACCCTTATCATGAGCTCGAGTGCATAGTACCTAAACCCTATATATATATATATATATATATATATATATATGTCTAGGTGTGCATATAATTGGATATATGGAATCGAGATGTTACAGGCTATCCATCCACTTGACAGCCTGTGATAAGCATAGTCCACGGTAGCCCCCACATTGCTTTATGCATGTTACATCCACCATGTTCTCTCATTGCTAGCCCATCTATAGGGCATGTTTGAGATTTTAATAAGCCACCTTGTGGGCCTAGCTTTAGGACGTTATACTCTCCACCTTAGTGTCATTTAAGGGACCCACCACGATTGTCGGTGAACCCCACATGTCGCGCCTTTCTAGGTTGTGATGAGCATGCTTAGGTTATAGTTAGAGGCTACGACTGGTGATCAGGGTCGAATATTGCATATCAGACCCCAGCATTTGCCTAATTTTACATACATGATAATGTTTAATGCCGGATTTTAATTATATTTTTATTACAGGACGAAATCAGGAGCGTTAATTGGAATTTGATGTTAAAGGCATGGATTTGACATTCTGAAGTCACCAGAGCACGGGATGAACTCCAGAAAACCAATGGTGAAGAATACACACGCCTGGGATCTGAGGAAAGCAAGCCAAAGGGGCCCGAAAAGGGTCTAGAATGCAAGATCACATGTTTCCCACCATCCGATCAACTCGAAACTTCATACATGTGATGGATGCTGTAAATTAACCGTACATATTAAATTTTAGCCATTGATGATCTCAGAAAGTGGTCCAATGGACAGATCAGTCCATTAATCATCAATTTGGGGCCCACCTGATATCTGGAACCTCTCTAAATTTACCTGGACGGGTTAAACAATATGGGAAAAGGGATGGACGGCGCAGATTTCTCATAAATATTGAAGTGGACCCCACACCATGATGCACGTACACTGTTCGTATAAACTCCAATGCGCACAAGCAAGCCGTGCAGTGGTCAAACGACCGCTGACCCGCACTCCGTCTCTCTCAAACTCAATGTCGGCAGTGTCTTCTGCAGCCGATCGTTGGATCGAGCTGTGGGTCCCACTCATTGCCCGTTCTGATGATCCGAACCGTTCACTTGTCTCAGAAGGAGGGTATTACTCTCACCTAGGCGTCACCTTTCTACCATGCGAGCTAGTGCAAGATCCCAGCCGTTAAAGGAAGATGAACGGCAGAATGAAGAGTCTCGTGGGCCACACTGAAACTACTCCAAAAATATTCTTTTCCAGACGGTTTTTCGTCCTGAAGATAATGGAAGGCATGGATTTTCCATTCAGTGGAAGGAATGGGACCCACCATCACAGGGGCAGTGGGTTTCGCGCCGCGAAACGCACGGACGTTGGTCCGTTTTGCGGAAGTGAGTGGGCTCCATACGTCGTCCTTCCGGCCGATCCAATCCGTCCATCGCGTAGAGGGCTACGAGAACTACAAAACTATGCTGATAGTTCACTCCCATGCATACACACGTGCATGATACAGAGGCCACAAAAGGGCTACCTGGCGACGTTCAAATCTGATCTTTTTGAGATTTCTTCTGTGGGACGCGCTAATGGACCTTCAAAACCACCCATTCTTGACTGAAATTTCGTCCTGAATCCAATGGACGGGGGTGGATTTTCCAGAAAACACCTCTGTGGGGCCCACCGATCACGGTTGCCAGTAAAATCGCACTTCGAGTCCGTCTACGACTCTGCCACCGATTCCACCATCCAAAAGCCTATAAAAGGGAAGTTTTGGACGTGGGGAAGGCATTCAGATCCAGAGAATTGGAGATCCAAAGCCAGGGAGAGAAGAAAGAGAAGGAGAAAGAGAGAGAGATTATTCGATTTGGAGTTTTAATTTATGAATTTTATTTAATATTTTTTATGGATTTTATGGGTAACTAATCTCTCACTAGGGCTGAGATGAAGCCCTAATTTGATCACTCTTGTATTGGTTGATTTACTTTGAATTTTAATTAATTTATTTTTTTTCTCTAAGTGGGCTTTATGGGTTTAAATTCCATACTTCTCCATCTATGAACTTGATCAAAGTATATAGATGGATGTTGTTTGGATGCTTATTACAAAGTGCTTGTGTCTCGATCAAGAACAGTTTTCCTATAGAGGAAGAAACAGGATGCTTTAATGAATGTACATTCCATGTGCCCGACCAAGGACATGGAATTTGTTATTCATGGCATTGCTTAAAGGAATTAGATAGTCTCAGATGCCTGATTTAGGACACAGATTGTGCTTTCTCTATTTAAGTGGTATCAATCTAGATCAAGGTGAATCAACAGAGACAAAACAAGGGTTAGGATAATTAGGAGTGGATTCGAAAGTCCTAGTGCTCTCTCTCCGATTGAATTTTCTTCCCTATTCTTAATTGTTTTTCCTAAAATTGTGCTTAATAGTTTAGTTCATTATTCATTGATTAGTTAAGAAGAATCATAGATTTGAATTGTGACAACCAAATCCTCGTGGATTCGACCTCGATCTTACCGAGTTTATTACTACATCACAACCCTATACTTAGGAGTGAACAAGTTTTTAGGCGTCATTGATTCTTGATCAAGCTTTGCTACAAATTGAATTTAGGATTCTCTCTTATCATAATTCATAGTCTTAGGATTTTACTAACTTTAGGTTAAAGTTTTTATTTTATTTTTAGAAACTAACCTATTTCTTGTTTTGTAGGATTCTGAGATAGAAACTTCTAATTTAGTAATATCTTCCTAATTTCTTTATTTATTTATTTTTTTTATTAGGGTTTTATTTTTTTCTAACCTTAGACTTACTATTCTTAAAAACTAACTTGTTTTGTTTTGTTTTGCAGGTTTTTAACATAGGAACTTCTACTCTGGTAACATCTTTCTAACTTCTCCTTTACTTTCTGTATTGCTGTAGGATTTTGATTTCTTCTAGAATTAGACTCTGAGTTAAGGTTCTACCATGGAATCGTGGGTAGATGCATATGCTGAGTTGGATATGTTTTATTGGGAAATGCCTGAAGGTTGTGGAATCCAACGTATACCTCAAGATTTTCCTCCATCGAGAACAGACATTGAGAACCGACGTTATGTTCCATCGGTTAATAGGGCAGTATACGATCGTAATTATGGGAATGAGGATTATTATCAACCATCATATTCTCCCATGTATGATCAGTATAACTATAACCAGTGGAACCATCAAAATTGGGAAGATGAACCAACAACATATTGTAATAATTATTCTCTTGATCCCATACCTTTGAGATCCAACCGAAACGATCCAAGAGGATTCATGTTTTAATCCGAACAATTCAACCAAAGATGTTGCAAATTGATGAAATCATTAGAAGCACTTAATTTGCGCATTGAAAGGATAGAGGAAGCTCAAGCTCATCCCAACTACAATCCAATCCAGGAAATACAATGCGAGGAAAGTGATCCTCACTGCTTTTAACGAAATCTGAATTTGGAATGAGGAGTTGGATTCCATTAATGAGCACACGGTTCAATTCCGATGAGTCGATCTCAATGACTGCTCAAAAGAATGATGGAGATACTTGAGTGTCTTTCAAATACATTGATGATGACACACTTTCCTTACATAACACACAGGATCTCAATGATGAGGTAGAGGTTAGTTTATTCAACCTCAACCAAATTTAGAATGTGAGGAAAGCAATCCCATCCCAAGTGCGCACTGCATAGAATTAGACAATGATGTGTATTGGGATGATGATCATGGATGTTCAGCCAATTCCCTTGGAATCAATCTCAAGTTTGGTCCAAGTCAATGATCAAGACGCACACGAAGTGGTCGGTCATAATGAGTCACTCCCTCACCTAACATGTCTGATTTTAAGGTAGAGGACGGCCCCTTACAACCGACCATTCTAACTCTTGTGAAACGTATTTGGACCACTCCTTTGAATTACATGATGATATGATTCGGAGATGGACGAGCTACTCGATATGACTCTTGAATTTGAAACCACCCAAATTGAAGCCACCATCCGAATCGTTGAATAATGACGATTCATCGCCTCTTCGAGTAGTATCGATGAACGAGTCCATGCATCAATGCTTCAGATATCGATCCTCAATCTGTCTGCAAGTGTTTCGATCAAGAGAGCACACCTCCGTTTACCTTCGAAAATGATGGATTCCTTGGGCAGATCATCATGAGCTCTAATGTGGAAAATGAGTCACTCTCAGCTGAATGTCCCACCTCTTTGGATGATTGCTTGGCACACTTTGCAGATTCAAACGATCCCATGATAAGAGACATAGTGAATGCCTTACAAAACAATATCTCGGTAGTCATCACTGACCAAGAGGACCCTTACTCTGAAGACCATCCCTCCCCAGATCCCCACTATTTGCCATTAAGGGAGGAGGAGCTAACAATTGAACCGAAGTCTGCTACTTCGGAATGTGTTGAGACTACGTCACTTTTTGAGAATTTTTCTGACTTTCATCTATGTGTAGTCTCTGATTCACCATGGGATACTAACTTAGAAACTTCTTCATCACAGTGAATCGTATATACTCTGGATACCTCGTGAATCAACGAAAAATTTCTTATGAGGTACATAAGTTTCTTTGAAAGTCAAGCTCCAGGCATCCAAGCCTATTGCAAAAATGGCTTTTGGATGATCCTGTGAGAAATCTACTGAGAAACTTATCAAGATACTGGCCGAAAGAGGAACCTTGCAGCATAACTGAGTAGTTTTTCCCTGCTTTCTTAGGACTAGGGTAGTTTCCTTTATGCTATTTTAGGATAGACAGTAAACTTAGTGCTCCTGGGAGGCAGCCCAGTCTTTTATTTTATGCTTTTTCTTAGTGAGTTACTTCAATGTTTGTGGGTAGCATTACTGCAAACCCTCACGAGAATACAACTCGTCCACTAGGGGTAACCTAGGGGTTTAAAGGCTTGTTGCATACGCTAAATGCAATCGAGAGCACCTGCGAAAGTGGTATAGGTAGGATCTTCTTTTGTTTTCTTTTTGTTATTATTTTTTCTTCTACTTCTTCTGTTGATTTCTCTCTTGTGCTAACTCGCTTGTACGTTGAAATTTTTTGAGAAAGCCTCTTGATTCTCCATCCAGGTACTATCTTTCCATCACTCCTCTTTTATTTTCGTTGTCCCATGTGCATTGCTTGCTTATTTCTTTTACATTGAGGACAATGTAGATTTTAGGTCGGGGGTGGGAGATTAGGTTACCTAATCAGTATTTTCTTGGTCTTGAGCAAAATTTGTGAAAATTTTAAAATTTTTACAATTTCTGTTGAATTCAAAGTGATTTTGAAGGATAGTTGTGATTTTAACATTATAAGATATGTGATGTTGGTAACTTACAACTCTTGGATTCGGCCATCTGCTTGATTTCACAGTCAATTTTGAATTGTTAATTCAGGATTAGAAGTTGTAAACATCGATTGAGCCATGATTTCACATATCACATCTCGTTTACACATTAAGTTTTCGGTTCGATAACTGAATAATTAACTTGGTAAAAAGAAGAATTAAAAGGTTAAATCTTCACCATAGGTTTGCTCCCTATAGGTGCAGATTTGATTCTCCATAGTTGACATATAAAAAGAAAAGAAAAAAAAAGGTTAAGCGACAAGTTTTCGCCATAGGTTTGCTCCCTATAGGTGAGAATTTGATTCCCCTCAATTGTGTTACTGCTCATAAAGAAAACCAAAGGCTGGTAAAATGAAAAGTTAATCTGTGAGATAATTGTTGGTTTCAAGCTTGGTTGTCACGAATTACTAATGATATCATGAAATTGACAATTGGATCTTTTACTGATGGTAAGTCGAGATTATACTTTACACTCGTGGAACTCAATGTTTAGGAATGTTCTAATTGATGGATTAATATTTTGAACCTGATTATGAAGTTTATTGTAAGCTTGATTCCAGGAGAAAATTCTACTTACCATTCATGAATCTTTGAATTTACACATCTCAGCTATCTGTTCACTTGAGTTTTACAGGAATTGTCTTTTATTTCTGAAATTATTTTTCGCATGTTTTGCTCGGGACTAGCAAAATGCTGGTTGGGGGTTGTGATCAGGGTCGAATATTGCATATCGGACTTCAAAGATTTGCCTAATTTTACATACATGATAATGTTTAATGCCGGATTTTAATTATATTTTTATTACAGGACGAAATCAGGAGCATTAATTGGAATTTGATGTTAAAGGCATGGATTTGACATTCTGAAGTCACCAGAGCACGAGATGAACTCCAGAAAACCAATGGTGAAGAATACACACGCCTGGGATCTGAGGAAAGCAAGCCAAAGGGGCCCGAAAAGGGTCTAGAATGCAAGATCACATGTTTCCCACCATCCGATCAACTCGAAACTTCATACATGTGATGGATGCTGTAAATTAACCGTACATATTAAATTTTAGCCATTGATGATCTCAGAAAGTGGTCCAATGGACAGATCAGTCCATTAATCATCAATTTGGGGCCCACCTGATATCTGGAACCTCTCTAAATTTACCTGGACGGGTTAAACAATATGGGAAAAGGGATGGACGGCGCAGATTTCTCATAAATATTGAAGTGGACCCCACACCATGATGCACGTACACTGTTCGTATAAACTCCAGCGGCGCACCGCACGCTGCAGCGGTCAAAACGACCGCTGACCCGCACTCCGTCTCTCTCAAACTCAATGTCGGCAGTGTCTTCCGCAGCCGATCGTTGGATCGAGCTGTGGGTCCCACTCATTGCCCGTTCGATGATCCGAACCGTTCACTTGTCTCAGAAGGAGGGTATTACTCTCACCTAGGCGTCACCTTTCTACCATGCGAGCTAGTGCAAGATCCCAGCCGTTAAAGGAAGATGAACGGCAGAATGAAGAGTCTCGTGGGCCACACTGAAACTACTCCAAAAATATTCTTTTCCAGACGGTTTTTCGTCCTGAAGATAATGGAAGGCATGGATTTTCCATTCAGTGGAAGGAATGGGACCCACCATCACAGGAGCAGTGGGTTTCGCGCCGCGAAACGCACGGACGTTGGTCCGTTTTGCGGAAGTGAGTGGGCTCCATACGTCGTCCTTCCGGCCGATCCAATCCGTCCATCGCGTAGAGGGCTACGAGAACTACAAAACCATGCTGATAGTTCACTCCCATGCATACACACATGCATGATACAGAGGCCACAAAAGGGCTACCTGGCGACGTTCAAATCTGATCTTTTTGAGATTTCTTCTGTGGGACGCGCTAATGGACCTTCAAAACCACCCATTCTTGACTGAAATTTCATCCTGAATCCAATGGACGGTGTGGATTTTCCAGAAAACACCTCTGTGGGGCCCACCGATCACGGTTGCGAAAAATCATGCACTTCTCGAGTCCGTCTACGACTCGCCACCGATTCCACCATCCAACAGCTATAAAAGGAAAGTTTTGGATGTGGGGAAGGCATTCAGATCCAAAGAATTGGAGATCCAGAGCCAGGGAGAGAAGAAAGAGAAGGAGAAAGAGAGAGAGATTGTTCGGTTTGGAGTTTTAATTTATGAATTTTATTTAATATTTTTTATGGATTTTATGGTAACTAATCTCTCACTTAAATGAGATGAAGCCCTAATTTGATCAGCTCTTGTATTGGTTGATTTACTTTGAATTTTAATTAATTTGTTTTTTTCTCTAAGTGGGCTTTATGGTTTTAAATTCCATACTTCTCCATCTATGAACTTGATCAAAGTATATAGATGGATGTTGTTGGATGCTTATTACAGTGCTTGTGTCGATCAAAACGAGGTTTCCTATAGAGGAAGAAACAGGATGCTTTAATGAATGTACATTCCATGTGCCCGACCAAGGACATGGAATTTGTTATTCATGGCATTGCTTAAAGGAATTAGACAACAGTATGCCCGATTTAGGACACAGATTGTGCTTTCTCTATTTAAGTGGTATCAATCTAGATCAAGGTGAATCAACAGACAAAACAAGGGTTAGGATAATTAGGAGTGGATTCGAAAGTCCTAGTGCTCTCTCTCTGATTGAATTTTCTTCCCTATTCTTAATTGTTTTTCCTAAAATTGTGCTTAATAGTTTAGTTCATTATTCATTGGATTAGTTAAGAAGAATCATAGATTTGAATTGTGACAACCAGTCCTCGTGGGATTCGACCTCGATCTTACCAAGTTTATTACTACATCACAACCCTATACTTGGGGAGTGAACAACTGGCACCCATCTTGAACTCTTTATGTGCCCACATGGATCACTATGAGTGGGCCTTTCGACTATATGCCCACCTTGTAAGTGCACCCAACTTTACGCACTTGTTTGTCAATCACGTGACTAGTTGTGTTTAGTAGTCAGATAAGTTCTTAGCAAATAAAGACCGGTGATGTAACTGGATCAGAAGCATCAAAGCCACAATGAAGACAAAGAACCGCTTCTACGATCTTAACCCTGCAAATAGATGATCCCAACCCAAATAGGAAAACCTACTTAGGTCATCTATTTAAAGCCAATTCCGAGTTCACATTTTCTATCCTTTAGTCTTAGCTTTAGCAAGTCCCAAGTTTATGAATGATTAAATGGACAAACAGGAAAATTTGTCCACTTTCGGTAGGAAGAAGGTGCCACCAAATAGCACCTTCAGTATCACCGAAGATACCTTCGGTGTTACCGAAGGGACTCAAAACAGTCCAGCAACATTACAAAGATAATTCGGTGTCACCGACTGGATATTTCAGTGACACCAATTGCCACCGACGAACAAATTTCGGTGCCACCGAAAGTAACCTTTTTCATTCAGCAACTTGAGGAATTAATTCGGTACTACCAAATGATATTTCGATACCATCGAAGCAAGTTTGGTGATCCTGAGGTTGGCTTCGATAACACCGTAAACTAGCCATTTTCTATCCGTTAGAACCTTTTGTCTATAAAAGCGGCTTGTAGAAACTTGCAAAATTATTAGATTAAGGCATCTAAGAGTCTCCAGTGTACCCCAAGCTTATCCTAGCCAACTTAGACTCTATCTATATGAGTTTCATGCTCTCTTCATTGTGATCTTTCACTTCTATAAGCATTCAAAACTCCTATTAATGAAAAACATGAACTCGTGCCTTCTCTAGAGTGCAAAGAGCAAACCAATAGGAAAATCCTTTGTCTTTTGATACTCTAGAGCATCCATAGGTTGAATCTCTTATGAAATCCACTTATTATTCTATATAGGAGATTCAACCAACTCTCATTACCTTGATCACCTTTATAAGTATATCTTATACAAGGTTCTTGATCGTCAAGTTAAACCAACAGGAAAATCTAAGCTACGCGATCGGGGGAGCATCCGGGAGCTGATTCAAGCACAAAAGAGCAAAGATCAAACAACCCATAACATGATACAAGAGGATTCATTCCGACAAGTGTCATTTTAAGAATCCAAAGTTTAGTCTCTATCCTCGTGTAGGATTGAGGCTAAGAGTTTCCAATCAACAAACTCGATTAGGTGCCTAGTGTGAGACCTTGGACGGTGGGCCTAAACATAGGTGCCTTGTGTGGGACCTTGGCCGGTGGTCCTAAACATAAGTGCCTTGTGTGGGACCTTGGCCGGCGGGCCTAAACGTAGGAGTCTTGTTTAGGACCTTAACCGGTGGGCCTAAACAGAGGTGCCTTGTGTGGGACCTTGGCCAGTGGGCCTAAACGTGGGTTCTTAGTGTAAGACCTTTGCTCTTGCGGATAGTATAAATTGGTGTCCTTAGTGTAGGACTATAAAGGTTATTGGTGAACCTATTTTAAAACTATTAATAGTGAAACCCGGTGCACTCTAGGATTAAGTGTGGATGTCGGGAGTGGAGTAGGCATGTAGCCGAACCACTATACATGCTTGTGTTTGAAATTGTCATTTGTGCATCTGTTTAATCATGCTTATATATATATATATATATATATATATATATATATATGAATATGATTGAGTGTTTAAATTCTTATACATGATTAAATGAATGTTATTGATTGATAGGTAGCACATTCCACACACAACCTCACATTATTATAGGCTAGTTGCTCTATTTGTACATCTTGAGTAGCCGTTGTAATAAGACCCTCTATTGGCTTAGAACCCTTAGAGTTATATTGCCTTACTTGATTTAAACTAAAATGATTATTTAAGTCTGGCAATTAGGATTTTTAAATAGGTAAAAATAATTGAAAAGTCCTATTCACCCCTCTCTAGGACATTGCCTAATATTCATTCTTCAGTATCAGCGGTATAAACTACAATTTCACACCTATGTAGGAGCATGCAAGGCCCAATAGGGGTAGATTTGAGTTGAACCCTGCGAGACCCGACTCGAGTTCGCATGTGTGCATGTGTGTGTGAGTATGCATTTCATTCATCTTGGTCCCCCGGTCCTATCAGTCGAATCCCGGTGACCCACGACCATCAGATAGCATTTGCGATCATTCTCAAGTCTAATAATGTAGACCCGACTCGGATTGAGCCAAAACCTATACCATCTTGTTTGCATCGTTGTTGCGATTCTGATGTCGCGTCTTGTGCATCCACCTAGCGTGTAGATCATAAGATGTAGGCAATTCAATTCTAGCCCTTGATCATGATCATGTGGCTCACCTAGTAAGGAGAGCACATTTTTCAAGGTGGCTCACTCCCTTTTTGGTGCAATTTTCAACAAACACCACAAACACTACCTAAAGTTCCATCTCACACACCACTTATCCTTAAACACCACCCACAAGCTTACTAACCTATTAAACCTACAACTTTGGTTATAACTCCCTACTTGCAATCATCTACCCTCTCTAACCAAGGTAAAAAAGCAATCATTGCCTAGCTTAAAAGAGATTTATCTCTCTTTCTCCCTCATTCTCTCTACTCCTCTCTCTTCTCTCCCTCTCATTTTCTTCTTCCAAGCAATAGAGGGGTGGGACGTCCACCCCATTCCAGCCCCAATCCCCCTCTTTTCCTCCAAATCTAACCTTCCAAATCCCATCTCATCCCTTGATCCATCACCCTTGGTGTACTAGGAGCAAGGAGGTCCAAGATTTAAGCAATCTAAGGTGGGTGTGTTCCTAGGATTTAGAAATTTTATCTTTACATTCTTAGATCTCTTTTCTTTCATATGGGAAACCCAGCAATCATTGGTGGAGATCCTACACCATCCCTTAGTTGTGGTCAAATGGCCTCTTTGGTGCATGCATGCCCATGCATGGGGTTTTCCCCTCTATGGGCCCCATCATGGAAGATTATTTGTATTTCATTACATGATAGGTCATCTAGACCTTAGAATCATGGTTGGGATGGCATCCCAACCATTGATCTTGAATCTAGGACATGCATGTGGTGGATCTTTGTTGCAACATATGAACAAATATAATGTATGGTGTGATTGATGAAGGGGGGCCTCAATGTGGTGGAGCCCCTCCTCTTGTAGTTGATTCTTCATTTTTCCTTTATGATAGAATTCTGATCTTACATGTGTGGCCCACCTTGTGGGTCAACAAAAATCCAGACCATCCATGAAGCTTGGACACCCATAGCGGTCCATCCTTGAACATGTGGCCCTAAAATTCATCTTAATGGGGCACATGCAAAGGGTATTTGATGTTGGGGAAGGTCTGAACATTTGTGGGGCCCTCTAGGGTGGTCCACAACATAAATTCCAGGGGTTAAATCCCATGGCAAATGATGTTTATATTTTATTTCCTTCAATTACTTGCTGCTGTCCCAATCTGTCTGGATGGATTTTTAAGACAACTTGAGGCCAGGATTTGGGGCTTTTGGTGGGGAACTTTGTACCAAGTGGAGTATGATTTTTGAAGGTACATATCCCACCTATAATCATGCCAAATTTGTAGCCCCAACTGACCCCATTTGGGTCCCCAAAAGGGTGGGCCAATATGGGTACCTTGCTGGATTTTCTGCTGTAATTCCTACAAGATTGCAATTTGGAAACTCAAAATTTTAAAATAGTTTCTGATCAGGTGGGCCACCTTTGTAGATCCTACCTTGTACTACATATATATGGGAATGTTGAAATCTAATTTTCCTAATTTTTGGACACCCCAGGCCAACCCCACTGGGTGCTCAATCATGGTCTATCCAGAATTCTGCACTTAACAGAATTTCTGGACAAATTGTTTTTCTAAATTAAACTAAAATACTTCTGATCATCCAAAAATCATGAAATTCTGTAGAGGTATGTCCCACCCATGGAAGGACCATCCTGTAAATTTTTAGGGCCATCGGGTCCCTGTACCATCCGTGGTGTGGCCTGGAGTGGCCCACCAAGCTGGTACGTCCAGGCTTGGGTGTCCAGCCTTGGCTGGGCATCCAGGCCACCTTGTGGGCCCACCTTGATGTATTTTGTGTCTCACTGTTCATCCAAGTGGGGTCCATAGGGGGCATGATCATTTTCCCCTTCAATAGCATCCATTTGGGACCCATTTGGATGAGTTTTGGGCCAATTACCTAGGCCCATAGGACTGCCTACCCTATGGACATCCAGGCCCATTGGACCACTGCTGGAATTTCAGTTCAGCAGCATGGTCCATCTATTTTATGTGTTTAAATCAGTCCCTTCATCTGGTAAGACCCATAGAGACATATGTGGCACACCAGGGGACTTATACTTACCCCTTTAAGATTTTTGTTGGGCCCCAACAGGCCCAGAATATGGGTGGGCTAAAATTTCAGCAAAAGGCCCAAACTGGCCACCCCTAATGGTTTGTTTTGGGGTAGCATGGCCCACCAGATTAAGGGTGTATTATGCACTTGAGATTGCCTTCTTCTAAGATGTCCTTAGGCCTCATTTATGTATGCTTGGTGGCCCACCTCCATTGAACTTTATTTGGACCTATATGCAATGTGTTGATTGGCCTTGGTAGGCCCACTCATCTTGGACCTTCTAAGTTAGGCTCCATTAAACCTTTGGGCCTATACTTACCATGGTATTTTGATGGGCTTATGGGCCAAAATACACAAGTAGTTGGGCCCTTGGTTACCCACTAAATTAGCCACATGCTTGTGCCAAGATGTAAGGCACAATTCACTTGCTTTAAACATAAGAAATTACCCATAAGGTTGGGTTACCGGGCTGCCCATTAGGCCCACCACAATATGTGGGTTTGTGACTTTTATGGTTGGGCCCAAACCTCAATTGAGGGCCCACCATATTGCCTATGTATCGGGCCATGTGTATTGCCCACTAGGTCCTTGGATTGTTTAAGGCCTTGGGCCTTGATTCGCTCCAGTAATAGCGGACTACCTTTTAGGACCCAATTGAGGTTGGATATCCTCCTTAGTGGCCCTAAGGTAGGCCCATAGGGTGAATATAGGTGGTTGAAGGCCCACCTAGACCCTTGTTAAGACCGCTTCTTTGCTTAGGGTTATATGGCCCGTCTTAGCTTGTGGACTACCCCAGAGTGTTGGGCCCCCACTAGAGGATAATCCCATAGTAAATTGTCTAAGTACCTAGACTTGTTTCCCTCCTTGGGAAGGAGGAGTGTACATGTTAAGTCTTCATCGTCGTATGGCGCACCCTCATGACCCATATGCATCATTTGCGTGATTGGATTACATTTGTGTGTGGTCATTGGGTTGATATAATAGAGGGATGGAGTTTCTCCCCTTATGCACATTGAGTGCTTGGAGCTAGTGCATGATCTATATGCGTGACTCATGCATTAGCATCGCATTTCATGATAGTATCGCCCTTGCTTCATCCGGGCCTTGCCTCCACAGGGACATTCATGGATGGCTATATGTATGGACACTGGAAATGTATTACTTGAGCATATAGGGTGCATAGGATGCCCATGAGTGCAATTCTCAAAACTTCCATGGTACTACGGATCTGCTCTAGCGCCGTGGCCGGGTGGAAAATATGAGCGCACGAGGGCCTTACACCTTTAGGCCGCGACTCCCACTGTCGTGTAGTCGGTTGGAATGGGGTGTGGCCTTACCCGCCTGTGAGAGAGGGCATTGTTAGGCTGAGTCTGACCAGCTCGTGAATGGATTCGCTACCGTCAGGCCTTGCTGGTGATTGGCTGTCCACCGGCAGGTAGTGAGGTCTCCTACGCTCGTTTGACTATGCGGGTCTGTAAAGCAGCACTCATTCTGTAGTGCACTAGACCCTAATAGATTTCTTATGATGGAACTGTACTGACATATGGACTAGATATGAGGACTGGCATTACTTCATATTACATTTGCATCGGCTATATAAACTTTTTATGCATCACCTTGGTATGGCACCCAATACTCATTGCATTGTATTCATGACAGCCTTGGTAAGTCTTATGGCATTGGCATTGATCATATTTCCCTTTTGTATCTCCTATTACTCTTCTGTGCACCATTGTCACACACTTTCACCACCCTCTAAGCTCTCTATAAGGTTATGCACGATTGATGCATGCAGGAGATCCTAGGTCGGCAGTGCAGTAGTAGAGCTTGGATAGGAGTTGAGCCGAGAACCCTATGTTGCAGATCTTCTTTTTAGCAAATGTATTTCCTTCTTGTCATGTATCTTAAAGCTCAAATTTATAGTGGATTTTTCTGACGTGTGCCTTGGTTATTTCTGAGATGTACTTGCTGTGATCTTAGGTATGCTCGTGTTAGATTGATTATATGATTATAAAAATCCTCCTTGTAGGATTCCAGGATAAGAACCTGCCTCAGGAGACGAGAATGGGATACTACAGAGGCTATTGTGACCAGAACCGTCTATCAGGTTTCTTGTGAGTCCGGTCATCGAGTCTGGGGCATGACAATCCCACCCAGTCATATCTATATTATATTTGAGGAGCCTATAGTGATTTTATTTGCAATCCAACTTAATTGTGGATCCTCTTTAGTGAATAAATGATGCCCACACCATGGGTTGCCTTGTTGTTCATGTTGTGGCTGCCCATTAGGCCTACCTGTATTTATATGCAGTGGTCATACCATGGGCCAACCCTGTGGTTTGTGTCGTGTTTCCACCATTAAACTACCGTTTAGGTTCAATACATTGCATGTATTGAGCCCATTGTAGGCCTGTGTTTGATTGGTTGAGAGCTGCCCTCTTGGGCTTAGGGATAGTTGTAGGGCCCACTTTGATGACTATTTCAGGCCCACTATGAATGTTTGTGGATCCTAAAATTTTTTATCATGTTTGGATGCCGATAGTTGTGTGTTTTGGCCACTTAGGTGTGGGCTTGCTGAGTGGGCCCATTAACTTGAAAGACCACTTAAGTATAGCCTCATGGGCCTTAATAAACTTGGTTTCCAAGTATGTTCCACTCGGTATGAATGATGAATTTCCATTATCATATGGTTCGGTATTTTACATGTGTGTTGGTACAATACTTGATAATTTATATAGTACCTTATTGATTTATGTGATGTTTACGCTTATGATTGTATAACACTTCCTTTATGTTGATATGGTGCCTTCTTTATATTGATGCGACACTATTTTATGTTAGATGTAGCATTGCTTTTACATTCGAGTTAACATTGCTTTATATTAATTTAGACTTGCTTTATGCTTGATATGGTATTACACAGCTCATGCATAGTGGTTATGATCGTATGTTTTCAATATCTTATTCGTATCATGTGTGCATGACTTAAATGATGGCTAATTCATGATTTTTGGATTGCCTATACATGGCAAGGCCGCATTGACGACTTTGCAACTTTGGGCATTTTCAGGGGACCCATAAGAGATGGGGTCGCCTTGTTTTTATGCACAACTTGCATGATATGGTTACATAACTCAGATGATGGTCTCATGCATTCACGCGTTGCGTGATGCATTTGCATTCAAACCCTAGCGACATCAGGGTTGTGGCCACCACAGGATTATCATGGTTGACAGCTTGAGTATGGACATTAAAAATCTAGTTACGTTTACAGGGTACGTAGGATGTCCCAAGGTGAATGTCCCTAAACCTTATGGGCCAACAGGATGCTCCAACATCGAGACCGAGTGGATAACATGAGCGCCCGAGTGTCGAATACCAGTAGACCGCGTCTCCTCCTGTGTTGTGGTCGGTTGGAAGGGTGATGTGACCTTACGTGCTCGAGTGAAGGGGGTTATATGCTAAGTTAAGTCTGACCAGCTTGTGAAATGAGTCTATTATTGGCGAGTCGGGTGGAGATTGACATAACACTAACGAGGTAGATAGTGAGGTCTCTTCCACTCACTGTGTCATGCGTGCGATGGGGCAGCAAGCCAGTGTTAGAGTGTACTAGACCTCGATGATTCCAATAATGATAACCATACTGAAATGTAGACTTACTGAGCAGGAGTTGAATGTTCAACAGTTGACTCATTCATTCACTATCCACCCGGGCTAGTGGTGCACAACTAAATCCTTATGTGCACCTTCGTAATGGCCATGATTTCATTGAGGTACGCGACTAACCTGAGATCAAGAGTTTACCACATTGAGTCTAGCTATCCAAATTTGGTATGGGACTTTTTTGGATAAAAGTCTCTTATGATGAACCCTACAGCTTGTGATACCATGTACTATCATCCCGACTATACACACCAACTTTGTCATTCCTTTTGCATCACATATCCTGGATAGGGCTGATGGTATTTATGGACTTGCCAGGATTTGCATATTGCATTGCATCATCTACATATGACATTTGCTCCAGTATATCTTTACATCGTATAGCCTGGATAGGGCTGATTGTATCTATGAACTTGCCAGGATTTGCATATTGCATTGCATCCTCAGCATATGACATTTGACCTAGTGTGTCTTTGCATTGCATAGCCTGGATAGGGTTGATGATATTTATGGACTTGCCAAGATTTGCATATTGTATTACATCCTCAGCATATGACATTTGACTAGTATGTCTTTGCGTCGCATAGCCTGGATAGGGATGATGGTATTTATGGACTTGCCAGTCTGGCCTACATCATTTCGCTTACTATGACATTTATATGCTCGGCACATGTATTGCGCACACACGCACGCACTCTCTAAGCTTCGTAGTAAGCTTATGCACGTTCGTTATGTGCAGGTTATGCTAGACCATAGTAGCATTGAGGTAGGACCATGTGCTCAATCTTTTATAATTTTGTTATATCATATATTTTCCTTTTGGCACTGTACTCAAAGATTATATTAATGGATATGTGGTGATGATGTTTTGTGACTCAGGTACACTTGTGGTTATTCTCCTTTACAAAAAAAATTACCCTGAAAATCCCCCTTGTAGAATCCCAGGATCAGAACCTGGCACATGGGAGCTGGGAACTGAGAATGGGGTACTACAGAGGCTGTCGGCACCGAATTCGGCGATTGAAAATTTTGTGAGTCCGGTTCCCGAGTTTAGGGCGTACACGAGGCTATAGTCGTGGTTCTCCTTTTTGCACTCATGGCAAATATATCAACCATATAGTTGACACTTGCTAGATCAAACATGGTAGACCTCCCATGAGGGGAGGCTTCTCCCATGGACGTGGTCATTCATCGGGTGGCTGATGGGCCAATTTGTCTGCTACTGAATCTGAAGAGACACCGTCTGCTTCCTCCACTACTATGGTCCAGTTTCCTGATGTCAGTTACATCCACTCTTGCCTCCTCCTCTTCCTAGCCCTGGGTCATAGACACCAGGGTCATAGATTACATGACTGGTATGTCTCATCTTTTTTCATCTTTTCATCGAAGTTATACTCAAGACTCAATAAAGTTAGCCGACGACAACCTTACTCCCATTGCGGGGTTGAGAACTATTCCTCTGACCTCTACTGTCTCCCTTGATAAGACTATTCTTGTCCCGGGTCTTGTCTCCAATTTGCTTTTCGTTAAAACACTCACTAAACAATTTAACAGTGCTGCCATTTTTCTTCCATCTCACTATATGTTTCAGGATCTCAGGACGTAGAAGATGATTGGTGGTGGACGTGAACGTGCTGGTCTTAACCGATTCGATGCTGATGTTCAACCTAAAGCTACAGCCCATCTTCTTTCAGTCACTCAGGAGGATTTTTATCGCTTGCACTGTCATTATAGTCATCCCGTCTTTTCCATTTTATGCAATTTATTTCCTACTTTAGCTTCCCACAAAGATGTTAAGACCTTTCAGTGTATTACTTATGCTTTATCCAAGCAGAAATGTGTTTCCTTTCCTTTAGTCTTGAATAAAGACTCTGGTTCTATGTTTTCTGTCATTCAATCTGAAGTTTAGGGACCTGCTCATATTCCCTCCTCCAGTGGATTTCGGTATTTTATATCTTTTATGGATAATACTACCAAGATAACATGGATCTATCTTCTTAAAAATAAAAGTGAAGTGTTTGAAACTTTTAAATCTTTTCATGTTTGGTTGATTAATCAATTTGATGCAAAAGTCAAGGTCCTTCACTGTGATAATGGTGGCAATTAACTTTCCACTATTTTTCTTTCCTACCTTTGTCAGCACGGCATCGAGTTAAACACCACTTGTGCTTCCACTCCTCAGCAGAATGGGATGGCAAAAAGAAAAAACCAATAATTGTTGAATATCACTCGTTGCCTCCTCACTGAGATGCGTATTCTCAAATACTATTGGGGAGATGCAATTCTCACCGCATGCTACATGGCCAATCGACTGCCTTATTCTGTTTTGAACTTTCGTACTCCGATTTTCTTATTTAAGAAAGTTCATCATGTCACTGATATTCCTTTTCGTATTTTTGGTTGCACTGCTTATGACTTCTCTCCCTCTCGAACAAAGCTATCAGATAGATCCATCTCTTGTATGTTTGTTGAGTATTCCCCAAACCAAAAAGGTTATAAATTTGTGGATCCGCATACTGGTCATCACTATGTCACTCTAGATGCAACATTTTTTATCTTTTAGTTTCTTTTCTCTGAAGACTTCCTCTCCCTTCTTATCCCCACACGTTACTTCTATCCCTTTCACTACGCCAAAATAACAAAAAAAGGACGGTCCAAAACCGTCTCAAATGACCAAAAAGGACGATCATGGACCGTCGCATAGGCAGTCAAATTTTGACGTGTCCTATTACTTAAAGGATGGTTGAAAACCGTCATTCTTATTAACAAAAAAAAAGACGGTTATGGACCGTCCTAAAAAAGGAAGGTCATGGACCATCCTTAAAATGGACTGTCATGGAATCTCTTATGAGCCCAAAAAGGACGGCCATGGACTGTCCTTTAAAAGGACTGTCATGGACCGTCCTTAAAAAGGACTATCATGGACCATCTCTTATGAGCCTTTAAAGGACGGCCATAGAGCGACCGTCCTTAAAAAGGACTGATGAACCGTCTCGTATGAGCCTTCAAAGGATGGCTATAGACCGCCCTTTAAATGGACGATCATGGACCGTCCTTAAAAAGGACTGTCATGGACTGTCTCTTATGAGCCTTTAAAGGACGGTTATAGACCGTCCTTTAAAAGGGCGGTCATGGACCATCCTTTAAAAGGACTGCTATAGGCCGTCTCTTATGACCCTTAAAGGACATTTTTAAATTTGACCTGTTACAATATTCTTCCTGATATACACCTGTTATACAATATATTTCATCACATTCACATTCGCATTCACATCCATCTAAACCTAAACTACGTAAATCCATCCAAACATAAACTACATTCATCCAAACACAAACAATCTTATCCATATTACATTCATACACGCATAATACATATAAGTTTAACTTCATAAGTAAAAAAAACAATATTATCCACATTTTATCACATTCACATCCATCTAAACTCAAACTACGTAAATCCATCCAAACATAAATTACCCCCATCCAAACACAAACAATCTTATCCACATTACATTCATCTACGCATAATAAATAAGTTTAGGTTTAGGTTAGGTTATAAGCTATAGGTTTAGAGAATTGAGAATAGGTTAAGGTTTAGGTTTAGGAAATCGGGTTCGAGTTCGGGATCGGGTTTAGGTTTGGGTTTTCAAGTTTAGGTTTAGGTTTAGGTTAGGGAGTTAAGATTAGGATTAGGTGTAGGTGTAGGTTTAGGGATTTGAGAATAGGTTAAGGTTTAGGTTTAAGAATTCGGGTTCGGGTTCGGGATTGGGTTTAGTTTGGGTTTTCAAGTTTAGGTTTAGGTTTAGGTTAGGGAGTTTAGATTACGATTAGGTGTAGGTTTAGGTTTAGGGATTTGAGAATAGGTTAAGGTTTAGGTTTAGGAAATCGAGTTCGGGTTCGTGGATCGTGTTTAGGTTTAGGTTTTCAAGTTTAGGTTTAGGTTAGGGAGTTTAGATTAGGATTAGGTGTAGGTGTAGGTTTAGGAATTTGAGAATAGGTTAAGGTTAAGGTTTAGGTTATAAGCTATAAGCTCGGGAATTGAGAATAGGTTAAGGTTTAGGTTTAGGAAATCGGGTTCGGGTTTGGGATCGGGTTTAGGTTTCGGTTTTCAAGTTTAGGTTTAGGTTTAGGTTTAGGTTAGGGAGTTGAGATTAGGATTAAGTGTAGGTGTAGCTTTAGGGATTTAAGAATATATTTAAGTTATAAGTTATATGTTCGAGTTTAGGTTAAGGTTAAGGTTTAGGTTTAGGTTATAAGCTATAGGTTTAGGGAATTGAGAATAGGTTAAGGTTTAGGTTTAGGAAATCGGGTTCGGGTTTGGGATCGGGTTTAGGTTTGGGGTTTCAAGTTTAGGTTTAGGTTTAGGTTAGGGAGTTGAGATTAGGATTAGGTGTAGGTTTAGGTTTAGGGATTTGAAAATAGGTTAAGGTTTAGGTTTAAGAATCTCGGGTTCGGGTTCGGGATTAAGTTTAGGTTTGGGTTTTCAAGTTTAGGTTTAGGTTTAGGTTAGGGATTTTAGATTAGGATTAGGTGTAGGTTTAGGTTTAGGGATTTGAGAATAGGTTAAGGTTTAGGTTTAGGAAATCGAGTTCGGGTTCTGGATCGGGTTTAGGTTTGGGTTTAGGTTATGGAGTTTAGATTAGGATTAGGTGTAGGTGTAGGTTTAGGAATTTGAGAATAGGTTAAGGTTTAGGTTTACGTTAAGGTTTAGGCTAAGGTTTAGGTTATAAGCTATAGGTTTAGGGAATTGAGAATAGGTTAAGGTTTAGGTATAGGAAATCGAGTTCGGGTTCGGGATCAGGTTTAGGTTTGGGTTTTCAAGTTTAGGTTTAGGTTTAGGTTAGGGAGTTGAGATTCGAATTAGGTGTAGGTGTAGGTTTAGGGATTTGAGAATATATTTAGGTTATAGGTTATAGGTTGAAGTTTAGGTTTAGGTTAAGGTTAAGGTTTAGGTTTAGGTTATAAGTTATAGGTTTGGAATTGAGAATAGGTTAAGGTTTAGGTTTAGAAATCGAGTTCGGGTTCGGGATTGGGTTTAGGTTTGGGTTTTCAAGTTTAGGTTTAGGTTTAGGTTTGGGAATCGAGATTAGGATTAGGTGTAGGTTTAGGTTTAGGGATTTGAAAATAGGTTAAGGTTTAGGTTTAAGAATTTGGTTTGGGTTCGGGATTGGGTTTAGGTTTGGGTTTTCAAGTTTAGGTTTAGGTTTAGGTTAAAGAGTTTAGATTAGGATTAGGTGTAGGTTTAGGTTTAGGATTTGAGAATAGGTTAAGGTTTAGGTTTAGGAAATCGGGTTCGGGTTCTGGATCGAGTTTTAGGTTTGGGTTTTCAAGTTTATGTTTAAGTTTAGGTTAGGGAGTTGAGATTAGGATTAGTGTAGGTGTCGGTTTAGGGATTTGAGAATATATTTAGGTTTTAGGTTTAGGTTATAGGTTATAGGTTCAAGTTTAGGTTTAGGTTAAGGTTAAGGTTTAGGTTTAGGTTATAAGCTATAGGTTTAGGGAATTGAGAATAGGTTAAGGTTTAGGTTTAGGAAATCGGGTTCGGGTTCAGGATCGGGTTTAGGTTTGGGTTTTCAAGTTTAGGTTTAGGTTTAGGTTAGGGAGTTTATATTAGGATTAGGTTTAGGTTTAGGTTTAGGATTTGAGAATATATTTAAGTTTTAGGTTTAGGTTATAGGTTATAGGTTCGAGTTTAGGTTTAGGTTAAGGTTAAGGTTTAGGTTTATGTTATAAGCTATAGGTTTAAGGAATTGAGAATAGGTTAAGGTTTAGGTTTAGAAATCGGGTTTGGGTTCTGGATCGGGTTTAGGTTTGGGTTTTCAAGTTTAGGTTTAGGTTTAGGTTTAGGTTAGGGAGTTAAGATTAGGATTAGGTGTCGCTTTAGGTTTAGGGATTTGAAAATAGGTTAAGGTTTAGGTTTAAGAATTCAATTCGGGTTCTGGATTGGGTTTAGGTTTGGGTTTTCAAGTTTAGGTTTAGGTTTAGGTTAGGAGTTTAGAGTAGGATTAGGTGTAGGTTTAGGTTTAGGGATTTGAGAATAGGTTAAGGTTTAGGTTTAGAAAATCGGATTCGGGTTCTGGATCGAGTTTTAGGTTTGGGTTTTCAAGTTTAGGTTTAGGTTTAGGTTAGGGAGTTTAGATTAGGATTAGGTGTAGGTTTAGGTTTAGGGATTTGAGAATAGGTTAAGCTTTAGGTTTAGGAAATCGGGTTCAGGTTCGGGATCGGGTTTAGGTTTGGGTTTTCAAGTTTAGGTTTAGGTTTAAGTTAGGGAGTTGAGATTAGGATTAGGTGTAGGTGTAGGTTTAGGGATTTGAGAATAGGTTAAAGTTTAGGTTTAGGTTTAGGTTAGGGAGTTTAGATTAGGATTAGGTGTAGATGTAGGTTTAGGAATTTGAGGTTAAGGTTTAGCTTTAGGTTATATGCTATAGGTTTAGGGAATTGAGAATAGGTTAAGGTTTAGGTTTAGGAAATCGGGTTCGGGTTAGGGATCGGGTTTAGGTTTGGGTATTCAAGTTAGGTTTAGGCTTAGGTTAGGGAGTTGAGATTAGGATTAGGAGTAGATTTAGGTTTAGGGATTTGAGAATATATTTAGGTTATAGGTTATAGGTTCGAGTTTAGGTTTAGGTTAAGGTTAAGGTTAAGGTTAAGGTTTAGGTTTAGGTTATTAGTTATAGGTTTAGGGAATTGAGAATAGGTTAAGGTTTAGGTTTAGAAATCGGGTTCGGGTTCTGGATCGGAGTTTTGGTTTGGGTTTTCAAGTTTAGGTTTAGGTTTAGGTTAGGAAGTTGAGATTAGGATTAGGTGTAGGTTTAGGTTTAGAGATTAGAAAATAAGTAAAGGTTTAGGTTTAAGAATTCCCGGGTTCGGGTTCGGGATTGGGTTTAGGTTTGGGTTTTCAAGTTTAGGTTTAGGTTTAGGTTGGGAGTTTAGATTAGGATTAAGTGTAGATTTAGGTTTAGGGATTTGAGAAAAGGTTAATGTTTAGGTTTAGAAATCGGATTCGGGTTCCGAGATCGGGTTTTAGGTTTGGGTTTTCAAGTTTAGGTTTAGGTTTAGGTTAGGGAGTTTAGATTAGATTAGGTGTAGGTTTAGATTTAGTGATTTGAGAAAAGGTTAAGGTTTAGGTTTAGGTTTAGGTTAAGGTTTAGGTTTAGGTTATAAGCTATGGGTTTAGGGAATTGAGAATAGATTATGGTTTAGGTTTAGAAATCGGGTTTGGGTTCGGATCGGGTTTAAGTTTGGGTTTTCAAGTTTAGGTTTAGGTTTAGGTTTGGTAGTTGAGATTAGGATTAAGTGTAGGTTTAGGTTTGGGGATTTTAGAATTTATTTAGGTTTTAGGTTTAGGTTATAGGTTATAGGTTCATGTTTAGGTTTAGGTTAAGGTTAAGGTTTAGGTTAAGGTTATAAGCTATAGGTTTAGGGAATGAGAATAGGTTAAGGTTTAGGTTTAGAAATCGGGTTTGGGTTCGAGATCGGGTTTTAGGTTTGGATTTTCAAGTTTAGGTTTAGGTTTAGGTTAGGGAGTTTAGATTAGGATTAGGTGTAGGTTTAGGTTTAGGGATTTGAGAATAGGTTAAGGTTTAAGTTTAGGAAATCGGGTTCAGTTTGGGATCTGGTTTTAGGTTTGGGTTTTCAAGTTTAGGTTTAGGTTTAGGTTAGGGAGTTGAGATTAGGATTAGGTTTAGGTTTAGGTTTGGGGATTTGAAAATAGGTTAATGTTTAGGTTTAGGAATTTGGGATCGGGTTCGGGATTGGGTTTAGGTTTGGGTTTTCAAGTTTAGGTTTAGGTTTAGGTTAGGGAGTTTAGATTAGGATTAGGTGTAGGTTTAGGTTTGGGGATTTGAGAATAGGTTAAGGTTTAGGTTTAGGAAATCGGGTTCGGGATCGGGTTTTAGGTTTGGGTTTTCAAGTTTAGGTTTAGGTTTAGGTTAGGGAGTTGAGATTAGGATTAGGTGTAGGTTTTGGTTTAAGGATTTGAAAATAGGTTAAGGTTTAGGTTTAGGAAATCGGGTTCGGTTCTGGATCGGGTTTAGGTTTGGGTTTAGGTTAGGGAGTTTAGATTAAGATTAGGTTTAGGTGTAGGTTTAGGAATTTGAGAATAGGTTAAGGTTTAGTTTTAGGTTAAGGTTTAGGTTATAAGCTATAGGTTTAGGGAATCGAGAATAGGTTTATGTTTAGAAAATCGAGTTCGGGTTCGGGATTAGGTTTAGGTTTGGGTTTTCAAGTTTAGGTTTAGGTTTAGGTTAGGGAGTTGAGATTAGGATTAGGTGTAGGTGTAGGTTTAGGGATTTGAGAATATATTTAGGTTATAGGTTATAGGTTCGAGGTTTAGGTTTAGGTTAAGGTTTAGGTTTAGGTTTAGGTTAGAAGCTATAGGTTTAGGGAATTGAGAATAGGTTAAGGTTTAGGTTTAGGAAATCGGGTTCGGTTCTGGATCTAGTTTAGGTTTGGGTTTTCAAGTTTAGGTTTAGGTTTAGGTTTGGGAGTCGAGTTAGGATTAAGTGTAGGTTTAGGTTTAGGGATTTGAAAATAGGTTAAGGTTTAGGTTTAAGAATTTGGTTTCGTGTCCTAGATTGGGTTTAGGTCCGGGATTTCAAGTTTAGGTTTAGGTTTAGGTTAGGGAGTTTAGATTAGGATTAGTTGTGGGTTTAGGTTTAGGGATTTGAGAATAGGTTAAGGTTTATGTTTAGAAATCGTGTTCGGGTTCTGGATCGGGTTTTAGGTTTGGGTTTTCAAATTTAGGTTTAGGTTTAGGTTAGGGAGTTGAGATTAGGATTAGGTGTAGGTGTAGGTTTAGAGATTTGAGTATATATTTAGGTTTTAGGTTTAGGTTATAGGTTATAGGTTCGAGTTTAGGTTTAGGTTAAAGTTAAGGTATAGGTTTAGGTTATAAGCTATAGGTTTGGGAATTGAGAATAGGTTAAGGTTTAGGTTTAGGAAATCGGGTTCGGTCTTGGATCGGGTTTAGGTTTCGGTTTTCAAGTTTAGGTTTAGGTTTAGGTTTAGGTTTGGGAGTTGAGATTAGGATTAGGTGTAGGTTTAGGTTTAGGGATTTGAAAATAGGCTAAGGTTTAGGTTTAAGAATCGGTTTCGGGTTCGAGATTGGGTTTAGGTTTGGGTTTTTAAGTTTATGTTTAGGTTTAGGTTAGGGAGTTTAGATTAGGATTAGGTGTAGGTTTAGGTTTAGGGATTTGAGAATAGGTTAAGATTTAGGTTTAGGAAATCGGGTTAAGGTTCTGGATCGGGTTTTAGGTTTGGGTTTTCAAGTTTAGGTTTAGGTTTAGGTTATGGAGTTTATATTAGGATTAGGTGTAGGTGTAGGTTTAGGAATTTGAGAATAGGTTTAGGTTTAGGTTTCGCTTATAAGCTATCGGTTTAAGGAATTGAGAATAGGTTAAGATTTAGGTTTAGGAAATCGGGTTTAGGTTCGAGATCGGGTTTAGGTTTGGGTTTTCATGTTTAGCTTTAGGTTTAGGTTAGGGAGTTGAGATTAGGATTTGGCGTAGGTTTAGATTTAGGGATTTGAGAATGTATTTAAGTTTTGGGTTTAGGTTATAGGTTATAGGTTTAGGTTAAGGTTTAGGTTTAGGTTCTAAGTTATAGGTTTAGGGAATTGAGAATAGGTTAAGGTTTAGGTTTAGGAAATTGGGTTCGGGTTTGGGCTCAGGTTTAGGTTTGGGTTTTCAAGTTTTGGTTTAGGTTTAGGTTAGACAGCTTAAGATTAGGATTAGGTGTATGTTTAGGTTTAGGTATTTGAAAATAGGTTAAGATTTAGGTTTAAGAATTCGGGTTCGTGTTCGGTTCTGGGTTCGGGTTCGGATTGGGTTTAGGTTTGGGTTTTCAAGTTTAGGTTTAGGTTTAGGTTAGGAGTTTAGAGTAAGATTAGGTGTAGGTTTAGGTTTAGGAATTGAGAATAGGTTAAGGTTTAGGTTTAGGAAATCGGATTTGGGTTTGGGATCAAGTTTTAGGTTTGGGTTTTCAAGTTTAGATTTAGGTTTAGGTTAGGGAGTTTAGATTAGGATTAGGTGTAGGTTTAGGTTTATGGATTTGAGAATAGGTTAAGGTTTAGGTTTAGGAAATCGGTTCGGGATCGGGTTTTAGGTTTAGGTTTTCAAGTTTAGGTTTAGGTTTAGGTTAGGGAGTTGAGATTAGGATTAGGTGTAAGTGTAGGTTTAGGAATTTTGAGAATAGGTTAAAGTTTAGGTTTAGGAAATCGGGTTCCTTCGGGATCGGGTTTAGGTTTGGGTTTTCAAGTTTAGGTTTAGGTTTAGGTTAGGGAATTGAGATTAGGATTAGGTGTAGGTGTAGGTTTGGGGATTTGAGAATACATTTAGGTTTTAGGTTTAGGTTTAGGTTATAGGTTATAGGTTTAGGTTTAGGGAATTGAGAATAGGTTAAGGTTTAAGTTTAGAAATCGGGTTCGGGTTCCTGGATCGGGTTTAGGTTTGGGTTTTCAAGTTTAGGTTTAGGTTTAGGTTAGAGAGTTGAGATTAGGATTCGGTGTAGGTTTAGGTTTAGGGATTTGAAAATCGGTTAAGGTTTAGGTTTAAGAATTCGGTTTTGGGTTAGGGATTGGGTTTCGGTTTGGGTTTTCAAGTTTAGGTTTAGGTTTAGGTTAGGGAGTTTAGATTAGGATTAGGAATAGGTTTAGGTTTAGGATTTGAGAATAGATTAAGGTTTAGGTTTAGGAAATCGGATTCGGGTTTGGGATCGGGTTTTAGGTTTGGGTTTTCAAGTTTAGGTTTAGGTTTAGGTTAGGGAGTTTAGATTAGGATTAGGTGTAGGTTTAGGTTTAGGGATTTGAGAATAAGTTAAGGTTTAGGTTTAGGTTTAAGTTAAGGTTTAGGTTTAGGTTATAAGCTATAGGTTTAGGGAATGAGAATAGGTTAAGGTTTATGTTTAGGAAATCGGGTTCGGGTTTGGGATCGGGTTTAGGTTTTGGTTTTCAAGTTTATGTTTAGGTTTAGGTTAGGGAGTTGAGATTAGGATTAGGTGTAGGTTTAGGTTTAGGATTTGAGGATTTATTTAGGTTTTAGGTTTAGGTTATAGGTTATAGGTTCGTGTTTCGGTTTAGGTTAAGGTTAAGGTGTAGGTTTAGGTTATAAGCTATAGGTTTAGAAAGTGAGAATAGGTTAAGGTTTAGGTTTATGAAATCGGGTTCGGGTTCGGGATCGGGTTTAGGTTTGGGTTTTCAAGTTTAGGTTTAGGTCTAGGTTAGGGAGTTTAGATTAGGATTAGGTGTAGGTTTAGGTTTAGGGATTTGAGAATAGGTTAAGGTTTAGGATTAGGAAATCGTGTTCGGGTTCTGGATCGTTTTTAGGTTTGGGTTTTCAAGTTTAGGTTTAGGTTTAGGTTAGGGAGTTGAGATTAGGATTACGTGTAGGTTTAGGTTTAGGGATTTGAAAATAGGTTAAGGTTTAGGTTTAGAATCGGGTTCGGGTCTGGGATTGGGTTTAGGTTTGGGTTTTCAAGTTTAGGTTTAAGTTTAGGTTAGGGAGTTTAGATTAGATTAGGTGTAGGTTTAGGTTTAGGGATTTGAGAATAGGTTAAGGTTTAGGTTTAGGAAATCGGGTTCGTGGATCGGGTTTTAGGTTTGGGTTTTCAAGTTTAGGTTTAGGTTTAGGTTAGGGAGTTGAGATTAGGATTAGGTGTAGGTTCGAAGTTTAGGGATTTGAAAGTAAGTTAAGGTTTAGGTTTAGGAATTCGGTTCGTTCGGGATTAGGTTTAGGTTTGGGTTTTCAAGTTTAGGTTTAGGTTTAGGTTGTTGTTGAGATTAGGATTAGGTGTAGGTGTAGGTTTAGGGATTTGAGAATACATTTAGGTTTAGGTTTAGGTTATAGGTTATAGGTTTAGGTTTAGGTTTAGGCTTGGGAATGAGAATAGGTTAAGGTTTAGGTTTGGAAATCGGGTTCGGGTTCCTGGATCGAGTTTAGGTTTGGGTTTTCAAGTTTAGGTTTAGGTTTAGGTTAGGGAGTTGAGATTAGGATTAGGTGTAGGTTTAGGGATTTGAGAATAGATTTAGGTTTTTAGTTTAGGTTTAGGTTTTAGGTTATAGGTTAAGGTTTAGGTTTTGGGATTTGAGAATGGGTTTAGGTTAAGGTTATAAGCTTAGGTTAAGGTTGTAAGTATAGGTTATAGGTTTAGATTTAATTTATAAGTATAAGTTTTGGGATTTGAGAATAGGTTTTGGTTAAGGTTATATGTTTAGGTTAAGGTTATAAGTATTGGTTTAGGTTATAGGTTAAGGTTTAGGTTTAGGTTATAAGTAATGGTTTTGGGATTTGAGAATAGGTTTAGGTTATGGTTATAAGTTTAGGTTAAGGTTGTAAGTATAGGTTACAGGTTTAAGTTAAGGTTTAGGTTTAGGTTATAAGTATAGGTTTTGGGATTTGAGAATAGGTTTAGGTTAAGGTTATAAGTTTAGGTTAAGGTTATAAGTATAGGTTTAGGTTATAAGTATAGGTTTTGGGATTTGAGAATAGGTTTAGGTTAAGGTTATAAGTATAACTTTTGGGATTTGAGAATAGATTTAGGTTATAGGTTTAGGTTTAGTTTATAGGTTATAAGTTTAGGTAATTGAGAATAGGTTTAGGTTATAGGTTTAGGGTGTGGTTTAGGTTAAGGGTGTGGTCCCTGTAAATACAGATATAAACACGGCCTGTTCAAATGGTCAGGCCCTTTCAATGTTGTCCATAGGAAATGGACAGCTTCATCATGGTCATAATAGTGGTTCCCACCTTCCAGGGACCCCCGCTCATCCGGATAGCTCCAACGCACATCCGGGTTTGCTCCATTAATTTCGAGCAAAAACATAAAATGGATTATCAAGATCATTTAAATAAAATGGATTATCAAGATCATCTAAATAAAATCAGGTCCAATCAACAATCTAACCTGGAGGATTCTGTTAGTATTGTTGACAGCACCTCGAAACTTGTTTAAATCCAGGTTGCAATCTGTGGCCACTGATGCTATTTGTCTTTCTATGAAGTTGGCGGCGATTTCTGCATCAAACCAGGCGAATGCAGCCTTAATGATAAAGAACATTTCTTTCCAAAAATTCATTCTCTCTCTCTTTTAATTTAACTTTCCATTAAATAATTACCTGAAATCATGGCGTTTTCTCAAGATAGAAGTCCAATCCATCCCAACTTGTGCACCTGTTAGGACAAGTAATTCAAACAACATCCTGCAACACATTTACATGCCTAATCAGTCTCACTCCAGTCTTATATATTGAATGCCTAATGTACAGTCTCTTGAATTGGTTCAAACCATACCTGAATTGAGTGTAATGAATCTACATCTCTTCTGCTATTGAGTGTAATGAATCTACTCGAAGAACCCCATCCAGGAGCTCTGGTCAGTCGATAGAAATCAAGCTTGTGCTCTATTTTCTTTCCAACTGCTATCATCTGAAGACTTCTCAATAGGGGAAGAACTCCAAACAGGAGATCTTGTTGGTTGATTCAACTCATCTTGTCCTCTGTTTTCATTCCAACCACTAATATCTGAAGATCTCTCCGTATGGGTACCCTTTAGGTTCTGACTACCGTAGACAGAATTAGATTGACCATGCATCTTATCCTTATCCCAAACATGTGGTTTGGCAGATGAATCATTCAGTTGGTTCCAACAATTTACATCTTAGGATTTAGCATCTTGAACCCACTCATTTCCTGCATCATTTGATTTCCAACCTCCCCATGGAGTAGATTGACCAATTAGTTTCCCCTTACAAAATATGCATCAAACACACTATAACAAGTACACTATGCCACTAAAGCAACAAGTGGATCAAGCTCATAATTTTGAAATTTTCTCGAAAGCCCTCATTCTAATAATCACGTAGTCACGCTAGCAAGCAACAACACCCAGCTGAAGAGATGCATTCAAATAAAAATATTGACCTAGGCACACCACAAAATCCCCAAAAATAACGTGGAAAAAATACATGAAGAAAAAAGAGGAGAGAAGCAAAACTTGTAATGCATATAAAACTAGCGAAAGGTAGAGATAAATACATCTTGGTTTTTGGTTGGCATGGACGAATGGAAAATCAAGTATACTCATGATGAAAGGATTGAATTCATCGTCTGGAACTCAGTTCTAGAAACTGTTGCAAATTTCATTCACTGAAATGTCCAGTTCACAACCATTTACTTTCCTTGTCATTCACTTAAATACCTATGCCAATAAAATCTATCAAGTTCTACCATGCATCACAATATTATGCGAATCCACCATATCCAACTTATGTGAATCAGTTGGATCATGCCACAGTCAGAAGAAAACAGATTCGATAAACACGTGACTGTTAATGAAGGGAAAGTACCATAACTCAAGTCAACAAGTCCTACTAGTTATATAATTGGATCAGAGAAGGCCAATGCATCTCCCATGAATTGAGATGTCATACAATAATAAAGGCTTGGACATGACAATATGCAGTTCTAAGACATATAGGAAGAATATTCCTACAAATAAAAAGGGTCTAAGTTTGATTGACTTGTAATGAACAAATTCACTTGATCAAGTCAATTCAAATTGAGTCAGTCAATACTTACAAAGAAGCTAGCTTGGGTTTCTCTAAACTTAAAGAACCTAGTCAAAAGTACTTTGACATTTTGATCAATACCTCAAAAATTCAAAAGAGTACTCAAAGACTAGATTAGATAGCAGGGTAAAACAACAATCTATAGCCATTTGAAAACCAGCCAATCTTAAAAGTAAAAGGGGAATAGTATAAACATTATTTAAAAAAGAAAAAGAAAAAAGAAAGGGAACTTGTTCACTTGCACCATGGGTAACAGGTCCAATTCTATTGACCATTCATTTGTTTTACAAACATACAGTCCACCTATTATAAAATAAAAAAAGAAGAGAGATTTTGAAAAAAAAAAAAATCAAATTCTAGCCTCCATGTTGTATTGGATGTATTTGACTGATACCGGCGATGTACCCAATGCATGCCCCTGTTTTATTTTTTGTTTTTTGGATGGACTCATATGGACCTAACCGAAAGGGCACTCCTCTAAATGCCTCGAACAATGGGGCAGTTGTACAGTTTGTCCTGCAACCATTGATACCACCATATGCCAACTACAAATAGCAGAGTTTGTATGAGAGACTGAGTGCGAAGGGATTAGCCCCCATATATTCGTCAGCCAAAAGAACAATAAAAGCAAAAAAAAAAAAAAAAAACTATGCTAACACAAACTCAATGCGACCAAGAATGTGACCAAGATGGAAAGGGGTCAAAGTAGCCCGGAGACTTCAAAATAGATGATAATGCTAACACAAACTCAATGCGAATGGGAATCCAAGATATAGAGAATTTATTACAACCATCCAACAGCTCTGAGTTTGAACATTCAGTTTGAACATAACTCAATGCAACTCATATCAAGCAAAACATCAAAATCCCAACAACAATCAAATAAAGGAGGAAAAAATACCACAACACATACTAGAAATTCATTAAAGAAGCAAAAAGAAAAAAAAAATGCCATCACCATCATAGGCTAGGCCAATTGAACCAAACAACTCTTTTGCTATATTCTGTTTCTTTACAGGCATTGACTCTATATTAAGCACATCCATCTGCTTTAAGAGGTAATCAGAGAGTTGCTCAGCCCCTGCTAATTGTGAATTCATTGTGTTATATAGATTATGCAAAGACTGAATTTGTCAATATATAAAGTTTGAAAAAGTCAATATTATAGCCCCTTGTCCAACAATGAAACCCGGCAAAGATACAAAAGAAAAAGAAAAAAGAAAAAGAAAAAAAAGACCACCTGATTGCATAAAAATATGAAAATTGCAGGCAATGCTGACAGATGGTGATTGAAAATCTCATATCCACGTAACACTTCCATGTACGAATGATACACTTCAGCCTGCATCATCAAACGCTCATCTCCCAAAACAAATCTCAGAATATGGGTTGTTACTGCTCTTAAGAATAATTGTTAGGATCCTCCAATTTGGCCAATTTTTGGTGCATCTCCCATCTACAGGGAGTCCATCATATCAACAGATTGGACTGTAGAGAAAAATAGTGGCATGCTTTTAATAAAGTAACAAGTAGAGAAAAATGAATCTTACTTCTAGCATAAGATGTTTATCCTCGGCTTGCATTAAAATAATGTATGTGAAGTTTGATTTTGGCTCAATTAGTAAATAGGTTAGATTCTGGCTGACCTTAACATGGCCCAAACCTAGCCCATAACCACCCCTAAATAATTATCCTGTCAATTTACTTTCATTCAACATAAACATAGCAATAAGCCTGCTGGAAAAGAATTTTGAACACAATTCAAAAGCATTTAAGAAGTATGCAACAACAATACCTAAAACTATTCTTACCATAGGAACTACAATATCTTCCTTCCGAGTACTCCTAAAAAATGTGCTGGATAGCATTCCAATACTCTGTGTAGGTCTAAAGACCAGGGTACAAGAAATATTCAGTTACTTTCAATGGTAAAACAAAGGAAAACATAACAAAGAAAATGCAATCAATATGAAAACATAGATTAAAAGTACAAGACATAGATCAAAATGTTCCAACCCTGAATCCGATTGCTCCAATTCAGTTCGTTCAAACACCCAAACATGCCCTTAACCACATACATCAAATGCAACAATTTTCAATTCTCGTATGGGAAAATAAGTTCTATTTTTATTCCAATTCACCACCCAATTAAAAATTAAGAGAAAAAACATTTAAAAAAAATATTCAACATTTTCATTCCACCGACCATACAAAATCTTCTATAAATAAATAAAAACTTCCTGGTTATAAAATTATATATATATATATATATACTTGAAAAATACACTGAAAACCCATATAAAATGAAAAGAATAAACAAAAAACAAATTCCTAAAAACCCACAAATCTCACGTCAGATTTAACAAGACCCATATCCCCAAATCCAACAAAAATCAAAAACTATATACCAAAATCCCACAAAAACCCTTCCAGACCCTAAAAACCCCAATCTGCAGAAAAAATGGGGAGGGAGGGAGAGTACCATTCCGCAAACTGATGCTGGATTCATTGGTGTTGATGTTGTAGAGGACGCCTTCGTATCTGATTTCGCATTTGGATGTCAAGCTAATCACGCTGCTGATGTAGGAATCTGCAGATCATGAAGAAGTTTCTGCTGCAGCTGTTGTTGTTGTTGCTGCTGCTGCTGCCATGGCTTCTGCTACTCCGCCGCTAGATCCTGAAGAAGCTTCTGCTGCAGCTGTTGCTGCTGCTGCTGCCATGGCTTTTCACAGTAGAGAGAGAGAGAGAGAGAGAGAGAGAGAGAGAGAGGGTTTCTCATCGATGGAAGATGAGGAAAAGAGGGAAAATAGGAAAAGAGGAGCGGACGTTTATGGTTTTCGTCTTTTAAAAAGATAAAAATTTCAAATCCGTATAACGTGAGTTTACCATTATTTATAACACCAACTCTATTAACGGTCGTACATGCATGGGACCATTTTCTGGATGGTTAAGATCGTTTTACAAAATAAAATTATAAATATTTACTATTTACAACTAGACCGATTATTTCGATGGTCTTGATAACTCTATATCTTAGTTGTTGTTGTTATGGATGAGTCAACACCATTTTACATAAAATGCAAGACTCACAATGAAAAACCAATAGATTGAAAACGTTAACTTAAACTTTGGACCTGGTGTGGCTCTATGGAACCCACCATGATCGATTTGTTTCATCCACGCCGTCCATACATTTCATAACATCATTTTGTGTACGATCCCAAAAAATGAGCCTGAAATAAATCCTGGGTGGACCACATAATCAGAAAAACTATTGAGCGTCGACCATTAAAAACATTTTGGGGGCCATAGAAGTTTTAGATCAAGATGATTTTTGTTTTTCCCCTTAATTTAGGCCTGTATGACCTAATCAACTGATTGGATGTCAAATAAACAATACAGTGCACCTTAGGAGGATTTTAATGGTGGATATCCAATCACTATTGTTTTCATGTGGTGTGGTCCATCTGAGATTTCTATCCCTCTAATTTTTTGGATCAATCCCTAAATTATCAGTAAAAATGGATGAATGGAATGGATGAAATACATACATCATGGTGGGGCCCACAGATGGCTGGTGGTAGGGGGAGTAGCCAATCTGTTTTCTTGTGCTGTGGTCCACTTTGGAACTTTGGATTTAACTCGTTCTTTAGACATTGCCCTAAAATGATCTCTCCAAATGGATGGAAGGTGTAGATACAAAACATACATCATGGTGGGGCCCAGAAATGAGAGGTATATAAATCTCAGGTGGACCACACCACATGAAAACAATAGTGATTGGATATCCATCATTAAAATCCTCCTAAGGCCCACTTTACTGTTTATGTTTATTAGGTCATACAGGCCCCAACAGAGCTCTTTGTTGCCCAGCTCCTTTGGCCTAACCTCAGCCAACCTGATGCCAGACTTGACCTTGGGCCTACTTTGATTTATATATTGTATATCCATATGGTCCATTTGTTTTGCCAACTCATTGTAGGATATGGGCCCAAAAATGAATCATATTCAAATCTTAAGTAGACTACAACATAAAAAACAATGGTAATTGAACACCCACCATTAAAAACTTTATGGGCCCACCTTAGTGCCCACTGTAATATTTACTTTTATTCAACCGTTGATTAGGTCAGACATAAAGGAAAAATAAATAAAATAATAATAATAATAATAATAATAATAATAATAATAAAATATCAACTTCATCCAAAATGTGGTGTGGTCCTAAATTGAGAGGTATATAAAGATCATTTTATGACTTGATCTCAAAATTGAGAAGTATATAAATTGATATCTCAGGTGCACCACACCACATGAAAACAATATGTTGATTAGGTCATACAGGGCCAGATATAGGGGAAAAACAAAAATTAGTTTGATCCAAAACTTTTATAGCCCCAAAATGTTTTTTCATGGTTAACGCTCATTCAAGGTTGTTTCCTGGAATGTGGTCCACTTAAGATTTGGATATATCTCATTTTTTGTCTCATATTGTAAAATTATCTGTAAAAATATATGGACGGCATGGATGAAACACATACATCATGGTGGGGGCCATAGAACATTGACCACCAACCATTGGTTGGTGTCAGGGGAGTAGCCAATCTGTTCCCAAGCGTACTGAGTAAATCCTGTCAGGGGAGTATGATATTTTAGTTTTCCCTTCATCCATGTATTTATGATTTATTGAACAGGTTGGATGACAAATAAAAATCACTATAGGCCATAGGAAGATTTCAATGGTGGAAATCATTATTACCACTGTTTCCTGTGGTATGGTCCACTTGAGCTTTGGATATGCTTTAATTGTGGACTCAACCACTAAAATGATCTGGAAAAATGGATTGACGATGTGGATAAACCATGACTTTGAGCCACGAGCTTAAAAATAAAGTCAATCCATGACTTGGGTGGGCCACACCACATACTATAGTTGAGAGGATTACCCTCCCATTAAAACATTCATAATCATTTATTGGGCCCACCTAGATGTGGTTCATAGATCCATGCGTGTCCCAATTGGATGAGGAGTCAGTCCAAGTTTCATACACATCCAAAACTCATGTAGGCCCCACCAATTAAATGCTTTTATATGTTTTAGGGATGTCTTCACATAGTTTTAGATGCTATGGCCCACCTGAGTTTCGTATACGACTGATTTTTGGACTTAAAAGGGGACACATCAAATGCATGGTGTTGATGTTCTACATACATCATGGTGGGGCGCACACATATTAACCTCATGGGAAGTTCCCATGAGGTGACCTTATAGTACTATTTCACTATTTAGGTAACTCCTTCATGGGTGTTACTCTAATCGTGTAGGGCCCACCTTGATATATTTTATGTATATCGACACCGTCCATATATTTTTCCATCATATTTTAGGATGTGATTTCAAATCATAAGAACTCAATAATCTCAGGTGGGTCATACCAATCAAAACAATGATGAATAACTATTAAAAACCTTTTGAAGGCCACAAAAGTTTTGGATCAATTTGATCTTTGTAGTTTACCTTCATCTTTTTTTCTTTTTTTTCTTTTTTTTCTTTAAAAAAAAAAACCCTAAATAACAACAATGTTATTTTTGTGTAACTATTTAAGTTATTTTCGTGACCTTAAGAAATTTAGGGTTATCAGCCAGTACCAGGGAGACCAGAGAACACCATCTGCTCTTACAACTCCAACTAAAGACAGGTACAGATATCCAAAAAAACAAACCAAACAAAGAAGGCAGGCGAGGCCCCTTTTACACACAATTTTCAACAGATGAATTGGCAACCAAGCACATTGCGGGGCAAACAAGATCAAGTCATGAAAGGCCAGTGGTAAAGCAATAAGGCAGCTCGGTTAGTTGTAGACCATGTACTTGGGAGTTGCACTAAATTTCTGATTTTCTTTGATGACCTTGTTGACTGCATCCAAGAAATCTTTCTCCGTCACTGTCTTTCTCCGCACTCAGATTGCATACATGCCCGCCTCAGTGCATACACTCCTGATGTCCGCCCTAGTGGAGTTGGGGCAGAGGCGAGCAAGAAGCTCAAACCGGATATCCCTCTCACAATTCATTGTCCGCGTGTGGATCTTGAATGTGTCCTGCTCTCCAGATCAAGCAGACCAAACTCAACCTTACGGTCTAGTCGTCCACGATGCAACAATGCTAGATCTAGTGTGTCGGGCCTGTTTGTTGCCATCAAAACTTTGATGTTTCCTCAAGCATCAATGTCATCGAGCTGATTCATAATTTCGAGCATTGTACGCTGATCGCATCCACCTCATCAAAGAAGACGATGCAAGCCTTTTTTGATCGCGCCATTTGGAAAAGCTCGCGAACCATCCGAGCCCCCTCTCCAACATATTTCTGAACAAGCTCACTTCCAATAACACGAATAAAACAGGCATCAGTTCTGTTGGCTACAACTCGGCTAGTAAAGTTTTGCCTGTTCCTAGAGGACCATAGCAGAGCACTCCCTTCAGAGGATCAATGCCAAGCTTCACAAATTTCTCTGGATAGAGCATGGGGAGTTCCACAACTTCTCGTATCTTTTCAATCTGCTCCTTACACCCACCAACATCATTGTATGTGACATCTGGTTTTTCTTCTACTGTCATCATGATAACGCTCGGATTGATCTTCGGAGGCAAGGGAATTTGAATTTGGTATTTATTTCGATCAACACCGACACGCATCCCTTCTTCTACATCTGTTGGCGAAACTTTATCGCCCAAGCCAACGACAAACTTGGCAATTTGTTTAACATTTATCACATACTTTCAATCCTCGGAGTTCTGATTTATTATTTCTGTGCATCTTGCAACCTGAAGAGGCTGCTCCTCCTGCATCATTCGTTTATCAGAAACAAGATTCCATTGGCTAGATGCAGCTAACCAAGTGTCCGACTCTTTTATTCCACACAAGTCATTAACCTTCTTGGCCATTTCCTTGATTTCCTTCTCCACCTTCTTTATGCTAGAAGAGTAAGGTCCCAAACCATAGGTTTTGAGGAGTGTTATGTCATCTTCATCCAAAGGAGGAGGGTTTTTCTCATTATTAATATCTACGTCTTCTGGTTCAGGAGCCATCGTATCTGTCTCTCTTCCGATCCTTTTCTTTTTGCTCTCTTGCTCTGCTCTGCTCTGCTCTCCTCTTCCGTCTCTTCTCTTCCTCTTATAGTTTACCTTCATCTAGATCTTCTTTAAATTATCAACAAGTTGGATTGCAAATAAACATTACTAAAAAATTACAATGGGCTCTTTATAATTTTTAATGGCGAGGTACTATATTATCACTTTGCAGTGGTGTGGTCCACTTAAGATTTAAATCTACACAATTTTTTTATACCCGGCCCAAAAATGGGTTGGAGAAACATAGGGGCGACAAGCGATATACAACACATTATCAAAATCTCACTTTTGTTATCTAACTTTTCAATTTTTCTGATCAAAATACAAAATCTCTAGTTTTCTTTTTTAAAATATATATTTTTTTACAATTCATCAATTTTGTTTAATTTCTTAAATTTTCTTTTTTAAAATATCATTTTTTTTTATCTCACTTTTGTTATATAACTTTTCAATTTTTGTTGTCAAAATACAAAATCTAGTTTTTTTTTTCAAAAAATATATTTTTTTACAATTTATCAATTTTTTCACAATTTTATTGAATTTTTTAAATTTTCTTTTTCAAAATATCATTTTTTTATCGAAATCTTGTTATATAACTTTTTAATTTTTCTTATCAAAATAAAAAATCTAATTTTCTTTTTTAAAATATATTTTTTTTACAATTTGTCAATTTTTTCACAATTTTGTTTAATTTTTTATATTTTCTTTTTCAAAATATTATTTTTTTATCGAAATCTTTTTTTTTCAAAATTATTAACATTATTCAAAGTTCTTTTTTTTTCTCTCAAAATCTAGATTATTATAAAATCATAGTTTTTTTTTTCAAAATCTAAAATTTTCTTAAACGTTGTTAATTATTTTTCTAAGCTTCTCAATTTATTTATTTTTCGAAATTCATAATTTTTTTTGTTGTGAAGTGTTGACCATTAGAGACGGTCTAATGGTTTAGGACCGTCTCTAATGCAGACGGTATTTGACGGCCTCAAATGACCGCTATAAGACGGCCAAAGAACGTCTCTAATTAAGACGGTCCATGACCGTGTCAAATTAAGACGGCCAATGAATTGAGACGGTCCTTGACAGTCTCAGAGTACCAATAAAAGACGGCCAAAGACCGTCTCTAATTAAAACGGTCTTTGACGGTCTCAAATTAAGATGGCCAATGACCGTCTCTAATCAAGACAGTATTTGACGGCCTCAATGACCGCTATAAGACGGCCAAAGACTGTCTCTAATTAAGACGGTCTTTGACAGTCTCAAATTAGGACAGCCAATGACCGTCTTTGACAGTCATATTACCAGTAAAAGACGGCCAATGACCGTCTCTAATCCTTGACAGTCTCAGAGTAACAATAAGAGACGGCCAATGACCGTCTCTAATACGGACGGTCTTTGACCGTCTCAAATGGCCGCATATAAGACAGTCAGAGGCCATCTCTTTTCCAGACGGTCGATGGCCGTCTTTTTTCTGTAGTTAACGACGATTTTTTACCGTCTTAAATGATTTATGGACGTTCAAATTTTTAAGACAATATTAAGGATGGTTAAGAGTCGTCTAAAAGTTTAGAGACAGTTTACGGCCGTCTCTACAGCGTCTTTAAACCAAGTGATTTTAGAGACGGTCCAGAACCATCTCTAAATTCGTCATTTTTTTCCATTATTCTCGTAGTGTTTGCTGGACTCACCGACCCCTACCTCACCTCCACCATCACCATCATCTCCCCCATCTCTGGTAGTACCATCCTCATGTGCCATTCTCTTCGCCATCACTTCACCAGCCTCCACCTCCACCATGCTGCTCCACTCGGCCCAAGACTCAACCTATCCATTTATAGGACTATGTTTGCACTCAGGCCTCATATATGTTGTAGCACAGAAAAAGGCGAGCCACCATGTCACTGCATCCACCATCATCAAGCGCTCCGAGGTATGCACTCAACTTGTATCTTTCTGCTTCTTTGGGAGAAGGTATTATTAGTCTTTGCACGTTTCATCCTATTCAGCATTTCATTTCTTATCAGTCATTATCTCCATCTTACAGAGCTTTTATTGCAAATGTTAATTGTCTCTATTCCTACATGAGTCGATGAGGCCTTGGCACACCCTCACTGGAAGCATGTTATGCTTGAGGAGACGAATGCCTTATAAAAAAAATCAAACTTGGGAGCTTGTTGATTTACCGGCTGAAAAACATGTTGTGGGTTGTAAGTGGGTTTACACTGTCAAGCATAAACCTTATGGTACCATTGATCAGTACAAAGCACGCCTTGTTGTAAAAGGCTTCACACAGACTTATGGCATCAACTACATAGAGACTTTTGCCCCGATTGCAAAAATGAATTATATATTTGGGTTCTCTTATCTATGGCTACAAATTTGGGTTGGCCACTACATCGACTTGATGTTAAAAATGCTTTTTTACATGGTGACCTTCATAAAGAAGTGTATATGTCTTTCCCTCTTGAGTTTTGTCGTAAGGGGGAGGAACATAAAATTTATCGCCTTTGCAAGTCCATCTATGGACTTAAGTAATCACCACTGGCATGGTTTGACAAATTCACTCATGCCATGCAGGCTGTACACTTTCACCAGTGCAGCTCCGATCATTCCTTTTTTTGTAAGCACACCACCAATGGGCTCACAGTGGTCCGGTCTACGTTGATGACATCATTGGTATGAGCGATGATTCTACTACTATATGCGGCATTAAATCACATCTTGCTAGCACCTTTAAGGTAAAATATTTGGGCTCCTTGCATTATTTTCTCGACATTGAGATTGCTCGTTCTCGCTATGGTATTGTAACATCCCAAATTTTCACGGCCAGAGTTTATACTCGTACCCGAGAAAACCAGGTGTTAATAATGTATAAATTGGATGCTTTAAAAATCGCACCTATTTATTATTATTATTTAGATCACATCTAAATACATTCATGAAAGTAACATTCACAATAATAAAATCGATTGTATTAATTATTTTATCAGAGTAAAAGAATTCAGTAAATAATCAACTGCTCTCTCAATAGGAGCTTATTACATTGATCGAGTTTGCAGCGTAAGTATAAAACTAATTCATAAAACTATTTTCGTATTTTTTCAGCATAATCTTCCATAGGGAGATGGTCCTCTAAGTCTTCGATCTGTGCATCACTTGCATCATCTGTATGATTGGAAAAGATCAACGCCCTACTCATAGTGATGGTTATCCTTTAAGATTAACAATAATTTAAGAGATTCATAAAAGTAATGTAAGGGTTCTGATACGTCAGGTACCCCACTACTAGGAGAGATATCAATATGCACAAACAATCTACATGATTGTATGCCTAGAAAAGTGTGTGCGGCTCATTATACGTAGTGATCACTGTCACAATGTGGCAAATAATTTATAATATCTGACTCGACCTGCATTCTCACACTATGAATATTCGTCAGCACGTCCAACGTTAACATGGATTTATGCGAGCATCTCAAGGCGACACAACGACCCGATTGGGGAATTTATATAACACGATGTGTTCATGGAGTGACTATTTGCGACATTCAATCCCAGGAAGTGATGTAACACGAATGACAATTTACTTACATCGATTGTGCACCACGCCAACCAACCCATGGAATTACGTGTCAACCAAGAGGGCCGCTACCCATAACGCATTACATCCACGATAAATATTTGATTAACTAGTTGTGATACCTTTAACGCATCACTTGCATTGATAGATAATATAAACTGAATCATGATTCCTAAAAGGGTAAATAAGTGTTGATGGTAAGTTAAACAATCGTTTAAACAGTCGTAAGGAGGAAATCTTAGTAACATGAAAACATAGTAGGTAAAAGGCAAAATAAAGTATATCAACTTAAACTACTGTAAGCTTAAAGGAATAAAACCCTCGCCTTGAATTATTTGATAAAGTTTAAGGCCTTGGGTAGTCTTAAGATCAGAACCCGCTTTCCTGTCCTAACCCACATGAATCGGATGATCAAGTTTAGTGTTTATTTTATAACATTTTTGTATCAAGTCTAGTGGTTTTGAAAGGTGGAATTAATTCCTCCCCATAGGAAAGTCTGAAAAGGGAGAGAGAGGTAACGGGTTGGACCTGAACTGACCTTTACTAGCAACCTAGGGAGTTGGTGCGGGCTACCTGTTTCCCTCTCCTTTTCCCGCTGACAGCGTCCTGCTGGGATGGATCTGACAGGTACGTCCAGCCTCTCTTCACAGTCGTTTCCTCCTCTTTCTTTCTTCGATCTCTTTTCTTTTCTTTTCTTTTTTTTTTTTCTTTTCTTGATGGATGGTCGGCTGGCCTAGACGAACCAGATTCGCCGGAACCTCTCTCTCTCTCTCTCTCTCTCTCTCTCTCTCTCTCTCTCTCTCTCTCTCTCTCTCTCTCTCTCTCTCGTTTCTTTCCTTTCTTTCTCCTTCTCTCTTTTCTTCTCATCTTTCTTTCCTTTGTTTCCTTTCTTGTGGGATGGCAAGACTATTTTATAGTCAGTCCGAATCCAGAAGAGCTCTTGCGTAAACCCATTTACGCAGCAGGGAAACCGGAGGTTTTCTTACGCAACACCGTTTGCGTACCGAAGGTCGGCGTATGGATTTCCGTCCAACACCTTTCTTGTGGTCGACGTGGAGGGTGTCGGAAACTCCTCCTCTGTGTTATGGACGGTCCAGATCGGAGTCCGGAAGCCTGGTGTGGATTTCCTACGCAGAAACAACTTACACAAAGACTTTCTGCGGTGTTCTTGCGTACATTTTTGTAATAGCCGTCTATTTGATAGATCGAGTCGAAAAAAGAGAAAGGCTTTGGTCGGATCTGACCTGGCTTCAAAGTGGACAACTCTGATTTTCCCACAGGCTGATCATGGTGAGCCATAGGCTTCGCAATCGGACGTTGTCCGTTCGAATGATGTGGCGCCTAGGCTTCTTGCAAACGTTGTTGTGGGCAAGTGTGCGTGCATGGGTGCACGTGGCTAGCGAGATTTTGATCGGGCCAAGCTCCTCTACAGGATGGACGATTCTGATCTTTCATGCGGGCGACGATGGTGGCCCACCATTATCATAGCAGACGAACATCCGCTCTTAATGCGAGAAGGGAATCAGTTTCCTTCTTTTTGCGAATTTCATCAGGTCAAACCATGTTTTACCAGATCTCCTGTTCGGTGCGCGACTGGTGCATATATATGTGCACCCTCACGATCATCTATGGGGCCCACGGTGATGTTTGCAAGTGAATCCACTCCGTTCATGTGAACGGAAATGTCCAACTACAACTATCTACGAGGTTTCTTCGCTCGATGGATGCCAAAATCAACGGTTATAAGCTGATTTGTCAATTGAGCCCCTTTTACAATGATCTAAGGGCTGACATTCGACGTGTATGGCTAATTTATAATACATAGGCATGGTGTAAAATGTCACTTTAAACGGATCGTAGGAACCATGTGATCTAGAATTCAGGGGTCTAGGTTAATGGCATTTTAGTTATTATTGTTGACCTAAGAGTTTTGTAAAATCTAATGGTTCTACATGGTTGTAGGCATGTTCCTAAGCAATTCTTATAAAAGAACTTATGACTAAATCATTATGGATGAAGGGTTATTCGTTGATTTAGTTAGGGGAATGTACGTGTATCGAACCACGTGATCAATGGTCGAATGACTTGATTTATGGATGGAGACTATTCTCGAGGGTTAGATTCATGTCAAGGAATAGAGGTGAGGTTAGGATAATTAGATTTGTGTCGTACACACGTACGTGTTATGTTACTTTCCATGGTAACACTCGAGAACTTTCAATACTCGAGTATTTAAATGTTTGGGGTGTTACAGGTATTTTCTTATGTCAGAGGAAATATGCACTAGACCTATTTAATGAGATAGGCATGTTGGGCTGTGAACCTGTTGCTACTCTTCTTGAGGTTAATCATTAGCTCACCTCTCTTCATGGTGAGTCTCTATCTGATCCTGGTCCTTATCAGCAACTCATTAGCCGACTTATTTACCTAACTATTACAAGACCTGATATCTCTCATGTTGTGAGTGCGCTCATTCAGTTTATGCACTCACCACGGGCTGTGCATTTAGATGTTGTCTATCGTGTTCTCCGCTATCTCAAAGGCTCTCCTGGTAAGGGTCTTCTTGATTCCAAACATGGACACTTGTTTATTTTCGCTTTTTCTGATACAGACTGGGCCGGTGCAAAAGATGACCGAAAATCTACAACCGGTTATTGCTCATTTGTGAGGGAGGGAGGGAATTTGGTTTCTTGGAAAAGTAAGAAAAAGTCGGTTGTTGCTCGATCCAGTGCTGAGGCCGAATACATGGCTATGACCCATACCACTTGTGAGTTACTTTGGCTAAAGAAATTCCTGACCAAGCTTAGCTTCTCTTCATCTATACCTATACAGATGATTTGTGATGATCATGCTGCCATTCACATTTCTAGCAATCCGGTCTTCCATAAGCGCACAAAGCATATTGAGGTGGATTGTCATTTTCTTCAAGAGAAAATTAAGCCCCATAAAATTGTAACTCCACATGTTCGCACTGGGGACCAACTGGCAAATGTTTTCACTAAACCTCTTTCATGTGACCGGCATGACGCAATCACTTCCAAGCTTAACCTTTCGAATATCTTCAGACCCAGCTTGAGGGGAAGTGTTGAAGGAATAAGTCCAACGTCGAACCCGTCGGATTCGTGATATGAGCTCATCCATCCAGCTCATCTGTATCTTCTTTTTTCTACATTGTTTCTAATTGTAGTTTTCCTCCAAGCTTTTAATATTCTAGTATAAATATATGGGTTGTGTGTGGCTCAATAGAATACACAATCTCTTTTCTCAAATCTTGTCTTATAACAGCTTAGTCCTTAAACACTTATGAGAAGACAACAATGTTCTAGCCAATATATGCCTCTGATTCTTTTAATTATTTTTTTATAAGACGAGCTAGACATAACTTATATTGTGGTCTTCCCAAAGTCTAATTGAGTGGAACGTGTTAGATATGGGCCTATGGGGCCCACTTGTGGGCAAACCACTAGTGGGTAGGTCCTGTATAATTAACTATTGAACCATTCTGGTTGAATATACCTTCTTCTTCTTTTTTTCAACCCCCTTCAAGTTCAAATTCAAATAAGAAGAGGATTTAGATAAGTGAGAGAAATCAAATGCCGAACTCCTCTCAATCCTCTCAATTCGAAGGAGGCATTTTCTCAATAAACCACTACACCAAAATCGTCATTTAGGAACGGTTCTAAACCGCTCCTAAATGCTTCAGGAACGGTTCATTACCGTTCCTAAAAGAGGCGTCGCAGAAAATCGAACGGTTCAGAACCGTTTTGGGTACCGTTTCAACAGAATTTTGGGAATGGTTTTTAACCGTTCTGGTGCCAACGGTCATATTTTCAAAAAATTTAGATACGGTTTTGAATGCTTACTAATGTTGCCAACGGTCAGATTTTAGGATGGAATTTTAAGAACAATTTAAAACCCCTTCGTTCATTGTATTTTGGATGTAACCCGTCCATGGTAGGGTCCAGTAGGTGCTGGGTTCTAATAACCTCTCAACCATAGGTGCTGGGTTCTAATAACCTCTCAACCATACAAATCGTATATCTCTGTCTTGGGAGATGTTACGGTAGAACCATCTCTACAGAGTACACGTGGCAGAGAAATGTATAGATCAGGACCGTTCATGTAATGGCCCTTATTATTATAATGAGTGGTTCATTATTTATTTATTTATTATTATTATTTATTTTAATCACATTTGCCAAAATATTTAGCCATTTACTACTTTCACCTCAAACCGTCACTTTGAAGGAAGGCCAAAATAAATGTGATTGTAGGCCCAATAAAGTTTCAATGGTGGGCATCATTATCCCAACTCTTTTTATGGTGTGGTCCACTTGAGCACAGATCTGCCTTATTTTGGGACCCGTCGCCTAAAATACTATCATAAAAATAAACGGACAAAGATAGATATAACACATACATCATGAGGGCCTACAGAAATTAATGACATCAACACAACCTCAAGGCACAGTGGTGTGTGTTGCACAACACGCAATCCCATCCATTCTTACTCGTGTACGTTTTTTTATTGGATAATTAGGCATCAAGCCCAAAGGGATGCAGCTTCAAAGGCACAGGAGGGAAATCCACGTCCACTTTCTACGCACCTTTATTTCATCCTATTGGACCTTTTTCTGTAGATTCAACATCTTTCAACGGCAAATTTCCTCTGAAGGCCTTTCCCAAGAACTTCCTCACAAGATGTTAGGTAAGGTTCACCATGATATACTTTGGAGAAATTCACTTTTCTTTTCCTATTATTTCAAGACATGCCCACAAATTAAGTAGGACTGATACTAAAGTCGGTTTGACTATGGAAAAAAAAAAAGGGTTAGAGACGTGAACACAATCCAAACGTCCTTGCCTCCACTGTGATGTTTTTTTGCCTCCCATACCTTTGATAAAGGAAATCGGATTGCCCGCTTACTAAGTAGGCTTTTATCATACTGAGTAAACTCTGTTGAGCCATCCTGAATATATATGGTTCATCCATGCTTGTCCATCCATTTTTTCCATATTATTTTAGGAGTTGATCCCAAAATTGAAGCATATCCAAAACGCAAGTGGACCATAACACATGAAACAGTGGTAATCATGATTTCCACCGTTGAAACGTTACTAGAGCTTAAAATAATGTTTATTAGTCATTCATCCACTTCATAAAATCACAAAAAACAGGGATGAAATGCAAATACAAATATCAGCTTGATCCGAAACTTGTGGTGCCTAAGAATTATTCAATGGTAGAAGTTCAATTCACACTGTTTCATATGGTGTTGTCAACTTAAGCTTTAGATATGCTTCATGTTTTAGCTCAACCCCTAAAATTATATGTTAATATGAACAAACAGAGTAGATAAATTACGTAAATCACGATAGTCCCCACTCAATACGCAATCTGCTACCTTCGTAAGGTGATTCTTACCGGAATGAAATGAAAACACGGAAAATACTAGCCGATCCAAAACCTCTGGCACAACTAATGCTTCACCAAAGGGACATTCAATCCTCATTGTTACCTATCTTGCAAGATGAGTTTTAGATCTACCTTGATTTTTTGGCCAATGCCCAAACTTAATCAAGAAAAATGAATTAATGAGATGGATTTCTCACAAACATCACAGTGGGCTACACCTAGCTTCCCATCGCAGGTATTTCAATGCTTTTGCAATTGGTTCGACCAGGGCGTTTTGTGTGACCTTCCTGTCTGTCCATCTCCTCTCTCCTTCATTACAAAAAAGTCAATGACATGTCACTAGACGATTGAAAATAGTGTAGCCCGCTGTCCACCATGTTGAAAACTAGGATGTCATACACATTTGTTGTTGTAGCACATATGTCTGTATTCATATAGGCAGTGCTGCACGACATTTGGGTGTAGCACAAACAAGAAAAGAAAATTGGATGTACCATCTTGTCTGCTTTTTTTTTTTTTTTTTCTTTTCGTCTCTTGACAACCATCCAATCCTCTATTTGTCAAACAGGACTCAAAGATAGGGAGTCATTTGATACGTGGGAGAATGCGATGGTTGATTACATGCATTTGAAAAGCGTATGCATGGCATACTTAAATGCTACTTAACCATCCATATTGTGGGATTCAAGGTAGAGATAAGTGGACTAAATATCAGTGTTGGTACAAAGAATCTAAACTTGGATTCATGGACCCTTTTTTGCTTAATGAGGACCATTGGCCATTTCCATTCTTCCATCAACTAAATGGCTACAAAATCAGATGTTTAAGTAATCAAGTTAGTCATGTCATCACCAATCTGTTGGGGTTTGCTACATGAACTCTGTTCTGCCATTCAGCTTAGACCTTCAGTTAGACCATGGGTCAAGTCTTTTCTTACTACCTCCATGTCCTTGTGGGCCTTCCCCTTGCAAGTCAGTTTAACTTCTTATTTATAATCTATCTACAAGTCAGTTTACTACCTCCATTTCCTTGTGGGCCTTCCCCTTCCCCCTTTAAATAATACTCCAAAGAATAAAAAATTACGAAAGAAAAGTCCCTTTTAATTGTAATGCGAAGAAAAGTGTAGACATCCTTTCTAAGAGAGAATATAATAGGAATTTCCATGAATAGTAGGAAACTTGATTAGAAACATAAAATAATGTTGGGAACATTATACCGGTGGCTGGAAGTGTGATGATAATTTTGACCGCAAACCTTTCGCCACGTAGAACTTTGACCTGGTGTTATTATGGAGATGAGAAAAGGTAACTAAACTCACAGATTTTAACATGGTTCTTTTCTAAAAACAAGAAAAAAGCATTGCTAACCTCATATTCTGCACGCCCACCAATCCCAAAGTCATCACTTCTTAGGGGGCTGACCAACACTAAATCTCTAGCTTTCCAGTGGATTTCCACACCTTAAAAGGAAATGATAAGGACAAACAAGTTAGTGTCCATCATGGGAATTCCTAATCCTAAGAGAGTACATCAATAAACCACACTGTGTTTCCCATAATTGTTATGAAACTCTTGTTGGAGTTCGGTGTCAGTTCATCTCGCATCAATCAAAGACCTGTGAGGTAGTTAAACAACAATCTCACAAGTCTAGAAATCATTGCCAACATTCCCGGTTTCCTTCTCTAGTGACTTAGTGACCCAAATTTCAGAACCAGTGCAAGCGCACCAATTTTGCAGCATCAAAACAGAAAAAGCCGAACTTGGGCTGGAACTAATGCAAGTGATGCTTGGTAGTTTGCCAGATGAAAGAACTACCTAAAAAGTGCAGTATTCCAAAAACTAGGTAGGCCACACCATAGGAAACAAAAGAATATGGATGACTTGGAAAGAAGAGAAGGAACACTGTGGGGCTCCACAATGAGTTCCCCAGTTATTAAACTTTCAAATCCCAAAAGTGGCATATGCATTAAGTTGGAAATTATCATTAGTATGGTTTCTATAATTTAAAGGACAAAAAAAGAAACAAAAATTATGTTGATGAACTTGCAAAGAAGTGTCACGAGAAAACAAAAATTGAACACAAGGGGCAATAATAGTTCTTAAAGGAAAATAAATTTGATTTAAATAGCCATTCATTTCTTCAACAAATCTGAGCAATGTTTGATTTAAATAGCCAACATGCAGTCTAATCATAAGGAAATGGCAAAAGAATTACTAATGATGTTTCTTACTATTTTATGTTATAAGCACAAAAATGAGGCAAATCCAAGGCTCAAGGGGACCACACGATAGGAAGCATCACTGATAATGACAAGGGACAATCACCGTTGAAACCTATTCCTAGTGCCACTGTCATGTTTATTTTCCATCAAAACTATTGATAATGTCACACAAACATTGAAGCCTTGGATCTATCTCATTTTTGGGCTCATACCCTTAAATGATCTATAAAGATGGATGAACAACTTGTAGATATAAAACCGGCCATGCATCATGGTGGGTCCACAGATCCCAGCTGCAAAAAAATCAAGAAGAAGCCTGCTTGAAGCGCTTCGTTTTTCAACCCAAACACAAAGGGTACTAAGCAACAAGACACTTTGGAAGTACACCAACCATGACTCAACAGCTCATCCAAACACTACCGAAATCTTTTGCAGTTTTCAAACTAATATGCCAATGCCAATCAATGCTATTGGGTGTAGAATCCTCTGTTAAAGTTAAGAAAAGAGTCCTACTTGCCTGGAATTATACTCAGGGGCACAAAGCTATCATGGGTGATTCCGCTAAGTAGACATTTTATGTACAAGGGTTCAATCGACAATGCATTTTGCACCCCTGAAACAATCAAAGTCCTTCAGGAGATCAGTGTCACGACAAAGAAGAACTAGAGGAGTAATTGAATAGAGATATACAATCTTCGAATGCTGGAAAACCCCACAACTCTGGCTGAAACTCTAAAAGCGAATGAAGCACGCAATCCACAATGGAATAATGGTCGACTTGTCGTACACTTGATGGGACTGCCACTACCTTCATTCCAAGCATTCTTGGCAACTCTAACACAACCCCGATTAAAAAATAAATAAATAAATAAACTACATGATTATTTCAAAATGAATAATGACATATATAATTTGTGGAAGTACTCTAGTTGCAGTAACCGCTGCCACCGACCATGGGCAGGTCTTCATCCTTTTTTTTTTTTACAGAATCCATGGTATTTCTATTCATTTTGAGAATACTATGATACTAATTACTAAAGATGTGTTTGGTTGCGCACTGAACATCAAATATCATGATATTTCATGATTAATCAGTCTAATTTGGTGCAAATTTTCATTGTATTTCATGAAGTTTGGTGAAATGGAGCAACCAAACAAACCATCATAAATGAGAAATGTGCTGGTAAAACTTACAAAGTTTAAGCAGATAGTCAGCTTAAATAGTTTAAATAAGGCTTACAAAGTTTAAGGCCTACATCAGCTTGCTGGTGTATTGCAGTCCTGGTGCTAGTTTCACCATGGCCCTTACAATGGAAAAATAGTTTAAATAAGTTTTTCCCAAAGAATGATACTAATCACAAGGAGAAAATTAAAAAGTTGAATTTTATTACCAAGCCTCACATCCATTACTTTGTCCATTCAAGATGGGACATGAGTGGTGGAACAGATGGATTATCTAGTCCATCAAAAAATAGTTTAGATAAGTTTTTCCCAAAAAATGCAAATAAGAAAGGAAGACATGCAAGTCATCTTATCAAAAGATACATATGATAGAAGTTGTAGACAACATATTAATATCATGATACATATAAGACTCCTTACCCATCTCTGTTGTTGTCCTCACAAAATTGACGAACTCAATGCAAGCAAGTTTTACATGATGAGCACCCACACTGCAATACCGAAAAGAATATAAGGAAAACGGAAAGTTGATTCAATAATTTTGAGAGTTCGAGCGAGAGAGCTCGAGTTCTCAAGTCCGAGAGAGCATATCACTAATCACAGTAAAGTCATAACAATATGCTAGAAAAAATGCAACTCAAAAATAGCATCAGAAATTACGTGTCCTCTATCTGTTATCAGGCTTGCAAAGAACTGACAATATAGTAAATATCCTAGAATAATGCAACTTAAAAATAGCAAATACCCTTTTCTTCCTCTTACAAGACTGACTGGTCAATTTGATATAAGAAGATATCCAAGGATTCAAAGTTTCCTTGAGAATCAGTTGGATGAATGGAATCATCAAGGAGTGGAAACAAAGCCTTTCTAGGAAATGGAATCTCTGAAAGAGATTCGTTTTGCCATGTTTAGTTGATGGGATTGTGATTCCATGGAATCATAAATTTATGCTTGGATTCAAGAGGAAAGAGACAGCAATTGGGACCTACCAAAATGAAGAGAAGGGAGGGGGGATCATTATGAGGAAAGTGTGTTTTGCAGTACATCCATGCACTCAAACATGAAAAATTGACCAGACTCATTGAAACAGATTCCATAAATTGTTATTTCCATGAAGCCAAACAACTCCAATGGAAAAGTCTAAAAGCAGGTTTCCTAGAGAAATTGATTGATCATCAACATCTTCTCTACAAGCAACCAGCTTAAGAATCAAAGCCCATGCGCCCATGCAATCACGTCCAGTTTAGCCTTCCTAAACATCTCGCCGTGGCAATGACAACAATTGCAGAAATGTCTGTCATTGTGCTCAAGCCAGATGACAAACCGATGAGAAGAGAGACACCGCAGAACCCTTGCTTCATGTCCAACTCCACCTCCATGCCAGGCTAAGAAGAAATGACACAACTGAAGTGTTATTTATTTATTTCTAACTGAATTTTGGAACTGAAAAACCTAAGATAATCAAGGAGAAGAAACAGAAAAATCAAAAGTGGCAGATCACTTAATACAATTTCATCAATCTCCCTGAATTGATTCTTTCTTCATTCCTTGAGAATATTCTTCAACAATTTCATCTTCACACTAATCTTCTGCATGCATTGCCAGTGGGATTATATTAACAAGTATAAACATCCAGAAGTATAAACATCCAGATTTAAAAGTTCTGGACAATTAGTAATGGGGCCACCTACAGGTCAAGGTCATTGGTCCAGCAAGTTGATGGTCCAGCAGGTCAAATGATAACAATCATTTACATACAATTAATATGCACATAAAAATTGCTTAACAGGCTGAGATCTTGCTTGAAAAAGTTCTAATCCATCCACTCAGCCTAAAAATTTGACTAGTTTCAGTGTTTTGGTCGCTCGAGCCTCATGATTTTCGTGTTTTGTGATGTTAAAAGAAGAGAACCGAAACAAAAGAAAGAAAAATCAACATTGCGAATTTATAGGATTTGGACGCAAACACCAGGAATGAAAAAGAAAATTCCACACAATACAAGCCAACTGAAGAGAGTAATATCCTAAATGAATGTATCTCATATTACCACCCAAAAGTTCATCCTCGTCAATGTCATCGGGTACATTGTAGCTTCTTCCAAGAGATTCTTGGATTTCGTTGCTCACATCCATCAGATCCATCATCTCATCTTGCATGTTCTACATCATCAAAATAATGAAATAAACTATAATAATAAGAAATAAAAAGATCCAACACTCAATAGGGACACACCAACAAAATAATGAAAGTAACAACATACAACAACAAGTATACGAGTACGGTGTATTACCGTTTCAATTCAGAAACGGCTTAAAGCCGTTTTTAAACCAAAATGTCAACCATACCTGTTTGGCGATTTTGGTGTAGTGACCCCGATGATCCATGCAAAATTCAACCAAATTTAATGAAAGCATCACATTTAGCTATACACTCATAACTTTAGAAACACGTTGTTTTATGATAAAATATCCTGAAATCTCCCCAAAATGGGAACTTTCATTGTTCCAGTTCCATGGTAAAATATCCTGAAAGCATTCACATTTACCTATACACTCATAATTCATTGTTCTCCTCTTTAAGTTTTGCAACTTCAGCCTCCAGTTCCATGGTATAAGCCTGGCAGAAAAATTAAATTAGATAAAACACAAGCATGCATACTAGGATATGAAATATTGTAAACTCTGAGGTGGTTACATAAAATTTTTTCCAGGTTGGCTGATTGAGTTCAGTAAGACTTACATATTTTTCCATCAATATGAAAAGGAAACAATACATATTTTTCCATCTATCATTCCGTTTAAATAAAATCACACCTTGTTACGATTCAACATTAGAACAAGGAAAGGATTGATCCAGTGGACTAACACCATCCGTTTATATAAGATTGGCGGGGCTTTTCAAGGGATAAAATTACAAAAATACCCTCATATTTTTTTTCTTTTAGAAATAGTGAAATTCAAGACTTGCGAGGCACACATGGCATGCGTGTAACATCCAACCCATTAAACATATGCACCACCCCATGTTGACAAAACAGGTAAAATGTCATCAGATAATCATATAGGCTACATATGAATTGTGATATTTTGAATGGTGTAAATTATTTTTTATAAATTGGCCCACTTTACAATTAGATCGTAAGTATTTTTGGCAGGATTCCAAGGTGATTACTAAAAATAATAATAAAGACATACAAAAACAGAACATATCTATGTAGTTCTAGACATCTCCAACAACATTTGCGTTGTCCCCTGGTATAAATAAGTGACAGCCGCAGTAGTTGTTTCTATTGCAGGATCATTGTCGGTTCCTAGATCATTGAGTCATAAACTAGAACAGAAACTTCTTGACAAATCTTAATAGGCATATACATAGCCACAATAAGCTTCTTGCCAAGATCTCCATTCCCAATTACATGAAACCAGCACACATACATGAGGAACCACTAATTGGCCGCATAGCAGAACCAGGCCTGTAATGAGCCAAAAAATTAACATGCCCGAGTCCAGCCCATTCATGGCTTGAGCCTGCGCTACCTGCCTTTGTGCAACTGACTATGCCCCATCATGCATGATATGGTTCAAGATGATGATTGGATTTATTTGTTTATCCACTCAATCTTGACTATCCATTACACATGGATCTCAGATTGAAGACCGACCACATAGTAACCAAAAGATCTCTGCTTTGCCTGAAAATCTACAGCTACTCCATCCTAAACTTCAACACAGAAAAGACCATCCAATGGCCAAATAACCTCCCTAATTCTGATGCCACATCTGCCCGCCACTATATCAATGCCATTCATGATCCAAATACAACAAGCACAAGCCGCATTACTTTCTAGCCTACAAAGTAGGAATTAACAAGCTACCAATATTCTCAAGGAAACCAATTTTGAAGCAGCTCTAATGATGGAAACAGAAGTGTTAAAAACCAACTATGAATCTGCAACTTATCAAAGATTACTAGCAACATAGCCAGAAGAAGATTGCATATGATGCCATAATCCAAACATTCAGTGTTCCATCAATAGAACCTGCCACCAGAATGCTCAACTAACACCATTATTAGACAATCACTGAAATGCAACCATAAAATGCATACTGAGATGGTCCAAAACCAAAGAATTGTCTTTGCTCTCCACCAATGACCGAAAAGTGGAATACCTTCATAAATTTTTACAACCATCTCGCATCCAAAAGGTGAAGCTCCTCTAGATTTTCTAGCCCCGCTATGGAATCGAATTACCTGTTTCCTTGGACAAAAACATAGCGAATTAGGACTGATGCAGGAGGTCAATCCCAATGAACAAGAATTCAACCAAGTAATTTACCAATATCACAACCGCTAATGCATTCTCTTCCCAACCATCTGTGTGATATCAAGTCTCAAACAAGTATCAAATAAAAATAAATAGAACTGCTCTAACAAATTAGCCTATATTCTTTTTGAAAGGGTAAGTAAACACACTATATAATATGGTTGGCTACATGGGGTGCAGCTGACAGTCATGGAATCTGAAGTTTCATAAGCTGATCTGATATAATGCATTAATTTTTTATTTTTATTATAAAATAGACAACCATGAACAATGTCTAATACACAAAAACAATGCCAAAGAATACATGTTGTTTTGGTGAGAAATTCCCTTATCAAGGATCCATTGCCAAAGGGCGCCATCCCCATTTATAATACCTGCTACGTCAAGTTGCCCACGTTGGATTTTTGAGTGGTAGAAGTCGTGCCAAGGGCTTCGAAAAGTTAAGAGAATAAAGTGGTTGGGTTAAATTGAACAGTCACTATTTTTGGCTGAAAACAATGAAGTCTAATAGAAATAGAGGCCTTCTATAAATAGTAAGTTTACTATTTATAGTAACTAGTTATGTTCTTAGGGTGTTTGAGCTCATTATTTAGGGTTGTAATTTTGTAATTTTTTTTTTTTTTTTTATCATTGTAGTGGGTTCAAGGAAGCCCGGTGAGGAGTCTGTGGCTTGGACTCAGTAAGAATGCAAAAGAATAATACCCAAAGAAAATTACTTTGAGTGGTTAGGATCTAGAAAGATGGCCAACTCAATGAGAGAGGAAGCCTGTGACAATCGGCTGTCTACTAGCATTTAAGAAGAGAGAGGAAGTGGTTTGCAAGGCAGTTTAAAAAGCAAATTCTTTCAATGAGAGATACCCAAAGAAACTCTCATATTAGAATATTTCAGGGCTTTGATCATTTGGACTCTTTCACGATATTCTCAACCAAAGTTTAGAATATTCACATTACGAAGAATTTCATGCAATCATAGTTAACAACATATCGATTTCAAGAAATGGTGAAAATTCTTCCACCAAAACATGGCTTAATTGTACCATGATCCAGATTGTCCAGTTGCGGACCGAATTGCAGATAGAATGTAATGGAAAATTGCATTGAGAATAATAGCATTAATCAACGGGTTTTGTACAACTCATAGAGAAGAATAGTATTAACCATGGGATTCGATAGCCATGTGTTGGATGGTTATGATTGCATTATCAGCATGATTTAAATACATGCTCCATCTATAACGGGACCCACAATTTGGATGGTCTCAATAGATGTACATTAGTGCCCATGTGAGGACAAGTCACCACTATTTTTTAAAGCCTCCGAAATTAACATGGGAGTCTTCCCCTAATAATATAAGCATATAGAGATTAACTTAACCAAATTGTCCAATTTGTCTGCCCCATTAAACATTCCTAATCTCTTGAATAGAATTTTATGGAATCTAAAAATAGAGTTCCTGGCTAGCCAAAATCTGAAAAAAGGAAAAAAAAAAAATACTACCTAATTAAGAACAAAGCATTTAAATTAAAAAAGCACTTCAATAACTATATAAAGATACGAAAGATTTAAAAGAAAAATCCTAATGTAAAGATAAAGGCATAAAAGAAAAAGGAAATTAGAGATAATTTAAAACAGGAAAAGTAATTAAGTATTTTTCTTCCGCATCAAGATAATTTGAGGAGCTCGATTCTTCAAATCTTGCATGGACAAGATCTCGATCTCTCGAGGATGTACTCAGTAACTCAAGTCCACATCGCCCATGTAGCTAACCATGAGAAGGCGCAACTGATGAGAAGTATAAAACAAGCCCAAAACCAAAACCCTTACGTTTGGAGGAAGCAAAACCCTTACGTTTGGAGGGAGTCATATATTCACTATTTTCAAGCAATTCAATACTTTCAAAGTGGCCTTACCTTAGACATCCCTTGTTCATCACGCCGTCAACGAGGTGACCGTCAAGTAGACATCCCTTGTTCATCACGTCGTCAACGAGGTGACCGTACCGTACACCCTTCTCGTTCATCACGGCAACGAGTTGGGGATAACTGTAGATACTGTCCCCTTTTCTCACATTTTCATTCATCCACGTCCCCTTCACCAGATCAAGGGAGAGGGAGATCGAGAGAGAGGGTTGAGATCGAGAGAGGGAGATTGAAAGAGAGGGAGATTGAGAGAGGGAGAGGGAGATCGGGAGAGGGAGATCGAAAGAGAGGGAGATCGAGAGAGATAGTTGAGATCGGGAGAGGGAGATCGAAAGAGAGGGAGATCGAGGGAGATGGTTGAGATCGGGAGAGGAAAGAGAGGGAGAGGGAGATGGTTGAAATCGGGAGAGGGAGATCGAAATAGAGGAGAGGGAGAGGGAGCTCGCGTTTTGGGCGTTTTGGAGGGATTAGGGCGTTTAGGTGATGAAAATCATCCAGTAGTCTGCGGCAGATGTACATAAATGTGACCTCGGGCCATGTGGGGTCCACTTAGGAGGTTCTAATAGAATCCATTTCGTCCATCTATTTCAAAATAATATAATAAGCTATAATAATAAGAAATAAGAATATCCAACACTCAATCGGGGCACACCAACAAAAAAGTGAAAATAACAATGTACAATGGCAACTATTCCAGTACGGTTGGATACCGTTTCAAATCAGAAACGGCTTAAAGCCGTTTTTGAACCAAATTGCCAACCGTACTAGTTTGGCGATTTTGGTGTAGTGAACACATTCATTTGAAAGATTTCACAAAAAGAATATTGGGAGAGGTATAGAGAATACTCATTATCCGTTAGGTTGTATCTGGACGGTCTAAACCATTGATTGTGCCAATGGTTATCCTCTTTGTAGGATTACGATAATAACACCTTCCCTGCTCTTATAGTAGTTAGGTGGATAGCTACCGTCCATCTTTTGCTTAGTTCGAAGGTCCATAAGATTGCGTAAATACCATCAGATCCTATGGGCCTACTCGTTTAGGCTATTAGATTAACTTTGATCTTTGGATTAAGAGCTTTCCCTTTTAGAATGTTGGGCAAAATAAAAGGTGGGAGAACTCAGCTCGATAGATAAAGTGGCCTGAGTTAACCTAGTCATTTGACAAGTAAGTTGGGTTAGGTCATCAACTAGTTGAACTTCTAATTCGAGAAAAAATTTTAAAGGCTTCCGAAAGGGAAACATGTAGCACAAATGATGTCATGAAATGCACATGTGGAAAATCAGACTTGTATCATAATTTGACTTGAGTTTCCTGAAGTATGGTTGGAGGTTGTCTGATCAACCAACCAACACTACAACTATCCACAAATTAGGATGATGGCCTCTTGGGCATGAACTATCTCCGCTCGGGTCAAGCTTGGGTCTAATGTTCAAACACACTAAAGTTGTTTAGGCCCATTTCAGTGCTAGAAATGAAAATGGTCAGTTCCTTACCTAGACTAATAACCTTTTGTATTAGAGCCCTAACTTGGGCTCATAGGTAGGCCATGACTAAGCCTAAGCTTCTTTAGATTTTAATGGCCCAGGGCTAGACGCTCATTAATGACCAACTGGATTCAACGTCATTTGGTGCCAGAGCAACGGTTCTTTCTTAATTCATTCAGAATACATTTTAAGAAAAAACATAGAAACTGAAGATGTACTTCATTCATAGTAATCACACCAACATAGTTTTTAACTAAGCTTCCAATTTTTACAAATGAATGGCATAAAAACTTTAAAAAAATTATAAAGAACGAGTTGTAAATGAGTCTCCAATTGAACTCGTTCAACCTATACAAACTGATCAAATTAATGAAGTTGAGTTAGTGGTAGCTATTTCTTTTCTCTTTCATTTCTCTCTGTTTACACCTACTTTGGCTCATCCATGCAGACCAATGAAATGCCGCCACGTGTCAATACTACACATTAAATGATGGATAAAATCCTACTCACATTCCAATGATATCTTTTCTCATATCCTTTAGAGGCACGCCACCTACCGAAAGTTGAAATGCCGCAGAGTCATACCCACGCTTGCAAAAAAAAGGCACTGCGGCGAATGACACATAGCCCTAGCACAAGCAGCACATGTGACTGAAGCAGTGCACTCAATGAGTCTATAAAGACCCACCAAGATAAGAATTTTATCACAAATCCAAATACGCTCAGCAGGGCTATCTCATAGTCTTTTCAAAATGGGAGATATTCCCAGAGATGATCAATGCTCTCGAGGCAATTATGAAGGTTTGAGAAGCAGATTTACCTTAAAGTGGATGAGAACCAAAGGCATCATGAGGAATTCAGGTCCAAACAAACCGATCCCTTAAGATCCATGAATCTCTACAGTCACGCTGGCAAGGAGATATAAAAACATTTCTAATCTACGGAGATCTCTTTGGCCAAGTTGGGATGATCGAAAAGCAATTGAACTGACAAGGAAACCCAATGAGGGTTTTGTCGCCTCTTAAAGCTATATAAGGAGCACGTGATGAAGAGCTCTAAGCTCACACTAAACATAATTTACACCGCGTATTGTTGCCTTATTTTAGTTTCTAACTCTTCCACTTTTGTCTAACCATGTCGCAGTACGTCCGAAGTTTAGGTTAGCTTATATCCCTATTGTCTAGCGTTATCATTGCAGTGCACTTAAGAGTAGTATAAATATCTTTGACTTACCGTCATTAGATCCCGATTAGCTGAGTCCTTAATTGGAAGATCATACCTTGATCACATCTTTCTGATCAATCTGCCTCGATTGTCTATTTACTTAGGCGATTGTATGTGCTTATCTTTCAGTTATTTCTATGCTTAGTTGTTTATTTAATGATTGTACTTAGCTTCAAATATAGATAAATAAGATCCGCATTTTTAGCCTTTAGTTTAAATCTTTTATACATTCTTATTTTATTGAAAAATACAAAACCTACTATCATTGGTAAAAGAAAATTCTTGAACGCGAGGCAAAAAGGAATCCATTCGGAAGGACTAACTCCTATCCTTCTAAAATTACTTGATTGTTGTAACTGTCAATGGCTAAGAGTGCAGCCAATGCCATGAGTTTGATCTTAATCAGTCTATCTCAGCGTGGGAGCACCAGCATTCAACTCGAGTCAAGTGCAACTCTAGCATGCCCCACACTATCCTAATCACATATGTTAACCGAATACAAACCTTCGTTAACACGTTCAGCCTCGTGTTTGATTTAATTGCGCAAACACCGTCAAAAAACACACCCCAATGAAATTTCATGCCAGTTGGATACTTGAGTGGGCCACAATCTAAGGTTTGTCCCAGTTGTTGGTGTGCTCTCAGTAGCCAGAGCCTGTAGCGAGGAAAATGCATTTTTAGCGGCACCCAAAGGCCCTAAAACAATCAAAAGGAAAAGATTCCGTCATTTCGGGCAACAAGATTGATTTCAAGAAACTTAAATGTACGGGTTAGTGAGAGACCATGGCTGCTGGTAGCTAGTGGGCCTACGATCAAGCCAGATATAGGCCTATGATAGAGTAAATGGCCCTCTAGGTGGCCCTTGGACAGACCCATTTATTTAAAGGCATTCAAACCACCTTCTGACTGGTTCTAAAGTATGGCCCAAGCCTGGGCAAGGAGAGCTATGCCTGAAAGCCTAATGCGCAGGCCCAGCTTATTGACAATGCCAAGTTAGGCTTTGTAAAATGGAAGAAACAGAAATGGAAATCTGGGGAAGAAAACCAACCTATGAAACTTAAAAACCTTGAAACTCTTTTTTGTTCTGAAATAAGTGTGCATTTAGTTGCACGAAATATCATGATATTTCGTGATTAATAAGTCTAATTTGGTTGCACCAAATATCATGATATTTCATGATTAATGAGTCTAATTTGGTCCAAATTTCAAGATATCGGTTAATGAAACAGCATCCTAAAGAAACTTTTTTATGGAAGTTTTCAATGAATAAATGGCCACTTATTATTATTATTATTATTATTTTCAATAACAGCCCTTCTATTTCCAATAAAAGATGGCCTTCTTGATGTGCACAGCCTTTTTCTGCCAAAAACAGCACTGCACTTGAAAACAATCATCTATAAATATCACTGACAACAGTCCTTGTTATGAAAATAACATCTCCTTTTTCCTAGATAATAGGACAGCCTTTACTATGAAAATGACAGCCAGCTTTTTTTTTTGTTACATTACATTGATGGTGAGTGATCATTCGGCCTGTAAAAGCAGTTTTTGAACCGAATAAGAAAAAAATACAGCTTATTTAGCTCATAAATATCTTCTTGTTACAAAGAATCCCACAAGTATGAAACAACACGAATATGTAGTACACATAATAAACTACAAGAGTCGAGGTTTCCAGTAGGGAAATCACTCTGCAACACTGCTTTTTTTAGATGACTAGACAATGAGTGTCTTCTCCTTGGATCTATGTCTACTCATGGAAACTGTACATAAAAGAGGCAGACATCATCGGCATACACCTCCATCGAAATCCCTTCTCTTTTTTTTTTTTTCTTCCAAGTTTTTTCTTCATTTTCCCCTCTTTCCACCTTTCTTCCTTCCTATTGAAGAGAAGAAAGCCACCTCCATCGACGTTCCAATGACACCCTCATTGAAGATTGGAAGAACTGACCTCTCCTTACTGTACGACAGCTTGGTTGCTAGTTCCCAAAATGATCTCCAACCACGATCGGAAGTGCTAGGCCATGTACAAGAAGATAGGAACTCTAGTTACTGAAAATTCTGCTCAAAGGGGTTAGCCTTTCTGCAACTCCACAAGCATGATAGCAGCCCCACAATGCCTGTTTCCATTGGGTGGGCAATATCCCTTTCCCTTCTCTGTAGAACTCCCAAGAAGTCTACTGCGCTCAAATTCCCATCATGGTTTGCATCAAAAACATGGAATATGACGTCAACCACATTGTCACTGATGGAAACACCACATACCTATCACAAAGAGGGGAGGGAAAAATAAATAAATAAATAAATAAAAACTTCATTAAGAATAAGGCTACTAGTTTACAGGAGAAAAAGAGGTGGCATATGGTGATTGATTGAAAGAAATGATGTTTGTTTTGCTCGTTCAGGAAAGATACAGGTGGTGCCCACTTTTCTGTAAGTTGAGCTCGGAGGCCTCATCATGCGATGGGCCATGCCCCAATCTCCCTCAAATGATCCCAGGCCCCCAAAGAAGATGGATAAATAAAACCAACAGTCCAGATCTGGAGTACCAATCAGACAGAAGGATCAACCAATGGGTGGAAATTTTTTGGAGTCTCCATCCACCTGGGGATTTCCTTAGCGAAACATTTGTATCGCAGCAAGGTGGCTCTCAGGCATCAGTTTATTTGGTCCAGCAAATGTTGAATCAAACATTATGTATACATCCTCGAAAAGGAACAAAAAAGGAATTCCCTTAAAAAACGTACATAGGATGCAGCTCTTTGGAAGTCCTCCCTCGTCAATAAACCATTCACTACCCCATTACCAAAAATTGCAAGAGACAATTCATGAAATCTTTTACGCAATTCTGCGAATGACATGAACTCCTGAAAATGCAACAAGAGAGCAAGCAAATAAGAAGCAAGTTGGAAATGTTAAGTGGTGATTGGTAAGAGGAAACCGCCATACCTCGTAGGTGATGCGCATGTCATGGAGATGTGGGTCGTCGTGTAATTCATCAACCCGATCGAGAAGCTTGTTTATATGGTTCATGTCAGCCGAAGCAACCATGGACAAGGCAAAATCCTTAGCCGATATTGTTCCTCGTAACTTGTAGTCATAGTGGGCAAACTCCAAGCGCAAAATCTATATTGAAAACAGAGGAAATACTTAATATTTGATAGAGGAAGCATGTGATGAACAGTAACAAGAAATCCACTGCAAATGAAATAACAAAAAACTTTGTTAGGGCTACCGGTGGATACCTCAATCAAACCATCTTCTCCATGGATGAAACATGCGTTAGAATTGTTTTAAAAAACAAGTGTTTAAAAAAATAACAACAGCAACAACAATAACCCTAATTTTGAATAAATGAAATGACATTCGCCACTAGTTTGATGAAAACGATTAGATTTACAAATTGACTACAGAGGTTCACGTCAATAGGGTTTTAGGGGCTTGCAGAAGCTCCATTGCAGATCATCAGATGCTTGGAGTTGTGCTTCCACCAAGTGCTCATGGAGATTGGTCTGGCTATGTATGCTGGCAACATTGACAATTATGGAATAGTTTTATGTTCATGGAGCTAAGTAATGGGCATAGATAGAGCACAGATAGGCAGGTACCCATGGCTAGATTTCCTGTACATGTCACGTCAGACCTTCAGCATCCTGATTGCCAGAGAACTAGATCCCAAACTACAGCAATGCACATCTTTTAAGCGATGACGGCGACAAGGATTTCTTCATCGGAAAAAGGAAAAAACATAGTTGAGGAAGGTTCAGACTGCGATCGTCGTGAAGAAGAAGGTGAATGGGTGCAAGTTCAGGCTAAAAGGCACAGCAGGGATCAGCTTTCTCAAGGTCGATCTAAGTATTTTAACTACCCGACGTTATTTGTCAAAGGATATCCTCATGGATGGGATTCTATCAACCTTGAAAGGATCTTCGGACGAGCGGGAGCGGTTATGGAGGTCATAATGCCTCGAGAGAAAGAGAGTGGGAAGTATAGGGGTTTCGTTCTCGTCCGCATGGGGTGCGAGGCAGATCTGACGAGAGCCGTCAGTATGATTCACGGGCTGAGTTTTGGAGGCAAAAAGATCTTAGTGCAACGAGCGCGGTATGGCCCTGAGTCCTTATCAGGGAAGCAACGTCCGCCTAATCTGCTACCCTCAGCAACCTTTGTCCCAGCTGCTAAAGCTGTTCCGGTGTATCGTCCTGCGTCTGTGGCCCCCAAGAAGTCATCAACTCACTCTTTCAAGGAGGCTCTGCTCAAAGTTGCGTCTCCTCTTCCTCCTCCTCAATCGTCTCTGTTCCCAATAGGGGAGAGGATGGAGAAGATCGAAATACACCGCCCACTCTCTCAGAACAGCGACTCGGAAGCTGATCCAGAATTTACTGTTTCTGTTGATCAGGATACCTTCAAAAAAAAATCGAACTGAATTACTTAAATCCATTGTTCTAATTACTATAATGGTGCAACAATTGCTTCGGTCAGGGATTGGATTTCCCTCAGCACAGGGATTAATCTTGGCCTGTCAGATTTTAAACCACTGGGACATAATTCCCTTTGGGTCAGGGCGGGAGGAAGCCTTCTCCCGGACGTCTCGGATAGTATTGTCTCTTCAATTAGTCCGGTGATCAAAGTCTTGCCATGGGAAGAATTTTCTATTTTTGGCAAAGAAAATGTTTGGGTTCTCATCTAGGATATTCCAATGGAATGTTGGTTTGATGATTTTTTAATTGCGGCTGCGTCATCTCTGGGTTTTCTCTTGGAACTGGACGCCAAGACGAAACTGGGAACTGAAATCGGTGTTATCAGAGCCAGAATCAGGGAGAAAAAAGGTTCGCCTTTGCTTGAGGCAATGAAGATGAAGGTGGACAATCGTATTATCAATCTACTTGTACAGCAGGAGATCCCGGGGGAGACACCTCCTCGTTGGGGAGAAATTTGGAGCCGGAGAGACAGCGTGTTCGTCTCACGTGAAGTCGGTGAACGTAGATGAAGGCGTTCTTCTCCCATCCTACCGCGGACCATCGGAAGTTAATCAGGCGGGAAATATGGAAGAGACACATCAACGTCTCTTCCCCAGCCGTCTGAAGGAGACACGTGTCCTCAGTTCTGAAGCTACACCGCCGAAATCGCTTGACGAAATATTTCGTTTCTCTGGTAAGGGATCGAGTGCATTGATTGCGCGACACATGTTTCGCGCCATATGTTCACACAGCCAACAGTCAATTCGCCTTCGCACCAGACGAACTCGGAGACGCCACGTGCGTTACGATCGTCAGAAGATATTTATGACGACCACGTGCCTAAAGCTCCTCTCCACGCACCTGCGGAAAAGACTCCAAAGCCCATCCTTCCCGTCCGTGTGCCCACATGTTCGTCCCACCCTGGACCTACATCGCCCTCCAACATCGGGTTTTTTGCAGCGGGTTTGAATTCGACCAGAATCGCCCTCCCGAATAGTCAGTGGGGCCTGATTATCCTCTCCAGGCCTATTATCCCACCCTGAAATGGGTCGATGCCTATCCGAAGGGGTCCGATACGGATAGTCTGGTGTCTGAGAGTCTACCTTCTAACCCTGCGTCCCCGGAAGCATCCCCGGCCCAGATTACAGAATGGACCGAATCGGGCCCTCTGACTCTGTTCCAGGAGAATTGCTCCAGTGAAGTGTTAGATGCGAAACCTCTTTAGGTGTTGTGTCTCCCTCAGCAACAAATTGATGGCTCTAATCCTCCTCTTCGGCAGGAACCTCCTTCGGAGTCAAGTTCGGAAGGAAAGAGTAGAGAGGAGATATTTGAAGAAATTCATAATAAGAAGTGGATTCGCGATGCGATCGGCCATGTCGGGCGAGCCCTCGGATTATCCTTTGGGAACAAACCGGAAGATTACACCAGTTTATTTCAGTTCATCAAAAATCAAGGCAGACCTCTTCCGCCTTCCAGATCTCCTTCAAAGTCGGCTCAGTGGTCTTCAAACAGAGAATTGCTTCGCCTCCAGACTAGCCTATCATCAACGTCTTCTTTGGTGTGTCGTTGTGGTCGAAAGGGAGCCTGGGGTAGCCATGTTCCCCAATGATTATTGTCTCCTGGAATGTAAGGGGAATGGGTTCCTTTCAAAAGAGGGGGCTGATTAAGGAATCCATCAGTAGAAAGAACCGGAAATTGTCTGCCTCCAGGAAACAAAAGTTCCCCAGTTCTCTGATAGGTTGATGAGGTCGATCTAGAGACCTTCTGATGTTAATCGTATTACTCGGGACGCTATCGGATCGTCAGGTGGTATTTTAGTTGCATGGAAATCTTCCATCTGGGATTTGCAATCTTCGTCCATCAGAAATTTTTCTGTTTCAGTAATTCTCCAAGCTAAGTCTTCCAATTTCTGTTGTAATATAATTGCAATTTATGGTCCTAACGATGACTCTCTCAGGCCGTCCTTTTGGGACGAACTGACTTCCTTCAGTCAATCCTTTCCAGGTCCCACCTGCTACGTACGCGACTTCAATGTCATTCGTTTCCCAGACGAACACTCTCAGCTAAGGAGAACTTCGCCCGCTATGCTCCAATTCTCTGATTGGATCCAAGCGCAGGAGCTCATCTATCTCCCTCTGTCTGGCGCCACATATACGTGGTCCAATTGTCGCAGGTCTCCTATTCTGTCGCGGCTGGACAGGTTCTTGATCTCCCCTGATTGGCTGGAGGCGTTCCCATCGGCTTCTCAAATCGCCCTCCCTAGAACTACTTCAGATCACTGTCCGATTATGCTGTCCATGGAAGAAGTCAATTGGGGCCCTAAGCCCTTCAAATTCAATCCAGTGTGGATCCAGGTAGAAGGATTTTAGGAGAAAGTGGTTGAGTGGTGGAACTCATTCTAAATTGACGGGTTCGCTGGCCATAGATTGTCTTGCAAACTCAAACTTCTTAAAGGAAAAATCAAAGACTGAAAGGTTAATGAGTTTAGTAAAAGAGAAAAAGAGACTGAGACTCTCTTATCTGAACTTCAGCAAATCGATGTCTCTAATGAAGGCGAGGAGATTCTGACCGAATCGTTAGCTAGATGCATCCAAATTATCCAATCTTTATCAGCCCGAGCATTGGAAGATGAAGTAAACTGGAAGATTTGATCTAGAGTAAAGTGGCTCAAAGAGGGTGATAGAAACAACAAACATTTCCACAACATCACCAATTTCAGAGCCCGTCGCAAAGCCATTCATAACATCAAGGTTGATGATAGGATAATAGAAAATAAAGATGAAATTGCGGAAAGTGTCATTGAGCATTTTCGATCTATTCTCTCTTCCGAAGGTTGGTCTAGACCGCAGCTTGATGGCCTAGTCTTCTCCGCTTTGCAAAGTTTGGAATCCATTATGCTGGAGGCTTCATTCACAGCTGACGAAGCTAAAGCAGCAGTTTTTGCTTTATCAGGGGATAAAGCTCCTGGGCCAGTGGTTTTACTATGGCCTTTTTTCAAGCCTTTTGGGATATGGTTCAATCAGACATTATGGACTTCCTTCATGAGTTCCACGAGAGGGGGAAACTCTCCAAGAGTCTAGGAGCTTCATTTATCTCCCTCATCCCAAAAGTTTCAAGTGCATCTTCGTTTTCGGAATTCAGACCCATCAGCCTCGTTAGCAGTCCTAACAAAATCCTAGCCAGAATCCTTTCTTCTAGACTAGCATCTATTATGGGGAGCCTCATTTCCAAAAATCAAAATGCATTCATAAAAGGGAGACAGATTATTGATGGGGCGCTGATTGCCAATGAATGCCTGCATTACAAGCTCAACATCGAAAAGGCCTATGACCATGTCGATTGGGAATTCCTGCAGTACATGATGAAGCGTATGGGATTTGGGGACAGATGGAGAAGATGGATTAGCTCGTGCATCGACTCTGCGCGGTTCTCTATCCTCCTAAATGGTACTCCTCACGGTTTTTTTCCGATCTCAAGAGGCCTTCGTCAAGGGGACCTCTCTCTCTCTCTCTCTCTCTCTCTCTCTCCCCCCCCCCCCCCCACAATTTTCTGATAGGAGAGGCTTTTTCCCAAATGATTCTTAGAGGACAGGTTGAGGGGATGTACAAAGGTGTTCTCGTTGCAGATTCTGTCCATCCTATCACTCACATTCAATTTGCTGATGATACTCTAATTATGATCGAGGCGGATGATTCTTCTATTCCCAACCTTCATACGACCCTTATACGTTTTGAAGCAGTTTCTGGCCTTAAGATTAACATGGCTAAATCCAAGTTGTATGGCGTGAATTTATCGGAACAGACCCTGGTTGAGTACGCGCTTAATTTGGGATGCTCGGCGGCCTCCTTCCCTACTTCATTTGTTGGTCTTCCCCTTGCTATTGGTTCCCCTCCTTTGGAGATGTGGGACAAAATTGTTGCCAAAATTCAAAAGAAACTTGCAACGTGGCAATGTCGCTATCTGTCGATAGGAGGTCGAATCAAGTTAATTAAAGCGGCGCTGTCCAATCTTCCTCTCTATTATATGTCCGTCTTCAGATGCCCGACAACTGTCTTGAATCGTATCGATGCGCTTAGGAGGAATTTTCTATGGTGCGGCAAGGAAAACCACAGCAAATTCCATTTAATGGACTGGAAGGAAGTCTGTTCTCAGTATAGGAACGGGGGTGTTCATATAAAGAATCTCAAGATTATGAACGCTGCCCTTCTTGGCAAGTGGATTTGGCGTCTGGGCAATGAATCGGAAGCTTTGTGGTATATCATCGTTAAAGGAAAATACGGATCCTCGGCAGGTGGCTGGTGGACAAAAGACACTTCCTCCTATAAAGCTTCCTTCATATGGAAAGGTATCCTGTGCCACAAAGTTAAGGTGCTTTCAAATACAGGTTTCAGTTTAGGGAATGGATTGAGAATCCAGTTCTGGGAAGATCAGTGGATGGGCGACAACACCTTGAGAAGCAGATTCCCAGTTATTTAGGGTATTGCAGCCAACAAAGATAGCTCCATTGCCAGCAATTACTCCTTCTCGAATACCAGTGGGGGATGGGAAATTAATTGTGTTAGGAACCTATGGGATTGGGAGGTAGACGAATATGTGGAGCTTCTTCACTGTCTGTCCACAATTTCTCTGGATATCTCCTCCCCTGACAAGCTAATCTGGAATTGCCACAGGTCCAGAAACTTTTCTGTTAAATCTTTATACGCAGCATTGCTCCCTACTACCATTCCCACTTCGCAAATCACTCCTTTCATATGGAAATATGTTGCCTCCCCAAAGTTCATATGCTTCGGCCGGCTTGTTGCCATGAACCAGATCCTCACGGTCGATAATCTCAGGAAGTGTGGGATGTAGATCGTTCATATTTGCCACTGTTGCATGTGTAGTGAAGAGACTGTCGATCATCTTTTCGTTCATTGCCCTTTTATCAGTCTCATCTACTGGGATTTCTAGCCCAGATTCAACTTTACAGGGGTGCTGTCCCAATTCTGCTGCGTCCTTGCTCGGTGTGTGGCACGGCCACAAAATTGGAAAAGTCAAATCCAGAATCTGGAGAATGGTGATTATTGCAATTTGGTGGGCTGTCTGGATAGAAAGGAATGATAGAGTCTTTGAAGACTTGCAGACTACTCCTAAATCAGTGGGTTCCCATGCTAAAAGGTTGATCATTGAATGGGTGTCCAATGTTATGGGTTTAAAAGACTTTTATCTTATTTTCTTAGGTTTCTAGTTTTCCTTTGTGGCTGCTATCTCAGCAGTCTTTCTTGTATGCTCTTTCTCTTTTTATTTAATTATCTTAGTTGCCTTCAAAAAAAAAAAAAAGTCATCCCCCACTTACAGGACTAGATAATTCTGTACATCACGGCAGCAGCCACCAAACTAACATAGTGCTGGTCCCTAGACGCAACATGCTAGAGCGTTTACCAAACACTCACAATTGCTTCATAGTGGTGAATCATTTGGCAAAGAACTCAAAAGTACATTGTTCCAAATACTCGAAGGCAAGCCATTCAGAAATATATATATATATATATATATATATATATATATATATATATATATATATATATATATATCTTGTGAATTTTTTATTATTATTTTTTTAGAGAGATTTCTTTTGAAAAATTTCAACCTTAGTATTCCAGTGAAGTAGTTAGACCTTTAAAAGTTATTCTCAATCAGCAACCCTTACAGGTTTATTTTATATGATTTTTCATACCCTTACCCCAGACAGCTACGATTATGGTATTCAATAACAGTAACGGTGGCCATAACGGCCAGTCCTATCTCAGTTATGATGCAGGCCGCAATAGATTACGGCCATATAACAGTAAAAATTTTCAACAGAAGAAAATGTATTGGCCCCGTTTCGGATTGTTATGGCCCTGTACTGGCCCCTTCCGGGCCATTTTTGTCAGAATGGCTGTTATGGCCCCTTATCGCATAACAGTCCCATCATTATCATAATCTAACGGCTGTTAAAGTCGTTACATAACCATTTTTTTAATACCGTGGCTAAGATAATTCAGCAATAATAGAATAACAATGAATGATATCATCAACAAGATATAATGGCCGCAATACACTTACTCAAAAGAAAAGAAACTGCAATTAACACCAATTAGGCAACCGGATTTTTTTATTTATTAATTATTTTTATTTTATTTTTTTGAGAAGCACAATCAGACGAATATAACACCATCAATGAAGATCACATCCACAATCAAATTAACCAAGGAGAAGAAAGACATACTTCATGATGAAAATCTTTCAAAAATTGGATAAATTTTCCATGTTGGAGGCACTCATCTCCATTCTTGCCAAAGAAATACTCCAAAAGCCCTCCATTTTCTACTTGCTTCCCCATTTTGAGGCCAATACGAAGTCCATCCCTGTGACAAGCTCCTTGTCTATTATGAGACCGCATCAAGGACATTACTTTCTTGAATTCATTCTGTTTAATCTCTCTGGGGGGAGAGAGAGAGAGAGAGAGAGAGAGAGAGAGAGAGAGAGAGAGAGAGAATGTACGCAATCAATATTGTTGCATAGACAAACAAGACTAGGCAACAAAGTTATTCAATGGAAATGTATCAGGAATTTCTTTAACACAATCAACAAATAATGAAAGAAAGTGCACGAGTGCTTTCAAATAACACAACGATGGAAACTTCAGCATAATAGTGAATTTGGCGGCACAAGAAAAATAAAAATAAAAATTTGATGATGCAATTGAAGTCCTCTGCTTACAATGATATTAAGTAAGAAAAGCATATGAAATCCAATGGAACCTACAGAGATATCTATGAATAAAGAGAGATTGCACAAATCCTCGAACACCTGACCTTTGAGAATAGTCTGCTGTCAGCAACCAGAGACAGGAGGTTGGTGAGAGATATAAGAATAAACCAGTTACCAATTCCATTTGGTTTTGTCCAGTATGGCTGAAACATTTCAGACCAGTACAAAAAACCAGTACATGTACAGGTGCTGAAATGTACCCATCAATGTTCTGGTCTATTTCAAGTGAAAGCAGCTCTATTTAAAACACTCGTTTCCTACAGAATATTTGGGAATTTTCTGACTTCTGGCTATTTTGACCCGTACTTGTTGATGCCTTTTGGATATTCAAGGTTGAAAGTGACAAATATCGTAACGTATATTATAATTACTTAAATAATAAAAAATTCCAATCTCTAGTATATCTAGTATTCCTGGTATCAGCAATATTATTGAAATTATCGCCAATGTTATTGGTATCACTTGGTCAGCGATACACCGACACCAGGTAATGTAAAAATTAGTGTATCAGTGATATTTCTTAGAATATTGCCGATATTGTGTGATAATATCGATACTGCATGACATTGTTTAAAAGCCTTTGTGTATGTTAATGAATGTGATATGGGCCTACATAGGCCCACCTAGATGGGTTATTTTGGTCTGGGACATAAAGGGGGTTTTTTCTTTTGTTATTAATGGCATTTCTTATATTTTAAAACTTTAATATTTGGGGGGAGGGGGGGAGTGAACCCTAACCGCTTTTATCCTCTCTCTGCATTCTCATCTTCTCTCTATTCATGAAACAACTTAAATAATTCAATTGTTTCATGAATTATTTCTTTCATGTGTGCATGTATGTAGGTATGGATCATGTATGTATGGATCTACAGATAGATGCATGTATATGTGGATGGATGGATCTATGTATATGTATGGATGTAAGCAATGTTTTAAATACCGTTATCGCATAATGTTTCGCACCCTTGGGATACAGATAAATATCGGTTATCACATGGGATATATCGGCTGTATCGCGTAATGTATGGTTGTTGTTGGAAAACATCAGAACATTGGGAAATTGGTCGAATTTTTCAATGAGACTTCAGGGATTGTTGAAAAAGACATCAATACACACTTATAAATCAAAACTTTACACACACAAAAAAAAAAAAAAAAAAAAGTGCACATAATTGGGGTTTCCTTTGCATGGGGTCCAATATATGTGCTTTCCAACTGAACTGTCTATTCATATAGCTTATAAACGTAAGAAGACATATATGGAAACACAAGCAATACATTCAAAAGAAAAAGAAGAATCACTAGATCAGGTTACATGTTTAATTTTGTGTTTGGATACAAAGATTACAACTGATTTGTGAGAAATTGAGAATTTTTAATTTTTCTAAATTTTCTACGACTTGACCCATCTCCCCAAAATCTTGAAATTGAAGTTCTAAATCCATAAATTTTCATGGAAATCATGAAGAATCATAGATTTGTAACCATTTTACTCTGGTTTAATGTGACTTACAACAAAAACATTGATTGAAATTTGAAAATGCTCATTAGATCGAATAGGTGGGATAAATCGGCACTACCTGTGCATTTCGCATCGCATAGGTGGGATACAAGATATATCGTGGGATATGTTGGCTGATATCACTAATATTTAAAACACTGGATGTAAGTATTATATATGTATGGATGATGTATATATGTATGTATGCATGAATGGAAGGATGGATCACATTATATTGTATTAGAAGAACTTTAGAATGATGTTCCTAACTAGGTCATTGCACTGCTTCTGTCCAGAGCTCATGGTTTAGGCACCTATAAAATGGAAACCTATTCTGTAGTTGCTTTTTGTAATTTGAGTCCTAAGTGTGCGTGTGAATGTGACTTTTAAAATCTTATGAAGTTTCGCTAAAAAATACCACAATTTTCCCAATATATTCTTCAGACAGCGATAGTTTACCTAGTATCTGCAATATTATCGATGATATCAGTACATATTTATGTATCCCAAGTCACTGATACATGTCACAATAGATACTCTCCAACAACAGATACTCGGAGCACTTCATTAAAGACATATCAACAGGGTTGCATCAAGCCCTAACCTTTATGGGGACACTTTTTTCTTTTCTTTTTTTAAGGGTACCTTTATGGGGATGATAGCATTCAACATTGGCACCAAAGCTTTTAAATGAGACATGGGACATCCACCCATTGTTCTAGACTGTAAATTCATTCCATACTATTATTGGCTAGCGATGTTGCAAATTTTCCGTACGATCCTTATCATCTGATCAAGAGCAGGAAAAATGCACAATCAAGATCAAGCAAAGAAAGAAAGAAAGAAAGAAAAATCCACCATGGATTGCTAATGATTCCAAGGAAGAACTTTCTTAGAATCACTTTCATCAAATAATGCTACTAGGGCAAGCCAATGTGTACATGGAGCTGCTCCAGCACCGTAATTGTAATATCATGACCATGTGCTGTTTATACATGGGATACCAACATTATTTTAAGGGCAGGACTAACAGTTGTTATCACCATCATTTTCAAATTGGTTTTAGAATGGTGGTAACTCATCCACCACACACATGGCATACATGCACAACAATCAGGTCGAAATCATGGATTCCATTGTTAATCCTGAAAATTGCATAAAATTGGACAACCTTGGCGTTGAATTTGGACAGCTGACCAATTTATTTTAGTTGCCCATTTGATGATCCCCAGTTTTTCAATTAGGATTGCTCTATGATCAATCTATCATGGGTTCCAGCTGGTTTTGTTCATAGATTCAGCCGTTTTTTTTTTTTTTTTTGGCTCCAGCCTTTCTTAATGAAGCGTCATCATCGTTTCAAAAAAAAAAAATCTATTGTGGGTTCCATGATTTGGAAGGTTCAGATTATTCACTGTGTATGCCACATGTAAGGTCGATAAGTCACCACCAAGTTTTAAATGGTGGCTAACGGAAATTGCAGTCTTTTCCTATTAGGAATCCATGATAGTTTCCGATAGAAAAATCCATGATAGTTCATCTAGTCTCCCAGGCACCTACCTCCTTGAATATCTTTCCAAGCAGTGCATTAAACCTCTTAGAAGTGTAGGAGGTGCGCTCCACAATGAAGATGACTATACACAATCGATTCATTCACAATCATTAGGAAAAGCACGTGTATGTTGAATATGGACAATTGGCAATAATTAAACCATCCACTTTTTTCAGATGGGGTTGGCCAACCTAATGAGTGGACATGCTTGATTTGGTGTATTGTCATCTTCACAAATGTCGTAACGAGTGGCCAACCATATGACCACTCAAATGTCCTAATGCTTGCTAGGTTGGCACTTTTGTTGCCTATAAAATTGCATGTAGAGAGGGCCGTATGTGGGGCTACACTGGACGGGTTAGCTTTAAGCCTTAAAAAACCAGTGTTTTTTTTTCAACAGCTCTGTTGAAATTCTTCATTCTGATGTTCGGGGGCCTGCACCCATTGCAGGCTACTCACACCAAAAATTCAAAATGGCAAAAATGCTCCTAGAGCAGGTAAAATTGGCCCCAATCCTGAGACAGAGCAATTTAACTAATCGTTGGTTGATAACTGGTGTGTTGCAGAAGAGAACATGCCACCTGTGGACCCCTCTTTTGTGGGATCCATCAATATTGCTACGCTGTTCTTTGTTTGGAGTGGATGCAGGCATGACTGGATCTATCACAGTCCTTTTTTGCATTTCATGAGGTCCTTTGTTGGTTAAGATGCTTTGGGATTGGGTGAATTTGGAAAAAAGAGAAGATGAGTGGAAATTTTCAAGAGGATAAAGGACATTTCTTGGGTACATTGGCTCAAGGAGTTTCATCAATTTCAGATGAATGATTAAAGAAAAGATCTGGTAGGTAACTATATTTATGGTTTGAAACAAGCTCCTCATGCATAGTTCGCGAAATTTAGTGAGGCTGTTGAAGGAGCTGGTTTCAAGCATGCTGCATCAGACTATTCGGGTGAGAGAATTGAAGCAAAACAATATAATGATGCTATAGTCTTTACAACTAATTAGTTTTAATAGGATTCCATAAAACCATGCAACACGTACCCACTATGGTCAAGGTCAAACATTTTAAATGCCACATAGAAGCTTGATTCAGGGATGCTGAGTAAGGTGACAAAGAAGATGTACCTGCCATGAATTTTAACAAAGACAGATTGATTCCAGATATCAGACGTCTCCTTGAAACAAAACTTCATAACACATCATATAAATATTTAATTTGAAAACAGGAAACCAAATCAATTTCTCTGCTTTTGATATCCTGTAAGCATAATGATGATTGGTAACTTACTCAGGGAAAGATATAAGTCCATCTGTATTGGTATCAAAAAGCATAAAAAAGGCTGAATCAGCACAATGCAACTCGCTAGGAGGCCGCTCCCCTCTAAAATAACCTTCTCTAACAATATTTGATTCAGATGGAGGAAATACAGGAACAATTGCTCTCATCAAGTCTGCTGGTGTCATAAAAACCTCTCCTTCTGGGGTACGGAAAGATGCAAAGTATTCAAAAACCTGGAACAGAAACATAATGCAAGGAATGTAGCAATGAGAACAATATGGTCACCACCTATGATCTAGATACTCAAACAATCATGTACATTATACAAAGAATGAGAACATTTGACTCATTGGAATCGATTGAACATCAGGGAATACTCTGCTGCAATTAAAATCTGCCGATGGGTAGAAGCAATGTTTTAAAACCTGGATTGGACCCTGGTCTATTTTGTGGCCAGTTGGGTGCATCTGTGTTTTTTTTTTTTTTTCCGTCCAACCAGTCTGACCTGGGGCATCTACTGAAAGTATAACCAAAACATAAGACATCAGAGAGAGAGTGGCCTTTAAGTGGAGTTTGTAGGCTCGAGCTCCACCGGGCTATTATACATTTCATCATTAAAAAACTTGATCACCAAAGTCACCCGGGTTTTTTGTAAACTGGCCGGTTTTTTATAGCCAGTTATGGTCCAAACCACTGTTTTAAAACCTCGACCAGACCTCAGTATCTGCTTCTCTTTAACCGGTCAGGCCTGATTGGCCCATTTTGACCCAGGTATCTACTTCTCTTTAAATAAGAAACAATATAGAGAGTTGTCAGCTAACTTACTCTTAGCCTAGTGGTTAGAGGATTTGATTTCTTGTACAAATCGCTGATTCGAGCTTTGGCAGGCATTGCAGCATTTTATTATTATTTTTTTACAGAACAGTTATTCCCTGTAGTTGACTAGGTTTTAGGGTAAGCCGGAATCCCAGCCTGTTTTGGGGCCTGGTTCCAGTCCAATCCAGTTCAACTGCTCAGTATGGTCAAACCAGTTCGCCCATTTATTTTAAAGCCTAAACATATAGAACAAGCTAACACATCTGCCTTCCAACTTGGCCTGGTTGGAATCCCCCCACCCCCACAAAGGCCCAAGAAAACCAACCTAGGGCATCCTCGATCAACTCTCATAATACCCTCAACACCAACTTCCCAAGATTCCCCATAGATGATGCAGCACAACGTAGAAAACTGACTCTAGATATACAGTTTCCAGATATGATACTCAAACTGATTTGGTGGATATTTGAACTAAAATAAATCTGAAGCTATTTGTATCATCTTGAATCACAACTCCATACGAGTAGAAAAAATGAAAGGAAAAAAAAAGGGACACAAACACACACAAATCCATAGTAAACCACAAGACTGCATGCAATTGAAAATAAAGGATTGGTTGAAAATAACGTATTGTGGATTATTTCAATAAACCTACCAGCCCAGATCTATGAAAATAACATTCATCATTTCATAAATAAATTGTAATATGAATGTGTAAAACTATTGCATATACTTAGTGTATGTGCTAGAGAAACCCATGTGATCCTAACCCAAGCATACAACACGATGAAGTAGCATACCGCGTACCCATTCCCATACTACATACCAAAGCAACCCACTCTGCATATAACCTTGCATTACCCTTTGCAAGGAGGCGAAAGACACAAGGGAAAGCTGCATCCCTATTTTAGTGGCTTCCAACTAGGTCTGGTAGGAATCCCCCACCCCACAAGGGCCCAAGAAAACCAACCTTGGGGCACACTTGATCATCTCTTACAATACCCCCAACACCCAGTGGTCCAGGATTCCCCATAGATGTGCAGCAAAATACAAAATACTGAGTCTAGATTTACGGATTCCAGATTCCAGATCTGATATCCAAATTGATGTAGTAGAGATAGGAACTGAAACAAATATGAAGATCAAAGAACTGTTTTGAACCACAACTCCATAGAAAACTGATGAAGGACCGATGCATGAACTGAGTAACATGTGAGATGAAATAGCCGAATTAAGATATTTAATAATAATAATAATAATAAAATACAAACACCGCTATAATAATCACAAATATCATGAAAATCAAAAGAAAACCATGCATAATCCTAGCCTAAGCTACCAACATCGTAACTCAAGATCGTAAAATAAAAAGAAACTAGAATCTAATGGATGTAGGAATATCCAATTAGCATAAGATATAGGCTATTTCAAAATAGGAAACCTAATACAACCTAGGCTGAAAATTAGGGTTTTGGTAATTTGAGAAAATAGGAAATTTAAGAAATTTAAGTTTAGGGTTAGGGTTTTAGGGATGAAAGAAAGGGGTTTTGATATAATGATGACGGGAAACCAAAAGGGACAGGTGGGTTTCACACGTGTGGCCGTACAGCCACACGTGTAGCATGAGAGGATGGGTTTAGGTCAGTTAGGGTTTGGATTGTGGATGGGTATGTAAAAGTTGGGTTTGGGAGAAGACAAAGATTTGGGATGGGAGAATTAAGAATCTGAAGAAAATACCCGGATGTGGAAGAAAAGAGAAGATGGTGTGGGGATAGATGGCGACCTCGCACCTCCGTTGATGAAGATGTTATCGCACCGATCTTCCTTCCAAATTGCATGGAAGAATCTTCAAATCACATGAAGATGAGAAAAGAAAGTAAACGCTTTTCTCTTTTCTTTTTTTTTTTAATCACGAAATTCAATGGGAGAGAGGTCACATGCTCCCCTCTTTTTATAGATCCAAGAAGTTTCAAAAATTACAAAAATCTCCGTCTTATGAACTTTAACGAAAATAACCCTAGTCTAAATAAAATCAACTAAAACACTCATAATGTGTCCAAATATAAAATAATCAAAAACTAAATCCAAAAATATGATAAATTCTAAAACTGATATGGGCGATCAACGATCAATGGCCCAATCATGTGATCCATGCGATCCAACGGCCCGATCATCGTATCCCTCCAATCCAACGGTCTAGATCACTCCATAAAGCAGCCCATTGGCATCTTCCCAGTGTGGGGTTTTTCAGATACTCGCACATGCACATGGGGTCTTCAACACGATCACGGGTACTCGCCTAGCCATAGGGAAATCGGCGCGGCCCATCTCCTTTTTGGATACGTACGTAAGGGTGTACGTGACGTGATGTCCTCATCAAAAACATACAAGATTGCATGAACTGCGATTAAAGTAGAGAAACCTCTCTTCTTTATTCAAATAATCACATACATAGGACTAGAGCTAATTTTATAGACCCAGGGATACAATATATCTGATAATAAACTTGATTTTTGTCGCTACTTTTAGCTGGCACACCCATCAATAGGTAATAGGTAATAAGATGTGGGAAAGCAGGCTTAGATGATTTGGACATTTGCAAAAGGAGGCCAAGAACTGCGCCGGTTGGAAGGAGTGAGTTGGTACAAGTTGAAGGCTCTAAAAGGGCAAGGGGAAGGCCCAAAAGGACATGCCTGGAGGTAGTAAGCAAAGACTTGATGACCTATGGTCTAACTGAAGTTATGGTCCTTGATAGAGTGGAATGGCGGAAAAGGATTCATGTAGCCAACCCCAATTAGTTGGGATAAAGGGCCAAGATGATGATGAGAACAACTCATCAATAGGTAGATACCTAGACTTTTACCCCATAAAGGAAACACAACTAGTATAGACTATCTAAATAAGAGATTCTCCCAAAATTGACTAAACATGGAAATTCAATCTAAGACCCCTATATCAACAAATAAACGCTTTCCAAATCATGCACAAAGGGCTCATTGAAACCACCTGAGGCATGCATGTGGGGTCCGCAGTCCATCAATCATACATACAGACTGATCTAATACATGTTAGAGCAATCATGCCATCCGATTGAAACTATGGGTCAATGGACCATTGATTTTGCCCATATCAAACCACAGATCAGACAGATCTTCTTATCCGATAAATATGGACAGTTGATGGGATTCAAATTCACAATCTGGATAATTAAATGGCACATATCTTCAGTTCGTATGGTTAGATCTAACAGATTTCTGATTGAGAACATTGTATAGGTCCATTAGGGCCTAATATGCCACTTGCTTGTTAGCTTGATATTTCATCATCATCATCTAAGTATTATCCAGCCAATTTGTGGGATCATCCAACGGCCATGGATGATGATGTGTGGCCCATGAAGTCTGATCGAAAAATGTAACAAACTCTATTACAGCAAAAATTGATTATTGACCAAAGAATTTCTTATTCCCATAGGCCACAAGCTTTAACACCATAATTAGAGGTCAAAGACTAAAAAACTCAATTTTCAATAAGGATGATTATTCATAACGATGTCTTTATTTTGATATGATTTTATTATGTTTGATTATTAACTCCACCGTAAACAATATGCACCCAAATATGCCTCGGTGAGAGGCTTCCATTAATGTAGGAAACAAAATATATTTCAGGCCATGACTTGGCATCTCAAATAGCCATGTAGCCTTGTGGTGGTACACTAGTTATCATGCAATCATGTATTCTAAGAGTCATTGGGCTTCAAAGTAGTTGGACGCCAGGCTAGAAAATGATGCATATCATGTATCCTGACAGTCATCGGCTTCAGATAGCCATGTAGCCTTGTGGCGTACACTATATCCAGCATTGCCATGGGTCTTACATGCTAAATATGTCAAAGAATGCACTTGGCGGCATGTTGAATAGGGAGAGCTACATGTATAAAGGATCACAACCCCTAAATGCCTTCACATTAGGTATGCAAAACTGGCCTCAGCTAGCTTAGAGAGGGTGCATAAGACATCTAAAGCAAATTCAAACAGAGGTGTGAGGCCTCTGCCTAGAGGGGTCGAGTCCTTAAGACTCCTCTATGCTCACCTTATCTCAATCACACTTGAGGAGCTTAGATCCCCTCCGAAATGTTGTTATGCAGTAATTTCCCGTCTGAAAAGCTATCAAGTGGTTATTTCCTGCCCAGATAACAGTTTTGGTCACGCGCCACATTCTTACGAATCGTAACTTTTCATCATGTTGGAAGTTGGAATTTCTCACACTCCCTGAAGCACATCTCATGCTCCTTGAAACAAACCTCGTGCTCCCTGCTGGTTGGGTGCATAAGCCATAATTTTGTATCATTACCGTCTGGAGCAATAGAAGTGTCAAGCTCCTCTTTGGAAAAGGTGCACCGTGCACGACTAGCTATTTTAAATGGAAACTGAAGAATAACACACAACTGGTGCACAACTAATAAAGATGGAATGTAGCTAGTGCCTGGCATGCAAAAAACAAAGCAAGAAGAGGTCTAAGCCAATTTCCAGTCCCAACACTAACAAACAACATTTTTATATCAAAGAATTGTCTAGTACATCAAAGAATTCATGTCAAAAACACAAAGAAATGATAGATTTTTTGTGTTTCGGATTTTTCTTTTATCTAATACTTGCCACATTTCATTTGCTAAACAAAATTGCACCAATATATATATATATATATATATATATATATATATATATTGGAGAAAGGTAAAGAATATTATTATGAAGAAAAAAACATACAGAGAATTACAACTACAAATAGACCCCCTAACCAGGGTCCCGATCTCTGACCACTACAGAAATAAAAGCCGAACGAACTGATGAAGTTGAACTTTAAGTAGACATGTCAGCCGTCAGATGTACTCTAACGAACGCTTCTGTCACTAATGGAATTTCACTACCTCCAAGAATCTGGGACCTCACAGGCTCGAACCCAGGTCGAAGGTCAGAGAGAAATTTAACAACATGAAATTCCTCCATTTGCCTAAGCATAATCTCAAAATCTGTTGACAGCGGTTGATATACATTCAACTCTTCTCACATTCTGCGTAGGGCAGAATAATATTCTTATACACTCATCTCCCTACTAAAACGGAAATATATTCTGTATGAGTTCATAAATACAGATTAATTTTTTCTCACCAGAATACATCTCATTCAAGGTGTCCCAGACGTCTTTGGCGGTCTTGAGGAAGATAACATTGGCACTGATATATGATTTCATGCTATTCCACAACAATGCCCTAATTTGGGCATCCTCTACCAATCAATCATCATAATTTGTCGCAGTGGTATTAGGCTTGGGAGATGTCAAATATTTAACTTTCCTCTCTCCAGTCAGAAATGCTTCTACAGATGTGGCCCACTGTAGATAGTTTGTGCCATCAATTTCATTGATGTTATTTGGAGGGACACTAAACCCAATGAGGATAAAATGTTGCTCTTGGGATCATTTTTGGAATCCATCTGAATGATAACACCAATTTTCCTTCAACACAAATTCTCCAACAAACTGATGTATTAAATTAATACCTGATTCCAACCTTCAACTTGTCTCGATCAACACAATAAAGAAGGGTCTTCACGAACTTCTGAATTTTCAGCCCTCAAATCTGATTTCATGCTTCAAAAAACTTAACGTAGATTGCACATTGGATGAACGATGGCTTACTTTGTCCCACCACACGGGTATAATGCAAAAGCGGGCCTTACACATACTCGTTAAACACGATTTCACCACCCATCACGTGGGGGTACAACAACTAGAAGAGATTAAGTTAGCTCAGCCCCAAACACCTCAGGGTTTCCCACTAGAGAGAATGAAAAAAGAATAAAAAGAGAGGAATGAGGTAAAGAAGAAAGATCAACAAGCAAAACCTGAATCAAAGTCGCTCTAATACCATGTTCTCGATCTAGAAGAAAGAAGTGGAGAGCTCTAATACTCACACACACACACACCCCTCTTGTTTTATTAGTAGAGCTCCACTTTAAAAAAGGAAATTACAAAGAGACCCTTACACCAAGAAACATAAATAAGTATACTACCATAGACTCAAAAGCTCGTGCATACTCAACCCATGCACAAAGACTAGACCCAAACATGATGGTCACAAGTGTGAACATTCTAACATTATCTATAGTGAACTGACCATCAATCGAGAGAGTGCTGATTTTGTTAGATCTTGCATGAGCACTTGCAATGTTGTGAAAGTATTTAGTGTCGTCATCTCCTTCCTTGAGCCAGAGGGCACTCGAACGTTGACGCCACATAATTTCCTCCTCCTTGATTCAGCTCTTGTAGGCGACCAACAGATTCTCTCTTTCTGCCTTATCAAATTCTGACAGACTGCCTTCGTCTTCCTTAATATCTTGGTCAAGAATGGATTATAGGAGGCCATCAATTTCTTTCTCGCGCAATCTGAAAACCTCCTTCCAAGCTCTTGAGCTTTTGCTTAATCAGCTTGAGCTTTTGAAATAATCTGGATCTTGGCGGGCCATCTACTGCTAGGGAGGACCACCGATCTGAATCAATTCACGAAAGCCATTAACCTCCAACAAAGCTAGCTCGAAGTGAAAGGGCTTTGGGCCCCATTTTCCTTCATCTAGTTCAAGGAGGATAGGACGCTGATCGGAGGTGGGTCTTGGAAGACCTCACTACACCAATATAGTTTGAGATACCCCATATCATATTTTGGGGCCCACCAATATTGATATTCAGATCCTTGCTCTAGGCTAACCGTTTCATGTACTCATGCTCACGGTGATGTTGTTTCATTGTTGATGGCTTGGCTAAGGAGGGCGTTGGTCAATCAGCTCCTGATAATAGGAATTTGCTTCCCTTCATTTATGGTTTGATATAATAAAAAATAAATAAAATCATTATCTTCTCTTGACCTACAAATTTTCATTATCTTCTCAAAAAAGAAAACACTCTTGCCTTCCTAATTCCAAAAAACCACCAATTACAGCCTACAATCCTCTTAGAAAGATGAAGGCATGTCCTTGGTCCCACTTCCTATAATAACTTAGATCTCTTATCCTAAGAGTAAATGTGCTTGAACAACAACATCACTTAAAGAAGAAAATTTGGCAAAGTGGCTTTCTTACCAAACTATCCTCTACTCAGTCTATAGGCCTATTTAGAAGATAAATAGATGTCTATTAATTCATTTCCCAACACTATAAATAGATCTTTTGAGTCCTAGGAGGCAAAATAGCCAGCATAATGGAAATAACATAATTACGCAAGAAGGTTTGGGAAAGTCACATAACATTTATAAAGCGATTGCCCCAATGATAGAAATTGCCCTTCTCAAACCTCTAAAATGTGCAATTTGAATCTGCTAATAATTGGGTCCCAATGATGATAGGCAAGGTGATGCGAACATTAATGGTGCACCCTTTAAAGTGTACCAGAGGAAGAGGCATAGCCAACAGAGTACCGGAGCGGAGGAGTTGATGTGGATGGACGTTGGGTCCATCAGACCCATTTTCTGACGCACTACGTGTGCAGGGGCGGCATGATCGCACCCTGACTGCAGGCCCATGGGTCGGATTTCACACCATGGATTAGATTTCACACCATGTCGCACAGTTGTTTTAGTTTTAGGCATTTTTTTGCTCTTTTTCCTTGTTTCAGGGGTTTTATTACATTTTTTTTATTTTTTTCGTCTTTTTGTTATTTTTCTTGTTTTCAGGGGCTTTAGTGCACTTCTACTTTTTCATGGCTTATATATACACTGTGAGAAACCCTATTTGATATCATTGAATGAATAAGAGTTCGTATGTTTTTTTTTGGTTCCCTCTTTTATCAAGATATTAGGGTTTCAGGATTAGCCCTTAGGTGTTGAGGATTACATCCCGGTTTCAAGTTTCCTTCTTTCTAGATCTTCGAGGTGCAAGAAAAGGTAAGAATCATCCGCCTTCTTTTTCTTTGGATGACAAATGATCCGTACTTTCTTCATCTTGAATCCTCTCTTCTTCATCTTTTTCATTCCTCTCTGGATATCCCATTTTGGTTTGAACGGAAAAGAGGTAGGGTTAGTCAGGAGAATTAGATCCAAACTTAACCGTGGACTGACTTATGCAACATCTGGGATATACTCATATCCCTAGGTCCTCCTTTTTTAATGTTTACGTGATTTTATGCTAAGGGGCATGATCCTGACGGTATGATCTCATATTTGCGTTAAGATTTGCCTAATCCCTTTGATTGAAAACAGTTAGTTGATTAATTTATTTATTTGAATATCTTCAGCCTGCTTATACATGCATCTAGAATTAAGTCATCACATGTCCCTGCATCACAAGGTACTCAAAGAGGTCACATAACAACCGTTGCGGAAAACATGGCCCATAACAAATGTGGACCATTACAAGTAATGGACCATTACAATAAAAATAAAAATAAATAAAAAAAAAAACAAAAAAAAAAAAAAAACAAAACAAAAAAAAAAAAATCATAATGGCCATTATGGCCTTTTCCGTATGACTATTATTGAATAACTTGATGACAAGACTTTAAGATATTGAAGTTAAGCTAAAATAAACAAAAAGAAGAAGAAGAAGAAGATAAAAGGTCATCATAAAGCCAATACCCTGCGATTTGACGAAAGAACTTCCACAATAGATTTCTTATGGATATTTCTCACATCAATTTTGCACCTGAAGTGATAGATGGATACAATTTTTAAACCACCTTCACAAGAGTAAACATGAACTTATGATCCTAGCAGTTCAATATATATCAGAAAAGAGAATGGTTCATCAAGACTCTAGAGTGAAGCAATATGACCACCTTTTTTATCTTTTCTTTCTTTTTCCTTTTTTTTTTTTTTTTTTTTTTTTTTTTTTTTTGAAGAGAAGTAATATGACCACCTTTACCAACCTAAAAGGCTAAAATCTTTCATAAATCCCTTCGAAACAAGTCTTCTTTGGACTAGTGAAAATTTGTTTTAGGCACTTCTCTTTAGGTCACACCATGATTTAGTTCACTGTGTTTATGCTAATATATATTGTAGAAATATCAAATTAAACAATTCATGAAAAAGTTTAGTAGATGTATATCTCCTTAAGCATGTGGGATTATTTTATGTGGAGCATGTGACACCTGTTGCATGAGCACTTCATCAAAGTAAATGTTTGACCATGTTCACTACCTTTTCGGGAGGACTTCGCAATCTTATCCGTTTCTCATAGTTAAAGAAAACCCTTCTCCTAAATGCATCTGCAGTAATGAATGAGACCACTAATTAATACATAATGCATGTCAAGGTTAAAACCAAGGATCAAAATGCTCGTTTACTATACTGTGATAGGTCATGTAAAAGTACACCACATGTCTATTGGAATATGCAGCAAAGGCTATTTAAAATTATTAACTTTAACTGGTATTTGATAGATTGTTTTTCTTTTTTTTTCCATGAAAAAACCCCCAAATGTTTCCCGAAATTTCTACATTCTCCCAAGCCATGACTAAGTATCTTGACTCCGAACATTTTTACAATGGATTGAGGAGCAAGAAAATACTCTGGAAATTCATCAATTCTAAAAAGCTATAATCCAATCAATATCATCGATCACAATTGAAATCAATCTCAGTATGCCACATTCAGATGCACATGTGAATCAGACTGCGAACTTTCTTCAGTTTGAACAAGATGAAATGATAAAATCATGGCAATCTTTCCTAGCAAAATTAACAATTCCCATCCTATCGAGTCCAACTTGAAAGTAATGTAATTGCTATTTGGAGCACAGGTCTTCCATATGAATACTAAGGTAATGGGATTTTTACAGCAAAATTCCTCAAGAATTCTGATTTACCAAACAATGCCTTCTCTAAATTACCAAAACGCAATCTCTGGTGAGTGAAATGACAAAAATGCCTTCGCCTTTTTTTTCTGAAAAAAAAAAATGTGGTAATAGTGTCCCATTGTGCAGTGTGCTTATGACTTCCAAACTGTCCAACAGGTTAGTCCTGCCATGAAGAACATGCAAAAAAACAATCAGGCCAACCAAATCATAAGGCGAGCCACACCATAAGAAAACAATCTACACTGCCCAAAAACCTCCAATTTCAAGTGTGGCCTACCTGATGATTAGATCAGCCTGATTTTTTTGTTGGATTAGTCACATGATGGGATGCACCTGTTGGATGGGTTGGATGTCATACACATTCTGCAGGGCCCCACAATGCTCAACTCTACCACCTTTTCAGAAGAAAAAAAGGCGAGGCATTTAGTCATTTCACACACTAAAAAGCATTTGTAGCATACTTGGTCAAATCCGAATTCTTGAGGAATTTCCTCTCATAAGGGAATTGACAAGGACCATTTTCTTGGAAACTCGGTCAAAATGCAAGTTGATTTTTCATCGAATTCTTGAAAAAAAACATTCCACGGAAAGTTAACTTCCACTTTTCAATTTCCACCAATTCAAACAGGTCCTAAAGGTAATTAAAAACTAGCCATTGATTTCTATTTCATTAGGTTGACATAACTGCAATTCAATTCAATAGTGCATCCAAACGCACCCACATCACTCATCATTTTAACAAATGCAGATCAAACAATCCTTATGACTTTTTAACCTAAAATAAAAACCAGAAAATGGAAAAATAAAGTACCTCCGAAAAGGTACTTGGTTTTCCTCTCACGCCGCGGGCCCTCTTCGGCGATCGCAGCAGTCGGATGGGCAAACGAGAAAGAAGAATCCGAAGAAGAAGAAGAAGAAGAAGACCAGAGGCCTAGGCCGAGGGTGGATACTATCACCGCTCCTGAAACAGATCTCAGAAGCAGTTGAAAGAAAGAGGCCGTCTTTCTCCCGTCTTGGCAGCAGACCGACTCTCTCATGAAGGAGGAAGATGAATCTGCTGCGGCTGTAGTTGTTGTGTCGGAGAAAAGACGGAGATTCAGCCGTGGGATTCCGGATTTTCCGAGAATCGACGGTGAGGATCTCGTCAGGGATGTCCAGGAATGCATCTTTGGGATTCTATCGTCCAACAGAGAGGGAGAAAGAGAGATCTAACGGTTTTAAGAGGAAAAATATGGCCTCCTCGACCATGGTTTTCAGGGTAACTGGTGGAGACCATGGTTTGGGGCGAACGCGGATTGCATGCGGGTACCTCCAGTGGCGAGTCGCTACTGGACGGTGCTGTGGGCCCCACCATTATGTATGTGTTTTATCCATACCGTTCATCCATTTTGGATCATTATTTAAGGGCACCAAAAAAACACATGAGGCAGATCCAAATCTCAGGTGGACCATAACACAGGAAACAATGGTGATTGAACGTCCACCGTTAAAAACTTCCTGGGGCCACGGAAATTTTGGATGAAGCAGCTGTTTGTTTTTTCCTTTCATCCAGGTATGTGTAACTTAATCTACAGGTTGGATGGCAAATAAACGGGCCCTGGGAATTTTTTAACGGTGGTCGTTCAATCACCATTGCTTCCTGTGGTGTGTCCGCCTGAGATTCTAGTATGCCTTATTTTTGCATGGTGACCTAAAATAATGATCTAAAATGAATGGACGGCGTGGATGAAACACAAACATCGTGGTGAGGCCCACAAAGCAAAGCATTCTACGTCGCTGCTGGGAGTGTCCGTGTGGCTGCCGGTAGCGGTCACTACTGGACGGTACAGGCCCCACCATGATTTCTATGTTTTATCCACTCTGTCCAACCAGTTTTACGGATCAATTTTGGGGAGAAAATGATCACTGTAGACAAAACCTTTTACCCAGCGGTTTTTATGAAAGACTACAAACTTTAGTTACCAATCTAGACTAGCACGTGCGGACAGCACGTTTGAGGATGAAACTGCCCCTCCTTTTTACTGCCGTGACAGCGACTTTGAGGACAAAACTACTCTTTTTGACCGCCATTGCTTTTCCTCTCCCTCCCTTCCCTTGTTCCATTTTCGAAAAAAGAAGGATGAAAACCACTAAACTACATCTGCTGCTTGGATCCCACCACGATCTAGTTGGATCCCACCCTCTCTATTCAGCAGCGTTATCTCGTTTTGCTGAAAATGGTCCCTCCACGGAAGAAAGTACGCACTACAGGTATAATGTAGTACATTTACCTAAACGGTGTAAATTTTTTGTGGGCCATTGAACTGCTAGATGAAGCTCGAATCTTGGTTTTCGGTTCATCCATGCAAAAATCATCCAATGAACATGATGGATTACAAGTAAAACATCATTGTGGGGCATAACAAGGTTTCTACGATGGAACCACTGTTTCCTGTGCTTTGATTCACTTGATATTTCGATATGCCACCATTTTGGGCTAAAACCCTTACTTTAGATGGAAAAACGGATGAACGTCGTGGATAGTTCACATACATTCAAGGCGGGCCGAACTCAGTTTTTGTAATTTTTATAAAAATATTTTATTATAATTTTTTTTTTAATTGGGTTAGCTTGTTATTACACACCCATGTCAGTACACACACTCCATGTTAGCCACCCCTGCTAGGGATCGATACCAAGACTTCAAGTGTTTGACACGAGGTATCTCCACTCAGTCTGCCAATTGAGCTATGGACCTGGGTGTACCCAACTCAGTTAACTTAGCACTATAAGTGCGTCTAGCAAACTATAAGTCCAAATTAAGAGAGGTTTTGTCTATTTGACCTACTTCTCGGGTCACACCAATGAAATTCCCGAGCAATTCATAAATTTGACGGAGATATCATAAAAATATGATGGGGAACTTCCATGGATTCAATTTCTAGATTCCCTCGCTCAATTTGTAGCTTCTCTCGCTCAAATCCTAGGTTGTCTCGCTGAATATGTACGTTCCCTCACTAAATTTCTACGTTGCCTCACTCAATTCCTAGGTTCCCTCACTGAATTTTTACGTTGCCTAGCTCAATTCCTAGGTTTCCTTGCTCAATTTTTAGTTTCCCTCACTGAATTTCTAGCTTTCCTCGCTCAAATCTTAGGTTGCCTCGCTCAATTTCCTTCTTCCCTCGCTCAATTTCTACCTTCCTTGCTCAATTCCTAGGTTTACCTCACAATTCCCACGTTGCCTCACTCAACTCTTACCTTGCCTCGCTCAATTCCTAGGTTCCTCGCTCAATTTTTACCTTCCCTCGCTCAATTCCTAGGTTACCTCGCTGAATTCCTACATTGCCTCGCTAAATTCCTACGTTGCCTCGCTCAATTTCTAGCTTTCCTCGCTCAAATCCTAGGTTGCCTCGCTCAATTTGTAGCTTCCCTCGCCCAATTTCTACCTTCACTCGCTCAATTCCTAGGTTACCTCGCTCAAATTTTAGGTTGCCTCGCTCAATTTCTAGCTTCCCTCGCTCAATTCCTAGGTTACCTCGCTGAATTCCTACGTTGCCTCGCTTAATTTCGTACGTTGCCTCGCTCAATTTTTAGGTTCTGTCGCTCAATTTCTAGGTTCTCTCGCTCAACTCCTAGGTTGCCTCGCTTAATTTCTAGCTTCCTTCACTCAATTTCTACCTTCCCTCGCTGAATTCTTACGTTGCTTCGCTCAATTCCTACGTTGCCTCGATCCTTCTACCTTCCCTTGCTCAATTCCTACGTTGCCTTGCTCAATTTCCTACGTTGCCTCGCTCAATTTCTAGGTTCCTTCGCTCAATTCGTAGGTTACCTCACTAAATTCCTACGTTGCCTCGCTTAATTTCCTACGTTGCCTCGCTCAATTTCTAGGTTCCCTCTCTCAACTCCTAGGTTGCCTCGCTCAATTTTTAGCTTCCCTCGCTCAATTTCTACCTTCCCTCGCTAAATTCCTACGTTGCCTTGCTCAATTCCTACGTTGCCTCGCTCAATATCTAGGATCCTTCTACCTTCCCTCGCTCAATTCGTAGGTTACCTCACTAAATTCCTACATTGCCTCGCTTAATTTCGTACGTTGCCTCGCTAAATTTTCAGGTTCCCTCGCTCAATTTCTAGCTTCCCTCGCTCAATTTCTAGCTTCCCTCGCTCAATTCCTACGTTGCCTCGCTCAACTCCTAGGATCTTTCTACCTTCCCTCGCTCAATTCCTACATTGCCTCACTCAATTCCTAGGATCTTTCTACCTTCCCTCACTCAATTCCTAGGTTACTTCACTGAATTCCAACGTTGCCTCGCTCAATTTCATACGTTGCCTCGCTCAATTTTTAGGTTCCTTCGCTCAATTCTTAGGTTACCTCGCTGAATTCCTACGTTACCTCGCTGAATTCCTACGTTACCTTGCTTAATTTCCTACGTTGCCTTATTCAATTTCTAGGTTCTCTCGCTCAACTCCTAGGTTGCCTCGCTCAATTTCCACCTTCCCTCGCTTAATTTCTAGGATCCTTCTACCTTCCCTCGCTCAATTCCTAGGTTACCTCGTTGAATTCCTACGTTGCCTCGCTCAATTTCCTACGTTGCCTCGCTCAATTTTTAGGTTCCTTCACTGAATTCCTACGTTGCCTCGCTTAATTTCCTACGTTGCCTCGCTCAATTTTTAGGTTCCCTCGCTCAATTTCTAGCTTCCCTCGCTCAATTTCTACCTTCCCTCGCTGAATTCCTACGTTGTCGCGCTCAATTCCTACGTTGCCTCGCTCAATTTCTAGGATCCTTCTACCTTCCCTTGCTCAATTCCTAGGTTACCTCGTTGAATTCCTACGTTGCCTCGCTTAATTTCGTACATTGCCTCACTCAATTTCCAGGTTGCCTCGCTCAATTTCTAGCTTCCCTCGCTCAATTCCTACATTCCCTCGCTCAATTCCTACGTTGCCTCGCTTAATTCCTAAGATCCTTCTACCTTCCCTCGCTCAATTCCTAGGTTACTTGTTGCCGAATTCACGTTGCCTCACCATTTCATACGTTGCCTCGCTCAATTTCTGGTTCCTTCGCTCAATTCCTAGGTTACCTCGCTGAATTCCTACGTTACCTCGCTTAATTTCCTACGTTACCTCACTCAATTTCTAGGTTCCCTCGCTCAACTCCTAGGTTGCCTCGCTCAACTTCTAGGGTTCCCTCGCTCATTGTCTCAGTTCCGTCGCTGAATTCCTATGTTGCCTCTCTCAATTCCTACGTTGCCTCGCTCAATTCCTAGGATCCTTCTACCTTCCCTTGCTCAATTCCTAGTTACCTCGCTGAATTCCTACGTTGCCTCGCTCGATTTCTAGGTTCCTTCGCTCAATTCCTAAGTTACCTCATTGAATTCCTACGTTACCTTGCTCAATTTCCTACGTTACCTCGCTCAATTTCTAGGTTCTCTCGCTCAATTTCTACCTTCCCTCGCTCAATTTCTACGTTACCTCGCTCAATTTCTAGGATTCTTCTACCTTCCTTCGCTCAATTCCAAGGTTACCTCGTTGAATTCCTACGTTGCCTCGCTCAATTTCCTACATTGCCTCGCTCAATTTGTAGGTTCCTTCGCTCAATTCCTAGGTTACCTCGCTGAATTCCTACGTTACCTCGCTTAATTTCCTATGTTGCCTCGCTCAATTTCTAGGTTCCCTCGCTCAACTCCTAGGTTGCCTTGCTAAACTTCTAGGGTTCCCTCGCTCATTGTCTCAGTTCCGTCGCTCAATTCCTACGTTGCCTCTCTCAATTCTTAGGTTACCTCGCTGAATTCCTACGTTGCCTCACTCAACTTCTTACGTTGTCTCACTCAATTTGTAGGTTCTTACCTCGCTGAATTCCTATGCTACCTCGCTTAATTTCCTACGTTGCCTCGCTCAATTTCTAGGTTCTCTCTCTCAACTCCTAGGTTGCCCTCGCTCAATTTCTACCTTCCCTCGCTCAATTCCTACGTTGCCTCGCTCAATTGCTACATTGCCGTGCTCAATTTCTAGGATCCTTCTACCTTCCCTCGCTCAATTCCTAGGTTACCTCGCTCAATTTCCTACGTTTCCTCGCTCAATTTCCTACGTTGCCTCGCTCAATTTCTAAGTTCCTTCGCTCAATTCCTAGGTCACCTCGTTGAATTCTTACGTTATCTCGCTTAATTTCCTATGTTCCCTCGCTCAATTTCTAGCTTCCCTCGCTCAATTTCTACCTTCCCTCGCTCAATTCCTACGTTGCCTCGCTAAATTCCCACGTTGCCTCGCTCAATTTCTACCTTCCCTCGCTGAATTTCTACCTTCCCTCGCTGAATTCCTACGTTGCCTCGCTCAATTCCTAGGTTACCTTGTTAAATTCCTATGTTGCCTCGCTCAATTTCTAGCTTTCCTCGCTCAATTCCTAGGTCACCTCGCTGAATTCCTACGTTACCTCGCTTAATTTCCTACGTTGTCTCGCTCAATTTCTAGCTTTCCTCACTCAATTCCTAGGTTAGCTCACTGAATTCCTACGTTGCCTCGCTCAATTCCTAGCTTCCCTCGCTCAATTTCTAGCTTCCCTCGCTTAATTTCTACTAGCTTCCCTCGCTTAATTTCTACCTTCCCTCGCTGAATTCCTACGTTGCCTCGCTCAATTTCTAGGATCTTCTACCTTCCCTCACTCAATTCCTAGGTTACCTCGCTGAATTCCTACGTTGCCTCGCTCAATTTCTAGGTTCCTTCACTCAATTCCCAGGTTACCTCACTGAATTCCTACGTTACCTCGCTTAATTTTCTACGTTGCCTCGCTCAATTTCTAGGTTCCCTCACTCAACTCATAGGTTGCCTCGCTCAACTTCTAGGGTTCCCTCGCTCATTGTCTCAGTTCCGTCGCTGAATTTCTTGGTTGGCTCGCTTAATTTCTAGGTTTTTCGCTCAATTTTTTAGGTTGCCTAGCCTGGTTTGTATGTTGCCTTGCTAAATTTAATGTTTGCCTTCACGAAGCACTTATTTTGTAATTTGTCTCCCTCAATTTTTAGTTTGCTTCGCTCGATGTCAACTATGTTTAATTTTTTGCGTTATGATTCTTTAAGTAGTGAAATTTGCTTTTAATGTATTTTCAATTACATGTTTGTAAGTGACGATTCTTGTTCTCAATTCCCAAACACATCCTCTAAGTGTTCATTGAGATGGTGGTTCGACACGGTGAAGGGTGGATTAGAGAAGCATGATACTCGGCTAAGCCTATTCAAGCAATCCCTATTTTCGTTCTTGTTACACTTCTCATCCTTTCGATTTATAGGGGCTCTATTTCACCTTCTTCTTGTAAGATGTAAAGGTGATCTTATATTTGAGATACGGGGGACACAGTTGCAATTCACCGAGATAGACTTCGCCCTCATACCAGGGCTTAAGACTGTGGAGCTTACAATACCAGAAAAGCGTCCCATCGGTAGTACATTAATGGACAAATACTTCAAAGAATATCCAGTTTATAAGAAGCATTTATTAGATGTGTTTAATAAATTAGTTGATACCAATAAGCACGAGGATGTCATGAAGGTTGCTCTACTTATGTGTGTAGAGTATTTTGTTAGGGGAACCGAATCGAAAACTGTGTAACATGGATTATATGTACCTAGCAGACTCCATAGAGGATTTTTATAGCTATCCTTGGGGTAGTTTGGCCTACAATACAATGTTGCAAGGGGTCGCAGCTGCTGTGATGGCATCAGGTGCGGTTCGCTACAATGTATATGGTTGCGTCTTTCCTCTGCAAGTAAGAACTCTTTATTTATTCTACATGATTATATTCAATTGTGGATTTTTATCCTCATGCAATTTCTTTAAAACAGATATGGGCTGTAGAGAGATTACCGGCCCTGCGAGAGTGTGTTATTTCATTTGTTCCCCCGCAAATTCCATGCTTTATTCAATATCGAGGCTGGAAGGGTTGGAGGTATAATAAAATATATGCAATTTTTTAGAGTAAAGCTGTAAGTATATGTATTTCTCCGTCGTTCACTTTGCTTGATTTGACACTTACACTCCGTATATTAACATCAATCTAGGTTCTTTTGCAGACTATCTTAATAAAGAACTTAGAACCCACCTTACGAGAATGGGAAACGGACGCCGTTCGCTTGCTCCGTGATAGTTTTCATGTGAGATATCATGAGCGTTTAATTAAAATGAAATGTTGTTTAATTCACCGTTAAAAGTTTTTCGACTCTTATATGTGCATTGATACATTTTGTAGGTCATCGAAACCCAGGAATTGAGCGATGAGGGTAACGAGAATGATGACGAGGGTGAGGGGGAATCCGCGGAAAGTGATGAAAAAGGCATACAGGGAGAGGGATCGGGGCGGAATATCGTGAAACCTTCTCTTTTGATGGATGAATTTAGGGTTGGGATAGATGAGTTGAAGAAGGAGAGAGAGGAGTTGAAGAAGGAGAGGGATGACCTGAGGAAAGAGAAGGAAGAGTTGAGAAAGAGCGAAGAGAGGCTCGATGAGAGGGAGGCATTGTTGAAAGAGAAAGAATTATGGAAGATGGAGAGAGTAGATTTGAACGAGAAAGCGCAATTAAAGAAAGAGAAGGAATTGTTTTTCACCATGAACGAGGACTTGAATAGGCGGATGTGTGAGTTGTTGAGAGAAACTGAAAACTTAGCGAAAGAGAGGGAGGCCTTGAAGAAGGAGAAGGAATATTTCTATATACAGAGAGGACAATCTATGAGGGATGAGGAGGAGGAGTTGAAGAAGAAAGTGGAAGTTGAGCATATGGAAGAAAAAGAACAAGGAAATGTAGATTTGGAGGTGCAATCGTATGGTATGGCGGAGCGTAATCTATTTGATGAAGCACCCGTTTCTCCAGCTGTTTATGTAAGGAGAATTAAAAGGGTATTTAAGCCATCCTATTATATGGTTTCTCCATTCTTGTCCCTGTCTTCGATCAATACAACCCCGAACGTAGTGAGGCGACCTGAGGAAGCCGTAAACTTTCCTACATCTCCGATACCATTTCATTTACAGATGGATCCATTCAGGATGCTATCAACGGATGAACTCAAAGAGGTAGAAAACTACTATGAAGCAAATACGGAGACAGGAGAGGCTTCATGGTTCAAGTCTATATGGGTAGATGACGCATGGGTTGATAAGCATGGTAAGCATTCGTATGAGAGTGTCTATATACATTGACTTTCATATAGTTATATTTTTTAATCAATTATTGCTGAATCATATTATCTTGTGGAGTAAGCTATTGACAAATATGTTAACTTCCTAGAGGAAAGGCAATCTGATTGTGCAATTGCATATCTCCAAGATTGCAAGTTCTGTCCCACCTATTTTATGGTAAATATTTACTTGGGAATATCGCTAACCTGTTTTTTTTTAAATTAATTTGTGTTTTTCTACTTGTATTGATCTTTGATTACGTTTGTTACAGCCATGCCTTGAAACTAGTATGCCGACTCTAAGGGCGTATCGGGACTCGAAGTCTGCTTCGGAACGTGCAAAGTTGGTAGGCATGATGAACAATGTCATCGCAATTGCCAAGCAGTGGGGTAAATCACACGCCAAGGAGATACGGTATAGTGAACGGGTAATTTATTCATCACATAACATCAAAAAAGGTCGTAATGTGTTCTTTGAACATGTTTTTTAACTGATAGCCTACTTCTTAAACATGGACAGGTTTATGTACCCGTCAACCATGATAACTGTCATTGGTTCTTGATGGTCCTATATCCAAGACAATGGGAGATCATTATTATCGATAGCTTAGTGTCAAATGCTCTCCTAAAGTATAAGCAGATGATCAATTTGATGACGGAGGCACTCCCGATTCTTTTCCATGCCACCGGAGACGTCACCGCGCTTGAAGGGAAGACTTGGACCGCCAAATCCATGAAATCTGTGCCGAAGCAATGCAATGGTTTTGACTGTGGCATATTTGTAATGAAATTCATCGATATACTGTGCAATGGTCGCACCTTGAGGGAAACAGACATGCAAAAATTCACTATACATTGGAGGAAGTCGATAGCGTATGATTGTTTGTCTGTAACTTGTAAATGATACTTGTTGTAGGCATGAGATGAAAAGGATAATTTTGTAGAATGTTGTATTATATATAGTGTTGTATGTACCCTGCATAATTTGTACTTCAGGAAATTTTATTATGAATTAAATTTCAAAACGTGTAAATGTTTCCGTCACTCAACTTTCATGCTTGTTTTGTTCAACTTCTAGTTTGCCCCGCCTAATTTCAAGTTTCCCTATTTCACCTTATACTTACCCTCACTCAATTCCTATGTTGTCTTGCTCATTAGATTTCAATCGCCTGTGTATAGCTAAGCATTTAATAATAATTATTTTGCTTTTGTTTAGTTGAGTAGTTTGAAATTTTCCATTGCCAACATTTTGCATGATAACTCTGATCTATAAATGTGTGAAATTGAATTTGCAGCTTTAAGTTTATCTTTCAACCAAAACTACTGCTTGAAAGGGAAAGGGAAAAAAGAAAAAACAGAAATTTGATATGCCTATAATGCAGCCCCTCTACATGCCAGCACACACGCTAGCACAAAACGAATTCTACATAATTCCAGGTGAGTTCTGTCTTATATCTATATTCCTGCTATCTTTGATCATGATATTTTGCTGGTGAACTCCATCAAATTCCTTGAGTATGCAATCATCTTTTACAAACTTCTCACTTGTTGCAATCATCTACTGTAGAGGTGCAATTGTTGCATTATGTTTCTTTGTTTCTTTTGTCTTTTAGCAAGCAAACCTTAATATTAATAACTTCTACAGATTGTGAATTTTTTATCGGGCAAATTTTGGCTTTTAAACACTAAAAGACAACATAAATAAAAGGAAAAAAGTGTAATGATACCTTGGTAGCAGATGTTCCTCATCATCATCATCTAGCCCTTATCTCATTTAATTGGGGTTGGCTACATAAATCCTGCTCTGCCATTGTTTCAATAAACATAGGTTGCCTCGCTGAATTTGTACGTTGCTTCGCTCAATTGCTAGGTTGCCTCACTCAATTCCTAGGTTCCTTCGCTCAATTTCTAGCTTCCCTCGCTCAATTCTTAGGTTATCTCGCTCAATTTGTGGGTTCCCTCGCTCAATTCCTAGGTTCTCTCGCTCAATTTTTAGGTTGCCTCGCTGAATTTCTAGCTTCCCTCGCTCGTTTCCCAAATACAAAGAGCATTGCATCCATGTAAGTCAATGAGGAAAAGGCCTCATGACATGAAAAAAAAAAAAGAAACAAGAATGAAAAAGAAGAATAAATGGTGCAAGGAAAAAGGGTTAATAAGAAGTTGTTGTTGTATAGGGAAGGAAAGAGGGAATGAGGAAAGAAAAGAAGATTAGAAAGGGAAGGAAGGGAACCATTACTTGTTGAGAAAGATTAGAAGAATAAAACCCATAAAGTTAAGAGGAAAAAGAAGGAAAGAGAGAAGAAGACAAAGAAAAAGGAAGGAAAGAGGGGAACCACCGAGGATTAGTTAAGGAAATACAAAAATACCAAAAAAATTGCTTTAATAGAAAAAATCAACAAACACTAGCCGAGACAACAAAAAATCTGTTTCAACAGAAAAATCTGCAAACTCTAACCAAGGCAATACAAAAATTTGCTTCAACAGAAAATCCAAAGAACCTTAGCTAAGGCAACACAAAAATCGAAAGTCCTTCAGAAAAAAAAAATCTTCAAGAAAAGAATTGAAGAAGAATATAAAAAAAAAAAAAAAAAAAAAAGAGGAAAAGAAGAAAAGGGAGAAGAAAAAGAAGAAGAAGAAACCCGAGGAGCACTTAGACTCTAATACCATGTTAAATTGCTACATTGTGCTAATCTTGAGGGCTTTTGAGAAGTTATAATGAGAAAAAGAAAAAGAAAGGAGCAGAAAGATAGAAGAGATGCTTAGGCTGTGCTTTGGCTGTACCGTAGCCTTTTTCAACCATCAACCTTTTAACAATAATCATTTACTATCATTTCCTTTTCTGTAAAATTGCGTTGTTGTAATGTCAACTACTTAATTTGGTGTTTGGATTCTTTAATTTGCATATTTAGGCACAGATGAAAATCTGTAAATTAATGGTTTTAATATTTGTTTTGTTGCACTCATTCAGCAATGTTACATGGACATGTAAGCAAAAGGAGCTAGTGACTTTTACAACTCAGGGCATTAACTAACGAAGTAAAACTCTACAACAAACATGCCATCGGCTCTGTATTTGTTCATTTCAACCATTTTAACTAGACATAACAACTATAAATATTTCTTACTATAAATATTTTAATTTGATTATTAAATACTGTTTGAGTCAAGTAAAGACTCGGTCGAGTCTTCGAGTCGACCCGACCCGGCTAGAAATTTGAGTCAAGTCGACTTTTCAGGTTTTTGAATTGGGAATCCAACTAGTGACTCATAAGAAGTAAACAACATTTTATGCATCTTATTTATCTGTTAAAAGTTTCTATTAAACATGCCTTTATAATTTCCATACTTTGATTAGTGTTCTTTTCTGTTTTTTACCATCTCTTTTATCTTTCTTATATTCCAAAAAGATTCACATCACCCCCTCGGCCATGGTAGACTAGTTGGCTGGACTTGGCTTTTAGCCAGGGTGAGTCGACCCATCCTACTGCTTTGTTTTTTATTTTTTATTTTATAAACCTTGGTCACTGAGTGCATATTGGAATAGTACTTCTGGATAATGGCTTATTTTACTTTTATTGCTTATTTATTTCTCTGTGTGCTCTTTTCCTTATATCTTAATAGGCACCTCAGAAAGGATTTGAGGTTCTACGAGAGACATATACCTTGCAAGGTTGGGATAATTCTAGATAGCTTATCTTTGCAAGTGCGGAGGTTTAATACCATAATTGCAAATGATATAGATGTTTCAGAACAGAACTTGTTTTATTCTCTATCAAAATCAGTTGAACCTATCTCTGTCTTGATCGAGCCAGATAATTTAAATTTTGAGCAGTCTGTTATTTCTTGTGGAAGTTCTTGTACATCTTTCAGTTCCCACGAGCAATGGGTGCGCAGGTGCAAATCAGCCTCGTGTATGACATTTGAGTTGTGCAAAAGGTGTGGCCTACCATGAAGATCACCTGGTGCCAAAATCAGAGCAATCTACCATCTGCGGGATACACTTGCACATTGAATCAGACTGTTGATAGGTCTGATTTAAAATGTCATTTATTATTATTATTACTATTATTATTGTACTTGGTGGTCCTCATGACAAGTGGGCCAGCCTTTTGCATGGCTCAGATGTCGTTCACGTGACACACTGGTACCAGTGCACCCATTGACTACAAAGTTCACATACGATGGATTGTAGGCAAATAGCCATCTTCAAATTTCCATTCTTTATAGGGTTGATCATTTCTAGCTGAAAGGTTTTTTGTTTTTCATTTTGTCGTCCTGGGAAATCTTTCCAAGTGGAACCAAGAAATTCATCTGATTCTCAGAGTTTCAGGAGCCAACACAGCAGGGTTTTTGAGAACCAGTCTTCAGAAAAGCTGAGATCTCTGCGCTGGTTGTGGGCTAAGGACTGTACTATATATCAAGGATTCGATTAGATTCATATTTTTAGATATTCAAGCTGCAACATCTGACTTCTCGAAAGAGAACTTGTTGGGAGAAGGTGGATTTGGTCATGTCTTTAAAGGTCAACTTAAAGATGGGCAGATTATTGCGGCAAAGCTACGGAAAGAAGCAAGTTTGCAAGGCTTTACTGAATTCCATTCACAAAAATTCGTCTTGAGCTTTGCAAGACACAAGAATATTGTGATGCTGTTGGGTTATTGTTCCAGAGAGAATTATAACATTTTGGTGTATGAGTATATCTGCAATAAATCCCTGGAGTGGCATTTATTGAGTAAGTTATTGTTTTGGGTTTGAAGTTTTTATCATAAATAAATGTTATGTGGGCTTCAATTCAATCTTTGTAATTATCCATGTAAGTGGGAAAAAAAACAAAACAAAACACCTACCCTCTTCAAGGCTTCCAACAGTTCCTCTCGTCCAATGTAGTCTAAATCCTTTCTAGCAGTTAAAATTCCAGGTTCATTCCTGCCAATTAGTTGCAAGATGGTTTTAAAAAAATCTCCTAATGGGAAAATAGAAACAATTCATTAGGAAGTAAGTAAAATATATTTTGTAGCCTTGCTCCAGTGAAATGTACAGTAAGATTTGTAGTTTCTAGTAGAAGGATCTCCATTTCCTCCTCTGACCGGAAAAAATACAAAGCAGATGGACCATAGGAGAAGGTAGCTTTTATTATAAGGTCCAATAACTAAGGGACCAAAAATGAGAACTGAAGAACCAGCATCATTTGAACTAGGTTCCTCTACTAGAACATGTTATGACCAATCTAGGGAAAAGCCCACATGTTATAAATAAGTAGAAGTAAAATGACAAAGAAGTATGAAGGCTTATCAACATCTGTCATGAAGATCATATAAGAACTGAGGCTCAAAGCAGGCTAGACTACTACTTCCCTATTTTCCACCATCTCTATTACCATGGTGATTCATCCAGCCCACATGGGGGATGCAAGAGCACAAAATTATGGGCCTCATTGTGGATGGAGGTTATCCCGAACATCACACTAATTGGAAAATCCTAGCCATGTAATCAGAGGTCATCAAGTAGAACATTAAAAGAAAATTATCAGAAGGTGAAATTCAACAGGGGATCCGTCCACCCATGATGGGCTAACTATTTTGGGTGTTTGGATTGGCATGTGGGTGAGACCATGTGTACAATGAATGAGTCCCACCAAATAAGAAATGCAGAAAATGTGCTTAGCAGTCTAGCCCTTTTCAAACGTGCTTCATCAGCTTCCACCTAAAAAATAGGAAAAATAAGAGTTCTAAAAAAAATCCATAATGAAAGATCATACAACCAAATGAAGGTTAAATTTAAACAACTTGAGCAGTACAACAAATTTGAATGAGTATCAAAAATTGGAATTTAAACTCCCCCTTTATGCTATCCATTGTAATCAAGGATAGTTGTTGGAAGGTCATCAACTTGCTTCCATTCTATTGAGAAGAAAGAAATAGACCATTTTATATTACTAGTGAATCAATTGAGAAGAGTAAGCCATTGCACTTCATGATTCTAGCTTCAACCTTCAAGCCCTTCAAGTCGATGTTGTGTGTGTGGAGCCGGTTGCAGAACTGACGCCTACCAGTGAGAAATAGATTGATCAAACATTGGTTGGTCCAAAATGTTGATCAGATGGACAATGAGGACACCTCAGAAATCTACTGGATTGGAAAATCAAACCCTTCAATCAGTGGCCTACAAACAAAACAGTCCAAAGATCAAAGGTCTGGATCTCCCAATCATGTTGGGGACAATCATATCAATGACACATTTCTTAAGGCTAAGGACAGATGATAGAGCAACAACGAAGAAAGAACAGAAACCGCAACCATCAAAACTCGCCTTCATTTGAATCAGACAGAAATCCGACATGCAGCAAACCGTAAGGTATCTCATTATAAACGCCCTAGCCCAAAATCATATATGATACGTCAAGTAAATAAATTTGGTTTAGAACATATTCTTGTTAAATGAATAAAGAAAGAAATTATAAAAAGAGAGAAATTTTTTTTTATATACTTATATATACATATTTATATAAATATGTATTAGAGAAAAATGTAGTAGGTAAACATAAAGTTCTTCGTGTTAAAAAAAATTTTAAAAAAAAAAAAAAAAACTGGCATGGCACTACTGTCGATATTGTGTTATTGTCATGGCAGGTCGAAATTGCTACGGTTATAATCCGTAGCTATAGAGTGTGCACAGCCTCCACAGACTACCGCGACACTACCGCAGGTTCGGCGGTACGTGCCACGGGAAGCATGGCTACGGTTATAGCTACGGTTATAATCCATAGCCATAGAGAGCCGCCAGCAGTGGAATATGCACAAATTTCCCACGGACTATCATGCAAGGTACTACCGCGGTTCGGCACGTACGTGCCGCGATAGGCATGGCTACGGTAATAGCTACGGTTATAATCCGTAGCCATAGAGAGCCCGGTGCGGTAGTGCCGCCCGGCCACTCCCCCCTTTTTTTAAAATATTTGGTGGGTCCCATCTAAGGTCCTACAAAAATCCATAATATACTCTCCCCACACGCCCAACCCCATATTTCCACACCCTCCCTTTCCCCTTTCTTCATCTTCCTTCACAAAAGCCATCTCTTTTTTCAAGATCTCTCAACTTCCAAATCCTCTCTTTCTCTAATCTTTCAACTTTCAAACCTTCTATCCACATCTTCTACAACCATCATTTCCATCTTCCAAACCCACATTGTCCTAACCCTTTCCTCATCTCCCTTCCCCTCTCTTCATCTTCCTTCACAAAAACCCTCTCTTTTTTCTAATCTCTCAACTTCCAAATCCTCTCTTTCTCTAATCTTTCAACTTTCAAACCCTCTATCCACATCTTCTACAACCATCATTTCCATCTTCCAAACCCACATTATCCTAACCCTTTCCTCATCTCCCTTCCCCTTTCTTCCTCTTCCTTCATAAAACACTCTCCTTATCTAATCCTTCTACCATCTCCTCAAGTTACAAACCCTCTCTCTTCATCTTCCACAACCAACTTTTCATATTTCAAAATCCTCTCTCTTCGGTAATGGGGAAGAAGAGGGTGGTTCAAGCAGGTCCATCATCTCCGCAGATGTTAAGAAGCACGAGGCGGGCCGCTGCGGATGAAGCGGGTCCATCATCACCACCCGTTCGAAGAAATGTGAGGACGGGCATTGTTGGGGCAATGAGTTCTTCACCACCGCCTCGTGAGAGGAGGTCAATGAGAGCCATCGATCAAATTGCACGGACATTGGATGTGGGCCGATATCGCGATCGAGACGTGGTTTTCGAAGTCACGGTAGGGGACCGACTGTTTGGAGAAAATGACGTCTTAGATCGACTCTTACAGCGAGGTTGGGGACCTATTTTTGAAGGCAATTTTTGAGCCAATGCGCATGACGTATGGTTTTTTTACTCTAAAATTGTTAATGCAAGACTCAACCCACTCTGATTTGACATTTCATATGGAGACGCGGTGCGTCCCATCAGCCTAGGAGATATTGCGAACATACTTGGTGTGCCGCTAGGAACAGTCTATATCCCCATAGACACAAAGAATTTGAACACATCAGACCACAGGAGTGAACTGAGCAGGAGTTTGTGTGGCCACCTCGTGGAATGGAGGAGAGATAGTAGTTTCAGAAATAGAGAAATGATTTCAATTTATAGAATGTTGCACTACGTCTTCATACATAATTTATATCCAAGATGGGGAAATAGCACGGAGGTTTCTGTCTACCATGCAGAGACTATGTACCAGATAGGTCGTGGAGAGAATGTGTGCCTGCCATCCATTATCCTTTACCATATAGTGAAGGCCGTAACGGCAAGAAGGGGCAATCTCTGCCTCCCATTTGGCCGCCTAATTTGCAAGATAGCCCGACATAATGGGTTTACGACATCCGTCGGCCCCTCACATCCAGTAAGAGTGGTAACTGAAGACACCTTAAATCGCATGCAATGTGGCCCTAGACAAGAAGCAAGGCGGTTGGAAGAATTTGGAGACGAGATAGCTGAAGATGAAGAAGAGGAAGAAGGCAGCGAAGAGGATGAGGCTGAAGAAGAAGAAGAGGGTGATGATACAGGTGACGTGCGCAATGCACGTCTGGTTTTAGATGAGCGTTTAGGGGCGATTGAGGCTAGTATATCTGAGCTTAAAAAGGACCAAGCCTATCTGAAGCGTAAGATGAAGCATATGTATCGAATGATAAAGACGGTGTTGTGTTGTGTACAGAAGGAGGGAGTGCCCCCTCCCTCACCAGACTCGGTATCGCAGTAGGGTCCATGTGATGCATATGGACTCCTTCACTTCTATTAAGTAATGTTAGTGGTTATGTGCTTTGTGTTTACTATGTAGTAAGAAGAAGTGGATCAATTCCACCTAGTAGTGTAATAGTTGTAGTGGGGTTGTTTACGTTTTTCACTTGGTTAGGTAAGTATGGGAACAATGTACTAACTGACAATATAAATGAAATTGTTTCCACTCTGATTGTCTAGCAGACACATTTAGATTGGATAGTGCTTGTGATCCAATGATTGTCTAGCAGGCACATTTAGACGGGAAACTTTTGGGTTGGCAACGAACGTCAAGACCGAAATATGACTAATTTCGATGCCAATTTTTGTGGGAAATTGTGTGTGAGTAATATGAAACAAATTTAAAAGAAAAAAAAAAGAAAAGAAAAGGAAGAGCTAGGCACTTTCTAGCTGATGTAGGTTAAGGGAGGTCAAGTGGCTGATTCACACCAGCCTTTCCATATTATTTTTAATAAACTGTTTAACAAGGCGAATAAGGTGTTACAGCTTGTGTTTTTTCTCAGAAGTTTTTCTCAGAAGGTGTATCCTTTGTCTGTTTCTTTTGTGTGAATTTTGTAACTAGTAGTTGGTTCCCACTACGTTGGTACGAAAGTAGATACCACATAAACCTTAGCCCATTTTATTGCTGATTGTTGTCTTTTTTGCTTATCAGGGAAAGAGATACTGACAAAGATGAAAAACTGAACTTCAAGGTGGATCTCACCAATGGATGGTTAAGATTAAGGATCAGATCTTTGTCAATACAATCAATCAAAATCATCCATATCAATGATCATACCTCTTCAAATATGATTAACAAGTATTGTCTAGCCCTGAATCTCCAATGGAAGTATATCTTGAAAGTTAAGAGACATGGGAAAAGGTGGGCCCCATGGAAGGATTGCCAAGATTATCTATTGCAATATTTTAATATGAACCATCAATCAAATGTGGGGTTCATATAAACATGCGTGTGTGTATGTGAAGGTGCCATTTGTTACTATCTTGTGGTGCATGCAGACTTACATGTTTAAGTATGATAGTGTCCATGGGCAATAGAAGATCATGAGCTCAAGGTGAAGGACTCCAAGACCCTTCTCTTTGGTGAGAAACCAGTTACTGTATTTGGTGTCAGGTAATTGAACTTCACATCTCGTGTATTTTGGAAGCTCTTTTTTAATATTTGAAATGCATATGTGAAAGACAACCAAGGTTGTTGAGATCTCTATTGTTTTACCAATTGTATGGAACACTGAAGAGATTCAATGGGCTGAGACTGGCGCCACATTATGTTGTGGTGTGAACTAAGAGTGTTATTGAGGAGGCTGGGAGGCTGAGGAACATGTATAGGGAAAAGGTGAGATGTTTGGTTTTGATTTTTTGAGAAGATTCTTATTCCATCTTTTGTCGAGTCCAGACGATATCAGATTCCATGTTTTGTTATGCAAAGTTTCATATGAAGTTTCTGTTTTCCACATGTACAAACAGGGAAAGAGGCTATTTTAGAGAATGTAGATACCATTATAGCTCATCTTATTGGATTGGTTTCCTACCCACACATGATGGTAATATTAGAAGCTGTTTTATATTGAGAAAAGCTAGCAAAACTTGTATTTTTCTTTGATTTTATATCCAAGTTTCTAATTCATCTTTTTTCTTCTTTTGTATTTGTATGGTACAATTCACTATTCTTTTGCTGGCAAGACATCTTGTTTCTATACTAGTTGGTGGAACAGACCATTATGCATTCACACTTCTCACTGATTTACTTTTTTTTTTTTTTGTCTATTTTCTGAATAGTTGTTGAATAGCCTTGGAATTCTTTTTGTTGATGCCTTACGAAATAATACCGCTGGTTCTCTTTGGGAGTTTGTTAGTTAGTTTTCTTCTATCGTACTTCCAGGAGTGACCCATTACTGGCAGATTTTTCTCTAGGTTTTCTTCACATTGGGCCCACCTGATGCACATGTCAGACTTCACATGCAAGTGGTAGGCCGGTAGTGTGGCCTTCTATGCAGTTCATGTGGGCTTAATTAACAAGCTGCTTTATTAGTTGCTTCTTTTTTCTTTTCTTTGAAAGTTGCCAATTACAGGCACTTTCATCTCTCTTCATATTTTCAGTTTTACCACTTTTGGTTCCCTTTCCATTTTCAAAATTTCATCACTTGACTAATGCTATGGAATTTGATTCTTATAATAAATAAGGTATGTATGAATCATCTGCAGGTGTTTTTGAACTTGTTGTACTTCTATGGAATGTGTGGTGTAGTGAATGATTGCTTGCTTCAATGGTACTTTAGCAATGTATGAACGTTGTTTGGAGCATTACATGTATAGATTACATGTATAGACTATCTAAATTGGGTGCCAGGTTGGCAAGGACGACAGGGTTTGGTGTCCCATCTGCAAGCAAGGAGAGTCGAGAGAGAATCATTATCTTATTTACTGTACTTATTGCAAGCTTCAAATCGATGTCCAAAGCGATAAGGTGCTGTCCCAATTCACTGCTTAGATCTTACACTTTCGAGTATTGAATTCTCATGTCTAAGCATGCTAATTTCACACAGGAGGGGATTTCTGAACATGTCCCCTATTTTACAAGGTTCTAAAATCGTCAGATTTTGTAAACATGAATCTCCCAAAAGTTCCCCATGGTTTCTAGAGGAAAGAGGTTTGCTAATGTGACATGTGCATAGTTGCACGGAGAAGCACATGCTTATGTGTGTCGTGTGTTTTTGCTTATCATGAACATGTGCGTTGTGCATCCCAACAGCTAATCAATAGAGCTTATGTGTGTCATGTGTTTCTGCTCATCATAAGAATTATGGGATTTAAGGGTGTTATTATTGTGTATCTGAAAGGGAGATATTTTGTGGATAGGACATCAAATTACAAAAGATTTGGTAGACTGTAGTTGAATTTCAGCTTCATTGATGATTTCGTGAAGTGACGGAAAAAAGGGGACTGGTATATTGAAAACTAAAATGGTTTGTTGATGTTGTTTGTTCTGCTAATGCTTGGACTGCATTTCTGGATAATGGATGCCATGTTTCTTGTAATTGCGGAAGTTTCTCCAAGAAGAAAACCAGGAGCTTGCATGAATTAGCCTAAATCCGGTGGTTCTAGAGAAAAGAGAAGATGTTTTCCATCCATAGTCCATCCATGATGTGATGAAATACCTAGTTGCAATTGCAAGAATCTAGTTTGAATAATAAAATCTGGCTTTTGTCTAACAATTACAATTCAGCTATAGAAAGCCATAGCATGTAGCCCATCAAGTCCTTTTTAAAAATAAAAATGAAAATTCATGATAAATGGAGTATATCTTGAATGTATTTTTATCTTCCAACTATTCAATGGTAATTATTCAAATTTTCTCTGTTTATGTGAATGCATTGCCACTGCTACATATCTCAACGAATTTGGATATAAACATGAAAAGGTATACATAGTATTCTACCAGTTTTGATGCTCTATCTTATCTTGCGAATGGTATATGCAAGATTATGCAAGTAGCTAGAACTTTTAGCCACTGAAAATATTTACCTTATGTTCAGACATTTTAGTTTTAATTTTTGTAAATAAATTTGACAAAAGAGGGTCAATTTTAGGCAGGTAGTCAGTCATAGAAATTTGACAAAATATGTATGTCATTTGTTAATTGTGCTTGTTTTATGAGAAAAATGATCATACTATAGTATGAGTGTAATGGTTCTCATGCATAACTCAAAAGTCCAAATTGTAGGCCCTACATTAGATAGGTTATTAAAAAAAACTATTACGGAACTGATGTCCAAAGTGGCTGGTTGGTGGACATCTAACACACAGTTCGAATGAAAAGGTAGTAAGTTTGGTATGTGAGCCTTGATAAACATCATATATATGCACGGTTTTTGTTGTTTGTTAACAAAGTGTTCATGCTTGGCTGACATTTTTATCTATTCTTCTCCACAACTTTTACATTTTTCAGCCACAGTGATGCATGTAATATGAATTATTATTTAAGATATCTATTATAGTACTTTAGACTTTATAAGAGGAGGGCTATTTTTTTATCATTATCTTTATTTGGTTTTGATGGTTCATGTCTAATGAAGCACATCTAACATAAAAACACAATCTTATCCTTAGTCAAGCCCTCTGCCCCATGTGTCTAACTGCCTCACATCCCAACTAATATATTCTTCTTTCTTTTGCAAGATAACTTGAATTTTGTCAAAGAAAGAACCAAGCTATAAACCGTGCATGTAGCTTAAGAGAGAGGAAAGGAGGAGATGAACATGAGAGACCCCTGAACTAGTCTGGATCTACATGACAGTTCATACATGTGAATGTGCTGCACCACTCTTCCATCAAGCTTTCCTCTCCTCCCACTCATAACAATAAAGGTGACATGAACAATGTGAAAGCTTCTGTCTGCTCCCATAATTCATTTTCCATTCTCAAGTAAGATAATTTCATAAATATATCAGCACTATTTTGTTATATTGCTTTTGATAGAGCCATAAGTTTTCTCTAATGTCCTATTATTCCATTTCTCTAATGTGGGTTTGAAAGATGGAAATGATGGTTAGGATAATGTGGGTTTGAAAGATGGAAATGATGGTTGTAGAAGATGTGGATAGAGGGTTTGAAAGCTTAAAGATTAGGAAAAGAGAGGATTTGGAAGTTGAGAGATTAGAAAAAGAGAGGGTTTTTGTGAAGGAAGATGAAGAAAGGGGAAGGGAGGGTGTGGAAAATGTGGGGAGAATAAATAGTGTATTTTTGTGGGACCCACCAAATATCACCTCCTGTTATTGGTGTATGTGTTGGTAAAGTAAATTTGGTTGGACAAAAATATCCCCAAATTTTAGAAAAAAACAAATTTAAACTTTGTTTTCCCTTCAGCGACTGTTGCGCCCTCTATAGCTACGGATTATAACCGTAGCAATTACTGCCTGTTGCGGCACGTATCGTCGAACCGGCGGTAGTGCCGCGGTAGTCTGTGGAGGCTGTGCACATTATATAGCTACGGATTATAACCGTAGCCATTACGACTTGCCACAACAATACCACAACATCAACAGTAGTGCCATGCCAATTTGTTTTTTTTTTTTAATTTAATTTTTTAAGACGAAGAACTTTATGTTTACCTACCTACATTTTTCTCTAATACATATTTATATAAATATGTATATACAAGTGTATATATATATATATATATATATATATATATATATATATATATATATATATATAAATCTCTTTTTATAATATATTTCTTTATTCATTTAACAAGAATATGTTCTAAACCAAAATTATTTACTTGACGTATTATATATGATTTTGGGCTAGGGGAAGCTACTTTAGCCAACTAACCTCACATAACCTGACCAGAATTCCTGCTGGGTTGTGATTGTGGAAGTTGCAACTTGCTCATTGTCAAATTGCCCTGGGTATACTTCTAAATTCAAATCAAGCATTTGAAACCAGTGAGGTACTAACAGCTATTAGGTTACAGTGCTGACTTGTAGTCAACGAGTAACAGGAAGTGCAGTAATGTGAATGTTCTGATATGCTTCCCATATCCACCGATTCATCCTTTTTCTTGTTACACTTTTCTTTTTGTTAATTAGGTGCAGATTCTACCAAAGAAAGCAGCTGCTGAACAGACCATTTATATCTCAAATGATCATGCCTTATCTTTTGAAACTTTTCCCCGGTTGTCACATGGTTATTTGGAATGTTCTTTTGCCATTTTCCCACATATGTGGGCTTCACTTAGTTGACTTTCTTAACCAAATGTACCTTTTCATGTGTGTTTCTTTTCCTTTCTGTTCTTTATCTATTTTTTTAAACATTACTCTTAATTTCCTTTGTTCCATTGTGATCTTTGTATCATCGTGTAATTCTCCAACCTGAGTTTTATGCTCAGGTGCTGCTGGAACTTGGTTTTACACACTTCATTGTGAACACGCTCCTTATGCTTGTGTCGAAGACTCAGACCATCATATCAGTGCCAATATTGTTGGATGTAGCACTACATGTAGTTGTTGAGGAACATGTTGATCGAGGGAACCTAGAAATTGAGCGAGGGAACTTAGGAATTGAGAGAGGCAACCTAGAAATTGAGAGAGTGAACCTAGTAATTGAGCGAGGGAACCGAGGAATTGAGCAAGGCAACCTAGAAAATGAGCGAGGGAACCTAGAAATTCAGCGAGGGAACCTGGGAATTGAGTGAGGGAATCTAGAAATTAAGCGAGGAAACCTAGAAAATGAGCAAAGAAACTTAGGAATTCAGCGAGGGAATGAAACAAATTCAGTGAGGGAATCGAGGAATAAAGCGATGTATCATATAAATTGAGCGAGGGAACCGAGAAATTGAGCGAGGGAACCTATAAAATGAGTGAGGAAACCTAGGAATTCAAAGGGAACCTAGAAATTCAAGAGGAACCAGGGAATTGAGTGAGGGAACCGAAGAATTGAGCAAGGCAACCTATAAATTGAGCGAGGAACCTAGAAATTAAGCGAGGAACCTAGAAAATGAGGGAGGAAACTTGAGAATATGCGAGGAACGTAAAAAATTCAGCGAGGAAACCTAGGAATAGAGCGAGGCAACCTATAAATTGAGCGAGAGAACCGAGGAATTGAGCGAGGCAAAGTAGAAATTACGTGAGGTAGCATAAGAAATTCAGTACAACAAACTGAAAATTTGAGAGATAACTTAGAAATTGAGCAAGACAACCAAAAGATTATTGCATGAGAAGAAATATATTACAACATATATCATACAAAACACTAAATAAATTACAAAGTATGCTATACATCAGATATAGGAAACTTGCACGTCCGACGATTATGCCCAGTTTATTTGCATCGACCGCACTTTAATGTTTTCGATTCTTCTCCACGCGAGAGAATTCTTAACTTCTTTGGTCTTCCAAATGGCCTCTTCTGTCCTGGGGATTTAATTTTCACACAATACTCCTTGAAGCCTTCTGTAATCTCACATTTGCTCATGTCACGTACTGGGTACACTGGTTTGTTATATGTCCTCAAGTAATTTTACGCTGTGTAGAATGGGGAGCAATATGAGTAATGAGGAAGATTGTAGTTTATACAAGCAGACAGGACATGCATATAAGGGTAACCCTTCATGTCAAACTCACGACATGTACATGAAAGCGAGTTGAGCTTGATTGTATCATTATAATCTCCCACGACATAGTACTCATCTCGAGAAATCGGATGACAGCGAACATCTCGCGCCTTCTGTATAAGATCCTTTAATTGTTACTCTGCCCATGGTGTCAACGGACCTACAAATGAAGCTACAGATTCTCTTCTCTTGTAAAACAATTCCTGTATCTTACATCTTACGGCCTCTATCAATTTAGTAATAGGATATTTCCGTGCTTCCTTGAAGAGGGCGTTAACACACTCAGATATGTTCGTGGTGACCAAGTTGAATCTTTTACCTGAAAAGTGCGAAGATGCCCACCTTTCATAGCTGATTTCTGTCAGCCATGCATGTACTGGGGGGTTGGCCATTTCAATATCATGCATTAATTTTTCAAATTCAGCCCTCCTACAAGTCTTAACTGCCCGCCAGTAGTATATCTCCAACGAATTGTCTTTAAAGGTGTTCACCAAGTTTCTATAAATATAGTACGCACAGTACCCATGAATTGCATATGGGAATACTTGGGGAACCTCTTTCAGTAAACCTTTATGTCGATCAAAAATAATCACAAGACCCTCCAGATACCCTAACGCATCGTTAAGGTAGGTAAGGAACCAATTCCAACTCACGCTGTTCTCCGATTCTCTGATACCAAACGCAATTGAAAATATATGATTGTCCCCATCTAAGGTCATAGCGATGAATAGAACACCCTTGTATTTACTCTTTAAGTGTGTCCCGTCAATGGCTAATACCCTCCGCATAGAATTCTGAAAACTTTGAACGCATTGTCCGAGCACTACAAAACACCTCTCGAACCTCAAAGTCTCTTGGTTAACAAGCACGACAGTCACCGTCTCCGGATTGACCATCTTCAACTCATGCAAATACATGGGGAGTTGATTGTAAGAGTCTTCGTAAGACCCCATCACCTGATTAATTGCAAGCTCCCTTACTTTCCATGCCTTCCTATAACTAATAACAATATTATATTTCTCTTGCATAGTGAAGATAATATCATGTGGCCTCAAACCTAGCCGTTGCTCAATGCGGCTAACAACCAAATCACACGCTAAATTACTGCTTGCTTGCCGGTGATCACTCTTCATCCACGACATGCCGCACGTGTGTTCTGACATATAACTCCGTATCTTGAATATCCCGGTATCATTCACCCGAGTTGCGTGAACCCTCCAGTCGCATTTATCTTCTAAGCACACCACGCTAAATCTGCTAGAACTTGAGTACAGTACCTTATACTGGAATTTATTGTGAATTACAAATTAGCTTAGAACATACTGGCATCGACTCTTGTCCTTAAATGTTTGATCAACAGCTATATCGATCAGTTCAAGCAACGATCTGTATATTCCAACAGTGCCGCATTGGTGAATGCAGCATTATCAAATGGCATGGGAACTTGACGAGTGATGAAGTTTCCGCTTTCAGCAAGGTCTGGAAGCGGAATGTCGCTTACACGTACAGCTTGGGTGGTGGATGATGATGGCAGATCTGTTATTATTGCTAAAGGCCGTGCCATGTACTCATAAGTGAGGTTAAGGTCATGTGCCCAGTTGACTTGGCTACTCACAAAGTTTGATGTTTAAGGCAGTTCGGGCAGTTGATCATTGCTCACTACAACTTGTAATGGAGATGCCTTGTATTCAAATTCCACGCCATGCTCCTCAGGAAAACTGTCTATGTGTGTTGTCCTATTAATGTGTTGCGATGTCTCGATGACTAAGGGAATGAATTTATCCGAATGCTCCAACTGTGTAGCCAGGAACTCTCGCACGTCATCGTCGTCTGCGATTACGGTTGGAGGGATTGATTCATTTGTGCAAGGATACATTACTTTCATCATAATATCACAATCTATTGGTTGAGTCTTAATAATCCTGTAAATTCTAGACAGAAGCTCCTCATACGTAATCTCGACACGTAGCGAAAAAGTTTTCGTTTCCCCACCAGTGTACGAGTATCGCTTGTTTTCATATTCAATCTCCTCGCCATAACAGTAGATGATTCTCGTAGACATTATCTGAAAACCAATACAATGACATTATATTAGTGTATCATTAAGCAATGGAAGCTTGCCATAAGACAAAACTCGATTAAATAATAGAGGACTGAGTACTTACGTTCCATAATAGATGAGGATGGTACAGAGCTTAAGGAAATAAAGAGTAAGCAATGCATTAAATTTTTAAATAAACAAGAAGAGCTTACATGGATTACAGATTCAGAGATACAAATGATTTCATGTGGTGCTTGTTAAATTTAGTGATGCTATCTATCATGGAATATCCATATAGTCTTCTATTTTAACAAGACAATTCAATGATGGCCTAGTACACTTTAAAAAAATATATTTGAACCTAACATTTCTACATGAGGATTTGGGTTTAAAATATGTTAAATTCACATCAATTTTCAAAGCTAGTCTCAACATGCAGAGTTAGGGTTGAAATTTCACCTAAATTTTCGCTATTGAATATTTCTAATTGTTGGAACATACAAGAGATGTTGTTTCTGATCAACGAGATGTATTTGGTGATTCAAATTACAAAATCCTAGTCTCAATATACTCCATTTAGAGCTAAAATTTATTTCTCAAACCTTTATAAATTCACTTCTACTTAGTGCTAATTGCCAAAAGTTATGAGAAATATCATCTCTAACTAATGAGCTTTATTAGTGAATTTTCATTTTTAACTCTTAGTGAATTTAAGTTTAGGGGGTGCTTAAATTTGATCTAATGTACAATGTAATGGGTAAGGAACTGCTTACAATGCAAAAACTCATTTCACCTACTGTCTACTGAGTGTCTTCACAATGTCATTTCAACTAAGGAAAATTATGGAAAAATTCAAATCCTCAGTTGCTAAAAAGTTCATTGAGGTCAAGCTCAAAGAACATTCTAGTTTAATCTAATACACATCATACCAGTTTATTTGTTCTCTCATAATTCCAAAGTTCATTGGAGGTCAAGCAATCACAAATGTACCATAAGGGAATACAAGGCTAACTTCTCTACACATGGTTAATCCATATAGAATTAGACTAATAGGAATTTAAGCATTACATCATACATTAATACTAAATATCAAGCACTTGATAATTTGAGCGAGCTTCGGATAAAATGAAATAAACCTCAAGTAAAATTAACCGTGGTAAACATGAAAATAATTAAGGCAAACATCTGATTCAACAAGGTGGAGTAGAAATTGATCAAGGGAAACATGAAATTGAGCGAGGGAAGTTCGAATTTGAACAAAGGAAAACAAATAATCAAGCGAGGGAAGCATGAAAATTCAGTGACGCAACTTATAAATTGAACGAAGCAAACTAGTAAGTCAGCAACGCAACCTAGAAATTGAATGAGATAAACTAGAAATTCAATGAGGGAAAAGCCAAAGTTTAGTGAGACAGGCTAGAAATTGGGCGAAGCAAACTAGAAATTGAACGAGGGAAAAATGAAATCGATCGAGGGAACTTCAAATTTGAGCAATAACAAAGAAATAATTGAGCGAGGAAGTGTGTGAAAATTTAGCAACGCAACCTATAAATTGAATGAGGCAAACTAGAAATTCAAACAGGGAAGGGGAAAATTGAGGGTAAAGTATATATTGAGCGAGGTAAAGTATATATTGAGCGAGGCAAAGCTGAAATTGAGCATGAAACTAAAAATTGAGCGTGTGGAAAGACAATTGAAAAAGCCAAATTGAGCATGGTAAACTAAAAATTGAGCGTGGCAAACTAGAAATTTAGCAACGCAAACATGAAATTGAGTGAGACAATAATGAAATTCATCGAGGCAAACATGAAATTTATCAATGCAAACATTAAATTGAGTGAGCCTAGAATGAGATTGAGCTGGGCAAACATTAAATTGAGCAATCCTACCATGAAATTGAGTTGGCTAACATTGAATTGAGCGAGCCTAGCATGAAATTGACTTGGGAAAACATTGAATTGAGCAAGCTTAGCATGAAATTGAGCTCAACAAACATTAAATTAAGCAAGCCTAGCATGAAATGAGCTGGCCAAACATTGAATTGAGTGAGCCTAGCTTAAAACTAAGTTGGGCAACATTGAATTGAGCGAGCCTAGCATGACATTGACTAGGGTAAACATTGAATTGAGCAAGCCTAGCATGAAATTGAGTGAGCCCTAAAATGAAATTGAGTGAGCTTCAAATGGAATTGAACGATTTTCACATTAATTTGAACGATCAACGCATAAAATTGACTAAGCCTAACAAATGAACTTGTAAGAGCCTGACATGAAATTCACAGAACTTTGCATAAAATTCGACGAGTAGTCGATCAATTGTCGTCGACTTCCGCTCGTCTCAATTTCCGTGAGTTCTTCTTCAAATTCAAGTGTGCAGTGGCTAAGTTTAACCAAGCACCTTTGCTGAATTACAAGCTAAATTTTCACAGGTACTTAGTTAAACGTTGTCCAATACTACAAACGAATATATCTATAAACCACACTATGGTTTTTTTTTTTTTTTAATATCTATACCTCCGACAACCGTACCCTCACTCAATGCAAGTTGAGGACGGGTGCTTTCAAGTGAGGGATTAATTTAAACCTTTTCGAAGATTGGAGGTGCAACCACTTTGGAGGATTCCATGTCACCCTCGCCAAGATGGAAAATGCCAAGTGTAGAATGATAATATGGAGATGATAAAGTTTGAAATTTAGGAAGAAAAATGATAAGAAAAATGGTCGTGCGTCAGTTTTTCTCGTTGCAATGGAACGCAGGGATGTGTCTTGAAAAAAAGCGTATGTGTTTTCTGTCAAAGGGAGAGGAAAAGGGAAAATCGATTGGCTACTCCCCCTGCCACCAGCCAATGGCTGATGTTCGGTGGTCTGTGGGACCCACCATGATGTATGTGTTTCATCCATGCCGTCCATCTATTTTTATAGATCATTTTTATGATAATACCCAAAAAATGAGATATATAACAATCTCAAGTGGACCACATTACAGGAAAGAGTGTTGAATGAACGTCGACCATTAAAAACTTTTTGGGGGCCATAAAAGTATTGGATCAAGTTGATCTTTTTTTTTTTTTTTCGCTTCATCTGGGTCTTTAGCCTAATCAATAGATTGGATGTCAGATAAACAGGACGTTGGGCCTTAGGAGGATTTAAATGATGGATATCCAATCACTATTATTTTCTTGTGGTGTGGTCGACCTAAGATTTAAATCCCTTTTATTTCTAGGATGAACCCCTAAAATGATCTTTAAAAATGGATGAACGGAATGGATGAAACACTTACATCATGGTGGGGCCCACAGACCACCGAACACCGGCCACGGGGCTGTTGTCAGGGGGAAGAGCCAATCCGTTCCGCAACAGCAGTAAAAAGGAGGGGTAGTTTCGTCCAAAAACATACTGTCCGCACGTGCTAGTCTAAATTGGTAACTAAAGTTTGTATTCTTTCATAGAAACCGCTGGGTAAAAGGTTTTGTCTACAGTGGTCATTTTCTCAAAATTCATGCTTTAAAATGAGCCAGATACAAATCCCAGGTGGACCACACTAAAGGAAACATTGGTGATTCAATACTTACCATTAAAAACTTTTTGACGGCCACAAAAGTTCCGGATGAGCTGATATTTGTGTTTTGCCTCCCTACAAATCTGTGTGACCTAATCAATATGTTAGAGGGCAAATAATACTAGTGGGCTTTAGAAAGTTTTTAATGGTAGGCGTTCAATCACCACTGCTTTCCTATGATGTGGTCCACCTGAGATTTGGATCTGCCTCATTTTTGGGATCATGCCCTGAAATGGGCTGGGAAAATGGATGGACGCAGTGGATAAAACACATGCACCATGTGGCTCCAAAGATTCTTCCAGCGGTGCTGTGTGGTAGTCTACGCAATCCGAGTTCGTGTTTTCAAGTCTGACAATGGTTTGATAATCAGAACCGTTGGTTTGTTGCTTCCCACCGTGGATCGACCGGAATATGGTAGAATCATCTCTCTACAGTACACGTGGTCGGATCTGCCCATATGAAGTGGGACGCGGATTGCGTCCTACCCCCGCCCGGACGGTAATCCATCCGGGCAGGCACTGTGGGCCATCGTGTTGTAAGTGTTTTATCCACGCCATTAAACGCTTTTTCCTGATATTTTTAATATGTGAGCTAAAAAATAAGGTTAGTCCAAGGCTTAAGTGGACCACAAAGTGGAGATTGAACGTCCACCATTAAAAACTTCTTGGGAGCTGGAGAAGTTTCGGATCAAGCTGATATTTGTGTTTTCACTTCATCCACGTCTAAATGACCTTACGAATACATTGTATGGTAAAAAAAAAAAAAAACATCACGTTGGCCTTAGAAAGGTTGCAACGGTGGGTGTCATTATCAGTGCAGCTTCCTTTGGTGTGGTCCACTTAAGCCTTGGACCTGCCTCATTTTTTGGCTCACATATTAAAATTATAGTAAAAAAGTGTTTAATAGCATGGATAAAACACTTACAACACGGTGGACCCCATAGAGCCCTGCCCGAACGAATTATCGTTCGAGCGGGGGTAGGACGCAAACCGCATCCATATGAAGTGTCCTTTATATCCCAAAAAATCGCCTTTATTATATGATCCTATCCATCTGATCTGTGCCCATTAAAGTGACCATGGATAACGAAAAAATTAGGGGCGTGTTTGGCCGGGCGCTGGATATGGGATAAAAACGTTTTACGAGGGTTATACTGTTTACATACCATCCTCTTTTCTGTTTGGGACGGCAGGATAAAAACTATTCCACCGCACTCTCGTAAACAATATCTAGATTCCGCCAATCCCGAGATATAGGTTTTCACCCCTGTGTAGGGCCCACCATGATATCAATGAGATATTTACTCCCTCCATCATTTTCACCTGCCTACATTCAACCATGAAGTTGTTTTGAGACAGCTATAAAGCAGTGAGTGGGGCACAACATGAGAAGCAGTGGAGATGCAAACTCATCCATTTGTGAGCATCCAAACACCCTGCTGGATATCTCATGGGCTATCCCAAACCCATGGGATCAACAGACAAATATTGACACCACCATCATTACTTTATAAACCATTCCACCCCACCTAATCCCATGGAATCGGTCCGGCCAAACACGCCCTTAGCGATCAAACGTCCAGTGGGATAAACTAAAGAAAAAGTAGCGAACAGGATTTCGAGATGGATTTTTTTTTATTTTTTAAACATGAGCCAACCATCTGGATGTGGGTGGACCCAATCGATATATCACCTGGCCGTGTGTCCAGATGGCTCCACCATTTTTGGGTTCTTCCGGTTGTACCGCATCATCTTCCATTGTAAGATTTTAACCGTCAATCTTTTTTAGTTGAATCGGAACAATTGATCTTGAAAGTTTAGTTTACTGATATCGAGGATAGTTTCCAGGTCAAGAGACCAATGGATTGGATCGGACGCGGATTGCGTCCTACCACCGCCCGAACAGTAATCCTTTTGGGCAGGGCTCCGTGGGGCCCACAGTGATGTAAGTGTTTTATCCACGCTGTTAATCACTTTTATCATACCATTTTATATATGATTGCAAAAATGAGGCAGGTCCATAAATCCAGTGGACCACATCAAAGAAAGCTGCAATAATAATGACAACCACCGTTGAAACCTTTCTACCGGCCACTGTAATGTTTTTTTACCATCAAACCTATTAATAAGGTCATGTAGACATGGATGAAGTGAAAACACAAATATAATCTTGATCGGAAACTTCTCCAGCTCCTAAGAACTTTTTAATGGTGGAAGTTCAATCCCCACTTTGTGGTTCAATTAAGACTTGAACCAGCCACATTTTTTGAATCATAATTTAAAATGATTTGAGAAAAGTGATGAATGGCGTAGATAAAACACTTATATCATGGTGGGCCCCACAAAGCCTTGCCCGGACGGGGCGGGGTAGGACACAATCAGCATCCCCAATGGTACAATGATCCAATCGGACGTGGATTGCGTCCTACCAGGGTAGGGCTCTATGAGGCCCACCGTGATGTAAGTGTTTTATCTACGTTGTTCATCATTTTCTCATATCATTTTAAATTATGATCCAAAAAATGTGGCTGGTTCAAGTCTTAATTGAACCACAAAGTAGGGATTGAACTTCCATCATTAAAAAGTTTTTGGGAGCTGGAGAAGTTTCCGACCAAGATTATATTCGTGTTTTCACTTCATCCCCATCTACATGACCTTATTAATAGGTTGGATGGTAAAAAAACATCACAGTGGCCCTTAGAAAGGTTTCAACAGTGGTTATCATTATCACTGTTGCTTCCTTTGGTGTGGTCCACTAGATCTATGGACCTGCCTCATTTTTGCAATCATATCATAAAATGGTCTGATAAAAGTGATTAATGGCGTGGATAAAACACTTACATCACTGTGGGCCCCACAGAGCCCTGCCCGGACGGTAATCCATCCAGGCGGGGGTAGGATGCAATCCGCGCCGTGAGTAGATAGAGAATTTCTCCGGGTGCACTCGTAGCACTGTTACATCCCGAGCGAATTCCACTCCATGTTTAGGAAGAATGGAAAGACTTGGAATTACATTAAATGGAATTGCATTGTGTAACGCCATGGAAATTGGGGGGTCGTGCATACACTCGACTCCTGAGTTCCCGGGGTCACTTATAACTGATTTTTCATTTACATGCGTTTAATCAGGTTTAAATGCGCAACCTGGAATTTCCTGGAACATAAATCACATCCACAACACGTTTACTGAAATAAAAGGAGGTCAGACATATATATACAAGTCCAAAATGTAAACGGGCACACAAGGTGTCGCCCACAAAATCACAAAAGAATGTTATGTCCCAAAAATAGGGTTGAGCCCACGACTCAGCAATCTAAATCCTGCAAATCAAGCCGACGAAGAATCGCCCATCAGCTGGAAGTAAGACAACTCGTCCTCCTCCTCGAGGCTCTCGCCGCCCGGCTCCTCATACTCAACATCACCTGCAGCTAAGGAAGAGTCTAGTTGGTGTTTTAAAACACCATCCCAGAGTGGGAGTGAGTGATCAACTCAGTGGGTGTTATTAGTCTTAAGTTGTACAAGCAGCAGTTATATTAAGAATTTAATGAAAAACATTCATCCACAGTGACTAAACTAATCTTGGTAATGCGTATGCATGATGGATGATATGATGCATGCCCTCGCCACAACACTCCCTCGAGCAACTTCATCTAATGATCACATATGTAACACTCCCTCAGAACGACCTCGACTGCCGAGTCGCCACCCTAACTAGTGCGATGTAATGCGATCGTGTTAGCTGAGTTCTTAGTTAAGTCCATTCATCCAGTAGGTTTGGGAATCTAGTACACCCCACGTATCAATGCCCTAATCTGGTTGCGAGGTCAAGGCCCCCCAACGTGTGAAGCTGAGACCCCGCGATCCTTGATCCCATCGGGTTCCTTATCCCCGACTCCAAGCACATGGGGAGTGCCGAGAGGAAGGGATCGCTCGCGGTCACTATGGGGAGTCTCGTCACCCTAGCGTAGGCCGATAACTTGGACATAGTGTCCTATTCCACCATACCCAGCTCATGAGGCAGTGGATCAACTTCAAGTGGTTATCGGTGGGCTGCAATGATGATAGGGTGTTTCAGGTTCCATACATATGTGAGTAAACATGGTTAACAATCACGATTGGCCAGTGAGTAGGCTAGACCGCACGAGTCAGGCTGAGCACGTGACGGACGATATCGAGCGCAGGAGGCCCATGTAGTCGAACTACTGTCGCCCATGCACACCCGCCTAAATCCATGGGTTTAGCCTTAGGGTAGCCCTACCAATGGGGATACCATCTCTCCTCATATTTCCTAACCAACCCAAGGGTTTGAGAATGGTTCATAACATGTCAACATCAAGGTTATCAATAAGCATAACAGTATCATGTTCACATATATCTCAACATATGATTCAAATACTCCTAACGAGTAAGCTACAACATCATGATTAACCGCAAGTGAGTGGTGTGGATTAGGGAGGAAGTTAAGCACTTCCTACACCTCGAGGGATCAAATACTCATGAGCAATGAATCCTACACACTAAGAAACAAACACATATGAGAGAAATCAACCAAACATGAGCATGTAATCATCCATATACCGAATCATGTGAGAGGCAATATCAATCATCAAATAAAAACCAAACATGCAAATCCATATAATTCCCACAACATACCATTCCTAGGTTTCCTCTAGATTCTTCAATACAACATTCCAAAATAAATAAAATCATTAAACTCATGGTATAATTGGTGTTAAGCCACCTAAGGATAATAGTCCGCACCTATGGTTCGTTGAGATCTTGGAAATGACCTAGAAATGCCGAACTCAGAGTCGATTAGCCGAAATTCCTAAAGCAAAGCATTGTATATTAGAATCTCATACAAATCCTCCTTCAACATGAGGGGTTTCCAAGAAGATGAGAGATTTACCTATCAAATCAGCGGAGAGGGGTTCTCCCGATTGTGGATGATGGATTTCCTTGAGGGAGAGGTAGGGTTTTACAAGATGGGACTCCCTTGGGCCCTACTTTGATCTATGGCCCACCTTCACTCTCCTTTACTCTCCCTTCCTCTCTTCTTCCTTTCTTCTTTCTCCCGTTTCTCTCTTCTCTCTTTCATTCTCTAGGGCAAATTCGTATGGGGAGAGGGGTGCCCAAAAGAAACCCCTTTTATAATGCCATATTTGGTGCAAATGGCCCCAAGCTTCCACAATTTCTCAAAATAGACCACTAGGACTCCCTATTGGTGTTGAGGCGGCCCTAACACCCCTCTGGCCACTAAACTTAGTGTGTAGGTGCCTTATGGCCCGATGAGATGTCACGCAAAGCTTGAAAATAAACGGACGATCGAATATGGGGTTTGAGCATACTGTTCCGATCTTTAAATGGCCCTGAGGGGCCCATTTCGGTGATTGGGGTGGCTCTGGTGGCCCTCTGGCCATGAAACTTACAGGATAGGTGACCCATGGACCAATGAAGGGCCATGCAAAATTTGGGGACGATCGGATATGGGGTTTGGTCGCATGGGTCTGATTCACGATCAACGGTTATCATGCCACGATCGGGACCCAGATTTTGTGGGCGAGTGTAGAAAAATATATTAGACCTTCACTGTAAATTTGGAAGAAATCTGACGGCTGAAAAGTCTGGTGTCTCTATTTTATTTGCAGGTGCCAGATTCCAATTCTGGCATTGGTGGGGTGTATTTGGCAAGTGCCAGATTCTAATTCTGGGTGTCCACTAGGTCCGTGGTCCGCGATGGACCACAAGCTCAGTGAGATCTTCAGTTTCCTAAATTTTTAGATTTTTCTGACCCTTCTCGGTTGCTGGGTGGCCTACACGGGTTGTTGTTAAGTGTAAACAGGCTATCTGGCTTGGCGGCCCATACTTTGTCTCATCATAACTAGACTGGTCCACCCTAGTATAAACTAACATTGAGTGATAATGGTCATTAAGTGATATTATAAGTTAATTAATAAAAAAAATCTCAAGAATTTTTGGAAATCCAAAACAGTGAAAATCCAGGATGTTACACATTAGGTCTCGTGCCAATTTCACTCAATGTTTAGCAAGTTGTGTAGGTCCCACATGATGTGTGGGATATATCCACACCGTCCACCCACTTATCAAGATTAATTTAGAGCATGGACCAAAAAATCAGGTAAATCTAAAGCTCAAGTGGACCCACCAAAGAAAGGATCGGGGATTGAATACTTACCGTTGAAAACTTCTTCGGGGCCACATAAGTTTTGGATCTACCTCATTTTTAGGCCCATGCCATAAAATGAGGTTACAAAACAAATGAATGGTTTACATATAACACACATGTGTTATTCTCAGTAATTTCAAATGATGGTGGGTATATCCATTCAATGTATCACCGTATTATCAACAAAGCATGGTATTAATTTTATCCCCTAGCAACAAGGTCAATCCCTGCCATGGGTAATAATTATGTTTTTTTGAATCCCATCCCACCCAATCCCTTCCAATTATGTTACTGTGTTCCTAGTTGAACTGGAACACTTAGTCCAATCCATTGATGGGACCGTTCATTATAATGGACATTCCATGGACCATCATACAAACATCACATCAATCTGACAAGCATTTAACCATATGATGATTGGGCCCTTAATATTGGATGTTCAAGATCATTATTTCACAAGATAGGTTCAATCAACTATTTTATCTATTTATTTGTTAGGATGCATCATGGGTTTCTTATGATTGTTTATGATTCTAAAAAAAATCATTCTTGTTAAGCAATCCTAGCCATCCCATCCATGGCTTGGAAAACAAATGGCTGCATGAAATAAGGCATAATTAAGGGTGGATTGAATAATCTGATCAGTGTGATTTTTGAATCGTAGTCTATAAAATGTTTCCTAGGCTTAATAGACAGTTCAGATCAATCAATTTCTCCATCCAACTGAACTGATACAACTAGGATCACCATACTATTATAATGATCTTAAGAACACGAAGTATTTCTGAGAAATGACGCTTTTTAGTCCCACTTGAAGCGGAACATGGAAGTTGGCAGTCTTTAGTCAAAAGACGCCCCTTGTTTTCTCTCCTCGACGCTCGAGACATTTGCTTGTGTATTGGATCCAAGCCTTCCGTAAGGTCGGCCACGCTGTTTAAATCTCATCGTACTCTCACACTCCTCAGGTGGGCCACATGTCATCTACAACCATTTGTACCTATTCATTTTGTTTTGCACATCGTGGCCCAGGAGTAAAACAACTTAATTTTAAGGAGTACCTGATGGACGGCTTGGATCTTGCACGTGTACCATATTTCGTGGGCAACTTAGGGTGGTTGGTACTTGTTGAGGTGGTTTTCTGGCCGACCTAACCGGTCCTGCCAATCCCTGCACAAATAAAACGACAATGGGGAGGTAGCTAAGACATGGGACCCTTTATGCCAAAGTTAGGAATTCTGGTCTAGGTGTGTTAGGGTTTGTATACCTTTTTCGGTAGAATGGGGGCCCTATTTATAACCTTGGTATAGGTTACATAGATAGAAAATTACCTACAGGGTAGCCGCCCATTATTGTTGTCTTCCAAGAACCTAGGCCGAGATCTCGTAACGACCTTCACAATGAGGTTGAGAGGTTGAGATTCGAGAATACAAGAATAGGCAACTAAGCTCGACCAGCTGAGGCCGAGCTTTCAGTTTGTGATATGATGTCGTCCTGAGGACGGGCCTGCTTTTGATATGTAGGTCAAACTGATTCATATAATAGTTGGTTGTAGGAATGCACGAGACCTCAGCAGTCATTGCGCTTTCAGTTGTGCACAGGTCGCCAAGCTGCCAAAAAGGGGAATGCTGCTCTATTACTCAAATTCCCTTAGGCTAGTCTATTTTTACCCACAACAATACTCCAATAGAATATCATGGTTTATATACACGCACACATTCACATACATGTACTCAATCGAATGAGATACATATTCAGATCATATGCCAAAAAATTCAAAGGTCCAAATTCAGCAAATCAATGGACCTTAATCAAAGGCTATGATAGTCCAATCAATCTTATTTTATAGCTCTATCCCATCTAATGGGGCCCATAACTATATGGTAATCATCTTAAAAAGATGTGAACCATTGGGTCTTTCAATTTCTCCATTGTATTACATGTTGCAATAGGCTAGCTAAGGTTGGCCCCTACCTACACTACGCCCAAATCACGGATTTGTGACGGACTAAATACGTCGTAAAACCAAATAAACGACTGATTTCATCCGTCGCTTGGTCCGTTGTTGTTTACTGTCATTTTTTTTACGGATAATCCATTTTTAATCTGTGATGGATAAGGTCCATCGCAGATTACCGACGAATAATATCCATCGCAAAAAATAAAAAAATCTGTCGTTGAAATTTGGAAAAAATCATTCGAATCATTTAAAATATTAGTGATGGATAAGGTCCGTCGGTAATATGAGGAGTGACACAAACCTCTTGTTCAGAAATTAGCGACAGATTTGATCCGTCGCTAAAATATCTGCGAATTTTTAAAAAATGTCAGATTTGTTTGTATTTTTTTTAATTCTTACACCTGATAGTCATTCAAAAAATAATTCACATGGATGAGATCAATCAATGATGTCAATCTTCATTCTCCTCCATATTTCAAAGATGCACATAAGTATATTTCAGAATGCGAGGACTCAAAAATAAGAGAGATGAATATAAATCTAATTCAAGCAGCAAGTAATCCTAATTTATTCAAAAATAATCACTGAAATTAAACAAAGAAAACCCAACGGAAAATAATCTAATATTCTTTTGAGCCATGATCTACCAATTCACTAAAAAGAATGCAAAAATTAAAAATATTACTAGAAAATAAGAAAAACAAATCCTTCTGTAGTTAAAATCCATGATCTAATAAATCATCCAATCCTAATCTCATCATTTCAATGGAAAAAGTACAATTCTAAGAGAAACCCTACAGCCATTTCAAGAGTTCAACACTAATCTAATGCAAAAACCTCAAAACATAACTCTTCATGGAGTTTCTTGTTTTGGGCCTGTAGGATATCATTATCTGCTTTAACAGCTTCAAATTGCCTTTTAAGAAGATCATAGTCCTCCAACTGTATATGGTTTAGTGGTTCCTTGAAGAATTCAACCAAGCTTTTATAGACCTTGAAGCAACAAAAAATCACTAAAAGAAAAGGGGGCTTTAGCCTCGGTTCAAAACTATGGCTAAAAAGGTTAAAAATTGAGGCTAAAGCCTTTAGCCTCGGTTTTGCCTTGGTTATCCAAACCAAGGTTGAAATCCCCGTGGCTAAAGGCTTTAGCCTTGGTTTTAGCAACTAAGGCTAAAACAACTTTTATAGCCTCGGTTCTTCAAGTGAGACTAAATCCAAATTTTAGCCTCAGTTGCCTCCAATTGAAGCTAAATCTATTTTTAACCTCGGTTCTCAACAGCCGAGACTAAAGCCTTTAGCCACTGGAATTTCAGCCTTGGTTCTCAACAATCGAGGTTAAATCCAAGCCTTGGTTACAAATTAAGGCTAAAAATGTTTAATTTTTTTAAAATATTTATTTAAACTACTAATCCATTCATTCAATCCACTCATGAAACAATCAATCATGAAAGCCACAATACCAACAAAATAGTTAACAACAATCTATTTAAAGTTTTCAAAACAAACTCAATCAAACTATTACACAACATTAGGTTCCACAAATAATACAAAGTCACAACGCAAGATTTGGGTATGACTTTTGCTTGGCTGATGAACAACTACAGCTTGTTCGGTTGTCTGAAAGCATCTACAAAGAAGAAGAACTCGCCATTAGCAATAAGACAGGAACATCAATATCATTGTGATATCTGTCAAAAATGGTACAGATCTTCAGTGGGGGAAATTGTTCTTCAATCCAATAGTCAGTTTCTGGATGCTAGCAGAATATATCAACCTGTATGCATCCACACAAACATTGTACATGTGCCACAAGCATGCAGCGATTGAATGCTAGAAAGAGTATCAGTATCAACAGACAAAATCTCACCAGGAATAAACAAATATACTAAAGAGGTATAAAACACCTATGGCTACCGATACGAAGGCTTGAGGAGCTTCCAAAGTAAGTTTCATCATCCAGATCATCATCCTCCTCATCCTCATACTAATAGATAGCTTCTTGTTCATAGGAGGCTTCTTCCTGAGCCTCCAATGGTAGAGGCACAAACCAAGTGGCTCTAATGAGCAGACAAACGCTCTCCTCAAACATGTAATCATGAATACTGTACAGCCAGGATCGGAATATCTCAATTCAGTTTAGAAGATGGTAAATATCAGGTACTATTTAGTAAATTAGCACCAATCCTACAAACTGTGGATTGGTGCACATGGCGATTGACCAAGACTGCCCAATCACTAGGCCACGTCTTGGATAAGGCACAGACTAAAACTCTAGAAGTTTATACACATCCCATCATTCACCCTTTTTGAGGGGTCAGAAACCATTTCGATCATGACTCACAAGGGAAAAAAGGGTATACAGATGGAATGGTTAAAATATTCTTGATTACTGCAATTTTTTTTAGCTTGGGCCCATCTATGAGGTGACATTCAATTGGCCAGTTCTAGTTGGATTGATCAACGAATTCATCAATCCCAGAAGGGTGGTAGCAAATACTAAATAGTAAATGAGGTGCATTTAACCCCTGCCTATTTCTACAACTAGTATAATGTGTGATAGCTATAGTTTCCATTTTTACTTAACAAACAGGGCCACCATATGCCTTCCATCTGGTGATCGATGAACACTGAGAAACTAAAATGGATGCTTGCACTGAGGACAGGAAGCATTCTGATTATACGTGGCCCATATTAGGATGCAGGTCACACTACACAAAGTGGACAATGCAAACAAAGCAACAGTTAGTATCATCTAGACAACACTTCCAAGCCTTCAAATCCATTCAAACCACAAGAACTTTCATATATACTTCTTCCACTACTCTACATCTGTTAGTACTGAGGCTGGCAACGAACAGGGTTCAAAAGACTGAGAATGGTAATTAGTTTCAAAAGAAAAACCACAAGCTAAAAACCATCATTATAGAAGAACAAATCATAAATGCATAGAAGGAAGAAACCCATCAATACAACATTGCGAATTAAGGATTAACAATTCAATAACTGAAAACAAACAGGAAAAAAGCTCCATCAAAAAAGAAAAAGAAAAAGAAAATAAGAAAACCCATGAGCTAAAAAACATCAAAATAAAAACCCAGAGCACAAATATATTACACAAGAGGACAAAAAAACATTACAAAGTACATCAATATAATTAAAAAGAAAAAAACATCAAATGATGTGAACAACGAAACAATTCAAGAAGTAAAAGAGCATAGACAATTCAAGAACTACATAACTGGAAATGAGATCTCAGAGTAGCATATATACCTTGTGCATCTGTAGTTAACATCCTTCTCATTATAGGCAATAAAATGGGCTCAATTTGTATAAAAAGATGGGGAATCTAGCTTACAGATTCAAGAATTGTGCTTATGGCACGCAAACAACCAACAGCAGTCAGAGCACCAGGATCCTCTGACTCATCATCAGCTTCAGAGGTACCTATAAACTTCTAAAATGCAAAAGCCTAAAACCAGGATCCTTTGGATAACTGACTTATGCATCCCACTTGCTTCCGGTCAAGGCATGGGGACAATAATAACATGATTTCAAGTAACCATGACCTGAAATGAAAGTGCATTTTGTCATCAAATGCATTGTAGGGCATAAGCATAACTAGTCTCATAAATAACCATTAATACCAAGACTTTCTCAGGCACATGAAAAAAAAAAATTACATGCTCAATGTCGTGTTCGATTGCAACCTAAAACAAAAAAGGAAATAATTCAGAAATGAGATCCATTGTAGTTATGTAGTTGGAAAGAAGTCATAGATAAAACATCTTGTATAGATAAAGATTTACCTAAAATTCTTCATTGTGAAAGTAACTGATTGGAAACGAAAAATAAACAATCAACACAGATATAATTTTGCAAATGACTGCAACATCCATCATTGAAAAAGGTAAGTTTAAATGCTTGAATACTACAGGTACCTGATGAGGGATTCTAATTTACCCTTAACATATAAATGTTTCAGCTGCAAATGAATTATGTTTTCTTAATAAAACCATCACATAAGAATCCTTATCAAACATTGAAGGAGCTTATGATTTAAGAAACAAATTGACCTGGGGATGATAAGGATAATCTGTCTCTACTATTTATTTCTAAGTTGGTAACAACAAATTTCTCTAAAGCTCCTCTATGAAAAAGAAACGAGAATATCTAGAATTTTATACTACTAAAACTACATCTTTCCTTAAAAGTTGTATACATAGTTGTAACCTTATAGATTGTGGGTATGGTTTAAACAAACCCTGTTTAAAGATGCATGTTCCACAGATAGAACCAGATACTGTATGTTGCTCAGCTAACACTATTTATAGTAAATTTTATATAACAAACAACTTTAAGATTTTAAAATCCTTTTAGATATGTAGATTTGCATTAGATGCCAAAACTAATAAAAAAATTACAACTATTATGTGTTGATAGTTGCAGAGCAAAGGTAGGATTGCATTGAGATAAATCCAACAAAGATAATATGGTATTGGATATGAGAAGTATCTTTAAGTGTCATCTAATCATAACTTGCTTTTGAGTGCTTGTCACTTACCACATCAACCTACATATCAGAAAGCATGGACCTCAATTGCTCGGCAACAAAGTCCTCTAAAACATGAACTCCCTGGTTATAACAAAATAACTCCATTAGAAAAACCTTATTTCAAGATGAGGCATAAGCAAAAATTGAATAGCACTAAAGAAATTCAATAAAGATAAAGAACAACTGATAACATCTGATAAAAGAAAATGTTTTGAAGAATGATTGCATACTCAACAAAATAACACAAACCTTGACCTCAAAGAAAGAAAAAAATACATAGAAATGCAGAACTAGCTTCATGAATTGGAGGAACTGAAAGGCTAAAAGAAATGGAATTTGACATCATGTGGAGTGATGCCTAACCTTAACTTGGGTGAGTAGTTCGTCAGGTAGACGACCACCTGAATTGCAAATGAAATCAAGAAACACATCAATAGCTCCAGGCTCCAGTCCTGTCAGTAGTATCTTCTGAACATGGTCATCTGTTGCCTTGGAAGTGTCATAGTAACACTGGAAGCCACCCATCAAAACATTTGTGACAGCCACAAAGGAAAAGTTTTAGTAAATTTGAGCAGCATATTCATATCCAAACATGGCAGCACAACTTTTATATAAAAGCCAACCCCAAATTGCTGAGAGGGGCTTAGATGATGATTACAATTATGATGATGAAACAACAACAACTAGTAGTATTAAAGGTTCATTAGGATGCACAAGCAGATTAAATTGTAAACATTCTAATCGATCAAGAAGAAATGAGAAAAAAAATGGTTTCCTAACATGCCTATTTTATAGCCCTCAAATTTAAGTTACATTCCTTTCAACTCCAACTTGGAACAGTAATGCAATGGTAATTGGAACTGAGATCCGCAATATAAATGCTCAGGTAAGTAAACCTCAGTCATTTGCTCTTTAATAAAAGCAATTAAAGTGGTTGAATTAGACAATGTGGCCAAATGCACCCTTAAAACTCATTTGAGCAACAGAAGAACTCAATTAATTACTTGATAAATTAGACTCAAAATGCAAGATATTTAAACTTGAAAAACTCGATCCAATGCGTAATTGTACTTCTACAGTATGAATAAAGATAAAATTGATTGAAGAATAACATAAACCATCTTAGGAAATAAAAATTGCATTTTTTACTTTGAAGTTTCTTCTTCTTCCTTTTAGGGACTACTAGGGAATTTCTATTTAACACAATTTATACATGTGGGGCCGTGGTATAGTTGTCAATCCATAATCGTGTTAAGTTGGCCTCCATTATGGATGGGCCAGACAAAGAATTTCAATACAGATAGTGTCACGCCCCCAAACTCAGAAATCGGGCTCACAAAATTTCTGATTGCCTAATCCGGCGCCGACAGCCTCCGTAGTACCCTGCTTTCGGCTCCCAGCGCCCATACGCTAGGTTTCCAATCCTGAGATCCTAGGAGGAGGATTTTCAATATGAATTTGATTCTTAATTAGCACAACCAAAGACATAACCCACAAACAATAACCAAAAATCCCATCACATTTCCACTATGATAAAAAACTTATAAGTACAATGCGCATAAAGGAAAATACAATGATAATAGACAAAAGCTCTAAGATGATCTGCTATGCGCTCCTGCCTCAGCGCTGCTACGATCCAACGTCACCTGCACACAACTGTCATGCATAAGCTTACGAAAAGCTTAGAGGGTGGTGAAAGTATGTCTGCAATGTAGTAATACAATTATACAATATCATAGTAATGCGGAATATGCTGATGAATCCATGAATATTATTAGTCGTACCAAGGCTATGCGATGCAAGGCGTGAATACTATTGGTCATATCAAGGCTATGCGATGCAAGACATGAATGATGTCGGTCATACCAAGGCCATGTGATGAGAGATGCAACTCAAGCATACAAATTCTTATCTGAGTCCATATATCAATATAACTTAACTCTGGAATATCACTATGGTCTAGTATGCTCCAAACCAGATTATCGCCCCATCGCGTGTAACAAGGTGAGTGGAAGAGACCTCACTATCTTCCTACCAGTATCGGGCCCGACTCATTGATAGCGGACCCATTACTTGAGCTGGTCAAACTCAGCCTAGCTTTGCCCCCTCCGCTCGGGAGGGTAAGGCCGCACCCCCTTCCAACCAACCATGACATAGTGAAAAGCGTGACCTGTTGGTATTCGGCACTAGGCGCTCATGCATTTACCTAGTCCAGACGTTGGAGCAACCTCCTAGTACCATAAGGGTTTAGGAAATTTTACCCAGGGACATTTATAACACCCCATGTAGAACAAGATTTCCATTATCCAATCCTGCCAACCATGATATGCCTATGAATGCTATGACCTGATGTCTCTAGGGCATACAATTTTCATGTTACACAATGCGAGATGCATGAATCACGCTATCCAGTCATACATCAATCATGCGAGTACCACGTGCTCATGTGGACAACTCCCCTTATCAGGGAGTCCCATAATAATCTCCTCAATGGCATGTGCTATGATCAATCACTCCTCATATCAAGCATACATATGATGCGTATAGGAATGAATCATGGGGCTATACTAAGCATGTTATATGAGGATGATGTACCCCCCTCTTATATCAAGGTTGGGCCTAAGTGGCCTACCCAAAACCTAAGGATCTGGAAAGGGTTTCTTCTCCATACTATTATATAGCCCTGTCAGATGCCCTAGGGGGGCCAAATGAGTCCTAGATGGACTCTAAAATAAAAGAATTAATCCTACTAACAACCAATAAGGGCCCAACATCTTAGGATAGTCCAATGAGAATAGATGGATCATACAAATGGGGCCCAATAATTAGGGTCAACCCACTTAGAGAATGATGCGAATGGGCCTAACAAGGCCAAGGGAAGGTCACAATGAGGACGTTTAACCATCATTGCCCATCAATGTGGACATTTAACCAACATTTCTCCCAAGGAGTGGCCCAAGTGATTTATAAACAACGTAATGGGCCACACATACATCACATTGGGCCTCACTAATGGGCCTCACATACATCGCATTAGGCTTCATACAAGGGCCTCAAATATAACCCAATGACCACGTCATATGGGCCTCAAATTCATCACAACGGGCCTTAAATACACAACAGGTGGGCCCTGCACCTAGGCCTCATACACATCAGATCGAGCCTCTCACACATCACTTTTGGGATCACCACATTAAGGTGGCCTTGCACGTCTAAGTGGGGCTCATACATATCATCTGGGCCTCACGTGGCAGCCAAAATAGATAGACGGCATGGCTGTGAAGTACATCAGAGTGGGTCCCACTGTAACATTTTTTTTCATCCAATCTATTCATAAGGTCACATGGACCTGACTTAAGAGGAAAAACAAATTTCATAGTAATCCAAAACATCTGTGACCCCAAAATGGGTTTCAATGGTAGCCGTTCAATCCTCCACTGCATTTTGTAGTGTGGTCCACCTAATAGACAGTGTGGATGTACAACATATTCATCAAAGGTGGGTCCACGTGGTGGCCCACCAGATTTGAATCAATCTGATACTTGTAAATTCCCTCCAGCAGTAGGCATATACAACACACATCATCTGGGCTCCTCCACATCCAAGCCATGGATGGTGTGGATGTTGCTGGTGAAACGTACATCCTGTGGGACCCCAAAACTTGTTGACATCAATCAGCATGGTGGGTCCCATGTGATGGACAGCTTGGATTTAACACATACATCAATGGTGGCTTCCACTGTCCAAGCATCTGGACGGTGTGGCTACAAAAATACATCACGGTGGTCCTCACCGTTCAGATCACTGGACGGTGCGGATTCAACACATACCTCATCCATAGGTCCCACAAGACTGTCTAGGCACGTACGGACGGCTTGGATATGAAACACATATATCATGGTGGTCCCCATCAGTTTGTTGACGTCCATACATCAGCTATATAGCTGATGTAAGGTACATTAACCAATCGGCTTCCCATTCCAGGTGGGTCCCACCATAATATAATATACATATTATATATATATATATATATATATATATCATGGTATGCCCCACCCAGACCGTCCAGATGGATGGCTGGGAAACATGCAAATGGGGTGGCCCACCATCAACATGGATGGATGACTTGAATAATATATATCAAGGTGGGTCCACATGGTGGCCCACCAAAGCCTTGAATCAGCCGATATTTGTGTTTTTCTTTCATCCAGGCCTATCCAAATGGACGGGCAGCGAGGTGGGGCCCAACACATGGACGGTCTAGATCAGGTGGGCCACATTCCATCATCAAAAGAGAGAGATAGAGGGAGAGAGAGAGAGAGAGAGAGAGAGAGAGAGACGAGATCGGTGGTGATGGAGGGGCCCCGCCACTATGGCCCCCTCTTTGATACAAAGCATACATCAAGTTGAGTTGCACCATATGTGGGCCCTTAAATCACAAAAAATAAAAATAAAAATGTACATCCAAGATCACCCACCGTTGATCTTCTTGGTCCGATGGAACGCCAAACTTCTTGACTTCGATCTTAATGGAAGATGATGAAGTATAGAGGGTTGAGATGGGAGATGAGAGGGTTAGGAAGTGGGCCACACTTAACTCTTTTGGAGCTTAGAAATGTTTAGACGATGGGTGTTGTTTTTTTTTTTTCGGATTGCTTGGAAGAGAAGGGAGAAATAAGAGAGAGAAGATGGGATGAAGTGATGGATGGGAGAGAGAGAGAGAGAGATGTGATGGAAATGTTGACTTTTGGGGTTGTTGTGTAAGAGAGGTATGGGTTGTGATGGGGTGAGTGATGTGTTAGGTGATGTGTTGAGTGATGTATGTACTTGACTTGTACTTGACCCTTGATGGGATTAATGAGATATTTTGTAGAGATTCCTCTCTTGAACTTCGCAAATGCGCGGCGTTTCCTCGAGATATGAGCGAGCCCATAGCTCCTAGCCTGGGTATCGCCTTGGTGCGTGAGTCACATCGTTGGAATCGCAGCGACGACGCGGTTGCTAAGGTACAAGTCTCGGGTTAAGTCGACTCAGGTTGACAGAGTACGACTCAAGGTTGCGCACAAACGACAATTATAAGTTGTGGGTCACCGGAATTCGACAGGAAGGACCGCAGGAATCTACGGAATAGTATGAACTAAGATCCTTACAGCTCTTCCCTCCTAATAAAAATCTCGTCCTCGAAATTTACACTATTGCACAAATAGACATAACTCATAAGGAATGAGGGAAACACAGTATCATCATATAAAATTGGAGACAACATATAAAATACAACACAATCAATTGTAACGCCTTGAAAATCGTGAGTTGAGCAAAAGCTCAGCTCCCGAGTTCCAACGCATCACTTATGCAACACAGATAATGATGATTATGATGAGAGCATTGAAACATGAATGAGATTATACCAAAACAGCATATCATACTCCAGAGATAGTTAAATTTACAAGCGGAAGACTGTGATAGATATGTAAAATATATAAATTGTGGTGAGTCTCCAGAGTGTGATAATATTACTAGGTTAATTTATTACAAGTACAATTTCAAATTATACCAAGTTGTGTAAGGTTATTTAGTCAATATCCCAGAAAGCCCCGTCGATCAGGACACGGCTCAAAGGAACCCGCCTGAAAACTGCATAAAGGAGGAATCCTCCTCATCCACATAAAAGTCCGGCTTCGCTTCACAGCATCGCCATCATCTGAAACTCAAACAAGTCTGGTTGGTGTGTACAACACCGTCCCGTAACGTGGGAGTGAGTGATCAACTCAGTGGAACAATAAAGTATATGTTAACATATTATCAAAACAGTCAAGCAGTAATGATAAAGCAGTACAATCAATAATCCTAAGTACTCTTGTTAATGCAAGTATGAAATGTTGCCATGATGCATGCCCTCACCAACATACTCTCTCATGTGACACTATCTTACGTTCGCGGCATGCTTTCATTCCTCAGTACTCCACATCTTCCAGGCACATGCAGTGCGATGATGAGCATGATTACCAAGTTGTTATTAGTCCATTTCAAACAGCAGGATTAGGAAACTAAGGTACCTCCCTTGTATCATTCCCAAACATGATCCATTCTAGGGTCGTCAAACCTAGATAATCTCATACGATAGTGTGGTTCTAGGGCACTGCAAAGGTCAGGGCTGTTACACATAATCGTTACACCACTTCCCCATCACCTTTTTAACGGTTCATCACTAAATTGATACAGGCCTAGTTCATACTCTATTCATCACGGCAAAAATCGTCGCCTCACCGCAAATTCAGAGTATGCTAGAGGTCACTACAAAGGGCTCGTCACCAATCAGTGTAGGCCGACAGCTCGAATATAGTGTCTCATACCACCATAATCGGCTCACGAGTCTGGCTGCTCAATGGACACTACAGGGAGGCACATGGCCCCAGCATAGGCCGACAACTCGACCATGGTGTCTCATACCACCATGCCCGGATCATGAGTCTTAGCGGATCGAGGTATCATGGTTAACGGGATTTCACTGGTAAGTTTGGTACCCTAAGTTTAAGCAGTAACATCCAAACATGGTGAACATACATTAGACATATCGGGTTACTTGACGAGCCTGACTAGCTCGAGCGCACAATCAACTAAATGACATGAAGTGCATAAGCACTTTGCATGGCCTAACCACTGTCGCCAACGGAAGTAAGACTCAGGTTCGTCAAACACATCCTACGTGGCGAAATGAATCTCAACCACGAACTCAAGTCTGGTACCGATTGTCTGGACTATAATCATAGTCCTAATCGCAATTAATCCTTATTTAGAGCATGTGGAATAAAGCATAATAAACAAAGTAATTCAAGCATGTTAACAAACATGTCATAAAGCATGTTACAAAGCACAATGTAAACAAGAAATACAAACACATATGTTGATAGTAAGCGTTTAAATTAAACAACCATCATGGAGAAAATCATATATGTTTCTAAGGTAGTTGAGAATCCCATCTCAAACACCACTATTAAATTTAGTTCGTCACACAATTTCTCACACAGACATTTTATCAAACACTTAAACTACACCACTCCAACATACATGACGTATGTTGATTTCAACATAGAATATGACAAATCCTTATATCGAGGAGTTATCTCATACACAACAATCATGCTCTTATATTCAATACATATGACAGGCATAAATCATAAATCCATATTTATTTAGTCATTTCAACAAACACTTAGACTACACACATTAGCCTACATAAGCTATGTTGGCCAAAATGTGTACTAGGGCGAACCCTTTAGCCAAACAGGTAGTACATCCATAACTAGCATATATACACGGCAAATACCCATGGCAATCATATCAGCAAAATTTATACGGATACGGTATTTTTAACAAATACCTAGAATACACAAAATTCTCATATTCTTCGTATTTAACCGAAACGGAAAACAGACAGTACTTTATACATGTGCAATTACATGCAGATCATGAATCTATCATTATCTGACATTAAAAGCGTTAAAAACGATAACTTATATGTCTAAGGTCCGTACCTTTTGTCGTAGAATCGCAATAGACTCGATAGATTCGCTAAGCTTTCGCCTACGATGATTTGGCGACCTAAAAAATGAGATAGATTAGTTATTTCATCATTTGCAATATTTACAACCCTAGATTAGATTAGGGTTAAGGTTTCTTACCTAGAAATGATGTCGAAATCGTCGGGATTAGAAGGAAGTGGTTAAGCATGGATAGCAACAGGGTAGAGCATCAGGGAGATCCTCCCACATCCCCCACACCTTTTCTCTCTTCTCTCTCCTAAGTTTTCTCAAATTCGTGTGGCGGAATGAGAGAGGCTTTTAAGGTCCTTATATAGCCTAAAAACTCACCAAATTAGACTTCAGGTCAAGGTATACTTAGGTTATATCCAAAGTGGACCTGTTTCAGCTTAACGGAGCAATTTTGGAGGCCCCCCCTTGAGCCAAAGGTTGGACTTAAGCTCACAGACGATAGATCTAGGTGGAGTTAAGTTTTCGCGTGGCAGACCACGCGTGGCAGACTAGTTTCAATTCAACGGTCAGTGGATCTCGATCGGAGATTTCGAGTACATAGATATGTTTGGAGAAATATCCCTGATCCAAGGGTGTAATTTGGCTTAATTCTGATGGTCTGGTTGCTTAATACTGACCCGCAAGTGAAACACCTCAGATTTATTTATTTTGAATTTAATTTAGAATTATTTTCACATTTCTCACACTCCCCGCTCCGAGCTCAAGCGAATAGCGCTAGGACACTATCTGAATTTGATTTCCGAGATGGTTGTCAAGCCCAGCAGGCGGTCCTAATTCCTTAACTTCATGTTAATCGGACTTCCGATGTGTGATTTAGATCTGATACGGAATTTCAAGATGCTCCCGAGAGCAGCCAGGTAATGAGATTGATCCTAGATTTTAGGGTAATATAGCGTCAATGATTCTACAAGTTTTGGGTCTTGCAGATCGTATTTAAAGTGATTGGTGCTAATTTCACAGGTACTCTAGTTTAACACTAGCTAATCCTCGCCTAATTTCTAAAGGATTTAGTCCTGAGTAATTTCTGTCTGAGGTGGTACCTGGGCCTTTATAGTTTATATATAAAGTGGTCCAAGTTATAATACTTAGCTAGTTTAAGATAATGTCTAGGGTGAAAGTACTTAGAAAAATTGAAAGAACAAGGTGGTGAAGGGTGGGATTTGTGAAGGAAATAGGTTAAGAAGCGATTTTAAACTGCGGGATTGAGTTCTGACAAGTTAATAAGGTGTCAGGAGCGACCCATTACCTAAGGACGTCTAATTCCAGGTTGGCAAAAATTTGGGATGTTACATCAATCATCAAAGAGATGGGGATAGCGCTCTTGAATCTCGGCCTCGCGCTCGCAAGAAGCCTCCTCAACAGAATGGTGACCCCACTGAACCTTTCCGAAAGACCTAATCCTTCCGATCAAGGATATTGACCCACACTTCCTTAATATAGGACATGAAAATAAGCCAATGGCAAGCCGATAAGCCACGGCGCCAACGCGCTCAGTGATCTCGAAAGGTCCAATGAATCTCGGGGCAAGCTTACCCTTCACTCTAAAACGAACCAGACCTTTCATGGTGAGACCTTGAGATACACATGATCTCCTACAACAAACTCCAAGGGACGACGCCGGTAATCAGTAAAACTCTTCTAACGGATCTGAGCTGTGCGCATCCTCTTCCTGATGATATCGATAGCCTCTGATGTCTGCTGCATAAGCTCGGGACCTAGGAGACGCCGCTCTCTGACCTCTGTCCAACAACTTAGAGATTTCACGGTCTGCCATACAGTGCCTTAAAAGGAGTCTGCCAATGGTCACCTGATAGTTGTTATTGTAAGTGAACTCAATCAATCTAGATGCTCATCCTAGCTACCCTCGAAGTCAATCACACAGGCCCGAAGCATATCCTCAAGGATCTATTTAACCCTCTCGGTCTGGCCATCGGTCTGCGGATGATATGCAGTGCTGAGCTGTAAAACAGTCCTCATCGCTCTCTGAAAGCTCCCCCAAAACTGAGACGTGAACCTTGGGTCTCGATCAGAAATGATTGAGACTGGAATGTCATGCAGTCTCACAATCTCCTCGATGAATAACCTTGCAAGCCGGTCCATATACCAAATTGCACGAATCACAAGAAAATGTGCCAACTTCGTCAGACGATCCACAACAACTGAGATGGCGACATGACCGCGCTGAGTCCTCGACAAGTCCATAATGAAATCTATCGACATGTGCTCCCACTTCCACGTCGGGATGCTCAGCGACTGCAATGGACCAAGGGGTCTTTAATGATCGGCCTTGACACGCTGGCATGTGTCACACTCTGCTACAAAACTAGCGATCTGGCGCTTCATCCCCGCCCAAAAATACTGTCGCCTTATATCTCGATACATCTTCGTCGAGCTAGGGTGGATAGAAAACCGTGATTGATGTGCCTCGGCCATAAGATCTCTGCGTAACTTAAGAATATCCGGGACACATAATCGACCTCTGAAGAGAAGTCCACCATCAATACCAATCTGCTACATTGACGGACTCTCAGATGCTATCTCGGCTCTATAATTCTGCAACGACTCATTAGTCTGCTAAGCCTCGATTACCCTCGCGATAAGAGAGGGTCGAATCGACAGGCTTGATAACTGCACGATAGAAGACTGCAGACCGAACTCAAAATCATATACTGTCATATCATCAAGCATCCTCCACTCTTAAATCATTAAGTGTGCCACCAGGCCTCGTGGCTGACTGCTGAGGGCATCCGCCACCACGTTTGCCTTACCTGCATGGTACTGGAGATCAAAATCATAATCCTTCAGGAGCTCCATCCAACACCTCCGCCTCATGTTTAGCTCAGATGAGAGAATAGGTACTTCAAGCTCTTGAGGTCGGAGAAGAGCTCGAACCTAATCCCATAGAGATAGTGCCTCAACACCTTCAGTGCGAAGACTACTGCTGCCAGTTCCAAATCGTGCGTAGGGTAGTTCAACTCATGGACCTTGAGCTGGTGAGACACGAAGGCCACCGGTTTCTCGTGTTACATCAGGACAACACCCAAACCAATATGTGAGGCATCAGTAAAAACTACGAATCCATCACTCCCAGAGGGAAGAGTGAGGACAAGTGCAAACATCAAATGATCTTTCAGCTTTGCTAATGCCTGCTCACATGCGTCAATTCAAACAAGCTCTGCGCCCTTCCGAGTCAACCTGGTCAACGGGGTTACAATACGGGAGAAACCCTTAATGAGACGCTGGTAGTAGCCCGTCAAACCAAGAAAACTGCGGATCTCGGACGTATTCGTGGGCTGGCCTCATTGTCGCACTGCATCAATCTTCAAGGGGTCTACCGCGATGCCCTCCCTCGTCACCACGTGATCGAGGAACTTCACTTCCTCCTGCCAGAACTCGCACTTCTCTAGCTTCACATAGAGCTGGTGTGCGTGGAGGGTGTCAAGCCCCAAACTCGGAAACAGGGCTCACAAAATTCTTGATCTCCAAATCTGGTTCGGACAGCCTCCGTAGTACCCCATTTTCGGCTCCCAGCGCCCATATGCTAGGTTTCCGATCTGGGATCCTACGAGGAGGATTTTCAACATGAATTTGATTCGTAATAAGCACAACCAAAGGCATAACCCACAAACAACAACTAAAAACTCTATCACATTTTCACTATGATAAAAAAAACTTATAAATACAATGTGTATAAAGGAAAATACAATGATGATAGACAAAAGCTCCAAGATGATCTACCATGCGCTCCTGCCTCAACGCTGTTACGATCCAACGTCACCTGCACGCAATGGTCATACATAAGCTTACGGAAAGCTTAGTGGATAGTGAAAGTATGTGCGCAATGTAGTAATACAATTATGTAATATCAGAATAATGCAGAATATGCTGATGAATCCATGAATACTATTAGCCATACCAAGGCTATGCAATGCAAGGCGTGAATACTATCGGTCATATCAAGGCTATGTGATGCAAGGCGTGAATGATGTTGGCCATACTAAGGCCATGCAATGTAAGATGCAACTCAAACATACTAATCCTCATCTGAGTCCATATATCCATACAACTCAACTTTGAAATATCACCGTGGTCTAGTACACTCTAAACTAGATTGTCACCCCATTGTGCACAACAAGGTGAGTGGAAGAGCCCTCGTTATCCACCTGCCAATATCAGGCCCGACTCGTCGATAGCAGACCCATTCCTCGAACTGGTCAAACTCAACTTAACTTTGTCCCCTCCTCTCGGGCGGGTAAGGCTGCACCCCCTTCCAACCAACCATGACACAGTGAAAAGCGCGGCCTTTTGGTATTCAGTATTAGGCGCTCATACATCCACTCGGTTTAGACATTGGAGCAACCTCTTGGTACCATAAGGGTTTAGGAAATTTCACCTAAGGACATTTATAGCACCCTATGTAGAACAAGATTTTCGGTGTCCAATCCCGCCAACCACGATACGCCCGTAGAGGCTAAGGCCCTGATGTTGCTAGGGCATACAATAGTCATGTCACACAATGCGAGATGCATGAATCACACTATCCAGTCATGCAACAATCCTACGTGTACCATGTATTCATGTGGGCAACTCCCTTACTAGGGAGTACCATAATAATTTGCCCAATGACATGTGCTATGATCAATCACTCCTCACATCAAGCATACATATGATGCATATGGGCTTGGATCGTGGAGCTATACTACACATTATATGATGATGATGTACTCCCCCTTATATCAAGGTTGGGCCTAAGTAGCCTACCCAAAAACCAAAGGATTAGAAAAGGGTTCCTTCACCATATTATTGCATGGCCCGCTAGATGCCCTAGGGGGCCCAAATGAGTCCTAGATTAACTCCAAAATAAAAGAAATAATCCTACTAATAACCAATGGGGCCCAACATCTTGGGATATCCCAATGAAAATTGATGGATCATGCAAATGAGGCCCAATGACTAGGGTCAACCCACTTAGAGAATTATGAGAATGGGCTTAAGAAGGCATAAAGGGAAGTCACAATGAGGACATTTAACCATCATGTACGTCGTATTGGGCCTCACTCATGGGCCTCACATATAACACAATGGCCACATCCTATGGGCCTCAAATACATCATAATGGGCCTCACCCATGGGCCTCGAATCATCCCAACGGGCCTCGCCCATGGGCCTCGAATACATCACATGGGGCCTCGCCCATGGGCCTCAGATACATCACAATGGGCCGCGTCCATGGGCCTCATATATCATGACATGGACCACATCATAAATAGCAGCGGAGATGAAGACCGAAGATCATCTGGACCATACCGCAAATAGCAGTGGAGATAATGATTTCCACAGTTTTAAAAATTCGCAGGGCCCACCTAAATGTTCATTTCCCAACCAATCTGATCATAAGGTTACAAATACCTGGATTAAGAGGAAAAGCAAATCTCATATTAATCTAAAGCTTTTGTGACCCAAATGGTTTCAATAGTAAGCGTTCAACCCTCCACTAATCTTTGTAGTGTGGTCCACCTGATAGGCGGATCTGCCTCATTTTTTATCTCAAGCCTTAAGTCGAGCTCGACATTTGGATGGATGTTTTGGATGTAATACACACACCAAGGCGACCCACCGTCTAAGCAATGGATGGTGGACACAATAATTACATCATCATGAGGGGCCCAAAGACTTGTCAAGGCATCACCACAACAGCTACATGCTACTGGGGCCCACAGAATTGACGTCAACACATCAGCTATGTAGCTGGTGTGGGTATTCCAACAATCCCATCCAGCAGGTGGGTCCCACATGGGGCCCACACACGCACACGCACACACATATATATATTATTATTATTATTTTATTTATTATTATTTAAAAAAAAAACCACCAGTGTCCAAATAGATGGACAGCTGGACAAAATACATACATTAATGTGGCCCACCGTCCAAGCAATGGACGGTGAGGATCCACACGTACATCATGGTGAGGTCCACCGTGATATGGACAGTGTGATACAAACCATAAATCGTGGTCAGGGCCCACCTATCCTGCTGACGTCATTGGGCAGCAGCAGCTACCTACTGCATGGGACCAACACACTGGCACCATACAGCAGCTATATAGCAGGTTTGAGACACCCAGCCAATCCGCTTCCCACACCGGGTGGGTCCCACGTGGGCCCCACCATAATATAATATAGATATTATATATATGTGTGTATGTGTATACACACACACACACATCATGGTCAGGGCCCCACACCGGGTGGGCCACCTCGTGTGCGTGTTTCCCAGCCGTCCATCTGGACGATCTGGGTGGGGCGCACCATGATATATAGGTATATATATACCTATATATCATGGTGCGCCCCACCCAGATCGTCCAGATGGATGGCTGGGAAACACGCACACGAGGTGGCCCACCATCAAAATGGATGGACGGCTTGAATAAAATATATATCAAGGTGGGTCCACGTGGTGCCCCACCAAAGCATTGGATTAGCCAATATTTGTGTTTTTCTTTCATCCAGGCCCGTCTAAATGGACGGGCAGTGAGGTGGGGCCCAACACATGGACGATTTAGATCAGGTGGGCCACATTCTATCATCAAAAGAGAGATAGAGGGAGAGAGAGAGAGAGAGATCGGTGGTGATGGAGGGGCCCCGCCATTATGGGCCCCTCTTTGATACAAAGCGTACATCAAGATGAGTCCCATCATATGTGGGCCCTTAAATCACAAAAAAATGTAGGTCCAAGATCACCCACCATTGATCTTCTTGGTCCGATAGAATGCCAAACTCTTTGGCTTCGATCTTAATGGAAGATGATGAAGTATCGAGGGTTGAGATGGGAGATGAGAGGGGTAAGAAGTGGGCCACACACAAAACTCTTGGAGCTTAGAAATGCTTGGACGTTGGGTTTTTCCTTGGGTTGCTTGGAAGAGAAGGGAGAAATAAGAGAGAGAGAAGATGGGATGGAGTGATGGATGGGAGAGAGAGAGAGGAGATGGGATGGAAATGTTGACTTTTGGTGTTGTTGCGTAAGAGAGGTATGGGTTGTGATGGGGTGACTGATGTGTTGAGTGATGTATGTACTTAACTTGTACTTGAACCTTGATGGGATTGATGAGATATTTTGTAGAGATTCCTCTCTTGAACTTCGTAAATGCACGGCGTTTTCTCGAGATATGCGCAGGCCCACAGCTCCTAACTTGGGTATCGTCTTGGTGCGTGAGACATGACATTGGAACCACGGCGACGACGCGGTCGCTAGGGTACAAGTCTCGAGTTGAGTTGACTCAGGTTGGCAGGGTGCGACTCAGTCCCGCGCAAATGCCGATTATAACTCACAGGTCGCTGAAATTCGATATGGAGGACCACAAGAATCTACGGAATGGTACAAACTAAGATACAGGCCTTATAGAGGGTCTGCAAGGTAACCTCTAAATGCTGCACATGCTCTTCACGGGTCCTCGAATATATCAGAATGTCATCGATGAAGACCATAACAAACTGATCGAGATACGGACGGAAGACCTCGTTCATCAACTACATGAATACCACGGGTGCATTGGTTAGTCAGAAGGACATGACCTGGAACTCAAAATGACTATAGTGCCCCTTGAATGCTGTCTTCGGAATGTCCTCTTCTCAGACCCGAATCTGATAATAACTGGAAAGCAGGTCAATCTTCAAAAAAAACTGGACACCCTGCAGCTGATCAAATAAATCATCAATCCACGGGAGTAGATACTTGTTCTTGATCGTGACTTTGTTGAGCTTGCGGTAATCCACACAGAGCCTCAACGAGCCATTCTTCTTCTTCACGAAGAGTACTGACGCTCCCCACGGCGAACTTCTCGGACGGATAAAGCCTAACTTGCGCAACTCGTCCAACTGCTTCTACAGTTCCCGTAACTCCAACGATGCCATACGATACGGGGCTTTTGAAATAGGCGCGGTACCGGGCACGAGATCAATCTGAAACTCAGTATGCCAGCGAGGCGGTAATCTTGGAATCTCCTGGAACATCGAAAAAATTGTAAACTACAGGCAACTGGTCAATGCTCACTGCTATGGGCTCCTCTATGGCACACGACATCAAACAAGAAGATGGCTCTCCTCTGGGCTTAGCAATGAACTGGAACTGCAGTAATCCGGGTATACAGAACGTGACTGTCCTCTTGGAGCAGTCCAATATGGCATGATACTCGGCAAGCCAATCCATGCCCAGGATGACATCGAACTTGGATATCGACAATGCAAACAGATCGGCAGGTAAAAAGATATCCCCAACTAAAACGGCGTAAGACGAGCAAAATAGCCCAACACTACAGTCTTCCCCAAGGGAGTCGATACTAACAAGCCCTCACAAGCAGACAACAACAACAAACCAGTCGATCAACAGAAACCCTCGGCCACAAAGGAATGCGATGCACCAGAATCAAACAACACACGTCCAATACATGCAGAGACTAAAAGTATACCCACTCCGGATGATTGCGGGTCCTGTTGAGCCACATAGAACCTAGCCTGAGCTGGCTAGGGAGGTGCTTGTCCCCTCTGAGCGTGCTGCTGCTACTGTTGTTGCTGAGGCGGTTGAAACTGCCGCCTCTGCTGCTGCTGTGGCCTCAGAAACTGGTGCTGATACTGCTACTGAGGGGGCCTTGGTGGTGGGGGCTGTTGTCGCTTCTGCTGTAGGGGTCTTTATTACTGCTGCAGTGGTAGAGGCTGCTGTGAACCTCTCGGCTGTTGTTACTGCTGCTGGGGGCGGGGATACTCCTACATACGGTGCCCCATCGCACCACACCCATAACAGGTGCCGGTGAACTGCCTCAGAGGTGGTGCTGGAGGTGGGGCTGGCGCTCGGAAGGCTGAGCGACCTATGTGCATGTGCTGTGGTCGACGCTGCTGGGAGTCACCGGAGGGAGCCTGCCTCTTCCGGTCTCTCCTCTAACCACGATCACTCTGAGAACCGGCCCACTCAGCCTAAAAAATTTGGGCCTTCCATATCACTTTTTCAAAAGTCGGGAGCTCATGCCCAATAACACGGCCTCGGAGACCGTAACGCAAGCCGTCCTCGAAGTGGCGGGCTCTCCGCTCCTCATCATCTAACAAGTACGGCATAAATCTGGACAGCGCTATAAAATGAGCTGCATACTGAGCCACCTTCATATCTCCCTACACCAGGGCCTCGAAGTTCAACGCTCGCTGTCGTCGGATGTGATCAGAAAAATATTGTCAGTCAAACCGATCTACAAAATTCTCTTAGGTCCACTCAGAATCGGCTCCTTCTGCTCGGGCGACTGATGCCCACCAGTGCTCAGCCTCTCCCTAGAGAAGAAATACAGCTAACCGGACCCACCGCTAGGTCGTGCATCCCATTGTATCAAAAATCTTCTCCACATCCGAGCTCCACCTCTCGGCTGCTGTCGGGTCTGGCTCGCCCTAGAAATGCGGGGGATCGAGCTATCGAAACTCTCGAAGAAGGGCGCTCGAGCCCTCCTACTCTGGCTGGGCTAGCAAAACAACAGGGTGCCTGTCCTGCCCCTGAAGGGCAGCCGTCAAAGCCACAACATCTGCTGTAACCGGGAGGCACTTACAGGTACGGTCGGATTAGCACCTGTCTCTAGTAAAGGAGCAGCATCCTCAGACTAGGGAACAAGGGTCTCTACTAGTGGAGCAGGAGTCGTAGGTGGTAGAGCGGGAGTCTCAGGTGGTGAAACGGGAGTCACTCGAGTCGCTCTCCTGGGTGGCATGTCCTATAGGGAAGAACAAAGGCGCCTGTCAACCTTGAAAACTCTCGAAGGCACGCACATTAAGGGTCTGTAATAGAAGATCGCTAAGCTATCCGAACTCGGGACTTAATCATTCTAAACTCATAGCAGACATGTAATGTTGTTCTCAGTTATTCCTAAGTTATGCTCTGATACCAACTTCTGTCATGCCCCAAACTCAGAAACTGGGCTCACAAAATTCTTAGTCACCGAATCTGGCGCCGACAGCCTCTGTAGTATCCCGCTTTCGCCTCCCAGCACCCATACGCTAGGTTTCCGATCCTGGGATCCTACGAGGAGGATTTTTAACATGAATTTGATTCGTAATAAGCATAACCAAAGGCATAACCCACAAACAAAATAAAAAATCCCATCACATTTCCACTATGATAAAAAACTTATAAGTACAATGTGCATAAAGGGAAATACAATGATGATAGACAAAAAATCCAAGATGATCTGCTATGCCCTCCTACCTCAGGCTGCTGTGATCCAACGTCACCTACACGCAACGGTCATGCATGAGCTTACGGAAAGCTTAGAGGGAGGTGAAAGTGTGTGTGCAATGTAGGAATACAATTATGCAATATCGAGTAATGCGGAATATGCTGATGAATCCATGAATACTATTAGCTATACCAAGGCTATGCGATTCAAGGCATGAATACTATCAGTCATATCAAGGCTATGCAATGTAAGGCATGAATGATGTCGGCCATAACAAGGTCATGCAATATGAGATGCAACTCAAGCATACCAATCCTCATCTGAGTCCATATATCAATACAGCTTAACTCTGTAATATCACCTTGGTCTAGTACACTCAAAATCAGATTGTTGCCCCATCGCGCGCAACAAGGTGAGTGGAAGAGACCTCACTATCCGCCTGCCAATATCGAGCCCAACTCGTCAATAGCGGACCCATTCCTTGAGTTGGTCAAGCTCAGCCTAGCTTTGCCCCCTCCGCTCGGGCGGGTAAGGTCGCACCCCTTTTCAATCGACCATGATACAGTGGAAAGTGCAGACTCCTGGTATTCGGCACTCGGCGCTCATACATCCACCCGGTTTGGACGTTGGAGCAACTTCTTGGTATCATAAGGGTTTAAGAAATTTCATCCAGGGACATTTATAACACCCCATGCAGAATAAGATTTTCGGTGTCCAATCCTGCCAACCACGATATGCTTGTGGAGGCTACGACCTTGATATCGTTAGGGCGTACAGTATTCATGTCACACAATGCGAGATGCATGAATCACGCTATCCAGTCATACATCAATCATGCGCATACCGCGCTCATGTGGACAACTCCCCTTATTAGGGAGTCCCATAATAATCTCCCCAATGGCATGTGCTATGATCAATCACTCCTCATATCAAGCATACATATGATGCATATGGGCATGAATCATGAGGCTATACTAAGCATGTTATATGAGGATGATGTAGCCCCCTCTCATATTAACGTTGGGCCTAAGTGGCCTACCTAAAGCCTAAGGATCCGGAAAGGGCCTTCTCCATACTATTATATCGCCCTTCCAGATGCCCTAGGGGGCCCAAATTGGTCCTAGATGGACTCCAAAATAAAAGAATTAATCCTACTAACGACCAATGGGGGCCCAACATCTTAGGATAGCCAAATGAGAATAAATAGATCATGTAAATGGGGCCTAATAATTAAGGTTAACCCACTTAGAGAATGAAGTGAATGGGCCTAACAAGGCCTAAGGGAAGGCCATAATGAGGACATTTAACCATTATTGCCTATCAATGTGGACATTTAACCAACATTGCTCGCAAGGAGTGGCCCACACAAGCAATTCATACACAACGTAACGGGCCACACATACATCATATTGGGCCTCACTAATGGGCCTCACATACATCTCATTGGGCTTCATACAAGGGCCTCAAATATAACACAATGGCCACGTCCTATGGGCCTCAAATACCTCACAATGGGCCTCGCCCATGGGCCTCGAATACATCACAATGGGCCTTAAATACACTACAGGTGGGCCCTGCACCTGAGCCTCATACACATCAGATCGGGCGTCTCATACATCACTTTTGGGCTCACCAAACAGGCCGCATAACACCACATTAAGGTGGGCCTTGCATGTCCCAAGTGGGGCCCATACATATCATCTAGGCCTCACGTGGCAGCCAAAATAGATGGACGGCATGGCTGTGAAGTACATCAGAGTGGGTCCCATTATAACGTTTATTTTTTATCCAATCTATTCATAAGGTCACATGGACAAATTTCATACTAATCTGAAACTTCCGTGACCCCAAAACGGGTTTCAATGGTAGCCATTCAATCCTCCACTACATTTTGTAGTGTGGTCCACCTAATAGACAGTGTGGATGTACAACATATTCATCAAAGGTGGGTCCACATGGTGGCCCACCAAATTTTGAATCAATCTGATATTTGTAAATTCTCTCCAACAGCAGGCATATATAACACACATATCATCGAGCTCCTCCACAGCCAAGCCATGGATGGTGTGGATGTTGCTGGTAAAATGTACATCCTGTGGGACCCTAGAACTTGTTGACGTCAATCAGCATGGTGGGTCCCACGTGATGGACGGCTTGGATTTAACACATACATCAATGGTGGCTTCCACCGTCCAAGCATCTGGATGGTGTGGCTACAAAAATACATCACGGTGGTCCTCACCGTCCAGATCACTGGACGGTGCGGATTCAACACATACCTCATGCACAGATCCCACAGGACCGTCCAGACGGCCTGGATATGAAACACATATATCATGGTGGTGCCCACCAGCTTGCTGACGTCAATACATCAGCTATATAGTTGATGTAAGGTACATCAGCCAATCGGCTTCCCATACCAGGTGGGTCCCATGTGGGGTCCACCATAATATATATAAATATATATATATATATATATATATATATATCATGGTATGCCCCACCCTGACCATCCAGATGGACGGCTGGGAAACATCCACATAGGGTGGCCCACCAAAGCCTTGGATCAGTTGATATTTGTGTTTTTCTTTCATCCAGGCCCATCCAAATGGACGTGCAGCAAGGTGGGGCCCAACACGTGGATGGTCTAGATCAGGTGGGCCACATTCTATCACCAAAAGAGAGAGATAGAGAGAGAGAGAGAGATCAGCGGTGATGGAGGGGCCCGCCATTATGGGCCCCTCTTTGATACAAAGCATACATCAAAGTGGGTCCCACCATATGTGGGCTCTTAAATCACAATAAAAAATAAAAAATAAAAATGTAGATCCAAGATCACCCACCATTGATCTTCTTGGTCTGATGGAACGCCAAACTCCTTGGCTTCGATCTTGATGGAAGATGATGAAGTGTGGAGGGTTGAGATGGGAGATGAGAGGGTTAGGAAGTGAGCCGCACTTGGCTCTTTTGGAGCTCAGAAATGCTTGGACGTTGGGTGTCTTCTTTTTTTTTTAGATTGCTTGGAAGAGAATGGAGAAAAAAGAGCGAGAGAAGATGGGATGGAGCGATGGATGGGAGATAGAGAGAGAGAGAGAGAGGAGATGGAATAGAAATGTTGACTTTTGGGGTTATTGTGTAATTGAGGTATGGGTTGTGATGGGGTGAGTGATATGTTGGGTGATGTGTTAAGTGATGTGTGTACTTGACTTGTATTTGACCCTTGATGGGATATTTTGTAAAGATTCCTATCTTGAACTTCGTAAATGCACGACGTTTCCTCTTGATATGCGTGGGCCCACAGCTCCTAGCCTGGGTATTGTCTTGGTGCATGAGACGTGGCGTTGGAACCGCGGCGATGACGCGGTCGCTAGGGTACAAGTCTCGGGTTGAGTCAACTCAGGTTGACAAGGTGCGACTCAGGGTCACGTACAAACGCCGATTACAAGTCGCGGGTCGCCGGAATTCGATTGGGAGGACCGCGGGAATCTACGGAATGGTATGGACAAAGATACGGGCCTTACAGATAACCCACATTCAATGTAAAATCATGATCGGGCTATCAGATCAATGATCCAAATCACCATGAGCCTCACATGTAGAAACTCCATGTGCAACAGAGAAGTTCCTTATTATTGATTAACAGAGAACCTCTACTTACACTGTAATTATAGATCACATCTTGTGTAAACAGGTGGTGAGGCCCGAGAAAAAAAGTTAATTTTAATAACAATTTTAACAAGCGATAGGTGTAGCCTTAAAAGAGAGATATTTCGTAAATTATACAGTGGATATTATATGTTAAACAGATGTAAAAGAGAGTGACATTCAATAGATAGTGGACATGATACAGTTGGTGTTTTTCAAAATTTAATAATGAAAATCTCTTAATTTTGGTATTTTTGATAGCTCATGACACGTAACTTTATCTTTTAGAGTAATCTTTGAAATCTTCAACACCTCATGTAATGGCCTATGGTTTTGACTGAATCTAAGCCATCGACTAAAAAATGGATCTTTGACTAGCTCATCTTCTCTATCACCTTCTTCTTCCTCCTCCTCTTCTTCTTCTTCTTCTTCTTTATGGCAATAGTGGGTGAAAGGAGAGCACCTTCTTCAATGAGACATTGAACTCTAGATTGAAATGTTAGAAAGCATAGATGGGTAATGGGCTGATTTTTAATCTTTATACCCATTTAATGTCTGTTAAAATTACAAAGTTTCCCTATAGCTAGACTTGGCCAAGTCAACCTTCTTAGAAACTAGGCCCGAGTTTAACACTAACCAAGTAGGCCTGGTCTTCTTAACCCAGTGAATAGGTTTGTGGCTGGGCCAGGTCAACTCGGCCAAGTCCCTGGTTGACTAGATTGATCTTATTGTGGATGGAGGATTCCATTAGATTAGAAGTTCCTAATCCTTCGATAGATTTGCCTATTTGCCATATGAATGTTCCTTCAATAGGTATCGCATGATCCTGCGTCCCACACAAGAGAGCCTAAAAAATTGATAAAATGCCTATTTGCCATATGAATGTTCTTCATCTATCCATTGATCAAATGGCCCAAGCATGGAAATATTTTACGCTTTCCTAAACATTCCCGTGGAATCCACCCTAAAATTCAAAAAACCATAAATCGACGTTAAGATTGAGAGAGAGAGAGAGAAATACCTAAATGTTCTTGGAGATTTAAGCCTTCAACCACATATTTAGAGAGAGCGAGAGGGTGTGCGTGGGTAGGGCGGTCGACAACGGGATCTTGGGTGGAGATAGACAGAGAGACAGTGGGAAGAGAGATCGAGCAGGGAAGAGAGATCGAGCAGGGAGAGAGATCGATAGTTTGAGAGAGAGGAAGATGAGATCTATAGGAAGGGAGAGAGGAGAGAGGAGGGCGTATGAGAGAGGGGTTGAAACAGAGCTGGTTAGGGTCGACGCTCTAACTAGTATATCGCGGATGGGAATGGGGGATGCAGATTAGATACTGACAGGTTGAGTAACCAGACTCGCTACTGATGTGACATCACCAAGTTCTGAGGACCCCGTTATGATGTATGTGTTATATCCACAACGTCCATCCATTTGTAGATATTATTTTAATACATGAGCCAAAGAATGAGGCATATCCAAAACTTTAGTGGACCACACCATAAAAAACAATGGGAAAATTGATGCCCACTGTTGAAACCTTCCTGAGGCCCACCATGATGTTTTTTTTTTTTTTGAAATCCAACTTGTTCAAAAGTTAAAAAAGACATTAAAGAAGGGAAAACACAAATATCAACCTGATCGAAAACTTTTGTAGCCTTTAGAAGTTTTTATCGGTGGCGTCACTCTCCCCACTATTTTCTATGGTGGGGTCCATTGGAGATTTGGATGTGACTCATTCTTTGGATCTTTCCCTAAAATGATCTCTCCAAATGGATGGACGGTGTGGATACAAAAAATACATCATGATGTGGCCCACAGAACTTGGTGACGTCACTTCAGTAGCAGTCTCGCTACTCAACCTGTCAGTAGCCAATCCGCGTCCGGAAATGGTCTGGGTGACGTCAGCAAGTTCTGTGGGTCCCATCATGAGGTATGTGTTATATCCAAACCATCCATCCATATGGCGAGCTCGTCGTAAGGCTTGAGATGGAAAATAAGACAGATCTAACTATCAAGTGGACCACATGATCAAAAGCAGTGGGGGATTGAATGTCTACCATTGAAACCCTTTTGAGGGTCACAGAAGTTTTGGATCAATAAGAAATTTGTTTTTCCTCTTCATCTAGGTCCTTGTGACCTTATGAACAGATTGGATGGAAAATAAACGTTATGGTGGGCCCTATGAATTTTTTAATGGTGAAAATCATCACCCCTGCTGGTATTTGTGGTGTTGTCCATTCAATCTTTGGAAATGAATCATTTTTTGGATAATTTTCTAAAATGATCTCGAAAAATGGATGAACGGTGTGGGTTAATCCCAAATTTTTGGTAAATCCAAAGCTTAAGTGGACCATGCCACACCATACAATGTGGAATAATGATTTCCGCCATTGATACCTTCCTTGGGCCCACAGTAATGTTTATTTGCCATCCAACTTGTTCATAATATAAAAAAGATATGAATAAAGAGAAAACAACAGCATCAGCTTGATCCAAAACTTCTATGGCCTCCAAAAAATTTTCAATGGTAGAGGTTCAATCACACTATTTCCTGTGGTGTGGTCCACTTGAGCTTTGGATATGCTTCCTTTTTTCTTCTTTAGACCTCAAATTATTTGTTAACATGGATGAATAGAGTGGATAAAATAAATAAATAACGGTGGACCCCACAGAGTTTACTCTGGTAAGGGTAATGAGTAACTCACCCAAATGTAGTGGAGGGGGTTTCCTTAAAACATTCATAATCATATATTGGGCTTGTGTAAATGTGATTCACATATCCAACCCACTCATTATGTGTGTCCCACTTGAATGAGGGGTCGGACCAAGTTTTAGCCGCATCTAAAACTCATGTGGGCCCCACCAAGTGCTTTTATATTTTTTTACGATGTCTTCACATGGTTTTAGATGGTATGGCCCACCTGAGTTTCGTATACGGATAGTTTTTGAGATATCTCATAACCTAAAGGGGACACATCAAATGCATGGTGTTGATGTTCGATACACATCATGATAGAACCCACAAAACTTACTAACATCAATTCTTAAGTTCTCGCGAGGTCAATAAGCTGGGTCACAATTTTGACCAGAATATTTGGCCCATTTTATATGGTTGGTCCATTCACACTATTTTAGTGATCAATACCCTCAATTTGACTAGTTACTCGCCTTGATCAGGCTAGCTACATATGAGAAAGATATTGGGCATACAAGATTGATCAACAATTTGAGTAAAATTTGATTTAAACATCTGAAGTTATTTACTCTTCAATCTGGACTAATTAGATTGTCCAAAAACAGTTAAATGTTCAAATTGTTGATCAATCTTGTATGCCCAATATCTTTCTCATATGTAGTTAGCCTGATCGAGGCGAATAACTAGTCAAATTAGTAGATGTGCCTAATAATTTATTAAAAAATATTTTTTTTTCACAGATAAATTTCAATTTTCATTTAAAAACAACATTTTTTTCAAAATGTATATTTTTTTACTCTTAATTTTTCTTTGAAAACTTTTAACAAAATATCATTTTTATTATAAAATATTTCAAAAAAAAATTTTAATTACAGATTTTGAAATTTTATTTTCAAAATCTTTAATTTCCCAAAAATTCCAAAATGCTGAATTTTTTTTCTTCAAAAGCATCATTTTGTTTTCAACTTTTTAATTTTCTTTTTTGATAAATGATATATATATATATATATATATATATATATATATATATATAATCTTATATATATTTCAAAAATCTCGTGTTTTTATAAAAAATTTTCTTTTAAAAATTTTTTTTTAATTTTTCAAAATCACAAATTTTTTCAACTTCATTATTTTTCGCTTCAAAATGAACATTTTCAATTCTTTCTAACTTCTCCATTTTTTTAAAACCATTTTTTTCGAACTTGTCAATTTTTATCGAACTTCTCAATTTTATTTTATTTTTCAAAATACAAACTCTCATTTTCTTTTTCAACATATTTTCATTTTTCGACATTGTGAAAATTTTCACATTTCTAAAAATCTTTTTAATTTTCTTTTTCAGGATATTATTTTTTTCTCAAAATCAAATTCTTTGTTTTTTTGCAAATTTATCAACTTTATTCAATATTCTTTTTTTTTTTTCCCAACGAATAGATTTTTATTAGATCACAATTTTTATTTTTTCAAAATCTCATTTTTCTCAAACATTGTTAAATTTTTAAACTTCTCAATATTCTTTTTCATGTGATATTACAAATCATTTAAATATTAGTTTTAAATTTAAAAAAATAATAATTCCACAATTAATTGTTAAAAAATATTATATACAAATATGTACAATTAAACCACTAAAATTCTATTACAAAACAATTATTAGACTACAAAAAAACATAATTTTCCACCATATTCTTAAAAAAATGAAAAAAAAAATAAATGTTCAAGGCAAGTCTTTTTACGACGGACCATGAACCGTTGCAAAAGCAACTAAAAACAATCGCGAATTGCTATTTTGGGCGGGAATTGCAACTGGTCCGTCGCCATTTTACGATGGACCATAAGCCGCGTAAATCAGATTTTAGCAACGAATTTTGGTCCGTCGCAAAATTCTATAACTTGGAACTACGAATTTTCAAGAAAGACGGGATTGGCGACAGACTTTTTCCGTTAGCGATGGATTAAAGCCATCGCATACCTTTTTCTGTAGAATGGGGGCCCTATTTATAACCTTGGTACAGGTTACATATATAGAAAATTCCCTACAGGGTAGCCGCCTATTATTGTTGTCTTTTGAGAACCTAGGCCAAGATCTTGTAACGACCTTCACAATGAGGTTGAGAGGTCGAGATCCGAGAATACAAGAATAAGCAACCGAGCTCAACCAGCTGAGGCCGAGCTTTCGGTTTGTGATTTGATGCCATCCTAAGGTCGGGCCTGCTTTCGATATGTAGGTCGAACTGATTCATATAATAGTTGGTTGTAAGAATGCATGAGACCTCAACAATCATTGCACTTTCGGTTGTGCACAGGTTGCCGAGCTGCCAAAAAGGGTAATGCTGCTCTATTACTCCAAATGCCTTAGGCCGATCCATTTTTACCCACAACAATACTCCAATAGAATATCATGATCTATATACATGCACACATTCACATACATGTACTCATATATATTCGGATCATATTTCAAAAAATCCAGAGGTCCAAATTCAGCAAATCAATGGACCTTAATCAAAGGCAATGATAGTCCAATCAATCTTATTTTATAGCTCTGCCCCATCTAATGGGGCCCATAACTATATGGTAATCATCTTAAAAAGATGTGAACCATTGGGTCTTTCAATTTCTCCATTGTATTACATGTTGCAATAGGCTGGCTAAGGTTGGCCCTTGCCCAGCCTTCATGCCTTGGGCCCTGGTGATAGCTCAACCTTGCTCTAGTCCATTTTTTTTTTTTTTTTTGTTAGCTTGTTAGTACACATGCACCACTGTCAGTTCCTACTTCACAGTTAGCCACCCCCGCTAGGGATCAATACCAAGACCTCAGTGATAGCTCAACCTTGCTCTAGTCTACTTAAGCCATTAAAGGTTGTTAATAGGCCCTATTTCGGGTGACACTCTTAACGAACATTCTAGGCTGGGCCATTCTGGTCGAAGATCGGACCTAGATTTTAGTCTTGGCCCAGTCCTTGAGTAAAGTTTAGGAGCCACACCCTGGCTCTACTGGGTCGGCCGGCCGGGTGAAGATGCCCAGCCCATTAGCCAACCCCGCGTTGAATGTAGGCGGTCGTTGCATTATTTTCTTGGCCATCCATTCACATACATGTTCAAGGGCTAGAATCGTTACATCTGCGAGATATTTTGGACATGCCAACCATGGTGGGACCTGTCATATCAATTGTCTGTGCCGTCGAAACAGTGGGCCCCACTTCTACAAGTGAGAGCCCGAGGGAAACGGATTGGCTACTCCCCCGCCACCAGCCAATGGCTGATGGTCGGTGCTCTGTGGGCCCCACCATGATGTATATGTTTCATCCATTCCGTCCATCTACTTTTCCAGATAATTTTATTTTGTAGAAACAAAAATGAGGTATATCCCGATCTCAACTGGACCACATTACAGGAAACAGTGTTGAATGAGCGTGGACCATTAAAAACCTTTTGGGGCCATAAAAGTTTTGGATCAAGATGATCTTTGGTTTTTCCCTTAATCTGGTCCTGTATGACCTAATCAACAGATGTCAAATAAGCAGTACAGTGGGCATTAGGAGGATTTTAATGGTGGATATCCAATCACCATTGTTTTCCTGTGGTGTGGTCCACATGAGATTTATGGCCCGAGGATTAGACAATGATAGCGCGTTCTTAATCTACCGTGGCCCACTTTGAAGTATGTGCAGTATGTCCACACCGTCCATCCGTTTTTTTTTTTTTCAGATTATTTTAGGGATAATTCCAAAAAAATAAAATTAAAATAGCAAATAGAAATTTCAAGTGGACTCCGCTACAGGAAACCGTAGTGATTGAACGCCCACCGTTAAAAACTTCCTAGGCCCACTACAATGTTTATTCTCCATCTCACCTGCTGATTAGGTCGTACAGATCTGAATGACAGGAAAATAATGATATAAGCTTGATCCAAAACTTTTGTGTTCACAAGAATTTTTGAACGGTCAATGACCACTGTTTCTAGTAGTGTGGTTCACCTGAGATTTGAATCTGCTTCATTTTGGTTCACATAACGTAAAATAATATCTATAAACGGATGGACGGCATGGATATTTTACATATAAATCAAGGTGTGCACATGCTGAGGGTCGCTCCGTGTTGGGTGAGGCCGGGGCCGCACGTAGATGTCGTAGTTTTGTCCTGCACGGCCCAGCACTTACCTCTTATCCACAAGGAATTCTCGGTTGGATTCCGTGGGCTATGTAGATTATGTAGATTACTGGACAGTCATTAGTGGGCGAGAGTACATAATCTATACACGTGCTGCATGCACGCAATCACTGTACACCTCGACTACATCTAATCCAGGCCGTCCAAACCATAGGACACACTGTGATAGATCATAGTCCATGACGTACTGGGAGAGTATGATCTCAATCATCAGATTCGAACATCCAATGGACGGTTATATTGCAAAATAGTCAGTAGTCTATTCAACCATTCGGTGTGAATTATTCAAATATTCATAATTTTGAATATCCATTCAAACTGATATTTTGGGAAATTTCCTATTTGTAGTGGGGTTCTTCATTTGGACGGTTTGGATACAAGCACAACTATCCCTATCATCTGGTCTATTGCTTCCCATTATGGGACGCTGATTGCGTCGTCCGGGCGGGCAGGGCTCTGTGGAGCCCACCGTGATGTAACTGTTTTATCCTGCCGTCCAACGATTTTTTCAGAAAATTTTAATTCGTGAACAAAAAAATGAGGCAGGTCCAAGGCTTGAGTGGACCACACCAAAGGAACCTGCACTGATATGATACCCACCGCTGAAACCTTTCTAAGGGCCCACGTGATGTTTTTTTTTACCCTAAAACATATTCATAAGGTCACGTAGACGTGGATGAAGTGAAAACACAAATATCAGCTTGATCAGCAACTTCTCTGGCTCCCAAGAAGCTTTTAATGGTGGACGTTCAATCCCCACTTTGTGGTCCACTCAAGCCTTGGACCTGCCTCATTTTTTGGTTCACATTTTAAAATTTTCTGAAAAAATCATTGGACAGCAGAATAAAACAGTTACATCACGATGGGCTCTACAGAGCCCTGCCCGGACGAATACTGTCCGGCGGGGGGTAGGACGCAATCCGCGTCCCCCATTATGGGAACCAGCAGCTGAAAATCTTGCAAATGGAAGGTGGAAGCAGATTGCGTACCTAGTAAACTCTGTGGTGTGTAGTGTGATTTGGACGCGGATTGCGTCCTACCCCCGCCCGGACGGTAATCCGTCCGGGCAGGGCTCTGTGGGGTCCAACGTGATGTAAGTGTTTTATCCATTCCGTTAAACGATTTTTTAAGATAATTTTAATGTCTTAACCAAAAAATGAGGGAGGTCCAAGGCACACCAGAGGAACCTACACTGATAATGACACCCACCGTTGAAACCTTTCTAAGGGCCAACATGATGTTTTTTTACCATACAAACTATTCATAAGCTCACGTAGACGTGGATGAAGTGAAAACACAAATATCAGTTTCATCTGAAACTTCTCCGGCTCCCGAGAAGTTTTTAATGGCGGACGTTCAATCCCCATTTTGTGATCCACTTAAGCCTTGGACCTACCTCATTTTTTGGTTTACACATTAAAATTATCTTAAAAAAGTGTTTAACGGCGTGGATTAAACACTTACATCACGTTGGGCCCCATAGAGCCCTGCGCGGACGGATTACCGTCCGGGCGGGGGTAGGACGCAATCTGCGTCCATGTGATTTATGTATTTTATCCGCTCTGTCCATCCATCTTACCAGATAATTTTAAAGTTCGAGCCCAAACATTAAGAATATAAAAATATTAAGTAGACCACACCACAGGAAATATTGTAAATTGAACTTCTACCGTTTCCACCGTTCAAAAAAGCTTGAGGGCCACATAAGTTTTGGACCAAGCTGATGTTTATTTTCTTTTTTTCATCTGTCTTTTTGATATTATGAATACGTTGGATGATAAATAAATACTTCATCCATGTCTTTTTTGATATTATGAATAGGTTGGATTAGAGGTGGGCAAAATAGATCCGATCCGGTGGATCCGACCCGATCAGACCCGATCCTACCCGATCTGATGGTCTGGATCGGTCAGGATCTGGTTGGGTAATTCAGATCCAAACAAATTTCGGCTCGAATTTGGATCTTGCTGGATCCGGACCGACGACCCGACCCGATTCGAAAATGGGTATATATAAAAGTTTTTTTTTTTTTAACCCTAACCTAAATCGTTCTCCCTCTTGCTCTCTCTCTCTCTCTCAACGCTCCAACCCTGCCATCAATCGATTCCCTCTCCCAAACCCTCAACTCCAAACCCCGCCGTTTGCCGATTCCCTCTCCCAAACCCTCAACTCAAACCCTCGTCCGCCGATTCCCTCTCCCAAACCCTCAACTCCAACCCCCATCTCTCTCTCTCTCTCTCTCTAAGCTCTCGACCCCCCGCCTCCTATGCCGATGCGTGTAAGGTGCAACGTCATTTGGAAGGTGACTCCGCACCGGCCAACTAGCTGGCGTCAAAGCTCTCTGGCCCACCATGATGTATTTTTAAATCCACACCGTTCAAAGCTCTCACGCATCAGGTATCTCTCTCCCGTTCTCTCTCTATCTCTCGTTCTCTCAAGTGCAAAAATTGGAGAGTTAGAGCTTCCAATTTTGGGAGTTTTAGGGCCACAGATTTAGGGTTTTTATAGTTATGGAATCCATTATTCAATAGTGATTTTAGGGTTTTGAGATAGTGATTTTAGGGCCACAGATTTAGGGTTTTGAGATAGAATTTAGGATTTAGGTATTTTAGTCGGACTCGGATTGGATTTGCTCATACACATTCTGAATCTGTTCGAGTTAGGTGACCCGGACTTGGTCTCGGATCTGATCGAGTTCGGGTCAGGTTATCCAGATTTTGGATCTGATCGAGTTCGAGTCAGGTTATCCAGATTTCGGATCTGATCGAGTTCGGGTCAGGTTATCCAGATTTCAGATCTGGTCGAGTTGGACTCAATCCGACACGACTCGGTCCGATGCCCAGCTCTAGGTTGGATGATAAATAAACACCAATTTGGGCCCTGGGAAGGTTTCAACGGTGGAAATCATTATTCCCACTATTTCATGTGGTGTGTTCCACTTGAGATTTGGATATGCTTCAATTTTGGGCTTATCCGATAAAGCGATATGTGAAAACGGATAGACAGCGTGGATAAATTATATAAATTGATGGTGGGCCAAGAAGAGTGTACTCAGTACGATAAAAGGGTAGTGAGTAACTCAGTCCACGATTCTGTCCTGTATCCTCCTGGACGGACTCGGTCCAGACATAGGTTCTTTGGGCCCATTGTAATGTATAGGTCTTATCCACGCTATTCATCCATTTTTTCAGATCATTTCAGGGGCATGATCCCAAAAGTGAGGTAGATTCAACTCTCAAGTGGAACACAGTGGGGGTTCAACTCTTATCATTAGAAACGTCTTGAGAGCAACGAAAGTTTTGATAAAGATGATATTTGTGTTTTCCCTATCCAGGACTAAGCGATCTTGCGAAAAGGTTGGATGGCAAATAAGCGTCACGGTGGGCTTTAGGAAAGTTTCAACGGTGAGCATCGTTATCACCGTTGCTTCTTGTAGCATGGTCTTCTCAAACCTTGGATTTGACTCATTTTTAGGCTCAAGCCCTAAAATGATATGGAAAAATGAATGGATGGTGGCCCATAGAGCCCCTGCCTGTACCCAGTGCATCCAGGCATTGCGATTTTCAGTAGTTTTTATATTTTCCCAACTTTAATATGAAATTATCGTATTTGAAAGTTTATCTATACACACACATACACACACACACAAATATTAAAATTGTTTAGTAATTTATAATTACAATAAAATAGTTTTAAATATTTTTTATTTTCAGCAATATTTACCTAATAATATTGGGCTATGCTGTTTTTGTTCCATTACTTTAATGGATTTTGGTCTTGCTGGATCTAAATGCATTAGTCGAGATTTGTCAAGATTTCGTTTTTTAGGACCTAAACCTAGACCTGACCGACTATGCATACCTGTCAGTTAACCTTAAAGTGTTTTTACCTTGGTTTGACATTGGTCTGGGTCAAGTAAGGGTAATTATTACTGGCAGCCGGTTTCTTTTCTGTCACGTGTGGTGTGCATGGGTGTGTCAAAATCGGTAAATCAACTTGATCTAAATTGATTAACTTTCAACCCCAAGAACTAAAATAAGCAGATATGTTCAATATAAATGTATATGATCAGATTCTGATAAGATCAGACCCTTAGCCACTTGCAGAATTTTGTAATGATCAGGCGATAATCGGAAGATCAGGTTCTTTCTCTGAAAGTAGGTTATATATTGGCTTAAAAAAGAACTTTTCAAAATACCAATGCAGTCAAACAAAAGGAAAAAAAAAAAACTCATAATCGGTCACTAAGAGCGATTGTAAGAATGTGTCTCTTGAAAGAATTGCATGATATTGGATAAAGGACAAATTCAACATATGAACGTAGATTTGGATTATAACTAAGAACTATAGTTAAGACTTACTGTTGAGTGTGAAATATGATATATTTCTCCCTTATTGTGCATTGATTTTATAAGCATATATATATTTAATTGATCTAATTATGTATGTTTTGTTATGCGAAATGATTTAAAGAGCTAAGATGAAAAGAACAATTAAAAGAAAGATTTAATGCTTAAAGAATGACTAAGTAAAAATTTAGATATTTGGAAGTAATTAATGAATATTTCAAGTACCAAAGAATCAAGAATTTCAAGTGTAAAAGAGAGAAAAACTGAAAAAATCACAAAGTACATCAATAGAAATAACAAACTGTTCGATTTCACATGAGGTTTGTTCGCTATGACTGAAAGTGCACAGAACAGTCCAGTAAGAAATTGTGATTTTTAGAGAAAATTTGACTCGATACTTAGGTCTAATCGAAGTTATGTTCAATGCCATCGAAGGGAGGTTCGGTGTGACCTGAGGGAGACAGAGACTTAAGACATATTTTGATTAAATTCAGCTGAACTCGGTGCAACTTCGGTGTGACCGAAGGCTATCGTCAATGCGACCAAATCATAACATTGTGTGTAAATTTAAAGTCGATTCCAAGTTGGTGTGAATTTTTCCTATATACAGAGGTGATTCTAACCATTCTAGACATGAATTAGGGTAGATGAGAGAGAGCAAGGAGTTGTGGAGCCTTTACGAAGTCCTCCTTTAATCCTTTGGTTCTTCTTCAATTTTTATATTTTCTTTTGAGTTTAGTTCAATCATGTCTATGGTTGGCTAAATCTCTTAACTAGAGCTAAGAGGTGAAGCTTGTAGTAGTTTTTAATGTCTTAGTTTACTTTGATTCATATTATTGGTTTGAATATTGAACAATTTGTTGATATTTGGCTTGAATAAAGAATTATTTTTAGTTTACTTTGATTTATAGTCGACTCTTAGCACATTGGATGCTTAGGAAAGCTAGAATTGATTGCTTATCTATTTGCAATGGATTGATCTATAAAATACATTGATCTATCGTAGACTAAGGGCATGATAGATGTTTTGAATTCTCTGTGATCAAACTTTAGTGTATTATGTGGGAACTAAATCAATTGAAGTTCAAATTTATATTGGTATATGAATGATAATTTAACCACTCTATTATTCGACTACAATTGATAGGATTTCGATACTGGTTGAATAATCTAATTAAATCAAGTGAATTAAATATTAAGAATGGCTACAAGTGGATCCTTAACACTCTAGTACTTTGTTTCTACTGATTTTCTCTTTACATTATTCTAAGTTTCAATCATTACTTCTTAAAATTTGATTCCATAAAATTAGATTTAAAATGCATAACTATAAGTCCATGTGGGTTCGACCTTGATCTCACCGAGTTATTATTACATCGCATTAACAACATGAAAAAAAACACTTTAAACGTGCATGTTATAGTATATGCTTATTTAAAGTTTCATGTGACCTAAATCATTAAACCAATTGGGTGCAAGTAAAACACAATACATAAACAAATATTTGTAATATATCAAATAGTATTGCAACAACATATTATGCAGGTACTATCAAGTTTCAATAAACAGAACCGTATCTCAATACTAAATAAACATCTTTCAGACATGTGCAATCTCTCAATAAACTCAATATTAGTACTTATGTTACAAAAATGATAGAGAAACAAGAAATAAAAAATTTATTTTAAAAAAAACACCTACATGCATAACAAGCAAATATGTAAAACTTTGTCTAACATTACTTAAGTTCCATATTTTTAAACCCTATAACTCTTTGTTTTGTTCCTATAAACCCATTTTTGCCCCCCCCCCAAGTACATGGGATGTAACACACACACACACCAAATTTTTCGTGTCCTTTCAAATCCAACTTGAAAGTAATGTAAATGTCAGTAATCTTGTCTATTCACTCAATATGAACCAAGGTAACTGCAATTTGGTCATTTCCACTTCATTAAACACATTATTGCAATTCAATTGAATAATACATCCAACCACAGTCTATTATAAATGGTCTTTCAGAAAGATGCCTGCAAACATCATTTGATGGAAAAAGAAATATAATCATATAATTTACCTTGAGGTTAGGTTGGGTCCTCTTGAGGTCAGGTTGGGCTTAGTTTGATCCTCAACACAACCCCACATGCCTAAGTTGCACCCAAATTTACAATGGCTTTAGTTATTTACAATTATTGATGTAATTGAGCTCAGAGGCATCTGAAAATGCATGGAAGCATAAAAACAAATTATCATCTAAGAAACCATATGAGGAATTGAAATATTTTATTCTGAAATAAATGAAGATACGATAGAAGGATGCATAACATGTGAATTTTGCAAAAAAGAATCACCATAGTAGTGCATGCAACTATGCAGTAAGAAACATCCTATGTAGTGAACGAAAAATAGAAAAATCACACTACCCTAAAAGTAAAGATGGAAATAGCGATATGCATGGACTATCATAACATAGGGAGTATCATATGACATTGCCACTGGATTTAAATATCCAAATATGAAAATTGCATGGAGGGGGGTAACTTTAATCCAAAGTTCTAAACCCCACACCAAGCTTGTCCTAGTATCACAAAGCAGAAACAAGAAAGACCGGTTCTCCAATGAGGTAACCAGAAAGAATACCATTTTTACAAACTTTGAGGTAGACCACAAGGGTGACGATGTCTGTGGCTGAGGAGTTACTGCATCATTACCAATGAGTGAAGTTGAGAAAAAATAAAAAAATGAAAAACTAACATGATTGATTGCCCACATCCTTGTTAAGCAGAAATTTCCTTACAATTTATATCAGGATCATTGATTTTTATGAAGGCTTACTTTTCTGAAAATAATCAACATATATACAAGTTAAAAGATTCATCGACACAACATACACTGCAAATGAAAGATAAAAAATAAAATCACCTACGTACAACTATTAATGTATCCAAACCTTCCATCAGTGGAGGTTCCAAATTCACCAAGCCCGATGTGATTGAAGGATGCAAGATCAACATGCTTACAATAAGTGACGAAATGTTTGTAGTGGTCTCATTTTATCAAATTATAATTGAATCAAACATTTTTAGCAATATATGTCATGAAAGAACTAAGGTAGGTTATTTTTTCATGTTTACCTGAAGTAGTAAGCATGTCCTTGGTAATTTCATGTCATGCTCCTAAGTAATTTCATGTCATGCTTGCACCAAAGCAATTAATTGATCATTCCAAATGGCAAACAACGTAAATTATCATTTCATTTTCTCTGTAACTGAAAATTTTACATGACAGAAGGAAGAAACCATACATAGAGTTTTTACAAACTTAGCCTGGAAACAAGGGAGAACATGTTAACCAGTCATGGAGGAGGTCTTTGTTAAAACTGTATTGCGGAATTGACGGATCGTTTATGCATCAGTAATGGAGATTCAACACAATAATTTTAAGGCATACCTGGTTGGGAAGACATTCCCGATTCCTCAATGTAGTCGACAAGAATCTTGATCTTTCTCACCTCACGCCTTTAGGAGAACTTTTCAATGAGACTAGGGTTTTCTCTATTGTGTTGGAGAGAGGACCAAGACATGTATTTATAGGAAAGAGGGCTTAAAGCTTATCCATAACACTTCTTCCCTCTAGGGTCTCCACATCGTAGGTTTCCATATCTTACTTAATAATCGAGAATAGAGACCGCGGTTTAAGCGTCCCACCCAAAACATATTTACAATGATCACAACTGAAGTAGGACCCACTAATTTGCTCAATCTGAATAATCCAACTGTCAGATCTAAATCGATAATTATGTGTGGCCCACCTGATAAGAGTCTTACATTCTTCCACTTGAGTTACATTGATATCTAAAAGACAATAAAATATTTTAATTTATTTGTGAAAAATAATTTTATAAAATGCATTTACTTTTGAAAGTTCCTAATAGGCGCCCTACTGAACTTCAAAACAATACCATTAGATAAATTATGAGCAACGCTTGTCAAATCCAGTCCATCAAGACTATAAATATTGAATTGTGGTAGTCAACACAACATTTATACATTTTGAAGTGCGAAAAATCATGGTCATGAATAACAATAGATGACATGGATCAAGGATATAAAGTGTGGTATGAAGATTGCACGTTTAATGTGATCACCCGTACCTATCTTCAAGTGGTCCATTTAAACGTGTTACCAAGACACAAACCAAAGTCTTGGTTACTCAAAACTGAAAGTGCACACTAAAGGAGAAGCAAGATATAAACTAAATAACAGAATCGTCAATGCATATAAAAGATATCTCTGAAATGTATGTGCGTAATCAGATAAAAACTGAAAACTCCTATTACTCAAATACATCATTGGGATCTATAACTCCCATAAACATCACATGTTTCTTGAAGAGCGTAATAGGAAGACCTTTAGTAAGAGAATTCGCTATCATTTGCCTCGTGTTGATGAGTTCTACAAACACTTGACGATTCTGAACTCTCTCCTTCACAACAATATACTTAATGTCAATATGCTTTGACCTCGATGAATGTTTGTTATTGTTGGAGAAGTTAATTGTAGTTGAACTATCACAATAGATTTTCAATAGTTTCAGAATCATTTGCACAACCCGCAAATCAGAAAAAAAAAAATCTGAAGTTAGATCGCCTGACTCATGGATTCATGACAAGCTACATACTCTGCTTCCATTGTAGAAGATGTCGTAATCGACTGTTTTATGCTTTTCCATGATTCGACTCCACCACCCATCATGAATACATATCCGGAGGTGGACTTCTTGCTATCGAGATACCACGTAAAATTTGCATTTGTATATCTAACCAGCTTCAAATGGTCGGTTCTCCTATACGTGAGTGCGAAGTCTTTTGTCCTTTACAGGTAGCGTGATACTTTCTTAATAGCTATCCAATGATTTATCCATGGATTACTAAGCTATCTGCCCAACATTCAAATACAAAAGAAATATCCGAACGAGTATAGACCTGAGCATATATGATGCTCCTTACTGCTGACGCGTACGGAATATCTTTCATCTTGTCCTTTTCTAGGCCATTCTTAGGACACTGAAATTGGCCAAACCCGTCATGTTTTACAACAGGTGCTTGGTGTGAGGCCTATGTCCTAGTACCATTCTGTTCCTTAAGATCTCGCAATCTTCCTCGTCGAATTCCGGCAACCTGCGACCTGTAGACAACGTTTGCGAGCAACCTCAAGTCGCATCTGTAAATCCGAGTCGACTCAATCTGAAACTTTTACCATTGTGACCGCATCGTCGCTGTGGTTCCAATGCCATGTCTCGTGCGCCAATGCGACGCCTATATTAAGAGATATGGCCCGCGCATTGTCCCGGCCGTAGATCATGTGTTATGGGACCCTAGATTCCCAGGTAGAGAAAAATCTCTACAACCCATCATGAGGATGACATCATCCTAGGCTACCTAGCCTAGGGTGACATCACCCTAGTCCTCCCCATGCTTGCTAGTCATGATGACAAGCATGCCCTCTCTTCCCCATGCTCTCTTACAAACTCATAATTACCCTACAAAATCATGATTTCTCTTACAACATCATCATTTCCACTGTTATACCTCTCTCTCCCTCCTATTCTCTCCCATTCCTTCTCCATTGCTAGCCTTGGATGCCCCAAGCAAGGTAGAGAGAACCCATTTTCAGCCCTCTTCCACCATTAATCCCACTCAATCCAACCCTTAGATTACCATCTCCACCATTGAAGGAACCTTATAGGAGCTTTGGAGCATTAGGGAGGAAGAAGAAGGAGAGGTGGGTGCATCCTTAGGTAGATCTTTCCATTTTCTAGCATGGGGTAAGTGGGACCCACCAATCAATGGTGGGGATCCCATCTTGGTCCCTAGGTGTGGCCAATGGCCCACCAAGCTTGCATGCATGTACCGTGATGGGGCCATTCTCTATGGACCCCATCATGATGTTTTCTTCGATATCTAACATGCATAGAGGCCATCTAGTGGAAATGGGATTTCCACCCCTGATCTTTTATGTTTGAGGGCCCACACATGGATGAGACCCATCTTGATGTATGTATGGCACCTAGAGGGGCCCATAGTGGCGGGGCCCCTCCCACTACCGTGTTTTTTCTCTCTCTCTCTCTCTCTTTATTTTTTTTTCATGATGATGTGTGGCCCACCTGATGATGCATGTATTATATCCAGACCGCCCGGATAGTGGGGCCGACCCACCTTGCTACCCACCGTCCAGGGTCAGCAGGCCCACCATGATGTATTTATCCACATTGCCTGTCCATTTAGACAGGCCTGAACGAAGGGAAAATCAGATATCAGCTTGCATCCAATGCTGGTGGGCCACCACGTGGGCCCACCTTGATGTGTGTGTGTGTGTGTGTATATATTATATCTCCACCGTCCATCTGCTGGACGGTGGAATACCCTAATTTATGTGGTGTCCACACCGTCCAGCTGTTTAGGATGGTGGGACCCACTAAATGTATTTGTTGCATCCACACTGTCCATGTGAATGGTGGGGCTTGCTGTGATGAATGTGGTGTCCACACCGTCCAGCAAAGGATATGGGACCCACCTGATGTTTTCATTTTACATCCACGCCGTCCATGGAATGCTGCTGGACTGCCGTCCAGTAGCTGTAGCGGCCCACCACCTTGATGTATGTTTCTGTCTACGCTGTCTAGTCCCTGGACGTGGGACCCACCTGTTGTATGTGGGGTCCACCATGATGTATTTGATCCACGCCATCCAACGGCTATGGACCCCACTGTGATGTATTTGATCCACGCCGTCTAGTAACCTGGGACGGTGGGATCCACGATGATGTATGCGTTGTATATTCCCGCTAGCCATTAGTTGGTGGGGACCATTGGTAATGTGTGAGGCCCACCATATTTATGTATTCCATCCAGGCTATCCATCTGTTTGGACGCCCAAATAGGGCCAGCAAGCAGTGGGTTGACCGCCCAGCACGACGGCCCACGTTGTTGTATGTATTTTATATCTATGCTGTCTATCCATTGAGGGGCCCATGGATGATGTATAGGGCCCCCACGTCCCTCGCCAATTCCTCCCGGGCCCAATTTATAAAGGGGGCTCAGATTTAACATAGCAGATCCGAATTTCAGGTAGACACCCACTAGCAAGTAGATGGATTGGGCGTCCACTATTGTGGTTGCCCCATAAGGCCCACCTTGATGTATAGGTTCCATACACTATGTTAGGCCATTTTTTAGGGGTGTGGGCCCCATTACTATGTAAGGCCCACCTTATGTACATGACCAGCTAGACTGTCCAAATTTCTGGATGTCCAACAGGCCCAGATGGGATGGACATCCAACCATGGGAGCCCACCTTGTTGTATGTGTTGTATGTGCTGTCCATCCATTTTCTGGAGCACATGGGTTGACTTGTAAGGCCCACTATGATGTATGTACTGTATGTACCCTGCCCATCTATTTTTTTGAGCCATGGGCTACCCCATGAGGGCATATTATGATGTATATGTTACACATGCTGCCCATCTATTTTGCTAGATTATATGGGCCGCCCCATGAGGCCTATATGTTGAGGCCCATTGTGTTGTATTTGAGGCCCTTGCCATAAGGCCTATTGTGATGTATGAGGCCCATGTGATGAGGCCCATTGTGATGTATATGAGGCCCATGTGATGATGCCCATTGTGATGTATATGAGGCCTATGAGATGATACCCATTGTGATGTATGAGATCCACCATGATGTATGTGATAACATTTATGCTGCTCATCTATTTTTAGCTAGTATAAGGGCCATGGGCCCCATTGTAAGTTAGATTCTAAATGGGCCGCACTCTATGAGGCAATGGTGGTTAAATGTCCACGTTGTAAACCTCCCTAGGCCCATTGTTAGGCCCATTCTCATCCTCTCTTAGTGGGCTAACCCAAATTGTTGGGCCCCCAGTATTGATGGTACTCCCACCATGCCTTATAGGATTGTCCAAACCTTGAAGACCACCTTGATGGGTGTGTTATATGCATATAGTCCATCTATAACCATGCTGTGGGACTGCCTTGTGCGGACCACTATATTATGTGTGCTGTTCATCCATTTTCTAGGCTTTGGGCTGCCCACTTTGACATATGTGTTCTACACACGCTGCCCATCCACTTTCCCAGTTAGTCTGAAGGCTGTAGGCTCCATCGTGAGTCAGATTCAACCTCCAAGTGGACCACACTAGTAAACCTCCCCAGGGCCCATTGATAAGGCCATTTCCCGTCTTACATGTGTGGTTGATAAACCTCGCCATGTTGGGCTATCCCAAACCGTTGGGCCCCCATGATACCCATCCTCCCTTGACGGGCTACCCAAAAAAATTGGGCCCCACTAATAATGATGCTTTCCACCATACCTTGTAGAACTACCCCAAGCTTTGGAGCCCTCCTTGTGATTCGTATCGGGCCTTCCATAGTAAATGTGGTCTACCTAGATGCACGTGGTTGCCTAAGCCTAGTGACCCAACTCGAGGCCCACTTAGATGATGAGTGAACTACCTGACCCATTTGCAAGAACACATAGTCCTAGATGAATGGACCCTACCGAGGCCTGCCTTGTATTCATATCGGGCCTCCATAAGAAAGCCCAGTTGTTACATCATTAAGAGAGTGAGAAAGCCCACTTGTTGTATACCCGCTTGACTCACCCCGTGTGATGTGCCCTACCTTTGAATCGATCGCGAGGACTTCATGTTATGTATGTATCAACCACACCGTCCATTTACCTTCTTAGGACAAGTGTGAGACTCATCCTTGACATTAGTACATCATCATCATTCCCCTTGCCATAAATAGAAGAATATGTGATATCAGGTTGGGTATATTCACTATATAGGCCTATCTTGATATTTGTGTTAGATATGCTGTCCTACTGTGGACCCCATTATGTATTGAGCTGATTAATGTTATATCTGTTAATCATGCTAGTGTGCTTAAGCTAGTAGGACACACTGAGTATAAGCTAGCATAACATCATGATACATGCCCATACCTATCATTGCATGCTTATGAGTGATTGATCATATCATGTGCCATTGGGCTGATTGTTTATGAGACTCCCTGAGAGATGGAGTTACCCTACATGAGCACGCAGTACGCATAGGTTTGATACTAGGAGCATATCGTTTAGTTTATACTCTCGGGATGTGACATTTATGGCTCTTGTTGTTTGCCTTATCTGATAATCAAGCTAGTGAACTTTATTACATCATGATACATGCCCATGCACATCATATGTATGCTTGTTATGAGGAGTAGAATATGCCATTAGGCTAGTTGATTATGGGGCTACTTGTGAGATGGAGTTGCCCCACATGAGAGCTTGGTACGCGCAGGTTTGATGCATGATTCAATAGTATGGCTCATGCATCTCGCGGTTTATGTCATATGTGCGCCCTAGCGACATCAAGGTTGTGGCTTCCACAGGCATATCATGGATAGCTAGCTAGGACACTAAAAATGTTTAGTTTAAGCATATGCACACATTCGATGTCTGTGGGTGAAAGTCCTTAAACCCTCGAGGTCAGGAGATGCTCTAATATCGAGACCGGGTGGAAAACAATAGCGACCGGATGCCGAATACCAGTAGGTGGCGCTCCCACTGATTGTGGTTTGTTGGAAAGAAGTGTGGTCTTATCCGCCCGAGGGTAGGGGGCAAAGCTAGACTGAGTTTAACCAGCTTGGAAATGGGTCCGCTACTGACGAGTCGGGTAGATATTGGCTGACTACTGGCCAACCGAGTAGTGAGGTCTCTTACACTCACTTGGCTGCGAGCCTGGGGGAGGGGAAGTCAATGTGGAGTGTACTAGACCCCGGTGATGATCCCAGAGATGAGTAACATTGATATGGAGACCGTCTGAGTCGGAGTTACATTTGACTCATTCATTATTCTTTCACTATCCACTCAGGCTAGTAGTGCGTAATCAGACCATTATGTGAACATTCACAATGGCCATGATTTCAGTTGGGTACGCGACCAACCTGAGATCAAGAGTTTACCACGCTGAGTCTAGCTATCTAAATTTAGGTATGAGACTGGTTTGGATAGAAATCCCTTGTGATGGACCCCACAACTTGCGATACCACGTACTATCATCCCGACTTCACACTCTAGCTTGATCATTTCTTTCACACCACATATTGCATTGCATCCCCAGTACATGACATTTGGTTTATCATGACCTCGCATTACATAACTGATCTGTATTGCATACTTTGGTATTGTATGATTTATGGACTTGCCAGTATTTCAATTCTCCCTGACATTTTATGATTTATGCGCTTGTATTATATGTTGGTCACTTATATTGTGTACACACATACACCACCCTCTAAGCTTCTTATAAGCTTATGCACGATAGATGCGTGCAGGTAGCTGAGGTAAGAGCATGCGGCCAAACTTATGGAGTTTTGGTATCTATCTTGTATTTCTCCTTTATGTGTTGTACTTTAAAGTTTTTTTATCATAGTAGACATGTGGTGATGTTATTGTTTGTATCTGGGTTACGCTTATGGGTATGCTTCTTACAAAAAAAATTTATGTTGAAATTCCTCCTTGTAGGATCCCAAGATCGGAATGTAGTATACAGGTGCTGGGAGCCGAGAATGGGGTACTAAGGAGGCTGTCGGCGACGGATTCAACAATCAAAAATTTTATGAGCCTGATTTCCGAGTCTGGGGTGTGACACTTGGCAAGAAGCACAACCTTACATACTAAACCTTTTGAGACCCCTATCAATATAGGCCCTTTATGACAAGCTAAGCAGTCCACGTAATTTGTCCCGGTTAATCTGAATGTCGATGACAAATGATGCATCACTAAGATCTTTTGTTAACAACCCTAAGTATAGGGTCGTGATGTAGTAATAATCTCGGTAAGTCCGAGGTCGAATCCACATGGACTAAACTCGTGTGTATTCTGAAAGCAATTAGAAGTAGAAGTAGAAAATGATATGAATCTAAATCTGGAATATAAAGAAGTAATTGTGAGTAATTTAATAGAAGCTTATAAATTCAAAGGTGAGAACTAGGGTTTCTCGGGATCCACTTGCAACTATCATGATGTTTCCTTATTTAATTTAAGGAACACAATTGGAGTTGGAGTCCTATTCCATCCAATTGGAAGATATATCAATAAAATCAAATCTGAACTTCCATTGACTAATTCTCAACAGATGAAAGTCATGAGGATTGGAAGTGATTCCATCATCTGACCATGCTCAGGAGACAATGACAAACAATGGGATATACCAATTGTACAACCAAACATAGAAGAATTGTGTAGGTTAGAAGAGATTCCATCACTCAACCATGCCCAAGGGACGATGGTGAACAACAGGATTTACTATCTTCACAATCTCAAATCAGGAAAAGAAGATACTCAAGGCTATTGCAGATCTATTGTAATTTAAGTCACAACAAACCATTAAAAATTGAAAGTATTCCTTAAATATCAAATTAGAATCAAAGAAGTTTAACAAGAACAAGAATCAAATAAGAAAAACATCTCAATCACGCTACAAGCTTTACCCCTTAGCCCTAGCTAAGGGATTTAGCCAACAATAAACATGATTGGATTCAAAACCCTAGAAAAAAGCATTAAAAACTAAGAAGAAGAGAAGAAGAAACTCTTGGATGTGGCTCCACCCCTTAGCTCTGCTCCTCCAAACCCTAGATATCCCAAAAAGTCTAAGGAAACCCATATTAATAGGCTAGTTTCCGCAATATCGCAAAGCCGCCTCAAATTTACGCACTCCGCGTAAGCTCTGCGTAACGCTTCGATGTCATCGAACCTCCTTCGATGTCATCGAAGGAATTTGATTCTGGAAGTTGCGTCTTTTCCTCTTTCGCCCTGTATAAGTCTCTGTGTCATCAAACCTTCCTTCGATGTTATCGAGAATTCCTTCGATGCCATCGAAAGGTCTTCGATCCATCGAAAAAGTGTCCAAAATATTCCAGCGAGTTGCTTCAATTTCTTCAATAAATTTGATGCCATCGAACTGACTCGATGTCATCGAGCATCTTCTTCGAGTCATCGAACATGACTTCGATTCATCGAGAATTGCATCCAATATGTTCAGCAACCAACTTGATTTTCTTATGAAAATTTGATGTCATCGACCTGTATTCGATGTCATCGAACGATGTTTTCAATGTCATCGAACAGTGGTCGTTGCCACAGATATTGAAGTGAATTTCAACACTTTGTTCTTCTGATTTCCTTCCTTCTCCACTTAGTTTTCTTAGATCTTGGGGTCTTAAAATCTTCAATCTTGGTCTCTAAAGATCCATTCTATGCCTTGGTAATTATTGAGTCTTAAATCCATGTTTTTAGTATTCTTTTTAATCCAAGCTCTTAAACTCACCTTGCAACACGAACATGTATAAAATATACCATTAACCATTATCATGTTCATAAAACCAATATATAAATGGAAGAAAAATATGAAATATTTGAGTCTCAACACACTCCTCAACCAACATTTTGCTAGTCCCGAGCAAAAATATGCATAAAATAATCTTCCATCTTCAAAGTTCAAAACCTTTTTCAGAAAACAATCTTTTGTACAATCAAGTATGAGTGAGTAAAGTCAAGACAAGAAGGTAAGATTTTGAAAACCTAGAGCTAAATCATATGAGAAATCAATCAAATAGGTTCTTTATTGGTTTTAAAATCATAAATTCATGTTTCAAGTTTTTCCAATGTGCTTGGTGAATATCAACTTACTTCCCATGAACACACTAGTACTTCATAATGTTAGCCATGTTCATTATATCAAAATTAGTCAAAAAAATCAAGTACTGATTCCGAACATATCCACATTTTCCTTCTTTTTCCAGTTTTTGCTTTTATATCGACGACTACTCCTATTCATTCTTTTTTTTAGACATTACATCCTTTCAGAGACCTTTTTCATTCTCCTCAAAGATGTTGTCATTCTTTTTATTGATCTCCTATTTTTTAACTGGTTCATCATCTTTTAGGGTGGATAAAATTCTCTAGACTCAATTCTCAATATCTATCAATGACTCACATGCTACCAATTAGAAATCATAGCATATCCCAAGGAAGCAAATTGAATCTGTTTTGTGATTTATACTAACATGATATACAGATTTCCTCTTAATCATCCAAGAACCTTAGGTGATAGTTTACTCGGGTGATCAAACTCCAACAATTTAAGATTCAAAGAACAAAAATCTTCATCTTATTATCATATTCACTGCATTCTTAATTACACAAACTACCACTTCCAAATAAGTTTTAGTTTGAAAAATTCAAAAATTTCACAATTTCTGCTCAAAACTAAACAAAATACTGATTAGTTTACCTAATTCACACTCCCAACCTAAAATCTACATTGTCCTCAATGTAAAAGAAATAAACATGTAATGTACACGAAACAACGAAAAGAAATGGAGTAGTGATGGAAAGATAGGACGAAGGAAATTTGAGGCTTGTCAACGAATCTTAGCATAACACGGATTAACACAAAATAAAACTAAAAAAAGTTGAAAGTAAACTACCCTATTCCTAAATCCTATGAAAGCAAATAAATCTAACTATACCTCCATCAGATAAGGAGATTAGTCCTGGTATACAATATCATTCAGAGGCATGGACATGTCCTCTGAATCAAATTTCTCAACAAATGGCTTTAAACGATGTCCATTTATTTTGAAAGTATTGCCATTGTTTGGATTCTTTATCTCAACGGCCCCATGAGGATAGACATTAGTAACAATGAATGGGCTAGTCTAACGAGATTGGAGTTTACTCGAAAAAGATGTAACCGTGAATTATACAAAAACACTTTTTGACCAGTCAAGAATGATTTCTGAAGGATGTTCCTATCATGGAACACCTTCATCCTATCCTTATAAATTCTTGAGTTATTGTATGTATTGTTCTGGATTTCCTCGAGTTCATTCAATTGTAGTTTGCGCAGCGAGCCAACGTTGTCTAAATTGAAGTTTAAATTCTTAACAGCCCAGTAGGTTCTATGTTCCAATTCTACAAGTAAGTAGCAAGCTTTCCCATAAACGAGTCTAAAGGGAAACATTCCAATGAGAGTTTTAAAGGCTGTACGGTAAGCTCATAAAGCATCGGTCAAGTGGATTAACCAATCTTTGCAATCCGGGTTAACCGTCTTTTCAAAAATGTGTTTAATTTCCCTGTTGGAAATCTCAGCTTGCCCACTTGTTTGTGAGTGGTATGGAGGGCTTACCTTATGAGACATGCCATATTTCTTCATTAAGTTTGCAAATGGCCTATTACAGAAATGTGAACCTCCATCACTAATGATGGCCCGAGGCATTCCGAACCGGGAAAGGATGTTCTCTTTTAAAAATTTAATGACTGCTTGATGGTCATTATTCTGGCATGGGATTGCTTCAACCCATTTAGTGACATAGTCTACTGCTAGTAGAATGTATGAATTCCCAAAGGATTGGTGGAATGGTCCCATGAAATCGATGCCCCAACAATCAAATGCTTCAATTATCAGATGCGGTTCAAAGGAATCATATTTCGATGGGACAATGCTCCCAACTTTTGACAATGCTCACACGTTTTGCAAAACTCATGAATGTCTTTGAACATAGTGGGCCAGTAAAAGCCACACTACAGAATTTTGTTCATGTTTTTTTAACAGAAAAGTGACCACCACAGGTTTGAGAGTGATAGAAGGAGATGACACTTTGATGTTCATTGTCTAGCACACATCTACTTAGAATCTGGTCTGGGTAATACTTAAATAAATACGGATCATCCCAGAAGAATTTACTTACCTTGGTGAAGAATTTCTTCTTATCTTGCACAATCTAATGTGTGGGCGTGAAACCTGTGGCAAGATAATTAGCAATATCAACAAACCAAGGTAAGTGGGAGATTTTAAACAATTGTTCCTCAGTGAACATGTCGTTTACATGAGTTGTCTCAAGGGAATCAGGGAGATCAAGTCTCGAAAGATGGTCGGCCACTACGTTTTCTACTTCCTTTTTATCTTTTATTTCTAGATCAAATTCTTAGAGTAGGAGGATCCATCATATCAGGTGGAGCTTAGCATCATTCTTAGAAAGAAGATACTTGAGCACCGCATGATCGGTGTAGATGATGATCTTGGATCCAATCAAGTAGGACCTAAATTTGTCCAGAGCGAATACTACGGCTAAGAGTTCCTTTTCCTTAATAGAGTAATTCACTTGAGCAGGATTTAGAGTTCTACTTGCATAATGAATAACGTAGGGCTTCTTTTCTTTTCTCTGGCCTAACACCGCCCTAATAGGATAATCCGATACATCGCACATAATTTCAAAAAGAATATTCCAGTCGGGTGGCTGCATGATAGGTGCGGTAGTTAGCATGCCCTTGAGCTTAGAGAAAGCTTCTTGGCATTGCTCAGTCCATTCATATGGTACATATCCTTTTAAAGTAGATTACATAAAGGATGAGAGAGGTGACTAAAGTCCTTTATGAATCTCTTATAAAACCCAGTATTTCCTAAGAAGGATTGCATTTCTCGTATGTTCTTGGGTGGAGGTAGGGTAGAGATAAGATCAATTTTATCTTTATCTACCTTAATTCCCTTGGACGAGATAATATGTCCAAGAACAATTCCCTTACGAACCATGAAATGACACTTCTCCCAATTTAGTACCAAATTTTTTTCCTCACATCGCTTCAACACACATTTAAGATTCTCCAAACAATCGCTGAAGGATGGAACAAAGACAGAGAAGTCGTCCATGAAGACCTTTAATTATTGCCCCACTATGTTAGAAAAAATACTCATCATGCATTGTTAAAAAGTGGCGGGGGCATTACACAGTCCGAACGGCATATTCGGTAAGCAAAGGTACCAAAGGGACATGTGAATGTGGTCTTTTCCTGATCTTCAAGGGCTATCTCTATCTGGTTGTAGCCCGAATACCCATCAAGGAAGCAATAATACTAGTGACCAACTAGCCTTTCTAAAATTTGATTAATGAAGGGCAAAAGAAAGTGATCCTTCCTCTTGCCAGTATTCAATTTCCTATAATCAATGCACATTCTTCAACCAGTAGTAACTCTAGTTAGCATGAGTTCATTGTTGGCATTGGCTACGATGATAATTCCGGACATCTTAAGAACCACCTGAGTTGGACTTACTCATTGACATCGGATATAGGGATATGATACCCACATCCAATATTTTAAGTACATCGGCCTTAACCAATTCCTTCATGTTTGGATTTAATCTACGTTGTAGTTGCCGGGAGGCCTTCGCATTATCCTTTAGATAAATCGGTGAGTACAAATCAAAGGGTCAATCCCCTTGAGGTCTATAATCGATCGTCCAATGGCTCCTTTGTGCTCAATGAGAGTAGAGATAAGCATACTCTCTCATTCTTGCTCCAAGTGGGAAGAAATCACCACCGGGCATATCTCATCTTGACCTAAATAAATATATTTCAAATCAAAGGGTAAAGGTTTTAGGTCAAGCTTCGGTGCCTTGAGGTTAGACGGTAGAGGCACTACATCAGTTTGGGGTAATTCTTCAAATTGTGGCCTCCACAACTTCTAGTACCGGCATGGTATCTAGCATGGTTCCCATCTCCCTAATCATATCATCATCTAAATCATGAGAGTGGGCCAAACACGTTTTAGAGGGTCAAAGGATAAGGTTAGAAGTGTTATATCTTCCACGAAAGAATTAATTAAGTTAATATCGTGGGCATCGTCATCATCCTCTACCTATCTACTCATATTGAAAAAGATAATGAGCTCCATTGTCATATTCCCAAAAGACAAATTTATGACTCCATTCCTACAGTTAATGATTGCATTTGATGTGGCAGGAATGGGCGACCAAGAATGACTGGAATTTGAGTGCTTATGTCCACGATGGGTTGAGTATCCAGGACGATAAAATCTACTGGGTAATAAAATTTGTAAACCTGGACCAAGACATCCTCAATTATCCCTCTCAGTACACGAACTGAGCGATTAACAAGTTGTAATGTGGTCCGAGTGAGTTTTAATTTACCTAGCCCAGTTGTTCGTAGACTGAGTAAGGTATCATATTTACGCTCGCTCCTAAGTCAAGAAGTGCATGCTCAGTTTGATAATTCCCAATTACACAAGCAATGGTTGGGTTACCAGGATCTTTGTACTTCTATGGCACATCTTGCTTTAGGATGACACTCACCTTTTCTATTAAAAAGATTTTCTTTTGAATATTTTGTCGTCTTTTGGTCATACATAATTCTTTTATAAATTTGGCATATGAAGGTATTTGTTTAACGACGTCTAGCAGAGGAATATTGACCTTCACTTGTTTCAGCACCTCTAGAATATTCTGAGAGTTAGAGAGAGGTTTTGGTACAATCAACAGTTGGAAAAATGGAGCAATCGGCTTGCCTTGACGTTCTGATTCTAAATCTTATGGAGTGTTTCTAGGTTTATCAGTTTCATCTATTTCTGGGTCCTTAGACTTTTCAGCTCTTATCAGAATAGATTTGTTAATTGTTTTCCCACTTTAAGAGTGGTGATAGACTTAGCTTGCTCTATTTTATTTGAAGAGCTCGAGTCGCTAACTTCATATTGCTGTTTTGGATTGGGAAGAGGTTGAGCTGGAAGGCTTCCTTTTTCCCCAATCGTATTTTTTGTCTCAAGCCCTTGTATGACCTTTGTAAGGTCTTGAAAGGCTTGTAGCATACCCTGATTGAAACGCTCTTGATTTTGAAGATGCTTTAGAACTGGATCCTCTTGAGGTTTCCCTTGATTTAGAATTTGATTAGGAAATCTTGAGGAGAAGCAATTTGTCCATTCCTCCAACTGAAATTTAGATGATTTCTCCAACTAGGATTGTACGTATTTGAAGTGGATACACTGAAAGGTCTTTGGTAATTATTCATGACATTAGATTGCTCATTTAGTACCTCTTAAAAATCAGGTATTCTTGGACAACTTTCAGTTGTGTGAATGTTGCAAGCACAAATACTGTAAATAATTTCCTTAACCTTATCCTTCTTTAGTTCCATAGCCTCGAGTTTTCTTGTGAGATTTGCCACTTTAACATTTATATCATCATCTTCTTTCAGAAGATATATTCCGCCCCTCTCCTTTGATTGAGTAGGCCTAGAAGTGGTACTAGATTTTGGGGAGATGTCCCATGATTGTGTGTTTTTAGCAAGCTTGCCAAAATAATCCCATACATCATCGACGTCTTTGTTCACGAATTCCCCATTGCACATTGTCTCGACCATTTGATGCATGGAAGAAGTCAATCCATCATACAAAAAAAACTTGTTATTCGCCAAGTTTCAAAACCATGCTATGGGCATGAATTGACAAGATCCTTGAACTGCTCCCAACATTGGAAGAATGTTTCATATTCCTTTTGGGCGAAGTTCATGATTGATTTTCTAAGGGTGTTCGTTTTATGATATGGGAAAATTTTCTTAATGAACTCCCTTATCATGTTGTTCCATCTGCCAATAGATCATGAACGTAGTGAATGCAACCACATCTTACCTTTCTCTTTCAAGGAGAAGAGAAAGAGTTTCAGCCTGACCGTGTCCTCATACACGTTTGGAAAATATAAAGTGGTTATAATCTTATCAAACTCTTTCATGTGTAAATATGGATTTTCAAATTTAAGTCCATAGAATTATGGAAGGAGTTGGATCACCCCTAGCTTGATATCCATATATCCTGTATTTTCTGGAAAAACCATGCATGAAGGTGTACTCACCTCTGTCGGTTGTAAATAATCTCATAAAGTACGAGGCGAGGGTGCTTGATGCACATCGCTTTCATCCTGGATTTCCTCAACCCTAGGTTGAGATAGATTTGGAGGTTGATTAGCCGGTTGATTAGCAGCCATAACTTCAGTTCACTCCAAGGATCTCTTGTGGTGTCTAATCCTATGACGGATAGATAACCCCTCAATCAATCCTCCTTTACTCAAGAGACGTCGAGTATTATCACGGACCCACTTGGGCATGAAACACTCTCAACCCTCAAGTAACTAAGCTAACCTAAACCTAAGAGAGAGAAAACTAAAGCAATTTAAAAAAAAATCTAGAAATAGAAAGATAGAGATTTAGAAAGAAGTTACTAAATTAGAAGTTTCTATATTAAGATCTTGTAAAACAGAAAAGCAAGTTAGTTTCTAAAAACAAATTAGGAAAGTAAGTTTCTAAAAACAAATTAGGAAAGTTCCTAACCTAGAAATAAAAAGATAAGTTAGTTTCTAAAAATAATTCAGAAAAACCCTAATCTAAAAATAAAAAGTAAATAAACCCCAATCTTAACATAATTCCAAAACTAGTTAATCTTAGAAAAACACAATCGTTAGTCCCCAACAATGGTGCTAAAAACTTGTTCACAACCCCAAGTGTAGGGTCGTGATGCAGTAATAATCTCGGTAAGTCCGAGGTCGAATCCACAGGGACTAAACTCGTGTGTATTCTGAAAGCAACTAGATGTAGAACTAAAAAAAAATATGAATCTAAATCTGGAATATAAAGAAGTAATTGTGATTAATTTAATAGAAACTTATAAATTCAAAGGTGGGAACTAGGGTTTTCAGGGATCCACTTGTAGTTATCAAGATGATTCCTTATTTGATTCAAGGAACAAAATTAGAATTGGAGTCCTATACTATCCAATTGGAAGATATATCAATAAGATCAGATCTGAACTTCCATTGACTAATTCTCAACGAATGAAAGTTATAAGCATTGGAAGTGATTCTATCATTTGACCATGCCCAGGAGAGAATGGCAAATAACAGGATATACCGATCCCACAACCAAACATAGAAGAATTGTGTAGGTTAGAAGAGATTCTATCACCCAACCATGCCTAAGAGACGATGGTGAATAACAGGATTTACTATCTTCACAATCTCAAATTAAGAAAAGAATATACTCAAAACTATTGCAGATCTATTGTAATTTAAGTCACAACAAACCATTAAAAACTTAACGTATTCCTTAAATATCAAATTAGAATCAAAGAAGTTCAACAAGAACAAGAATCAAACAAGAAAAACATCTCAATCACACTACAAGCTTAACTCCTTAGTCCTAGCTAAGGGATTTAGCTAACTATAGACATGATTAGATTCAAAACCATAGAAGAGAGCATTAAAAACTAAGAAGAAGAGAAAAAAAAAACTCTTGGATGATGACTCCACCCCTTTGCTTTGCTCCTCCAAACCCTAGATATCCCAAAAAATTTTAGGAAACCCATATTTATAGGTTAGTTTTCGTAAAATCGCAAAACCACCTCAAATTAACGCACTCTACGTAAGCTTTGTGTAACACTTCGATGTCATCGAAGGAATTTGAATCCGAAAGTCGAACCTTTTCTTCTTTCGTACTGCATAAGTCTTTGTGTCATCGAACCTTCCTTCGATGTCATTGAGAAGTCCTTCGATGCCATCAAAGGGTCTTCGATCCATCGAAAAAGTGTCCAAAATAGTCTAGCGAGTTGCTTCAAGTTCTTCAATAAATTCGATGCCATAGAACTGACTTCGATGTCATCGAGCATCTTCTTCAAGTCATCAAACATGACTTCGATTCATCGAGAATTGTATCTAATATGTCCAACAACCAACTTGATTTTCCTATGAAAATTCAATGTCATTGACCTGTATTCGATATCATCGAACGATGTCATCGAATAGTGGTTGATTGCACAGATATTGAAGTGAATTTCAACACTTTGTTTTTCCGATTTTCTTCCTTCTCCACTTGGTTTTCTTGGATCTTGAGGTCTTGAAATCTTCAATCTTGGTCTCCAAAGATCCATTCTATACCCTGGAAATTCTTTAGCCTTAAATCCATGCTTTTAGTATTCTTTTTAATCCAAGCTCTTAAACTCACCTTGTAACACAAACATGTATAAAATATACCATTAAGTATTATCATGTTCATAAAACCAAGATATAAATGGGAAAAAATATGTAATTTTTGAGTCTCAACATCTTTCATTTCAAAGTTTTTAAATAGAAATTTCTTAGTCTCATGCAACAGTCCAATATCACTACTGGCCAACAAAATGTCGTCAACATACAATACTAAAATAATAAACTTACTCCCACTAACTTTCATAATATATATATATATATATATATATATATATATACACGCATTCACAAAGTTTTCAATGAAATCATACGAGGAAACGACTTCATGAAACTTTATGTATCATTGTCATGATGCATGTTTCAACTCATAAATAGACTTCTTAAGTTTGTAGACCAGATGTTCTGAGCTTTTGGCTTTGAAACCTTTTGGTTGCAACATATATACATTCTTACTTACGTCTTCATTGAGAAACATAGTTTTCATGCTCATTTGATGTAACTCTGAATCCATATGAGCCACAAGAACCATAATGATCCTAAATAAGTCTTTCTTGGACATAGGTGAGAAAGTCTCCTTAAAATCAATGCCCTCATGCTGACTAAAACCCTTTGTAACTAGTCTAGCTTCGTACCTTTTCATATTGCCCTTAGAGTCTCGTTTGGTGTTGAATACCCACTTACAACCAATCAGCCTACTCCTTTCAGGCAATTCAACAAGGTCCTATACTTTGTTATCCCTCATGGATTTCAATTAATCCTTCATGGGATTGAACCAATGAGAAGAATTTGTACTTTTTCGACTTTTGAAAAGATATATGATCATTTTCAGCCCCAATGTCAAATTCATGCTCCTGTAGATAGACGATGTAATCATTTGGAATCGCAGATCTTCTCTCTCTATGTGATCATCTTAAAGGCTCATTATTCTGAATTAAGTTTTCTAATTGCTCATTAGTGGTTGTATTTGAGGCATTGCATGGTCATCCAAAAGGATCTTAGGGTCTGCTGCTGGATGGACGACCACGCTACTCTGAATGATTGTGGTGGGAACCACAATCTGCTCTTCCTCAAACACAATTTTTTAAGTTTATGCTCCCACTATTTTTAGTATTCTTAATAAACCTAGCATTCACAGTCTCAATGATTCTCATGAAATATGATGGACAATAGAGTCTGAATTGTTTGGATCTTTATGGGTATCTCATAAAGAAGTAACTAACCGTTTTAGGGTCAAGCTTTCTTTCATGCGGGTTATACAGTTTGGTTTCTGCAGGACAACCCCATACATGAAAGTATCGTAAACTAGGTTTTCGCCCTGCTCACAATTCATATGGATTTTTTATTACAGCCTTACTTAATACTCTATGTAGAATATGCACATCTGTTTTCAGCACATCACCCCACAAAGATTATAGCAACATTGAATTATTAATCATAGACCGCACTATGTTCTTTAGGGTGCGATTATGCCTTTTTGCTACACCATTCTACTATGGAGTACCAAGCATGATATATCGGGTGACGATGTCACAATCTTGTAGGTATCTAGCGAATGACCCTGGATTACATCCAAATTCGTCATACCTTCCATAGTACTCGTCATCACGGTTGGATCTGACGACTTTTATCTTTTTTATCAAGTTGATTCTCGACTTCACCTTTATATATCTTAAATGTATCCAAAGTGTCTAATTTGTCATTAATAAGGTATAAGTATCCATAACGAGATTAGCCGTCTATGAAAGTGATAAAATACTTCTGCCTATTCCAAGATGCCGTAGGGAAACAGTTCACAAATGTCTGTATGAATCACTTTCAAAAGTCCTACGCTCCTAGTGGCATCATTTTTCCTAGTTTTTGGTTGTTTACCTTTAATGCAATCTATACAGACCCCAAAGTATGAGAAATCTAGAGAGTGAAGAATTCCTTCACGTACAAGCCTTTTCAATCTCTCACGAGAGATACGGACTAATCGCCTGTGCCACAACATAGGGGAATTTTCACAATCGAGCATTCGCTTAATGCCTTTAATGTTTCTATTTAATGAGTTAATGTTGTAGACATGTGAAACATCCAAATCTAGCTGATAAAGGTATTAATTAAAGTGTCAGAACCAATCACAACTGAATCATAGAAAATACTCAAATTTTCATTTTCAAATTTAAACTCATCACCAAATTTATCTAAAAGAGAAATGGAAACCAAATTGCGCCTTATAAAATGCACACAAACAATAACTAATAGATCAAGAAAGTGTCCCAATGATAACCTAAGCCTACACACTCCTATAGCTTTCATGTCTGCTTTAATGCTGTTTTCTATATAGACCGATATTTCTGCATCAGTTGGTGTCTGACTTTGGAGCATATCCTGCATGGAATTACATATGTGAATAGTTGTACCAGATTCTATCCACCAGGAGTCTGTGGACATGTCAGCTACATTAGATTCGAAACAGACTAAAACTTGATTCTTACTTTTAGAAATGAGTCATTTTTTAAATTGTGCGCAATTCTTCTTTTGATGACCAAGCGTCTTGCAGAAGAAGCAGCCATCCTTAGGTCTCTGCTTTTTCTTCTTTGATTTTTCCTTAGAGTTAGGCTAATTGCCACCCAAAGAACGATTTCTTGAATGATGCTTTATTTTCTTATTACCTTTTCGTCCGTGACCAGATGTCACTAGGTTTGCACTTTGTGTCTTGTTTAACCTTCTGCGTCTCTCTCCCTCCTGAACACACTGAGACATCAGTTCATTCAATGTTCACTTTCCCTTTTGTGTATTATAGCTTATTTGAAATTGACTGAATTGTAGAGGTAGGAGTTCAGAACTAAGAAAACCAAGAGTTTATCCTCTATCTTAAGGCCTAAGCACGGATTTTAGCCACCACATCAGACAATCCACCGATGTACTCCCTGATATTTCCCTAACTATTATAGGTGGCTTGAGTCGGTTTATGCATAAGTGAACTCGGCTTAGCTTTATCCAACCTCATGAATCGGTTCCTTATTTCGATCAGGAACTCTTTGACTTTTTCAATATTGGGCATGACACCCTACATAGTATTAGAAATCGAGTTCTTTCTGATCTTGAGACACATTTTGTTCGACTTCGTCTAGGCCTTGTAGTAAGCCTTTTCTAAATATGTACTAGAGTCAGATGGAACGGGAGGCTCGGCTTCCTCCAGGGCCAGATCCAAGTCCATGCAGCCTAGGACTATTTCAATGGACGACTTCCATTTATGATAGTTGGACCCAGTAAGCAAAGGTATGAAATTGAACTGGTTTGAAACATTAAAAACAGTCACAGTTGGATAAACAAAGAATAATACTCATATTAATGAATGAACAAGTCTCACATAATACTACATGAATGTAAACCACAAACATTATGCATGTATTGACATTTGATTGATTTGGGCTTTCAATCAAATGACCCCGAATAATGATGGGCCATAATCACCAAATTCTGGCAAGAGCCCGACGTATCATCGCGACTCCTCGTTTAGGCGAAATTACAACATACAGGAGGCTCTACTGAACATGAAGATAACCAATGCTTAGTGAAATAAATCTAAGAAACCCATCACCTTTAGGTGAAATGAATCTCTCACACTTATATCACCATCACCAATCACTTCATCCCACTTATATCCTGACAAACGATGATACCTCTTTGTTTTGACCATACCTACTATAGATATAAACGCAACTGAATACAATTCTTATGATGGATAGTCACTGAATTCCATAAATTGAAGTCTGAAAGCAACAATTTTGACCAATTGAAGTCACTTTGGTGGTTAACACAACCAGCTCCAATCCCGAAAGTAATGGCTGAATTAAATTCTTAATAGTCAACAATTAAATATTAGCCTGAAACAAATGGGTAATGGCCCTATTTCGGATAAGATCAGAACTAAAAGATGTATTTAACCATATTTATTGAATTACCAAGGCTGTCTAATAAGTGTAACCTACCAACCATCAATTTCTATTTATTTAGGTTTCATTTATTCTGAAATGACCCATGTATAATTAATGTAATGGTTTAAATCATCATATTGGACAATGGGCCTAAGTACCAAAGTGGGAATGCAAATTGGCCCTTAAAGAATGTCTAAAGCTTAGGGGTCGTTTGGAATCGTGGATTGGAGGGGATTGGAGGGGGTGCATAAAGCAACCGGGGGTTTCAAATCCAGGGGGTTTCCAATCCCCTCTTTGAGGGAGTTTGTAATCGAACGGTGGGACCTTGTATTATACAAAATTATTTCAATAGTTGCAGGTTTAACATGTGTGTCACTATGCACTATTATTCTATTGGGCACATAGCCCACTAATGATGATCAACACTGTCCAAACATTGTCCATGTAAATTAGCACTGTCCAAACATTGTCCAGCATTGTTCAAATATTGTCCATGTAAATCAATGATTAAAAATCGTTGGTTAGTCACTCAAACATGATCCTGTGCTTGTGGCCCATCCGAGACTTAGAATTTCATCATTTTCAGGCAAAGCATATATTTCAGCGGGAAGGCTTATCACAACCATTGTGTCAAAAATTACATATCTCACTAATTGGAGATATTAAAGTTGATTTAGTAATTAAATTGAAACCCCTGTAAATATACCATGGATAGGTACTTTTGGATTAAAGTTGATTCACACTCCAAGGTGCCAAACACACAGGGAGGATTGCAAATCCAGGGGGTTCTGAATCCAAGGGGTTCCAAATCCACGCTCCCAAACAGGCTTAGTCTTACTCAAGGAGGCCCAGCACCAAGCCCAAGATGGACAACAAACACACGCTAAAACTGGGCATGTGGTTTGCTGAAAACATGCCTAATAAAATGAAATTAGGTCCAATGTCCAGCCCATTTGTAACATACTAAACAGGCCCGAGCTAAACCCTTTGAAAATACAACAGGCCTGTAAGAAGCACTTGATCATCCCAGAAAAGGGCTGCAGTGGGCTCAATGTCTAGCCGTCTGTGCATGTAAGGCTGTCCAAGATGGGCCCATACAACTGGCCCAAACAGAGTCCTGATACCAGACCCAATTAAAAATTTTTCTTAAATCATAGGCTCAAACCAGGTCCCAAAACCCTAGCCGCATCTCTGTACATGGTAGCCGCTGCGATCCCAAAATTCAAAATCTGATTCTGCCGCCTCGAATCAAGTAGCACCACCACGTCCGGCGACGCAACTGCAAGATCCGGCCACTCGAACCACCATCTTCATCGCTGCTGGTGAGGACGACAGCCACGCCCGACCTCATTGTGCCATTGATGGCTACAACCCTTCTTGGTTTCTTCTTCAGTGCCGACAGCAGCACTCAACACCAACACCGGCAACAGTAGAGGTAGCGGCTGAAAGCCCCAGACTGCCATGGCTGTCAGCGCTCAACATGGGCAACGGTCGACTGTCGTTCCACCGTGTCAGCCCTAAGCATTGGCAGCCATGGCGAAATCTCGTCTTCCTGAAGTTAGTATTGACTGGTGAAGAACGGCAGTCCACGGGCACAGATGGGTTACCGAAATCCCTAATGCCGAAATCCGGCAACTGCAACACAGGGATGCCGATCTGAATTCTGGAAGATGACGCAGATAGCTAGGGTTGGACAGGGATCTGATTGGCTATGACGTCTGAATCTCCCTGGCCGCCTGCGATCAGGTATATGGGGTCGCTGCCAGATCGCCCAAACAGGGCAGCAACATCTCTGCCGGCCACATATCTGGGCATCACCAAATTCGGGTTCTGATCATGGCCAGGGTAGCCCTGATCCTGGATGGGTCCCGGGGAAATTTGAATCATTGGTGACCCTGATTTAAACAATGCCAAAAGAAATCTACCAAAATTGATACATAAGGACGTGTTTGGCCGGGCGCTGGATATGGAATTACGACTGGCGCCGCCCTCGTAAACCGTGCGGGTTATCCATGAGTCGGATTCGGCAAATCCCTCTGCCAGTTTCGCCATTCCTCCATATCCCATGGGATTCGCGAATGGATATGGAAGGACGGTCTTCAGACGGCGGGCGCAGGAGACCGGTCGGGTGATGGAAGGGACGACTCCAAGCGACAGCTGCCATGCATGTGATTATAAATCCAGAGGTGCTGGTTGGTGGGGATAGGCAAGAGATTGAGAGGTGAGTCCTCTTCCCCTCCTTCACTAGCCAGGGTGTTGACGGGCGCTGTTTGCTGGTTGAGATCAGGTCATTCTTCTTCCCCGTCGTTCATAGCCAGATTGTTGACGATCAGCGTTTGCAGGTAGGTAACCGAACCAACTCATAGAAAATGGGTTTTTGCAACCTCTGTTGTGTTTGTGCCCTGTTTTTGTTGATGAACATGTCTTCAAATCAGTTTTTGGATGGGTTCACTGCTGGATTGGGATTTTTAGCTTCTTTTAAGGAATTGGAAACCAGTTATCATGAAAATGCTCCACATGACCAAGATGGCCCAATTTATAATAATTGAGGTAACTGATTTACCATTCGGATTTCAGAAACCATTTTTCACGCCTGGAAAAATCGATCTCACTGCCCATCACTACCAACTTTCCTAAACCCACACGCCTATGGAGCCCTGTCCATCCACAAGCAAGCACGCATGCTAACATCAGATGCATGCGTGCTTGCCAAGCTTTGCATCAGGTGGGTAACGGTGGGCCTGACGTGGACTGGATATATAAGAAATTATTAATAGAAACAATTGTTTTGGCTATTCTTTTGCATGGTGTGGCCCGTGTGAGGAACAAGGAGGCGTGTTTTTAGGCCAGTGAATATGAACTGCAAGGCTGGACAGATAGAAATTCATCAGATATGGAATTAAATGGGTATGCTGTTTGGAACGCATTTCTTGTTTGGAAGACCATATGGTTATTTCATATGCATTGCTAACTGCATGCAAGTAGTTAGAAATTTGTTACTTTATAGTTAATAATCACATAAAGTGAAAGAAGCTTTGCTTCAAATTGATCAATTTGTAATTGTCAATTAATCTTGATTGAAGGTACTGATTGAATAATATTTGCAGCTAAGCATATTTCTCTTATTGGTATTTTCTACAAAGCACAAAACAGGAAACGGTGTATAGTTCGTTGTTTGTACTCTTCACTGTATGTGGTCTTAATCCGTTGTCATCCATGGCGTTCAAGAACTTAAAGTAGGATTCAAACTTGAACTTGGTTCTTTGAATTATTTCAATGGTTTGTCACCTGGACGTGAAATAGCTCTTTGCCAGTACAATACATCAGTGATTAATTTTTGTAGTTCAGAACACAGATATGAATTTTCTCAGTTTTACAATCTTTATAATATTTTTTTATGGAAATTTGTACCCATGCATTATCGGGGAAACTGAAAAAAACTGTCTTACATGTATTTATCTTCTTCTACATATGCAATTGCATGCTACTCTCAAAATAAAATTTTAAAATAACAGAACAATTAGGCAAACCAAAGTAAAGAAAAAGAGGCTTCAAAATGATATTTTGTGCTTCTTCCTACCATATCTTTTCACTGAGCTTTCTCTTAGAATATCCACTCTTTGTTCTTCTGATGGGAATGGTGCCTTTAGGACAAAAAACCTAGAAAGTCTACAGATGGCAAACACATTCCATTGGAATGGCATCTCTGTCTCCCAAACTCTTGGGCCAACATGATAACTTCTCATGGTGGATATTACTGATAATCACAATGTTTATCTTGAGTGCCATGTTTTAGTTTCCTATAACACAAATCTTTCAAGCAAATGATGCAGACATGGAATAGGCCCTACACAACTGCATTTTTCAAGCAAGGCAATGTAAACTTTTTTTAGGGTGGTTTTTAATAACTGACAGCTATCCATTACCTTCTTGTACAGTTGGTCTTTATGCTCTTTTATAATTTCTTATAATACCGTTTGTGTTCTGTCAAAAAAGAAGAATAACTTAGGTTCACTACGTTCTTCTAGCTGAAGACCCCATTTGTTATCATAGCTGGATGCATTTCAACATCTATTTTGACAGCTAATGGGTGGGCATTTTTTAATTTTAGTGAAAGTTTGTGTGAGTGGTAGAGAGTAGAACATGCGAGTCGTCGTTTTGCAATTTGTACTTTTTCTCAAATTGCTGTTGCTTTGCTTCTCTCATCATATATGAGTGGTGTGTCTGAGGTTCCAAGTTATTACATCTTGCATTTGCAATCTGCAAAAAGAAGAATAAAGATGAGAGAATTTTCTTTTGTTTTTTTCTTCTTGTGTTCTGCAGCTGTAATCTCTGTTAGAAGAGTCGGATATTTTTGTTTTGTGCTTCTTGTGTTCTGCTGCTGTAATCTCTGTTAGAAAAGTGAAATCTCTTGTTTTCTTCTTCTTATGTTCTGCTGCTGTGATCTCTATTAGAAAAGTGTAAGACTGCAGAATTCATTTCTGGGTTTTGGTTATTGAACTGCGTTTATGAGATTTTTTCTTTTTCTAAGAGCTTAATAGTATTTTCCCAAACACAGATATTACTGTTTTTTTTGTTGGATTTTAAGAAGGAGCTTTTGTTGAGCTTCAAATAGAAAACCCAACAATATAGCTAGTTTGATTCATCTTTTTTGTGAAAAACAGTATCATGGATTGCTATTCATTCTAAAGAATCACTTTTATTAGGCAATTGATATTTGCAACCATCCATCCATGGCCTGGAAAGAAGATAGCTATAGAAAATAAGGGCAACTCAAGGATCGCTTGGATCATCCAATCAGTGTGATTTTGCATGCGGCCCATGAAATGTGTTCTGGACATAATGGCATCCTTCAGATTGATCACTTGGAGTGTCCAAGTTAACCCTGCACACTAATGCAACTCCATTTTGTTGGTCATTGATTGGATTATCGCATGCATCTAATGCTACTCCAACTCTAAGAAAATGACAAGCCAGACTGCATGAAGTACATTACTTGTCAAACACCCTACAAGACCAAATTGCACTTTGTATTATACCTACCAAACGCAATAGAAGACTATATTGCATTTTGGACATGCACGGACCAAATATACAAATTCAGGTTTGTAGACAACTCCTTTCTTGATTTCATAGGGAAGGTCCCGACTTCCAATTCTCTTGAATCCACCCCAGGATAACGTGGAATAATGGATATTTCTCACCTAGTGTAGACCAGATGAAAGGCGACAGTCATCGATATATCCATTGATCTTGGGTGGTTTGATTGTTTCAATATACGTAAAATTGTTTTAGTTGCAAGTAACAATACAAAATAATAATGCACATAGAAATATAGTAGGATTTGTGAAGATATTTATTAAACCATCGACGTTGTACATCTAGGTGTAGGTGACCCGGCCAAATGGGTAGCGAAGAGGAGGAGGACGAACGTAGGGCCGTGGTCGTTCAAGCGGTGGCAGCGGTTGGAGAATATTGCCGAGTTTACATGTTTAAACAACCGCCACGTTTTGGGGATGATGAGTGGGCAAGGTTCATCAACTCGATTATTCGGGCCACTGACCGGGATCGTGTTACCTAACTCAGGATGAGTCGAGAAGCATTTTTCTTGTTATGTTCCAACTTCGTGAGAAGACACTTCTTCGTGATAGTCGGAATGTCAGTCTTGAAGAACAAGTCGTTATTTTTTTTCACATGGTGGGCCATAACGTTCGCAATCATGTCATAGGGCATCGTTTCATTCGCTCGGGTGAAATGGTTAGCCGGCATTTTCATCGCGTTCTTGATGCGGTGGTATCGTTGTACCCTGTTTACATGAAACAGACCGGACAAGAGCCACCCATCGACCTCCAAACAAATCAAAATTGGGCTTCATATTTCCAGGTATAAGTATTTCTGAAGATCTCTTGCCAACTATACTGTTCATTTTCGTCCATCAATTTACAAATACATGCCGATTTAATTCACATGTAACACATCATAGGACTGTGTTGGTGCAATTGACGGTACACATATTCCAGCGCATGTTCCAGCACCCGATCATGCTTGCTTCTGCAACCAGAAAGGGGTTTTGTCTCAAAATGTTCTTGCAGCCTGCTCATTTGATATGAAGATATTGTATCTGCTAGCTGGCTGGGAAGGTTCTGCATCAGACGCGAGGGTGCTACACAATGCATTGACTCGAACCGATGATCCTTTGACAGTCCCAAATGGTAGATCACTATAATCGTTAAACTGGAATACATTTTGATATTTAATGGTTCAATCTGATACGCTTAATGTAACATTAGTTTTAATGTGTAGGAAAATTTTATGTAGTCGACGCTAGATATGCCCATTCGCCAGGATTTATGGCTCCTTACCGCGGTGTTCGATACCATTTGCAAGAGTATCGTCGTGGCAAAGCACCGTCGAACATGAGGGAGCTGTTTAATTATCGTCATGCCCAAGCGCGGAATGCAATTGAACGTTGTTTTGGCTTAGTGAAGGGTAGATTTCCGATACTGAAGATGGTGATCCAGTATCCATTTGAAACACAAGCGAAAGTTGTCATTGCTTGCTTTGTCTTACATAATTTCATTCGATCTGGTATGGATTGCGGTGAAGATCTACAGGTTGCTGGTATATCAGTAGGCGAGGTGGAGGGTAACCCTACACCCATCGAGGTCTCCACGCATGACGAGCAACAGTGTTTATTTTGATCGAATCAAATGGAGAAAGAAGCGTGGATTAGGGAGCGCGATGCCATCGCAGAACGAATGTGGGCAGATGCGCAATATAATAGTAAGACAAGATAGCACAGTAGATGGCCGTTACATTATTATTTACTTTTTGTAAGTTCTGTCTTAATGTATGAAGTACATTACACCAAACGTGTTGTAACTAAATGGAGCGGACAAGAATTATTTTGCGTCCTGATCATCAACCGTATAATTTGCCTAAAACACTCCGACTTTCTTTACACATATGAACTTGGGTGTTTTGATTGTTTGAATAACATGGCACATAATAGTTTATTTTCTACGTAGGTGAAATGTCGGACAATTGTCTATCTGATACATCCACACCGATACAGTCGCCCGTTCGGTCCCCTGCTTTACCTACGCGATGTTCACCGCGAGAAAAGACAGTCAAATCCCTTGTAGAACCCCTCTTCCGGGCAGCAAAGAGCAAGTGGAGCTCTCCAATGGATCAGGTTTTATGTAACACATTGTTGGAACAAATCACCCTGGGAAGTAAAGTCGACAATGGCTTTAAAAGAGAAGCATATCAAGTTGTGGCCGAGCAAATGACGAGACAAACAGGGGTGCCTGTCACCTGACAGAACGTACAAAACAGACTCCGATATCACAAAAGAGAGTACAATGCTGTCAGGGACATGCTTGCTGCTAGTGGATTCGGCTGGGACAATGAGCGTATGGTGGTCACTGCGCCAGATGAAGTATGGGAAGAGTATCTCAAGGTACTATTAAATCTAGTTGTTCTATTTCTGTCTATTCCATGTATTAGCTTTCAACCCAAACCTCTGATTATATATATAAATCTGAATACATGGAAATAATGCGGAGTGTTCTGTTTCTGTAGTCACACCCATGCGCTGCAAGACTACGGGGCAAGAGGATCGAGAGAATGGATGACCTAGGGGTTATCGTCGGCTCTGATCAAGCGACCGGACGTTATATAAAGGGATCAAGGACAATGGCTGCATCGTCATCTAGGATTAATCGAGATTTGAACGAGACTTGGATGGAGTTAGATGACGATCATGTTGACCTCTCCGAGGATACGTTAGGGGATTCTATAGGGATCATGCGCGATCAATTTTTCTCGGACACACCGAGCATGCAAAATCGATGCTATCGCGACACTCCCACTCAGACATCTGATACAGATCATGGCCGCAGTGGGAGTGGGAGTAGCACCCAAAAATGACAACGCCCACCTCAACCATGTGATGTACTTGGCGTTTCTTTGAGGTTTGTTGCGGATGCTATTCGCGACTTTAGGCTAGGAAAGGAGGTCAACCGAACTAGCAAAGTCTGGATGTCTTCGAAGAGGTGCATGGCCTAACCAACTCTGAGTTCATTGAAGTTGGTTGGCTCTTAAGCAGAGATGAGAACATGACATCCTTCTTTGTCAGTCTACGCCTCGAGCGCCGCGTAGATTGGTTAAAACAAACCCTCCGAGAGAAGTTTGCTGATGGTGCTAGTGTTTCCGTTTGATGGGCTTTGTCCGATGATGATATAGTTTATGCTTCTGGAATTGTAATAACTAATATTTTTTTCCTTTCTTTTTTTGGCTTGGTTGTGTGGATTCCTTTTTTGGTTTCGGATTGGTTTGATCTTGGTAGGTTTACATTTTGTGGATGACATTAAACTGCTTACAATCGATAACTATAATGCTTTCATATCATCATATCAAGTAGACATTCATGATATTAGCCAAAATCTTAAATTCAAAATTTTGGCATATGTAAGCTCTAATACAGGTCTTCAACGAGGTCGCAAGGTACGTGTTATTATGGGTTTCAATGTAATGCAATAGCCCCACCGAGGCAGGTGTAAATAAGAAATTCATCTCACTTCTCTTTCTTCAATATCAGATACAAACATTTGTATCTACATATATCTTATTGTATCCGCTATCTTCATTTCACCATGCGATCTCCTGAATTGATTGAGGGGTATTTGTTTCTGTAGATGAAGAAGGAGAAATATTATGCTGTTCTAGTTGGTTGTCGTGCAGGGATTTTTCTATCCTGGGAAGAGGCCCGATTAGAAGTAGAAGGATATAGCGGTAGTAGGTTCCGGGCCTTCAAGAACTGGAGAGAAGCTGCAATTTATTGGGAGAGTTATCATTCTGGCACCATTGCTTAGGCAAGTATAGTATCGCCACACATCAAGGCACCTGCATCCCATTCCAGCGATGGGCTCGCCTCCCTGAGGACGTCATGATCGTCGACCCAACAGACGACCCGAATAGTGGTTTCTCGAGTGACTTCAACGGATGATGCCGATGTGTCAAGGGGTGAAACGTTAGTTGCATTGCTAACAGGTTTTATAGTTGTGTTTTTTATTCTGTATATTGTCATCAAACTTTAGTCACTTGATTTTCCTTGTAAATAATTATCGTACTGGACTTAAGCATACCATCATGCTATGTTACATGGAATGCAATTCCTATTTTACCACATTTATTTCATATACTTATCTTAATTGATGCAGTTACCATTGTGTGGGAAAACATGTAGAAGGTGGCACGACCACAGTTATAGTGGACCCGTCAGGAGTGGCCACTCCCCACCTTTCCCCCAATTATGGTTTCAGGGCTCAATAACAAAAAATGAGAAGAATATATATCTCAGGTGGACCACACCACAGAAAAAATCCCCCCAATGGATATTCACCAAATAATCATCTGAATCCCCACGTTACTGTTCAGTTGACATCCAATATGTTGATTAGTAGATCGTACAGACCCAGCTGAAGGGAAAAAACAAAGATCAGCTACATTTGTAACTTTATGGGCCCACAGAGTTTTTAACGCATAAAACTCATTAAAATCTGTTTCATGTAATGTGGTCCACTTGAGACTTGGAATTTGCCAAATTTTTTACTGTAGTGGTATGAAATGAACTATACAAACATATGGATGGTATGGATGAGACACATATATCTCTGTGGGTCCCACACAGCACGGAGCACCAGTAAGTGGGGTACACCAAAATAGAAAAAGGAATAAGGTATTTGCTGCTGCACAATTACACACGCCGAAACAAGCGGCATACACGTGTGTAATTGCATCCATGTATGAGATCTCTTCCGTTCATCGTCCTAGCCCATGTGTGTAATTACACACGCCGAAATGGCCTGATGAACATTCTGGGTCTTATGTTTCTGAAGACTGTTGGAGGGTGGAAAACAGATGATATGGGTGTAGGTGAAAAAGCAATTGGAGGATAGGTCTATGTGGTGGTTTCTTGCACATGTGTAGCCACACACATGTTTAAAAATAGATGGACGGCATGGATGAGACACAAACATCATGGTGAGGCCCACATATCACGGACCGACCAGTTTCCCTCGTACGGTCGATTTACTGTACAAGAAGTGTGTTGGCGTTGGATACGGCAGAGGTCTAGTCTCATGGGATCGGTCCGGCCATCCCAAACACGCCCGGCTGCAAATCGACGGTCTACTTTGAAACCCATCGACATCCCAAACACGCTCATCCTTCATCCTGGTATTCCTTCTATCCCATGGGATCGTCCGACGTCCACTGACATCGCCATCATTACCTTAAAATTGATCCCATCCCACCTAATCCCATGGGATCGGTCCGGCCAAACACCCCCTAAGTGTCTCTGGTACCAACGGTTAAAACTGTATTATGGAATTGGCGCATCGTCTATGCATAAATAATGGAGATTAGCGCAATAATCTTAAGGCGTACCTGATTGGGAAGACATTCCCGATTCCTTGATGTAGCTGATGAGAATCTTGATCTTCCGCCCCTCACACTTTTAGAAAAACTTCTCAATGGAACTCAGGTTTTCTCTATTAGGTTGGAGAGGGGACCAAATCATGTATTTATAGGAAAGATGGCTAGAAGCTTACCCATCACACTTTCCCCTTATAGAGTCTTCACATCGTAAATTTCCATATCGGGCTTAATAACCGAGTATAGGGACCACAGTTCAAGCATCTCACCCCAAATGTATTTACAATGATTACAACTGAAGTAGGGCCCAGTGAATCACTCAATCTGAATAATCCAACAATCAAATTTAAATCGATGATCATGTGTGACCCACCTAATAAGAGTCTTACAATCTTTTTATATTTGCAAGGCATATGTGTGTATGCCTCAAGATAAAACATTGTAATTTCAAAGTTGCCACTGGAAGTACACTTGCCTACCATGGCTGCAGATCAGTTCACCACATTTACCAATTCAAGATCATTTCTAGAGATAAAATACTACAATCCACATTTACCATCGAATACTACTCACAATCATTCAATCAAAGAATCAAGAACACATTGCATAAATTATTGCCAAACAAAAGAATAGACACTTACTAGAAGTTGGAAGGACAATTTTAACTTGTATGAACATTCCAAAATATTAATTTATGAAGTTTTATCATACTCACAATATGTCATCTCTTCATGTATTGCATAAGATTCAAACTTTTGGTGATTATCCAAGTCATCACATGTCAATAACCATGTTTTCTTTTATAGGAGACCTGCAATGTAATTTATGATCAACTCAATGTTGTCTATAAACTAGGCATAGTATTGACTAATAAAGAAAATTAATGCATTATATAAAAGAAATATCCAAATCAAAATAAATTTCACGAGTTACTTTGTTTGAATTATTGGAACAATGCAATATTCTGAACAGGTGAATTGCATGTCTAACTCCCTCATTGCCCCGCACTTCATGGTTCACCCTAAAAAGATAACAACGGTTCATTTGCTTTTAATTACATTGAAAATTGAAAAAATGAACAGGCCCTAAAAGTGAAGTGTGCATGATTCATACAAACCTGTGTTCAAAGAATCAACTTGCTATTTAATTTGATTTTACCAGACAAAGATCTTTGGTATCAACCATAAGCATTCGAAAAGGTATAGAAACACAATGCCAATAAAAAGAACTAATCCAAGACAAGCTCGATGTAGAAATTTGATAAGCTTAAACTCACCAATAAACACAATTTCATATAAGTAACATATGTTTGCTATCCCAAGTCCCAACTTTAATCCAAGATCACAATAGGATATGCTTTACCAAAAAATCAGTTTTTCTTCTGAAGTACCTTAACGTGACATGAGCATGAAAGGGGTTCAAGAATCATGTTGTTGTGTAAAAATCACAATCTATTTAATATGGACAATTCTAATTAATATAATGTTGTAAAAAACATGACTATCAAATGAGTCCCTCTCCACATTGATTCATCGAATCACACTCAAATCTTGTGTTTTGATCTCCAAAACAGGTGTAGTTCTGGTTGAAAATGAGTTCATAGGCTTACTATACCTTCAAATAAAGAAAATACCTTGACAAGTACATAAGGAGCTATACAACTATCCAATACAACTTAATTACATAAATAAAATCCATGACTAATATTAACAGTAACAGAAACATAAGTACCTCAGATGATTACTGAACTTGAGAGGTTCATTTTTAGAGATAACTTGAGAGAATGGTTTGAAGTCCAATAAGTATATGTGTTCAACCAGAATTAAATACGTATGTAAATATACAGAAGGCATAACATCAAGAGAATTGTAATGCTAGAAATTATAGTACAAATTACCACGGCGCAATAATAGAAAGGAACATGCCTGAACATAACTACACCGACCCAGAATTGCATAACATCTGCACCTAGAAGTTTCAGTCCAAAATCAACACGTGACTGTCAACAAAGGCAACATATCAAAAGGAAAAAAGCTAAATTAAAGAAGAAAAAGAAAAAAGAAAAGACATGGTTTTACTTTCTCTGTTTGAGCCAACTTTCTCTCATTGTGTTTGTTGCTTCAGATCTGCATGGTTCAAGTTTCAAAGAACAGGATGTAGTCATTGGACCATGGATTAGTTGGGAAAGAAATATCGGTAAATAAAAACAAAAGACATTTTACTAGAATGTATGATTTATTTAAGTTCCATTTAGGGCCATCCCCACATGGACAGGTTATACATAAAAATAGAAGTAGCTGAATAACTATGATCATCTGATTGTTGCAAGCTTTGCTGTAGAATGAGGGCAGTTGCTCATGTCTTGATTTTATGCCACTGATCGTATGGCTAACAATCTGATTGCTTTTCTTTTTGGTACATGGTCCATCCATGTGGTGGTCCACAAAATCATTGGTCGTGACCACCATGCACATGCCACATGCACAACAGATATTTTGGTGCATATTTCATGGAACCCCATGACATGTGGACTCCAAGGAGGGTGATTTCAATAATAGGAGCTCCTAAGGCGTTAAGTTACCAAGAATTAAGGATGGTGTTCCCTTCAACACAAGAAACTTCAGTAAATTGAAGGAAGAACTATATATATATATATATATATATATATATATATATATATATATATTATATATATATATATATATATAATTAGTGAAATGCGTACTACTAGACTTTTGTGGATTTCAGAACACTGCATGCATATGAAGATTCCCAAATTTACACTTGCACATTGTGGACCTCTGCATGAAACTAATCAAATCATTTGCAAATAATTAGTGAAACAATTAGTTTTCCTATTTCAGAACAACATGCATCACATCACAACATTGCCCGTGTGAACTAAAGTACAATTCAAAATACATTCCCATTGATTCAGAACTGATGCATATGAAAATTTTCATATGAGGAACGAAAACATGATCTTGAATCAGATAAGCTTCTCATATCCCGACTTTAGAAAAAAGAAATCAGCTTATTTGACATAAATTAGTTATTGATAGAGGACCCATGGCTCACATGTCACAATGTGGCACCCTTACATAAGATCCAAGACGCTCATCTGACAGGCCAAAATGTAACTCTCTGAACAAAAAATGAGGCCAATCCACTCATCCAGTGGGCCACACATGTATACAGAGTTCAGACAATTGGTTAATTTCGGTTAATTGTCCATTTATTTTGTCCAAGTCTATCCCGTCTGATGAGAGGTCCATTTATTTTGTCCAAGTCTAGCATGTTTTTGAGATGACCAACATGACTTTAGTGTCAGGACTACGTGGTGACCTACCTGATGAGCGACTTGGATATTGCACACATGAAATGTTGGCCCGTGTGAGCAACTGGGATGGGACTGGATCAAATTCTGTTGAAGAGGCCCTAGCATATATGGTCTCACCCATCTGATATTGAATTTTATATCTACATGTCTAGCTTCAAGCATAATATGTAAAACATCCCCTAAAAAAATCATTTTCATGCCTCCAGATTGTGTACTAAACATGTGGGACAAGTGTATGATGATCCAAGATAGGCATCCTGATGGGGTTTTCTCCCCAGGCTCGACCGGTTGAAAGCCTCACTCGACCGGTCGAGGGTGCTGGTCGACCAGTCGAGGACTAACTCGACTCAAACTCCAGCGAGTTTAGTTTATTTTTTTTCCGAGGTACTCAACCAGTTGAGGGAGGTGCTCGACCGGTCGAGGACCCTACTAGACCAGTTGAGGTTACGAGATTTGAATCCAGATTTTGTGCGGGCTGCAGAAATTTGAGTCGGTTTGGCAAGATGTGCGAAAGAGAGTTACCTAAACTATAAATAGGGGTTCTTAGGGCTTTTTTAGGTAATGCAAGAGGGTTTCCTAAAGCTTTACAAGGGTTTGCTAAAGGGTTTAGGGTTATCAAAGGTATAAGAGAGAGAAACAAAGAGAGAGAGAAAGCTTGTGGAAGGGAAGTTATGCTCATAGAGGTGATCTATTGTGCACTCAATATCTCAGCGCTTCTATGTCCTCGTAATCGGTTAGATCTCTCCGTTTTTCTTTTATTCTCTTATTGTTCATCCACTCTTGCGTGAATGAAGAAGGTTTGATCCAAGCAGTGTGTGCTTGTGATCAGTTGTAACGTTCTACTTCATAGTGGATTGTTGCTCTGGACTAGGTCCCTATAGGAAACCTGTTCATATTCAAACACAAGCACCTAAAATAAGCATCCAGACAACATCCATATATAGACTCTAGTCAAGTTCATAGATGGAGAAGTATAGAATTTAAACCAATCAAGCATACTAGAGAAAGAAACAAACCAATCAGAAAGAAACAAACCAATCAAATCAAGGTAAAATCAACATATAACCAGAGTTATTCAAATTAGGGGCTTCATCTCAGCCCTAGCTAATGAATTTAGCCTAGCATAAACATGATTAAGCTAGGAAAAACATAAAAATAAACTCTCTCTCTCTCTTCCAAACTCTCCTCCCTCTCTGGATCTTTCTTCCTGGCGTTCTCCTTGGTGTTCTCCCTGGTGTTCTCCTCCCAAAAGATCCCCCTTCTCCACGTTTGCATCTCTTTTTATAGCTGCTGGAGTGGTAGAAATCGGATTTGGAAAGCTGTCGCACGCGCAGCGAAAGGCTTTTAGAAGCCAAGTTTGGGGCTTCATAACTCTCATGTTCCTCACCCGATGTCAGTAAAATCAACGTCTCCTAGGACGTTTTTGGCTGAAATACATGATGGACGGATCAAATCTTCCATCTGATCGAAGATGGTGGGCCACAACCACCTGAAAAACCGGATTTCACGGACGTGCGTAAGCCTACGTATGTCCGTCGCTGACGTGATCGGTGGGCCCCATAGAGGTATTTTAGGAGAAATCCACCTCGTCCATTAGATTCATAATGAAATTTCGGTCAAGAAGTGACACTTTTGGTTGTTCGTTGATGCAGTCCAGAGAAGAAATCACGCAAAAATCAATTTTGACGTTGCAGAGCAATCTACTTGTGGCCTCTGTATCTCGCACATGTGCTTGCATGGGTACAAACAGTCAGCATGGGTTTGAATTTTATGAAGCCCTCTACACAATGGACGGCTTGGATTATCTTTACATGCCATGATGGTAGCCCACTACCTTCCGCAAAACAGACGCAGCTGTCTCAGATTCTGTGACATCGAAAATAGAAATTTCTATTTTCAGAGAGGATGCGGGTCAGCGGTCTTGGACCGACTTCTCTTTTCCGGTGCACGGCAGGCATGTGTAAACTATGTACACACACTATACATATGGGGTCCACTGTGTTGTTTCTCAGAAATCTATGCCGTCCATCTGTTTTGTCTCCCCGTTTAAGGCATTAAATCCGAAGTTGAGGCATATCTAGATAGCAGACGGGCCCCACTTAATGAATTAAGAGGCTGATCAGGCTGTTGGGCCACTTCCTGAGATGTCCAATGGCTGAAATTTTATGTGTACGGTTAATTTATGGTCCTCATCCCATGTATGGAGTTTCGAGCCAATCGGATGGCAGGAACCCTGTGATCTTGCAATCTGAACCGTTTTCGAGCCTCTTTAACGTGAACGGCTTGATTTCCTCAGATCCCTGGTGTATAAATTCTTCAATATTGGTCCTCTGGAGTCCGTCCCTTGCTTTGGTGATTTCGGAGTGTCAAATCCATGCTTTTAATACTCTTTTTTAGTCAACGCTCCTAATTACACCCTGCAACAAAAACATGATTAAAATATTCAATTAAGCATTATCATGTACGTAAAATCAAGTAATAACTGGGGTCTAATATGCAATATTCGAACCTCATCACAACCCTCAACCAGCATTTTGCTAGTCGTAAGCAAAACATGCGAAAAATAATTTTAGAAATAAAAGGACAGTTCCTGTAAACCCAAGTGACATGTGAACAAATAATCGAGATGTGAGAATTCTAAGATTCATGAATGGTGAGTAGAATTTTTCCCTGGAATCAAGCTTACAGTAAACTGCATAATCAAGTTCAAAGTATTAATCCATGAATTAGAACATTGTAAACATTGAGTTCCATGAGTACATAGTGTAATCTCGGCTTATGATCATTAAGAGATCCAATTGTCAATTGCATGATATCATTAGTAATTAACAACAGAATTCTTAACAACAAAACCTGAAACCAACACTTGCCTTATAGATTAACTTTTCATTCTATCAGCCTTTGATATTTTTAGGAACAGTAACGCCAAGGAGGGGAATCAAATCCTCACCTATAGGGAGCACACCTATGGTGAAAACTTGTCGCCTCAGTTTTTCTGAATGTCAACCATGGAAAAGCAAATCCTCACCTATAGGGAGCAAACCTATGGTAAAGATTATTCGACTTACCCTTTCAATTCTTCTTTATAAACTAATGCTAAAATTTTTATTTTTCAGGCTGGTTCCTTTCATGATTAGTGATTACCAAGTTAATCATTCAATATTGAATCAGGATCTTAATGTGCAAGCGTGATATGATATGCGAATTCATGACTTAATCAATGTTTAAAGCTTCTAATCATGGGTTAACAATTCAAATTTGACTGTGAAATCTAACAGGCAACTGAATCCAAGAGTCATGAATTACCAACATTCTGTATCATTTTTAAAATCACAACTATCCTTCAAAATCACTTCAAATTCACAAGAAATTCCAGAAAAATTTGAAAATTTTCACAATTTTTGCTCAAGACTAAGAAAATACTGATTAGGTAACCTAATCTCCCACCCCCAACCTAAAATCTACATTGTCCTCAATGGAAAAGAAATAAGTATGCGATGCACATGAGACAATGAAAATAAGAGGGGAGTGAGGGAAAGATAGTACCTAGACGGAGAATCAAGAGGCCGTCCCAAAGAAATCTCAACGTAAAAGCGAGTCAGCAAAAGAGAGGAATCAACAAAATAACAAAAATAAATCATAAAAAAATACCTATACTACTTTCGCAGGTGCTCTCGATTGTATTTAGCTTATGCAACAAGCCTTTAAACCCCTAGGTTACCCCTAGTGGACAATTTGTAGTCTCGTGAGGGTTTGCAGAAATGATACCCACAAACATTGAACTAACTAACTAGGAAAAAGAAATAAAAGAAAATAAAAGGTTGGGTTGCCTCCCAGGAGCGCTAAGTTTAACGTCTTCAGCCAGACAAGCAATGCAAGCACCCATGGACCATGAATTAATCAATCTTGATAGCTTGGGTCCGCCAACTGAATTGTCTCAACACCTTGATTAACCAATCTCAGACAAGTAATGTGAGTTCCCATGAACTGTGCTATCTGAAATGAGGTGAATGATACTATCGTCTAATAATTTATGGACTTCTGCTCGAACGACTTCCTCCACGTTAGGATTACGCCTCCTTTGTAATTCAAGTGATATTTCCGTAGCATGATCCATACATACAGTGGGGCATACTCCCTGTATTTTCACTATCTTCCACTCAATTGCTGTCTTATATGTTCAGAGAATATTAAGCAACCTGCTCTCCCTTGCCTTCTTAGAGTTAGAAACTGTGATGTCAGGTAAAGTCTCAGAGGGACCTAACAATGCATACTCGAGATCTGTAGGTAATTGTTTAAGGTCAAGTGCAGGTGACTTCTCAATAGATAGGCCCAGTTTAGACTCAGAGGGATGAAGAGGTTCCACTTCCGCTCTCCATCTTTCAGTCTCCAAGATAGGAGTAGAGTCGAGCAGTGCATTGACTTCGTGGATGGAACTATCTATGTCAAAATCCATGCCATATTGTGCTAAGCAGGTCTCAAGTGGATCTTCAAAAGATTTAAGGAAGGAGTCCTGCACTAGACTCTCGATCATGTCTGCTTCAAATGTCTTCCAAATCTGCGGATTGTTGTCCAGCATTAAAAACATTGAGTTTAATATTCATGTTACCAAAAGACAACTTCAAAACTCCATTCCTACAATTTATAATAACATTAGATGTAGCCAAAAATGGACGACCTAAGATGACCGGGATCTGACTAGTCGGATTCCGGACAGGCTGAGTATCTATAACGATGAAATCTGCTGGAAAATAAAACTTATCAACCTGAATTAGCACATCTTCAATAACACCCCGGGGTACCTTGACAGATCTATCAACTAATTGTAATGTTACTTTAGTCAGTTTCAACTCAGCAAGTCCTAACTGCTCATAAACCGAATATGGTAACAAATTGACGCTCGCCCCTAAATCAAGTAATGCCTTCCCAATCTTATGATCTCCTATGACGCAAGAAATGGTGGGAGCTCCTGGATCCCTAAATTTAGGAGGGGTGTTATGTTGAATCATGGAACTGAGTTGCTCTGCAAGGAAGACTTACTTATGAACATTCTGCTTACGATTTTGAGTGCATAATCTTTAAGAAACTTAGTGTGAGCAGGGACTTGCTTGATAGCATCAAGCAACGGAATGTTGACTTGCACTTTTTTAAACACATCCAAGATTTCATCAAAGTTTTTTCTTTTCTTTATTGGTGCCAGACGTTGAGGAAAGGGTGCTTTGGGCATATAGGGTGGCACATTGGTGGCTCTTGGAGAGTTAGAGAGCTTTTGGACTTTGGATGCATTAGTGTGTCTCTCTGCTTCATCTTGATCTTCTGCTTTAGAATTTGATTCATCCCTAGGCATCTCTATTCTGTTGCCAATCTGTTTGCCTGACCTAAGGGTAGCGATCGATTTGGCTTGCTCACGATATTGCTCTTGGTTGGAATTAGAGCCAATCTCATATGTCCCTTTGGATTAGCCACAGGTTGGCCAGGGAACTTAACTTTCTCTCTCTCTCATTCAATGCGGTAGCTAGTTGACCCAATTGTACTTCCAGCTTGGCAATGGATTGCGCATTTGCATGTAAACTTTGCTGGTTGGCTAGTAAGGTTTGTTTGGTATCTTTTTGGAATTAGAGAGAACTCTGCATAAAAAGATTGAGTGTTTCTTCAAGAGATGGTTTCCGTAATTGTGAGGGACCTTGTTGATATTGTGGAAACTGTTGAAGTTGTTGATTGCCAGCTTGAGGGTAAGGTTGCATGGGAGGATTTCTAGATGGTCCTCCTTGTTGTGGTCCTTTTTCCCAAGAGAAATTTGGATGCCTAGCCCCACCTGGGTTATATGTTTTTGAGTAAGGATTATTCCCAGGTCTTTGAAAAGTATTCATTGCATGTACTTGTTCAGAGAGAAGCACTAGATGGACAAGACTGCGTAGGATGGGCAGGACTAGAATATATGGCACATGCCTCAACTTCAGTTGTTTGTAGAGGTCCATTATGCAATATCAGAGCATCAACCTTCTTTGTCAGGCCATCAATCTTGGCATAGAGATCTGGCGTGACTCTTATCTCATATATATCACCTCTCTTCTGTGGTTGGGGACTTCTTTTACCTCTATTTGAATAGTCCCATTGCTGGGAGTTTTCGCACAAAGTTTCAAAGAAATTTCACGCTTCGATATCGCTTTTGGTCATGAACAACCCTCCACTAGTGGCATCAACCATGCGACGGTTCTGGGGTGTCAGACCATCATAGAAGTATTGAACTTGTTGCCACTTCTCAAAACTATGGTGTGGACATTTAAGAAGCAAGTCCTTCTATCGTTCCCAACATTCATGAAAGTGTTCACCCTCTTTTTGTGTGAAATTAGTGATTTCTCTACGGAGGGCATTAGTTTTGTGAATGGGGAAGAACTTGTTTAAGAACTTCTTAGACAGTTGGTCCCATGTAGCGATAGATCCAATTTCTAGAGAATTCAACCATGCTTTCGCCTTATCCTTCAAAGAAAAAGGAAACAGGTGTAGGTAGATCGAATCGTCTGAGAAGTTTTGGAACTTAAAGGTGGAGCAAATGTCCAGGAATTCTTTCACATGATGATATAGGTCCTCCTTATCTAAACCATAGAAGGATGACAACAATTGTATGACCCCAGGTTTAAGTTCAAAGTGCGCTGCCGTAGTGGCTGGCAACACTATGCATGAAGGGGCATTAAATTGGACATGAGCTGAATAATCTCTGAGAGCTTTAACTTCATTCTCATTTACCATTTCAACAGGATTATTTCTCAATCTTCCACGAAGTGTTCTTTCTATTTCAGGATCAACAGACGCTAGTTCTATATTCAGAGATCTACGTCCTAGCATAAACTAAGTTACTATAAGGTAGGAAAGAAAACTAAACTAAACTAAACTGCAACCTAAGAGAAATAAAACTAGAAATAAAAAGCATGAATTCTTAAAAACAAGATAAAACTATGAAAGCAAGAATTGGAAGAAAGAACCCGAAAAAAGAGATGATTGATGTCTGAAGAATTGAGAGCTCCTCCTTCTCTTTGAAGAAAATTTTATTATTAGCTTCCTTAATTCCTGTAAACAAAATCAAAACAAAAATAAATTCGACTTCCTAAACTAATGCTAGAAAAGAAAATCCTAAGCAATGGTTAGTTTCTAAAAAAAGTTTCTTATCTTGAAAGGCTAAGTTTCTAAAAAGAGAAATTTTTTTCTAAAATTAGAAAATAGAAAGTTACTAAATCTAAAATCAGAGAATTAGAAAATTTCTAAAAAGAAAAATAAAATCCTAATTCTAAAAATAGGAATTAGAGAAAGATGGAGAATTTACAAAGAGGTTACCAAATTAGAAATATATGTCAGGACCCTACAATACAGGAAATAGGTTAGTTTCTAAAATAAATAGGTTAGTTTCTAAAATAAAGACTTTAACCTAAAGTTAGTAAACTCCTAAAACTATGAATTATGATAAGAGAGAATCCTAAATCCAATTGGACCGAAACAGTCCCCGGCAACGGTGCCAAAAATTTGATGTTTTATTTAAACTAACATGATTTAAATGATTTTTAACTCGCAAGTATACGAATCAGATGTAAATACAGTACGTATTACGAGATCGTTCCCACGAGGACTGGTCATCACAATTCAAATTTATGATTCTCCTTAACTAATCCAACAAATAATGGAGCGAGTTTCTAAGCACAATTCTATGAAAAATAATTGAGAACAGGGAAGAAAATTCAATCAGAGAGAGCACTAGGACTTTCGAATCCACCCCTAATTATCCTATCCCTTATTTTATCTGTTGATTCACCCTAATCTAGATTGATACAACTTATATAAAGAAAGCACAATCTGTGTCCTTAGTTGGGCCTATAGAATATCTAATCTCCTAAAGCAATGCAATGAATAACATATCCCATGTCCTTGGTCGGGTACATAGGGTGTATAATTCATTAAAACACCCTGTTTCTTCCTCTATAGGAAACCTGTTCATGTTCAAACACAAACACCTAAAATAAGCATCCAGATAACATCCATATATAGACTCTGGTCAACTTCATAGATGAAGAAGTACAGAATTTAAACCAATCAAGCATACTAGAGAAGGAAACAAACCAATCGAATCAAGGTAAAATCAACATATAACCAGAGTTATTCAAATTAGGGGCTTCATCTCAGCCCTAGCTAATGAATTTAGCCTAGCATAAACATGATTAAGCTAGGAAAAACATAAAAATAAAGGAAATAAAAATAAACTCTCTCTCTCTCTCTTCCAAACTCTCCTCCCTCTCTGGATCTTTCTTCCTGGTGTTCTCCCTGGTGTTCTCCTCCCAAAAGATCCCCCTTCTCTACGTTTTGCATCTCTTTTTATAGCTGCTGGAGTGGTAGAAATCGGATTTGGAAAGTTATCGCACGCGCAGCGAAAGGCTTTTCGCAGTCAAGTTTGGGGCTTCATAACTCTCATGTTCCTCACCCGATGTCAGTAAAATCAACATCTCCTCGGACGGTTTTAGCTGAAATACATGATGGACGGATCAGATCTTCCATCTGATCGAAGATGTGGGCCACAACCACCTGAAAAACTGGATTTCACGGACGTGCGTAAGCCTACGCACGTCTGTCGCTGACGTGATCGGTAGGCCCCACAGAGGTATTTTAGGAGAAATCCACCCCGTCCATTAGATTCATAATGAAATTTCGGTTAAGAAGTGACGCTTTTGGTTGTTTGTTGATACGGTCCAGAGAAGAAATCACGTAAAAATCAATTTTGACGTTGCAGAACAATCTACTTGTGGCCTCTATATCTCGCACATGTGCTTGCATGGGTACAAACAGCCAGCATGGGTTTGAATTTTGCGAAGCCCTCTACACAATGGACGGCTTGGATTATCTTTACATGCCATGATGGTGGCCCACTACCTTCCATAAAACGGATGCAGTCTGTCCGTTACGCGGCAGCGACAATAGAAATTTCTATTTTCAGAGAGGACGCGGGTCAGCGGTCTTGGACCGACTTTTCTTTCCGGTGCGCAGCAGACGTGTGCACACTATGTACACATGCTATGCATATGGGGTCCACCGTGTTGTTTCTCAGAAATCTGTGCCGTCCATCTATTTTGTCTCCCCGTTTAAGGCATTAAATCCGAAGTTGAGGCATATCCAGATAGCAGACGGGCCCCACTTAATGAATTAAGAGGCTGATCAGGCTGTTGGGCCATTTCCTGAGATGTCCAATGACTGAAATTTTATGTGTACGGTTAATTTATGGCTCCCATCCCATGTATGGAGTTTCGAGCCAATCGAATGGCGGAAACCCCGTGATCTTGCAATTTGAACCATTTTCGGGCCTCTTTAATGTGAACAGCTTGATTTCCTCAGATCCCTGGTGTATAAATTCTTTAATATTCGCCCTCTGGAGTCCGTCCCTTGCTTTAGTGACTTCGGAGTGTCAAATCCATAATTTTAATACTCTTTTTCAATCAACGCTCCTAATTACACCCTGCAACAAAAACATGATTAAAATATTCAATTAAGCATTATCATGTACGTAAAATCAAGTAATAACTGGGGGTCTAATATGCAATATTCGAACCTCATCACTGGACTTGGTGGTATGGGACACCGTGGTCGAGCTGTCGGCCTGCGCTAGGGCGACGAGCCTCTCCGTAGTGTCCAGTGAGCAACACAACCTTGTGAGCCGAATACGGTGGTATGGGACACTGTATTCGAGCTGTCGACCTATACTGATAAGGTGACGAGCCCTTTGTAGTGACCTCGAGCATACTCTGAGCCTGCGTAGAGGCGACGAGCCTTTTCATAGCAACTAGAGTATAAACTAGGCCTGCACTGCATCGAGGTGACGAGCCCTTTTCAGTGACCTAGAACCGCAACATCGTATGAGATTTACTAGGACTGGCGACCCTAGAATGGATCATTGTTTAGGAAATGATATAAGGGAGGTACCTTAGTTTTTCAATCCTGCTGTATGAAAAGGACTAATAAGAACTTGGTAATCATGCTCATGCATCGCACTGCATGTACCGTTTGGTGTTGAGTAGAGAGCACTGAGAAAGTAACTGACATGCGCGACCGTTAGAGGGAGTGCAAACGAGGGCATGCATCATTTATACATACCATTCCTGCATTAATCAGAGTATTTAGGGATGTTTGATTGTATTATTTTATCATTACTGCTTGACTGAATTGATAACATGTTAACCTTTGCTTTATGGTTCCACTGAGTTGATCACTCACTCCCACGTTATGGGATGGTGTTGTACACACCAACCAGACCCTGTCTTAGTTGTAGGTGGAGGCGATGCCTACGAGGAGGAGCCGGATTATGAGGATGAGGAGGAGCCAATCTCTTTTATGCAGTTTTCAGGCGGGTTCATATGAGTCGTGGCTCGATCGACGGGGACTTCTGGGATGTTGACTAGATGCCCTTACACTTGCTATTTTGTCTTTTGAAACGCACATGTATATTCATTTTTGGTCCATTTTGGAAAGTTTACATGTATATATTTAATCTGGTAACATGTTCACACTCTAGAGACTTACAACAGTTTATATACTTTATATATCTATCACAGTTCTTCCGCTTGTGTAATTTAACTGTCTCTGGAGTATGATATGCTGTTTTGGTTTAATCTCATCCATGTTTAATGTGCTAATACAGACAATATCTAATCATCATTATTTATGTTGCATAAGTGATGCGTTGGAACTCGGGAGTTAAGCTCCTGCTCGACCCCCGATTTTCAGGGCGTTACAAGTTGGTATCAGAGCATGGTTTGGACTGAACTGGACCTGGGTTATGGTCACACAACGTCCACTGATATACATTGACTTAAAGGGTGCGATAAAGCGTAGAAACGAGTATATGATCTCCGGTTTTGTCGGTTGTTGGGTTCGTTTAAAACTAATCATCATAGTGCACCCCACAAGCACCTTTGACCGCGTAAAATGATCCCAATCTCCCTCTATTCCATCAATTGACGAGTATGGACGTCAACTCGGTACATCCCACATGCAAACCATACCAAAGGCGTGAATATACATGTCATGGGACCCGAAACCGCTTCAAATGGCAGAGGGGCCCCAAATAGCGCAAGACGGTGGGACCCATGGAGGTCCTCGTGCACATACGGCACCCCGGGAGGGGGTGGCCACCGTCCAACCGTGCGGCATCGCACCGAGTCCATAGGACCACTGTGAAAGTGCACCTACTAGTGCCCTTGTTTGTCAAGTTATGTGTGTGGTGAGTCAGACTGGCTGCAGAACTCGATAGGAAGATCATTTCAAGCGTCTGCCTCAACTGGATATGTGGAAGCTCATAATAGGTAAATCATAGCCTCACATCCCATCTCCCAAAACATCAGATGATTAAAACCCTTAAAACAAGATAGACATCTTAGGGTTTTTGGTGGTGAGAAAACTTTTTCAAAATAGGAAAATCTTTAAGTTTTTCTCGCAGTGTCGATTCTATCGAAGCACCCTCGATATGATCAACCTATTCTGTCGATGTCCTCAATACCTTAACTATATTATCGAAAAGAGGACCAAAAGTGTCCAGCAACTAAATACTCATCTAGATGGATTTATCGATGTATCGATACATCTATCGATATCATCGATATAAGCACAAATATGTCGAGCAACTTCACAATATATCTGGACGAATTATCGATGTATCGATACTTATATCGATATCATCGATATTCAAATCTCGAGCCCATCGAGAGTGGCTCGATAAGATCGACAGACAGATTTCTGGCGCTCCTATTTTTTTAATGAAAATTTCAAACTCCTTCGATATATTGATGACCGTCCGATATGATCTGAAATCAAATATTAATATGATCGGAGGTCCATCGATGATATCGATAGTGGGCACGCATTTCTTATAGCGGTTATTTCAGGATGTTTTTAACTATGATCGGGGGCCCTTTGATTTAATCGATATTCAAATATCGATGATATCGACACCTGATCGATTGCATTGAACTAAGCCATAATCTATCCAGCAAGTTCAAAGATAAATCTGCTGGAATTATCGATGCCTCGACTCAGATCTAGATATCATCGACATTCATTCTGATGACCTCAACGGTTCCCCCAATCATTCATGAAAACTGAAAATATCTCAAAGTCAAGTCTCTCTCATTTTTCATGTGTCGATGGATCGATTCTGTCATCGATGGAATCGGAGTTCGAAATCCGATGACATCGACAATGGCTTCGATTCATCGACCAATTGGCAAAGAGTTTCAAAAGCGTATGACATCGAGTTCGAGTCATCGAGCAGACCATCGATGCTATCAAGAGTATACGCTCGATGTTATCGAACCTGCTCGATAATATCAAACTCTGTCATAAATGTGACCGTTTTATATCCGTTGGAACTTTTTGCTTATTTATAGAGGACTTGTCTTTTGTTGCTGTGAGAGAAAAAAGAGAGAGCTTTTGAGTGTTTCAACTTATATCCTATACCCAAAGCCCTTTCTCTCAAGGGAGTTCATCCTCCAATCTACCCTTATCATTGATATTAAATAGAGTGGATTGGAGAATGAACTTTCGCATTCAAGGATCCTCCAGTTACTACCTTAATGACAAATCTTTGTGCTGGGATGCCTTGAATGCATAAGAGAGGATCTACTCTATCTTCCTTATAGAAAAATCTTTAGAGAGTAGGATTCCATCTCACCCTTGACCCAACTCGAAGCCAAGCATTGGTATATCATCTTGCGTTGTGGATCAAGGGAGCAGAAGACTCTTCATCAACAAGAAGGAGGAGATCTTCGGCGTTGTGCTTAACTGGACTCATCAACTTATCTATAAGTATCCAGAGTCCAGAGGACACTTGTGATCATTCCTTCCTAGGTCTTGGTCCTAAGTGGTTCTCACCCTTTGAAGTCCTCAAGGAGGCCTCTGACGGGAGTGTACGTAGTGGGTGCACAGGGTGGACCCTTGCTCTTGTGTAGGGCATAAATCGTTAGGTCCTTGTGTTGGTTCTTGACCTGTGTGGTCTAAAATCCGGGTGCGTTGTGTGGACCCTTGCTCTATGGAGAGCATAAACATCTGGTTACGAGTGAACTAGCAAAACTCTGGGTTTGAGGTGAACCACATAAAACCTCTGTAAAGGTTGAAGGTGAACTTGATTTAAAACCTTAGGTTTGAGGTGAACCCTGAGAAACCTCCTTAGTGAAATCCGGTACACTCAAGGGTTGAGTATGACAACCGGGAGTGGAGTAGACAAGTAGTCGAACCACTATAAAAATGACTGTGTTTGAGATGATTATTGTCTTTCAGTTATGTGATTTCCTAGCATGCCTTTATATCTGATTATCTGAGATCACACCTTATACACACACATAGTTATATCCTTCACAATCTTGTCTGCAACTTGTTTGTCTTACAAGTAGGTTGTGATTGGATCCTCTACAAGGCTTGGAAGCCAGTAGAGTTAATTTGAGTAATCCTGAGAATTGCATACATAATAGGATTAGAGTGATAAGATTTTTAAATAACTCATAAATCTTTAAAAAGTCCTATTCACCCCCCTCTAGGGCGTATTGACATATTCTAATTTCTACTTAAGCGGTCTTCACCGCTATTTCAATTGGTATCAGAGCGGGTCTCTCTTTAAGGGCTTCACCACCTAGAGAGTGATCTTGACTGAAGTTGGGAATATGACTAAAGGAGAGGGCTCATCGCTCACTAAACCTCCAGTATTTGATGGATCAAATTATGCATACTGGAAGGCTAGGATGCACTACTTTCTGAGATTTTTGGATTATGACGTTTGGGATATAGTTGAAAGTGGATATGTGCTACCTACTGAACAAATTGTACTTGATAGTGGCACAACAATCACAAAGCCCAAACCCAAAGAAAAGTGGACAACATTCGACAAAGAAAGGCAAACATCTGAAGCCAAGGCTATGAATGCTATCTACTGTGCCGTGTCCCAGGATATATTCAATCAGATAAGTATGTGTGGGACATCAAAAGAAGCATGTGATTTACTAGAAACAACCCATGAAGGCACAAGTACTGTGAAGAGGTTTAAACTACAACTCTTGACTTCACAGTTCGAAAGTCTCAGAATGGAAGATCATGTGACATTTATGGAGTTCTTTACAAAACTGAATGTCATTTGTAACTCCATGGGTGGATTGGGAGAGAAGGTCCTGGTTCCTAAAATTTGCAGGAAAATTCTAAGATCATTACCGGAACGCTTCAATCCCAAGGTAACAACAATTGAGGAGTGTAGGAATATAGACGAAATGAAAGTATAAGAATTAGTAGGTTCCCTACAAACTTTTAAACTACACCTTACTCAACCCCAAAAATCCAAAAACACTGTCCTAAAAACTTCAAAGAAGGCAATACATGAGGACAATAAGAGTGTAAAGGAAGATAAAGATGAGGAAGTGGCCTTGCTGGCACAAAGATTTAGAAGATTCTTTCAAAAGAATCGCGGCTTTTCCTCTAGAGGTAGAAAGGTGGATAACAAACCCTCTGCAGGCAAATTTGGTAAAAAGACCAAAGAACCACAATGCTACGCCTGTCAAGGGTATGGACACTTATCTACCGAATGTCTAAACAGAAAAACTAAAGGGAAAGCAATGGTCCCCACATGGGATGATACAGATGAGTCAAACTCAGAATCCAGTGACTCAGAGAATGATGGAGATCAGAAATCTTTGAAAATACTTATGATCTCCACTGCTTCGATCATTCCAACTGAATCTGAGAATGAAAAAGAACAGCAAACCATGGAATCACTTTTATCTGATAATGAAGAAACTAGAAATGAAGAAGAAATAGAAAACGAAGTTTATTTCAAAATGGGTAGAAAAAGAAAAACAAAATTGTCTTATGACTAATCTTCACATACCCTGAAATTCCAAGCGTAGAAGGACAGGTCCAAGTCATGAATCTAGACCTAGATATTTGTTGAAATAATGCAAATTTTTTGCTGAACTTTAAAAGATACATCTGAGGTTCTTAACCTCAAATTTTATATATAAACATACATATGTTTATAATTTTAGTGTGAACAGAAATTGTACATAATTTTTGAAAAAGTATACTATTGATTCATAGAAATTCTAAAAGTATACTTGGTGGATTGTTTGAATGCTGAAAATTGAAAATCTTCATCTTCGATATAAGTATCGATATGACATTCTCGAGTTATCGATAGAAGGTCGATATTATCGACGCATCCTTTGGATATGAATAGTCGGGTGGCTAAGAATGGTATCGAAGACAGACTCGATGGAATCGCTAAGCAACCTCTCGATATTATCGAAACAATGGTCGATCATATCGAAAGATGCCACCCAATATAAGCCGATAGAATGTGAAAAGGGAGATTTTATTCCAAAGTTTCTAATTTCTTTACATGCTCGCTGTTCTCAATCGAACGGTTTGAAACTTTTTCAGATAACCTCACGACATCCAAATACGGTAATATCCTCCCTAAACATCAAGATTCACTTCTTTTTGGATATTCTCTCTTCTAGTGAGGTGCGTTTTCTTTTCTGCACTCTTTTTGTCGTCATGGGAAAAGACAAAGAAAAAGTGTCGGCTCAGGGAGAATCATCTAGATCTACCTGACAAAAAGTCCTCGTATCTAGAGAAAGAGCGAGGGCCTCAGAAAGTGGGATTCCCACGCTTCAAAGATCACAAACTTTGCGAGGCGGGTCCCAAACTGATTCTCCAGCACCTCCTCCTCCTCTGGTTAGGCAGCCCTCACGTCCAGCGAAGTACACCGGTCGGAAGCTGATCCATGAGAGAAAAGTATACAGGACCTTCTTAGCCCCGTATAATCTAGAACCCCTATTTGCTGCAGTTGGTTGGCTGCCCATCCTAGATTTTGGAGGACCTTGTCAACTCGAGTATCTGATCCTCCTTCGTTCATGGTCTCTCTGGATGGTGATGATGCGTTCATCACTCCTACCACAATAGCTGATACTCTCAACTTACAGATGGAACCAGAAGGACTTCCCGACCTAGATCTCGATCTTCCTGAGGTTCGTTCCATTGTAACCAAGTATCTGTGCAACAATAGAGATATTCCCTGGTACCAGGGAACGCCTTAAAATCTAGGTACATAGAACCCCACTTTCGAGTTATGCATGGGATCTTTGCTACAAATCTGTATCCAAGGAGTACTAATCGATCTGATCTCACCATGCTTATGGTCTTGATTATATACTCCGTGGCAAATGGAACAAAGGTTTGCCTCCCAACCCTAATTGTCAATTAATTGGTTAATGCAATACATACCTCTCGAGATCTGCATTTGCCATATCCGTGGATTATGAACAGGATCTGTCAAAGAATTGGCTTTCCACCTACCACTGATCCTGTACTTCCAGTTCATGTCTTTAATGCAAAGAACATTCAAAAAATGGACCTGGAGTACCACAAGTACAAAGAAGAAGGGATTCAAGGATGTGAAGAGGAAGGTATTGGTGATCCTCGTTGGGAGGAAACCGAGAGGACAGGAGATGAATCATCTTGACCCGATCCAGCCCCATCTACGTCAATACCCGGACATGCAAAGAGATTCAAAATGGACAGAATAGGGGCAATCCAGAGAGATATTCACTCTGTACGAGAGCAGCTGATAGTTTTGGAGTGAGTTGTCCAGAAAGTGCAACAGTCTGTACAACAGCTGGTGGATCTGCTGACATGCCGAAGGGATGACACGATGCCATCTCACTTTGCTCCGTAAGGCCGGGTCATGCATGCTATCATACACACTACACTGTTATCTCCACGATTGAACATCAGTATCTTTTTGATGTTCTTCGCTATCACTGGTGTGTATGACAGCCATCTAAGATATGCATTTTTTTGGGGGTGTATATGCCCACAAATGGGCTAATGTTGTGAATGTTGTTGGGTGCTTATATATGGGTTTGTTTTTTTTTGTAACTGCTGTGTGGAGCAGTATATATATTTTTGGATAGGACTGAACTTTTTTTGGAATTTACTGCTATCTAAGGCAGTTTTGGGTTTTTTATGGCTACATAAAACGCATATCTTTTACTGCCATATGTGTGTTAATGTTCCCCTAGTATGTTTGATGGAATGCATATAATGTGTTTAATGCTTAATTGATCTACTGTTATCACTGCTTTCCTTAAACTGATATGCATATACTTGTTCTGACCATAGATGGCTTCTTATAATATTTTGATCATTATTCATCTATATCTTGTATGCATGGTTCTCCCACGAAATTCATTCTTCATATGTGTGTTACTGTACCTTTGTCAATGACTGACAAAAAGGGGGAGAACAGTTCAAGACACCCAGAGCAGAAAATTGTGTATCTATCTATGTTTATGCAGGTGTTAGGGGTAGCAGCTGCAAGAAAGGGAGAGTTTTTGAACTAAGGAGGAGCGGATACTTCTACAATGTGTACATGGGTTAGAAAACCTTGTAAAATTGTGTAAATACATGTACACACAATTTAGGGTATGTCTAGAAGTGTTCTAGTGTGTTTTGGGTATTTTGTCACGTAATTGACAAAGGGAGAGATTGAAAGTGCACCTATTAGTGCCCTTGTTTGTCAAGTTACGTGTGTGGTGAGTCAGACTGGCTGCAGAACTCGATAGGAAGATCATTTCAAGCGTCTGCCTCAACCGGATGTGTGGAAGCCCGCAATAGGTAAATCATTGCCTCACATCCTATGTCCCAAAACATCAGGTGATTAAAACCCTTAAAACAATATAGACATCTTAGGGTTTTTGGTGGTGAGAAAACTTTTTCAAAATAGGAAAATCTCTAAGTTTTTCTCGCCCTGTCGATTCTATCGAAGTACCCTCGATATGATCAACCTATACTGTCGATGTCCTCGATACCTTAACTATATTATCGAAAAGAGGACTAAAAGTGTCCAGCAACTAAATACTCATCTGGATGGATTTATCGATGTATCGATACATCTATCGATATCATCGATATAAGCACAAATATGTCCAGTAACTTCACAATATATCTGGACGAATTATCGATGTATCGATACTTATATCGATATCATCGATATTCAAATCTCGAGCCCATCGAGAGTGGCTCGATAAGATCGACAGGCAGATTTTTGGCGCCCCTATTTTTTTAATGAAAATTTTAAACTCCTTCGATATATCGATGACCGTTCGATATGATCTGAAATCAAATATCGATATGATCGGAGGTCCATCGATGATATCGATGGTAGGCGTGCATTTCTTACAGCAATTATTTCAGGATGTTTTTAACTATGATCGGGGACCCTTCGATTTAATCGATATTCAAATATCGATGATATCGATACCTGATCCATTGCATCGAACTAAGCCATAATCTGTCCAGCAAGTTCAAAGATAAATCTGCTGGAATTATCGATGCCTCGACTCAGATCTCGATATCATTGACATTTAAATTTCGATGACCTCGACGGTTCCCCCGATCATTCATGAAAACCTGAAATATCTCAAAGTCAAGTCTCTCTCATTTTTCATGTGTCGATGGATCGATTCTATCATCGATGGAATCAGAGTTCGAAATTCAATGACATCGACAATGACTTCAATTCATCGACCAATTGGCAAAGAGTTTCAAAAGCGTATGACATCGAGTCCGAGTCATCGAGCAGACCATCGATGCTATCGAGAGTATACGCTCGATGTTATCGAACTTGCTCGATAATATCGAACTCTGTCATAAATGTGACCGTTTTATATCCATTGGAACTTTTTGCCTATTTATAGAGGACTTGTCTTTTGTTACTGTATGAGAAAGAAGAGAGAGCTTTTGAGTGTTTCAACTTATATCCTATACCCAAAGCCCTTTCTCTCAAGGGAGTTCATCCTCCAATCCACCCTTACCATTGATATTAAATAGAGTGGATTGGGGAATGAACTTCCGCATTCAAGGATCCTCCAGTTACTACCTTAATAACAAATCTTTGTGCTGGGATGCCTTGAATGCATAAGAGAGGATCTACTCTATCTTCCTTATAGAAAAATCTTTAGAGAGTGGGATTCCATCTCACCCTTGACCTAACCCGAAGCCAAGCATTGGTATATCATCTTGCGTTGCGGATCAAGGGAGCAGAAGACTCTTCGTCGACAAGAAGGAGGAGATCTTCGGCGTTGTGCTTAACGGGACTCATCAACTTATCTGTAAGTATCCAGAGTCCAGAGGACACTTGTGATCATTCCTTCCTAGGTCTTGGTCCTAAGTGATTCTCACCCTTTGAAGTCCTCAAGGAAGCCTCCGGTGGGAGTGTACGTAGTGGGTGCACAGGGTGGACCCTTGCTCTTGTGTAGGGCATAAACCATTAAGTCCTTGTGTAGGTCCTTGACCTGTGTAGTCTAAAATCAGGGTGCGTTGTGTGGACCCTTGCTCTATGGAGAGCATAAACATCTGGTTAGGAGTGAACCAGCAAAACTCTAGGTTTGAGGTGAACCGCGTAAAACCTCTGTAAAGGTTGAAGGTGAACCTGATTTAAAACCTTAGGTTTGAGGTGAACCCTGAGAAACCTCCTTAGTGAAATCCGGTATACTCAAGGGTTGAGTGGGACAGCCGGAAGTGGAGTAGACAAGTAGTCAAACCACTATAAAAATAACTGTGTTTGAGATGATTATTGTCTTTTAGTTATGTAATTTCCTAGCATGCCTTTATTTCTGATTATCTGAGATCACACCTTATACACACACACAGTCATATCCTTCACAATCTTGTCTGCAACTTGTTTATCTTACAAGTAGGTTGTGATTGGATCCTCTACAAGGCTTGAAAGCCAGTAGAGTTAATTTGAGTAATCCTGAGAATTGCATACATAATAGGATTAGAGTGATAGGATTTTTAAATAACTCATAAATCTTTAAAAAGTCCTATTCACCCCCTCTAGGGCATATTGACATATTTAAACTTCTACTCAAGTGGTCTTCACCGCTATTTCACACGGCGGCGCCCCGTCGACCGGGGCGGCACCACGCCCAGGTCTAGCGGACAGCGGCGGCGTTGCGCCAACCGCGGTGCATTGCACCCTAGGTCGCTAGGGCCTGTCGAGCCGTGTCAGGCCGAAGCTTATAAAGGGCTGTGGGGCCCACGAAATCGGGTGGGGCTCCTTTTATTCTCTTCATTTGTTTCCTTTCCTCTATTCCCCTCCCTCTAAGCTTTCTAAACCTCTCAAAACCCCACTATTCTCTCTCAAATCTCTCCCCTATCCTCACATCTTCTTCATATTCTTCACTACAAACCAACTTCCCATGATTTCTTTCAACACCACCTCCCTTTTCCCCTATTTCCGTTCGTTTGAGTGCACAAACCCTTCTTATGTCTCTAAAACCTCAAGTCTCACGACCCCCTTCACTCCTCCCATCTTATCTTGCTCAAATGGCTCTTTTCGAGCTTGTTACAGTAATTTTCTCCATTTTCACACTTCTTTTCCTCATGGGGAAGAAGAGAGCTCCTACGGAGGAAGCCGGGCCTAGCTGCCCTACTCATCTGAGGAAGAAGGCGAGCGCTGAACCTAGTACAATCGACGTCCAAGAGCGAGTTCGAAGCGGGAGCTTGATCCCCGACTCCCGTTTGAGCAAGTTCTACCGGCGGGCTTCGATCACAACCGATTTGGTGGTCATAGAGTTGTGCTTGAAGCTCATGTGGACGAGAAGCTATTTAGGACGTACCCGATAATGGACTACCTGGCGGACAATGGGTGGGGTCCCATATTCGAGGGCAAGTCTCACGCGTGTGAGAACACGGTTCGAGCCTTCTATGCGCATATACGGGATCCGTCATTGGAGCCTCTGCAGTTCAAGATTCCATTTGAAAGGCGGAAAGCAACGATTGATGTTAATTTGGTCTCCTGGCTCGTGGGAGTTCCACGTGGGGAGGTGCACGCTAGAGATAAGCCTCTCAAAAATGAGCGAGAAAGATATCGCCGCATGCATTACCTCTGCGGCAAATTAGTTCATTGGAAGGAAGGCAGAAGCCTCCCGGCGACGGAGATGATAGACGAATTTCGCCTCCTTCACCACATATTCACGTATAACATGTATCCTAGGTGGCGTCACCGTACCAAATGTACTCACCTGATGGTAGACTTCTTGTATAGAGCTAGGCAGGGAGACAAGCTGTGTCTACCTACGTTTGCCCTGCTACAGATAGTTTAGATGGCACGGTCTTTACTTTTCCATTGCAGGTCAGTTGGCCTTGCCATGTTAGTTGTTACTCTGCCTTGTTAGAGCATGTTGATGGCCCGACGTTAGGGAATACGCCAGTAGTTCAAGATTTTGAGGACGTGTTCAAAACAATTCTTGGATTACCTCCTCAGCGCGAGATCGATTTCATAATTAATCTTGTACCTGGTGTGACACCCATCTCGTTACCCATGTATCGCATGCCTCCATGTGAGATGGAGGAGTTGAGGAAATAGATTAATGATCTGTTGGATGCTAGTTTAATACAGCCTAGCATGTCTCCGTGGGGAGCACCTGTGTTATTTATGAAGAAGAAGGACGGTTCACTGCGATTATGTATTAATTATCGTAGGTTGAACCAAGTGATGGTGAAGAACAAGTATCCCTTGCCCAGGATAGACGATCTGTTTGATCAGTTAAAGGGGGCATAGTATTTCTGGAAGATTGACTTACAGTCGGGGTATCATCAGTTTCGCGTCAGGAATGAGGACGTACAGAAGACGGCTTTCAAGACCAGTTTTGGGTACTATGAGTTCCTCGTCATATCGTTCGGCCTTACGAACGCACCGGCCTTGTTCATGAACTTGATAAACAGGGTGTTTCGGCCGTTTCTTTTCTGATTCGTCATCGTGTTTATAGATGACATTCTGATATACTCTAAGAGTCGGGAAGATCACGAGGAGCACCTGCGAGCAATCTTTGATACTCTTAGGGAGAACCAGTGTTTGCACAGTACAAGAAGTGCGACTTCTGGAAAGAAGAAGTCAAGTTCCTGGGGCATGTGGTGTCCAAGGAAGGGATAGTTGTGGACCTTGCTAAGGTAGCCGCAGTTCAGGATTGGGAGCAGCCCGTTTCAGTCACTAAGGTGAGGAGTATTCTTGGTCTGGCAGGGTACTACCGTCGTTTTATTAGGGACTTCTCCAAGATTGCCAGACCACTATCTCAGTTGACACGAAAAGATCTGAAGTTCGCCTAGAATGAGAAAGCGGAAGCAGCTTTTCAGGAGCTGAAGGACAAGCTAACGTCCTCCCCTGTACTAGTATTGCCAGAGCAAGGGGTTAAGTACACTATACACACCGACGCGTCTCGTGTTAGTCTGGGTTGTATCCTTATGCAGAAGGACAGGGTGATTGCTTATGCCTCGAGACAGTTGAGGAAACACGAGGAGAACTACCCTACAACGACCCAGAGTTGGCAGCCGTCATCTTTACATTGAAGCTCTGGAGACATTACCTCTACGGAGAGGAGTTCAAGCTCTTTTGCCACCACAAGAGCCTCAGATATATATTCACTCAGCGAGACCTGAATATGAGGCAGCGGCGGTGGATGAAAACCTTGAAGGACTTCAAGTACGAAGTTTCCTACCATCCGGGCAAGGCTAACCTTGTGGCTGACGCATAGAGCCGCAAGAAGACCATAGAGTTTGCGGCTCCGCTAATGGTGGTAGAATGGGGTATGGTAGAGTTCGTGCGAGACTTCGAGCAAAAACCCACCGTGGAGGAGCCGTTCGAGAGCATCGCGCACGTTCGTGTGCGGCCACTTATTGATGATAGGATCATCGAGGCCCAGAAGGACGATGAACGATTGTCTAAGCTTCGAGAGCTGGCTAGCGGCGATGAGGGCGCTGAGTGGAGAGTTGGTACGGATGGGGGCTTACATTACCATGGCCGCCTATGCATCCCAAATCTTCCTGACTTAAGAAAGGAAGTTCTCGAGGCTGCTCATAATTCAAAGATGGCAATGCATCATGGTAGTACGAAGATGTAACATGACATGAAGAGGTCGTACTGGTGGGACAACATGAAGGCCCATATAGCAGAGTATGTATCACGCTGTCTCACATGCCAGCAGGTCAAGGCCGAACATCACCGACCTCCTGGACTGCTTCAGCCCATGCCCATTGCTGAATGGAAGTGGGACTTCATCTCTATGGATTTCATCTCTGAACTACTGAAGACGAGGAAGGGTCATGATTCCATTTGGGTTATCATAGACCGGTTGACGAAATTGGCTCATTTCCTCCTTATCAAAGTTTTGAACTCTGCAGACGAGTTGGCCAGGTTGTATATCAAGGGGATTATATGTCTGTATAGAGTTCCCCTGGAGATCGTGTCGAATCGAAACACGCGATTCACATCTATCTTCTGGACTCGTATCCAGGAGGCCATGGGTGTGAAATTGAAGTTCAGTACCGCGTTCCACCAACAGACTAACGGGCAGAAGGAACGGGTAAACCAGGTATTGGAGGATATGCTGCGAGCCTATGTGCTGGATTTCAAGGACAGTTGGGATGACTGTCTTCCTTATGCAGAGTTAGCCTATAACAACAGCTTCCAGGTGAGTATTGCCATGACTCCTTATGAGGCACTGTATGGGTGTCCGTGTAGGGCACCGCACTGCTGGGCAGAGGTTAGCGAGAAGAGTCTGATTGGCCTAGAGATAGTTCAGGCAACTTTAGAGAAGATCGACATTATCAGGCGTTGGCTTCTGGCAACACAGAGCAAACAGAAGAGCTACGCCGATACGAGGCGGCGACCGCTAGAGTTCGGTTTGGCAAGAAGGGAAAGCTTACGCCGAGATTTATTGGGCCATTCCAAATACTGGACCGAGTAGGTGTGATGGCCTATCACCTTACTTTACCCACACCACTCGTAGGCGTACACAACGTATTTCATGTATCTATGCTGAAGAAATACGTTCTTGATCCTTCCCACATTATCAGATGAGAGCAGGTACAGTTGAGTGAGGACACTACATATGTACTGCGACCGACGCGGATATTTGATAGGAAGGAGCATGTATTGCGTAGCAAGGTTATCCCGCTTGTGAAGGTACTGTGGATGCATCACACTGAAAAAGAGGCTACTTGGGAAACTGAAGATGAGGTTCGAAAGAACTACCCTCAGATTCTCGAGGAGTACGAAAAGGTACTAATTTCGAGGACAAAGTTTTTCTTTAAGGGGGTAGATTGTAACGTCTCAGAAAAATTCGTACAAAGACCCGAGTATTACCTCAGGCAGAAATTACTCAGGACCAAATCCTTTAGAAATTAAACAAGGATTAGTTAGTGCTAAACTAAAATATTTATGAAATTAGCACTAATCACTTTAAATATAATCTGCAAGACCCAAAACGTGCAGAATCATTGATGTTACATTATCTGAAACTTAGGATCCATCTCTAAACCCGGTTGCTCTCGGGAGCACCTTGAAAACTCCATATCAGACCTGGACCGTACGTCGAAAGTCTGATTACTCGAAACTAAATCACTATGACCGCTTTGCTGGGCTTGACAACTATCTCGGAAATCAAATCCAGATAGTATCCAGAAACGCACAACTTGAGCACAGAGCAAAGTGTGTGAGAAACGCGAATATCTTTTAAAAACGTACTCAGATTTAAGTGAATTGAGTCATTCACTTGTAGGCCAAATATAAGGATTCAGACCGTCAGAATCTGACCTAATTACACCCTCGGATTAGGAAAAATTTCATACACATGTCAGTGTACTTGTAGCCCAGATCAAGTATCGGTGACCGTTGAACTAAAATGGGTCCGCCATGATCGATCTGTAAATTCAATCAGACTGAAAACTTAACTTAACTTAGATCCATTGCCAGGGAGCTTAAGTCTGACCGCACGCAGAAAGAGGGCCTCCAGAAGTGCTCCGTTGAGCCAAAATAGATGGGTTTTGGCTTAACCTAAGTATACAATGGCCCTAGGGCCATTCCCATCAGTTCTGGGCCTATATAAAGGCCTTAAACCCTCTCACTCCCTTCACATACGAATTTCTAACCCTAGTTGAGAAAAGAGAGAAGAAAGAGAAGGAAAGAGAGAGAAAGTGAGAGAGAGAGTTGGAGTTCATCCCTGAGATTCAATCCCATCATTCCACGGGCTGATCAGCTTTTCTGTATCGCTATTTCGGCAATTCCGATCCCGTTCTTAGGTAAGAAAACCTAACCCTAATCTGTTTTAGGATTTTAGATAGTGTAAGTTATGAAATAGCTAACCTAATTCATGCTATAGGTTGTCAATCCGCCGTTGACAAAGACTAAGTGTTTAAAACGAATCCGTTATGCGTTTACCGGCGTAAGGTGCAGATTATAAACGTTTAGGTTATGATTTTCAAGGCTTTCAATATCGGCTAATGATTTATAACTGATGTGGGTGCCATTTCACATGCTAAATGCGATGCCTGTTTCACTTTACAGATATATATGAACTATGTTGAATATAGTGTATTCCATGTGTTTGTTGATATGACTGAATGAGTACAGAATTTGGATTTGTGCTTGCCATGATTATTAACTATGAATATATGCTCGTTGTGTATATGACAACCCCTTTGTAAAAGGGCGTGCCAAGATATGTGTTATAACTAGCCTAATACATGTATGTTGGAATGTGTAGTCTAAGTGTTTGATAAATTGCCTCAATGAGGATATACCTGTGGAAATGCATGCACTGAGGGTGTTGAGATAAGATTCTCAACTCCCTTAACTGTGGTTATAGTTTTCCTTTATGTATTTTATAACATCACTACATGCTATATAGTTGAATGCCTATGTATGCTAACATGTATGCTATGTGTTTGTTGAAATGCTCAAATGAAACATATATTTAAGTTGGTTACTACATGCTGTATGGGACTAGCACATATGTATTCCTATCTTACTTGAGTTGTGTTTGGGACTATGATATAGTCCAGACATTCAGTAATAGATTCTAATCAGGTGGTTGAGGTTGTCTCGCCACACGGAACGTGTTTGATGAATACAAGTCGTACTTTGGTTGTTGGCAGTGGTTAGGCTACACAGAGTGCTTACGCACTTCATGACGATTAACTTAAGGTGCGCTTGTACTAGTCGAACTCGTCAAGTAACCCGATTGACCCAATGTATGTTCACCATGTATTAACGCTATTGCTTGAACCTAAGGTACCAAACTCACCAGTGAAAACCCTGTTAACCTTGGTACCTCGATCCGCTAAGACTCATGAGCTGGACATGGTGGTATGGGACACCGTAGTCAAGCGGTTAGCCTACGCGGGGGCGACGAGCCTTCCCATAGTGTCCAGTGAGCAACACAACCTCGTGAGCCGAATACAGTGGTATGGGACACTGTATTTGAGCTGTCGGCCTACAATGATAAGCTGATGAGCCCTTTGTAGTAACCTCGAGCATACGCTGAGCCTGTGTAGAGGCGACGAGCCTTTTCGTAACAACTAGAGTATAAACTAGGCCTGTACTGCATTGAGGTGACGAGCTCTTTTCAGTGACCTAGAACCGCAACATCGTATGAGATTTACTAGGACTGATGACCCTAGAATGGATCATTGTTTGGGAAATGATATAAGGGAGGTACCTTAATTTCCCAATCTTGCTGTATGAAAAGGACTAATAAGAACTTGGTAATCATGCTCATGCACTGCACTGCATGTGTCATTTGGCGTTGAGTAGAGAGCACTGAGAAAGTGACTGATATGCACGACCATTAGATGAAGATCATAGAGGGAGTGCAGGCGAGGGCATGCAACATTTATACATACCATTCCTACATTAATCAGAGTATTTAGAGATGTTTGATTGTATTGTTTTATCATTACTGCTTGACTGAATTGATAACATGTTAACCTTTGCTTTATGGTTCCACTGAGTTGATCACTCACTCCCACGTTACGGGACGGTTTTGTACACACCAACCAGACCCTGTCTTAGTTGTAGGTGGAGGCGATGCCTATGAGGTGGAGCCAGACTATGAGGATGACGATGAGACATTCTCTTTTATGCAGTTTTCAGGCGGGTTCATGTGAGTCGTGGCTTGATCGACGGGGACTTCTGGGATGTTGACTAGATGCCCTTATACTTACTTTTTATCTTTTGAAACACACATGTATATTCATTTTTGGTCTATTTTGGAAAGTTTACATGTATATATTTAACCTAATAACATGTTCACACTCTAGAGACTTACAACAGTTTATGTACTTTATATATCTATTACAGTTCTTCCGCTTGCGTAATTTAACTGTCTTTGGAGTATGATATGCTGTTTTGGTTTAATCTCATCCATGTTTAATATGCTAATACATACAACATTTAATCATCATTATCTATGTTGCATAAGTGATGCGTTGGAACTCGGGAGTTGAGCTCCTGCTCGACCCCCGATTTTCTGGGCGTTACAACCTGCTAACGCTGCCAGGAGATACCTTGCTACTAGATAGTGCTCCATGGGCCCCACCATGAAATATTTGTTTCATCCACGCTATTCATCTATTTTTTAAGATCATTTTAGCATTTGAGCCCAAAAGTGAGACAGATCTAAATCTCAATTGGACCACACTACAAGAAAAAAGTGGTGATTGAATGCTTACCATTAAAAACTTCCTAGAGTCCACTTTAACATTTATTTTCTATCCAACCTATTGATTATGTCACAAATGTTAGTGCACTAATTTGTGCACCTTGTTTTCCAATTATATGAGTCCATGTGTCATATGGTCAGTTGAGCCATTGAAAGCTAAAGACAGAAGACACAAGAGGATGTGAAGCATCAAGGAGTAAAGAACAGGTAAACGAGGTGCCTTGATGACCCTAACCTTGACCCAAAACAACCCCATAACCTCTATATGATCCCAACCTTAATAGGTAAACTTTGTTGATCGTCTCTTAAGCCTTAGAATCTTAATTGGAATATGATAAGTAAGGCTAGAATAGGTGCAAAGCTGCTGTGAAATCGTATGCCTAAAACAACAGTTTCTGTTTGGTTCTCAATCCTATCGAGCAATCCTCGAGCCCATCAAGTGATCCTCGATCGATTGTAGGTGCCCAAAAATATTCAGTAACAAATTGTCCATTTTCTGAAATTTCTCTATGCCATCAAACCATCCTTCCATCCCAAAGAAGAGGTGTTTAATTGATCAAAGGCATTGCTCAATCAATGGAACTAATCATTTTCCATCCATTTTTTTTATCATTGGAACTTGGTTCCTTTATATAGGGCATTCAGACCTTGGGCATTCAAATGAGTTTTTGGTGCAAATAGAGGATCATAGTTTTTTCACTCATACTACACATGTTAAACCTCTATCCAAAGAGTTTCATGTCAATCTTCTTGTGATCCTTCACTCCGATGAGCATTTCATGCTCATATTCGAAGATGTGGATTAACTCTCACATTTTTATAGATTAGACATTATGCCTATAGTTAAATCCTTGTCTAAACTCTCTAGAAAATCATACTGAGTGAATCCCCTACGATTACAACATTTCCATGAGTTGTAGGAGATTCACCCATATTCCCTTAACTTGGTTACCTCATTGGCACATCATATATAAGGCATGTGACTGTAAGAGCTGAAGCATTGGCATGAATCAGTATAAACGGTCGGGGGAGCAATTGAGGAGTGAATTCAAGCATAGGAGAGCTTTAAAGAAGCAACTTAAACACGACGCATCAAATGAGTTTAATTTGACAAGTGTCAATTAGTGAATCCATACTCTCTTTCCTTGTGTAAGATTAATGGTAAGAGTTTGTAACCCAAACTCGATAGATTCTTATGTAGGACCCATGCTCTTGTGAATGGTCAAATTCACTGGACACGGGTGTGTATGTGTTAGTATTCATGGGAGACTTCGATGAGAGCAAACATAGGTCCTTGGACTAGGACCGAGGTTGTTGGTTAGCTGATAGAAAACCAACTGTAGTCTCTTGTGGGAGTGTACGCTAGATAGGTTCTTGTGTAGGACCATGGTGCTTGTGTAGGACTGTAAAGGTTAGAGGTGAATCAGATTAAAACCTCTGATAGTGAAATCTGGTACACTCATGGGTTGAGTGTGTCCACTGGGAGTGGAGCATGAAACTGAACCACTATACATACTTGTGTTTATGATAATCTTTTAAGCACTTGTTTAATTATGCTTATGCGATTGATTAATGAATTATATGTATGTATGTATGTATGATTAGATGAATGTTATGAGTTAATAGTTAGCACATTCCATACACACATATACACTATTGTTTATAGACTAATTGTTTCATTAGCATATCATTTGTAGTCTATGTGATTGAACCTTTTATTGGCTTGAAAGCCTTAGAGTTAATTACATTACTTAGGTTAAATTATTATATTATTTGGTAAAACTTTTATTTGATCATAATCACCCCCCTCTAGGACATAACCTTCATTTTATAGCTCCTCCAAGCTTCTGCGCATAGCTATGCTATCTTATACCACGTGCAATTTTAACAAATACCTGGATGAGGGGAAGGATGAAGGGAAAATACAAATATCAGCTTCATCCAAAACTTTTATGGGCCCCAAGAAGCTTTTAATGGTGGGCATTCAATCACCATTATTTCTTATGGTGTAGTCTATGTGAGATTTGGATCTACCCTATTTCTGGGCTCTTTCCATAAAATGGTCTAGAAAATGGATGGACAGAGTGGATAAAACACATACATCATGGTAGGGCCCACAAAGCACCATCCAATAGCTAGTACTTGCTACTAACAGTGTTAGTAGGCAATCTGCATCTTTCTGGATCCAACATGTGGGTGGAACCTCACCATAAGCCCCACCTTGATGTATGCACTGTCTAGCCATGCCATGGTGTGGCCCTGGTAAGGTTTTAAGGGTGGGGGGTGGTGTGGCCCTAGGAAGGTTTCAAAGGTGGGTGCCATTATCCCAACTTTCCTTGGGTGAGCGAGAGGGAGCCTAGGGGTGAAGGTGAGATCGTGGGAGGTAGAGAGAGGTAGGGAGATAGGGTTTGTAAGTCGGGTTGTGAGCTTGGAGCATTCGTGTGTTTGAATGTGAAAGATAGAGCACGAGAGGTGTTTTTTGGATATTTTTTTTCCGAGGGTAAAAATATCTTTTAAAAAATACGGTATCCTACATGTAACAGTATTAGATGGTAAGCATTTAAAAAAAAAAAAAAATTTCAAGCGTAGGCAGGTTTTAGGAAAGCATTTAAAAGCAAGCTTATTTATGGAATTCAACCAAAATATAGGCATATGTAGGGCATTGTCTCTTAAAAAAATCACTTGATGAATATTCGATCTCAAATATAAATTATAAGATAGTTCCTAGGAAACTTGTGGATCTCTTATTAGCCCATGTGAGCCTCAACGGACCTTGTTATATGTGTTCAGCTATACTCACTTTTGTTGGCCACATTATGACCTTGTAAAGCGAGCTAAAGCACTTGTAATTAAGACCTTCAACTTTTCACATGTCCTTAGGTCTAAGGACTAATCAAATTTGGTAAATCTACAAATCGATCATAGTATATGCATGATGGGCCTCCTAGTATAGAGGCTTTTAGTTGATCAACAAATGCAAGTGTCTGACAAGTCCAAAACCAGGAGGTTATTTCCATAGCACACTCACACTCTCATGTTGGATAGGTAAAGACACATTGACTTATCACCATACCCGATAGTAGAGACCTTTCATTCTGACTTGTCATCAATCCCCTACACAGGATGACCATATAATAATAATAATAACCACTAAATCTGGGCTTGTAACTGTTATGTCCAATCTCAAGTTTCCAAAGACAACCAAGAGGAATTCCTCTACTTTAACCAATCTTCATGTATATTTAAGTTACTCCCACATAAGAACTATGGCACTGGAACATGTCCATGTAGGACCCATGCTCATCATGATCTATGGACAAGTTCATCAATATTACCAAAATTCATTCATATCATCAATGGATAATATTCACATTGATTTTCAATGCATAACTCCACCATGATCTAGTTATTAGACCCTTTGAAAACTTGCATTGAACAATCACTTTAATTCAAGCCTTTAGATTAGGAGACTCATCATGCCTAATCAAGATCGACTTGTGTTGCTACAAATTTTAACTAATTCTCAGACTTAAGGATGTGGAGTTTTAACTTATAGTGTAATGTGCTTTCACCCTCCTGATGAGGTCACTTTGATATCTTCATATATGGGTGTAGTTGGGTACATACATTATGATATGGCTGATGTCCATATGATCTAACAAAAGATTTATCGGTTATCTAGGAATACTTTTATGGCTTAGATGTTGATGATTAGACCATCTATTAAGTTAATTTTAACTAGGTCTAATACTTAAAATGGTTTTAAATGTTAACGTTGATATTTTGTTTTAATCATGAAAAAGGTTTTGATCTTGCTTGATGATATTTGATGGTTAAAATCTTATAATTTACTCATTGATTTGAATGGATATTGGATGAAGGGTGGATGGCTATGGTTAATGGATGAATTTGGTCAATTTGAATACATGAAAAGATAGAAAATAACCCTTTGATGTAGTAAACCATACAATAGTTTGTAGGAATGAGATGTACCATAAATTATGCATTCTGAAATCATAATACCTCCTTGTATATATTTTATTTCAGAGAGAGAGAGATTCATCCCTCATGCGACAACACAGCTCAGAAAAACGAAGAAGTAGAAAAAAGGGGAAAAGGAGAGCCTGGACGGACTTACCGACATTGTGCCACTTATGCATGTGTATATGTGCAAACGTGTGAGCCACCTATATAATAGGTCCTCACAAGTGGATTGCCTCCTGCCTAGCGTGGATGGACTCGGTCTATGCAGGGCATAATGGGCCACCTTGATGTATGGTATTATCTATGCCTCCCATATATTTTTTTCAATCCATTTTAGGATATGAAACAAAAAAATAGGCAGATCCAATGCCAAGGTGGACCAGACAGTGGCAGCCACCGTTAAAACCTTCTGGGAGTGGCAGAAGTTTTGATTCGGCAGATAGTTGTGTTTTCCCTTCGCCCAGGACTATGGGACCTTATGAACAGGTTGTATGGCAAATAAACATTGCGGTGGCCTAAGAAGGTTCCAACGGTGGGAATCATTATCACCATACTTCCTGTGGTGTGGTCTACTTGAGCCTTGGATCAGCCTCATTTTTTGGGTCCATACATAAAATGATATGGAAAAATGGATGGATGGCGTGGATAAACATATTCACGGTGGTCTCCACGGAGCACCTGCCCGGACCGTGTACATCCAGGCGGGGGCAGGACGCAGTCCGCCCTCCGTCTGTGCAGACGTTCGGCGTGCAGGAGAAATGTCTCTTTTCATGCGCATGTAGGCATGCGTGAATTATATATCATCGGCATGCCAGTATTTTATATCACCGGTTTGCCGATTCATCACGCCACCACTACATGCGTCAACGTCTCGTACGTGTAAAGGATATAAGCCGTTCTTGAGCTGGGTCTTGTCGTGTAGATGCCCTAATCCAAGAATCAAACATATCAGATGGGCCACAATGTTCAAAACAAATGTACGTCTAAAAAAGCTTCATCAATTTTTTTTAATTCCCTTGATTAGTTTTAAATTCTGTGGCCTATATGAGAACTCGAGTGGCCTGATTTTTCGCAGAGAAGATGTAAGTGGTTGGAAAAAGCTGATGGACGGATTAGATCTTGCATACTTGTTCCAGGCTAGCATATGGCCTGCAAATGGGCTACATTTTAAACGCGTTTGAGAGAGAGAGAGAGAGAGAGAGAGAGAGAGAGAGACTTTATATGGGAGTGAGGTATTGAATAGATGCTCCCCTCCCATGCACTTATATTCTATTATCATGATGCCAAAACAGCATCACGAAGTGGTTAAGCATCCTTTCCTTTACTTAACTTTGAATTATTTGATCTAATGTCTCCGAGTCAAAGCCTATATATTCCTTTACTTAACTTTGAATTATTTGATCTAGTGTCTCCGAGTCAAAGCCTCTATATATATATATATATATATATATATATATATATATGGGAAAAGGTACTATGCGCTCGAGCGTAAAGCGGTCTCCATGAGGTCGAGCTGGGGTGGGCCCCACGTGATGCCTTTCAAACATCTACCCCCTCAGTCAGATGCACCATCCCTGGACGGGCTCACACGACTGAAAATCACCTCAATCCGTGACTTTTGTGGGCCACACCACATACAGAAGTGGAGAGGGGCCGTGCACCATTGAAACATTCAAAACCAGTTGTGGGGGCCTTTCGAGAGGTTTATTCATGATCAAAACCGTCCATCATGTGTGTCCTACTTAAATGTAATTTAAAACACTTTTCAGGTGGTATCTACATTTCAGGTGGATCCCACCAAGTGATTTTACATGTTTTCACGTGTATACTTATATTTTCAGAAGGTATGGCTCACCTGAGTTCCGTGGACGGTCGATTTACAGCTGTGTGGGTCCCACTTGGAGCGTTGCATCTGGTGGACGGTGTGGATCTTCAAAAGGATTCACGGTGGGGCCCACCCCAGCTCGACCTCATGGACGACCGCTTTACGCTCGAGCGCATAGTACCTTTTCCATATATATATATATATATATACACACACACACGGTGCTATGAGGTAGAGCTCTGTGGGCCTCACCGTGATGTGTGATGGACATCCACGCCGTGCATTTGGTAAGTCTTCCCCAGATTATGGGATGCGCCAAAAATCAGCCGATATTCACAAGTCTGGCAGGCCACATCATCAGAAACCATGAGAAATATGCCTAAAACATCTTAAAGTACCTGGTGGGCCCACCTGAGTTTTGAAATGGCCTGAAATTTGGTGTAATCCCTCATCCAAGTGGGACAAGCAGTGGATGGGCTGGATGTCTAAACAACTTCTCAACGGAAACCATGAGAAATATGCCTAAAACATCTAAAAGTATTTGGTGGGGCCACCTGAGTTTTGGAATGGCCAGAAATTTAGTGTGACACCTCATCCAAGTGGCCACACACATGATGAATGAGATAGATGTCTAAACCACTTCTCACTGGCCCTATATACAATTAGGAAGGTTTCAATGGGCGTGCATCCGCTCTCAACTGCTTTCTATGGTATGGCCCACCTAAGCCACAGATTGGCATGATTTCTAGGCCCATGGCTCACTATAAAATGGTGCATCTTATTGATAGGATGGATGTCCATCCACATCACAGTGGGCCCATAGAGCATGCTCTCTTGGGAGGTTCCCATGAGGTTGACCTCATAGTGCCATTTCTATGCTCATGAGCATTAGAAACTCCTGTGATGCATTTTAGATGGATCATAAAATAAAAGTTACAATAAAGCGATGTTGTCCAAGGCTTGGGCCAGAAACTAGGGCTCAAAATCTAGAGCGATAATGAATGGCTTGGTCTGATTCGTTGGTCTGATCCAATCATCAAGTGGGCCAACAATATTATACAAAATAAATGGATGTTTTAAAGTTATTTGTGAGTGGCTTCCAATAATCATCATATATGGGTAGCTCGAAGGCTTGTTGGATCTAGATTATGTTTCAATGATTTATATAGTATTTATGGAATGTTTTAATGATATGTACTATTCAAAAGAAGAGTTGGTTGATACATATGTTAGCCATGTAGCCTTTATGTGTTTTGAAACTACACCATGTTCTCCCGTAAATTAGTGATGTCGATCATGCATGAGCAAACATTTGAATAAGAGATGGTTTCTCTTACATTTATGAAACCCAAAAATGTTTAGAAAAATGAATGGTATGCAATAAATCATGAACAAAATAAGAAGAATAAGAAAAATACAATAAATCAGGGGAGAAATAATACAACCATTTTTGTATAGATAATCGTTGGATTAGGTGATCCAGTGCCTAGTGGCGATCTTTCCTATTCCACTCCACATTGCCAAATTGGAATCTTAAAAATGGCACGTGTGTACAGATGTGGTCTCATGGCCTCCATGTTTTTTGAAATTATCACATGGTTCCTTACTTTGACATGGTGCAAATATTTAAAATTTACCCTTTTGAGGTAATGTTTTTCATTTTGATCACCTGTACTAGTTATGTGTAAGCAAGCATTTGAATAAGGGGGTGGTTTTATCCCAAATGTTTGAAAAAGCTAAAAAATGAATAGAAGAATAAATGGTTGTGTAATCATGCCATGGAAAAGAGAAAAATAAAATAAACAAAATGAAAAATAATACAATGATTTTTGTGGAGATAATCCAATGTATTAGGTGATGGGTGTTTTGACCCGTCGTCGACCGGTCGTGAGCCTCGCTCGATCGGTCGAAAGATGGTCTCGACCAGTCGTAGGAGTCGAGTCGTGACACGACTCAAAGTCCAGCGACTGTAGACTATTTTTCTCCAGGGTGCTCGACCAGTCGACCGAGGTGCTCAATCACTCATAGGTGTCTCTCGACCGGTCGTAGACTTGGTTCGACCAGTCGAGGTTACGCAGATTCGTTTTGCGATTTTGCGTGGATTTCGTGTCGCAAGTCCTTTCACAACTGGGATGCGGAAAGGAGTTTCCTAAAACTTTAAATAGGAGTTCCTAGGGCTTTCTAGGGATGACAAGAGGGTTTCCTAAAGCTTTACAAGGGATTTGTTAAAGGGTTTAGGGCTATCAAAGGTGTGAGAGAGAGAGAGAGAGGAAGCTTATAGAAGGAAGATTATGCTCGTGGAGGTTATCTATTGTGTAACCTATATCTCAGCGCTTCTATGTCCTCGTAATCGATGAGATCTCTCTGTTTTTTCCTTTGTTTATCTCATTGTTTATCCACTCCTGCGTGAGTGAAGAAGTTTGTAACGTTCTACTTCATAGTGGATTGTTGATCTGGATGAGGTCCCGTGGTTTTTACCTCTTTGAGGGCTTTCCACATAAAAATCTCTTGTGTGGTGTGTGATTGATGCATTGATTGTTTTCATTACTTTATTATTCATAATTTTGGTTTGTTCTGGAGGGCTAGATCCTAAGGTTTTGTGCAAGGCCCCCAACATTAGGTGATCCAATGCTGATGTAGAGCAGGTCGCAGACACTTTCATGTCCAAGATGAACCAGAGAAGGCCCAATCGGAGGTGGAAGTGATCATGACCATCAGAACCTTAAAGCACGCATATCCTGCAAACCAGAATGAATTATTTAGTGAACCATATATGATTTTAGCGTAGGAGAAGCTACTTTAGCTATCCAACCCTACTATGTCGGGTTGTCAATGCTGAATTTGTGAGATTCCATCAGATTGACGGTTGAAAATCCTTTTTAATTTCAATTTTACTATTTATAGTAAGTTTTAGTTCAATCATAATTCTTTGATCCATTGAGCTTTAGGAGTTATGCCTAACATGAAAAGGACTTAGAAAATTTAAGAGAATAACGTGGTTAGGCCAAATTGGACAATTACTATTTTTGGACAAAAACCATGAAGTCTAATAGAAATCATGACCATCTAAATTTACTATTCATTGTAAGTTACATATTTTAGGGAGTTTTGAGTTGGAGTTTGATTTTGAGGCTTCTTCCAATGTTTCATATCACTATTTAAAGGATTGTAAATTCTTTTATTTATTTATTTATTTATCATTAATCAATTTATTTCAAATTATTATAAATTATTTTCTATTTCTTCCCTCTTAAACTCTAGGAACCTCTATGACAAGTCTCTAGAAACTCCATGGATTCATAGTAGTTATCCCTAAGGAAGACAGTGATCGGCCTCATCATGTCCATCCCTCTAGCAAATGCTTAGCAGTGATCTTCCTTATTCCACTCCACACTACTAATTGCAAATCTTCATAGACCCTTCCTAGATGGAAAGTACTCAAATTTTTATAAATCGAATAGACTATTTCATACCTTCCATCGCTTAAATCTTTTTGCTACAATGCCAGCTCCGCAGGCCATGGCCATGCCTTCCAGTCCCAGTTAGGACCAACAACATTACCAAGAGTGCACTAATCTGCTCCAACAAGATCCCTACCTCTAGAATCAGATCCTTAGAAAGAACCTTGGGCATTCCTTCTATTCGCTCCTATTTAGTGTATCTAGGAGTTCTGATCTCTTTTGGTAGGATCCGACCATGCTCTTTCCAACCCCTGATCGATAGGGTTGCTGCAAGGATTAATGGCTGGTGCTCTCAGTTTTTGTCGCAAGCAGGTAGACTCGTTCTTCTTCGGCATGTTCTTGGTAGCATCCCTGTAAACTCTCTAGCAGCAACCCAAATTCCAATCAAAGTCATTGCTGTGTTAGAATGTCGATTTGCTGATTTTCTTTGGGGTCGGTCTGAGGGAAAGAAGAAACTTCACTGGGTTCAATGGAAGTGCGTTGGTACCCCGAAATCAGAAGGCGGATTGGGAGTTAGGATGTTGCAAGATTTCATGACTGCCCTTCGGATGAAGCTGGGTTGGTCGATCACTAATGAAGCTGAGGTTAGCCTTTGGAAAAGTTTTATGACCTCCAAGCACAGTTCAGCTCGACCGCAGCAGAACATCTTTAGACCCGCTGTTGCGGCTTCCCCTATGTGGAAAAAGGTGAACGAACTGATCCCCACTCTGAATAGACATGTGCAATGGCATATCGGGCTCAGTAATTATAATTTTTGGACTGATAATTGGTCGGGTTCAGGTCAGCTCCTAGATCTTGCAATTTCTCAGGTGCCCTTTGATCTCCTCGCTACCCGAGTTAATTAAGTACTGGGTAAATCAGGCCCCCTCCCTCCTTCTTCCGTCTATGGCTACCTCCCCCAACAAATTGTTAATTTTATATTACAGGCTGGTTTCTGTGTATCAAATAACCCGGATTGCAGGTTCTGGCCTGTAACGCCCCGAACTTTTCGATACTCGGGCGTCGAAAATCCTGAAGCGTTACCATGGGAATACAACAAGAGATATAGGTGTACATTATCAATCCAACTATTTTAGCCTTATATCTGTGCCCTGACACGTATCTTACCCTTGAAAACTATCTCCACCTATAAATCGGGTCATCCGACCATCAATCACGGGGATTAGTACATGTACACCCCTTCGAGCTAAATCCCTGTGCGATCCTTCATCCACAAGGATTTAGACACAAGTTCCTTTATAAGAAATACTTAGAAATGTGCCTTAAACCACTTGGAACAGTTAGATTCCACAAAACCCTTAGATCACTAATAATTACGACAATGCCACTAATCTAGACCCTTGAATTCAAAGAGCACATGATTACCATGATCATTTTGGCATGAAACCTTGTATAAAGTCTAAAGTATCATAAATCAACCATACATTTAAAGTTTTAACCATTAGATCATCGTATAAGTGGGCCAGATAGAGATCATCCATTAAACACCACTTTGGGGCTCACTTGATCCTTGGATGTGCTTTAAATTTTAGTTCGACCCCTCAAGTTTGATGGAAGAACGAACGAACGGAATAGATTTCTCAAAAACATTATGATGGGCCCCACCTTAATCAGTATACAGGCCCAGCACAACCCCACTCGCGGTGCACCGGATCCGTGGCTGGGTCATAGCAGGGTAGACCCGTGCTTTCCACGCTGAGAGGAGGAAGGCTATCTCCAGCGGGCTTTCCGCTGCGTGGCTCTCGAACAGGGGCTTGCGGACCTCTCAGGTGGGCCACCATCTTCATTCCCATGTCCGATCCAGACCGTCCATCGAAACCCAAATAAACCACTTAATCAAGTCTATAAGGAGAAGGTACAAAGATGCAGCGAGGATGACTTCCACCCATTCAAGCGCAGATAGACGGTGACCTGGGAAATCTCGCGAATCACCACTGATCTGATCTGTAATAGAACCTGAAAGATTAAAACAGCATGGGAAAACCAATGGAAGGATCGAATTTCCCAGACTGCTTTGATCGTGGGCCCACCAGCTATCACAGACTCGTGATTTCCACAGAAGGTGCGATCGCGGAATCAACAGACGCAGCTTGAAGCACCGCAGATCCTTGAATGATCAAAGTTCTGGATCGTGGCCATGATCCAGACCATCCAGATGCCAAAATCCTAAGATTCGACTACTTCCATGCTGGCAGAAGTAATCGGAAGGGACACTGTGGGCCGCACGCAACTTCTGATCATCTCGACGCAGAAACAGTATGTGCGATCAGGGAGTCCGACTCTCGATTGGAAACCACCCTGCGTAAGAAACATCTAGAAAACCTATCCCTATAAGTACCTACCTCCGTCCGACTTGAGAGGGAAAAGAAAGAATAAGAAACGAGAAAGCGAGAGAGAGAGAGAGAGATCTGCCAGTTGTCGTCAGACCTGCTGCCTTCCAGCGGAGGAAGAAGGAAAGAAGAAGAAAGAAAGAAAGAAAGAAAGAAAGGAAAGGAAAGAAAAGAGGAAGCAAAGAAAAGAGAAGAAAAGGAGGCCGTCCAAAGGAAGGAAGGAAGGAAAGAAAAGAAAAGAAAAGAAAAGAGAAAGAGGAAGAAAGGGTAGAGTCCAACTGAGTCGACTCGGGGTGACTTAGTGAGTCAACTCGCGGATTTGGGGACTCAACAGGTAAAATTTAGTATTACTAATCAAGATTTCGGGAAAACGCTCATCTATAAATAACCCCATACTAGGTTAAGGCCTAATATCATTATCCTTCTAAGCCTAAACCTAAATCCAAAGCAAAAATCCTAACCTTTTGAATTGTTTTTAGAATTCAATCCCTTGACATAAAAACAAGAACAAGTGAGCGCGATCCGACATCAAAAGGTGAGGGTTTTATCCTTTAAGTTTACAGTAATTTAAGTTGATTTATCTACCATGCCTTCACATGCCTTTTGGTATTTTGTTTGTCTTCATATTATTTTTATCTTGGCTTTTATACATGCTTTCACGAAGTTAACATTGCCTTTACATGTATTCCTTTCATACATCAATTTAAATCTTCCATATGTTTCGCCATCAATTATGGCCTTTTTGTGTTTTTTTACTATATGAATTATCATGTATTCCATGTTTACATGTTCTCTGGGAACTTCTCTATTAATCGATTTATTGGCTCTTTTGGGATTTCGACATGATGTCAAGTACCAGTGATTCTCTGAATTCATGTAAGGTCATGGGTACAAGCCTTGCCCTGCCTTATCCATTATTGAGTTGGCCCTGCCACTCATCTTTATATTTGTGTTGGTTATCTCACTCGTCTCTTTATTTGAGTTGGCTCTGCCACTCTTCTTTTGTTGAGTTGACCATTATCACTCTTCTCTTTATTATATTGGCTTTGTGCCGTTTATCTTTCAAGGTATGGGCATGTGTTTTGTTATTCCAGAACCTCCATGATTCAGTTTATATTCTTCATGATTTAGTTATATTCTTTATAAGTGCAAGTGATGTGTTATGAGGTATCACAACTAGTGAATCGATTATCTTACCATGGACATAATGCGTTACGGGTAGTGGCCCTCTTGGTCGACACGTAATTCCGTGGGTTGGTTGGCGTGGTGCATAATCGATGTATGTAAATCGGTATACGTGTTACATCAACTTTTCGGGATTGGATGTCGCAATTAGTCGCTCTACGAACACATCGTGTTACGTAAATCCCCCAACTGCGTGTTGTGTTAACTTAAGATGTTTGCATAAATTCACGCTAGCGTTGGCCATGTCGGCGAATATCCGTAATTATGGGATGAGGGTCGAGCCGAGTTTCCTATGAATTATGTTCCACATTGTGACGACCACTAGTATGATGAGCCCCACTCACTTTGCTAGGCATGCATCTCACGTAGGTTGTTTGTGCATGATGATACCCTCGTGTCAGTGGAGCACGGGACGTATCAAACCCCTACTTTACCTGTTAGGAATCTCTTGAAGTATTGTTAATCGTAAAGGATCACCTTCACTATGAGTAGGGCATTGACCCTCTCCCAACCACATAGATGATGCGGGTGACGAACAGATGGAAGAACCAGAGGAGCACCGACTCGAGGGAGAACCCGATGATTAAGATCGAGGATAGGAATTAGTTTTACTTACATTTTATTATTAATGGAGTTTGTGTTATGCTCCTATTGTTAGAGCTTTTGACGATTTATTTATTTTCTTTGGAATGAGAAAGATAGTTAATTTCATTCTTTAGCTGGTCTCCATCAAATATATAGATGAATGTAATATGGATGGGAGAAAATCTCAGGACAAGTTCTTGAGTCATTCTTACTTTACAATAATTACACCCGATTTTCTCGGACACGAGTGCATACTCTGGCCGTGAAAATTCGGGATGTTACAGTTGGTATCAGAGCCCAAGAATGAGATTAACTGGGCCTAAGGGGGGATGGACCATCATAAGCTTTTGAATGTCTAAGAAAAAGGGTTGTGAATTAAACACATATATATGAAAATTAGATCCGCAGAAGAATTATATAGTTTAGGAAACAGAAAACCACATATAGGACTCCCCCATAATAAATTTAGGGACACCTTGGCATAGAGATACCAGCAAGCAGGACACATTCTTAATGCCTTAAAAGACCCTTGGGCAATGTTTTCCAACGCTAACATATGTTTCTCATCCACAGGAGAGATGGCGCCTAAGAAGAAGACTACCTGATCCAACTCCCTGCCTCCAGTGCAGACAAGACAGGGAGACATCCCTCAGGAAGCAGCCATGGGGGAATCCACGCCCTCGCAATTGGCAACCCACCGTGGGGTTACGCTCCCAGGGCCACCCCTAGGGCAGGTGCCCCCAGATACCCAAGCTTGGGCACCATTTTACTCCATCCTGGGGCGGATAGAGACATTTATGGAAAAGACCCAACAGACCATGGACAGACTACAACAACAGGGTGGCAATGACTCCCCACGAGCCGCAACATCTCTGTCTTCGCCTACTCACACCCCTGCATCAAACCCCCCTCGCATAGAGCGGCACGATGAAACCTACATGTTAGAAAAATTCTTAAAGTTAAGGCCCCCAGTATTCTCAGGTACCCCAAACCCAAAGACAGCCGAACATTGGGTAAAACAGACCAAAAGAATACTAAGGACCATGGGATGCCCAGACCACCTCAAAGTTTCTCTAGCTACATTTAAGTTCGAAGGGGAAGCAGTCAATTGGTGGGAGACAACAGAAAGGGCCGTCCCTGAGAACCGTTCCTGGCGCTGGGAAGACTTCGAGAAGAGATTCTTTGAGAAGTACTTTCCAAGGTCTTACTGAGATGAAAAGATGTCTGAATTCTTGAAACATACTCAAGGCGAGATGACGGTCGCCCAGTATGAGGCTAGGTTCACGGAGTTATCGCGCTATGCGCTGAAATTAGTTGAAGACGAAGATTTCAAAATCAAGCGATTTAAAGGCGGCCTTCGACCCTCGATCTACTCCAAGATATGTTGCGTAAATCTAGAAAGGTATGCCGACGCGGTTGATAAGGCTACTCGAGCTGAAAATGACGATGATCGTAGATCACGGGCCAGGTTACAGCAACACAAGATCGGGAAGAGGCTCAGAACAAACCCTGGAATGCTACCATTGTTAGACAAAAGACCGAGGATTGCCTCGCAACAAGCCGGGACCACCGAAGATAGGAGGCTGCGAGACAGTCGCCCGGGATGCGGCTACTGCCAGAAGTTGGGACACGACATGAAGAACTGCTACAAGAAAATGAGGGACGAAGGACGCCCCGTTCCATCACAGAAACAACCGTCTGGCCCAAGCATGCCTCAAAAATCTCAAGGCCATCTATACTCCATGAGGTCACCGGAAGATGCAGACACTGCCTCAGGACTAATAGAAGGTACGGCTACTATCCAAGACACCCCCATTGTACTCTTGTTCGATTGCAGAGCTACCATGTCTTTTATCTCAAGTTCAATAGTAGAACGATTAAATTTGGGATTAAAGCGCACAAAGGAGACAATCACCGTGGCTTTGCCTTTAGGGAAGGTGGTGGAATTAAATAAATACTGTGAAAACTGCCCCATCACTATCGCGGGCCTCGTAATATCGGTTGACCTAGTGATAATAAACATGAAATGCTTCGACGTGATCCTTGGGACGGACTGGATGGACGAAACTAGGGCAATCATTGAGATTAGGACTAGGAGGATCACCTTCACCACAGTGGGGCGATCTCCCACCACAATACAAGGAAGAAAGAGGGAGGAGCCCTTACAACGAATAATGAGTGTGGAAGAAATATTCGTGGAACAAATCCCAGTGGTCAAAGAATTCACCAGGGTATTCCAGGAGATACCCGGACTGCCTCCCAGGAGGGAGGTAGACTTCAGTATTGACCTAATACCTGAGGCCATCCCAATTGCCCTACCCGCTTTCCGTATGGCACCGGTCGAGTTGGCAGAACTTAAGAAACAGATAGAAGAACTCTTGAATCAGGGGTTTATTCGACCAAGCGTTTCTCCTTGGGGCGCGCCAGTGTTGTTCATCAAGAAGAAAGACGGATCCCTGAGATTATGCATTGACTATCGTTGCCTAAATCAAGCAACAGTAAAGAACAAGTATCCTCTCCCCCGTATCGACGACCTATTTGACCAACTAAAGGGAGCTCAATTCTTTTCAAAGATTGATCTGAGATCGGGGTACCATCAACTGAGAATTAAGGAGGAGGATATACGTAAGACCGCATTTAGGACAAGGTATGGACATTTCAAATTTCTGGTAATGCCCTTCGGTCTCATAAATGCCCCAGCTGTTTTTATGGATCTCATGAACCGTATCTTTAGACCGTTCCTCGACCAATTCGTTATAGTCTTCATCATGACATCTTAATCTACTTGTAAAGTAAAGAAGTACACGAGGTTCACTTACGAAAGGTCCTAAACTTGCTGGAAGAGAATCAACTATACGCTAAGCTCTCGAAATGTGAGTTCTGGAAGGAAGAAGTCAGATTCCTAGGACACGAGGTGAATCGTCAGGGCATCGCAGTAGACCCGGCCAAGGTAGAGTCCGTTCTCCAATGGGCCAGACCGGATACCGTCACCGAGATTAGAAGTTTTCTGGGGTTAGCAGGGTACTACCGGCGATTCATCAAGGAGTTTTCCAAAATAGCCCAACCGCTAGCCAACCTAACGAAGAAAAATGCACGTTTTCAATGGGATGGAAAAGCCGAAGAAGCCTTCTAAGAACTCAAGAAAAGGTTAACTTCCTCCCCTATACTCACCCTACCCGAGGAAGGAGTAGAATTTATGGTATATACAGACGCCTCTCTCGAAGGTTTGGGATGCGTGCTCATGCAGAACAACAAGGTGATCGCGTATGCATCCAGACAATTAAAAGTACATGAACAAAATTATCCAACACATAACCTAGAACTAGCAGCCGTGGTGTTTGCTCTCAAAATATGGAGACATTATTTATATGGGGAACGATTCAAGCTTAACACAGACCACAAGAGCCTTAAGTACTTGTTCGATCAAAAAGACTTGAATATGCGTCAACGCCGATGGATGGAAACCCTAAAGGACTACAAATTTGAAATACAATATCACCCGGGGAAAGCAAACGTAGTGGCTGACGCACTCAGTCACAGGAAGACTCACATTTCGGCAGCTGTAATCGCACTCGAAGAATGGAAAATGCTGGACTTCATAAAAGATTTTAATATCCAACTAGACTTAGGGGAAGGGGACACACTGCTCAGAAATTTACCTGTGGAACCCTCATTGCTACGTCAAATCATCGAAGCACAGGGGCAGGACGAAGAACTGCAGGAGCGCTATCTGAAAGCAGTAGAGAACCAGGACTCGAGGTGGCACGTGGGCCCGGATGGTGGACTTAGATGTTGTAATAGATTATGCGTACCCAACAAGCCAGAGGTAAGATTAGCTGTATTGGACGAAGCCCACCGATCTAAATTAACCATCCATCTCGGGAGCACCAAGATGTACCGGGATGTCAAACGTCAATATTGGTGGAATAATATGAAACGAGAAATCACCGCTTACGTGGCTAAATGCCTCACTTGCCAACATGTAAAAGCCGAACATCAGAGACCAGCTGGGCTACTACGACCTCTTGAGGTACCCTTATGGAAATGGGACTCCATATCGATGGACTTCATAGTAGGACTCCCAAAAACAAGAAGAAGCCACGATTCAATATGGGTAATAGTGGACCGACTAACTAAATCAGCTCACTTTATACCCATGAAAATCACTACATCAATGAACGAATTGGCAGAGTTATACCTAAAAAATGTAGTACGACTCCACGGAATCCCATCTACGATCATATCAGGCAGGGACTCCCGTTTCACCTCAAACCTCTGGACTAAACTACAAACAGCCATAGGGACTTTTCTGAATCACAGTACCGCTTTCCACCCCCAGTCGGATGGGCAAACAGAAAGGGTGAATCAAGTACTCGAGGACATGTTAAGATCCTGTATTTTGGATTTTAAGGGCAGCTGGGATGATTACCTCCACCTCGCCGAGTTTGCCTACAACAACAGCTTTCAGACCAGTATCGGTATGGCCCCATTCGAGGCCCTGTATGGACGTCCTTGTCGTACACCGCATTGTTGGGCAGAAGTGGGAGAGAAAAGCACCCTGGGACCCGAAATAGTTCAAGTAACCTCTGAGAAAATCGATCTGATAAAGAAGCGCCTCCAAGCCGCTCAAAGCAGACAGAAAAGTTATGCAGATGTACGACGACAAAACCTCGAATTCTTCGAAGGGGATAATGTATTCTTAAAAGTCTCCCCTATGAAGGGCCTAATGCGTTTTGGAAAGAAGGGTAAACTTGCACCTCGGTACATTGGGCCATTCGAAATATTAGAAAGAGTAGGGGAAGTGGCTTATCGACTCGCATTACCCCCTCAGCTAGCAAGTGTACACAACGTCTTCCATGTCTCCATGTTAAAGAAGTATGAACCAGACCCAACTCACGTTATCAGCTGGAAGCAAATCAAGCTAAGGGATAACACCACGTATATAGAAGAACCTGTGCAGATCCTTGATCGAAAGGAACAAATTCTTCGTACAAAGGTAATCCCATTGGTGAAAGTCCTCTGGTCACATCACGACGAAGGAGAGGCGACATGGGAGCGAGAGGATGAGATGAAGGAAAGTTACCCCAATCTCTTCAACGAAGGCCAAGCTAGGAGGTAAATACAAGAACCAACCTTAAGTAAGATAGACAATAACAATCCAAGCTAACATGACGAAACACATTTCCATACCTTGAGTACACACTAATAAATATATAGTAACAACAGAAACAGACCACCTTGCCTCCACTAAGGATAAGGAATAATAAATTTCGGGGGCGAAATTTTGTTAAGGGGGGTAGATTGTAACGCCCCAAACTTTTCGATACTCGGGCGTCGAAAATCCTCAAGTGTTACCATGCGAATACAACAGGAGATATAGGTGTACGTTATCAATCCAACTATTTTAGCCTTATATCTGTGCCCTGACACGTATCTTACCCTTGAAAACTATCTCCACCTATAAATCGGGTCATCCGACCATCGATCACGGGGATTAGTACATGTACACCCCTTCGAGCTAAATCCCTGTGCGATCCTTCATCCACAAGGATTTAGACACAAGTTCCTTCATAAGAAATACTTAAAAATGTGCCTTAAACCACCTGGAATAGTTAGATTCCATAAAACCCTTAGATCATTAATAATTACGACAATGCCACTAATCTAGACCCTTGAATTCAAAGAGCACATGATTACCACGATCATTTTGGCATGAAACCTTGTATAAAGCCTAAAGTATCATAAATCAACCATACATTTAAAGTTTTAACCATTAGATCATCGTACAAGTGGGCCAGATAGAGATCATCCATTAAACACCACTTTGGGGCTCACTTGATCCTTGGATGTGCTTTAAATTTTGGTTCGACCCCTCAAGTTAGATGGAAGAACGAACGAACGGAATAGATTTCTCAAAAACATTATGATGGGCCCCACCTTAATCAGTATGCACACCCAGTACAACCCCACTCGCGATGCACCGGATGCATGGCTCGGTCAAAGCAGGGTAGACCCGTGCTTTCTACGGTGAGAGGAGGAAGGCTATCTCCAGCGGGCTTTCCGCTGCGTGGCTCCCGAACAGGGGCTTGCGGATCTCTCAGGTGGGCCACCATCTTCATTCCCATGTCCGATCCAGACCGTCCATCGAAACCCAAATAGACCACCTAATCAAGTCTATAAGGAGAAGTTGCAAAGATGCAGCGAGGATGACTTCCACCCATTCAAGCGCAGATAGACGGTGACCTGGGAAATCTCGTGAATCACCACCGATCTGATCTGTAATAGAACTTGAAAGATCAAAACAGCATGGGAAAACCAATGGAAGGATCGGATTTCCCAGACTGCTTTGATCGTGGGCCCACCAGCTATCACAGACTCGTGATTTCCGCAGAAGGTGCGATCGTGGAATCAACAGACGCAGCTTGAAGCACCGCAGATCCTTGAATGATCAAAGTTCTGGATCGTGGCCATGATCCGGACCATCCAGATGCCAAAATCCTAAGATTCGACTACTTCCATGCTGGCAGAAGTAATCGGAAGGGACACTGTGGGTCGCACGCAACTTCTGATCATCTCGGTGCAGAAATAGGATGTACGATCAGGGAGTCCGACTCTCGGTTGGAAACCACCCTGCGTAAGAAACATCTAGAAAACCTATCCCTATAAGTACCTACCTCCGTCCGACTTGAGAGGGAAAAGAAAGAATAAGAAACGAGAAAGCGAGAGAGAGAGAGAGATCCGCCAGTTGTCGTCAGACCCGCTGCCTTCCAGCGGAGGAAGAAGGAAAGAAGAAGAAAGAAAGAAAGAAAGAAAGGAAAGAAAAGAAAAGAGGAAGCAAAGAAAAGAGAAGAAAAGGAGGCCGTCCAGCAAGGAAGGAAGGAAAGAAAAGAAAAGAGAAGAAAAGAGAAAGAGGAAGAAAGGGTAGAGTCCAACTGAGTCGACTCAGGGTGACTTAGTGAGTCAACTCGCGGATTTGGGCTGACTCAACAGGTAAAATTTAGTATTACTAATCAAGATTTCGGGAAAACGCTCATCTATAAATGACCCCATACTAGGTTAAGGCCTAATATCATTATCCTTCTAAGCCTAAACCTAAATCCAAAGCAAAAATCCTAACCTTTTGAATTGTTTTTAGAATTCAATCCCTTGACATAAAAACAAGAACAAGTGAGCGCGATCCGACATCAAAAGGTGAGGGTTTTATCCTTTAAGTTTACAGTAATTTAAGTTGATTTATCTACCATGCCTTCACATGCCTTTTGGTATTTTGTTTGTCTTCATATTATTTTTATCTTGGCTTTTATACATGCTTTCAAGTTAACATTGCCTTTACATGTATTCCTTTCATACATCAATTTAAATCTTCCATATGTTTCGCCATCAATTATGGCCTTTTTGTGTTTTTTTACTATACGAATTATCATGTATTCCATGTTTACATGTTCTCTGGGAACTTCCCTATTAATCGATTTATTGGCTCTTTTGGGATTTCGGCATGATGTCAAGTACCAGTGATTCTCTGAATTCATGTGAGGTCATGGGTACAAGTCTTGCCCTGCCTTATCCATTATTGAGTTGGCATTGTCACTCATCTTTATATTTATGTTGGTTATGCCACTCATCTCTTTATTTGAGTTGGCTCTGCCACTCTTCTTTTGTTGAGTTGACCATTGTCACTCTTCTCTTTATTATATTGGCCTTGTGTCATTTATCTTTTAAGGCATGGGCATGTGTTTTGTTATTCCAGAACCTCCATGATTCATTTTATATTCTTCATGATTTAGTTATATTCTTTATAAGTGCAAGTGATGTGTTATAAGGTATCACAACTAGTGAATCAATTATCTTACCATGGACGTAATGCGTTACGGGTAGCGGCCCTCTTGGTTGGCACGTAATTCCGTGGGTTGGTTGGCGTGGTGCACAATCGATGTATGTAAATCGGTATACGTATTAGATCAACTTTTCGGGATTGGATGTCGCAATTAGTCGCTCCATGAACACATCGTGTTATGTAAATCTCTCAACCGCGTGTTGTGTTACCTTGAGATGTTTGCATAAATCCACGCTAGCGTTGGCCATGCCGGCGAATATCCGTAGTTATGGGATGCAGGTCGAGCTGGGTTTCCTATGAATTATGTTCCACATTGTGACGACCACTAGTATGATGAGCCCCACTCACTTTGCTAGGCATGCATCTCACGTAGGTTGTTTGTGCATAATGATACCCTCTTGTCAGTGGAGCACGGGACGTATCAGACCCTTACTTTACCTGTTATGAATCTCTTGAAGTATTGTTAATCGTAAAGGATCACCTTCACTATGAGTAGGGCATTGACCCTCTCCCAACCACACAGATGATGCAAGTGACGAACAGATGGAAGAACCAGAGGAGCACCGACTCGAGGGAGAACCCGATGATTAAGATTGAGGATAGGAATTAGTTTTACTTACATTTTATTATTAATGGAGTTTGTGTTATGCTCCTATTGTGAGAGCTTTTGACAATTTATTTATTTTCTTTGGAATGAGAAAGATAGTTAATTTCATTCTTTGGCTGGTCTCCATCAAATATATAGATGAATGTAATATGGATGGGAGAAAATCTCAGGGCAAGTTCTTGAGACATTCTCACTTTACAATAATTACACCCGATTTCCTCGGACACGAGTGCATACTCTGGCCATGAAAATCCGGGATGTTACATGGCCGCACACCCCCTCTGGTTCCTTCTCAGTTAGATCGGGATGGGAGTTATGTCGAATGAGAAATCCTCGAAGAGCGTGGTCCGATTGGGTCTGGCATCCTAGCCTGGAGCCTAGAATGTCGCTTCTCATCTGGCGGCTGTTGAATAAAGCTATACCGGTTGATGTGGAAGTTCAAAAATGTGGAATTCCTATGGTGTCTACCTATGATTGCTGCTCTTATCTCCCAAATGCGAATCGATCGGTGGAATCATTAGAACACATCTTCATTTCCAGCCCTATAGCTCGGTCTACTTTGGGGGTGCTTTCGGGATGGTTTTTAACTCTATCTCCTCCATCAACGGAATGTTGTCAGCTTGGTGGAACGCCCCTAGCCACACCTCCCCTCTCCAGCAAATCACTCCCTGCGTGATCGTATGAGAAATTTGAAAAGCCCGTAACGAAGCCAGGTTTGAGGGCATCAGGCCCTCTGCATCCTCCATCCGCTCAAGTATATCTCGATGTCTTTCTACGCTTGCTTCCCATTTCCGAGCTCTTCTCTACCCTCCACCCTCTCAATTGTTCATGGTTGAATTGTGCCTTCGCCCCAACTCAGGTTGCTCTAAACCTCCTTTGGTAGTCAGGTGGCAGAGACCGGATCGAGGTTGGATCAAGCTCAATGTGGATGGATCTGCACGAGGGAATCCGGGCCCTCCAGGTGGAGGTGGGATTTGTAGAGATGATAAGGGACTGTTCATTTTTGCTTTCTCCTCAGCCTACAGTCTGGCCTCTAACATAAACGTAGAACTCAGGGCAATCCACAATGGCCTCGATCATTGCATTCAGCTGGGCCTAAGTCAGATTATTGTGGAATCAGACTCTAGGTTGGTCATTGGTTTTTTGAACGGGTCAATCCCTCCCTGTTGGAAATGGAAATAGTGGATTGCACGGATTGCCAGATTCAACTCCTCGGCTTAGATCATTTTCTTACATATCTTTCGGGAAGGCAATGGGCCAGCTGATGGCATGGCGAAGTTGTCTAGCTCCTCTCAGATAAACTCTCTGATCATGCAGTACGCGCTCCTCCCTGTCAATGTAAGGGGCAGCCTCTTCCTGGACAAGGTAGGTCTGGGAGCTATCCGAATCAGTTCCTAGATCTCAAGCCAGTTTCGTTTGCTCTTCTCTCCTTTCTCATCTTCCTGATTCTTCTTGTATCAACTCCAACTTCCTCTCCCACTCACATGATAGGTGAGGCTTGTCCTTTTTGTAGGGTCCCATCCGAAGGTATGTAAATGTTTCAAAGTAATGAAATCGTGGCAGCAGCCCACTTCCGTTAAAAAAGGAGGCCGAGTTGAGTTTTTTCGGGCTGAGTCGAGTGAGTTAATCATGCCCAGTTTGTGTACAGCCCTAGTTAAAATAAAATAATAGTCCGCGAAAGGTTTAAGGGCAGTTTTTTATACTCTGACAGAGTCTGCCACTTGATAAACCCTGGGGACGTGGCATATCATGACTCAAACTAACCAACTAAATTATGGAATCTTCGGTCCCAAAATCAGATTGGTTGAACAACACTTAAGTCTTCAAATCTCTGCCTCTAATAAAAGAGGACTATAAGAGTTAGTTGGAGCCGTTGCTTTCCAAGCTGACCAACCTGCCATTGGTTTCGTAACCGAAAATATCAATTTTTTATTTCGTGGGCCCCACACTAGATAGGAGCTGCAAATACGGCGTGGACTGGGTACTACCCACGCCAGGATCTAGCTAGAGACGGATGATTAATACAGGGACTCTTTGGGGCCCACTTGATGTATGTATTTCATCCATGCCGTACATACATCTTATATTTTTAAGTGCAAGATCACGAAAAGGAAGTAGATTGAAGGCTCAAGTAGACCACACTACGGGAAGAAAAGGTGACAATGACACCCACCGTTGAAACCTTCTTACGGCCAACCGTGATGTTTATTTTCCATCCAACCTGTTCATAAGGTCACATAGACCTGATTAGCTTGATCCAAAACTTCAGGGGCCTAATAAGTTTTCAACGGTAGCCGTTCAGCCCCCACTGCTTCCTTTAGTGTGGTCCAATTGAGCCTTCAATGTACCTCCATTTTGAGCTCATGCCCTAAAATGATCTGTTAAAATGGATAGACGGCGGGGATAAAACACATACATTACGGTGGGCTCCAAAAAGCCCTGTGAGGACCGTTCGTCTCTAGCTAGGTCCTGGTTGGAGGTAGCACCCAATCTGCCACCCCGAAAATATTAGTTGAACGTTTCTGACCATTTATCAGAATCTCGCATATGGACGGTCAAGATAAGAGTGGACGATGGTCCTTACTTAACCGAAACACATCCATCGACTATCTACCGTTAGGATGGTCCAATTCGTGGAATTTTCTCACAGTGGGGCCTACTGGATTGACTGCACGGATCACCTTGATGTGGCCACGTGTACCGTGGTGATGTCGCGCGTTGAGGTTTTTGGAAACAGGGAGGGATGCTACATCGAGTGCACTTTGAAAGTGTACTCACATCACGCGTGGGAGAGGACACGTGCAAGATCGGAGCTTCTTATCAGGTGATGGTCACTGTCTACATGGATGCCATCATCCGGTGAACGACGGAACAAACAAACCGTTAAGAGAAATTAACCGCTGGTCGATATTATATTTACACCTGTGGCCCACCTTATGGACTGATCAATCTGCTTTGCGAGACATGGCACATAGACAGTGAAGATTGCCCGATGAGTGGCTCTGATCTTGCACAGGTGTTCCTTGTTCCCCTTATCTGGTATGTAAACTCTCAAAGTGTCACATGTGCATGAGATCTGACCCGTTAAAATGTTGGCCCCACCTCTGTCCATTTAATCTGACGGTGGGGACTCCATGAAAAGTGGGCCAGACTAAGACGGACATCAGTGTGGGATCTACTGTTTGAATCGGTAAAAAGTTACACATTGGTGGAAAAGATGCTGCAGGTGATTATTCTCCATTAGAGATTGAGACATGGGCGGTTGATGGTGGATCAGGACCGTTCATCAAGTGGGTAATATCTCTAGATCATCCTACTTGCATGTATCACTAGATGGATGAACGTCCCAAAATGGTCCTGTGTGCTGAAGGCAAAGTCTCCTCCCCTTGGCTCGCGGCACAAACACGCATGCATGATCGTAAGCATTCATCTGGTGGGGCCCACTAGCACCGATGGTCAACCATGCAACATTTCACATCAGTGACCAAAGAAATGGGAGCCTGGAGGAGGGTGGGACCTACACATCCCACTCTTTTTTTCCCATGCCGTGATTGTAGCGAATCTTTCCAAAGGTCAGTATTGACTTCCCATTTCATGTGTCCCGCAGCCTGCATCCAACAGCATGCCCCAATTGGTGGGCCCCACTTGCACAGATGGTTAGAACCGTCCATCAGCAGGTTGCTGACATAGACAATCTATGGTCCAAAAATCACACTGAACAGACAATCCAAACCGTTGATTTCTTCCACTCAACATCCCATTTACAACACAATAAATCGGTGGTCGGGATCATCCGTTCCACACGATTCTTTCATCATGGCCCATCCAACTCAGAAGCAACCAGATAAGTGGTCCCGATCATACGTGCACAGAGACACCCAGCTGCATCTAGGGGCCCATGCTTCATAAATCACTCACACATACAAAACAAGTGGGCCCCCATGTTCATTTCTTTTTTATCCTCCTCTCAACGTCCCTCTAATTCAAAAAGAGAGGAAAGCAAAAAAAATCAAACTTCCCAACTACTTCAGGCCCACCATTCTCCAGCCTTCTCATCTTCTTCTCCTTATATAAATCTCAAACCATTAGCCCATCCATCCATTCATCCACATACATCCATCCATGGATATGGACTGGTTCTCATGGTTATCGAAAACGGGCCTCGAACCGACGCTCGTCTACGAATACGGCCTCGCCTTTGCACACAACGAACTCGAGGAGGATGACATTGCAGACTTCAACCATGACTTCCTCCAAAGCATGGGCATCTCTATAGCCAAACACAGGCTAGAGATACTCAAGCTGGCCAAGAAGGAGAAGGGAGTGGTCCGGCGGCCGCCAATTTCGAGGCTTGTCACTATGATCAAGAAGATTCAGAAGTGTATAGTGAAGTATGTACGAGTGTGGGCCTGCCGCAACAGCTCGGCAATCATGACAGTGCCGAGGAAGGCGTATGGGAAGCGATGGAGGGGAGCGATGCTGAAGAGGAATAAGAGGATGATGATCCTTAAGCAAAGGAGGTTGATGATCACTGATAGTAGTCCAATTGTTGGGCCCAATGCTGCGAGCGTCGTGAGCCCGATAGTCTATGATCTTCGTTATGATGTCGATGATGGTGAAGTAGCTCGCAGTGCCCATGGAAGTGAAAAGGACAGTGATGAAGCGGGTTGGTCGAACCGGATAGAAGAAGTCAGGTGGGCTTCGATGTTTCGGGACTTGAAGCCCACATGAAGCTATCTTTCTCTCAGGCCCATTGGGTTGGAGTACTAGACCTAGGTTCAAGACCCACTAAAAAAATGGGCACTACTTCCATATTAAGACATCGTGGCGGTTGGAGACCGGACGCAGGCGTTAATCTTTGGTCCAAAAAATAAAGGGCTCAGGTTTGAGCATATCCAGCCCAGGCCCAGCAAAGGAAGCTTGGCTTAGGAGCATGGTTATAAGTCTTGCTTGAGTCGACTCAGTTGGACCCGGTCTGGTATAACACCATCACTCACTTGGATGAGTCATCCTTGACTCAGGTGAGGGCGATTTGATCTGAGTCGTTAAGCGTTTTAACCATCCTTGGGAGTGTTTCGTACACTTTCTTTCGTGTTTTTTTTTTTTTTTTTTATTATAAAAAAGTTAATGATGAAAGTTAATGATGATGGGTCATGAGGGGATTGGAACCATATAGTTTCTGCATTTGTGATGAGACTGTCCACTTTCCTTTTGTATATTTCTTTTATCTTCTTTTTCGTATGTTGTGGAAAAGAAATATCAAAAGCCTAGGCTGTGGTGAAAATTGAAACTTTGGTACTTATGAATATAGAATGAAAAAAGGAAATATTATCAACTGTTTGATATTTTAAAATCATATGCCGCCGATTGTGATTTTAAGACTTTGATGCGTACGTTTGAATGCACCAACTAATCAAATGTCAAAGGTTTAGTTAACATAGAAAATGGCTAAAGTATAATGAAACTTTTCCATGCATTCACAGCAAGAAAGTGACACGTAAATTATGGCAATGTTCCTATCATGCCCAACCTAGTATTCAACTCGTCCGGCAGGGTTGCCCCACCATGATAATAGGAAATTAAAAATCAGGCCGATCTAACTACCAGGTGGGCCCAATGTGAAGTTTGGGATATTTTAGGTGGTGGTCCATTTTTTCTAATGTGGCTGATGGTTGGATTGTTGGAAGTGGGGGCCTATCTCTTGATTATAATTTCTTTCCAACTTTATCCATACTCTTATAAATATGGAGAGGTAGTTTTTTCTTTTTAATCCATTGCAATCGACAAAGATTCCGGAGATAAAATAGAGGAGGAAATATAGTCTATTTATCCATCTAACTCATCCCATAAATAATCTAAACCATTTATTGTAATTCAAGGGTACTTTAACAGTAGAATCAAAAGAGTAATGAGATCCTCTTTGCTCTCTAGCTGTTAGGTGGACTTCTAGCTGTTTATCATCCATTTCGACTTTTATGAAGGTCTCAAGATTATGTAGACGTTGAGATCCCATGGGCCCACCCATTCGAACCATCTTTCATGGATCAACCTAGGGTCTCTAGTTTTTATTTTCTAAACAGGTTGCATATCATACATAATGGCAGGCCCCATAAACAACAACTCGATGGATGGGCTTGTCACCCATATCTAGTTACCATGAGATGTTCCCCTTACGAAAATTAGAGGTGCCACATAGAAAAAAGGAAGACAGGGAAACATATGAGAGAAATCATCTAAGGGAAGTGTTTAGGTTGCACGAGATAAGAGAGAGCAAGTTAATTGTAGTAGGAATATTGTGGATTATATGTGCGATATAAAGGTGTGGACTCTACATAAAGATAAATTATATATAAGCTACATGTATATGTAGACAAGTCCACACCATACTTTCTGCGGGTAAAATATGAATAATGGTTTTACTACCAATTTTTTAAAATGCCTATAACCGTATTTAAAATATCTTCTTATGTCCTTTAATTATCTAAGTCCAACACTTTATAAAATTATTTGTGGGGATAAAATTATTGTCTGCTACTCCGTGCATACATATTGCTTGTTGTGTTCCCCAAAGGGTTATATTAGGATGCCTGCAAAAGATCAGACTTTCAGGATTCTATCACCACTGTATCGGCATGGGCGACATTTGAGGTTAGACAGGAAGTGTTGCAGATATTGATTATGTTTGGTGAAGGCCAATGATGGTATTTAATGTAACGGGACATAATAAGTCCACCATCATCAGAGTAGTTGATCCAAGTGGCCCACCGTGGAAACATCTTAATTCTGAAGGCTGTGGTATATTTATGAGTAATTCAGAAAGAGCAGATATCAACTGGCCCACTTCCCTAAATGCGTGCCTGGTACAACTTCACTGACATCATGAGTAGACTCAGCTGGCTCAACAAATATGCTGATTCTTCCTATGATTGAGGAGTAAGAAAAGATCAAAAGAATCCCAAAAACTCAGATGGGTCACGGATGCAAATCTGAGTTATAAAATGAAACCAAGTTCTCTTATTATTATTTAAAATAATAATAATAATAATAATAATAATTTTGTTGATAGGGGGCTGAGTCGACTCGCTAACCATGGAGACCTTGGCCTGATCTGAATTTTTTTTTTTTTTTTTTGTATAACTTCAATTACAAGCCATACAATTTGCTCTAGAGGAGGCTTGTAAGATGAAAACTGCATGCAGTGGATTCCCATCTTCGGGCGTCTTCTGACCCAAATCATAAGTGGGATGAAAAGGACTGTCCCATTGGTATATCCTACTAGTGATTTGGGAGGAACGCATCAAATTTCACCGCTTAAAAACACTGACTTTCAAACACACCTTGGTACATTATCAAGGACATTGAGTCATTTTTAGTAGGGCTATATGTCGGGCTGAGTCGAGTTGAGGTGGGATAAGCTTGCCTTGACTTATACTTGCTCTCATCCAGCTCGAGCTTGCCATCAATTTTACCATTAGAGCTTGCCTTGTTTGCCAAACCTTTCGAGACAAGCTAGTGAATCAAATCGAGACAAGGCGAGCTTGCTCCCACCTCAATTTATTATATTTTTTTGATACAAAATACAAATTAAAAGTCCACAACATTATGTCCAAAAAGTCGAACATACCACAATATCAAGTAAAAAAAAAAAAAAGTAGCACATATAGCTTCTTCAAGGCTTCTTTGTGATCTAATCCATACACAGTAGTTATATTCATGTAAAATGAAGTGGGCTTGCAGAGACTTTTTATTACTCTTCTTATTTTTTTACAAGAAATTTTTTATTTTCAAGATGCATTCTAGTTTTGATTTGCATTCTTGTCCTCATCATCCTCAACATTGAAACTATTACCATCTCAAACAGGATGCAACCAATTTTGTGTATATATCAACGCTTCAACTATTTTTGAGGTAAGTGAGCTTCGATACTTGCTCACAACCCTACATTTCATGCTAAAACCTAATTCTGATGCCATGGTGGAAATTGGAATTGACAATGTCTCGCGTAATCACCGAATGTCCAAGGTATTCACAAGCTCTCAATTTTCAACACTGCAAAGCATAAAAAATCATCTTCTTATAATCTTATGATTGGCTCATTTAAATACTTCTCCACTTCTAATTCAGTTTTCTACATCTCTGTTTATTCTTCGCCTAAGAAAGTCGTAAAATCACGAAGTTACTTTCCTCTAGTAGAAGTACTACATCCTTATTAAGGAGTAACTGTTGTGCTAGATGTTGCAGTGAAAGTACAAACATATGAAGTGAATAACTCTTCAACTGTAGCTAGAGCTAGGCATCGGACCGAGTCGGATCGGATTGGGTCCAACTGTATTCGGTCTGAAATCTACATGGGTTGACCCGAACTCGATCTGATCCGGGACCGAGTTCAGGATATCTGACTCGAACCAATCCGATGCACAGTTGGCCTAACCTGAACTGAGTTCGACTTGGTCAGGGAAACAGAGTTAGATCAAGTTGGGTATGGTTCGGATTGGATTGGGTCTGCGGGTCAAACTATGAGGTATGTGTTATATCCAAACTGTCCATCCATTTGGCGAGTTCATCTTAAGGCTTGAGCCGAAAAATAAGACAGATCTAAATATCAGTTGGACCACACTACAAAAAACAGTGGGGGATTGAACGTTTACAATTGAAACCCTTTTGGAGATCACGGAAGTTTCGGATTATTATGAAATTTGTTTTTCCTTTTCATCCATGTATTTTTAACCTTATTAACAAATTAGATGGAAAATAAACTTTATGGTGGGCCCTATGAATTTTTTAACGGTGAAAATCATTATCCTCACTGCTATTTTCGGTGTGGTCCATTTGAGCTTTAGATATGATTCGTTTTTTTTTTCAAATGCTCTAAAATGATCACGAAAAATGGATAAATGGTATGGATATAATAAATACATCATTGTGGGGCCCATGTAATTTTGATGTCATTTGAGTCGTTCGTACAACTTGAAGCTCGAAGCATTTCTCCACTCGTCTTTGGACAACACGTATCTATACACCAACTATAACTTTAAGCTACTGGAAATCAGAATGCGTATTGAGTTACTCAGTTTTCTCTCATCGTACTGAGTAAACTCAGTTGGACCCACCTTGAATGTATGTAGTCTATCCACAACGTCCATTCATTTTTCCATCTAATTTAAGGGGTTGATCCCAAAATTGAAGCATATCTAATGATCAAGTGGATCATACCACTGGAAACAGTGGAGATAAAGATTTCCACCATAGAAACCTTTTTAGGCCCACAGTAATGTTTATTTGTCATACAACCTGTTCATAATATCATAAATACATGGATGAAGGGAAAGCACAAATATAAGCTCAATCCAAAAATTTTGTGGCCCCTAAGAAATTTTCAATTATAGATGTTCAATTCAACTGTTTACTGTGGTGTGGTCCATTTGAATATTGGATATCTCTAATTTTTGGGCTCAAGCCCTTGAAATTATTTGGTAAAATGTGAAAGTGCCCTGGTTTGTCAATTTGCGTGAGTATTGAGTCAGTTCATCTACAGAGCCTGATAAGAAGATCAATTCAAGCGTTTGTCTTAACCGGATGTGTGCAAGCTCGCCACAGGTAAATCTGAGCCTCACATCCCTCATCCCAAATCACTAAATAAACTAAAACCCTTAAAAACAAAATAGAACATCTTAGGGTTTTGGGTAAGAAAACATTTTCAAAAATCAGAAAATTCTCTAAGTTTTCTCGCCCTATCAATTATATCAATACACATCTCGATATGATCGACATGCGCTATCATGTCCTCGATGCTCCATCGATACCATCAATAAGAGGACCAAATATGTCCGGCAACCTCATAACTTATCTGGACAAATTATCGATATATCGATACACTTATCGATATCATTGATATTCAAATCTTGAGTCTATCAAAGTCGACTCGATATTATCGACAGGCAGATTTCCGGCGCCCCTGTTTTTACATAAGAAAATCTCATTTACATCAATATATCGGAGCTCTTCTTAAGATAATCAAAAGTTCAAATTTCGATGATATCGGAAGACTCTCGATGATATCGATCTTGGGCGCCAAGTTCTCCAGCAACATATTTCAGGGTTGTTTAACTATGATCGGGGGCCCCTCAATAGAATTGATATTCAAATATCGATGACATCGGTACCAGGTCGATTGCATCTAACAAGGACATAAACTGTCCAGCAAGCTTAATGAAAATTTCGCTGGATTTATCGATGTGTCGATTCTGATATCGATATCGTCGACTTTCAAATTTCGATGATCTCGATGGTTCCCCGATCATTCATGAAAACCTGAAATATTTTTAGTCAAGTCTCTCTCATTTTTCAAGTGTCGATGGATCGAACCTATCATCAATGGAATCGGAGTTTGAAATCCGATGACATCGACAATCGTTTCGATTCATTGACCATCTGACAATTAAATGTTTCAAATGCATATGACATTGAGTTCGAGTCATCAAGCAGACCGTCGATGCTACGTGAGTATATGCTCGATAATATCAAACCTGTTCGATGATATCGAACTCTGCCATAAATGTGACCATTTTATATCCGTTAGAATCTTTTGCCTATATATAGAGGACTTCTCTATTGTTGCTGTGAGAGAAAGAAGAGAGAGCTGTTGAGTGTTTAACTTTAGATCTTATACCTAAAGCCTTTTCTCTCAGGAAAGTTCATCCTCCAATCCACCCTCACCATTGATATTCAATAGAGTGCATTGGGGAATGAACTTCTGCATTTAAGGATCCTCCAGTTACCACCTTAATGACAAATCATTAAGCTGGGATGCCTTGAATACTTAGATGATTAAAATCGCTCTATCTTCCTTATAGGAAAATCTTTTGAGAGTAGGATTTCATCATAACCTTGACCCAACCCGTCACCATGTATTGGTATATCTTATGAGTTCCGGATCAAGGAGATTGAAGAGTCTTCGTCAATAAAGGAGGAGATCTTCATCAATGTGCTTAATGGGACTCATCAACTTATCTGTAAGTATCTAGAGTCTAGAGGACACTTGTGATCATTCCTTCTTAGGATTGGGTCTTAGGTGTTTCTCACCCTTGAAGCCCTCGTAAGAGGCCTCCGGCGGGAGTGTATGTGGTGGGTGCATTGTGTGGACCCTTGCTCTATGGAGAGTATAAACATCTGGTTGAAGGTGAACCAGTAAAACCTTAGGTTTGAGGTCAACCGCTGTGAAACCTCGGGTTTGAGGTGAACCATGTAGAAACCTCCGATAGGGTCTTATAGAAGATCCTTGGCTAGTGTGCCTAAAAGTGGGTGTGTTGTGTTGACCCTTGCTCATGAGAGCATAAACAGTCAGCCTCAGTGTAGGTTATAAAGGTTGAAGGCGAACTTGATTTAAAACCTTACGTTTGAGGTGAACCGCTATGAAACCTCCGTAGTGAAATCCGGCACACTCAAGGGTTTAGTGCGTCTGCCGAGAATAGAGTAGACTAATTGTCGAACCACTATAAAAATGACTGTGTTTGAGATTATTATTCTTCTGATTATGTGATTTACTTCAATATTTGTATATCTGAATATCTAAGATCATACCTCACACACTTACACAGTCATATCCATCATAAACTAGTTTGCATATTATTTACTTCTCAAATAGTTTGTGATTGGATCCTCTACCAGGCTTGGAAGCCAGTAGAGTTAAGTTTGAGTAATCCTAATATGTGTCTGTTGTTAGGATTAGTGTAATAGGATTTTCATAAATCATAAAAACTTTTTTTTAAAAAAGTCCTATTCACCCCCCTCTAGGACATATTGGCATATCCCGACTTCAACTAAAGCAGTCTTCACCGCAATTTCAAAATGAATGGACGGAGCGGATAAAATACATAAATCATGGTGGACCCCATGGACTTCACTGTGTACGCTAAGCGTAGTGAGTAACTCACTACGCAATCCGCTTCCAAGCTGCTGACTGCTATGTTGACGTGCACAACACGAAATTGCTCAGGGGGCTCTTATAGGTCTGAGTAAACTCTGTTGGGGCCCACTGTGAATGCATGTGGTTTATCCACACCGTCCATTCATTTTTCCAAATCATTTTAGTGGTCGAACCCAAAATTGATACATATCTAAAGCTCAAGTGGACTATACCACAAGAAAAGGTAGAAGTATTGATTTTCACTGTTGAAAAATTTATAAGCCCCAGTGATGTTTGTTTGTCATCCAACCTATTCATAAGATAAATATATGTGATAAATATTCATAAGAATCACTCCAGATCGATCAAGATCGGATCCATTTGGTTTAGATTTCGGTTTAGATCGGTCTAGATTGACCACGATCCAAACTCTTGCGATGAACTGTCGGATCTGACTGATCCAACTTGAACCGCACCGATCCAGGCCTTGGATCAGTTCGGATCCACCGGATCGGGTCGGTTTGTGCCCAGCTCTAACTGTAGCATGAATAATGAAGGTCTCCGCTGAAACTCTTTTAGTATTGTAATAAAGTAACCTGAAAATGTACCTAACCATTGTCATCTTGTACTGTGGATCCATAACAACTACATAACCATTAACAAATAACATTCGGCCTAATACTTATCGATTTTCATTTCCATTCCCAAAGACATCACTTGTAAAAAATATTGAACCCTCATTAGCACACTTTTTTATGGTGTCCATAATGAAAGTAATTTTTGGAAGAAACTAATTTTCCATGGGATACTTATTCTAAGAAAAAATCTTCGTGTAGTTGTTAAAAATTTTAAGAAAATTTGAACCTATTCAACTTTCATCTAGTCTTCATCATTAGGCACGTATGTGTATATTTTATTATGCACAGTAAGTTCAAGGAATGCAACTTTAAATTCTAAAGTAGTATCCAACATTTTATAAGTTAGATTTCAATGTGTGCAAACATTCATCTTCAACTATTTTTTAGATTTCAAATTTAAACATTAGATTATATCATTCCATGTGCTCAGTCTTGAAGGTGACCTCTTTATATATTTGACGCTATCTCATATATTGACGATTGTGGAGTCAATTGCTTTTAGCCCTTCTTGTACTATCAAGTTTAGTATGATAGTACAACATCCGACTTGGAATATTTTACCTTCAAAGAATATATTTTTTACTGTCTTTAATTAACTACGTAAGAATGAAACCAAAGTGTCATTGGAAGATGCATTATCTAAAGTTATTGAAGATATTTTCTTTTCGATGCCCCACTCAATAAGACAATTCTAGATGCGGTCTGACATTACCTCACCGGTATGAGGAGGAAAGTAGTGGAAGTTTATAATATTCTTTTGGCGTTTCCAATCTGCGTCAATGAAGTGTACAGTTAGTGACATGTATCCCTTTCTTTAATTTGATGTCATCCACATATCCAAAATCAAACTTATTCTCAATATGGATTCTAAAAAAGCTTTCAAGTTTACTTTCTCAATTGTATACATCTTCATGTACTCTCTTTTCATAAAAACATGAGAGGCCTTTTCACATTTAGGATTAAGGAATTTGCAAAAGAGCATAATTTTTTTAAAAAATATATACAGTCCTAAATGGCTTCTCCTCAACTATCACTAATTTTGCATACCATTCTTTCAACTTTTCCTAATCATACTTAAGGTAGAGAGTGTAGCTTGAGAGTCGTTCTTTTCAAAAGCGGTGAATGAAAGTAGCTGTAGGACTTCACCAGTTGATATTCTTGGTCTCTTCACACATTTATTAAGATGTATCTAATAGTGAGTAGTAGAAGAACCAAAATGTTTTTCGTAAAGAGTTTATCATACTTACATCTAACCTTAACCGAACCATCTAGTAGTGTGATCTTATCGAAAAATTCTCATACCGCTGATCTTATTTTTTTTAAAACCTTTCACTAAACCTGAAGTTGTTTTAACTTGTTTTTTGTCAAATCTCCTTCCACAATAAGAGGAGATGTGACTAACGCACCGGCGCCAGGGGGTATTTGGAATTTCCTCAACAGTCATTTATAAATAAAAAAATAACAAAGGTATGGTAAGATCAGGGCTTTTACAGGCCATGATCCCTATAAAAGTGTCACTCAACTAAAACCTTACAACGCAGTCATTAGATTTTTTAGCTGTGAATGTGGATTGGATGGGTCATCCATCCATGCATAGGCTAAAACCCATCACAGTAAGTCATCCAATGAAAGAGATTTTCATGGCAACACCAACTAAAGGTAGGCCAATGAAATGAATGGACCAGGTTCCTAAGAGGTGGACTCAGCTTTTACAACCACCGACTTGAATAAATAACAAAAAGGCATTTGGATGACAACATAACCCATCATTGAGAAAAATATGAATCTCACAACTTAAAAGATACATTTTTCATTATCATCATGAATTACCATACAATATCTAAGCACAAAGTTCACATATTACTATTTCCATTATAGGTTTACGAGAGTGGAGCCCACAGTTCAGTGTTCCAAACCATTGATATTACAGACAACACCATCTTTTTTTAGAGTTATTATGGAAAACACTATTGAGAGACACTCATCCCAAATATCCACCATATTGGAAGAATAATAACTATTGAATTGTGATGAATTAATAGAAAGTTAAGGAATTAAAATAAACCAACAACTCACATTCACCTTAGGGTTCTGCATTGGCATTTGGCCATCTACATCTAAGCCATGAAATTGATGGTTCAGATCCCTATCACCCATGGGTCCCACTTCTACCATTCAAATTTCCCACTCAGCATTGCAGAAAGCATGACTCAAGGTTTGAAGTTGTGAAGAATTGGACTGAACAGAGAATTAAAATACCGAACAAAGGATAGTTTCAAGATGAAATACATACATACATGCTTACATATAGAGAGAAAGAGTACCTCAGTGTCGAGAGTTTTTTTTTTTTCCTTTTTGGCATAGCTAATCTCAGCAGTCTTATGAGCTTGCTTCGTCACTCTCTAACTGAAAAGATGAAGAAAAAAGGGAAAAATGAAGAAGAAAAAGAATGAGAGGGATTGGGAGAAGAGACCCACACTCATTGGAGTTCTCGGCTTCCTTATCACTTATAGCTACTGTCGTTAGTCGGGATAGGAGGGGGAGAGAGAGAGAGAGAGAGAGAGAGAGAGAGAGAGAGAGAGAGAGAGGTTAGGGTTTTTGATTTGGGAAGAAAGGGGAAGGGAAGGGATGAAGAATGAGGATCAGGCAAGGTTAGGGTTTTTGGAAGAATCAAGAAAGGGAGAAAAGGGGAGGTCGTCGTCCAGGTAAGTTAGAATGATTAGAATTTCTTTTGTAACTATTTATAACAGTGAGTCAAGTCGAGGTCGAGCCAAGTCAAGCCTCAGTCGAGTCGAATTTTGAGGCGAGTCGAGTGACCCAGTGCTCGACCTTTCTGACTCAAGCTCCTGAATATGACTCGCCTTGACTTATCCCACTAAGTCAAGGCGAGTCAAGTTGAGTTTTTTTTTTTATATAGTCGAGTGAAGCGAGTTTCTTGATCTGACTCGACTTATGACCAACTCTAATTTTTAGCCAAGAAAGAGAATGTTAGGAATACTGGCCATAAAACACTTAGGACCCGTTTGGACAAATTGCTTGCAAAAGTTATTTCCATAAGCACTTAGTTATTAATGGACTTTTTGTGAACTTGCAAAAAACTAATTAGTTTCTAGTGAGTAGCATTTTTATTGACGAGTGGGGACCAGATGAGGGTTTACAAAAGTGCAACCAAATGTATAATGTAAAATGGTTTTAGCTACCCCTTTTGAGGATCTAAATGGGGCTTTAAATGGAGTGGGTTTTGTATGTTACTCACAAGACCTTGTGAGAAGCCAAAAGGCCACATCCGAGTAGTGTGAGACTCGTATCCTAGCCTGTACCGTTCTGTAGGCTTCCGCAGTCCTCCCGGTCGAATTTCGGCACCCTCGACCCGTATCCGATGATTGCTCACAATCCTAAGTCAAGTCCTGCATATCAAAGTTGACTCGATTTGAAACTTATACCCTAGCGACCGCGCCATCGTCGTGGTTCCAACGTCGCGACTTGCGCACCAATCCAATACCCAAGCCTGAAGATATGGGTCCGCGTTCATTCCAAAGAAACGCTGCGCGTTGCGAATTTTGAGAGAATCTCTACAACATGTCACATCCATCAAGTCAAGTACACTACCCATACCCTATGCTACCTCACCCTATCCTAAGTATAAATGACCACTCCCTCTTTTCCCATATGTCAAATTCTCTCTCCCTACCCATCACTCTTTTACCAAAATTCAAACAAGCCCATACCATCCATATCCTTTTCTCACAACACCCATTCCACCTACCTATTTTTCATCCCATCACTCTCTCTCTCTCTCTCTCTCTCTCTCTCTCTCTCTCTCTCATCTCATTCCATCCCAAGCTTCCATGAGAGGAAATCTCTAAGGAGAGAAGAATGTAAGAGAGGGCCCATTTTCCTAACCCCTCATCTCACCATCCAACCCTTCAAAATTCATCTCTCCCTTAAAGAAGGAGCTTAGGAGCCAAGAGTCCAAGGAGCTAAAGAAGGAGGCCATAAGTGGGTGATCCACCATTGATTTCAATTTTTATACCCACTTGTTGTGGGACCCACATTGATGTATGCAATGTAGAGAGGGGCCCATAGTGGCGGGGTCCCTTTATCTCACCGTTTCTCTCTCTTTCTCTCCCTCTCTCTTCCTCTCTCTCTCTGTATGGATGGTGTGTGTGTGTGTGTGGCCCATCACGAAGTATATATTTTATCCACGCCATCCACCTTGTGGGACCCACCTAAAGGATCCGTTGGATGGAAAAACACAAATATCGGCTCTTCTTGAGCTGGTGGGTTCCGCACGTGAGACCCATTTGATAACGGATTGGCTAGTGGTCGTTGCAATGTGGGCCATACCTTATTTGATGTATGAGATTTATCCCCACCATCCATCAGAAATGGTGGGATTTCACCATGGAAAAAATGTCCAGCACACTGGACTATCTCGTTTTTAATAAATAAAAAAAAAAGAAAAAAGAAAAAAAAGGAATGTATATGTAATACATATGCATGTGTATGAATATAATATATATATATATATGATGAGGTGGGCCACACATGTGGACCTACGAAGATATATACCTCATATATGCACCGTTCAGATCATAAGACTATCTGGACGGTGGCTTTTGTTATAATATAATATACTATATTATAGGATATGATATATATATATATATATATATATATTATATTATATATACTATAGGTGGGCCACATGCGTGGGGTCCACCACTGATGTAAGTTTATATCCACGTCGTCCATTCCTCAGTTGGACAGGTGGAGTCCACCGTGATGTATATTTGCATCCACACCGTCCGTTCATTTGCACGAGGCCCCACATGATGTATGAGTTCTTCTAGCGCAGTCCATCAATTTGTAATCCAGACCACCCAAATGGATGATGGGCGTTGACTGGCTGATTTGCCACACCAATTATATAGTTGCTGTTTCCAGCAGCAAATTCTGTGGGCCCCGCACGATGTACGTGTTTCATCTATACCGTCCAACCATTTTAAGAGATCATTTTATGGCATAGGAATGAGTCAGATTCAAAGTTCAAGTGGACCCCACCATTTGCAGTAGCAGGGATGATGACATCCACCGTTCAAAATTTCTACGGGCTACATTAGTTTCAAATCAAACTGATATTGTGTTTTCACTTCATCTATTCTATGTTAACTTATGAATAGGTTGGATCTCAAACACAACACGGTGGGTCACACCGTGCAATCCAACCATTGATTAGGTGGACCACACCGCAAAAGCCAGTGGGGATTGAACGCCTACCATTTAAACTCCTTTTGGGAGTATGGAAGTTTTGGATAAGTATGAAATTTGTTTTCCTCTTATCCAGGTCTTGTGACCTTGTGAACAGATTGGATGGAAAATAAACGTTATGGTAGGTTCTACCTTGATGTATGAGCTATACATCCATGTTGTTCATCTGGTGGGCCCATTTGGGAGGTGCAGACCCACCTGTTGGTTATGTAGGGCCCACCTGCTGTATGACTCAATGTGATGTATGTGAGGCCCAGATGGAGAGGTCCATTGTGATGTATTTGAGGCCCAAGGGATAGGGCCCATTATGATGGAATTACGGCCCAGATGGAGAGGCCCATTGTGATGTATATAAGGCCCATATGATGGGGCCCACTTGCTTGAATTTAAGGCCCATGGATAAGGCCCGTTGTGATGTATTTGTGGCCTATGGGCAAGGCCCATTGTTATATGTATTAGGCCCATTAGTGCAGCCCATTGATGCAGCCCAATTGATATATATGAAGCCCATTGGTTCGGCCCGTGGATGCGATCCACTTGATGTATTTGATGGCCCATGGGTTGAGGCCCAGTGTGAGGTATATAATGGCCACGAGTGAGGCCCAATGAGACGTATGTGGGGCATTCATATGGGGCCGAATGTGATGTATATGAGGTTCATTGTGATGTGTGATTACTCCATGATGTATGTAATGATGATTATGGTGGGTCATGTCTTGGGAGCAATGATGGTTTAATGACCACATTGACGGGCGATGATGGTTTAATGTCCTCATTGTGACCTTCCCTTAAACCTTGTTAGACCTATTATCACCGATTGCCGATCCCAATTAATGTGATCGATTTGCCGATTATCGATCGAGGCCGATTACTGATTCTGATTTGTCGTGGCCAATTGTCGATTATCGATAGAGGCCGATTACCAATTCTGATTTGTCGTGACCGATTTGCCGATTCTGATTATCGATCGATTCCGATTGTCGTGACCGATTATCGACTCCGATCGGTGACCAATTTACCGATTCTGATTATCTATCGATTTTAATTGTCGTGACCGATTACCGACTTCGATTGGTGACCGATTTGCCGATTCTGATTATCGATCGATTTCGATTGTTGTGACCGATTACCGACTCCGATTGATAACCGATTTACCGATTCTGATTATCGATCGATTCCATTTATTGTGACCGATAACTGACTCCGATTGACATGACCGATTTGCCGATTTTGATTATCGATCGATTCCGATTGTCGTGACCGATTACCGACTCCGATCGGTGACCAATCTGCCGATTCTGATTATCGATCGATTTCGATTATTGTGACTGATTACTGACTCCGATTGGTGACCAATTTATCGATTTTGATTATCGATTGATTCTGATTATTTGACTGATTACCGACTCCGATTGACGTGATCAATTTGCTGATTCTGATTATCGACCGATCCCGATTATCGTAACTGATTGTCGATTCTGCTTAACGTGACCAATTTACCGATTCTGATTATCGACTGATCCCAATTATCATGACCGATTGTCGATTCTGCTTAATGTGACCGATTTGCCGATTCTGATTATCGACCGATCTCGATTATTGTGACCGATTGCCAATCCCGATTAACGTGACCAATTTGCCTATTCCGATTGTCGAGGCCAAGTATCGAGGCGATTCCGATTTGTCAAGACCCATTTTGAAGTATTTAAGGCCCATGGGTAAGGCCTATCATGAGGTATTCATAGCCCATGGGTAAGGCCCACTGTGATTTATTCATGGCCTATGGGCAAGGCACATTGGGATATATATTAGGCTCATGATGCATGGCCCATTTCATGTATTTGAGGCCCATGAGCAAGGCCCACCTATTGTGTATATGTAGCCTGTGAGTAAGGTCCACTGTGTTGAATATTAGGCCTTTATGTGAGGCCGTGGGCCCATTGTATGTTTATGTAGGCCATTCCTTGGAGGCAATGTTGGTTAAATGTCTACATTGTCGAGGCTGATTATCGAGGTCGATTATTGGTGCCGATTATCGATACCAATTACGAGTATATCATTTGATACCAATTATGAGTATGTGACAGTATAACATCATGATACATGCCCATATGCATCATCTGCATCCTTGTTATGAGATGTGGTTGATTATTGCATATGTCATTGAGTATATTGTTATGAGACTCCTTGATAGGTGGAGGTTATCTCACATGAGCACACAGTATGCACGGGATTGATACATGGCTGGTTCATATGACTCATGCATCTTGCATTATAATTACTGTATGCCCTAGCGACATCAAGGCTGTAGCCTCCATAGGTATATCGTGGATGGCCAGATGGGACACCGAAAATATTTAGTTATAGCATAAGGGCACCATAGATGTCCCTGGGTGAAAATCCCTAAACCTCCGTGGCCAGGAGACGCCCCAATGTCGAGACCGAGTGGATATATATGAGTGCATGAGGGTCGTATACCAATAGGTCACATCTCCCACTGTGTCATAGTCGGTTGGAAGGGGGTGTGACCTTACCCGCCTGAGTAAGGGGGCAATGTCTAGGTTGAGTTTGACCAGCTTGAGGAATGGGTCCGCTATCGACGAGCCGGGCCCGATATTGGCAGGTGAATAGTGAGGTCTCTTTTACTTACCCAGTTGTGCGCTCACATAGGAACGACAAGCTGGCATAAAGTGTAATAGACCCCGGTGATGATCCCAAAGATGAACTGTACTGATATGTGGACTTTTGAGCAGGAGTTGCATACTCATTCATTCATTTATTCACTATCCACTCGGGTTGGTGGTGCGTAACTAATTATACGTATACCTTCACAATGGCGAGGATTTTGGTTGGGGTGCATAACTAACCTGAGATCAAGAGTTTACCACATTGAGTCTAACTATCCAAATTTAGGTATGGGACTGGTTTGGATAGAAGTCCCTTGTGATGGACCCCATGGCCTGCAATATCATGTACTATCATCCTGACTTCATACTCTAGCATGCTTATTCCATTCGCACAGCAAATCGCATTACATCCGCAACATATGGTATTTGGGGTGACTATGTTTATGCATTTATACGACCTAGATACGATTGACGGTATTCGTGGACTCGTTAGGATTTGCATATTACATTGCATCATCGGCATCTGATATTTATTTGGCTTGCTATATCCGCATTGCATAGCTGATCTACATTGCTTCATCAGTATATGATATTGTTTTTATTATATTTTTGCATCGCATAGCCTGGATAAGGCTAATGGTATTTATGGGCCTATCAGTATATTTTCGCATTACTCTAATATCCTATGATTTATGAACTTGCCAATATTTCTGATTTTGTATGATTTATGAGCTTGTCAGTGTTTCCGCTTAATCTGATTTCTCTTATATTGCTTATTTCGCACCTACCTTGTGCACACACTTACACCGCCCTCTAAGCTTTCTATAAGCTTATGCACGATAAATGCGTGCAAGTGATGTTAGGTTGCAGCAGTGTTGAGCTTGGAACTTGTAGCGGTCTTCTGGAGCTTGATTTTTGATTTATGTATTTTCCTTTCCGCATTGTACTTAAATGGTTATATTAGTGCATATGTGATGATGATGTTGCCTTTGTGATTCGGGCAAACTTGGTTATGCTTCTTACAAGATAAATGTACGTTGGAAAAAAATCCTCCTTGTAGGATCCCAGGATCGGAATCTAGCACAAGAGTGCTGGGAGCCGAGAATGGGGTACTACAAAGGCTGTCGGCGTCAGATTCGACGATCGAGAATTTTGTGAGCCCAGTTTCCAAGTTCGGGGCATGACAAGTAGTTACTGAAAATAAATTATGGATGATTTATGTCTACGCGGATACCAGCCTCCATCCATGAGAAACAATCGCCTACATTGTCATAAGATAACCAAGAGGCATTAGGAAGGTGTGATATGCAAGATGGCGAATGCCAATCTCTAGTAAATTAGCTAGGTAAGTGCGTTACTATTAGGCGACCACGGAAGGAAACCCCAAATTTGAATCAAACAAGTGAAAGATAAATGCAACAAAGCATGTATAAGAACATGCATGGATTTTTACGTGGAAAACCCTCGTGAGAAAAATCCATGGCACAAAGCGTCAAAAAATTCACTATGAAAATGAATTACAAGAGACTGATGGACCTCCCCTGTAAACCCTAGAATCGACTTAGCCATCCTTGTTTTACCTTAATCCCACAATTACACCTATATATATATATATATATATATATATATATATATATATATATATACACATATATATATATATAATGTTGTAATTTGAATAGGAAACTAATTGTGCAATTACAGAAAATTACACACACCGTCATTATATGCATTGATTGATTGACCTTGATCGAGCAACCCTTGATCGATCGAGCACCCATGTTCGATCAATCGAATATAGCCAATAGTGTCCATAGAGTTAACTGATTACTTTAGAGTTTACTCGATCAATTGACCCGACTAAACGATTGATCGAACTAGTCTAAAACTGTCCAGATACCAATTTATTTAATCTAGGGTTCAGTTGATTGATCGACTGGGCTATTTGATGGATTGAGATCCCCCGTTTATGATGGATTGGAGACATCTAAATAACAATCTCCACCATAGCTTTAATCATCATGAACCACAACTTCAAGCTCCATCTCTAATCACCTCCATCATAGCTTCCTCATCATTATTGTCTTCCGTGCACACTCTATCTTCATCAAACCTTTGTCAGACCTAGAGAAGTCGAACATAATTTGAAATTTTATGTGGAAACTATCTTTATAAGCATATCCGCCAGATTCACGCTCACGTGGATCTTCTCAAGAGTAATTCCTTCCTGGAGCACTTATCGTTGAAAATGACGAGGAACATCAATATGTTTAGTTCTAGAATAGTAAACTAAATTCTTTGCCAAGTTGATCACTGTAAGTGTTATTATGTTTAACACACATGTTACACCTGGTTTGTCAAATTTTGTCTTGTCAAAACAACATAGCAGAGTATTCTTCAAGTTAAAGACAAGCTCATGTTCAAGTTAAAGTCTAGCTTATGTTCAAGTTGAAGTCAAGCTAAAGTTCAAGTCACGTGGATCAAGATGAAAAGTTCACCTTCAAGTTCAAGTTCTACTAAAATTTCTAGTAGAAGATCAAGCCTCAGGTTCAAGTTCAAGTTCTACTAAAAATGCTAGTAGAAGATCAAGTTCCAAGTGCAAGTTCAACTCCTACTAATGAATCTTCTAAGTAGAAGATCAAGCTCTTTTGAGAGCTTCAAAGTTTCTACAAAGGTCAGTCCATATAGGTAATTTAAACCCTAGAAAGACCTTAGCTTTAGGAGCTTTCAAAACATATTTAATTTGAGTTTTTATACTTATAATTGACTGAATTTTGTCTTGTCCAACTTCTTCTTCGACTAGTCTAAGATATTCCTCGACTAGTCCAAGTAACAACTGGAGTATAACATGATTTTTGTTACATCTTCGACCAGTCGAGTGGAGTCCTCGACCAGTCGAAGGACCCCCTTCGACCAGTCGAAGGTTCCTCAACTCGAAGTCCAGCAACTATTATCTATTTGGATTCAGCTTGCTCGACTAGTCGAACAGATTGTTCGACTAGTCGAACAGATTATTCGACCAGTCGAACAGAATCTTTGACCAGTCAAAGATTTGTTGGAACTTATCCCGCTCGAATTTGAAAATTTGTTGGAATTGAATCTAGTGCTTCAACCGGTTGAAGGAACAGATTTTGTGACTATAAATTGAGGTCCTTTCTCAATTCAAAAATAGAACTTAAGCCTATTAAAACCCTAATTCAAAAGAGAGAGAAGGTTCGTTTATTGTCAAGCTATGAAGAGGTATTTATAATTTTATTTATAGCTTTTTCATTAATTCTTTTATCTCAAAACTCTGTCATTCTGATTTATCAAAAAGGGTGTTTACTCTTATTGAGATTTGAGAAAATTAATACAAGTAGCCTTTGGGTTTAAAACTAATTAAAATCAATTAGAACCCTGGACCTTTTCTATTGGATTGAACATCGAACATTCGTCATTCAAGAAAAGTGATCTATGACTACATCTTCTTCCTTGGTGAATATAAGTATCATTTTACTTTCTGTATTTGATTTTTTATGAGATAGTTAGAAAATCTCATTTGTTGGTTTTTCTGAGATAGCCAGAAAATCTCAGTGTGGGGTTTTTGTTTGTGATAACCCTTTAAAATCACAACTGTATCAGGTTTTAAGGTGACCCTGTGAAAACCTTATTTTTAGTGAAAGCCAATATCACGTGAGTTGTAATTATTGGGAATGGAGTTGGTGTGGTTGTTTGAGTACAGTTGGTATACACATCGTACCACTATAATTCTTGGTGTTTGTGGTGAATGTTTACTTTTTGCATATGTAGAGAATGGTTGTAATTTTATTTATGCAAGTGTGGTGAATGTTTGTAATAGATATCTTTATTATTTCATGCTTGGTTTGAGATCTTGATCCTTTCTAACGTTCGTGAAATAAGGTTGTCCTACCTAAAACTTTGTTTTTGGTGAAGGTTGTCTTACGAACTAAGTTTGAATCATTTTTTTAATACTAGTGCTATTGAGATTTTTTATTTATTTATTATTTCAGTAAGTTAATTTTTTTATATAGCATAGTCTTATTCCCCCCCCCCTTCTAGGACTGTTAAGCTCGCCTTTTCGAGTGGTATCAAAGCTAAGTTACTCTCTTTTTTTTTTGGATTTGTTTCCTACGTTAAAGATCTAGAGCTTTCATTATATCAAATTTTGATAGCTTGTCTATTACCAGGCCACCACCTTTTGATGGCTCTAATTATGCATATTAAAAAGATAGAATGAGGATTTTTTTAAAAAAAAAATCCTTATATTAAAGTGTGTGGCAAGCTACTATAACCAAATGGAAACCTCCTATGTCTGAAGTTATAGGCAGTGATAGAACTAAATTTATGAAAGAAACTGCATTCTATTTATGGACTACACCTCAGAAAAGCGAAGGCAGTGTAAATGCTAAGTACTTAAATGCCGTAACTTGTGATCTATCACCTAATGAATTCAAGAGAATTATTTCATGTGATACAGTTAAATAAGCCAGGGATATTCTTGAAATGACACATGAAAGAACTTCTATAGTCAAGAAATCAAAAGTTCAAATTCTCATTACAAGATTTGAGGAAATTCGTATGGAAGAGAATGAAACTTTCATAGATTTCTATATGAAACTAAATGATATAGTAAATTCCATGTGGGGTCTAGGAGATGGAATCCCAGAAAGCAAGGTCTGTGCAAAAATACCACGATCTTTTCTCGAGAGATTCAATTCTAAAATAACTGTCATTTAGGAATTAAGAGACATAGATCAAATAAAGGTTGATGAGTTAGTTGGTTCTCTCCAAACGTATGAGTTAATTTTACTGCTCCTAAAGGTAAGTCCATTGTCTTAAATCATCTAAATCTGTTTTAAAAGAAAAATGTGTTAATTTTGATGTTGAAAATACAAAAGATGATATGGCTTTATTTGTTAAATTTTACAGAATCTTCATGAACAAGATAAGATCAAATTTTCAATAACCATCTGACAAAAGAAAAGGAAAATCTAAGTCTTAAAAATAGGTAAAGGACAGTCAATATTTCAACTACCATGAATATGGCCACTTGGCGAATAAATGTTCAAAAAGGGATAAATAAAAAAGAAAGGGTATGTTAGCTACTTGGGATGAATCATTCGGCTCTGAAAGTTCTTCTGAATCTGATGAATTAGAATAAGAAAATGCAAATAATGTAAAAGCCCTAATGACTATAACCAGAGTCACCTCTTTAGATAACTGTAACTTATCTGATTATGAAAATCTTAGGAGTGACCCTGAAAATGAGAATGAAGGAGATTTTTAAGATGCCTACAATGCCCTATACAGGGAAAGTTGCAAAATTGCTTTCAAACTGAAAATTCAAAGAGAAAAATATCTTAAGTTAAAAGAAGAACTTGAAAATAATGTTTTAGAAAAACTCATCTTTCAGATTTTTTTAAGAAACAAAACTAGACTTGAATTTCAAAGCCTTAGAGTTAGAAAAACTCAGAATTGAAAATGAGAAACTAAAACTCGAAGTTTCTTCTCTTTTGAGTTCTAAGGATACTTGGAGATATGCCCACGGGGACCCAAAGCTGGAAAAACTATTAACCTCTTCTAGAAAATGCAGTGACAAATCAAGTCTAGGCTATATCAAAGATAGTTCTCTAAAACACCAAAATGCATCTCCTATATTTGTAAAAGGAGAATCCTCAAACTCAAAAGGTAAGATTTAGAGAAATTATGGTCAAAATGATTTCAAAAATCTAAAACCTTTTCAAGTTTCTAAGATTAATTCTAATACCATCAGCTATAAAAATCAAAGATATAACAAACTCCTTTAGCTAAAAAAATAGTGGACTTACTCAAACAGTTTCTAAAATCCAACTTAGATGAATTGGAGTTAATAGAAAGTAGAGAAATTCAACTCCCAAAAACAGAGAAAAACTATTGGTACTCTTAAACCCAGAACCATAATGAAATGGGTTCCAAAGGTTACATGTCTTGTTGTCCACATAACCTTCAAAGCCACTAGCCATTCAAAATAGTACTTGGATAGTGGATGTTCAAGACATATGACAGGTAACAAAGAGCTATTCACCAACTTCAAGGAAGTAAACGACGGATCAGTTACTTTTGGTGATGGAAGCAATTGCAGAATTATAGGCCAAGGTACGATTCAACTCTCTAATCTTCCTCCATTTAAGAATATTTTGTATGTTAAAGGTCTTAAGCATAACCTTCTAAGTATTTCTCAAATCTACGATAACAAACACAGTTTAAAATTTACAAATCATGGATGTAAGATTACAAATGAGAAGGGAAGTATGATATTAAATGGTCGTAGGACTTCTGAGAATTATTATATTATTAATGACTCATGCTCTTCTAATTTTTCATGTTACATGGTCCAAACAGACGAAATAGAACTAAGGCATAAATGTCTTAGACATGTTAACTTTAGAGATCTTTATAGAATATTGAACAAAAGAAATCATATTCGAGGCTTACCCAAATTGAAAAAGATAGAAAAATTTGTGGCGCATGCCAGATTAGCAAGCAAATCAGGAGTAGTCATAAAAAGGTAAACTCCTTAGCCACAACCAAACCCCTTAAATTGTTCCACATAGATTTGGTTGGACCAACGAGAAAGGAGAGTAGAGGTGGAAAGAAATATTTTTTAGTTATTATTGATGATTTTACCAGATATACATGGGTAGCTTTCTTGAGAAAAAAATCAAAGACTCTCGATAAAGTCAAAAGAATTCTAAAATGAATTCAGACTAAAAAAGAAGTACATGTGATCAAAATAAGAAATGATCATGGTATTGAGTTTGAAAATAGCAATTTTGAGAAGTATTGTATAAACCATGGTATATCACATGAGTTCTCTGCTCCTAAAACACCTCAACAGAATGGGGTTGTTGAAAGAAAGAACAGGTTGTTACAGGAAATGACCAATGTTATGGTAAATAACATGAACTTACCAAAAAGCTTATGGGCTAAAGCTGTTAATACTACATGCTACATTTTAAATCATGTATATATTATAAAAGCAAAAGATAAAACAGCTTATGAGTTATGGTTCAATAAAAAGCCAACAGTCAAATACTTTTGAACTTTTGCAAGTAAATGTTTCATTTTACGTGACCAAAAAAATTTGAAAAAGTTTGAAGCCAAGAGATGAAGGAATATTATTGGGTTATGCTTTAAATAGTTGAGCATATCGTGTTCTTAACAAAAGAACAGGAGTGATTCAGGAATCTATTAATGTTATAATTGACGATCACTTGATCACACCCTCACCAAGTCAAGATGATGATGAAGTCAACATTATCAATAAACCTGACTCTTCATCAAAATCAATTGATACTGAACTAAGATTAGTCAAAGACCATCTGATCGATCTAATATTAATAACCCTAGCACTGGTGTACAGACTAAAAAATAATTAGAAAATATTTGTAATTACGTATGTTTTACTTTTCAAATTGAAACGGCTAATATAAATGAAGCACTTACTGATGAAAATTGGATATTGGCTATGCAAGAAGAGCTAAATCAATTCGTTAGAAATGATTTTTGGTACTTGGTTCCTAGACCTTCTGATAAATATATAATCAGAACCAAATGGATTTTTAAGAAGAAAACTAATGAATTAGGGAATATTATTAGAAATAAGGCTCGACTGGTTGTACAAGGATACACGCAAATAGAAGGTATTGATTACGATGAAACTTTTCCACCAGTTGCTCGATTTGAATCCATAAAATTATTTATTTTGATTGGACGTTATATGAAATTCAAAATATATCAAATGGATGTTAAAAGTGCATTTTTAAATGATGATTTACATGAGGAGGTCTGTAAACACTTAACCTTAGTATCCATTTCACTCCATCGGGTCCCGCGGTCCTACTGGTCGAATTTTCGGCAACCTGTGACCAACGGATTGCGTTTACGATGACCCTTAAGTTTCATCATACAAATCTAACCCGGATCAACCCGAAACTAGTTCCTTAGCAACTGCATCATCGTCATGGTTCCAACGCCGCGTCTCGTGCAGCAATCCGAGTTGTAGATCATAAAATGTGGGTCGTGCTTATTTTAGGCCATAGATCGCAATTTTTGGGGCCCACCTAGGGTTGCACAAATCCCTAGGCATGCTTGCATCACTCTAGAGTCATTATTAAACTAGCTAGGCTAGGCTAAGTAACTAGGTCCCTAGCTAGCAAGTCATAATTGGTTTTCTTACCAAGGTAGCCTCCTTTTTGTCTCTCCTATGAAAAAAAAAACTCCTTTTGCTCTAATCAAAATCTGAAATTCTGACTTTCTCCTCTTCTCTAAAGAGAGAAGTCATCATTTCCCCCTCTTTTCTAGCAAGGCATCATGGGTTTTGGTAAAAACCACTCCCACTTGCAATTTCATTTCATTTTCCCTCTCTGCCTCTCTTATCCTCATCTCTCTCTCTCTCTCTCTCTCTCTCTCTCTCTCTCTCTCTCTCTCTCTCTCTCTCTCTAGTAAGCATGGACGTCCCACCTCTTGCCCATTATCCAGCCCTCCATCCACCCTATAACCCTATAATCCAGCCTTTAGCTAAAGATCTTAGCCTTTGAACCTTCTTCTTAGGTGCTTGGAGGACCTCTTGGTGGTGGTAGCTTGAAATCTATTAGGTGGGTGCTTTGTATTTAGGAACTTAGGTTTATATTTCCTTTTGTTTCTTCATCTCATGTTTTTGAAGCATGTGGGGCCCACCAAATGATGGTGGAGGCCCCATGTCTTCTTAGGTGTGGCCATTGGCCCATCCTATCTTGCATGCATAACCCATGGGTGGGATCATTCTCCATGGACTCCACCATGGTCTTTTCTCTTAGTTAGAAGGATCCTTGGGTCATCTAGACCCTTGATCCTTAATGGAGATGACATCTCCACCATTGGATCTTGATTAGAAAGATGCATGCATGTGTTGATCATTGTACCTTCATCAATATTAGTGGATGTGTGGTTTGTGATGAAGGGAAGGGCCTCAATGTGGCGAAGCCCCTTTCCTTGTATTTGTGGAATATCTGTTAAAACTTATCCCACTCGAATTTGAAAATTTGTTGGAACTGAATTTGGTACTTCGACTAGTCGAAGGAACAGATTTTATAACTACAAATTGAGGTTTTTTCCTCAATCCAAAAATAGAACTTAAGCCTATCAAAACCCTAATTTAAGAGAGAGAGAAGTCTCATTTATTTCCAAGCTATCAAGCGTTATTTATAATTTTATTTATAGCTTTTTCATTAATTCCTTTTCTCAAAACTCTATCATTCTAATTTTTTAAAAAGAGTGTTTACTCTTATTGAGATTTGAGGGAATTAATGCAAGTAACCTTTGGGTTTAAAACTAATTAAAATCAATTAGAACCCTGAACCTTTTCTATTGAACTGAACATCGAACATTCATCATTCAAGAAAAGCGATCTACGGCTACAGCTTCTTCCTTGGTGAAGATAAGTATTATTTTATTTTTTGTATTTGATTTTTTTATGAGATAGCCAGAAAATCTCAGTGTGGGTTTTTTGGTTTGTGATAGCCCTTTAAAATCACAATTGTATTAGGTTTTAAGGTGACCCTGTGAAAACCTTATTTTTAGTGAAAGACAATATCACGTGAGTTGGATTATTGGGAGTAGAGTAGGTGTGGCTGTTTAAGAACAATTGGTGTACACACCGAACCACTATAATTCTTGATATTTGTGGTGAATGTTTACTTTTTGCATATGTGGAGAATGGTTGTAATTTTATTTGTATAAGTGTAGTGAATGTTTGTAATAGATATCTTTATTATCTCTTGCTTAGTTTGAAATTTTGATCACTGCAAATGTTTGTGAAATAAAGTTGTCCTACCTGAAACTTTATTTTTGGTGATGGTTGTCCTACGAACTAAGTTTGAATTAAATTTTCAATAATGGTGCTATTGAAATTTATGATTTATTTATTATTTCAGTAAGTTAAATTTTTTTTTTTGGCATAGTCCTCAATCCAAAAATAGAACTTAAGCCTATCAAAACCCTAATTCAAGAGAGAGAGAAGCCTCATTTATTACCAAGCTATCAAGCACTATTTATAATTTTATTTATAGCTTTTTCATTAATTCCTGTTCTCAAAACTTTGTCATTCTAATTTATTAAAAAGAGTGTTTACTCTTATTGAGATTTGAGGGAATTAATGCAAGTAACCTTTGGGTTTAAAACTAATTAAAATCAATTAGAACCCTGGACCTTTTCTATTGGATTGAACATCGATCATTCATCATTTCAAGAAATGCGATCTACGGCTATAGCTTCTTCCTTGGTGAAGATAATTATCATTTTACTTTTTGTATTTGGTTTTTTTATGAGATAGCCAGAAAATCTCAGTGTGGGTTTTTGTTTGTGATAGCCCTTTAAAATCACAACTGTATTAGGTTTTAAGGTGACCCTGTGAAACCTTATTTTTAGTGAAAGCCAATATCACGTGAGTTGTGATTATTGGGAGTAGAGTAGGTGTGGCTGTTTGAGAACAGTTGGTGTACACACCGAACCACTATAATTCTTGATATTTGTGGTGAATGTTTACTTTTTGCATATGTGGAGAATGGTTGTAATTTTATTTATACAAGTGTGGTGAATGTTTGTAATAGATATCTTTATTATCTCTTGCTTAGTTTGAAATTTTGATCATTACAAATGTTTGTGAAATAAGGTTGTCCTACCTGAAACTTTATTTTTGGTGAAGGTTGTCCTACGAACTAAGTTTGAATCAATTTTTCAATACTGGTGCTATTGAGATTTCTAATTCATTTATTATTTCAGTAAGTTAATTTTCTTTTTTTTTTGGCATAGTCCTAGTCGCCCCCCCTCCCAGGACTGTTAAGCTCACCTTTTCAATCACACTTTCATTGTCACAATTAACTGGCATGGCCTCTTGATAAAGACCCAACTCATTCATCATTCCACGCAACCAAACACTTTCCTTAAAAGCCTCTGTCACTTCTACTTAGCTTCAATTGTGGAAAGAGCAATCATAGACTGAAGCTTTGACATCCAGCTCATTGTTTCATCTGCCAATATAGATGAGTAACTAGAAGTTGACCTTCTATTATTCACATTTCCTCCATAATCGGCGTCTACGCAGCCTATCAATTTTTCCTCTAATTTTTCAAATGTTAAGATGTAGTCCACTTTACCTCATAATTAATGAAGTATCCATTTCACTACCTCTCAATGTTGTTTGTTGAGGTTTGATATGTATCTACTCATAACACTAACTGCATGTGAAATATCCAATCTCGTAAAGACCATGTCACACATCAAATTGTCAACTACGCTCGAGTAGGACACACAAGACATAAACTACTTTTCTTCATCTGTAATAGGATATTGCTCCAAAGAAAGTCGAAAGTAAGTAGCATGGGGTGTGTTAGTTAGTTTAGTCTTGTCCTTCCCAAACTTCACCAATACCTTCTCAGGATATTCAGCTTGAGACAACTATAACCTGCTCATCTTCTTATACCTATGTATATCAACGCCGAGAATCCTCACTGTAGCCCCCCGAATCTTTCATTTCGAATGTCCTTGATTACTGAGACTTCAATATATTGATCCCAGACATGTTATGACTGGTGATAAGCATGTCATCGACATATAATACCAATACAATTAATTCTTCATTGCTTAGTTCCTTAAAGTAGACACACTAATCGTATTCACTTCTGACAAACCACTGACTTACCATGAAAGTATCAAATTTCTTATACTATTGCCTAGGTGACTGTTTCAGGTTGTACAATGACATTCTTAACATGTAAACCTTATTCTTTGACTCCTAAACCTTGAACCCCTCTAGTTGCTTCATGTAGATCTGCTCTTCCAACTCCCAATATAGGAAGGCAGTCCTCACATCCATTTGTTCTAGTTCCAAATTGTATTGGGTAACCAACGCCAACATAAATTTAATAGATACATGCTTGACAATAGGCGCAAAGATCTCACTAAAGTCAACGCCTTCTTTATCAGCATACCCATTCGTAACTAATCTGGCCTTGTATCTATCATGGTTCTTCCGATAGATCCACTTACAACTAATCTCTTTACTCCTAATGGGAAGCTCTATCAGCTCACATGTCTCATTTTTGTACAAAGAATCCATATCGTCTTGCATAGCCGTCATCCACTTCTCAACATCTGGGTCATCCAGTGTTTCTTGGAAGATAGATGGATCCCCCTCATCTGTAATGAGAGTGAATGCAATAGTCGAGTCATTTCTATATCTCGCTGATAATTTGTGATATCTCAGTGGATTTTTTTTATCATAGATGGTTACTCTACCTTTTCTATGACTTGACTTCTTCCCTTGTCTCACATTTTTTGAATTCGACATCAATAACCGCTGATTTTTATGTTTCCTTATGTTCATCATTATGGAATAAGGAATCCTCATCAAACCTGTATCACGACTTATCATGATCTTCCGTGTGACCTGGTGATACAACATTTATCCCGTCACACCATCACCATAACAAACAAAGGTACACTTCTTTGCCCTTTGGTCTATCTTATCTCTCTCTACTGACAGTATATGAGAGTAAGCATTGCAACCAAATACTAGTCCTGAGTAGTTTAAATCATGATCACTTTACGCTTCTTTTAAAATTTTACAACTGATCGGTGTAGATGGATACCGATTCACTAGGTTGCAAGCTTTGTTAACAGCCTTAGTCCATACCTCATTTCTTAACACAACGTTGCTCAAGATAATTCGGGCTCTCTCCAAGAGAGTCCAATTCATACATTTCACCACTTCATTTTGTTATGGTGTGTGCCTAACTATATTATGCCGTATGATCCGCTCATGTTTATGAAATTGATTGAATTCCTTTGAAGTGATTTATCCACTATTGTTTATCCTTAATATTTTCAATTTTCACCGTCTACTTTTTTATAATCGTCTTCCACATTTTGAAGGTAGTGAAAACATTGGATTTATGCTTTATATAGTAAATTCAAACTTTTTTAGAGTAGTCATCTTTGAATGAGATAAAAAAATGATGCTCCCCCTCCATAAACAATAAGCAACGGCTCCCATACATTCAAATGCACATAATCTAGAGCATCCTTATTTTCCAGACTTAATAGACAATCACGATTGTTTACCATATATATAATGCTCACATAGATCAAAACCAACACTTTTAAATACATGAATCAAATAACGATTTGAAAGTACCTTCATATCGCGCTTGCTCATGTGGCTTGGGCGTGTATGCCACAAATGTGCCGATGTGGACTCTACTATAGATGTTGCAGCTCCATCCATTTTGACATTTCCTATCAACTTGTAAAGATTACCGCTCTGCTGCGGTTTCATTACTATGAGTACTCCCTTTAAAACCACCAGGACAATTAAATTTGGTGAACTTTCATGCATAGTTTAGGACAATATCTCACATTTGTCAGGATATGCTTTGTTCCATCAAACATCTTAATGTGCATTGATTTAATTCCAACAACCTTATAAGAAAGTCATTGCCAATAAACACCTGGCCACCATCACACTCGTTGTAACTGATGAACCAACTCCACTGAAAAGTGATGTGGTATGAAGCGTTGAATAAAAAATCCACTCATTGTTGAGATACCTAGATTTGGATGTGATCAGAACGTTACAACCACCCACCTCCTCACTAGATTTTGCTATATTGATCTCCTCCGATGTTTCATCTGATTCTTTCCCTTTCTATGTTTTAAGATTCCGACAATCCTTCTTCATATGCCCCTATCTCCCACAATTCTAATAATTCATCTTCCCTGTGCCCTTAAATTTGTACCAAGATCGTGAGTTTCCCTTCTCTCACTCAAAATTTCTTCCCCTATAAACCAACACATTCATAGAGGAACCACCTATATTGTCCTTCTTTATTAACTTCTTCGAATGAAGGGCTAAGATGATAGTTTTTATGTTTATAGTTTCCCCTACTATGGCACATAATGTCTATGAGACTCTATAAGACTCTAAAAGAGAGTTCAACAGAATTAGGGCTTGGTCTTCCTCACCAATCTTCACTTCCACACCCCTCAATTTGCAAAGTAACTAATTAAACATGCCAATGTGTGCATCAAGATCCGACCCTTTCATCATCTTCAAATCATAGAATTATTTCTTCAAAGACAAACGATTATTGAAAGATTTCATCATGTACAAACTTTCTAACTTTGTCAAAAGCCCTACAGTGGTCTTTTAATCAAGGACATTATAAAGGACCTCATCGGATAGTCATAATTGAATAGAGGTTTTCACTTTCTCATTTAGTTCTTCTCACTCCTCATCACTCATAGTCTTAGGACACTTCGCTATACTAAGGAGTGTCTGTTGCAATCCCTACTAAACTAAACAGTCTCTCATCTTCACCTTCCATAGTTCAAAAATATTTTTCTCAGTAAAGTTTTCAATTTCATACTTAACGTTAGATCTTTTCATCGACATGTCTCATATTCAAACTCAAATCCTAATGTATAGCTTTGATATCACTTATTGGGGACCGTAAAAGTAAACTCCGAATTCAAATCTAATAAGCAAAAGATAAACGCAACAAAGCATGCAAAGGGACATAATTTTTTACGTGAAAAACCCTTGCAAAAAAATACTATGGCATGAAGTGACAACAAATTCACTATGAAAATGAATTACAAGAGATTGATGAACTTACAGATGTAAAAAATCTCATTTCCTTCCTTAAAAACCCTAAAATCAGCTTAACCCTCCTTGTTTTATTCTAATCCCTCAATTACACCCATATATATAGTGTTACAATCGGAATAGAAAACTAATTACGCAATTACGTAAAACTGTGCGCACCATCAATCTATGTATCGATCGATTGATACCAATCAAGCAACCCTCGATTGATCAAGCACCCAAACATGGCCAACAGTGTCCAGAGAGTTAACTGATTAATTCGAAGTTTTCTCGATCAATTGCCCCAACTAGCCTATCAATATAACTTGTTCGAAATTGTCCACAGACCAATTATTTAATATGGGGACCACTTGATTGATCGACCAAGCTGTTCAATCGATCAAGATCCCTGTTTATGATAGATTGAAGACATCTAGACAATAGTTACAACATGTAATCCACCAATATGCATTACTATTAAGTCCAAGGTGCTTCCTTAGGGCAAATATTTTTGTTCATACCTCTCCAGGTTGATCCACGATACACGAGTATTTCCAAAAGATGATACACACTAGCTAATAATTCGTCGGTCAATATGTCATGTGCACACTGTGAATGTTAGTTATCATAACCATATGCATATGAAATGACTGGTACGGAGTCGTCAGTCCCGTTTTATTTATCCTTTTTAAGTCTCTATTTTTGGTAACCAACAACCAAATATATGAACTAGCTCATGTTAAAAATAAATTTAAAAAAAAAAAAAAAAAAACATAAGGACATGATTTTCCTGGTCTCCGACATTGTTAATGAGTATTCACATTTACCATAAGTAGTTAATTCATATATGTATGTGAGAAACCAATGGAGAGTATGAGTTGGTAATGTTACTCTTTTTAACCTTCTTCTATACGTTTCCCATGCCAGGGAGAAGTAGGTTAGGCATGAGACCTAGGGCTGCAACTTCGGTTTGGGTCAACTGAAACCCGATTGACCCAACATGAGTTTGGGTTGGAAAACACCAACCTGATTTGAAATTAAGTTGGGTTGGGGTTGTGTAAATTTGGGTTGGATTAGGTTGGGTTGGGACTAATCACATGTATTTTGGTCAGGTTGGGTTGGATTAAGTATAGAGAAACTTGAGTTGGACACCTCGGGTTGGAATTCAACTTAATCGGGCTATGAGTTGGTCCTCTTAAGGTCAAGTCGGGCTTGGGTTGACCCTCAACTCAACCCGACCTACCTGATTTTCACCCCTAATGAGAACTGGTAAGCTTCCTTATAATAGGTCCCGTGGGGAGCTTCCTTTGAAGGCAAAAGTGTCTGGGTATGAAAATAAGTGATGTGGAGAAGTTCTTTTGAAGGCATACATGTTTAATTTTTTGTTCTTCAACGAACAAATTGCAAAATTCATGAGAAGTTGATTGCCTAGAAGCAATCACACACTCAAACACACTTGATATAGCGGGATGGTATTAGTAAGGACCCGTTTGCATACTACTGAATAAGTAGCTTTCATATTACTTTTCTTAAATAAGTTAGTTTGGTTATTAAACTTAAATGAGTAGCTTTTTAGAAAAAAGTAACTTATTTTTATTAGTTATTTTTTAGGGCTTTTCAACTTCTAGAAGTAATTTATTTTTTTCATTTTCATTGGTTACACAATAACTTAGAAAATTATTTTAAGGAATATGCTCCTTATGACCATGAACCCTTCCAAGTTCATGAGATTGAAAAATCATCTAATGAATGGGTAGATGATCTAGTGGGCCCCACATGATAATGGCCCATAATGAGGTGGCCACACATGACGGATAATCCACATAAAAGATCCACCCCTAATGATGAATGATCCACATTCAAGGCGAGTCCCGCATGATGGGTAGCCCACGTTGAAGGTGGGGTCCACATGATGGGACAACCACATCAAAGGTGGCCTCCACATGATAGAAATTAATAATAGTGAGCCCCACATGATGGATGATCTACATCAAGGTGTGCCCAACATGATGGACAATCCACATCAAAGGTCAACCTAATGATGAGTGGCCCATGTCCAAGGCGGATCTCCGATGATGGATGACCCACACATAGGTGGGCCCACCTGATGGATAGTCCACATCAAAGGTGGGATCCATGTGATAGGTAGTGGATATTAAAATGGGCGCCACATGATAGACAATAACATTGATGGTGGACCCCACATGATGGATGACTAACATCAAAGGTAAGCCCTACCTAATGAATTGTGCACATTAAAAGTGGGCCCTTATGTTATTTGATGTCTTCAATTTGTACATAAAGCAGGGGTCTCGATCAACCGACCAGCTTAGTTGATTGATCGAGTGAGTCCCAAATTATACAGATTGGTCTCTGGACAGTTTTGGACAAGTTCAATCAATTGATCTAGAGGCTCAAGCAATCGACAATATTCAAAAATACTTGTAAACTTTCTGAACACTTTTGAGCGTATTCAAGCGATCAAACATATGAAGCTCGATCGATGTCTATTAATCAATGCTTAAATCAACGGTGTGCGCAGTTTTGTATAATTACGCGATTAGTTTCATATTCCTGGTGTTATGCTATATATATGGGTGTAATTACAGGATTATGGTAGAACAATCGGGGCTAAAACATTTTGAGGGTTTAAAGAGGAGAAAATGAAAGTTTTTGAATTGTAAGTTCATCCATCTCTTGTTCTTTTTGTTTTCATGGTGATTGTTATCACTTTGTGTTGTAATTTTTTTTCCCATGAGGGTTTTTCCACGTAAAATTTGTGTCTTTTGTGCTTGCTTTATTGCGTTTATCTTTTGATTGTTTGATTAGAATTTGGGGTTTTCTTCTTCAGATTCCTAACAAGTGGTATTAGAGTTAAGATTTAAATTTGAATATGAAATATGTCCATGAAATGATTTAACGATAAGTATGAAACTGAAAAGTTTACTGATAAAATAACTTTGAATTATGAAATGTGAAGATGAGAGGCTATTTAGTTCAACAAGGGTTGCAGCATGTACTCATTAGTGTAGCGAAGCATCCTGCGTCTATAAGTGATGAAGAGCGGGAGGAATTAGATGAGATAACAAAAACCTCAATTCAATTATGCCTATCCAACGATGTTCTGTGTAATGTTCTTAATCAAAACACCACCTTAAGACTTTGGACAAAGTTAGAAAGGTTGTACATGACAAAATAACTATCGAATCATCTATATCTAAAGAAGCAATTGTATAATCTAAAGATGACAGAGGGGTCTGATCTTAATGATCACATCATTGCATTTAATCAGATACTTTGCAATTGATGTATGGAAGTGAAGATTAACGAGGAAGATCAAACTCTAATTTTGTTGAACTCTCTTTCATAATCTTACAATAGCTTTGAAGACACTGAGGTGACAAGGGCCCTTACTTTGTCCCACATAGTGTACTACTATCGGCCCTACCAAGAAACATCTGCCTACACAAGCTCAATCAAGAGATAAGGAGGATTCGACAAAAGTACAAATTTTTTATTGTTCAGAGAATCAGATCAGTTCTATTAAGGACATGTTGTATTGATGGGGGGATGATTTCAAAACCGACTCCTCACTCATTAAATAGAGAAGATTGCCAAGATTCATGATCTGCTATCGAACCTATTCCAATTCTAACTGCCACGGTAAGGAGACCATAGACGTCAAAACTATCAACTCAACCCTTTAATCGAAGTAATTGAGAAAGAATGACAATAGCAATGGTTCCTCTACGAATACATTGGTAGTTTGGGAAAGAAATTTTGTGCGGGAGAAGGGGAACTCATGTTCATGGTCTAAGTCTAAAGGCAAGGGGAATATAAGTGTTGAAATTTTGGGAGACAGGGGCATATGAAGAAGAATTGCCAGAATCATAAGGCCCAGAAGGAAGAAACATCAGATGAAACACCAAAGGAGGCCAATACGGTATAATCTAGTGAGGAAGTGGATGGCGGTGATGTTCTGATCACATCCAAATCCAGTTATCTCAGTAACAACTAAATTTTGAATTCAGAAGCTTCATTCCATATGACCTATCATGTAAGTTAGTTCACTAGATATAGCGAGTGCGATGGTGGCCAAGTGTTTATGGGCAATGACTGTGCATATAAGGTTGTTGGAATCGGATTTGTGCGATACAATGTTTGATAGAATGGAGTGCATCCTGATGAATGTAAGACACATTCCTGAGCTAAGGAAGAATCGCATATCTTTGAGGGCTCCTGATGCTCTTGGGAACAAGTTCACTGAATTTGATCGTGTCTTGAAAGTTTCAAAGGAGACACTCATAGTAATGAAAGAGTAATAAAGCGATAACCTTTACAAGCTAATCAAGAATACCGCATCGAGTGGATATGTAGCGTCTGTAGTGGAATCCATATCGGCATGTTTATGGCATACTTGTTTAGGCCATATGAGTGAGCACGATATGAAGGTACTTTCTGATCGATGCTTGATTTCTGTTTATAAAATTGTTGATTTAAATAAATACAAGCATTATATATATGATAAGCAATCAAAGTTATCTTTTAAGTCGGGAAAACATGTTAGTAAAGGGGTGGTCGATTATGTGCAGTCTGATGTATAGGGCTCGTCGCCCGTGGTTTCTGGAGGGGGCATCATTTTTTGCATCATTCATAGATGGCTACTATAGGAAGGTGTGGGTTTACTTCATGAAGTATAAATTTGATGTTTTTACTACCTTCAAAGTTTTGAAGGTGATGGTAGAAAAACAATAAGGGTGAAAATTAAAAGTGTTAAGGACAGACAATGGTATAGAATTCACTTTAAATAAATTTAATTAGTTTTATAAAGATGAAAGGATCATACGACATAACACAGTCAGGCATACACCAGAGCAGAATGGTATAATGGAACATATGAATCAGACTTTGGAGAGATCCCGAAGTATGTTAGGTTAGGAAAGGAGGTATGGACCGAGGCCATTAACAAGGCTTGCTACCTAGTAAATCGATCTCCATCTACACTGATAAATTATAAAATTTTAGAAGAAGCGTGGAGTAGTCATAAAGTTAACTACTCAAAGTTGTGTGTATTTAGTTGCAATGCTTATTCTTATGCACCATTAGTTGAGAGAGATAAGATACACCAAAGGGTGAAGAAGTATACTTTTGTAGGATATGGTGATGGTTTGAAGGGATACTCGCTATATGACCGGGTTGCACGAAAGATCACGATTAGCTATGACATCACCTTTGATAAGGATTCCTAGTTCCATAAGGATGAACATAAGGAAATAGAAAAATAAGCTATTATTAACATTTAAATAAAAAAGGTGATACATAAGAAGAAGTTGAGACATAAGAAGAGGTACATGAGCAGGTGGAGTAGCCGCATGTTAGGAGAAATCTACCAAGAGATCGCAGATTACCAACAAGATACAAAGATAACTCAAATATTGCATCCACCCTTATTACGAATGAGGGGGATCTATCTACCTTACAAGAAGCACTAGATGATCCAGATGCTGAGAAGTGTATAGCAACAATGCAAGACGAGATAGACTCTTTGTATAAGAATGAGAGATGGAAACTAGTGGAGCTTCTCGTTGGGGGTAAAGCAATCGGGTCCAAGTAGATTTATAGGAAGAAATATTAAACATATAAAGCCAGATTTGTAGTGAAAAGATATGCTTAAAAAGAAAGTATCGACTTTAATGGGATATTCGCACCAATTGTTAAATAGGTGTTTATTAGGTTTGTGATGGTGCTAGTTGCCCAATACAATCTAGAACTAGAACAAATGGATGTAAAAACTGCTTTCCTACATAACAAATTGGAATAGCGGATCTATATATGAAACAATAGAGGGGTTCAAAAATCAAGGGATAGAGAATAAAGTTTGCAAGTTAAGGAGGACGTTGTACGACCTGAAATAGTCGCCTAGGTAGTTGTATAAGAAGTTTAATACTTTCATGGTGATTTAACAGTTCACTAGGAGTAACTATGATCACTGTGTCTACTTCAAGATACTAAGTTATGAAAAATTCATCTTACTAATATTATATGTTGATGACATGCTTATCGTCAACCATAACATGTCTAAGATCAATATATTGAAGACCCAATTATTAGGGACATTCGAAATGAAAGATCCATAGGCTGCAAATAAGATTCACGACATAGATCTACACAGAGATAAGGAGATGAGTAGGTTACAGTTGTCTCAAGTAAAATACCTTGAAAAGGTATTAGTGTAGTTTAGGATGGACATGGCTAAGCTAGTTAGCATACCCCATGCTGTTCACTTTAATCTTTCATTATAGCAATGTCCCGTTACAGATGAAGAAAAGCAATTTATATATTGTGTGTCATATTTAAGTGAATTTGGTAGTTTAATGCATGACATGGTCTCCACGAGACATTATATTTCACATGTTGTTGGTGTTGTGAGCAAATACATGTCAAACCCCGACAAGCACCATTAGGAGATATTGAAATGGCTACTTCATTATTTACAAAGTGCAACGAACTACATCTTAATATTTCATAAATCAGAAGAAAAATTAGTAGGTTATGTGAACACCAATTATGAAAGAAATGTGAACAACAGAAGGTCGACTTCCGATTACTTATTTTTACTAGCGGGCAAAGCGATTAGTTGGATGTCGAAGCTTCAGTTGTGATTACTCTTTGCACTATCGAATCTAGGTATATAGCAGTGACGGAGGCATTCAAGGAAAGTATTTGGTTGCATGAAATGATAAATAAACTCGGGCTTTAGCAGGAAGTCATGCCGGTTAATTGCAACAGCGAAAGATAATCAATTTGGCGAAGAATTCAGTTTACATATTGATGTTTGTCATCATGTTATCCAACAGATTCTTAAGGAAGGCGATGTTACTCTTGAGAAGATCCACACAAGCGTGAATTCGGTAGATATGCTTACAAAGGTGGTTCTTGTAGAGAAGCTTAAATTATGTTTTACTTCTCTGAGTTTGGCGAAGGTTTGATAAAGATGGAGTATGAATGAGAAGTGACGACAATGGTGAATCTATGATGGAGGTTATTAGAATTAGAGATTAGAGCTATGGTTCATGCTGATTGAAGACATGGTCGAGCTTGTTGTCTGATGTATTCAATCTATACATGAAACAAGGGTCTCAATCGATCGATTGAGCCCCAAATTATATAAATTGATCTCTAAAAAGTTTTGGATAGGTTTAGTCGATCGACTTGGAGGCTCGATGTCATGCTCCAAACTCGGAAACCGGGCTCACAAAATTCCCGATCGCCGAATCCGGCACCGACAGCCTCCGTAGTACCCCATTCTCGGCTCCCAGCATCCGAACACCAAGTTCTGATCCTGGGATGCTACAAGAAGGATTTCTAATCATCAATTTGATTTGTAATGAGCATAACCGTAAACATAACCCACGAACAATAACCACAAGAACATCATCACAAAATCCACTATGATAAAAAACTTTTGAGTACAAGACGTAAGAAAGGGAAATACAATATATTGAAAATAACAAAAGGTCCAAAAGCTCGGCTGCACACTCCAACCGCGGCGAGACTACAGCTACGTCTTGGCGTCACCTGCACGCATCAATCGTGTATAAGCTTATGGAAAGCTTAAAGGGAGGTGTAAGTGTGTGCGTAGTATAAGCGTGCTCAGAATGCAAGGTTAGAGTAATGCAGAATCATGCTGATGAGTACATGATTGCAATCAGCCGTACCAAAGCTATGCAGTGTAGGATATAAATGCTATCAGCCATATCAAGGCCATGCGATGCATAATGCAAGTCAAGCATGTCAATCCACATCCACATATCAATGCAGCTCCTCATTAAAGCATCAACTCAGTACAGTTTTCAGTCTAGATAATCACTGGGGTCTAGTACACTCTAGCCAGCTTTTCGCCCCTATCCGAACACACAACTGGGAGACTAGAAGAGACCTCACTATCCGCCTGCCAATATCTGGCCTGGCTCATCAATAGCGGACCGATTCCTCAAGCTGGTTAAACTCAACCTAGAAATTGCCCCCTCACTCAAGCGGGTAAGGTCACACCCCTTTCCAACCGACCACGACACAGTGGGAGACACGGCCTACTGGTATACAGCCCTCACGCCCTCGTGTATCCACTTGGTCTCGACGTTGGAGTCATCCTCTGATACCATCAGGTTTAGGGATTTTCACCGAGGGACATCTATGGCGCCCCGATGCTAGAAACAGTATTTCCGGTATCCAATCCGGCCATCCATGATGTGTCTATGGAGGTTGTGGCCCTGACGTCGCTAAGGCATATAATAATCACAATCACACAAATGGAAGTGCATGAATCACCCTACCCAATATGCAACAATCCTGCGCGTACCGCGCGCTCATGAAGGGCAACTCCGCCTATCAGGGAGCCCATAAACAATCTGCATGAAGGCATATGCTATGATTAGTCACTCCTCATATCAAGCATACATATGATGTGTATGAGCATGAATCATGGATCTATACTACACATTATATGGTGATGGACTCCGTTTAACGAAGATGGGCCTAGACGGCCTACACACTGCAAGTATGGGCCTAATAATGGGCCCTAGGGAGAGTAATAATATGGACATTTAACCAACATTATCCTTACAATGTGGACGTCAAACCATCATTGCTCCCAAGGTATGGCCCGTTGCAAACACCATTACATAACCATAGTGGAATTTCACATAGTAATGGGCCTCATGTACATCCCATTAGGCCTTGACCCATGGGCCTCCAATACATCAAATGGGCCGAAACAATGGGTTGAATCAACTGGGCCAAGTCAGATGGGCCGAGTTGAGTGGGCAAAGCCCAATACACTATTCATCCATGATCATAATAGAGTATATAAAAATGAAGCATATTCAAAGGATTAACTGGACCATACAATAACTAGCAGTGGAGATAATGACTTTCCATGGTTAAATTCCAGTGGGCCCCATCATAGGGTCTATTTCAAATCCAGCCTATTCATAAGGTCACAAAGGCCTGGATCTAGAGGAAAAACAAATATCATTTTGGTCAAAACCCTATAGTCCAAGGGTTTAAATGGTGGACGTTCAAACGCTCTGTTTTTCTGTAATGTGATCCGCCTGATCCTAGATCTGTCTCATTTTTATTCCACCATAGGCCCCAAAGTAATCTCCCAAAATGGTTGGACGGTTTGGATGAAACATATGCATCATGGTGGGGGTCCACATGAACTATGGATCTGACTTATTCTTTAGCTCATGTCATAAAATGAGGCTCAAGGTGGTTGGACGGTTTGGATGCAGCACACGCATCATGGTGGGACCCACTGACCGTCCAGCAGCCCAACCAAATGGCTGGACGGCAGTGGTGAAACACATAGATCATTTTGGTTTCCACCGTCCACGGTCAGTGGACAGTGTGAATAAACCACATACATCACTATCGGTCCCACGTGGGGCCCACCATAATGTTTATTTGCAATCCAACCAGTTGGTAAGGTCACACGGGTCCAGGTGAAGTGGGAAAACAAATTTCATAATAATCCAAAACTTCTGTGACATCCAGAAAGGTTCAATGGCAGACGTTAAATCCTCAGTGTTCACTGAGATGTGGTCCCCCTTGAGTTCCAAATATAGCTGATTTTTGGGGGATCACCGTCCTAGAGGGGACCTATCAAATGCACGGCATGGATTTTCGAAACACATCACGGTGGGGCCCACGTATGCGACCCACGTCCGTCCGTCCATCCTCACCAGAGCAAACGCTGCTGGCGTCATCTATCCGCAGCAGCAGCAGCCGCTGCTGCTGTTTATATATATATGTGTGTGTGTGTGTGTGTGTGTGTGTGTGTGTGTTTTTCCAAGGAATTTCGTAGGTGGAGCCCTCATCAGGGAAATCCGCCCCGTCCATTGCACTCTATAGCTCAAGACCGACCAAAAGAGTCCGATATGTGGTATGATTTGGCAAGTAAAAAGATCAAGGTGAGTTTCAACAGTAAACACCACTATTTCCTATGGTATGGCCCACCAGAAAATGGGATCAACTTCATTCTTCGGCTCAACACCTAAAATGAGCTAGAGAAGGGAATGGACGGCATGGATTAACTTTATGCATCAAGGTGGGGCCTACATGAGCAACCCACCCCAAAACTTAAAAAATATATATATATATATATATTATTATTTATTGATTATTATTATTATTATTATTATTATTATTTAGTTGAACACCCGTAGTACATCAAAGACACTGGACTAATATGGATATAACACACTCACGACGCCATGGTGGGTCCCACATGCACGTGGCCCGGCCATATATATATAATATTTTATTATGTAATATGTAAAAGAAAGGAAAGAGTGGTGGATGGTACACTCCACCGCGCTTCTCACTGGATATAACCCCATTAACGGACACCATGGTGGGTCCCACATGCACATGGCCTCATCAAGTGAGTCCCACATATATATATATATATATATATATATAATATATATATATATAATATTTTATTATGTAATATGTAAAAGAAAGGAAAGGAAGGGGTGGCTGGATGGTACACTCCGCCAGTTCTCACTCCACTGTTGGCTAAACCCCATTGACAGTTAACACTACACTGTTAGCCACCTCCACTGACGGACGGTGTGGATTTACCTCATCAAGTGAGTCCCACATGGATGTGGCCCACCTGATTTGGGTCAACACAATATTTGTGTTTTGCTTCCGTCCAGGCCCGGTAACGGGCTGGATGACGTAGATCCAACACATCCGTCAGGTGGATCCCATGAAGGTGAATGGCATGGATAAGATACACTTCATGGTGGGCCACACACACAACCACACTATCATCTATACAAGAGAGATAGAGAGAGAGGGAGAGAGACGGTAATGGAGGGACCCCGCCACTATGAGCCTCTCATGGTTGCAACACATACATCAAAATGGGTCCCACCTACAAGTGGGCCCTAAAAATTAAGAATCCACGGTGGATCACCCACCTCTAGGCCTTCTCCTTGGTCCCTTAGCCTCCTTAGCTCCTTACCTACACTTTTGATGGAGGTTGATGATGGATGAAGGTTGAAATGTGAGATGAGAGGGCGGGCCATACTTGTGGTTTGAGAGAGAGGGAGCTTGGACGTGGGGTGGTGTGTTGCTTGGAAGATTGTTTGAGAATGAATGAGAGAGAGAAGTGATGGGATGATAAGGATGGGCAATGGGTTGAGTGATGGATGAAGTGATGTGAGGGTTGACTTCGGGTCGCTTGTGTAAGAGAGAGGTAAGGATAGGGTATGGGTTGTTGTACTTGGGTAGGTGTGTACTTAACATTGATTAATTGATTGATTGATGGGACATGTTATAGAGATTCCCTCGAAGTTCGCAACACATGTCCTTTTTTCTTGAAATGAACCCGGGCCGACATCTTCTAGCCTGGGTATCGGGTCAGTGCGCAAGTCACAGCGTTGGAACCGTGGCGACGGCGCGGTCACCAAGGTACAGGTTTCGTGTTAAACCGACTTTAGCATGTAGGTCTCAGCTTAAGATCGTGCGCAAACATCGGATACGGGTTGAGGATTGCCGAAATTCGACCGGAAGGATCGTAAAAGCCTACTGAACAGTACGAACTAGGATATGGGTCTTAGAACTCTCCCCTCTAAATAAAAATTTTATCTTCAAAATTTGCATAATCATCATAAGTAAACATAACTCATAATAGAAGAGGAAACAAGGCATCATCATATAAAATCGAAAACAGCATACAAGATACAATATATGATCAATCATCAAAGAGATGGGGATAGCACTCTCGAATCTTGGCCTCGCGCTTCTAAAGCGCCTCATCAACCGAATGGTAACCCCACTGAACCTTTACCAAGGGAATGACCTTGGTCCGGAGGACCTGCTCCTTTCAATCAAGGATATGAACTAGCTGCAAACGGCTACCAATCAATAACATGAACCACATCTGACCCACACTTCCTCAACATAGAGACATGAAAAATGTTGTGAACGCCAAACAACTGAGATGGTAAGGGAAGCCGATAAGCCACGGCGCCAATGCGCTTAGTGATCTCAAAAGTTCCTATGAATCTCGGGGTAAGCTTGCCCTTCACTCCAAATCAAACCACGCCCTTCATGGGCGAGACCTTGAGATACACATGGTCCACTACATCAAACTCCAAGGGACGACCCAAGCGATCAGCAAAACTCTTCTACCGGCTCTGAGTTGTGCGCATCCTCTGCCTGATGATATCAATAGCCTCTAATGTCTCCTGCACAAGCTTGGGACATAGGAGACGCCGCTCTCCAACCTCAGTCCAACAACTCGGAGATCTGCACGGTCTACCAAATAATGCCTCAAAAGGAGCCATGTTAATGGTCACTTGATAGCTGTTGTTGTATGCAAACTCAGCCAATCGCAGATGCACAACCCAGCTACCCCTGAAATTAATCACGTAGGCCCGAAGCATATACTCAAGGATCTGGTTGACCCTCTCGGTCCGGCCATCAGCCTGCCGATGATACGCGGTCCTGAGCTACAAAACAGACCCTATCGCTCTCTGAAAGCTCCTCCAGAACTGAGACGTGAACCTCAGGTCTCGGTCAGAAACGATCAAGACTAGAACGTCGTGCAGTTTCACAATCTCCTCAATGAATAACCTCGCAAGCTGGTCCAAAGGCCAAGTCGCACGAAATGCAAGAAAATGTGTTAACTTCGTCAGACGATCAACGACGACCCAGATGGCGTCATGACTACGTTGAGTCCTCGCCAAACTCATAATAAAATCGGTCGACACGTGCTCCCACTTTCACGTTGGGACGCTCAACGGCTGCAATAGACTAGGGGGTTCTAATAATCGGCCTTGACACGCTGGCATGTGTCACACTCGGCCACAAAACTGGCAATCTGGCGTTTCATCCTCGCCCAAAAATACTGTCTCCTCATATCATGATACATCTTTGTCGAGCTAAGGTAGATAGAAAACTGCGATCGATGTGCCTCGGTCATAAAATGTTTACGCAACTCGGGAATATCTGGGACATAATCGGCCTCTGAAGGGAAGTCCACCATCAGAACCAATCGGCAAACTGCATCGACTCTCGATGATCTTTGCCTCCTTCGGTAATCCATGTAACAACTCGTCTGCCTGCTAAGCCTCGATTACCCTTGCAACAAAAGAGGGTTGAATCAACAAGCTCGATAGCTGAACTATAGAAGACTACAGACCAAAATCAAAGTCGTACTCAGTTATATCCTCGAGCATCCTCCACTCCTAAATCATCATGTGTGCCACCAGGCCTCGTGGCTGACGGCTGAGGACATCCGCCACCACGTTCGCCTTACCTGGGTGTACTGGAGGTCAAAATTATAATCCTTCAGAAGCTCCATCCAGCGTCTCTGCCTCATGTTCAGCTCAAACTGAGAAAATAGATACTTCAAGCTCTTGTGGTCGGAGAAGAGCTCGAACCTAACCCCGTAGAGATAGTGTCTCCACACCTTCAATGCGAAGACAACTGCTGTCAGCTTCAAATCATGCATGGGGTAGTTCAGCTCATGGACCTTAAGTTGACAAGACGCGAAGGCTACAGGCCTGCCGTGCTCCATCAGGACAACACCTAAACCAACACGTGAGACATCGATAAATATAACAAATCCATCACTCCCGGAGGGAAAAGTGAGGACAGGAGCGGACGTCAGATGGTCCTTCAGCTCCACGAATGCCCGCTCATATGCATCAGTCCAAACAAAATCTGCGCCCTTCCGAGTCAACCTGGTCATCGGGGCTGCGATACGGGAGAAGCCCTCAATGAAACGCGAATAGTATCTCGCTAAACCAAGAAAACTACGGATCTCGGACGCAGTCGTGGGCTGGTCCCACTAGGGCACTACCTCAACCTTCAAAGGGTCTACTGCGACACCCTCTCTCGTCACCACGTGACCAAGGAATCTCACCTTCTCTTGCCAGAACTCGCACTTCTCCAGCTTCACATACAGCTGGTGGGCACGGAGGGTCTGCAATGTGATCTCCAGATGTTGTATATGATCCTCACAGATCCTCGAATATATCAGGATGTCGTCGATGAAGACCACAACAAACTAATCGAGATATGGACGGAAGACCTCGTTCATCAACTGCATGAAGACCGCGGGTGCGTTGGTTAGCCCAAAGGACATGACGTGAAACTCAAAATAACCATAATGCATCCTGAAAGCCGTCTTCGGGATGTCCTCCTCTCGGACACGAATCTGATGATAACCAAAATGTAGGTCAATCTTTGAAAAGAACTATGTACCCTGCGGCTGATCAAACAAATCATCTATCCTCGGGAGCGGGTACTTGTTCTTAATCGTGACCCGGTTGAGCTCGCAGTAGTCCACGCAGAGCCTCAACGAGCATTCCTTCTTCCTGACAAATAGTACGGGCGCTCCCCAAGGCAAACTGCATGGATGAATAAATCCCAACTTACTCAACTCGTCCAACTGTCGCTGCAACTCACGCAACTCCATCGGTGCCATATGGTACGGGGCCTTCGAGATAGGCACGGTACCAGGCACAAGATCGATTTGAAACTCAATATGACGGCATGACGATAATCCCAGAATCTCCTGGAACACATCGGGGAAGTCACAGACCACCGGCAACTGATCGATACACAAAGCAGCAGGCTCCTCGACTGTGTAGGACATAAAAAAGACAATGGCTTTCCTCGGGGCTCTGCAACGAACTGAAACTATAGCAAGCTTGGTATGCAGAACGTGACTGTCCTCACGGAATAGTCCAAAATGGTGTGGTATTCGGCAAGCCAATCCAAGCCCAAGATAACGTCAAAATCTGATATCGGCAGCACAAATAAGTTAGGGGGCATAAAGATATCACCGACCAGAATGGGGCAAGACTAACAAAAACGGCCCAATACTATGGTCTTCCCTAAGGGTGTCGATACAGTCAATCCCTCACTAGCATACTCTGTCGGTTACCCAGTCGATCGGCAAAAATCCTCAGACATGAATGAGTGCGAAGCACCGAAATCAAATAGTACTCGGGCAATGTATGAAGAGACTGGAAGTATACCCTCAATGACTCCTCTGGAAGGTTACAGGTCCTACTGAGCCACATAGAATCTAGCCTGAGTTGGCTGGGGAGGTGCATGTCCCCTCGGAGGATGCTCCTGCTGATGTCGCTGAGGCGCTCGAAACTACTGCCTCTGTTGCTGGGGTCTCGAAGGCTGGTATTGATGCTGCTGCTGAGGGAGCCTCGGTGGTGGAATCTGTTGTTGCTGGTACTATGGAGGCTACTGCGGTGCTCTCGGCTACTGTGGAGGCTGCTGTGGTGCTCTTGGCTGCTGCTGCTGAGGTCGGGGACACTCCCACCTACGACGTCTTACCCCACCATAACCATAGTAGGTATCAGAAAGCTGTCTCTGAGGTGGTGCCGCTAGGGGTACCGACAGTGCTACTGGTGCTCTAGCGGATGGTTGGATCCTGTATCTCTGTAGTCATCGATGCTGCTGTGAGCTATTGGAGGGGGCCTACCTCTTATGACCCCTCCTCTGATCTCGGTCAGCCTGCGTGCCGGCCCACTCAGTCTCATAAATCTGATTCCTCCGCACTACTGCCTGGAAAGTTGGGAGCTCATGCCTAAGACATGGCCTCGAAGACCGTAACGTAAGCTGTTCTTGAAACAGCGGTCCTTCCGCCCCTCATCATCAACCATATACGGTGCAAACCTCGATAGCACCACAAAATGAGCCATGTACTGCACCACGGTCATGTCCGCCTGCACCAGGGTCTCGAAGTCTAATTCTCTCTGACAACGGATATGGTCAGGGAAGTATTGCTCCTCGAATCGGTCAATAAAGTCCTCCCATATCCAGACATGATCAGGTCCTGTGATGCGAGTAACGGAGGTCCACCAATGCTTTGCCTCACCCGGGAGAATGGAATACAGCCAGCCGAACTTGCTGCTGGGCCGTACATGTCATACTATCGAAGATCTTATCCACATCGGAGCGCCATCTCTCAGCTGCAGTCGGATCTGGATTGCCCTAGAAACGTGAAGGATCAAGTAGTTTGAACTCACCAGGAAGGGCACTCGCACGCTCCTGCTCGGCCTAGGCTGGAAAAACAACTGGGCGCCTGCCCTGCCCCTGAAGCGCAGCAGTCACAGCCTGCAACATCTGCTGTAACTGCGAGGCACTCACAGGCACGGTCAGATCCGCACCAGCATCAGGTGGAGGAACGTCATCCTCAGGCAGGGGAGCAGGGATCTCTGGTGATGAAACGAGAGGCGCAGGTGGTAAAACTGAAGCCTCCGGTGGTGGAGCGGGGTGCGCTCAGGTCGCTCTCCTGGGCGGCATGTCCTATAAGAAGAATAATGATGCCAATCAACCTTGAGAATCGCACGTTACGAAACTCAATCGGAAGCTTTCGCACTCAGAACCTAATCGTCTAAACTCATAGCAAACATGTGATGTTGTTCTCGGTTATTACCAAATTATGCTCTGATACCAACTTTTGTCACACCCCGAACTCAGAAACCGGGCTCACAAAATTTCCGATCGCCGAATCCGGCACCAACAACCTCCGTAGTACCCCATTCTTGGCTCTCGGCATTCAAACGCCAGGTTCCGATCCTAGGATGCTACAAGGAGGATTTCTAATCATCAATTTGATTTGTAATGAGCATAACCATAAGCATAACCCACAAACAATAACTACAAGAACACCATCACAAAATCCAATATGATCAAAAACTTTTGAGTACAAGGCGTATGAAAGAGAAATACAATATACTGAAAATAACAAAAGCTCCAAAAGATCGGCTGCACGCTCTAACCCCGGTGAGACTGCGATTGCGTCTTGGCGTCACCTGCACACATCAATCGTGCATAAGCTTATGAAAAGCTTAGAGGGTGGTGTAAGTGTATGCGCAATATAAGTGCGCTCAGAATGTAAGGTCAGAGTAATGTGGAATCGTGCTGATGTGTAAATGAATGCAATCAGCCGTACCAAGGCTATACAGTGTAGGATATAAATGTTATCGGCCATATTAAGGCCATGTGATGCATAATACAAGTCAAGTAAGTCAATTCACATACACATATCAATGCGGCTCCTCACTAGAGCATCAAGTCAATATGGTTCTCAATCTTGATAATCACCAGGGTCTAGTACACTCTAGCCAGCTTGCCACCCCTATCGAACGCACAACTGGGAGAGTGGAAGAGACCTCACTATCCGCCTACCAATATCGAGTCCGGCTCGTCGATAGCGGACCGATTCCTTAAGCTGGTCAAACTCAACCTAGAAATTGCCCCCTCACTCAGGCGGGTAAGGTCACACCTCTTTCCAACCGACCACGACATAGTGGGAGACGCGGCCTACTGGTATACAGTCCTCCCGCGCTCGTGTATCCACTCAGTCTTGACATTGGAGTCATCCTCTGGTACCATCGGGTTCAGGGATTTTCACCCAGGGACATCTATGGCACCCCGATGCTAGAAACAGTATTTTCAGTATCCAATCCGGCCATCCATGATGTGCCTATAGAGGCTATGGCCCTGATGTCGCTAGGGCATATAATAATCACAATCACACAAATGCAAGTACATAAATCACCCTACACGACATACAACAATCATGCGCATACCGCGCGCTCATGAAGGGCAACTCCGCCTATCAGGGAGCCCATAAACAATCTGCATGAAGACATATGCTATGATCAGTCACTCCTCATATCAAGCATACATATGATGCGTATGAGCATAAATCATGGATCTATACTACACATTATATGGTGATGGACTTCATTTAACGAAGATGGGCCTAGACGGCCTACACACTGCAAGTATGGGCCTAATAATGGGCCCTAGGGAGAGTAATAATGCGGACATTTAACCAACATTATCCTTACAATGTGGACGTCAAACCATCATTGCTCCCAAGGTACGGCCCATTGCAAACATCATTACATAACCATAGTGGAATTTCACATAGTAATGGGCCTCGTGTACATCCCATTGGGCCTCGACCCATGGGCCTCCAATACATCAAACGGGCTGAAACAATGGGCTGAATCAACTGGGCCAAGTCGGATGGGCTGAGTTGAGTGGACTAAGCCCAATACACTATTCATCCATGATCATAATAGAGTATATAAAAATGAAGCATATTCAAAGGATTAACTGGACCATACAATAACTAGCAGTGGAGATAATGACTTTCCATGGTTAAATTCCAGTGGGCCCCATCATAGGGTCTATTTCAAATCCAGCCTATTCATAAGGTCATAAAGGCCTGGATCTAGAGGGAAAAATAAATATCATTTTGGTTCAAACCCTATAGTCCAAAGGTTTAAATGGTGGACGCTCAAACCCTCTATTTTTCTGTAATGTGATCCGCCTAATCCTAGATCTGTCTCATTTTTATTCCACCATAGGCCCCAAAGTAATCTCCCAAAATGGTTGGACGGTTTGGATGAAACATATGCATCATGGTGGGGGTCCACATGAACTATAGTCTGACTTATTCTTTAGCTCATGTCATAAAATGAGGCTCAAGGTGGTTGGACGGTTTGGATGCAGCACATGCATCATGGTGGGACCCACTGACCGTCCAGCAGCCCAACCAAATGGTTAGACGGCAGTGGTGAAACACATACATCATTTTGGTTTCCACGGTCAGTGGACGGTGTGAATAAACCACATACATCACTGTGGGTCCCACGTGGGGCCCACCATAATGCTTATTTGCAATCCAACGCATTGGTAAGGTCACACGGGTCCAGGTGAAGTGGGAAAACAAATTTCATAATAATCCAAAACTTCTGCGACATCCAGAAAGGTTCAATGGCAGACATTAAATCCTTAGTGTTCACTGGGATGTGGCCCCCCTTGAGTTCCAAATACAGCTGATTTTTGGGGGATCACCATCCCAAAGGGGACCTACCAAATGCACGGCATGGATTTTTGAAACACATCATGGTAGGGCCCACGTATGGGACCCACGTCCGTCCGTCTCACCAGTAGAGACAATGCCGTGGCGTCATCTGTCAAAGACAAGTAGTCAGCACTGTAGTGCATATATATATATATATATATATATATATATATATATATATATATATATATATATATATATATATATATATATATATATATATATATATATGTAAATACGTTTTTCCAAGGAATTTCGTAGGTGGAGCCCTCATCAGGGAAATCCGCCCCGTCCATTGCACTCTACAACTAAAGACCGACCAAAAGAGTCTGATATGCGGTATGATTTGGCAAGTAAAAAGATTAAGATGAGTTTCAACGGTAAACACCACTATTTCCTATGGTATGGCCCACCAAAAAATGGGATCAACTTCATTTTTCGGCTCAACGCCTAAAATGAGCTAGAGAAGGGAATGGACGGCATGGAGTAACTTTATATATCAAGGTGGGGCCTGCATGAGCAACCCACCCCAAAACTTTTAAAAAACAATATATTATTATTATTTTTTTTTAAGCTGATAGTACACGCCCATGCCAGTACATGCACTCACGTTAGCCACACCCGTCTAGCGTCAGAGACGCTGGACGGCATGGATATAACACGGACGCCATGGTGGGTCCCACATGCACGTGGCCCACCTGATGATATAATATATATATATATATATAATATTTTATTATGTAATATGTAAAAGAAAGGAAAAGAAGGGGTGGCTGGATGGTACACTCTACCACTAGTTCTCACTCCACTGTTGGCTAAACTCCATTGACAGTTAACACTGCACTGTTAGCCACCTCCACTGACGGACGGTGTGGATTTACCTCATCAAGGTGGGTCCCACATGGATGTGGCCCACCTGATTTGGGTCAATATGATATTTGTGTTTTGCTTCCGTCTGAGCCCGGTAACGAGCTGGATGACGTAGATCCAACACATCCGTCAGGTGGATCCCATGAAGGTGAATGGCATGGATAAGATACACTTCATGGTGGGCCACACACACAACCACAGTATCATCCATATAAGAGAGATAAAGAGAGAGGGAGAGAGATGGTAATGGAGGGACCCCGCCACTATGGGCCCCTCATGGTTGCAACACATACATCTAAATGGGTCCCACCTACAAGTGGGCCCTAAAAATTAAGAATCAACGGTGGATCACCCACCTCTGTGGTCCCTTAGCCTCCTTAGCTCCTTACCTACACTTTTGATGGAGGTTGATGATGGATGAATGGTTGAGATGTGAGATGAGAGGGTGAACCATACTTGTGTTTTGGGAGAGAGGGAGCTTGGATGTGGGGTTGTGTGTTGCTTGGGAGATTGTTTGAGAATGAATGAGAGAGAGAGAGAGAGAGAGAGAGAAGTGATGGGAAGATAAGGATGGGTGATAGCTCGAGTGATGGATGAAGTGATGTGAGGATTGGCTTTGGGTAGCTTTTGTAAGAGAGAGGTAAGGATAGGGTATGGGTTGTTGTACTTGGGTAGGTGTGTACTTGACATTGATTGATTGATTGATTGATGGGACATGTTGTAGAGATTCTCTCGAAGTTCACAACGCGCGGCGTTTTTCCTCGAAATGAACGCGGGTCGACACTTCTAGCCTGGGTATCAGGGTGCGCAAGTCGCAGCATTGGAACCGTGGTAACGGCGCGGTCGCCAAGGTACAGGTTTCGGGTTGAGCCGACTTTGGCATGTAGGTCTAGGCTTAGGATGGTGCGCCAATGTCGAATACTAGTCAAGGATTGCCGGAATTCGACCGGAATGATCGCGGAAGCCTACGGAACAGTACGAACTAGGATATGGGTCTTACACTCGAGTTATTGTCGATATTTAAAAATACTTGTAGAGTACTCTCTAGACATTTTTCAGCATGTTCGAGTGATCGAATATGTGAGGATCGATCGATCGAGGACTGCTCAATCAATGTCAATTGATTAATGTTTAAATCAATAACACACACAGGTTTGTATAATTGCACGATTAGTTACATATTTCGGGTGTTATGCTATATATATGGGTGTAATTGCGGGATTAGGGTAGAACAATCGGGCCTATAACGTTTCTGGAATTTCGAGATGAGAAAACAAGGGTTTTTTTAATTGTAAGTTCATTCATCTTCTGTACTTTTCATTTTCATAATGATTATTGTTACTTTGTACCGTGGTTTCTTCCCATGAGGATTTTTTCATGCAAAATTTGTGTCCTTTGTGCATGCTTTGTTGTATTTAGCTTTCAAATGTTTGATTCGAATTCAAGGTTTGCTTTCGCGGATTCTCAACACCCAAATGACGAATAGCTCACAACCAAGGTGGGCCTTGATAATGAACAGCCCACATCAAAGGTGGGGCCCACACAACGAATGATCCACATCAAAGGTTCCCCCCACATGATGGATGATAGAGTGAGGGGTACCAAACCAACTTTCGAAAAATTACTTATAATGATGGAAACCAAATATGTTTTTCTACTTTTTAGATGATAAGTATGTTATTAACCAAATATATTTATCTGCTGATTAAGTAGAAACTAAGATAAGCCACTCATGACATAAGTAGCTTATCTAAAATAACTTAGAATCCCAACGCCCAAGAAGGCACAAGAAACTTAATGTTCTAGAGCGTAATTTAACAATTTGAAAGACTCAACATGGATTCGAATCGAATCCTGAACAACAAAACTCTGTAACATTTAAAATTTATGGAAATTATTGTCTTCATCAATCTACAAGCCTAGATTCATTAACCAGTGTTTCTATAAGAAATTTTGTATATAAAGCCATTTTGATAATGGGTTTAATCCATTATTTGTACCTTAAGACATTAACATGGTAAGATCCCAGGTGGATGGTTCGATTCGAACCAGAGACCATTGTGAGATAATTACAGCCATCATGGGATTACCAAAATCTAATGGTAGAGACACACTAAGCTCCCACCATTCCAAGATTCCCCATTATGCAATGGTTCATAATAAATATCTGAGATTTATATTAACCACTGATTAGTATATTTCCACACTTGCAAAATACTTGTGTGGTCTTAATTAAGGGTGCGTTTGGTTGCACCAAATTTCATGAAATATCATGAAAATTTTCACAATTAAAGTTAGATTGATTAATCATGAAATATCATGATAGTTGGTGCAACCAAATGCACCTTAAAGTAAAACAGTATAAGTGATTTGTTGTAGTTATACCTGACAGTTTCATGATCTTTAGTGTGCTTTTTCCTCAACAAAGAGGGCTATAGCGGACTTTCAGTTTCGACGTGGGGTCCATGGTTCAGTGTTTCTACACATTGGTATGATGGGTCTCACCATGATAATGGCCCATTCACCAAACAAACTCCAGATTAAAAGAGATCTGCCTTTTCTTGATTGATTGTGACTCGTTGCTGCATTGTCTCTTAACCCTCTTTTCTTGTACCTGCTAAAGGGTAAGGACTTTCTACAATATGGGGTGAGGAGATTTTTGGTACATGGGCCACGCATGATGAGGCCCATCGAATCAGCGATTTGAATGACTGAACCCCGCCTGTGAAACCTAGGTTTTGGGATTGTGATCCCCATCTAACCTACTGGAAGCTTGTACTGTTCAAACCTACTGGAAGCTTGTTTTTTTTTTTGTTTTTTTTTCCTAACCATCTGTTTACGGATTTTGATATAAGGGCTTGGATAATTTGATCAGCGGATTTCTAGGGAATCCTCCATCCATGTTGGGGACCATAATATCAACACCTACGATCAGGGAGCCATGGGCCCCACCTCCACACTTGAGAGGGCCGATTGTGTAGTGAGTAGAGTAAACTCTGTGGGGCCCACTGTGATGAATGAATCATTATCCACACTGTTCATCCATTTTTCCAGCTCATTGTAAGCGGATGAGCCCAAAATTGAATCATATCCAAAGCTCAAGTGGACCACACCACAGAATCATCCCAAAATTGAATCATATCCAAAGCTCAAGTGGACCACACCACAGAAAACACTGGGGATAATGACGTCCACCGTTGAAACCTCGCTAGGGCAATGATGTTTATTTGTCATCCAACTTGTTCACAAGTTCACAGGGACATGAATCATAGGAAAACACAAGTTTCAGTTTGATACAAAACTACCTACCCCTAAGAAGTTCTCAACAGTGGGCATTCAATTCCCAATGTTTACTGTGGTGTGGTCCACTTGAGATTTGGATATTCTTCAATTTTGGGCTCACACCCTAAAATGAGCTGACATGAACAGCATGTATAAAACACATACATCATGGCGCGCCCCACAAAGGTTACTACACAATCAGCGTTTCACTTTAGGACAAGTAATATGCATATACTCACCTAACAATTCCTTCCATGATTAGGGTCCTTACTCTTGCTCTAGTGGTAAACTCTTAGGAGTTCAACACCTGGTCAAGGGTTCGAGTACCCATAGGTGGTGAAATCCCACCCGTGTGTGGGGGTGAGTGTGCGTGTGTAATTTAAAAAAATAATAAAAAAACTAATAATAATAATAATAATAATAATAATAATAATAATAATAATAATAATAATAATAATAAATTCCTTCCATGATTATAGGTGAGTATATCCATATCCATGATTCCTTCCAAGTCCAAAAGCTATCCATGATTCCATGGAGAGGAGATCAAAACCATGTGAGAAGGAAAGATGAAAAACATAGCCAATCCATGTGGTAATCTTACGAACAGTGATGATAGGAAGAGTTTCATAGTTTATTATGATTTATAAGATGCAATTTAGCTACTGATTAAAGAAAAACAAGCCAAAAACAGTCACACAAAGTGGCTGCCAATATGTAATATGGAAGAGTACAAGAACACAAATTGAAGGACCACCCAAAGCTCTCACAGGTGGTTCGAATATTAGATGATTTTGAAGCATACAAAAGAAAGAAGCCATCTCGGATGCTAGCTAAAGATGCATATAGTAAAATAATGGATATGTTTTCAAATCATTACATATACTACAGCTCGCAGTCACCTCTGTTAATACAGAACAAAAAGATCACCGATCAGTGATATACCATCTCAAAGAAGCATAGCTCCCGTGCTGTGACAAAGGAAATACTTGAAAGTCTTGACAGAATCACATACTACATACATCAACCAGAGCGAGTTTAGCCGTCTCCAACATGATACATGGCATTCTTCTGACCAAAATCAGGACATCAAAAAGAACAGACCTGAAAAGAAACTTCTCAACTGAACTGCTGTCTCAGAAGTCCAAGATCGAAGAAAAACATTTCTTGGGGCCGGCTCAAACACTTCAAGATTACACAAACTGACTTGCAACAATCACACGCACCTTACAAAGCATTGAATTACTTATACTCCATCTTAACTTCCAACACGAGGATGAATCTGTCGACGACCTGAACTCAGCCTCAGAAGCCCGTGATCAAAGAAAACAACTTCTTGGGGCCGAGCTTGAGCACTTTGAGAGTACATAGACTGACTTTAAACAATCACACACGCCTCACAAAGCGTTGAATTACTCATACTCCAACATCCTAACTTTCAACACAAGGATGAATCGGTCAATGACCTGAACTTGGAGGCAGCCGAAATGAGCCCCCAGAATAGAGCATTCGATACACAGGTCTTATTCTGATTGTTAGAATTACACCTATAATGGCTCCCAAACCACAGACCCCAGCAAGAACGAAGAATGTGAGCCTAAAGCAGTTGGGACCCAAGCATGAACTGCTTGTGCCAAGGAGAAGACTGGCATGCTGCCTTTGTGCCTCCTTATCATACACATACCCCGCAAGCACACCAGAGAAGAGGAGAGCACCGAGGGGATTGCCAATCAACATGAAATTGTAGATTATACCAAAGTGCTTCAAACCGAAAAGCTCAGAGGCAGTTGACACCATGATAGAGAATTGTACACCATAACAGATGCCGAGAAGTGCAGTTGCAGCATAAAGGGTGCCACTAAGAAATGAGGCAAACAGAAGGTATGCAACGATCATGATTACTTGTGTGACAGCCATCCAAATCGTCCTAGGAAGCATCTTCAGCCTGCAAGAGAGTATTCTATCAATATGGACAGAGGATCTGTGAAGCTTAGAACACATTATGGTAGAACAAAATGCTTTACCACCGAGAAGATGAGAATTGTTAAAGGAATATAAAATGATTCAGTATTTTCTGGCTGGGCCCGATAAATGTGTGGCCCACCTTTTGCTGATCCAAATCTTTTATGCAGTTGGCTAGATTGTGGATCGGAGACACCAACCATCCCAACCCACCAACCAGACAATCATGTACATCCAACTTTACCCTGTTAAATGTGGATCATTGGTTGAATCGGATGGCTAGGATAATCTGATGAGGTATAACTTGGGGAGTGGCCCATCCCATGATGTGTCTCACCAGATCACCAATTTATGTTCACTGGAAGGTGGGCCCACGCCCGTGCTTGATCAAAAAAAGGACAGTTTCCTTTGATTAACATATAACACCTCAAACTGTACTTACCTGACAAAATATTCAGAAACAGCACCACCACCAAGACGGCCGACAAAATTACAGAAGCTGAAGAGAGACAACAGGAGAGTCGTATCACTCACACCTGCTGCAATCCCAATCTGTGCCAAATTATTGAGAACAGTAACACCAGAGCCCACCCCAAGAAAGTAGACCAAAAACAGAAGCCAGAAATCAGCTTTGATGAGAGCTTCACGGAATTTGAAATCCTCCCCCCTCTTAGGCCGCCTCTTCTTCTTCATGCTCACGGCTCCTTCCCCCTCAGCCAGAAGTATATCCAAATCAGAAGAATCATCACCCTCCAGGAAACTCCCAAGATTTGCTGTTGATGAAGACAACAACGGTTCTATTTTGTCTGACTCACGTTCCTCCATAATTAGATGGTCCATAGAAGCAGACTGGCTTAATATACCCGAACTTTTAGGGTTAGCCGGGTATAGAGTCATCTTTATGGGGATTGCTAGAGGTGCCAGGAGGAGAAGAACCATTATACCCACAAATGTGTAGGAAATGGCATCATTCAAAGAGAGAACATCGTCCAAAATTGTAGTTGTGAGAAGATAGATGCCTAGGAAAACACTGGCAACTTGGGTGAATAGGAAATGACCATGCTGGGTCGAGTCATCTTCTGTTGCAGGGGTGCAAGGCCTAACCAAGTACATCAATGCCAGGCATAAAGCAGGAATCCCGAGTGCAAGAAAAAGCAAGAGCTTTGTGGAGGAGTTATGAAGCACCCCTGTGTAAATTTCTGTATAGACAGCAGCACTGAGCCCGACATAACCCTTGAGAATGCCAGCAACAGTGCCCCTACTGAGAGGAAAGTTCTTCATGTTGGTCACAAGCACTCCAGTTCCAAGCCATGCACTGCTGTTGGTAGCAATTACTAATGCAATCCATAGCTGACAAATCATCACAAAAATGGAAAGATAATTTATTTATTATTATTATTATTGATTTTAGAAATAAAAAATAATGTAAGTTATCACACACAACAGTAATAACTAAAATACTAAGATGCCAGGAGCAACAAAAATCAAACATTAGACATGGTCAACAAAGATTACTGTGACCCATTAGCAGATAATGTCAGTTTCACTGCCACAACAGGTTAAAGACTATAATATAACATTTTACTTTTAATGGCCGAACAGCATAATGTAATGAGCTTTAGTATCATCACACTCAGATGGTCTCGGGGAATTGAACATTTCAATTGAATTTATTGACAAATCATACTAATTGGAGCCAGATGTGATAGCATACAGTCTTATATGTGACCATCCTCAGACTAGGTGATTGCATATGCTTGACAGTGTTATTTACATGGTCATAACAATCAGCAAAAACATGTAGTTTCAGTGAACAACACAGAGACCATTGTGCAAGATTACATGATAACTAATCAAATCCCATGTCCAAACTAATGCATATGCGCTGCAACTTAATGTTTGTAAGCAACTGACAATGTTCTAACATGCAGTCAACAAAATCTCAGATGTTTGTAAACCAACAAGTGCACATTTCTTAGTATGAAGTTTCATGTTAATTGAACAAAAGAAAATCAAAGGGAAATCCCACCTTAAAAGTCCTTGCTTGTGAATTAACCGACGCAATTTCTTTTGTCCTTTTTTTAAATAAGAAAGACAATTTTATTCTGAATACAGTATATATAAATGAAGAAAGACACTCCCTTACGTAGATTGTCCCTATTGGTAGCTTCATTGGCTGAGGCATTGTTGATAACATTAGCTGCTCTATCAGTATGGACAAACGAAATGATTATCCAAGAGGATAAGTCAAATTCCCCTGTAGATAGATAGATACCACCATGCATGTAGGAGAATGATGCAATAGGGTTGACTTTTGTGGGCCCCACCATGATGTGTGCATGATATCCAATCCATCCATCAAACATGCCCCGTTGTATTTTCCGACTATCCAAGAGGACAAGTCATGAGTTTCATTGTAGATACATAGATGGCACCCTGCATTGGGAGAAAGATCCCAGAGTGTCAACCTTTGTGGGTCCCTGCCATCATGCGTGCATGATTCCATTCCGTCCATCAAAAAAGCCCCATCATGTTTGTACAGGGGCCCAAAACTCAAACCAATCCATGGACATGGATAACATGGACAAATGGGATAATTATCTTGGAGGGAAGGTCATGAATTTCACTGTAGATAGCTAGATAAATGGATAGACAGCGAGTTGTTACAGTCCAGACATCTTCAGGAGGCTATTTCAAGAGTAATCTATGGTTTTGATTTCACATACACATCAAGATGGGCCAACCAGCTCAAACACAGTAACTCAACATGTGAACAAAATCCAGTATGGATATGGGGAGTTACATGATATGCAAGCACTCAGAAATTGTACACGTGGCATACATCAACTTAAACCGATGAAATTGTGGATGCCACTGTTGTTACATCAGAGTCCCAAAGTCAGATTGGTTCAACAATCCTAATCTCTTATTAGTGGACATTTGCTTGTTGAAATGGGACCATTGGACTTCCTTCTTCTTCTTCTTCTTCTTTTTTTTCATTTTCAACCATCCAATAGCTTTCCCATTCTTCCCATTCAAAAGAAGAGACATACTTTGATACTCTGGCAGGGCGTGAGGTATGATGTAGATGGAGTCAGAAATTGCTGGGAAATTGCAAACTGGCATACAAGTCAAAATAAACCATCCAAATGGATACCAGTGTAGATGTACCATGAACCAAAAATTACTCTTATTCGGTTATCAAAATATTAGATTGCCAGACATTTATTGGATGGTGTAAAATGAAAATATCCAATGCTATTATATCGAAAAACAAGTGTGCATGAATCAGAGGTTAGGATTGTCCAACCAATCAAATTTTAGAGTGATAGATGATATACATGCAGTTAGAAATTACTGATAAATTGTACATGTGGTGTACTAGTAATTCAAAATAAATTGTACAAATTATGTGTAATAGTTTAGACGTATCGTGAACCAAAAAATTATTCTAATTTGGTTATCTAAATATTAGATTGCTGGACATTATTGGACAGTTTAAAACGGTAATATCCAATCGTTGTATTTCGAATAATGTGTGTCCAAGAATCAAAGGTTAGGATTGTCCAATCAATCTGATTTTAAACTGCAACACCACAGCAGGTTCCACAATTTAGTCAGTTTTATTTGAGTTAATATATGTGACATGTCCCATTTCTATGTTGCCTACATATCAAGCATCCAACACAACCAGAGTCTCAATTAAATCCCCTCAAAAGAAAAGAGGAAGCTGGCAGGGTCTCTGAGGTTCATCAATAATATATGCCTCACGGAGTCCAGGCATACACATCCAGGAATACGTCCAGATGATGAACACAAATAAGAGATCTGGTATGAAATTACACTGAGATCTTATTCTTTAATAATTAGGAATACATCCCACTGTTAAACATCGATTTGGATAATATGAGGCCAGTGTGAGTTGTGGAATAATCTGATTTTTAGGCAAAATCTAAGGGGTGTATTCCACCATATGGAAAGATTAAATATCTGCTGTGTTCTATATTGGCATGTGTGCCTCCATGAATGGCTAGAGCTCCCACATGCATGTGGAATAAGAAGAAGTGCTCTTATTGAGTTTTTGTTGTGTATAATTGGAAGAAATAGGAACTTTAATGCCCCTTTGCTGTTTATCGTAACTGATGGGAGTGTTGGAATGAAAACAAGAAGAGGGTGCAGTTAGTCCAAGAAACGAGATTGAGGAGTGTGTAGCCTCTATCCCATGATTTTATGGGGTCTTCAGTGAGAGGGAAGTTTAGCATCTGTCCTTCAGCATTCCAAGGGGTGTTGTTGGAGCAGTCTGAAGCGTGAAATGAAAAGAAAGGAGAGAAAGTGCTGCCAAGTTAACTAGTGTGGTTTATTTATTTATGACAATAACTAGACATATAGTGCCTCTTCTTCATTTGCAGTAAGGAACCTTCACTTGAGAGACATGACCAACACAATAGCAGGTACTGTTTCTTTATTATAGTTTAACAACAAGAAGTCAAGCTCTTCAATGTGAGCTGGTTTGTTCCATACGACTTGCAAGTTTGTGTTCCATGTGATGTTCCTTAATTGGGAAGGCTTGCTTGAGATCTTCAAATGCTTTTTGGCACACCTCTGACCAAACCCATGCTTGATCCTGTAGTTGAATGAAGGTGAAGCGGAGAAGCAACAAATTCGAGTACAGGAGCAAGGAAGCGTCTAAGTATATACAGCTAGGAAGCAGGAGCAGAAGCACAACTCTGCAGCACAATCCAAAGCAAGAGCACACCTGGCTGGAAGGATCATGCAAGTAAGCCCGTCCTTTAAGAGATCTGCAAGTGGGGCTCAAAGTGCTTCCACTCTACTTGCAAGTTCACAGTCTGTGTGATGCTCCTTACCTACAGCAACTTGCTTGGGTCTTCAAATGCTCTTCGGCACTTCAACCAAAGTCACGCCTGGTCCTTTACTTTAAGGCATCCATAAGTGGAGAGGCTCAAGTGCCTCTTTATAGACAGATGATTGGGGGGAGCTTATGCCATTCCACTTGACTTGTAAGTGCACAATCAATGACATGCTTCTAACCTGCAACAGCTTGCTTGAGGTTTTCAAATGATCTTTGGCATTCCAACCAAACCCATGCTCGGTTCTTCTTTAAGAGATCCATTTGTCTAGTGGCTTAAAGTGCTTGTTTGTAGATAGATGATGGGGTGGGGCACTTCTGTTTGTTCCATTCAGCTTGTAAGTGCACAGCCTTTATGACGCTCCTTACCTGCACAGCTTGCTTGAGGTCTTCACATGCTCTTTGGCACTCGACCAAACCCATGCTTGGTCCTTCTTCAAGAGATAAATAAGTGGAATCAATCAAAGTGTCTTTTCTATAAAGATGATTCCTCATTATCTATTTTGTTAGATTTGTCGTCGTCCCAATTTTGAGCCCTTTTGGTTGCTGCCTTGGTGCTTTAATATAATAAAAAATCTCATTATCTTTAGAAACAAAAATTGACAGGTTTCATAACCAGCATAACTTTTAGGCTATGGATGTCCACATGGTGGCTCTGTAGATTATGGCAGAGTGCCATGTGTATGTGAGGGAGGGAGATAGACCCTTCTAATTGAAGCAAACTATGCTAAAAGGGGAGAACCATAAGGTTATGGGTAGGAGATGTGGAATTCAACATTCTGATTTACTCCAGAGGCTTCTAACGATAACTAGGGCAAACATATATGTATGATTTCCATTTGGTTAGAATTATTATAGGGTGATCTTTATGTAATTTATTTAGGCTACAAGCTTTAGAAGGATGGTAAGAACTGTTCAAAGATATTACCTTAAAATATTTGTGCAATCAAGTTCGGGTGTTGAAATGCATATCAAACTTCCCTAAGTGAATCAGGGAGCCCTCACATTCCTCACGGTATGACATCACTAATGGCATTTATTGAAGGAACGAATGACTCATCGGTGAAGGACTATAGTTGCGTGAAGTGTGAAGAGAAGTTATCAAGTATAAATGACTAGAAGTGGGAGCTGGACGACAAGTGAGTGGCACCTAGTTAGAAAGATCTTGCAACTATGTGAAGGACTTGGGCCTTTTTGAAGGACATTATTCATTTTCCATGAGTTGTACCTATAAAGAAGATGGTCATCTGAGACTATCACTGCTAGAGAGTTGGTGAAACCTTAACTTTTTTATTTAGATATTCATCTACACTATGTGAGGAATAAATGCATTGCCCCCAAGTTTATTGCAAGTTTTCTCAATAGATCTAGTGTTTTCCTTCTTTTTCCACTTGGCTCCTGATGCAACCCAGTTATCGAGTCAATGAAATCTAGATAACCAAATCACAAAGAAATGAACACGTGTACATTCACAAGAAATATTCGAGTAGAAGAGGAGAAATAACTTTATTAATAATTCGAATTTCTTCTCTTACAAGTACTTCAGAAAACTCACAAACTCAGAAAATGTCAATTGCTCTACGCCACCAATCCAATAACGCAATTCCGGGAGCAGTCGGTATTAGATTGATTTCAAATCAATCTAATTTATTTAAGATAACAATATTCCAAGAAGATTTGGCCTAAAATAGTGAAAATGCATCTCCCAAATTCTTCAATCATATCTTCCACACTAGCCACCTATCCTCTAAGTACATTGAAATGTAGACGTTGACATTAAGCCCCCGAAACTAGCAATGAGTAGCCTATAATTCAACACATATTGGTCCTATGGTGGGCTTTGGGCCTACATTATTCCTTGGGTTGGAGAGAACTTAACTTCACGAGTTAGACGCTTCATACAAGTAATAGAGGGCCAAATCCAATCTTTTTCAATTTGTTGCCCGTGAACCATGTTCATTCAAATAGGGCTTGTTCTACCATTTCACCAAGTATTGTTTGTATTGACCTCATCAAGTGTTAATGGTCTTCATCTGTAACACTTGTTCAACTTCTTCTTTTTGCTTCTCTAGGAGTTATTTGACCATAGTGCAAAAACTTTGTCTTGCACATCAAGTGGCTTGCCATGATATACTCAAACAAATCTATCACATCGAATGATGGCGAAGTATCCAAGTCACCTAGCAAATTGATCTCATAGGCATTGTCACCCAACTTTCTCAGACTTGAGCTCATTGTAAGTTCCCCTTGGAAACCTTTCATTATGGAGATAAATCATAACCAAATCACCTTCTTTACCTATCTTCTCGCAGTGATGTTCATTTGCATCTTACCAATATTTGACTCTGCTCTCTTTGATATCCTTCTTTCACTTCTTTCTCTCTTTCTTCTTTTGAACTTCTTTATGCTAGACCATCCAATAGGTAAGAGTTCTACTTGTTTGGCTAGACTCATTTGGTAATGCACATTATTCTGTTGTATTTTAAAAGGATTTTAAAATAAAGTGTTTTAAAAATTCAAATTTTTCCTTAATTTCTTGTTTTAAAAAGTGTTTTATTTTTAGTGTATCTCTTGTCCCACATCAGAAAAGACCAAAGAAAAACTCAAATATATAAGAGAGAAGTTTTGCATGGGACTTGAGCCCCTTCTTAGGGGGCATGTGAATTCGGTCCAATGGGGGGACTATAACATTAGCCTGAACCTATGCCATTGACCACACGTGTGTGCATGCGCCGAGCCGAGCCCTAGCCGTGCATGTGCGCACGTTGGGCCGGGCCGGGTCCGGGTCTATGTGAGGATGAGAGTACACTCGCACTAATGGTTTTGTTCTGTACTACGTGAGTATACTCGCACCTGTCTGTTTTGCACGAATTTCGAACCAAGGATGCGTCTGTTCGGTGGTCGCATCAATTGGGTTCAAACCCAATGGACCTAACCCATTTGAAACAATGCTTTAAGCACATAATCATGATCTATATATAAACCTACTCCTTTTTCGAATAATTTATTAAAAAAACCAACGATTTCTCTCTGGTTCTTCAAAATGTCTCTAGTTCAGTGCTGTTTTGCCAACTGAATTCGTTGCCGATTCAACTCGCTTCGGTTATGCACACTGGTTCGAGCCCATGTACAACGAGTGCACCGTTGGGATCGGGTAATAGTTGTTGTGTCCTAGAGGCCAACTGTCCAAGATTCCTTTTGCACTTGAGACACAGTCCAAGGAGGACAAATTTGGTTTCAAGCCGAGTGACCCAGTCACACCTCAACTCAAACAAATAAGTCATCTTTTCTTACTTTATTTTATTATTTAATTTTCTTATTTTTTGAATATTATCTACTGTTTTCAACACATTATTTCTAACATATTCAACATGTTCAAACCTAGCACCAAGTCAATATAATGTTTAATGTTCTTCTAACTCCAGCTGAGAGTTCTTAAGGCACCAAGTCTTGATATTCATGAAGGAGCTTTTCCATGAGAGGTGGAACATTTGATTTTATTGTTCCTTCTTTAGCAACTAAGACAAATGTTATCGATCTCCTTCCTTCTTTAGACATTTTTACACACAGAAATTCTAACCCTTCTCTTTATCAAATTTTGGTGTTGGAAGCTATTTCATTGGGTGCAACAAGATATTAGCAACATGGCTAGCCCACCTTTCTCCGGAGGAAAATGTTCCAGTTGCTTGATGCTTTTCCCTATGTGATAGTGTTGTGGTTTGGATGCCTCCTTGTCATGGGAATTTGCAGGACAAGGAAGTATAGGAGTTCATAAGGCTTCAAGAAAAAGCCTCAAGGATGCACTCCAATATTGGGGGAGAGGGATTATTTGGGGTGGAAAATCAACAAGTCAGTTCTCCGTCTGCTGTTTCTACAAAGCCCTCTGAAAAATCCCAATGGGTGAGAGTAGAAATCACACATTCAAGACTTGGTTCTAGAGTGCTCCTACCAAGTTTGTGGCTTTTGTTCAGCTAGTGGGGATGAAGGTGGTAATAATATCCAAAAGAGAAGAAATAGTGACACGAAGAAATCTACTACCACTAAACGGCAAAAAAAATAAAAATCTACAACATACATAAGAAAATTTGATGAAAATTTTCACTTTGGGAAGTTCTCAAGCCATATGACACCCATAACTAGCTAAAATAAGAGAAGCAACAGTGACACAATTGCTCAAGAGTAGTCATAATAGAGACGATTACATTGAATAGACATCACTACAACAACCAATCCCTTAATGGTTGATGTTCAACGAACATCTACCGAATAAAGGGGAAGGTCAAACAAATCCCTCGAGGAAAAAAAAAATAGACGCCATGTATAGATAAATCAATCAAATTATGTCCCTAACTCCACATCTTATCCCAACATCCAAAGCACAAAAATCCAATGCTTTGAATAACATTTATAGCATAGCGCGTAGCGTATGCTACTAGCATAGGTAGATAGCGTAAGTACCATGTAGCGTAAGCTACTTGATGCATAGCGTGTTGCGTACGCAATACAATGCATAGTATGTAGCATAAGTCACGTACTCTACGTGTTACTTTCATTTCTAAAGTCTTTTGGTGTGTTTTGTTGTTATATACATTCAACACCTATTTATAGATGGCGGTGACTCATCCTCATATGTAGCACTAAATTACAACTATCTCGAACATCCAATCTTTGATTTCGATTGTGGATAGAGCATGTCTCTAGAATCACACCTATAATCACATGGCAATAAAGTATAGGCATGCCACCGAGGGGGGGAGTTACAACCATTGTAAATAGTGTAAAACTAACATTAGAATCTAGCTTTTAGGAAACAAAAGCTATTTGAAAGCCACCGAACACACCTTCGACCCCAAAAAAAAATAAAATCGGTGATTTGATTTTCTTGGTTCAGACATCCATTAAAGATCAAATTATGGGGGAGTAATCATCCCTACAAGAAGGTTCTATGACTAAAGTTTCATGGGCATTGGAGCCCAATCAAATGAGAAGTTTGAGATTCCCCCATTTCACATCCATACAGTTGTAGAGCAGTGGAGCTCAAGATTTAGATTTTTTTTTATTGATTTAAAGCTAAAAAGAGGTATGTTTCTTACTCTTAATCTCAGTAAATGAGTTTTATTTCATTTTGATTGATTTAGGGTATTTTTAGCAAATTTTTTTTTTCCTCTTTGGGAGGCCAGTTCCCATGCAACATTGTAGAATAAGCTTGTTCTACAACTGTTTCTTCTGTGGTGCCTACAATGGTGTGTGTATGGCATGGCATCAAACTCATCCAATCCGTCATGTGGGCCACCACGTTACAATGGTCCTTTTTGAGTGGATGTTCATTGTTATCTATAGTGTGGCCCACATGATGATTGGAGGTCTGATTTCTTTTCCTGGTGGTTGTCCGTTGTTTCTATGTTGTGGCCCAGTATCCAACCTATATGCTCCACCAAGGTTGATCCAAACATCTTGTGGACCACCATGCTACAGTTGAGAGTGACAATCCATTGTTTCTATAGTGCGACCTACTTGGTGATTGGATACCCTAACTTTTGCGGCATCCCATCATCACAGCTGCACTCACTTGATGCGCAGGTTGGATGGCATACATAGTTACACACAGTGGGCCCCACAATCAGTTACATAACTTCTACTACATGCTTAGTCATCTAGTGATACTTGACTAGTTGTCTTTTTTCACTAAAGAGTAAAAAAAAAAATTGTTCATATTTGTTTATGTTAATTGCAATGAGTTGTTGTTTTTCCAAAAAACTAAAAATAAATTTCTTTTGAATATGCTTTTACTTGAAAAAATGAAGGGTACTTTTTTTCTACGCCTCTGTTTTAGTTTTGCCATTTTTTATATTTATTTATACTATGTACCATATTTTTCCTATTAAGATAATAAAAATGTAGAAGTATCATGTTGCTTACATTACACACTATATGCTACAAGCTATTTAAAACAGTGCAAAAATCCCTAAGAGATTGACATATAAACCCACCCTCTTTGATAGATACAACCTTTCTTTCTACTTCAGCAATGGTGGACCAATAACCAATACATCCAAATCACAAAGAAAATAAGATTCGAAATAGGTAGGCGAAACTCAAAAGAAATACAGAAGAAACTCACAAAAGAACCAAAACAGGATCAATACATATAAAAGGCCACATTTCCTCCAAATCAGATGGATCTAGACAATCCGTCTGGTCCAGTCTACACTTTATGGGCCACCCTGCAAAAGTTACAGACAATCCTATTCATCTGAAAATGGCAACTTTTCTTTACAACTGTCCATTTCAAAAGCCACAGATGAAATTAGTAGGATCAAAGAACCAAAGTGATTGAATTAGAGAGGTCAGGCCAGCTGAATGAATGGTCCAGATTAATGATTGTCTTTTCTGTCAAAAACAATCCCAACCACCCAATTTGAAGGATACCAAGAGACAACAGGATCCATCAGACTGGTGTCATTTTCACATGCTCGCCCACGAAGAGCTGACCGGACAGAACCAACCATTCAGATCAATTGAATAGACTCTCGACATACCAACTGACTAAAAACCCACCAAAACTACCCAGATCGATTGGTGTTATTTTCAAACGCTAGCCCACGAAAGAGCTGGACGGACAGAACGAACGATCCAGATCGATTGAATAGACTCTCCACATACCAAATCACTAAAAACCCACCAAAACCACCCAAAGAAGCACATCCCTCAAGCAAACATCACCACCACCAGATAAATGAAATCCATAATAAAAAAAAAATATTGCTACAATTGTGTATCATTTCAATTCCCAAAAGTCGAAAATGGGTGCATGCGAAAATCAATCATGGTGGGGGTATAGATAATTGTGTGCCATTTCAATTCCCGAAATGAGAAATGTTTGTGTATGAAATTCAATCCCGGCTGGCATAGATATCAATTCCATCCAATAAAAAATATATAAATACATTTTTAAAAAAATAAAAATAAAAATCTCACCACCCAGTAGGGCAAGGACAGAGTCTGGCTGACGGACAGCCACAGGACGCCATAGCCAAGGAAACAAGCAACGGTCCCGATCGAAAGCATGACCCACGGCGGGAACTTGTTGCAGACGATGCCTGGAAGTATGCCGATATTCTCGCCGATATCGTTGGCGACGCCGAGAATCGTCAGCTGCTGCTGGGTGTAGCCCAACACGGATTTGAGGGAGTGGGAATAGAGAGGGAAGTTGTAGCCGTTGCCTGAAGCTATCTGGACCCACACTGCAGCTGCGAGGCCCACCCATGGTGGCCTGCTCCCTGCTTTCAGCACTGGCATTGAAGTGGAGCGGAAGATCCAACGGTTTCAGTCTCTCCGCAGCTCTGCCTCTCTTCTTCTTCTTCTCCTCCTCCCCTCTTTTTCAGCTGCTTTAGACAGGGAAGGATGTGTATATATGCCGGTAGCGGATCCACTACAAAGCTTTGTAGGTTAGCTTAATGTACAACGCAATATGTGGACCCAACATCACATCCAAACCGTCCATCTTGTGACACGCTTCATTTTCTTGTCGGAATTCGAAATTCAGTTACATTCACACTCAGGTGGGCCACACTATATGGAAAAGTAGGCTAGAGACATTCAGATTGTTTGTCGGTCACGCAATGTAATTTATACATCATCACATCCATCCATAAGATTTACCCCAGCAGGATGGATGGAAACAATAAAATTCATGCAATTAAAATACTCATATGGGCCACAATGTGTGATTTTAGATGTTCTCGTCTTGATTTTGTATGGTGTGGCCCACATATCTTGGATCGACTTAAGTTTTGGTAATCAAGTAGGAAATGACGGAATGCACGTGATGAACGGACTGGATTTCATTCAATAACAACTTATGCACCGTTGTGTGTTCAGCTTAACCCAGAAAGCTTTTTACTGTATGCCATCTCATATATTTGTACTGAATCCGACCCCACACACGTGGAGAAAGAAGGGGGGAGTAATATGTTGGCGTGGCAAATTCATGTGAGCCTTAAAATGATGTTTGTGTTATCTCCACGCACGTCCATCTATTTTTACGGTTTTTTTAGGACATACTCAAAAAATAGTAGATACAAAGCTTAAGTGGGCCACACCACAAGGAGTAACATGGACTGAATGCCTTCCATCGAAAACGTTTTAGTGTACATGTAAGCTTTGATCAAGTTGATATTTGTGTTTTCCCTCGGTTTAGGTCTGTGTGACCTTATAAAGAAGCTGAATGTAAAATAAACATCATGGTCGGCACTCGATAAGCTTCAACGGTTGGCGTAATTGTCTCACTATCTTCTGTGGTGTGGTCCATTTGATCTTTGGATCCCCACATTTTTAGGTTCATGCCCTAAATTGATATGGAAAATCAATGGACGGTGTGGATATAGGGTATACAACTTTACCGCGTCAACACAGTACCAATGCCGGTGGAGTTTGACACATGCGCTGCAGATACAGAGGCACCGTACGTTCCAATGTGGCACACGTGTGTGGGATCTGGGATGTTCTTTGCGTGATAACTGGGTGCAAGCTATTCAATACATGAAAATGGATGGTGTAAGTTTACGAATAAATCGACGGTCCGCAAAATGATAACTGATGGTCCATATTCAAAGCGCATCTGTTGATATCCCTATTGGTGGACCTACCTGAATTTTAGTATGAGACGGATGTAGTAAAGTTGCCATCAGATGAACGTCCGGGATCCAATACATGTGTCTACTTGAGTATACGTGGAGCGTTTGTGATTCGCACTTGAAGATGGCGTCTGTGATTTCGATTCTTAGTTCATCAACGTAGAGGGAAGCCGTGTAACGGAACTAGAGACGTGGAGATGGTGAAAAGTTGTGGCTGTGCCGACCTGGCATCTGTGAGAGAGATCAAGGCCATTCATCAGGTGGGTCCTCATGAGATCATGTCCTCATCCAAAATTCAGGCATGTAAATTCAATAACTGGTCTATTATTACATGTGAGAAATGAATTGATAGAAAAATGACTGACGGTCCACATTCAATTCAAAATTGTGGCCGATATGATCATTTAACTACTCTTGCAAAATTGGCATGTTTGTCGCGACGCATCTCTACCGTCTCCGTCGCGTGCGGAGAGAATAAGACGAGGAAAGTTCGGTGAGGAGGAGAACGTTAGATGGGAATGGAGGCGGCCGGTCACGGGCGCACTCCGTCTAGACCCGCATTGAAAAGGACAAATCCGTCGATTTATGTGGTTACATTTTCAAGGTAAGCTCGATGCATGAATACCGTAGTTTGCCCGCTGGAAGGAGTGCCACTTGCTGTACAAAGGTGCTGGATGGTGTGCGTCCTGCCATCTGTACATTTGATGTATTTCTTGTATTTGAAATCAATGAGGTCGATTCCTATTACTGTCACACCATGAAAATGCTGTTTGTTGTAATTTAATTGAGACACATCATCAGACACCATTTAGTACAATAATGCTAATAATGTCAGTGATAATATTCATTGACATTGACCAACCATAATATAGGAAATAAGATTTATGGTGAGCAAAGGATCCGGATTCATTTGAAAGGGCAGACTTACCAAATGCCCAAGGACATGATTGATGGACATGTTTAGCCTTCTTTCTCATTCTTATTTTCTGATCCGGATGAATTTATTAAAATTTACTCCATCGGAAATGTCCTGCAGGCGCTTTGGTGGCCTTTGCAACATTTGAGTATGTAAAAAGTTAGACGGGCGGAAATTACGTACCACCCCCTCCCTCTTCGGATCCGGGGAGAGGTGGAGGCTCTGATGTCAAAGGAGAGGCCACCGTGATTTTTGAGCTTTATTCACATCATTTAATCATTTTTTTCATATTATTTTAGAACATTATCCCAAAAACTGGAGAAGATAGAAGTCTCCTAATGGCAACAATGTAGTAATTAAATTCCTACTGTTGAAAAATTCTTAGAGACCACAGAAGTTTTAGATCATGATTATATTTGTTTTTTCACTTCATCCAGGTGTATATAACCATATCAAGGGGTTGGATGGAAAATAAATAACACAGTGAGCCCTAGGAAGGTTTCAATGGTGGGTGTCCTTAACATCGTTGCTTCTTAGGGTGTGGTCCACTTGAGCTTTGGATTTTCCTTATTTTTGGTTCGGTAATCTATACTGATATGAAAAGAGGGATGGACGGTGTGGATAATATTCATACATCACTGTGGCCCTTGGAGCCTCTACATGTCCCAAGCTCCGAACAAGCAGCGGTAGTACTTAATTCGCGCCCAAAGTTAAAATGACACATCCAAATGTACAGGTGAGTTATGAAATTATGATTAAACCCAATCTATAAGAAATTCAATGGGCTTATTGTATTCTGACAGTCTTAAACCTATAGAAAACATTGTTTCAATATAATCCAAACCATTTGTGACAGACGTCGGTTGATGATGGTAGTTGTTTATTCCCAACAATTTTCTACAGTGTGCTCCACCTTTATTGTGGTCTTCCCTAATTCTTGAACCCCTATCTTGAAATGAAAACTCGAATTGAATGGACGATGTGGATTTCACATATAACTCACAGTAGGCCACACAAACACCGTCCAAATATCCTTTTTGTGGACCAAATTGGTTTTAAGGATCCCATTTAGAATTTTTTATTTATTTTAGAGGGAAACCGACTGAAACCCTTCTTCTTCATTCAAAGCTTCCTGCTACTGCTCTCCGGCCATTACATTCTTCGACGCTCCATTCTCTAAAACCTTTCTTCTTTGAAGCTTTCTCAATGAGACCGACCACCACTCTCCGGTGTTCCTTTTCTGGCAAACCATTCTCTTAGATTTCATTTGAAATTAAGTGGAATAGTCTACCACACACAGGGAAGTTTGGCGGAGCTATAGAATGAATTGCTAAGTCTTAGGACGGGGGACAGCTTAAAATTTATGTCAATTTAAAAAGACGATTTCCTAACATGAACTAATTTACCAATTAAACTAAGTAATACAATTTAACAATAAGGCTTTCAAGTCAATAATTGATCCAATCACATATACTAAAATACATATGCCAATATTGTAACTAGTCTAAAGGAAATAGTAAGCTTATGTGTACATTACAAGTTAAGTGCTTAGCATACAATCCAATTCAAGCATTCAAGTGATTTATCTGATTAAACACATAAAAATGAATTAAACATATACGCAATTCACAATAAAACCACAAGCATGTAAGTGGCTCGATTTTCTTACTCCACTCTCATCAAGCACACTTTCCTTAAGTGTACCAGTATTCACTATCGAGAGTTTTCAACAAGTTCACCACTAACCTTTATAATCCTACACAAGGACTTATATGTACACTCCCGCCGAAGGCTTCTTCAAGAAACTTTAGTTGGCTTTTTTATCGACTAACCAACAACCTCAGTCCTAGTCTAAGGACCTATGTTTACTTTTGCCGGAGGCTCTCACGGAAACTAACATGTACACACCCACGTCCAGTGAATTTGGCCCTATACAAGAACCTATGTCCTACACAAGAAAAGAGAGTAGATTACAAATCTTACCATCAATCTTACATAAGGAAAGAGAGCATAGACTCACTAATTGACAACTCACTTATCGAATTGAGCCCATTTGATGCACCACACTTGAGTTGCTTGATTGATGCTCTTCCTTGCTCCGATCAGCTCCCCTTATGCTCTTTGATCGTTGAAGTCGGTCTTATTCCGCTTCATTGAATCGACTACCTTGAAATTGATGCTCCAATGAGTCTACTAAGATAATGGGAAGGGTTTGGTTGATCTTTTATAACTAAAGGCTTAGTTGGTTTCCAAATGGGGATTCACCTAGATGGGAATTCTAGAGGTTTGAAAGACAAAGATTTTCCTATTAAATTGGTGTCTATCCTCTAAAGAGTGCAACATCTTCATAAGGAGCTTAGAATACTCATTAGAATGATTACACACATGCAAGATGACTTAAATCCATGTGGGTGAGAGCCTAGAAGTGTTGAAAAGTACTGAGATACACTAAGGTTTTAAATTTACTAAAAAGTTATCATTTTTCCTAAGGCCATTATGCCCCTTATAAAGGAATCTAGTTCCAACGATTTAAAAAAGGAAGCAGAAATTGACCAGTTCGATCGATCGAGTGATGCCTTTGATTGATTGAACTCCCCTTCGATGGTATCAAAGACCAGTTTGATGGCATCAAGAAAATTCATAATATAATTAATTTTTTATTGGACGTTTTTGGGCACCTTCAATAGATCAATTGAGAGATCGAGAATCTATCGATCAATTAATCAAAGATTACTTAATGACTATTGTTTGGGAAGTTTGTTTCATAGCAGCTCGCACCTATTTTAGCCTTACTTATCATATTTCAATTTTAGCTATTAATGCTATGGATGATTAAACAAGATTTACTTATAAAATCATCATTATCTAGAGGTAAAGATTGTTTTGGGTCAAGGTTAAGGTCACCAAGGCACCTCGTAAACATTTTCTTAGCTCTTTGATGATCAAAGTCTTCATGTGTTTTTTATCTTCAACTTTTAAAGGCTCAACTGACTCCCTAACACACAAATAGTCATGATCAACAAATAATGTGCACAAATAAGTGTATTAACAATCTCTCATTTGTCAATTACGTGACAAAACCTAACCTAAACAATGTTATGGTTCACACTAATGACATACCAAAACAACTATAAATATTACGTCTCAAATAAAAATTTACAACTCGATTACAAACAGGACATGTAATACTTGCAATGCTCTCCCATACTTGCTTCCCTTATCTCCATCAATTCCCTGCATAAAGAGATCCTACAAAATAGAATATACTTGTTTTGGTAAGTCTTGATCTTTCTCTCCCTTTTTGTCAGTATTTGACAAATAGTTAATTCCATGAGTTTACCAATAAAAACATAAAATGGAACAACTCTATTAGTCATGGATTTACCAATTATAAGGCACATACTAATAATGGAATATAAACATTAAATACATGGAGCATGCTTATTATGATCAATGAAGAGAAATACCAATCGAAAACTTGAATAACTAATGATAGACTAAACTAAAACATATAATACCAAAATTAAGCAACTTTAAAGCTTAAACTATTAAAACAAAATGAGGCTTAATCCTCATATTTAACTATAGTACTCACAATTGAGGCTAGAATGCTTAAATATAACTATTAAGCACAAGATGAAGCTAACATCCTTTGATTTACTAATGATGTTCACATAAAATGAGGCTTAATTCCTCATATTTAATTATAGGCCCACATAAATATCTAGGGATCATCTATCCCTCTTCACCACCCACATGGGTGTAAATTTTCTAAGACTCAAATTAATTTCGAGAGAGAAGTTTCTTTTCCTAGATTTACTCTCCTAGGCACATCTTTACTAGGGGATATATGTTCAGTAGGAGAATTCCTTCTTTGTTTCTTACCTTTATGATTATTGTCTTAACTAAGGTTTTCCTAGTACGTTCAGTTAATAGGGTATCATGTTTCATCAACACCCTCATTTGGTTATGCATTTTTGTAGGGGATGTAAACTTTTTTTCCTTTTTTGATGATCGTCTAAGAGGACTCTTCTTAAAGTGTGTCATTTTCTTAATCCTAATAAATTTACCTATATAGTTCGTGACTAATATGAATTGCCAGTTTTTATTGATTCGACATTCAAATCTCAAGTAGCCTATCTTTAGAAGAGTGATACATGGTAGATGATTTAAATGTAACACCCCGTACTTTTCTGTACTTAGGTGTTACCATGAGAACTTAGCTTGATATAGTCACAAAGTCAATTCGTTTAAATATCCGCCTCCATTCAACTTAAATCCAACCATCAATGGTGATCTCCATCTGTAGACCAACCTATCCAACTGTTGAGTTCTAAAGATGAGTCATTGCGCCATTCTAAAACTACACCACGTGCCACAAATCGAATGTCTCAAGTCACACCATCCACCACTCGTTGCAACCTTAATAGCCTAAAGGATGAATCACACTTAAAACGTACAAACTGACTAATCAACCCCTTAAACCACCATTAAGATTCCCTATAAAATTAACTAAGAATCCATGCGGGGCTTGAGTATCAGATCTAGAGATGATTTGACCGCCCAATCGACATAAATCAGTAACAAAATCCAAAAGGGCAAACATTTGTTTGGCCCATGCATGTAAAATGATAGCAATATAAATGGGCAGTGGACCTAATCAACTCACCGGCTGAATGAACGATCTTGATCGTGGGGTTGGGCCATCAGATCAGTGAAAATCCTTGGTTGAAGTCCAAGAATTCAAAGTATGGCCCACCTGAACTCCAAATTAGTCCTATCATTGGACTCAGGGCCCTGTATGCATCAAGGAATCAGATGAACAGTTCCGATCACGGATGTGGACCATATTCCACCTCGAATCAACGATAACAAACATTAATGGTGATAAATTCAAATCATATGGCCCACATAAGTCACGGATCTGCTTCATTCTTTGGGCAGGGCCATTATTCGGGCCAATAAAATCGATGAACAGAGTGGATCGGGTTCACACACCACTACGGACCCCACAAGGGAGTGAATGTGCACATGAAATCACGTACACCTGCTGTGCACCAAACAACTGGCATGGTCAGACGAGCGCTGACCCGTGCTCGTCTGAAAAAGGGAGGGATTTCCCTCTTTTATTTTTTTGAATTTCATTCGCCCAAGCAAACAGACGAAGAGAGAGTTCAGATTGTGGCCCACCATCACGAACCAAATGGTCGATCCGACGATCCGGTGCGCACCAAAACCATGGTCGATTTAATGTACGTCCATCCATGCAGTGGGATTTTGCTTCTTCCCTTTCCAAAAATGGATTTTAGCTCCGCGTGCGATTTTCTCCGTCAATCACAGTCGTCCGATACAAGCAATCCTAACCATCCATTGTTGTTCGCATGGATTTGATTTTTGGTAGAAAACCAGTGCAAAAAAACCGCTGGCTGCTAGCTGTTTCTAAAAACCGGATTGTAGGATTCAATCTAGACCATCCATCCCCCATCCAATGGCTTAGGGAGACTTAGGGCATCAAAATAGGGAACTTATATTGCGTGGATTTGTTACCTTCATTTCCTTGCAGCCGCACCTCTCCTAAACTCGTTGTTTCTTCCTAAGTGCGAACCCACCTCTAAAATCGACTCTGAGCTTCGAAATCTCCCTACTACTAGTGTCACGCCCCAAACTCGGAAACCAGGCTCATAAAATTCCCGATTGCCGAATCCAACGCCTACAGCCTCCGTAGTACCCCATTCTCGGCTCCCAACGTCCATACGCCAGATTTCCATCCTGGGATCCTAAAAGGAGGATTTTTAATATGAATTTGTCTCGTAAGAAGCATAACTACAAGTATACCCAAATCACAAGAACAACATCATCATCATCATATATCCACTAATATAAACATTTAAATACAATGCTGAAAGGGAAATACATAATCATACAATGATAAAATCGAAGCTTCAGAGATCTGTTGCATGCTCCAAGCTCAACGCTGCTGTAACCTAACACCACCTGTACGCATCTATCGTGCATAAGCTTATAAAAAGCTTAAAGAGTGGTGTAAGTGTATGCACAAGGTAAGTGCTAAGTATTCAACACAATGTCATAATCATACAATATCAAAATTACTGGCAAGATCATGAATCATATGATATCAGAGTAAGTGGAAATACTGCAAGTCTATAAATCATATAATATCAGAGTACGCAATACAGATCAGCTATGCAAATGAGGAGTCATAGAGAGTCAAATATTAGATGTTGAGGATACAATGCAATATGTAAATCCTACTAAGTCTGTCTAGGCCATATAAGTGCAGAAACATAGTAACCTAAAATGTCATATACCTGCAGATGTAATACAATATGTGATGCGAATGAAATGACCAAGCTGGAGTATAAAGTCGGGATGATATTACGTAATATCGCAGGTTACGGGGTCCACCACAAAGGACTTCTATCCAAACCAGTCCCATACCTAAATTTGGATAGTCAGACTCAATGTGGTAAACTCCTGATCTCAGGTTAGTCGCGCGCCTAATCGAAATCTTGACCATGTGAAGGTACTTGTAACAAATAGTTGCGCACCACTAGCCCGAGTGGACAGTGAATGAATGAGTATGTAATTCCTGCTCAATAAGTCCACATATCAGTACAGTTCCTCTCTGGGATCATCACCGAGGTCTATTACACTCTATGCCAGCTTATTGCCCCTATCCAAGCAACGACTGGGTAAGTGGAAGAGGCTTTACTATCTGCCTACCAATATCGGGCTCAGCTCGTCTATAGCGGATCCATTCCTCAAGCTGGTCAAACTCAACCTAGATATCACCCCCTAACTCAAGCAGGTAAGGTCACACCCCCTCCCAACTGACTACAACACAGTGGGAGACGCGGCCTACTAGTATACGACCCTTATGCTCTCATATATATCCACTCGGTCTCAACGTTGGGGCTTCTCCTAGCCACGGAGGTATAAGAATTTTCACCCATGGACATCTATGGCGCATGTATGCTATAACCAAACATTTTTGGTATCTCATCTAGCCATCCACGATATGCCCGTGGAGGCTACGGCCCTGATGTCGTTAGGGCGTATAGTAATCATAACACATAATATAAGATGCATGAGTCATATAATCCAGTCATGCATCAATCCTGCACATACAGTGCACTCATGTGAGATAACCTCCGCCTATCAGGGAGTCTCATAACAACCTACCCAATGACATATGCAATAGTCAACCACACCTCATAACAAATATGCAGATGATGCGTATGGGCATATATCATGATGCTATGCTGTCACATACTCATAATCGATAGTAATAACCGACATCAACAATCGGCCTCGACAATGTGGACATTTAACCAACATTGCCCTGAAGGAATGACCCACATAGAGCCTAATATATAATGGACCCATGGCCTCACACAAGGACCGAATATACAACACCATGGGCCTCACTCAAGAGCTTAATACACATCACGATGGGCCTCTCACATGGGCCTAATATACATCACAATGGACTTCATCGCCTCGCCCTCAAATACATCACAATAGGCCTCATCACATAGACCTCATATTCATCACATTAGGCTTTAAACACGGGCTGCATATACATCACATAGGTCTCGACAATCGGCCTTGGCAATCGAAATCGACCTCGACAATCGAAATTGGCCTTAACCATGGGAATCGGCACTCGGAATCGCCCTCGATACTTAGCCTCGACAATCGGAATCGGCCTATTCAATTGGCCTCAACAAATCGGAATCAACCTCGAAACTCAGCCTCGACAATCAGAATCGACCTATATAATCGGCCTCGAAAAATCGAAATTGGCCTATACAATTGGCCTCGACAAATAGGAATCGGCCTATACAATCGGCCTCGACAATCAGAATCGGCGTATACAAACGCCTTCGACAAATTGAAATCGACCTATAGAATCGGCCTCGATACTTGGCCTCGACAAATCAAAATCGGCCTCGACAATCGGAATCGGCCTATACAATCGGCCTCGACAATCGGAATCAGCCTCGATAAGCGGAATCGGCATATACAATCGGCCTCGACAAAGTGGAATCGGCCTATACAATCGACCTCGACAAATCAAAATTGGCCTATACAATTGGCCTCGACAAATCAGAATCAGCTTCGACAATCAGAATCGGCCAATACAATCGGCCTCGACAATCGTAATCAGCCTCGATAATCGGCCTCGACAATCAGAATTGGCCTATACAATCGGCCTCGATAAATCGGAATCGGCCTATACAATCAGCCTCGACAAATCGAAATCGCCTCAATACTCGGCCTCGATAAATCAGAATCGGCCTCGACAATCGGAATTAGCCTTGACAATCGACCTTGATAATCGGAATCGACCTATACAATCGGCCTCGACAAATTGGAATCGGCCTATACAATCGGCCTTGACAAATCAGAATCGGCCTATATAATCGGCCTCGACAATCGGCCAAATGAGGCCTAAGGGAAGGTCACAATGTGGACATTAAACCATAATTGCCCATTAATGTGGACATTTAACCAATATTACCTCTAAGGAGTGGCCCACATAGAACCAAAGCCAAACATATAGTGGGTCCATAGCCTCACACAAGAGCCCAATACACGTCTCAATGGGCCACAACCCATGGGACTCAATAGATCGTAACTGGGCCTCAAATTACATCATAGGGGGGCTCATTCATGGACCTCATATACATCACAGGGGGCCTTATTCATGGGGCTCATATATATCACAATACACATCGCAATGGGCCACATACCTGGGCCTAATACACATCACAATGGGCCTAATACATCTCAATGGGCCACGCTAAAAAGGACTATAAATACACAACAGGTGGGCCCTGCACATGGGCCTAATGTACATAACAGGTGGACCCTGCACATGGGCCATTAATACATCTCAATGGGCCACGACCCATAGGCCTCAGTACATTGCAAGTGGGCCTCAAGTACAACAAGTGGGCCACATTAATGGCCCTCAATTACATCACATAGGCCCTTACGAAGCAATGGGGCCCACGACCCTCATTTTATCTGAAATGGATGGGCGTTGTGTGTATATAATACATACTTCATGGTGGGCCTCATACATCATCAAACTGGCCCTACTAAGAATGGTTAGCATGAATATAAAACATACATCAATGTCACGCCCCAAACTCGAAAAACAGGTTCATAAAATTTTCGATCACCGAATCCGGTGCTGACAGCCTCCGTAGTACCCTATTCCCGGCTCCCAGCTCCCATATGCGAGATTCCGATCCTGGGATCCTACAAGGAGGATTTTTAGTATGATTTTTTTATTATAATGGAGCATAACCATAAGCATAACCAAGTCACAAAACAGCATCACCACATATCTACTATATCAAAAACTTTTAAGTACAATGAGGAAAGGGAAATACAAGGTGATTAAGAACTCCAAAATAGTCAGATGTGCACTCCTGCCTCAGCGTTGCTGTTATCCAACGCTACTTGCACGCAACGGTCGTGTATAATCTTACAAAAGCTTAGAGGGTGGTGTACGTGTGTGCGCAAGGCGAGTGCCAAGTATACAATATCAGAGTAATGCAGAAATATGCGAGTAGTCCATGAATACAACCGGCCATACCAAGGCTGTGTGATGTAAGACATGAATGTTATCGGTCATACCAAGGTCATACGATGCGAGGCCTATATAACCAAACGTCATATGCGAGATGCAATACAAGCATGTCAGTACTCATCAAGTACACATATCAATACAATTCCTCTCTGAATATCACTGGAGTTTAATATACCTCACACTGACTGCCTCCTCCCTAGCTGCATAGTTAAGTAAGTGAAAGAGACCACACTATTCACCTGATCAGTAGTCTGTCAATACCTACCCGGCTCGTCGATAGCGGACTCATTTGTGAGCTAGTCAAACTCAGCCTAGCTTATAGCCCCCTTACTCGGGCGGATAAGGCCACACCCCCTTCCAACTGACCACGACACAATGAGAGATGTGGCCTACTGGTATTTAGCACTTGGACGCTTGTATATCCACTCGGTCTAGACTTTGGAGCATCTCTTGGTACCAAAAAGGTTCTGAGATTTTCACCCAAGGACATCCTAAGTGCCCATATGCTAGAGCCAATATTTTCAGTATCTAATACAACCATCCACGATGTGTCTGTGGAGGCCATGGCCCTGATATCACTAGGGTGTGCAATGATTAAGTCACACATATGAGAGATGCATGAGTCACATCGTCAAATCATACAGCAATCCTGCGCGTACCATGCCGCCTCATAAGGAGTCCCATAGATGTCTCAGCCCAACGGCTTATGCTATGATCAAACATTCTTCATATCAAGCATACATATGATGCGTATGGGCATAAATCATGGAGCTATACTAAGCATGTTATAAAGTGATGAATTATCAACAAGTATGGGCCTATCAATGGGCCTTAGGGAGAGTTACAATGCAGACAATTAACCAACATTGTACTTACAATGTGGACGTCAAACCAACATTGCTCCCATAGCATGGCCCGCCATAATATCATCACACAAACCATGGGGGAATCACACGTTGCAATAGACCCTAAGGACGTCCCATTGGGCCTCGACCCATGGGCCTTAGATACATCAAATGGGCCGCATCATATGGGCCTTATATAAATCAAGTGGGCTACATCAATGGGCCTTATGTACATTGCAATGGGCCATAACCCTTGGGCCTTGAATACATCACAATAGGCCTTATAACATGGGCCTTACATTCATATCAAGGTGAACCTCAACAACGGCCTCATACACATCAAGGTGGGCCTCAACAACGGGCCATAAATATGACAAGTTGGGCCTAATCACTTGGGCCTTATATATATACCAAGGTGGGCCTCAATGGATGGCCACAAATAAATTAAGATGGACCCCAAACATGTACCAAGGTGGGGTCCACTTGGACTATAGATCTGTCTTTTTTTTTTTTTTTGCCTCAAGCCCTAAAATAAGTTTTCAACAGGGATGGACAAATTAGATGCAACACATGCATCATGGTGGGGGTCCACATGAAGGCCCACCATCCTGTATATTATATATAAGATAATATATATTTTATATATAGTATACATATATATATATATATACATACATACATACATACACACGCACGTGCACGCGCACGCACACACCGTCCAGGGGGAAATATAACACATAAATCATTGGGGGGGGGGGGGTGTTCACCATCCACCATCAATGGACGGCGAGAATGAAACACATACATCACTGTGGGTCCCACGTGGGCCCACCACAATGTTTATTTGACATCCAACCATTGATAAGGTTGCACGGACCTGGCTAAATAGGAAAAACAAATTTCATCTTGATCCAAAACTTCTGTGGCCCAGAAAAGGGTTTCAAGTGCAGACGTTCAATCCCACCGTTTCCTCTGACATGGGCCACCTGAGCTTTGGATGTGGCTGATTTTTGGAAGGGGCCCACTTCAAGCAGGGGCCCACCTAATGGACGGTTTGGGTGACATACACACATCATGGTGGGGCCCATGGCTGGGGGTCGTGGGTCCTTGCCATTCGCCCACCAGTAGTAGGCGCTGCCTGCGCCTCTGACAGCAGCAGTGTCTACTGTATTTTATTTTTCTTATTTTTTTAAAATCTATTTTCTTAGGGTTTTTTGTACGTGGGGCCCACATCAGCTGAATCCAGCCCATCCATTGCGCTCTACGACTCAAGACTGTCCAAACGAGCCCAATATCCGATGTATTTTAACGCGTATAACTATCAGGTGGCTTTTTTTTAACGGTGAAAACCACCGTTTTCTATGCTATGGCCCGCCAGATACTTGGATCAGATTCATTTTTCGACTTAATGGGTAAAATGATATAGAGAATGGAATGGGCAGTGTGGATTAACAACATGCTTCAAGGTGGAGCCTGCATGAGTGGCCCTTCCCAAAAAGCATGAAATCAAGCTTATATTTGTGTTTTCCACCCAATGTCTAGCATCCCTGGACGCTGGATAGTTTTGGCATAATACATACATTTGAGGTGGGTCCCACCTATGGACGTGGGCCACCAAAAGAAGGGGTTGGATGGCATTGGAAATACATACATCAAAGTGGGGACTATCCAAGTGGGCCACACAACTACATCATCACAAAAAAAAAAGGAAAAGAGAGAGAGAGAAGAGGGACGCGTGATGATGGAGGGACCCCGATACTATTGGCCCTCCCTTGCATGATCTATAACATACATCAAGTGGGTCCCATTTCATATGGGCCCACCAATCAAAATCAACGGTGGAGATCCTTTCTCCACCGAAATAGAAGGTCTAGATGACCCCTTTTCAAGTTAGAAAATAAACATCATGATGGGGTCCATGGAGAATGGCCCCATCATGGAATGGTCATGAAGATCAAGGAGGGCCATCGGCCACATCTTAGGGTCTGAAATGAGATCCATACCATTGATCGGTAGGCCTCACTTGGCCCATCATAAGAACATGAAAATCTAGCCTATAAAAGCACCCACTGTTCGATCTACTCAGTTCATTGGAACGTCGGTCTCCTTGTGTCTCACTTTTATGGAGAGGATGAGAAATGAAGGGCTAAGATGATGAATTTTTTGGATGGAAAGTGGGCCACACAACTCACTTTTCTATCATGGAAGGGCTTGGACGTGTGATGCTCTTACTAGCTTGGGAGTTGTGTTGAGAAATGAGAGAGAGAGAGAGAGAGTTGTAAGGAGAGAGAGTGATGGGTGAGGTGATGGTGTACTTGACATGTATGGGTGTGTAAGAGAGAGGGTGAGAGAGAGTTGACTTGGTGGTTACTTGACTTGTGGAGAAAGAAAGCATGGGTGTGTGTACTTGACATGAGGTGATTGACTGACTGATTGATTGATTGATGGGACATGTCGTAGATATTCTCTTGGGATTGCAAACGCGCGGTGTTTTCTTCGAAATAAATGTCGGCCCGCATCTTCCGGTCAGGGTATCGGATCGGTGCGCAAGACGCAGCATTGGAACCGCGGTGATGGTGCAATCACAATGATATAAATCTCGAATTAAGCCGACTCAATTCTACAGGATACGACTTAGGGTCAATCGCAAACGTTGATTTTATGTCGCAGGTTACCGGACTTTGACAGGAAGGATCGTGGAAGTCGACGGAATAATACAAACTAGGATACGGGTCTTACAGCTCTCCCCACCTAATAAAAATTTCATCCTCGAAATATACACTACCATCACAACTCAACATAACTCATAAGGGAATAGAAAATATAATATCATATATGATCAAAACACAATACATCAAACAATGAAACATCGAAAAGATGGGGATAGCACTCTCGAATCTCCGCCTCACGCTCCTAAGACACCTCACCCACACTATAATGGCCCCACTGCACCTTCACCAAGGGAATGACCTTGGTCCGCAGGAGCTGCTCCTTCCGATTGAGGATACGAACTGACTGCTTAACGTAAGAAGCGTCTTCACGAACCTCCAACAGCTGTCAATCAATAACAGGCATGATGTCTGACCCACACTTCCTCAACATGGAAACATAGAAGATGTTGTGGACGTTAGACACTGAGACGGTAAGGCAAGCTGATAAGCCACGGCGCCAATGCGCCCGGTGATCTCGAAAGGTCCTATAAATCACGGGGCAAGCTTGCCCTTGGCTCCAAAACGAACCACACCCTTCGTGGGTGAGACAATGAGATACACATGGTCTCCAACGGCAAACTCCAAATGACGACATCGACGATAAGTAAAACTCTTCTGCCGGCTCTGAGCTGTGCGCATCCTTTGCCTAATGATAACGATAGCCTCTGACGTCTGCTGCACAAGCTCGGGACCTAAGAGACGCCGCTCTCCAACCTCGGTCCAACAACTCGAAGATCTACACGGTCTGCTATATAATGCCTCAAAAGGAGCCATGTCAATGGTCGCCTGATCGCTATTGTTGTACGTGAACTCAGCCAATCGCAGGTGCTTGTCCCAATTATCAGAGAAATCAATCGCGTAGGCCCGAAGCATATCCTCAAGGATCTGGTTGACCCTTTCGGTCTACAGATGATACGAGGTGCTAAGCTGTAAATCAGTGTCCATCACTCTCTGGAAACTCCTCCAAAACTGAGACGCGAACCTCGGGTCTCAGTCTGAAACGATCGAGACAGGAACACCGTGTAGTCTCACGATCTCAATAACAAATATCTTGGCGAGTCGGTCCGTATGCCAAGTCTCACGAATCACGAGAAAATGTGCCGACTTTGTCAGACGATTCACGACAACCCAGATGGCATCATGACTACGCTGAGTCCTCGGCAAACCTATGACAAAATCAGTAGATATGTGCTCCCACTTCCACATCAGGATGCTCAACGGCTGCAATAGACCAGGGGGTCTCTGATGATTGGCCTTGACAAGCTGACACATGTCACGCTTGGCCACAAAACTGGCTATCTGACACTTCATCCCTGCCCAAAAATATTGACACCTCATATCGTGATACATCTTCGTTGAGCCAGGGTGGATAAAGAACCGCAATCGTTGTGCCTCGATCATAAGATCTCAGTACAACTCAAGAACATCCGGGACACATAATCGGCCTCTAAAGCAAAGTCCACCGTCAAAACCAATCTTCTAATCTGACTGACTCTCATATGCTGCCTCAGCTTAAAAATCTTGTAATGACTCATCTGCCCGTTGAGCCTCGATCACCCTTACGACAAGAGAGGGTTGAATCGACAGGCTCGATAACTGGACGATAGAAGACTGCAGACCAAACTCGAAGTTGTACTCTGCTACATCCTCGAGCATCCTCCACTCCCAAATTATCAAGTGCGCCATTAGGCCTCGTGGCTGATGGCTGAGGGCATCCACCACCATGTTCACCTTGCCTGGGTGGTACTGGAGATCAATATCATAGTCCTTTAGGAGATTCATCCAACGCCTCTGCCTCATGTTCAGCTTGGACTGAGAGAATAGATACTTCAAGCTCTTGTGGTCGGAGAAGAGCTTAAACCTCACCCCATAAAGATAATGCCTCCACACCTTCAGTGCGAAGACAACTGCTGTCAGCTCCAAATCATACGTGGGGTAGTTCGGCTCATGGACCTTGAGCTGACCAGATGCATAAGCCACCGGCTTCCCGTGCTGCATCAGGACAGCACCCAAACCAACTCGCAAGGCATCGGTAAATACAATAAATCCATAACTCCCAGAGGGAAGAGTGAGGACAGGAACTGACGTGAGGTGGTCCTTCAGCTCCATAAATGCATGCTCACAAGTGTCACTCCATACAAACTCAGCACCCTTCCGGGTCAACCTGGTTAACGGGGCTGCAATACGAGAAAATTCCTCAATGAAAAGTCGGTAGTAGCCCGCCAAACCCAGAGGGAAGATTAAAGTTTTTGGCACTACAAAATTTCTGATCGTCGAATCCGGTGCCAACAGCCTCTGTAGTACCCTATTCTCGGCTTCCAGCGCCCATACGCCAAATTCCAATCCTAGGATCCTACAAGGAGGATTTTCAGTATGATTTTTTTTTGTAATAGAGCATAACCACAAGCATAACCAAGTCATAAAGGCAACATCATCATCACATATCGACTAATATAATCATTTGGATACAATGCTGAAAGGGAAATACATATATCAAAATCAAAGCTCCAGAGGACAGCTACATGCTCTAAGCTCAATGCTACTGTAACATAACGCCACCTGCACACATCTATCGTACATAAGCTTACAAAAGCTTAGAGGGTGGTGAAAGTGTGTGCACAAGATAAGTGTCAAGTATAACATAAAGTCCATAAACTATATATCATTGGAATAAACAGAAATACTGATAGGATCATGAATCATACAATATCAGAGTAAGCGAAAATATACTGGTAAGTTCATGAGTGTTATCAGTTATACCAAGGTTATGCGATACAAAACATAATAAGAAAATAATAAATGTTGAGGATGCAATGCAATATGCAAATCCTGACGAGCCACGAATACCATCAACCTTACATAGGCCATATAAGTGCAAAAACATAGTAACCCAAAATGCTAAGTACTGCGGATGCAATATAATATGTGGTGCGAATGAAATGACCATGCAAGAACGTGAAGTTGGGATGATAGTACGAAGTATCACAGGCTATGAGGTTCATTACAAGGGATTTCTATCCAAACCAGTCCCATACCTAAATTTGGATAGTCAGACACAATGTGGTAAACTCCTGATCTCAGGTTAGTCACGCGCCCAACCAAAATCCTAGCCATGTGATGGTACACGTAACAAATAGTTATGCACTACCAGCCCAAGTGGATAGTGAATGAATGAATGAATGGATATGCAATTCTTGCTCAATAAGTCCACATATCAGTACGGTTGCTCTTTGGAGAAATCACCGGGGTCTATTACATCCACACCGACTGCCTCCTCCCTAGCCGCACAACCCAGTGAGTGGAAGAGACCTCACTATCCGCCTAGCCAGCAGTCTGCCAATACCTACTCGGCTTGTCGATAGTGAACCCATTTACGAGCTGGTCATACTCAGCCTAGCTTATAGCCCCCTCACTCAGGCGGATAAGGCCACACCCCTCCCAACCGACTACAACACAGTGAGAGATGCGGCCTAATGGTATTCAGCACTTGGGCGCTCATGTTCCACTCGGTCTAGACATTAGGGCTTCTCCAGACCTCGGAGGTTCTGAGATTTTCACCCAAGGATATCCTACGTGCCCACAGTACTAAAACCAAGTATTTTCGGTGTCCCATCTGGCCATCCACTAATGTGTCTGTAGAGGCCACGACCCCGATGTCGCTAGGGCGTACAATGATTAAGTCACATATATGCGAGATGCATGAGTCACACTATCCAGTCATGCAGCAATCCTGCGCGTACGGCACGATAATGTGGGCACTCCGTCTCATAAGGAGTCCCGTAAATAGTCTGCCCAATGGCGTATGCAATGATCAGTCACTACTCATATGGAGCATACATATGATGCGTCTGACATTAGTCATGGAATTATACTAAGCATGTTATAAAGTAATGAACTATCCTTACAATGTAGATGGGTCTAGACGGCCTACACACAATAAGTATGGGCCTATCAATGGGCCCTAGAGAGAGTCATAATGTGGACATTTAACCAACATTATTCTTACAATGTGGACGTCAACCAACATTGCTCTTAAGGCATGGCTTGCCATAAATATCATTACATAAACCATGGTGGAATCATATTCAATGGGCCTTATGTACACCCTATTGGGCCTCAACCCATGGGCCTCATAAATATTAAGGTGGGCCTCAATAACAGGCCACCAATACATCAAGGTGGGCCTCCTCAAATGGGCCTTATGTGTATACCAAGGTGGGCCTCAATATCGGGCCACAAATACATCAAGGTGGGTCTCCTCAAATGGACCTTATAAATATCAAGGTGGGCCTCAACAACAGGCCATAAATAAATCAATATGGGCCTCACCACATGGGCCATATGCATATCAAATGGGCCACACTAATGGGCCTTATGTACATTGCAATGGGCCATATCCCATGGGCCTTGAATACATCACAATGGGCCTCAACCCATGGCCTTAATACATCACAATGGGCCTTAACCCATGGACCCCAAATACATCACAATGGGCCTCAACCCACGGGCCCTAATACATCACAATGGGCCTCAACCCATGGGCCATAAAATACATCAAAACGGGCCTAATCACATGGTCTTAATATATGTCAAGGTGGCCTCAATAACGGGCCCTCATACACATCAAGGTGGGCCTTAATAACGAGCCCTCATGCATATCAAGGTGGGCCTCAACAATGGGCCATAGATATGGCAAGTGGGCCACATCTCATGGGTCATATGTATATCAAATGGGCCACACTCACATATAGGTGGTGATAAGGATTTCCACCGTCAAAATTCCTAAAGGTTTAATGGTGGACATTCAAACCCAATGCTTTCTATAATGTGGTCCACTTGATCCTAAATATGTCTTATTTTTAGCCTCAGGCCTCAAGGCAAGCTTGCCAATTAGACAGACAGACAGTTGAGATATAACACATACATCATGTATGGGCCTCACAGATGGGTGGTGGTCGTACATACATCAATACAAGATGGGCCCCGCATTCATAAAACACATACATCAAAGTAGGGTCCACCGTCTAGATGTACGGACAGTGGATATAACATATTCATCAAGGGGATCCACAGAACTTACTCACGTCATCACAATAGCGGGACCCACTGTCCCTACAGAATGGCTGGACGGCATGTATAAAACACATACACCGTGGTAGGTTCCACTGTCCACAGCCGTTGACGATGTCAATAAAACACATACATTAGTGGGTCCCACGTGGGGCCCACCTTAACGTTTATTTTCCATCCAATCCGTTGATGAGGTCATGCAGACCCAAATGAAGAGGAAAAATAAATTTCATGTCGATCCAAAACTTCTGGGACACCCAAAAGTGATTTCAATGGCAGACATTCAATCCAACTATTTCCTCTGATGTGGGCCACCTGAGCTTTGGATGTGGTTGATTTTTGGAAGGAGCCCTCTGCCCTAAATGGGCCAGCAAATGGATGGCGTTGATGTCCAAACACATCATGGTGGGGCCTACGTCTTGGGGCCCATGGTCCTTGGTTGACTGTCCCAGCCAGGGCGCGCTCTGACGGACAGCAGCAGCAGCTGCTTCTCTCTCTCTCATTTTTTTTTTGAAAAATTAATTTTTTTGAGGAATTTCCTAGGTGGGGTCCGTGTCGGGTAAATCCACTCCACCCATTGGATTCTATGGATCGAGACGGACCAAACGAGTCCAATATGCAATATTTTTTGGCATGTAGAAAATTTAAAGTGGGTTTCAATGGTAATAACCACTGTCTTCAACTCTATGGTCCACCAGAAAAATCAGATTGGCTTCATTTTTCGGCTCAACGCCTAAAATGAGCCTGGGAATGAAATGGACGGTGTGGATTAAACTTATACATTAAGGAGGGGCCTACATAGATAGCCCTTCCCAAAACTTTGAAAACAAAGCTAATATTTGTGTTTTCCAGTGACGTCCAGCGTCCCTGACACTGGACGGTTTGGGCTTACCACGAATGCAGGGTGGGCCCTACTCAGGTGGGCCACCAAATGGAGAATGGTGGGGATACAACACATATAAAGTGGGCCCCACCTATAGACGACTTGGATAAAAATACATGCCTTATGGTGGGGTCATCCAGGTGGGCCACACGGCCACATCATCATACCAAAAAAAATATGAAAGAGAGAGGGAGAGAGAGAGAGAGAGAGAGAGAGAGAGAGAGACACGTGATGAGGGAGGGACCTCGGCACTATGGGCCCTCCCTTGCATGATCTATAACATACGTCAAGTGGGTCCCAATACATGTGGGCCCACCAAATAAAAAAAATCAACGATGGAGATTCCCTCTCCACCAAAATGGAAGGTCTAGATGACCTCTTACAAACTTAGAAAGTAAACATCATGATGGGGTCCATGGAGAATGGCCCCATCATGGAATGATCATGATAATCAAGGTGGTCCATCAGCCACATCTTAGGGCCTAAAGTGAGATCCATACCATCGATCGGTAGGCCTCACTTGGCCCATCGTGAAAACATGAAAACTAGCCTATAGAAGCACCCACTGTTTGATCTTCTTGGTCTGTTGGAAAGCCAATCTCCTTGTGCTTCACTTCGATGGAGAGGATAAGAAATAAATGGTTAAGATGAAGGATTTTGGGATGGAAAATGGGCCACAAAAAAATCACTTTTTCTCACACTTGGAATGCATGGACGTGCACTTCTTTAATGCTTGGAAAATGTGTGAAGAGAGAGAGAGAGAGAGAGAGAGAGAGAGAGAGAGTTGTAAGGAGAGAGAGAGTGATGGGTGAGGTGAGTGATGGATGTGAGGTGAGTGATGGGTGAGGTGAAAGATGGGTTGACTTGGTGATTGCTTAACTTGTGGAGAAAGAAAGCATAGGTGTGTGTACTTGACATGAGGTGATGGATTGATTGATTGATTGATTGATTGATGAGACATGTTGTAGAGATTCTCTTGGGATTGCAAACATGCGTTGTTTTCTTAGAAATAAACGTCAGCCCACATCTCCCTGCCAGGGTATCAGATCGGTATGCAAGACGCGGTGTTGGAACCGCGGCGATGGTGTGGTCACAATAGTAGAAGTCTTGGATTAAGTCGACTCAAATCTATGGGATACGACTTAGGGTCGATCGCAAACTTTGATTATATGATGCAGGTTGCCGGAATTCACCGGGAAGGATCGCGGGAGTTGACAGAACAGTACGGGCTAGGAAACGGGTCTTACACCTAAGGATCCGGACGTAACAATGACAATACCGTAAAGATTCAAAGTCCTATGAAACGACATTGAAATGAGCTGACCCGTCAAGGAGCTGGCTCAGCAATGCCCCGAAATGGACCAACCTGTCAACGTATCAGTTCGACAATCAACAATCATCATTGAAGAACCAACTATGAATTAATATAAAAAAAATTCATCATCCATACGCCCCTTCCAGAGGGTAAAAAAAATATCATCCATCATTCATAAAAAATACTAAGTTCAAAAAATGCCATAAAAAGAAGTATTGAAATCTATTTAGTCGGAGGAGGAGGAGCTTGGAAGGCAGGAGCTTGATCCGGGCGAGCGTCTCCGGAGGGTTTCTCCCCAACGTCTTCAGGCAACAGAGGCTCGAGATTGAGGTCCGGGTACAGATCCTAGACGACATCGATGCAAGCGTCGAAGTCATAGTTGTAAAACTTAGTAGCTTCGACAGCCCCCTCCTCTGAAACCTTGAAAGCCTCTACCGCGGCAGCCACATTCAAGGCCAGGGAAGCCTCGTCTTCAGCTCGTTGGGCCTCTCTCGCCTGGGAGACTGCTCTGTGCAGCTCTTCCGTTGCCTCGGCTCTGGCATGCTCTAGCACATTCCCCAATTGGGCATTCTCCTTGGCGAGTAAGTCTGCGTGAGCCCTAGACCCGGGACAACTTGGCTACAACAACACTGCATCGGGCTTCAAGATCACCCATGACCTCCTTTAACTGGAGCTCAGGGGCCCTCCTGTCCTCGAGCTGCTAGCGTAGTTCCACCTGCTCCATTCAGAGAAAGGCAGCCTCATCTCGTAAGATCTCTGCCTTGCCCCTAAGGGCCTCCACTTCGGCATCCTTCTTGGCAAACTCCCTCAATCTCTCCTGAGTTAGAAGGAGCTTCGGAATAGACTAAACAAAAAATAAAAGGATGAGCATTTGAATGCAGCAAAAATTGAAGGCAAGAAAGATTAATAAACGTACCTGGTAGAAGACAGAGGTCATGTCGTTGATGAAAGACTCGTCTGACTTGTCGAGAAGGTTGGCTATCTCCTCCTCCGGAACGTGTTTGGCAGCCTAACGAACCAGGAAGGACATATAATAGCCCGGCTGAAACCTCTCTCTTCTCGTTGCCACCTGAGCCAATCCTATTGCTTCCTCGGCTCTGGTCTTGCTGCCTGCTGAGGCCTAAGCCTCAGCCCTGAAGTCATTCCCGACATCATGAGGGGAGGGAATGGCCTCCTCATGCTCAGATGAGGAGGGGACGACTATGCAGGGCTCGGGGGCTGTGGGAGGTGCCTTAGTATTATGAGGAGCGACGGCAGGAGGAAGGGTTAGAGCTGGAACTTCGATAGCAGTGGCCTCGGCCGCAACAAGTACTGGAGCCGAAGCTGTAGCAACAGAAATTGAAGCTGCAACTGGAGCTATAGGGACAGAAATCGGGACCGAGGGGCCCTCGCCGCGAGGAGCCACCTGCCTCCTCCGAACAGTAGTCTTCGTTTGGGGCTCAGCTCTTAGTATCTCGTCAACTGTCGAGGCGGCCTTCCTCCTTTGGGACCCAGCTGCCTCAGCCATACCTGCGTGCGAAGTAATGAATCAGCAACTAAGTTAAGAGATTCAATCCTTCTAAAAGTAAGGAACTAAAGAAAGACTTATTGAAGGAAGTGAGGAGTGGTTTGGACTTGCAAAGTCCAGACCAATGAAGGTTGGCGGCCGTGATCAGATCCGACCTGGAGCGGAGATCTCCTGAGCGCTCCTTAGCCTTAGCAACCTAATTCTTCAGGTTTGAGTTAAGAAGAGGCGAACCCCTCAGGAAGTCTATAGAAATAAAAGAAAAACTTCAGTCAGATCACAACAGAAGGAAAAGGAATACAAAAAATTAAAAAAAAAGGGTGTAAGGTCTCCGACCTGGGGTGGCAAATCAGGTGGGGACCCGAGTTATTAAGTCTCCAAGCTCCGCTGCTGGCGCCTCCCATTTGCCCGAAGCCCAGAACCATTTGTTCTTCCAGTCCTTGTTAGAGGATAGAAGATTCATAACCAGCCCCGACCCGACCCCTTGCTGCCTCGAGTCGTGAAGTAGTACCATGCCTCTTGACTGTCATGCTTGACTAAATATAAGCTTATCAACTCCTCTGGTGTCAGCTCCGAGTTTTCGACTTGACGCTAGATGATGAAGGAAGAAATTAATACCCTCCAAGCGTTGGGTGTGAATTGGCCGGGAGCTAGTCCCAGGTAGCCATCAGGGCTCGGATGAAAGGATGCAAAGGAAGTCGGAGCCCACATTGCAGAGAGCAAAGGAAAATGACGACTTCCTCTTCAGCAGGGGCGCCAGCGGTGTCAAGGGGCTCTGACGCCCTTATCTACACAGAGTCTGAGATCTTAAACTTCAAATGGATCCAACCCATTGGGACTCTGTCAGCACGGAACCCCCCGGAACAACCTCAGAGGCCTGCCCACTCATAGGCATTTCAGCGATGCCTGTAGTCGAGTCTCGGGTGGCTTTCTTCTTACTAGCCCGACGGGTCCGAGCCCCCGCCTCTTTGTTTCTTCGAGGCTGAGGGAAGAGAGGCACTGCCTCTAAGGGGCCTTCAGATGCCCCTCTCCTGTCATCCGAGTTCACCGACTCGGAGTCATCATAGTCTTCTCTGACCATATCCATATCGGATGACATCTCACAGAAAAGAGATAGAAAAACGCTAGAAAAGGGGAAGACTCATCAGACGTCCACCGGGAATCGCCTTTACCGGAAACCTTTGATTGGTCAAAATTGCCGCACCAGAAGTTTCAGGTCGGTCGGAATCGCCCTCACCGGAAATCGCCCCTCAAATAACCAACAAATTTGAAAATACAGAAATGAGGGGTGTTTCTGGAGAGGTAAGGTTTATATAGCTTGTAAGGAATTCTCGCATTAATGGCGAGGATTAATAGCTGCAGCCAAATCGTCGCAAGTCGACTCTAGGGCACACATGGTTGTAGGCCACTGGTTCAAGCTCCGCTAGACCGCGTGCGTCTGACATCGGGTGGCTAATTATGAGTAGCAGAAGCAGAGCCCAAGTAAGGGAAGCGTCGCTCAAACGCCTCCCAAGGCATGCGTGGCAGACAGCCATAGGCCCAACAATTATTCGAAATCTTAACTGTCGCCACGTGTCTAATGGAGGTTAACCTGTGGATGAAAAACACTGAGGACGCGTCTCTTCAGCATAGGAGTCATAATTGCAACCACACACGTGGAATGTATGACAGGGATAACCATTGCTCTTCCATATGAATTTACTCCTCGAGTCTGTGTCCAAATTTGGGGAGTAGGGGACTTCTGTTATGGGAAGATCCGAGCCTCTTCTATTCCGAGGACCGACGTCTCCTTAATCCGATCGGACACATAAGAGTCAATCTGAAATGATAAATACTACTGAGGTGAAGGAAGATTCCCGGCTCGGTCACAGTCGTGCTCCTGCTCCGAGGCGGGTAGTCGGTTCGAAGCAATCTAAGACCAGGGCAGTCGACATGAAGCTCAGACCGAAGACTTCAGGCCGTCTTGCTATTGTTCGACCGAAAACGGATAGCTTGACCACTCACATCTGTGACATCCGTTACAGGAAAACTTAACTCGACAGGATAGGTCCGCCGCTCACCTCGGAACTCAAAGTGGAAATCTCCAGAATATTCGACAGACAGGTAAGGCCAAGTCCACCATGAGCCTAGGCCGGAGTTCGGCTCGGACTCAGTACGCAGTCTCCGTCAGAATAACTCAATAACAAAAGCCCATGTGCACGCTAGTCTAGATCCGAGGCTTAAAGTCTGGGCCTCTTCAGCCAGAAGTCCTAAGCCAAGGCCGAGGCGGGACGTGGACACCCCATGCACTAAACTAAGAAACTCCCTTAAGCAGACAAGACCGATTGTTTTGCCCACAGATATGCACGATACGCTACACGATCCATGGATTATGGACAATATTTCCACGATCACAGATTCCCTCTGATTGAGTGAGTTGTGCCGAGATTGATGGACCCAAACCGTCCGATAGTTAGGTATAAATACAATGTGACACCATTGCTACAGGTACGCAACATCTTACACTCTCCCTCCACTCTTCAACTTAGGCCTAGATTCCCTTAACCTTACTTAGGCATCGGAGGGTCCCCCGACTTAGTCAGGGTCTCCTTTGCTTGCTGCTAGTATGCAGGTTCGAGACGTTGAAGTGGTTCGGAGTTCGTGAGTTGGGGTAGAGAGCCGACCAAATTTAGTCATCAACACGTCTTATCTATAGTTAATCAGTTGCACAATTGAAGTGCAAAACTCAAGTGAACCACACCACAGGAAATAATGGAAAAAAATAACCTCCACAGGTGAAACCTGTTAATAGGCTACACAAATGTGGATGAAGTAAAAACACAAATATCATCTTAATTCAAAACTTTTATGGCCCTGAGAAGTTTTCATTTGTAAGTGATTAATTCCTGCTGTTTCTTATGATGTGGTTCACTTGAGCTTTGGATATGCTTCGATTTTAAGCTCATGCTCTAAAATGAGCTGGACAAAATGGGCATAAAGCGTGAATGAGATACATACATGACAGTGGCCCTCCCAGAATTTTCTCAGCACAGTACTATAGCATTACTCAGTGCACAATCTGGCCACATGCACAGGCTTTGTGGGGCCGGCCCACTGTGATGTACGTGTCCATGCGTGCAGTTCATCAGTTTTGTCAATCTCATTTAAGGGGTAAGCCCAAAAATAAGCAAATCCAAAGTTCATGTGGACCTAACTATAGGAAACGGTTTAGATTGGATGCCCACAGTTTAAAAAAAAGGGCCAGAAAAGTTTTGGATCAAGTTTATATGTGTTTTTCGTTTATTTACGTGTATTTGACCTTATGAGTAAGTTGATGGCAAACGAACATTATGGTGATCCCTAAGAAGGTTTCAACTGTGGGGGTGTACACTTCCTTTTTGAGCTCATACCTTAAAATGAGCTGGTAAATCGGACGGAGATATGGATAAAACACATACATCACGGTGAGTCTTACAAGATCTTGGTCCACTTCCTGTGCCAGGTGATCTACTGCGTATATGCTTTTTCCAAAAGCGAGGCCAGTTTACTCATCATGTCGACTGGAGAAATTAGAAAAAAGAAAAAAGAAAAAAGAAAAAACATGCGGACAGCCAAAGCAAGTCCCTTTAACTATCGAAATCGTTTCGTATCCTTTGTCACACCTGATGAGTCGACCACGCTTACTTTAGGGACAGCGCATGTGCACAATGGGACCGGCCTGATCTATGGCTCAGATATCCCACACGTATGCCACGTTACCATATTGGCTAGGCTATACGGAGCAAGACTCACTTGTAGTAGTGTATGTACTGATAGTTTACGAGAACCCCGTGATGTCGTTTGTCATGTCACGCACGTGACGTTGGACGTAAATTTTGTGAGACACGTGGGAAGATTTAAGCACCGTTGAGGCGGTAATGGCATGGGCCTGGATCTGAGAGGGTACACTGGTGGACGGTTGACGCCGGGCATAGGTAGTTGCATACGCGGGGTACACGTGTGGATTACGTGAGGCAAGGTAACAGCTTAGTGGGTGAGGCTCTTACAATAGGTCCACCTTGATGTATATGTTGTATATCCAGGCCGTCCATCCATTTTTCTAGAACATTTTGGGCATGGTCACAAAAATAATGGGAATCCACATGTAAGGTGGACCACAGCACAGGAAAACAGTAAAGATTGGACGTCCCCATTAATAACTTTCTAATGCCTACTCTAATGTTTATTTGTCATCCAACATGTTGGTAAGGTCACACAGACCTGATGAAGGTAAAACACAGGCAACAATTTGATCCAAGGCTTTTATGGCCGCAAAAAGTTTTTAATGTTTTCAAATCAACTCCTACCTTGTGGTCGACCTCAAACTTTAGATTTGGATCTACCCATTTTTTGAAACAATCCCTGAAATGAGTTGGCAAAAAAGGATTGCCAGTATGAATATCCAACACACATTGAGGTGAGTCCTACGTTCAGGGCCTCACCATTATGCTTTCGCCCCTTCCTCATCTAATATACATCCATGATCAGTAACCCGCGCGGATTGGGTATTATCTTCACCAGGACCTAGCTAGAGATAGGACGGTCATGTTAGGGTTCACTTAGGGCCACCGTAGTGTCTATGTTTTATCCATGCCGTTCATCTATTATGACAGACTATTTTAGGACGTGATCCTAAAAAGGAGGCAGATTAAATGCTCAAGTGGATCACACCATAGGAAGCAATGAGGATTGAAATCCTATCGTTGAAAACTTCTTGAGGGCCACAATGATATCTATTTTCCATCCAATTTGTTCATAAGATCACACAAACCTATATGAATGAAAAACCTAAATATCAGCATGCTCCAAAACTTATGTGCTCCCAAGAAGTTTTCAATTGTAAGCTTTCAATCCCCATTAATTGCTTCTTGTGATGTGGTCTACTTGGGGCTTCAATCTGCCTCAGTTTTGGATCCATAACATAAAATGATATTTCAAAATAGATGGACCGCGTGGATAAACCATATACATTGTGATGGGATCCACGGAGCCCCTAACCGTACCGCAAGTCTCTAGCTAGGTACCGGTGGGGGTAGTACCCAATCTACACCCATGATTAACATATGAAACTGTGTGAGCGCAGTTGTGACGGAGCATGTGTTAAAATCTTACACGGATTTAGTCACGTGACTAATGGATTGGTGGATATTTAATTGATCGGTTAAAATGAAAAATAGTTGAGGGTCTTGATGAAACGAACATATATCCATTAATCAGAGGCCAAAATCATTTTATCAATATGATTTCTAGAGTGTGTCCCTCGTTTTGGATGCCTTAATTCTACTTAACATAAAAGCTCGCATATCATCCTCAAACTTTACTTGAGTAGCAAGAAACTCCCAGTTGGCTTTACCCTAATAAATTGTTTGGCACATATGCTTTGATTTTGGAAAGGCCGGCCCAAGAGAATGGGAGAATGAAGTATCCCACTATTGTGAAATTTACTAAAAGAATCAAAACAAATGATCACCAACACTACTTTGTTGATTCCCCAAACATAACTTTAAATAAAATAAAAATAAAATAAAGAAGGTAAAAAAGAACTTTAATGAAACGTCGAAGGTTTTAATACTCTGATGGAAGGAAATGAATGATACGCAGACACTTAAAAATTGTATACATGGGGTGGAAGTAATTCAAATTATGGACCCCATGGTAGATATATATATCATCATCATCCAATCATCATTCCCTGTAGTTTGGGTCGACTATACAAATCCTTATCCACCGTTCCTCTCAATTAAATCTTGGGTTATTAGGTGGTTTTTACTGTCTTCATTCATGTCCATTTGGTCCTTACCCCTGTTGCCCTTATAGGGCTTTCATTATGATATGCCAAGAATCAAAAGCCATGTTCATTTGATTTTCTGCTCATCGGATTGATTGATGTTTATTGGATTGTTTAAAAAAGAGAAAAAGAAAAGAAAAGAAAACAAGTGCACAAAAATTAGGAGTTTAGATTATTCAATCAATTTGGACCTAGAAACAGTGGGTCCCACAGTTTAGTTAGTTTAGTTTGAGTTAACGTACAATACTAGCTTGTACAATTTCTTAGTGCCTGCATATAAAGTATCATACACTATCATAGTATCAAATAACTCTCCTTTTATATACAGTGTATCATTTATTTTGTCTTACACACGTCACAATCAATGGGTGCTCCAACTCATGACCTTGTGTTGAAACTCCTGCGAGTCTACCAAGGCATGAGTAGGGTCTGCGGATTAGGTACTACCCTGCTTGTTTGGAGCTTGGGACAGGCAGAGGCTCCGATGATCAATGATTAGTCATCGCAATGTATCAATTCTATCCACATTGTGCATCCATTTTTTTTTTATTTTTTTAAAAACTTTTTATCATACTGGACCAAAAATAAGGTAGATCTAAGTCTCAAGTGGACCATACCACAAGAAGCAACAGTGCTAAGGATACCTACCATTGAAACCTTTTTAGGGTCCACCGTGTTGTTTATCTGTCATCCAACCTGTTGATATGGTCACATACACCTAGATGAAGTGAAAAAAGAAAATATCAGTTTGATCCACAACTGTTGTGGCCCAAAAAATTTTCAATGGTGGGAATTTAATCCCCATTTTGTGGTCCATTTGAGCCTTGCATCTTCGTTATTTTTGGGTCGTAACCTAAAATGATATGTAAAAATGGATGGATGATGTGGATAAAATTCATACATCATGTTGGCCCCTCGGTGGCTCATGGAGCCTCCGCTTGACCCGAGCTCTGAGCAGGCACGGGTAGTACCTAGCTAATTCGATCTCATGAGTAAGGACCCAATACCATGCATAAATTAATTAATATATAACTACAATGATTGAAAGTTAAAATATGTTTCTTTTAAGAAATTCTGCATGGCTAAAATACCCTTGCTTATCATTATAAGTTGTTCAAGTCCCATGAATACTTAGAGCTGTACACAAACTGAGTTAGCTCGGTTAGCTCGCTCGACTCGACTCAAAAAAGCTCGATTCGACTTGTATCGAAACTAAGTTCGAGCTGAATTGATCTGATTTTTTGAGTTTGAAAAAATTTCGAGCCGAGTTCAAGCTTGCCCGAGCTCGACTCGACTCGGATGGAACCCCAACTCGAATCGAACTCGGATCAAACTGGTTTGATAACTCGGATATTTTGATATTGATGTTTCTCAACAAGTGTTTGATGAAATGACTCAATGAAGTGTTAGCTGGTGGCGCAGAAAGTATATATATGAAATAAATACCCTTGTATCTTGATTTTTATGTTGTCTGCTGAGTGTTTGATGAAATACCTATAAACTGATGCTGCTGTTTTACTTTTCGTGAGAATTGAAGATGCCCTTTATGTGTTTGAGAAAATGCCGTAGAGGCTCGATCACGGCTCGAACTCGGCTCAAATTGGCCCAAGTTGTTGACCGAACTGGCCAGTCGAGCTCGAGGACCAAGCCGAGTTTGAGCTGGGGTCAGCTAGTGGCTGAGCTGAGTCGAGTTGTTCCAAGCTCAACTAGGTTCAACTCATGTACATTCTATGTATACTATCGCAGTACTTTGATTATTTATGGCAAGCCTCAAAAGTCTATGTATAATAAGCTTATTCTAAAAGTTAATCTAAGTGAAAAAAAATCTATTAGCCTGTGCGTAAATGTTATTGACCTACTTATTTACTGATTCAATCACTAGCTTATACCCTATTGCTTCTGTTAAGCCCATCATCTTAGGTGTACGCCAGTCAACCGTGGTGATTGAATGTCCCAAAAATCAGGCCCATATAATCATTTGGTGTGCTAGGTACAGTAGAACGCAACAAAGAACCACCTACAAATCCCCAAATTCGCCCGGTGCTCCCATGTGGGTTAGACTATAAAATACAATGCAAGCCTCATTAATTGGTAGTGTATGTACTGGCATTTTAAGATAAGCCCATGGATGTCAATTGGCATGCACGTGAGGTTGGGACTTTGATGTAGGAGAGAAGAAAATAATATATTGCCTGGGCCTAATTAATGGATAATTTCCTTTCTGTAGGCACTTTCCAATGAGATGTTTGGTTATATTTCCACTAGGAAAACAAGAAGTACTATTGGTTTGATCAAAGGTCTCATCTTTATTGCAGATGATATAATCAAGATGTCTAGGAAAGCTACGAGGCCGAGATCTTTGGTGAGCAAGCCATTTTCCCTTGATAGTGAAATGGTTAATCCTGGGTGTCTGTGTAGTTGTAAAAGTTTAAGCTTATACTATTGCTTATTGCCATATAGTGTCATAGATGTCTGTTTGCATTAATATTACATATAAATTGTAAGAATCACGCTGCAGATTTATTTAACCAACCTATGAGATTTCTCATTTTCTATACAATCTCATGTCGACTCGGTTCGACTCGTGTACACCTCTAGGCCTTTTTCGACTGAAGACTCCGCGATTCCTTACAAGTGGCAAAGTCTTAAAACCATATTTTCACGTATGTGAAACGTTGGAGAGAGAAATGTGGCTGGATCGATCGGATACAGCAGCTTTATCTGACAAAGAGAGAGATTAATGCAACGTGAATAATTTGATTTTGAGATGGTGACCTGTCTATGGTTGGCACCGTAATTTGAATTGACTCATGCCACGTATATAATTCCCGAGTGTATGCGTTCATACATAGAATATTGTACGTCCAACAAGTACCATCTAAAGGTTGAAATGTCACGTCAACGGCACATGCAACAGAGATATGACCAGTCAAAGAAGGAGATACGAGGATCAACGTTCAAACAAAGACGTGCCGCCAGATTATTGGTGGGCCGACTAGATTTTTGGGCCTGAGAATGTAAACAGTCAGCTCACCGTCCAACGAATTGCATGGGTCACGACGGCACCTTGTTGGCACATTTTCCAATTCAGGGAAAAAGTCCTGTAAGAAATTCTCCAAAGCGAAAGGCCGTGTGCAGAGGTGTAAAACCTTGATGATTCGGCAGGGTGGCGGATCAGGTGGTTCTGCCGGCACCATTCTCAGCGTTGGCTGTGGGGTCCAACATGATGCATGTGTCTTATATCCACGCTGTTCATCAGTTTTGCCTCCTCATTGTAGGGCACGAAACAAAAAATGAAATAGATCTGAAGCTCAAGTGGACCACACCAAAGGGAATGAGTGGTGATTGAATACCCACCATTAAAAACTTGTTGGGGCCACAAGAGTTTTAGATCAGATTCATATGTGCTTACACCTGGCATGGCCTGACATGACCTTGCATGCCCACGTGTCCCACTCGGGTACCATTGCATAGCCTCACATGGCTTTGCATGGCTTGGCTTGGCTTGGGTGAGCGTGGATGAGCCTCTATGGCCTGGCATGTGTATGTAGGGCTGTACACGAGTAGAGTTAACTAGGTAGCTCCCTGGACTTGACTCGTAAGCACGAATCGGCTCGGTTTGAGCTGATTTTTGGAGCTAGAAAAAATTTTGAATCGAGTTCGAGCTTGCCCGAGCTTAACTTGACTCGGATCGACCCCAACTCAAATTGAACTTGGATCCATTTAGTTTGGTGACTCGGTTACTTTAGTATTGCTGTTGCTCACCAAATGTTTGATGAAATGACTATAAAGTATGGCTGGTGGCAAGGAAGGTATGTATATGAAACAAATAATTAACCTCTTCCCTTTTTTTCTTGATTTTTATGTTGCTTATAAGGTGTTTGATAAAATACCTATAAAAACATTGTTGCTGTTTTATATACAGTGAGATTTTAAAGGTGCAGAATATGTGTTTGTGAAAATACCGTACAGACGAACTCGACATGAACTTGGCTTGAATTGGCCCAAGCTACTGACCAAACCAAGTTGAGCTGGCCAGTCGGGCTTGAAGACTGAGCCGAGCCAAGTTCGAGTTGGGGTCAACAAGTGGCTGAGCCGAGTTGAGCTGTGCCAAGCTCGACTCGTGTACACCTCTATGCGTATGCAAGCCCTTCTTAGCCATCACATAACATGCATGGGTTGCATGTAGGCCCAAGTGACCTTATCAATGGGTTTGTTGGATGATAAGTAAACGCCGTGGTTTCTGGCGTGTGGTTCACTTGAGCTTTGAATCTTGTTATTTTAAGTTCATGTCGTAAAATGAGCTTGGAAAATAGATGGACAATGTTTTATATATATATATATATATATATATATATATATATATATATATATATATATATATATATATATATATATATATATTGCAGAACGCTCACCTACGAACCAGTTCGTACACACTACATACGTACTTTTTTGAGAACTCATCATATCTAATGATTCTTGAAAATTTGAACAGTCCACGTGAAGCAGAACCTCATGAAACTCCCTGGTACCAATTTTTACTTTGAAGCAAAATTTCAGTGAGCCATGAAAAATGCAAACAGTTTCTTCTCTTGATTTGAATTTCTCTTTGCTACTTTTTGAATCTTATATCGGTGAAACAAGGTTTCAATTTCATCTTATGAACCGTTCGGATTCGCCATGAAATGTGCAAAGGTGCGCACGTGCAAATAGTTCTCTTCTCTTCTTTATATATATATATATATATATATATATATATATATATATATATATATATATATATATATATATAGGAGATGGTCACTGCACCTTTTCACGTGAAAATTCACCTTTGCACACGTGAGGTTTCATGGGATTCCGCATCTTATGAACCATTGCAAATCAATGGAGGAAACTTTTTCGCCATGGCCCACCGTAGTTTTGACACATGAAAATTGCAAATATTTCAAGGCGCGATCACGACCGTAGTGTGCATGAGTGTGCAAGGTGCTCTCTCTCTCTCTCTCTATAAAAGAGAGAGGACCATATATATATATATATATATATATATATATATATATATATATATATATATATATATATATATATATATATGACCCACAACACCGACACACTGCACCACCTAATCCACATTCATCCAGCCGGGTGCCATGAATGACACGGAGGAACTAAGACATTAGAGATCTGGCATGGTAATAATTCGAATTGAACCGTCAATATAATGGATCCAAACTTACACGTGTCATTAACTAAAAAATGATAATGTTGATATATATATATATATATATATATATATATATATATATATATATATATAGGGAAAAGGTACTATGCGCCGAGCGTAAAGCGGTCTCCATGAGGTTGAGTGAGGGAGGGGCCCACCGTGATGCCGTCAACATCTACCCCTCAATCGGATGCACAATCCATGGACGGGCCCACATGGCTAAAAATGACGTCCATCCGAGACTTTTGTGGGCTACACCACGTCCGAAGTGGAGAGGGGCCGTGCACCATTCAAACATTCAAAACCACTTGTGCCCCCTTTCGAGACGTTTTTGATGATCAACACCGTCCATCATGTGTGTCCCACTTGGATGTAATTTTATACCACTTTTCGGTGGTATCCAAATCTCAGTGGACCCCACCAAGTGATTTTACATGTTTTCACGTGTATACTTATGTTTTCGAAGGTATGGCCGAGTTCCATGGACGGTCGATTTCCAGCCGTGTGGGTCCCACTTGGAGCGGTGCATCCGTGGACGGTGTTGATCTTCGAAAGGAATCACAGTGGGGCCCACCCCAGCTTGACCTCATGGACGATCGCTTTATGCTCGAGCGCATAGTACCTTTTCCCCATATATATATATATATATATATATATATATATATATATATATATATATATATATATATATAGAGTAATGCTCACACACAACTAGTTGGACATTGCATTTTCTTCCAACTAGCTACATTTAATAAGAAAATTTTCTCTTTTATATAATACATATGATTACATGGAAGGATTTTAGAATGCCTGTCATAGTTATGTAAAGTGACACATGTGTCAAAGATCTAGGCCATTCATCAGTTAAGACTCATTAAGGAGAAATTATATACTAAAAACTAAGAAACTACACTTGTAAGGAAAGTACAAGTGAAAGTACATATGCATGTTAAATCTGGATTGTTGGACTGTTTTATTAACAACCAACACTTTTCGTAAGTATTTGACATGATTGATGATAATATCATCAAATTTTTTTTTGCCCCTAGCATGTTGACGTGTAATCTATCTAATGCATGAATTTGATTTTGAGTTGGATGGTCCAAATCTATAATAGCCTAATTTCTAGCTGGGCATTCAAAAAAAAAATCCAGGCCAAGACCTACACCAGGCCTGGCCCATTGACAGCCCTAGGTACCAATGCCATGCAAGTGCACCCCTATATATATGTGTGTGTATCTTTCAATGTACATATATATGTATGGACACACACACCTGCACATGCACACAGACATATACGTTGAGGTGCACATGAAACAGACACACATAGCCAGGCATATATGTTGAGGTGAGCATGAAACAGACACACACAGACAGGCATATATGTTGAGGTGTGCATGAAACAGATACATGTGTGTATGTGTGTGTTTACATATGCATGTATATACATGTATGTATGTATGTATGTATACACATACTGCAGCTAGATTATGCTGGATGCAAATTCAGGTATGAACATCATTTTCGAACTTTCATGTAGCATTTGAAAGGCTTTGAGATTTTGATATTTGCCTTGTTAAGACCTTAATCAGCTTTCAGATGACGAACACTATCCAGAAGAGGTTTAAGGTCTCTTCAACCCAACTCTTGTATCAATCCTGCCCCTATCAAGAGCGGATGTCTCTTTCTTAATTGTTCCTATTGGTGTGGCTCATCTGAACCACTGATTAGCCTAATTTCTTTGTTATGGGGCTATCATTAGATTAAACGTTTAATGGTCGGAGTGGATCTTACATACATTTAAGAGTGAGCCCATAAAAAATTTGAGGTGGGAGTGTGTGTGGTACTTGCTCCCATTTGGCGTAATTTAAAGCTGTAATTAATGCTCATAACGCTGGCATAAAGGTGGCGCGAGGATTTCCTGGCTTTCGCAGGAAGTTACTCTGCAAGGATGCCGGGTGGGCCCAGTGCAATGTATGTGAGAAATTTATTCCGTCCATCCGTTTTGCGAACACATTTTAGGACTTTATACCAAAAATGACGACAATAGAAGACTCAAAGGGGTCACACGAGAAGAGAATTTGGGGAAAGAAATTTCCACCATTGAAACCTTCTTAGACCCCACCTTGATGTTTATATGCAATCCAAACCGTTTATAAGGTCATTCCAAAATGGATGAAGTGAAAACACTAAAAATATAACCGGATACAGAAATTTCATGGCCATAAAAATGTTTCAACGGTGCTCACTGAATAACAACTATTTCCTCTCATGTGGTCCAGTTGAGTGCTGGATACATCTATTTTTTGGTCTCACATCCTAAAATTGTCTTTCAAAAAGGATGGATCGGGTAGATTTCACACAAACATATCTGTGGGGCCCACCAAGCATCCTTGTGCCGAAACTTCCTGCAAAAGGCTTTTGCAAGAATTCCGGGTCCTTTATTTTGGTAATTAATCCTCGTAATGCTAATCCACGAGTGTTTAAACACAACTTTGAAAAAGAGTGGCCCCTTCGGGTAAGCAGACTATGGTGTTAATTTTAAATCTACCCCGAACATCTAATGGGTCACCTCACTTTACACTTAGGGCTCAAATTTCAGGCCCATCCATGGTTTAAGTGGACCACACAACTGGAAATAGTTGATAAAGAAATATTCACCCTCCAAACTATTTACATTGGCGTGGCCTACTTGAAAGATGAATGGATCTGAATTTCGTCCCTATATAAGTTCTCCTTAGTGGATCCTAAATGATGAATGACTTGGATTTTATCGAACATGCCACTTTACATAACTATAACATGCATTCTAAAATCCGTCGATATATATGCATGCATTGTATAAAATGGAAAATCTTTTCATTAAATGCCCAGCTAGTTGGACCAAAACTCATGGTCCAACTAATTGTGTGTGAGCATCTATTTTCCAAAATAGAGCGTACGTGAATTTTTATATTTTTTTCCAAAAAAAAAAGTCCAAGTTCATCGGGTTGGAGTACCGTTTTGTGTCCAGTTGGTACGTATCATCCAACCTTTTGCTTAAAAATAACATCCAATCCGTCTAATAGGTTGACCCATCACAAGCATTACTTTTTTAAAACACCACAACAACCAAATATACAAGTTAGTTGGCCAAACACAATTTGGTTAATTTTAATGGTGAGACTTTCTATCTTAACTACTTACGATGGTTTAGCCCAATCTAGTGTTGAATCTACCTTAATTGTAACTCCATGTACAAACACAAGGTGGACCACATGATAGACGGGGTGGATCTACGCCACATGAACTCTTTCCTTCTACATCTAGGAAAGCAATGCTGTGTTATCCTTAGGAAGGTCAGGCAAACTTTGTGTTAAATATTTGGAAAGAGGATACATGTGAAGGGAGAGCAAATATATGATGGGCTACATGCCTATTATGGATTTGGACCATCCAACTCAAAATCAAATCCGTGCATTAGATAAACTACATGTCAACATGCCAAGGACATTTTTTTTTTTTTTTTTAATGATCTTATGATCGATCATGTCAAATACTTATGGAAAGTGTTAGTTGTTAATAAAACTGTCCAACGATCCAGATTTAACATGCATATGTACTTTTCTTACAAGTACTATTTCTTAGTTTTTGTTACATAACTTTTCTTAGTCGGTCTTAACTGATGAATGGCCTAGATCTTTGACACACATGTTACTTTACATAACTATAACATGCATTCTAAAACCTCTCAAATGTGAGGGTATGTATAATATAAAAGAGTGAATTTTGTTATTAAATGCAGAGCTAGTTGGACGAAAATGCAATGTCCAACTAGTTGTGTGTGAGCATTACTCAGGAAAAGGTACCTTGCGCTTGAGTTGATGGGAACATCCCATGAGGTCGAGCTGTGTGGGCCCCATCGTGATGCGTGTCGAACATCTACCCCATCAGTCAGATGGACCATTCCATCTTGGGCCTAGGTCTCAAAAATCAAGTTAATCCGTGACTTTTGTGGGCCACACCACATACAAAAGTTGAGAGGGGTCGTGCACCATTAAAACATTAATAATCATTTTTTGGGCCCACCGAGATGTGGTTTGCAAATTCAGCCCACCCATTATGTGTGTCCCACTTGGATGAGGGTTCATACCAAGTTTCAGCAGCATTCAAAACTTAGGTGGGCCCCACCAAGTGCTTTTATATGTTTTTGGCATGTCTTCACATGATTTTAGATGGTATGGCCCACCTGAGTTCTGTATACGGCTGATTTTTGAGATATCCCATAATTTAAAGGCGACCCATCAAATGCATGGTGTTGATGGTCGACACTTATCACAGTAGGGCCCACACAGCTCGACCTCAAGGACCTTATAGGCAACTGGAGCGCATTGAACCTTTTCCCATATATATATATATATATATATATATATATATATATATATATATATATGAAAAGGTAAAATGCGCTCGACCTCACTATAAGCTCCCATGAGGTCGAGCTGTGTGGGCCCCATCGTGATGCGTGTCAACCATCAACACCGTGCATTTGATGGGTCCCCTTTAAATTATGGGATATCTCAAACTCAGGTGGGCCATACCATCTAAAATTATGTGAAGACACCGTTAAAACATATAAAAGCACTTGGTGGTGCTCACCTGAGTTTTGCATGTACTTGAAACTTAGTCTGAACCCTCATTCAAGTGGGACACACATAATGGATGGGTTGGATTTGCAAACCACATCTCGGTGGGTCCTCAAAAATAGTTATGAATGTTTTAATGGTGCACGACCCCTCTCCACTTCTGTATGTGGTGTGGTCCACACGAGTCACGGATTGACTTGATTTTTGAGACCTAGCCCCACGATGGAATGATGCATCTGACTAATGGGGTAGATGTTCGAAACGCATCACGGTGGGGCCCACACAGCTCAACCTTATGGGACGAACTCGTGAGGTCGAACGCATAATACCTTTTCCATATATATATATATATATATATATATATATATATATATATATATATATATATATATATATATATATATAGGGAAAAGGTACTATGTGAGGGAAAAGGTACTATGCGCTCCAGCATAAAGCGGTCGTCCGCACAGTCGAGCTGATGTGGGCCACACCGTGATGCCGTTCAAAAATCTACCCCCTCAATCGATGCACCCATTCCATAGGGGCCCACATGGCTAAAAATCAAGTTAATCCGTGACTTTTGTGGGCCACACCATGTACAGAAGTTGAGAGGGGCCGTGCACCATTGAAACATTCAAAACCATTTGTGGGGACCTTTCGAGATATTTTTTGATGATCAACACCGTCCATCATGTGTGTGTCCCACTTGGCTGTAATTTTAGACCAAGTTTCGTGTGGTATCCACAATTCGTGGGGCCCACCAAGTGCTTTTACATGTTTTTGCATGTATACTTATGTTTTCCGATGGTATGACCCACCCGAGTTACGTGAACAGTTTTTTTTGGTGTGTGGCCCACCTATCGTGCATCACAAAGTGTGGATCCAAGACATTACGGTGGGGCCCACACTCACATCACGGACGTACGAGCCCATTGGAGTGCATAGTACTTTTCCCATATATATATATATATATATATATATAAAACTATGCGCTCAAGTGTAAAGCGATGCGTTCGTGAGGTCGTGATGTGGGCCCCACATTTTTCCCCCTCGATGATGCACCATTCAACAGGGCCCACACGTCCAAGTCAATGTGGGCCACACCACGTACGAAGTTGAGAGGGGCCGTGCACCATTGAAACATTCAAAACTATTTGTGAGGACCTTTCGAGACGTTTTTTGATGATCAACACCGTCCATCATGTGTGTCTCACTTGAATGTAATTTTAGACCAAGTTTTAGGCGGTATCCAAAACTCAGGTGGGGCCCACCAAGTGCTTTTACATGTTTTTGCGTGTATACTTATGTTTTCCGATGGTATGGCCCAGCTGAGTTACATGGACGGCTGATTTTGGGCCGTGTGGGCCCAACCTGGGCTCGTGCATCTGGTGGATGATGTGGATCTTCGAAAGGCATCACGGTGGGGCGGTGGGGACCTTTCGAGACGTTTTTTGATGATCAACACCGTCCATCATGTGTGTCCCACTTGAATGTAATTTTAGACCAAGTTTTAGGCGGTATCTAAAACTCAGGTGGGGCCCACCAAGTGCTTTTACATGTTTTTGCGTGTATACTTATGTTTTCCGATGGTATGGCCCAGCCTGGTTACATGGATCGGGCCGTCATAGTACCTTTTCCTCGTATATATATATATATATATATATATATATATATATATATATATATATATATATATATATATATATATATATAGGGAAAAGGTACTATGCGCTCGAGCGTAAAGCGGTCGTCCTTGAGGTCGAGTTGGGTGGGCCCCTGTGATGCCTTTCGACATCAACACACGAAGCCCACTGGGGATGCACCATTCCATAGTAGGCACTGACGTCAGTCAATCCGTGACTCGGGTTGGCCACACCATTTAAAACCATAAGTATACATGCTAAAACATATAAAAGCACTGTGACCGAGTTTTCCATGCACTGAAACTTGGTCTCGAACCCTCATTCAAGTAGGACACACATAATGGATGGCTGGACTTGAAAAAAATATCTCGGTGGGCCCTCCAAAATGGTTATGAATGTTTTAATGGTGCACGCCCTCTGCATTTCAGATGTGTGTGGCCCACTAAAGTCACGGATTGACTTGATTTTGGGCCGTCCAGGCCCACCATGGAATGTTACATCCGGTGGACGTGTTGATGTTCGAAAGGCATCACGGTAGGGGCTCGACCTCACGGATGATCGCTTTACGCTTGAGCGCATAGTACCTTTTCCCTATATATATATATATATATATATATATATATATATATATATATATATATATATATATATATATATATGGAAAAGGTACTATGCGACTTGAGCGTAAAGCGGTCGTCCATGAAGTCGAGCTGGGGTGGGCCCCATTGATTCCTTTCGAAGATCCACATCCACCGATGCACCGCTAAGTGGGACCCACACGGCTGAAAATCGACCGTGTCGGTGGGCCATACCTTCTGAAAACATAAGTATACACGTGAAAATATGTAAAATTACTTGGTGGGGTCCACCTGAGATTTGGATACCACCTGAAAAGTGGTATAAAATTACATCTAAGTGGGAAACACATGATGGACGGTGTTGATCATCAAAAAATGTCTCGAAAGGAGGCCACAAGTGGTTTTGAATGTTTGAATGGTGCATGGACCCTCTCCACTTCTGGATGTGGTGTGGCCCACAAAAGTCTCGGATGGACGTCATTTTTAGCTGTGTTGGCCCGTCCAGGGATGGTTCATCTAACTGAGGGGGTAGATGTTCGAACGGCATCACAGTGGGGCCCACCCCAGCTCGACCTCATGGAGACCGCTCTACGCTCGAACGGATAGTACCTTTTCCCATATATATATATATATATAAAAAATTGGGCCCACAATACCCAACATCAACGCACCACCGCACCACCTAATCCACGTTCATCGAGCGGGGTGCTATGAATGACAGGGAGGAACCGAGACATTAAGGGTCAGTTTGGGCGGTGGGATTAGAAGGGATTAGGTGGGATAGTCCTGTGCCAATTCCACTCCATGTGTGGGAAGAGTGGAAAAGCATGGAATTACATTAAATGAAATTGCATTGGGTCCCATGCCAATTTCACTCAATGTTTGGGAAGTTGTGTAGGTGTCACCATGATGTGTGGGCTATATCCACATCGTCCACCCATTTATCAAGATTATTTTAGAGTCTTAAAGCTCAAATGGACCCCACCATAGAAAGCAACAGGGATTGAATACTCACCGTTGAAAACTTCTTTGGGGGTAAATAAGTTTTGGATCTACCTCATTTTTAGGCCCATGCCATAGAAAGAGGTTACAAAACAAATGAACGGTTTAGATATAACACATGTGTGTTATTCACAGTAATTTCAAATGATTGTGAGTATATCCATTCAATGTACCACCGTATTATCAACAAAACATGACATTAATTTTATCCCAGCCATGGGTAATAATTGTATTTTTTAAATCCCATCCCACCTCATCCTTTCTAATCCCACTGTCCAAACTGACCCTAAGTGGGATGGAATTAAAAAAATTTCAATAATTAGTAATCCCCCATCCCACTTCATGTTTGGAAGAAGCTCACCAATATGAATGTGTTTCAACCCTGCTACTGCCGGTTGGTGCTCTATGGGCCCCAACATGATGTATGTGTTTCATCAATACCGTCCACCCATTCTTCCATATCATTTTATGGTATGAGCCTAAAAATGAGTTTGATCCAAATCTCAAGTGGACATTATAGTGTTGATTGAATGCCCACCGTTGAAAACTTCCTAGGGGCCACAAAAGTTTTGGATCAAGCTGATATATATTTTTTTACCTTCATCCAAGTCTTTATGACCTAATCAACAGGTTAGATGTCAAATAACTATTACAGTTGGCCTTAGGAGGTTTTTAATGGTGGAATTCAATCACTACTGTTTTTAGTGTGGTCCAACTAAGATTTATATCTATCTCATTTTTGGGATCAAGCCTTACAATTATATTTCAAAATAGATGGACCGCGTGGATAAAATACATACATCATGGTGGGGACCACATAGCACCGACCACTAGCCACCTTACAGTACCCAAACCGCGTCCATTGGCAATTGCCACGAACCACCACAGCACGCTTGTGCATCACCTAGTTATGTCGACCCATTATGATGTACGTGTCATATCCACACCATCCATTCATTTTGCGAGATCATTTTATAGGATGGGCTCAAAAATGAGATGGATCCAGAGTTTATATGGACCACACCACAGAAATCAATGGATATAGTAACACCCACACAAACTTAAAGCAGGATTGCGGCAATCCCTAGCCAAGGGGCCGATTCGAAGAAGGAGCTTCAAAACCCATATATGATGTGAGTCTCAAATATGACTTTGCAATGATCCATGGCATCTTAAAGCCCACTCCTACCCAATCCTCTTTAAACCCATGCGCAAACGCCTGGCATAGTAGTAATTCGAATTGAACCGTCGATATAATGGATCCAAACTTACACGTGTCATAAATTAAAAAATAACACTTATTCAATTATGTAATTGTTGGATTTGCCGACACCTGATAGATGGTTGGAATTAAAATTAAGCAACGGTCCTATTTCAAGAAACAAGTGTCCACGAAGAATAGGTTCAGATGTTGACTTGGTTTTAGCTAACCTCTTCCATGGAATATGAAAGCAACCTGCAAAGCACCACATGGGCAAGTAAATGGCAATGACACAAACAGAGTTTCCTGATTTGATGGACGCGACCTGTCTGGAAGTTGCCGTGGTCGGAAGCTACGTGGACACATAGATGCCCTGACAAATCCACTCATTTCATCAGCTTTGCAAGACCACAATAATACAGGAGTCCAAAAATTAGATAGATCTACAGCCAATGTGTCACTTGTAGAATATCTAATCCATGCAAAAGGCGGAAGGTACCAGGATAGTCACCTTGAAGGAAATAAAGGTCCATGGACAAGTGCGGCCCAACTCAATGAGTAGATATTCCTGATTTTCATACTATTCGATCATCATTGTGCAGCTCTCCTTTTGGACAAAGGCGATATTCTACAAATGTAAGACATTGGCAAGAAAGAAATGGCTCTATCAGATGTAATTTCTAATCATTTATCTCTATTAATCTTGAGCTTGTTGAAGAGGAGAGAGATTTATACAACTGTACAGTCTGATTTATGCAAGTGTACAAAGTGAGTATTACAAGCCGTTCAATAGCATTGAACGCAATTGGGCTGAAAAGATAGGCATGGGCTCAGCCCGTTTACCATTTGGGTCGTCCATTTTGGACACCAGACTGCCCATCAACATCTAAACGGCGTCTTTCACGTGGGCCCTTGATTGAAAATTTTACAAAATTTAAGATTATATCTGGACCGTACTTGACCCACAGGCCTCTATCACAGTCCTAAGTCCAATCCATAATGGCCCAGTAGAGAAATCTGATGGGTCATTCTGGGCCCACTTTTAGATTTTCCTCGTCATTTGCTTTGGCGATCATGCAAATCCATATTATAAGTGTCTTAGTATATGGAATTGGCAAACCAACGTCAGGCTTTAAATAATGCTAGACCTGATCCACATTTTTGTGGGCTTTGAAAGATTGGGCAGGCCTAGCCCATGAGCATTAAAGTTAAGCTCAATGGCCCAACATTATCTGGGCCTTAAATGCCCACCAGGCATCCCAGGTCACAGACAACCCTTTATTAGCCAAATGCCGGGTTTGGCAATGTCAAATGCAACCATTCCTTCATCTTAATCCACCAAATGTGATTTTGGTGGGTTGCGATATGAATTTGGGCAAGTGCGTGAGTTGATACTGAGAATTCGCTGAGTTCTGAGTCAACTCAGTTTCATTTGTTGGGATTTCGATGGGCTGAACAAGCACGAAGGCTCACCAAGCATGGCCTGACATTGGCCAGGAACTATGGTCAAGGCACGATTGATAAACCCAACTTGAGCTGGTAACAAGCTGGGATTTTATGCCATTTTGACGTCCTCAGGGAATAATTACTCTGAATTCAGGGAGTTCTTTGAACTCCTTAGAGAGATTACTCGAATCTACGAGGGATAAAAATAGAAATAATTTCTAATCAATTCAAAATGAATTGATTAATGATTTAAAAAAAAAATGAAATTATAGTCCTTTAAATAATGAGCTCAAACCTAAGACAGAGTTTTAGACTCAAACTCCAATTCAAACGCCCTAAAAATGTCACTTCCTATAAATAGTAAACTTACTATTTATAGATGGTCATCATTCCTACTAGATTTCATAGTTTTGGGCCAAAAATAGTAAATGTCCATTTTGGCCTAACCATGTTATTCTCCTAATTTTTCTAAAGCTCTTTTCATGGTGGGCATGACCCTTACAACTCAAAAGATTGAAAGTTATAATCAAACTAAAACTTAGTATTTATAATAAAAACAAAAGTAAAAGAAACTTTTGACGTCAATCTGATGGAATCTCACAAATCTGGTTGGTTGGCTAAAGTAACTTCTCCTACCCTAAAATCATATATGATATGTTGAAAAACTCATCCCAGTTTGCGAGATACAAGTGTTTTAAGGTTCTGACGGTCCATATCATTTCCACCTTTGATCGGGCCTTCTCTAATCCATCTTTGTCATGAAACTGTCTGCGACGCGTTCTACATCACATTGTGCCTAGTTTCTAGCCTAATTCAAGGCTGAACAAAAACCCGGGTTGGGACTCGACCACCTAGACTTGGGCTGGACCCAGCACTGGGTACAATTCCTGTATTGCTAAACATGTGCATTGTCGATGTACTTGGATTTTATAGGTAAGCATGAAGATTGAACTAAGGTGACTAATAATAAAGCAAGGCCAGGTCCATATAAATGGAGCTTGGACCCACGTCTCGGCCAGGCATCAGAATCAAAGGTGTCAAACTAGGTCAGGCCCAGTCCATTTGTTAATTGGGCTTGTAATTTTGGTATAGGCCAGATCCTTGGTTTTAAGCTGACTCAACCTCGCCCAGCGTAATACCTTGATTGAACCGCTGATCTCAAACACTTTTGATTGGGAATGTTTGGAAATGGGCCAGGCCCTAGTTTGGTAAATTCACCTGGCCCTGGTCTCAATCTAGGTAAAAAGGCCTTGGCCCAGGCCTACAGAGCCCAGCTACTCTATAAATTAGAGTGAAATGATCAATGGTGCGAAACAGTCTAATTATGAATTTTTTTTTTTAGGGTATCCACTTCCATCCACGATGAGTCCCATCATACAAATGATTTGGATCAATGAAACATGACCTTAGATTTAAAGGTGCTTTTAAACTATAGGTGTACCTTGGATTTAAAGGTGCTTTTAAATTATAGGTGTACGTTGAATGTGAACTTTTCATACATCTCTTTAAACCATCCATGCATTTTCATATAAAAGCAGGCCTACTGCAAACAGGTCGAGCAGGCCAAGCTGGGCCATTCATCATTTTCTTGGCTCCCGCCCAGCTTGGACACCGGGCCTAAATTTCAAGCCCAGGCCTTCCTCGGGCCACTTTTAATAGCCCAAGTCAGCCCATTGACGCTTTTACTTTAAACCATCACTAGGGCTAGCATGGACATCTATCATATGGGGCTCACGGTGAAGATGCCCTGGTCTAAAAGTAGGCGTCTCTTCTTTAAATGTGCTCCAAATGGATGAGAGAAATGAAAGGTTAGAAAGGGAGACCATATGTCCTTTGTTGGACACAAATGTGACACCGGATTTTTTGTGGACCCAGCATCACTTTTGGACCAGGGTGTGCAAACAGCCGGCCGTAACTGATGAATGGTCTGGATCACATATTGTCCCATTCTGATAGATGGGCCACCCAAACTTTGACCTTTTCCACTTGGATGTGGACAGGTGAGGTATTTCTTTTCTTGACCATTTATTTACAGGCCATTCATTGGACATGGCCACTATGAGGCTACTTTGTGCAGCTTCTAGTGGGCGGCCGGACAAGTCTAGGATGAACCCTTTAGGGATGAGTTTTGCATGAGCTTTCCTCGGCAGTTCGCAGTGGTCAGCTGTAGGGGTGTACATGAGCCAAGCTAGCTCGGTCAACTTGGTCAACTCGGTCAACTTGGCTCGAAAAAGCTCGATTCAGCTAGGTTCTTCAAAAATAAGTTCGATTCGAGTTGATCTGGTTTTTAGAACTCGAAAAATTTTTGAGCCGAGTTCGAGCTGGGCTGGGCTTGACTCAACTCAGTCTGGTAAACACTTCACAGGCTAGCCAAACACGTAATTTGTTTACCTAGAAACAGATTGCCACTTAAAAGCTAAGCGGAATAACATGTAAACCTATTACACCTAAAACTCTTTTCAGGTGTAATGTATTTTCAACTAAAAAATCACATGCATCCAAATGACCCCTATGATAAACTTCAAATCTACAAGGAACCTCTAATCCATTGGGCAGAAAATCTCTAAAAGAGAAAATATTATAGTGGATGATGAAAAAATCTGTTTACTAAAACACTTTCATGTGACTTATATAAGCCATAAATTCTAAATTAGTAACTTTCTTGAAATAGTAATCTTTCATAAAATAATAATTTTGTTTAAAAATGGAATACAATTTTTAAATTAAATCAAACTCTTTCACATGACTTAAAACAAAAGTCCATAATTAGAAATTTTCAAACTTGAAAATTGTATAAATCTTAGCTTACGAAAAGTAGTAAATTTTAACGTAACACTCAAAATTAACCCTAAAAGACATTTTAAAAAACCATTTGGTTTTGACATTAGCTAGGATGTAGAACATTTTAAGAGCTTTCTAATGACATATCATATATGCAAAATAGATAGGGACTCCCAATGTTATGGCCACGGAAGTTGTGATATACGCTGGACCCTTGAATTGAGCTTTTTCTCAATCTTTGCCCTATCTCTGATTGCCCTTAACTTGTCCTACATTAACCCTCTCTACTGGAAAAAATAATTTCATGCTCGAGTTTATAATGGTATATCTGCCTTTGTAGTGCATCTTCTTTAGCTTCGGCAACAACTAATGGGGAAGACATGTCAGATTAGAATGTTATTCATAGGATGACAGTTAACACCTTATTAACTTTCATTTCTTTGTGTGCATCAATCTCCACCTCTTTTATAAGAAAGGATTTGTAATCGGAGATTGCCCGAGCATCTATTGTAACTTCATTCATCGCTTAATTTCTATTAACTATGTTATTATCATTTTTACCATTAGCTTTTGGCCTGTGCACTTTATTTGTTGTTCAGAAGGTATAAGGGTGGTAATCTTCATAGAGGTTGATAGAATGATCATGAAAGCATTCATCACCTCAGACATCAAGCCATTCATATTTGTCAATCCATCAATCTCTTTTATCAATCCATCCATCAATTGATCTTTTGAACCAATTGCACATTTTCTATATTGTCCACCAATCTACCCATAGATCCGTTAGCAATTCGATGATATATTTGTCAAAAGGTTCTCTTTATCTGGATAGATCCACTCTTCTTTTTCTTTTATAAGAGGCACTCCATCTACATGGTTGACTCTTTTTCTTCATTCTCGGGATTTTCATCTCTATCTTTTTCAATATTAGATTGGTCGAATAGTATCTGGCTCCCTGAGTTGACCTTGCCTCCATAGTGTGGCGTATGGTTTAACTAGGTTTTATACCTATTGGGATTCAAACCAGCTAACAGTGAACCCCTTCGATAGTCAGAGGCCATTCATTACTATGAATATTTTTGGGATCCACAACCTCAATCAACCGAACGATCATCGCTTTTATCTCTTAGATTGTTCATAAAATGTCTATGGAAAGGATACAAACTTTACCATAGTTGTTGGTTGATTCCTCAGAACACCATTGATAGTATTTTTGTCTCCCAATTCGTTATTGAAAGACATCGATCCAGGCTTTACTTTGATACCAATCGGTGTATGATGGAAATGGAGAGGAAGAGATCATCATCTTATTCCTCTAAATAAACTTGTATTAATATATCATTTTGTTAGCCTATAAAACAAGCATAAATGCACCTAGTGGAGTCTTGACACTATTCTAAGACAGCTTCATACGTTCTACACTTGCCTTATAGGAAGAACCTTAAAGAAAAACTCTTAATCATACATAGAGTGATTGAACCCAAGTGTTGGCAACCCTAAGTGCAGGGCTATGATGTAGCAATAACTCGGTGAGACCAAGGTTGAATCCTCAAGGAATGAGAAACACAACCTAGAACTAATCTGAAGGTAACAATTTTCCAGGGTTTTTAATCCATTGGAGTAGAAAAGAGTTTTAAAATAATAAATAAAATACTAAGGATTCAGGAATCCACTTATAATAATCACAATATCTCATTCACGGATTTAATTATTAACTTAAATCCTATCCAATTGAAAGATAATTCTATTACACTAATTATCAACACCAATAATATTTGATTTTAATTAAATGATTCTCTCATAAAGCATTCGGATGTCAATCACAGATAATCTAAAGTGCGTAAAATATCCTTAGGCAATGATAGATCAATCAATTATACAGATTGATTCCTTCTCTAATTCAGGCTAAGAAATTGTTAGATCAAAGCATTCATCGTAACCATAGTTCATAACAAATCCAGAAATCAACAATTTAAAGACTTTAAAGTAAAATCCACATCAATTTCAATATACTATCATAATCCAAACTATTGTCATTGAATCAAATAGATTGAATAATGCAATTAACTACAAGCTTTATCTCTTAGCCTTAACTAAGAGATTAGTTAAACATAGTTAATTCAAAAATAAAAGAAAAACTAAAGCGACAAACTAGAACTGAAGGATTGAAGAAGAAGGATAGCTTCGTGGAAGCTTTGCCACCCCTAAGTCTCTCTTTCAAGACTTAATATGTACCTAAAACAATCCAAAACACCTATTTAAATAGAAAAAAAATCCGTACTGACTTAAAATTTTCACACTTTTTTATGCTTCGGTCGCATCGAAGTCGAGCCGAGTTCAGCCGAATATTCATTCCACTACAGTCGGATTTCATCAAATTTCTTCTAAAGTCTTGATCTCTTTTAGGTCGCACCGAACCCTCATTCAATGGTACTAAATGCACTTTCGGTCGGACTTAACTGTTGAAACAAATTAACTCTAAAATTACAATTTCTTGCTGGATTGTTCTAGGCAATTTCGGTCGGAATGAACTAACTTCTGGTGTGACCGAACAGTATGTTATTACACTGTTTGATTTTTTAAACTTTTCTTCATCCTTTGTACTTGATTTTTTAATCTTTGATACTTAAATTCTTCAATCCAAATCTCAAATTCTTCATTTATCATTCTTTTGAGCTTTAATTCTTTCTTTTAAACACGTATTCATCTTTAGATGCAAAATACCTCGCATGTAGAAAAACATATCTAATTAAATCAATTTATCACTTAAATATCAGAGATCTTAATGTAATTGAGAGGATAAATATACAATATTTAGGCATTATCACACCCAACCAACATTTTGTTAATCTTGAGTAAAAATGTGAAAGACATTTTGAAATCGATTAAATAATTTTTATAAACTTAAAAAATTTGAAAAATAATCTAAATTATAGAAATCTAAAATACACTGATGGAGAGAACAACTTCTACCTAAATTCTAGCACTTGGTAAATATCCTAATTAAGTTAGAAGTATTAATCCTATAGTTAGAAAAATTCTAAAAATTGTAGTGAATTCTAGACTTACCACTACTAAAGGGTTAGCTATCTACTTTCACGATAACCTTGATAATCAAAAGAGTATTTAGGATAACTAAAGCTTAAATCAAAATTTGCTTTACACTCCAACATTGTACTTTTCCAACTTTTGATTTTTCCATCTACAATTTTCACACAATTATCAACTTTTTGTTCTTTTCTTGTCCATTTAAATATTCTTTTTTTTTTCCATGGAACTTCAATAGGTAGCTTTTTTCGATGATAACTATTTTTTTAAACTAGGTAATACTTTTTTTTTTTCACTTGAACATGATGGACGAATTCTGCAGGCTTGGTTCCTATCATTCCCAATAATCATCAAGTCAACAATTCAAGATCGAATTTAGACTTTAATGTGTAAGCTAGATGTGACATGTAATTCATGACTCAATCAATGTTTAAAACTTCCAATTAAGAATTATTAACTTCAAACTTAGCTTTGAAATCTATCAAATAACTAAAATATAGGCTTAAAAAATTCTCAACATTAAGTATCTTTTCATTATAATTTCTCGATTATCTTCAAAATCACTTAAATTCATAAAAGAATTTCAACTTATTTTTTGAAAAATTTAGATCAAAAGTTCAAAAATTCAGCAAAAGTGAATAAACTTTATAAAGGAAACCCTACACCCCAACCTAAATTCTACATTGTCCTTAATGTATAAATATATGGAATAAAAGCAACATGAGAGCAATGAAAATAAAGAGGATTATATGAAAATTACTTGAAAGATAACAACATATAAGTACTAGTACTTCCTATTAATTGGTGTTTTAGCAATTAGACCTAAACTAATAATGTAAAGTAATCCTAAGAAAGAAAATAAACTCCTAATCATAAACTATCAATCTTGATCATCCAAAGGCATCTTCCTCTGGTAAGTATCTCAACAAATTTCTCAGTAGGTTTTTAAACAAAATCATCCATAAACCTATTTTATAGTAAGTTTGGATGTCTTGGAACATGATCGTCTAAAAAGATTTGAGAATCTCATTAAAAATTTTCTTTTTTATTGTTGTGAGGTGTCTAAAGAATATATGATTTACCTGTTGCAGAAAATTTTTCAATGTTACGGGACCATGGTGAACAAGAAACTACAAATAGTTGAATAATAGAAAAATTTCTTTTATTGGTGCAGTCTTTACAAATTCTAAAGTTTCAGTCTTTAGTTCTAAATACAACTTCTCCACCTTTGATGGCAGACATTCCGAATCGGTAGAAAGATGTACTTCAAAACAATGATTCCCTAGGTGAATGTTAGGTACCGGGGTAGAGTGTTTGAAGGAATTTAATAAGTCTTTAATCATGATATCATTAAAATCCTCAAAGTGTACCAATCAAACTTCTCTAGAATCCACACATTCAAAGAAAATGGACTCATCTTCCACACTAGAATCAAACATGTCAAATTGGTGGATTGTATCAATATCACCATATTTGAAAACTTCCTGTGACTCTTGATCATTAACTGGCGCTTCAAATGAGATCAACTCTTGGAGAAACTGAACCACAGGCTTTTGAACATATCCTGACTCCTCATCATATTGAGCATTACTAATTTCATCATTACTCTCATATTCAACATTCTCAACAATGGTGTTGGGGAATTGAGATTACTTACCTCACATTTGCCTTTGGGTTGGACTGAAGTTGGGCTAGACTAGCCTCTTCCTTATCAATGAGGTGTGACTGAATTCTTTGAATGGAGGATGCAAACATCCCTAATGATGTTCTGATGTCTAGGAATGTTTGCATGACTTTTTATTTAAATTGCTCGTGATTGTTAATGAACAGCTGAATGTGATCGGTCTTCTTCAGTGGGATCTCATAAGTAGAAGGACTAAGGGGATGGTTGCTAAAATCTATGGTTGGTTCACCTCTCCATTTTAAATTCTAATAATTCCTCTAATTAAGAACAAACATGTCATATGTGGGTGTATTCGATGATTGTTGATAAGCATTCTCACCCACATAACAATTATGCATTGTCTTCTTAATCGGTAGAACATCATACCTCAATTGGTTCTCAATCGTAGTTCTACTTAATTTACGAGACATATGGTGTTTTTTAACATAATGATCTAACAACCCTTCAACCAATATTTTCTCTTAAAAGTTGATTAGGGCATTCTCATGTCTACTCCGAAATGAACATGATAAAGCCCTAATTATAAACCTAAACTGGTAAACAAAATCAAAATCCTATAGAAAAATAAAACCCTATGGTAATAAGGGAAGTAATTAGGAGAAGAGGAGAACGGTGTTACTAGAAGAGAGGAACTAGAAATAAATAATCCTACAAAACAAAAACAAGTGAATAATGTTCATTATCTAAAAAAATTTATATAAAAAAAAAAGCTTAGAAGAAAATTTAAAAAAAAACTAAAAACCCTAGGTTAGAAAATTTTAGAAAAATAGAAAAATCTAACCTAAAATAGAAATAAGACCTCGAAAATATTAACCTGATTATGTTCAACGCCACTCTGTGGCAACGACATTAAAAACTTAATCGAACCCAATGTTTGACAACCCTAAGTGCAGGGTTGCCATGTAAATAACTGGGTGAGACTAAGGTCAAATCCTCATGAAATGAGAAACATAATATAGAATTAATATAAAGTTAATGGTTTTTCTAGGTTTTAGCAGAAGATGGTTTTAAAACAATAAATAAAAAAAGTAAGGATCTAGAAATCCAATTATAGTAGTCACAATATCTCATTCATTGATTCAATTCTTAACTAAATTGGAATCAAAGTCATATCATATCTAATCGAAAGATAATTTTGTTAAACCAATCATTAACACTAATAATATATGATTTCGATTAAATGATTCTCTTACAAAACATTCAAATTTTAATTGTAGGTAATCAAGAGCATCTAAAGTACCCTTAAATAATAATAGATCAATTAATTATATAGATTGATTCCTTCTTTAATTTAGGCTAAGCAATTGTTAGATCAAAGTGTTCATTATAACCATGGTTCGCAACAAATCCAAAAATTAACAACTCAAAGACTTTAAAGTAAAATCCAAATAAATTTCAATCTATCATCATTATTCAAATAATTGTCATTGAATCAAATAAACTAAATATTATAATTAACTACAAGCATCATCCCTTAGCCATAGCTAAGATACTAGCTAAACATACCTAACTTAAAAATAAAAGAAAAACTAAAAAGACAAATTAGAACTGAAGGATCGAAGAAGAAGGATGACCCCATGGAAGCTCCACCACCCCTAGGTCCTTCCACCAAGCCCTAATTCGTACCTAAAATATCCCAAAACACCCATTTAAATTGGAAAAATCCACATTGAATTTGGACTGGCTTCAAATTTTCACACTTTTATTACGCTTAAGTCGTATCAATGATAGCCTTTGGTTGCACCAAAGTTGACCTGAGTTCATCCGAATATTCCTTCCGCTGCAGTCGAATTTCATCAAATTTCTTCTGAAGTTTCTGTCACTTGTAGGTCGCACTGAACGCTCCTTCGGTGTCACTGAATACACTTTCGTTCAGACCTAATCGTCAAATTGAATTAACTCTAAAAATCACAATTTATTGCTGGTCTGTTCTTAATACTTTTGGTCGGACCGAACCAACCTTAGGTAGGATCGAACAGTTTGTTATTTCTGTTATTGCACCGTGTGAGTTTTTAGTCTTTTCTCCATCCGTTGTACTTAGTTTTCTTATATCTTTGGTACTTAAATTCTTCGATAATGTTCTCCAAATCTCTAATTCTTCATTGATCATTTTTTTAAAAAGTTTTCATTCTTTTTTTTTTTTAATTTAAAAACATGTATTCATCTTTATATCCAAAATACATCGCATGTAGAAAAGATATTTAATTAAATCAATTTATTACTTAAATATCAAGAAAACTAATGTAATTGAGAGGATAAATATGCAGTATTTAGGCATTATCATAGAGCTCTCTCTACTTGCCTGGCAGGGCACATGAGGTAACATCTATATGCCGGGCACCTCCTCACTTTTACAAAAGGAGCCAGTCTACTGGGTTCTTAAGATTATATAAAAATGTAGGCTCTCTTATCCAATGGGAGGTTGACACATGTCCATAATCGTGTAACAAGTTTCTGAAGAAAAATTAAAACCCTTAAAGATTATAGATACCCTTTAATGCATCATTTTTAAGAATACTCTCTTTTGGATTCTCAAGACTTCAAACACTAGCATTTATCTCCTAGTTAAGGTAAGCCTCACTAGTTTGAACACTTCCATTTCTGTTGAGAAGGCTTTACACCTAGTTAGACTTCATCGAGGAAGCTTATGAGCTAGATTCGAATTTCCAAGAAATAAGGCTTTGATCCTAGGCATAAACTTAGTATAACATTTGTCACATGTAATTTATCACTTCCTCAACAATTATTCAAGGAAAATAGGCATTATAATCTGAAATCAATTTCTCTCAACCTAACTCTTTGCACTAGGAATATACCCCTAAACATTAGGTGTTAAGGACCCTATCACTAGATGACAAGTACTAACATGTAGTTTGATGTATTCTTTTTATCATGTCTAGTATATGAGACCTCAGGAAATACTGGAATAATTTATGCTTATGTATGTTATAAGGTTATCTGGCTATTGTAAGCTGATACCTCTTAAGACATGTGATATGCATCATTTTCTAGTACCCCGACATCTAGTTGTCTATGTGAGATGCCTAAATGTAGAAGGATATCATCAATGTCTTAACTCGATTGGTGATTTGAACATTATGAAGACAAAGGAATATAAATTAGGACTATTATATATTATTTACATTACTTTGCTTTGTAACATATAATATACCAATTCTCTATAGTTTTACATTTTAATAAAGAGTTTTTTCCCTAGGGAATGTAATTAAGGTCTTGTGTTAGGTCACAGCCTGGAGCGATCTTGTTCCTAAATCCATAAGAGCCTCTTGACATGACATGTTTTGGGTGCATATCCTTGAATTAGATATGATTTTATTGAGTTAACTAAGTCAAGAATGAATATTTTGATAATTTTTAAGAAGAAGAAGGAAATTGATACACTAATAACCCCCCCCCCCCCCCCCTTCTAAAGAAAAAAAACCCAACCACTTGCCCACCTCAAAGATGATGATCCTGACCAAGCATTATGAATGTCCAAAACTTTCCTAAATTATAAGATCCTTAACCAAAATAGTAATATATGTGTGTGTGTGTGTGAGAGAGAGAGAGAGAGAGAGAGAGAGAGAGAGAGAGAGAGAGATCCTGGTCCTTTGTAACCCCAATACGAGCACACATGTGTCCTGACTCACACCATCGATAGCCTATACGCATCACTCTTGAGCACTTAGCATCGGACCCTAGTGATTAATGCCGAATAACCTTGTGAACGCCTTCCCTCACATATGCATGCATGAGCGTGGCGGTAGTGCCCTTACTTTCATTGCTTGGATATTGATTTGTTACTGTAGGTGAAGTACATTATTGACTTTGGTGTGAAAATGCATTTGATTTGGAGTTGCCACTAGCCAAATGACACCTAAATTTACGGTCGGCTAGAAACCGTAAAATCACTTAGGAGTCGGGGAATCCCACAATTTCCTAACTCAAGTGACTCCCGCGGTTGGTATGTGACCATAGATTTCGAGTAAGGGCCTATATTATGGAAAAGAAAGGGTTTAAACACCATTTTTCACCCGTGCAATGTGCGGTCTCTACTTCACAATATTTTATAATTTTTGAGGATTTGATAGAGTTTTAGCATTTTATATTTGATCGTGATTCGTATAACCTATAAGGGTTGGGCATGGAAAAATAAGAAAAAAGTTATTTAAACTTACATCACAAAGCCAAGTAGCCCGAGTAAGCAAATAAAGTAAAAATATAGTAAATAAAATAAAATGCCGACTAACCTCGCTTCATAGGATTTAAGATCCCAGGTAGGCAAATAAATTAAGAAAAATAAAAGATGAAGAATAATACAGAATGAGATAAAAGGAAATATGGATATAGTTGATGAAATTAAAATGTATGGATTAGAATGCAAATAGAGGTGGATAAACTCTTAGCTTTTTTTGACTTCGTTGATGTCCGTTTCTGTTTTATACGTCGGGTAGCATGTCATCATGTTGAAATCTTTAAGACACCTTCGACAACACCTCCAGGTGAACTCCAACCCTCAGACCCTCTCTGTGTTTTTTTTTTTTTTTATATCTCTTTCTCTCTCTATTACTCTATTTATTTCTCCTTTTGTTCCTCTCTGTTTCTCTATCTTTATTTTTGTATATCACTCCCTGTCCATGTCTCAGACCCTTGGATGCCTTATATAAGCGTTGATAGCTGAAATCCACTGCCAACAATCGTAATGCTATGATCAGTGTTGTGGGCACCCGCCCTTAGCTTTATATATATAACATAATGATTACTTACTTTATATATATATATATATATATATATATATATATATATATATATATATATATATAGTAATCATTATGTTATATATATTTATATATAAGTTAAAAGTAATAATAATAATAATAATAATAATTAATATTATTATTATTATTATTATTATTTTTTGCCAAATATTTAAATGCTTGTATCTTCTTCGTTATTTGTTTGTTTTCGGTAATCTTAATATTGTTGGAAAGATAATTAAATAATCTTTCTAACAAGAATAAAATCATTTCGATCAAACCTTAATTGACGTGCCGAAAATACATCCATCTAATATATAAAATCAATTGTTTACAATTTGATCAATGGTATGTTTTTAATGATATTAGGATCATTGGAAATGTCACCTGATAAGATTTTTATTGCAATTGAAATTACTTCAATCGGATCCCATTTAACTAGTTTAAAGTGTAGCCAAAGTTTTTTTTTTTTTTGGCTTTAATCGCTTGGAAATGAGTGGTTTTGATAAATGGGTCAGATCTTCCTCATTATAACCCGGATTGGAGGAAACTTAAGTTTGTTAGGATGATTATTTGAGCACATTTCTAATGACTTATAAATCATCTTAATCAATCAAAATATGCCCTCAACAATAACATAGCCACTTTGTATACAAGGACGACTGTACTTTTCTCGATTTTGAAGATATGACCTCTCATGCCTCAACACAAATTATTCAGGAAGACTAAGTGGTACAAAAAGTGATCCGAGAGCAGAGAAGGTTCATTTTATCCTTTTTCGCACATCAGTTGTGACATACAAAGAGTTTTTAGAGTTTTAGAGTTCGGGTGTTGGTCGTGACCGAATCGTTACTGAATTTGGTGTTTAGCCAATCGGGTCCATTGGTTGTCTCTGGTGCATGCCGAGTATACTCTCAGTTTGATCCGTTTAAATTTTCAACGATTTTCAAGTCAGTAGGAGTCAATTAAAGTCAAGTTGAAGCTCAAAGAGTGTTTTTTTCTCATTTTAGGTGGGGTGTCAATAGATGCCTCTCTTTGGCAGAGGTTGCGGGCAACCAAATGCGACTTCACCTTCCAGATTAGATGTAAACATGGCATAGTCTATTCCCACCGGAGTGTCATTATCGAAAGACTTATCCGGTTAAGGAGTAATTCAGGTGTCTTTTGAGAGTTGAGGAAAACATTGTGATTTGTCCCTACACATTTTGTGGCTTTACGAGGCATCAAATCACAACCCTTTAACATCGTGATTGACGGTTTGCATCAAGGGTGGTTTGCAAGTATAAATTTTGGGTGATTAGTGCCCATGCGCTTTTTGCGTCCTTACGGGGATCCGCCTAACATATTTGATTTTGAAGAGTGGTTCTCAATGTCGTATAATCCCCTATGACCACCTATAAGATTAGTCATTGTAATGGACAGTTGGCTGTGCTTTTAACGGCTTTACAGATCTACTGCATTACAATGTACTACGTTGACAAGCGTCTCAGACTGGAGTTACCTTGAGTTATATCTTCGCCATTCGATTTTTTAAGTTTGACATTGTGGTTGTAATAACCTTTTCACATGACTTGAAGTGTGGTTACACTAACTCGGATATATTCAACTCGCATTCTAAGATAATTGGAGTGACACTGAAAGTTCAGTCTAGTCGTCCCATATTCCACTTATGATCTTAGAGAAAACTGAAGACTCTGATAAAAGTAAAATCAATTATTGCCTTTGTGTTGGTACCCACCAAGAACTATGAAGAACCTTTCAGTGCCTCGGATACCATATGCATTGTATTTTTGAATTTTTTTTGTTTAAATCCCACCTATAGAACATCGTTCCATGAGGTTTTTATTGCAAAACATTTTTGAACGATTTTTTCAGGCCATTTATTTTGAAAAGATCTGCTTGATCTCATGGGGAGGCATCGTTGAATGACTTTTTTTTTTGCCTCTTTTTTTTTTTTTAATAAGTCCATCTGGTCATTTCCACTGGGGATTTCAACGGTCCTGATCGAAGTTGGCTTTTATTAAAGCATGTTCTCTGCTCGGTGTCCAACTTAAAGTGTGCTTACATTTAACACAACAACCGTACAGCTCATGGTAAAGTATTATTAAGGGAGCTTCGATTCTTGTAAAGAAAGATATATAGTCTTAATAAGAAGATTGAAGAGTTTGGTGCAAAGGGACCAAGACTAACCCGAGTAGCAAGCAAAGGTTACTGTTGGGCCAGGTGTTTCGGAGAAGCGACCATGACTTGATGATGCAACCTACAAGAGTTTTTTTTTTCTTTCTTTCTTTCATATATATATATATATATATATATATATATATATATATATATATATATATATATATATATATATATATATATATCATGTATGCAAATAAAGAAGGTGATAAAAATTGTAACATTTTTTTTTTTTTTTTTTTTTGTGACCAAACTTGTCTTGTGAGCATGTTTTATTTTTGGTGCTTTGGATGGCAGGGATTAAACACTTGACTTTTCCATCGTTCATCATATACTAGTTCTGAGTTAATTGTTGAAGATTTTTGAAAGTATTCTTAGGAGTACACAGTGGGAATCTATGTCTCTTGGCTTGGGCTACGCTTGATAGTTCTTGAAACATTGCGGTTTTCACATCTTTGACTTCGAATGCGAATTTGCTGTCATAACTGAAGTACCTTTTCTTTTCTTTTTGTTTCGTTCTTACCCGTAATGCTCTTGCGAGTTTTCATTATGTTTGGCTTTGAGATAGTTTCATTGTTATCACTCCAAGCTTAAATTCCGATATTAGAGATGCATATCCTACAATGAACCCATTGAGATTGGCCAATTAGGTCATCTTCCATCGTGTGCCGGGATTGGGAAGGGAAGAGGTATGATGAGCCTACCTACTATCATGTGTCGGGTCGAGGGTATTGTATTTTGATTGCTAAGGCCAAGTAGGGTAAAACAAATTTAGGTCCCTTAACGTCGAGGTGATGGCAAGATGGGAAGGGGTTGACGTGCCTAAGACTTGATTATTTGGAAATACGTCATACACTTGTGTAGAAGATATGTCTTGCATTATGTGGTGGATTGAGATTTTTGTGAGATTATGATAGGCAGTTTGGTGGTATGCCATATGAAGAAAAGTTAACATTTAAACCATGCATTCATTCATACACTTCACTCGAGTTATTGGTGCGCAACCATACCTTCATGTGCCCATCCACCATGATTAAGATTTTAGTTAGATATGGGACTAACCTGAGATCAGGAGCTTACCATATCGAGATTTGCTATCCAAATCAGGTATGGGATTGGTTTGGATAGAAGTCCCTTTTGTTGGACCCTATGGCTTGTGAAACCGCGTATTGTCATCCCAATCACACTTGTGATAGTTCTACTCTTTATTTGTTATAACATGCTTAGTTGTTTGCATGTATTCATACAACTCGGGATAGTAGGACTGCAAATGTAGTCCAACTGTAACCATTTTATGGGCCATGGTTATTTATTTATTTATTACACACCACACACACACACTCACGCTATAGTGGGATTTCACCACCTATGGATACTCGAACCCTTGACCAGGTGTTGAAACTCCTAAAAATCTATCATCTTGGTTCCTAATGCTTATGGAACTATTCAGATTGGAGTCTATCATCTTGGATTCACTTTACATGTTAGGTATGGGACTAACATGGGTTGTGACCCTTGGTGTGAGGCCCTTATTAGCTTATGATACTGCGCACTATATTCCAATCATTCATATTGTTAATCTATGCTATGCTTACTTGTGAAAAGATGTCGTGTGCTTGAAACGTCAAACTCAACTATCATGATAACATGCACATCTGTGACAACATACTTGATTGATAACATGCTCTTGGTTCTTTTGGATGTTTTTACAAGAGCATTCTGACAAACCGTATTTTTCTCCTAGCATGTCATAAACTCACAAGCCCAGAATTTGCTTACGTTGAAATTCTAAAAAATTATCAAGATGTGTTTAGTATTAGGGTGCATGCAAGAGTTCTTGGAGCTTTGCAATTGTTTTCTTTATTGTTGTTAAGATTGTTGTACTTCTTTTTATATGATATGGGTTAATGTATGTGATATGTTGATAACATCTAAATATTGCATATTTATCATCTCAATTCATTAATTTTCATGCATTCAAAGTGCTTAATGTTGCGCAGCACGCCAACAACGCAGTGAGCTGAGATCTAATCTCAGACCTCACCCACAAATGATAAACAGAAAGAAATATAAATTAGAAACAGAATGAAAGCATTCAAACTAACCACAGGACAAGATATACGTGGAAAAACCCCAACAAGGGTAAAAAATCATGGATGCAAACTTTCATTATGAAGAATAACGAAGATTACAAGGCAATATACTAACCTCTCCCTTGGAGATACAGAAAAAACCCTTTGCTCACACCTTAGAATAACTCCCCAATATTCACCTTAACCTTAGAAAAGCCCTAGGAACCCTTATTTATAGTTTAGGCAACTTCCCTTTCGCACCCTTGCGAAAGGCGACACAAAAATCCACAGTCCGCATCAGATTCGGAAACGAATCTGCATAACTACGACTGGTCGTGTAGGCTGCACGACCGGTCGATCGGACCCCATGACCGGTCGAGAACCTCGGAACCCAAAAACCTATGCTCGCTCACTTTGATTTGAGCCAGTCCATGACTGGTCATGACTGGTCGAGTGGGCTCCAAGACCGGTCGAGCAAGGGCCATGACCGGTCGTGTGTGGCCCGGGATGTGGCTCCACTTCTCAACAATCTCCCACTTGGAGACACATCTTCATAAACTTTTATCTTCTTCATCCAGAGTGCACCACCTCCCCGTCTTTAAGCCTGAAGACCAATCAAAGCTGAACAGAGCTTCAGCTTCTCCCGTGTAACTGCCTTAGTCAGCATATCCGCAGGATTCTCACTTGTATAAATCTTCTCTAGAGCAATCGATCCATCTTCCAGTAACGAACGTATGAAGTGATATCTGATGGCAATATGCTTGGTCCTTAAATGAAAGGCTGAATTCTTAACCAAGTGTATTGCACTCTAACTGTCACTGTACAGCTTGCAATCTACTTACTTGTTACCCAACTTCTCCATAAAATATTGTATCCACATCTTGCACGCTTCTGTAGCCGCAACATATTCTGCTTCTGTCGTACTGATAGATACTATCTTCTGTAACTGAGAGACCCAACTGATTGCAGCACTACCTAGAGTAAAGACATAACCTGTAGTGCTTCTTCCGCTATCGATATCTCCTACCAAACCTGAATCCACGTATCCTTGTAGCTTGATTTCCAATCCACCATAACACAACCCTACATCCTTAGTACCTACCAGGTATCTAAGGATCCACTTACAACTTTTCAATGTTCCTTCCTAGGGTTGTTCATGAACCTGCTAACAACTCCCATTGCTTAAGCAATGTTTGGTCTCGTGCTTACCATAGCATACATGAGACTCCTTATAGCTGACGTGTATGAGACTTTAGCCATGTAGTCCCATTCCTCCTGCGTCTTTGCACTTGCTCCTTCGATAGCTTGAAGTGGTTGGCTAATGAAGTGTTAACCGGCTTAGCACCTCCCATATTGAATCGATCAAGTACCTTGGCTATGTATTCTGCCTGTGACAAAACCAGTTTCTTGTTTTCCCTGTCACGCTTTATCCTCATGCCTAGGATTTGTTTTACAGCTCCTAAATCCTTCCTGGCAAATTCTCTAGACAGTTGTCTTTTGAGATCTGAGATGTCCTTCATGCTTGAACCAGCCACAAGCATGTCATCAACGTATAGAAGAAGGATGATGTATGACATATCAAACTTCTTTAAATAGCAACAGTGGTCAGCATGACATCTCCTGTAACCGTTTCCTGACATGAAACTATCAAACTTCTTGTACCACTACATCGGGGCCTACCTCAGGACATATAGACTCTTCTTCAGTTTGCATACCTTGTTCTCCTTTCCTGGTGCCACGTATCCTGTCGGTTGATGTATATATATTTCTTCTTCAAGGTCCCCATGAAGAAAGACTGTTTTAACATCTAGCTGTTCTAGATGTAAGTCCTCTATAGCCACTATACTCAAGACCATGCGAATCGTAGACATTTTCACCACAGGTGAAAATATTGCAGTGAAATCGATACTTGCCTTTTGTTGAAACCCTTTCACAACCAATCTGGCCATGTACCATTTCGAACCATTGTGCTCCTCCTTCAGTCTGTAAATCCATTTGTTATGAAGAGCTTTCTTACCCTTAGGTAGAGTGACTAGCTCCCATGTACGATTAGACTCAAGAAAGTCCATCTCCTCATCCATGGCCTGCTCTCACTTAACCCATGTATCTGACTGTAACGCCTCTTTAAAATACTCTGGCTCACCATTATCTGTTAGCAGTAGATAATGTAAGGAGGGTGAATATTGGACCGCGGGTCTCCTCTCCCGAGTAGACCTCACAACTGGTGTATGCGGCTTTACCTCATAATGCTCCTGTGCATGATCATCCTGTGGCGCTGTAACACCCATGTCTGGTAACTCCATCTCTACGAATTCTTTCTCCTCGGCCTTATTTTCTTACACACTGCCCTTATGCATCACTTTTTCATTGAAGACTATGTCCTTGCTTCTAATGATTTTCCTGTTTTCTGCATCCCAAAACCTGTAGCCAAAATCATGCTGCCCATAGCCTATAAACATGCACATCCTGGACTTCGCATCCAGTTTATTTTTGTGCTCTGCATCAATGTGAACATATGAAGTGCAACCAAACACTCTGAGATGTGCAATGTTTACTTCTTTCCTAGTCCACGTTTCTTCTGGTAGCCCACCATCTGATGGTGCTGAGGGACTTCTATTGATGAGATATGCGACAGTATTCACAGCATCTGTCCAAAAGGTCTTGGACAACCCTGCATGTAGCCTCATGCTCCTGACGCGTTCAGCCACACCATTCTGATGCAGTGTCCCTGGAATTATTTTTTGATGTTTGATTCCATTTACTGCACAATACTCCTCAAATCTCTTATCACAGTATTCTCCCCAATTATCAGATTTGAGACATTTTACTATTTTACCTGTCTCATTTTCTACCATAACTTTTCACTTCTTAAATACATCAAATACATCAGATTTGTGTTTTAAAAAATAAATTCATAGTTTTCTACTAGCATCATCAATAAAAGAAACAAAATAACGTGAGCCACCAAGAGATAATACCTATATCGGTCCCCACACATCAGTGTATACAAGCTCTAACAGATGTGTCTTTGGAGCGCGTCTTGTCTTCTTAAAACTTACCCTCTTCTGCTTGCCATACACGCAGTCCTCGCAGAATTCCAAGTCAATAGACTTCAGCCCTGGTAACTTTCCTTTTGACAATAACACATTCATCCCCTTTTTACTCATATGTCCCAACCTCTGATGTCATAACTATCCATTCACTCTAGTTAATGCAACTGCGAGCGAACTATACGATCCTGAAGTCATGTATAAAGTACCTTCCTTTTTGCCTCGAGATATCACCAAGGCACCTTTTGTGATTTTTTAAGAATCACTAGTGAATGTCGTCATATAACCGGTATCGGCCAACTACCCCACTAAGATCAAGTTACGTTTCAAACTCGGTACAGGTCTAACATCCTTCAATTTCAAAACCGTTCCGTCTTTTTGATTAACATGAATGCCCCCCTTTTCAACAATATTGCACGGCTCATCATCACCCAAGTAGACTCTCCTAAAGTCACTTGACACATAATCACGCATAACTTTCTTACATGAGGTGGCATGAAATGAAGCACCCAAGTCTATAACCCAAGACTCATCCTTGCATCAAGAGACAAAATCAACGCCTCTGTGTCACTCTCCTTGGATAGATTTACTGAATCTTTCCCGTCTTGAGAGCTTCCTTCTTGTTTCTTGAGCGCCCTACAATCATGTTTCATGTGCCCTTCTTGTTGTAATGCCAACACCCGTCTTTTTCTTTCTGTCCCTTGGACTTCTTCCTTGACTTAGAACGCCCGTGTTTATTGCCTCATTTGTTCAACGACCTTCCTCTTCTTTTAACGTTTAGAGCATTCCCTGAATCCCCTGAAACTCCTGATGGTTTTCTTCTAGATTCTTCATTGAGAATTAGACCGCCACATCATCCAATTTCAGCTTTGTCGACCCTGAAGAATTGCTCACAGCAATCACCAAACCATCCCAACTGTCTGGCAAACTGGATAAGATCAATAACGCCCTGACCTCATCCTCAAAAATAATGCCAACTGGTTTAGATGTTCAGCCATGCTCCCACCATCTGACATCTTCATGTTGAATAACTGTTTCATAAGATGAACCTTATTGGATGCTGAGGGCTTTTCATACATGGTGGCTAGGGCTTTCATTAATTCTTTTGTAGTTTTCATCTTGGATATATTAAAGGCGACGCTCTTAGATAAAGAGAGTCGAATCGTTCCTAAAGCCTTCTGTTCACACTCCAATTATAAGGCTATGATGTAGTACTAATCTCGGTAAGACCGAGGTCAAATCCACAAGGACTGATCCTTGTACGTAATCTGAAAGTAATTAGAACTAGAACTAGAACTAGGATAAGATGAAATCTAAATCTGGAATAATTGAGGAAATAATTATGATTAAAGTGAGTCAAACTAATGTAGTTAAAGGTGGGAAACTAGGGATTCAGAGGATCCACTTGTAGAGATTAGGGAGATCTATACTTAATTCAAGAACTCAACTGGACTTCGAGTCCCATCTTCATCCAGTTAGAAGATATAACCTGAAATTCAAATCTGAACTTATTTTGATCTAGTTTTCAAGAGATAAGACGGATATAAATTAGAATGGATTCCATCACAAAACCATGCCCATGAGACAAAGTAAACAACAGAATTAACCCAATCCACAACCAATCAGAGCGATGTATGAATGTTAGGAAGGATTCCGTCACTCAACCATGTCCAAGGGGTGATGGTGAACAACAGGGCTTCCTGACTACATAATCACAATAATGAAAAGGAAATACTCAAAGCCATCGCAGATCTATTATAATTTCAGTCACAACAACCATTTAAAACCAGAGACATTCCTTATAATAAAACTAAAATTAAAAAGAGTTCAGAACACGAATCAGAGCCGTTGGATCAGTCCCATCACTCCACAAGCTTCACCTCTTAGCCCTAGCTAAGAGGTTGAGCTAGCCATAGGTATGATTAAACTAAATCTCAAAAGAAAAGAAAAGAAAAGAAAAAGATAAAACCAAAAACAAAAACAAAACAAAACAAACTCTCCTATGCTTGATCAGATGATTTTTCTCCACGTCTCCAAACCTTCCCTTTATAGAGTGACGGAGGTCGGTTTGGAATGGGCAGAATCGACCTTGTTTCGCTCTTCCGTTCGCAGCAAAATCGGATTGCGAATGCTTGTTCTACGCAACAAAAATGCACCGACAGCTGCGTTCAATCCGAGATCAAGAGAAGAGATCATCCATTGTAGAAATTCTGACTTCATAAGAAGGGTGAAAACCCTCCTCTACACCTTCTGTATGGATCGGATCATCGATCTGATCATCCCCTTGATCGTACAGTGGCCCACTACGGCCGGTTTTTGCGAATGCAGAACCAGCGCATGATCCTTACGCTGTTGGAGTCGGTGGCCCCATGATCAGTGTCCTATGCAAAATCTAGTCTGTTCACTACATTCCCCTCGAAAAACCCGGTTGGGTATGGATGATTTTGGATCACCCTTGATGTGGCCCACTTGATCTTTCTTTAAGTCGTCCATCTCGCGTTCGATCACAAAGACATCGTTCACATGACCTTCTTAAAATTTCCTCCTCTAGGCCTTGGTCAAAGGGTCCTTGAGATTCGAATGGACGGTCCAGATTGGACAACGGAGCTGCAATGGTGGGCCATCTGCATCCGTCCGCAGTCCCTATTCGCAACAGAGGTAACAAATATTTTTGTTTTTAAATTCAATGCATGTCAAAGTCGGTTTGACCCAACTTTGCATCCAGTGCACCTCCTATGCACGTGAGATGTACACGCTCTCGTCCTATAAAGTGGGTCCCATCTTGATGCTTCAAGAAATCCGCTTCGTCCATCCGCTTTTTCAGCTCATTTAATGTGTTGAGACTAAAAGCAAAGCATATCCAGATATCAGGTAGGTCCCAAATCATAGATTCATGGGCTGATCTGTTCGTTAGGCCACTTGCACAAGGATCCAATGGCTGAAATTTGACGTGTACGGTTCATTTATGGTCCTCAGGCCATGGATAAAGTTTTGAGCTGAACGGATGGTAGGAACCCTGTGATCTTGCATTTTGGATGATTTTTAGGCCACTTGAACTTCAGTTTCTCGATTTTCTCGAATCTCTGTCGTGTGATTTCTTCAATCTCGGTCCCCTGGGATCCGTTGCTTGCCTTGGTAACTTTTGAGTGTTAAATCCATACTTTAAGCACCTATTTCAGTCCAAGCTTGTAATTACACCTTGTAGCACAAAAACGATTAAAATGGGTCATTAAACAGTATCGTGTATGTAAATCTAGGCAATAACTGGGGTCTCATATGCAATATTTGACCCTCAACACCTTCCTACCCAGTAAAAATGTCATGCCCTAAACTCGGTAACCGGAATTACAAGGAACCCAATGGCCGGTTCTGGCCATAACAGCCTCCATAGTACCCCATTCTCGGCTCCTGAGGTAGGTTCCGATCCTAGGATCCTACAAGGAGGATTTTTCATAACAATATAATCATTACCAATACGAGCATACCCAAGATCACATCAAAAATATCTAAAGATAACAAAGGCACACATCGCAAAATCCACTATAAATTTGAACTTTTACAATCATCCATAAAGTCCAAAAAGACATACATGAGACAAAAAGGAAAGGAGAGAAAGGTCAGCAACACTGGAGTCCTTAAATGCTCAGCTCTACTCCATGCTCTGCTGCTACGATGCCTGCCTAGAATCTTCTACACGCATCAATCGTGCATAAGCTTATAGAAGCTCAGAGGGTGGTGTAGGTGTGTGACAATGGTGCACAGACGAATAGTTAGAGGTGCAAGATAGGAAACATGCTCAATGAGGATATAACCAGCCTTACCAAGGTTTATCATGAATACGATGCGATGAGTACTGGACGCCATACCACGACAGTGCATGAAGGGACTTACACAGCCAATGTTAATGCAAGGCAAGTAATGCTAGTGCTGATATCCAAACCACAGGTCAAGTACATTTTCAATCATAAGGAAATTATCGGGGTCCATTACACTACTGAATGACTGCCGCTCTATAGACCCCACACAGTTAAACGAGTGTAAGAGACCTCACTACCTGCCTATGGACAGCCAATCACCAGCAAGGCCTGACGGTAGTGGACCCATTCACGAGATGGTCAGACTCAACCTAGCAATGCCCCCTACACCAGGCAGGTAAGGCCACGCCCCTATCTAACCAACACACGACAGTGGGAGTCGCGATCTAACGGTATAAGGCCTTCGTGCGCTCATATATTCCACCTGGTCACGGCGTTAGAGCAGATCCTTGGTACCATGGAAGTTTTGAAAATTTCACCCATGGGCATCCTATGCACCCGGTATGCTCAACTAATATTTCTAGTGTCCACACATACGACCATCCACGAATATTCCTGTGGAGGCAAGGCCCTGATGAAGCAAGGGCAGATACCCATATGTTATGCAAATGCCAGATGCATGAATCACACAATCACTCATGCATTAATCTCAAGCATCCATCATGCTCCAGAGGGGAAAACTCTACCCCTCGGGGAGATACCAACATATCCTACACAATTGCACAACCATAACCAATCATACCTCAACCAAGCATGCATATGATGCGTATGGGAGTGGGTCATGAAGATGAATAAGGATGCCAATAAGGTGAAGATGAACTCTCTACCTAACCATGAAAGGTCTAGGTACTTAACCAATTTCCTCATAAGGAATACAATCTCTAGTGAGGGCCCATTTACCTGGGGTAGCCCACGAGACTAAGGAGAACAATGATATGGGCATAAATAGATGAGACGGGCCTAGTAAGGGTCTATGGTGGGCCTTTAACCACACATAGAAGCCCATGAGCCTACCTTAGGGCCACCAATGTGGACATCCAACCACAATTGGTCCCAAAGAGGTAGCCCATCTCTAATTGATCATGGATCAAGGCCCAAGACCCACACAACATTAGAAATAAGAAATGGGCAGCCATAAACAAACCACATACACTCATGCTGGGCTTTAGAAAGGCGGCCTAAGGCCTATCCAAAACATGGGTCCAAGGAAAACACACATAGCCCAACCCATACATACCACTATGGGCCCATAGGGAAAGGGTTAGGGCCCAACATAAAGGCCACTAATCCCATATATTGTGGTGGCCTAATGGGCAGCCCATTGCTCAAATTACATAGGCAAATGTCATGCTCTTAGTCAAGTAAGGTTGGGCCTACAACTCGGCCCAAGTATAAAGTTGATTTGGTAGACAACCAAAGGCCCATGTACTTGTGTAACCTGGCCCCCTAGCCCAACACAATAGTATGGTAAAAGAAAATGACCTAAGAGAATTCTAAAATATAAGGGAACAATAAATGCCCAATTTTCTCAATATAGTGGGCCCCATAATCAAAGCCCCAATGGACCCTAGAACATCAGGGATGGGTCTCCAACTAATCATACACAAAGCCCAATGGGTTGGGGCCCAAAAGTTCTGAAATAACAAAGGGGATTAAAATGTACAGAAAATTTCTACAATGCATGTTACTGTCTTAAATTTGGGCACTCCATTAGAGTGGGTCTAGGGCCTCTAAAACTCTAGGAATTGGGGGCCAAGGTCCCTCATCATGCATACAATAAGAGGAAACCCAAAAAGGCAGCCCACCATCAGAGAAAACTTTTTTGAATTATGGTTTTTATCAAGGCATATTGCTGGACTACACAGCAGAAAAATCTGGCAGGCCAACCATCTTGACCCATTCTTTTGGATGCCCAAATGGGGTCCGTTAGGATTGAAATTTTATAGAGCGGTACTTCCATAGATGGGCCAATCTCACACAAAATTTCAGAATTTTTGGATATTTATAAGTATTTTAATTAATTTAAACAAAATAGTCTGTGCAAAAAATTTCGGACAGACCTGGACGTCCCAATGTGGTGGTCCAGTCCGACCCTTGTCACGGTGTGCACAGGGGTCCATTGGCCCTGAAATTTGGTATGTAGGTCATAACATGAGTGGACCACAACTCTACAAAATTTTAGAATTTTTAGACATCTAAAAATATTTTAATTTGTTTAAAGAAATCAATCTATCCTGAAAATCAGACTGATCTAGACACCATATTGTAATGGGCCGGTCCAGCCACCACCATGGTGTGTACAGGTGTTTATTAGCCCAAAAGTTTGTAGGTGGGTCCTACCATGAGTAGACCACCTCTCTGAAAATTTTCATAATTTTTAGACACCCAAAAGTATTTTAATAAATTTCGTAATTGCAACCTATCAAGGGTGGAATGTTGCTGGAACAGTGCAGAAAATCTAGACTGTCCACCTTACTTGGACCACACCTTTGGGACCCTAATGAAGCTTATATGGGGCTAAAATTTGGGGGACATCAAGATGAGATTCTCATATTTTAGAAAAGTATATTTGATGGGTACAAAAGGTCCCCCAATCAGTCCCAAATTCAAGCCCAAAGTCCAACAAAAATCTGTCCAGAAAATTTCTGGGCAGCAACATGCACATGAAATAAAATGAGCATAGGAACCAAAATAAGAGGAAATCACCCTATGAAATTTGAGTTGTGGTCCACCTCAGTGGGCCCCACAAATATCCAGACCTAATCCATACCATAAAATCCATTACATGTGTCCAAAAAGGAGCAAATGGGGCACCTATGTTCATAGAGTGGACAGACATGGGCTTCCACTCTCTTTGGATGGTCTGGATACTTCCAGGCCACAAGGTGGGCCACACACATCTGAGAATAATAGATCAACAAAAGAATAGGAAGAATCGGCCACAAGGGAAGGGGCTCCGCCATATTGAGGTCCTTTCCTTTATCACAAATCACACATATCACTATATTGATGGGATTACAAGATCTACCCATGCATGCATCCTCTAATCAAAATCCAATGGCGGAGATGCCATCTCCACCAAGGATCAAGGGTCTAGATGACCCACAAACCTATAAATCAAAGGGAAATCTCATGATGGGGTCCATGGAGAATGGCCCCATCATGGCAATCATGCATGCATAAAGTGGGTTGTTAGCCACACTAGTGGAGTCATGTAGGACCTCCACCATTAATTGGTGGGTCCTACACACTCCCAATCAAATGAAAAAGGTTCATGCAAGAGGTAATGAAAGAAACTAATCCCATGAATCACCCACCTTGAATCTTCAAGATTCTCCTATCTTCAAGCTCCTTAAGCTCTAAGGGTTATAGATCTATGGTTGAGATTATGTTCCAAGGGCTAGATGATGGGGGATTAGAGGGAGAAGGGGCTGGAGAAGAGATGGAGATGGAAGGGAAGTTGCTGAAAATTCCAGCAATGGAGGGAAATGAGAGGGAGGGAGAGAATAAAAAGAGAGAAAGAGAGACCATGATGGGTTTGTAAGAGAATCCATTATTACCATAGTAAGGAGTTTACAAAGTTGTAGGTTAGATTAAGCCTCTTGGTGGTGTTAGTTCCATGCAATTGTGTAGTGTGTGGGTAGTGTACCTTAGAACTTGTGCCAATGGTGATGGTGGTCCACATGCATTCTACTTAAGTGGGCCACATAATCAATGGTCATATACTGAAATGTACACAACTTTTGATCTACATATCAGATTTATGCGCGAGACGTGATGTTGGAACCGCGATGACGATGCGGTCGCAATGGCATAAGTCTCGGGTCAATCCGAGTCGGGTCTATATAAACGAACTCAAGGATGACCGCAAACACTATCCAAGGGTCGTGGGTCGCCGGAATTTGACCGGTAGGACCGCGAGACCATGATGAATAAGATGCATACTAACACACACACATGCACACATGCACACATGCGAACTCAGGTCGGGTCTTATAGCCCTCCCCACCAATAAGAAATTTTATCCTCAAAATTGACTAATGCAGGATAAAATGAAAAGAAAACACCATCATCATATAGCAATCATCAAAAGAGAAGATAATATAATTTGCATATATCAATCAATAACAAATGGGGATAACGCCCTCTAATCTCGGCCTCACATTCCAATGATGCCTCGGCCTCCGAATGATGACCCCATTGCACTTTCACCAAGGGAATGACCTTGGTCCTGATGACTTGCTCCTTCCGATCAAGAATACGAATTGACTGCTCAATGTAGGAAGCATCCTCACGGACCTCAAGTGGCTGCCAATCAATCATGGGAATAATGTCCGACCCACATTTTCGCAGAATAGAAATATGGAACACGTCGTGGATCGAGGACAACTGAGGGGGTAAGGCAAGCCTATAGGCCACAGCGCCTACGTGCTCCGTAATCTCAAAAGGTCCAATAAATCTCGGGGTGAGCTTACCCTTCACACCAAAACGAACCACGCCCTTCATAGGCGAGACCTTGAGATATACCATGTCCCAGATCGCGAACTCGAGGGGTCGACGTAGACGATCAGCAAAACTCTTCTGCCGGCTTTGAGCTGTGCGCATCTTTTGCCTGATAACATCAATAGCTTTCGATGTCTGCAACATAAGCTCGGGACCTAAGAGACGACGTTCTCCAACCTCAGTCCAACAACTAGGAGATTTACACGGTCTGCCATAAAGTGCCTCAAAAGGAGCCATGCCGATAGTCGCCTGATAACTGTTGTTGTACGCGAACTCGGCGAGGCGCATATGTTCATCCCAACTGCCCGCAAAGTCGATCACATAAGCCCTGAGCATATCCTCAAGGATCTGGTTGACCCTTTTGGTCTGCCCATCCGTTTGCGGATGATAAGCGGAGCTGAGACGAAAAGTGACCCCCAGCACCTGCTGAAAACTTTTCCAAAACTGAGACGTAAATCTGGAGTCTCAGTCTGAAACGATCGAAATTGGGACGCCGTGCAGTCTTACTATCTCCTCAATGAATATCCTCGCCAACCAGTCTATAGACCAGGAAGCACGCACTGGCATGAAATGAGCCGACTTACTCAGACGATCGACAATAACCCAGATGGTATCATGACCATGCTGAGTCCTCAATAAACCTGCGATGAAGTCCATCGATATGTGCTCCCACTTCCACTCTGGAATGCTCAACGGCTGCAAGGGACCAGGGGGTCTCTCATGATCGACCTTGACACGCTGGCATGTGTCACACTCGGCCACAAAACTTGTAATCTGGCGCTTCATCCCCTACCAGAAGTACTACCTCCTCATATCACGATACATCTTCGTGAAGCTCGGGTGGATAGTAAGTCTCGATTGGTGTGCCTCAGTCATCAGATCACAACGTAACTCTGGCACGTTCAAGACACACAATCGGCCTCTGAAGCGTAATCCACCATCAGAACCAATCTGCCAGTCTGACTGCTCCACGGATGCGGCCTTTGCTCTGTACTCCTGAAGTGACTCGTCCGTCTGCTGAGCTTCGATCACCCTAGCCACCAAAGAGGGTTGAATCGATAAGCTCGAAAGGTGAACACTGGAAGACTGTAGGCCAAACTCAAAGTCATACTCTGAAACATCCTCGAGCATTTACCACTCTCGCACCATCATCTGTGCCACTAGGCCTCGTGGCTGACGGTTGAGCGCATTCACCACCACGTTTACCTTGCCCAGGTGGTATTGAAGGTCAAAATCATATGCTTTCAGCAACTCCATCCATCGCCTCTGTCGGAGGTTCAACTCGGACTGTGAAAATAGATACTTCAAGCTCTTATGATCTAAGAAGAGCTCGAACCTGACCCCATATAGATAATGCCTCTACACCTTCAGTGCGAAGACAACTGTTGCAAGCTCTAAATTATGAGTGAGGTAGTTCAGCTCATGGACCTTGAGCTGGTGCGAGGCATACGCTACTGGCTTCCCGTGCTGCATCAGTACAGCACCCAAGCCAATTCTAGAGGCATCAGTAAAAACAACAAAACCCTCACTCCCATCAGGAAGAGTGAGAACAGGAGTGGACGTAAGGCGTCCTTCAACTCCGTAAATGCCTTCTCGCAAGCGTCACTCCAGATGAAATCGGCGCCCTTCCACGTCAACTGGGTCAACGATGCTGCAATACGAGAGAAACCCTCGATAAACCGTCGATAATATCCCGCTAGACCAAGGAAGCTGCGAATCTCGGACACATTCATGGGCTGGCCCCACTGACGCACTGCATCAACTTTTGAGGGGTCCACAGTGACATCCTCCCTCGTCACTACGTGATCGATGAACTTCATCTCCTCCTGCCAAAACTTGCACTTCTCTAGCTTCGCATACGACTGATGGGCACAGAGGGTTCAAGCACAATCCATAGGTGCTCAACATGGTCTTCTCGGGTCTTCAAATATACAAGAATATCATCAATGAATACCACCACGAACTTATCGAGGAACGACTGGAAAACCTCATTCATCAGCTGTATGAATACGGCGGGCGCATTGGTCAGTCCGAATGACATGACCAAAAACTCAAAGTGACTATAGCGTGTCCGGAAAGCCCTCTTCGGAATGTCCTCCTCTCGGACCCGAATCTGATGGTAACCGGATCGCAAGTCTATCTTGGAAAAATATTGCGCATTGATCGAATAGATCATTAATACGGGGAAGCGGGTATCAGTTCTTGATGGTGACTCTATTGAGCTCGCGATAGTCCACATGGAGCCGCAACGAACCATCCTTCTTCTTCGTAAATAATATCGGGGCTCCCCAATGCGAATTGCTAGGACGAATAAAACCTAACTCCCGGAGCTCATCCAACTCTAACGGTGTCATCCGGTAGGGGGCCTTCATAATAGGCGTGGCACCGGGCACCAAATCAATCTGGAACTCCACTTGCCGACGCGGCGACAAATCCGGTATCTCCTAAAACACATCCGGGTACTCACAAACAACTGTCAGCTGCTCAATACTCTCTGCCACAAAATCCTCAACGACCGAAGCTAAGAAACTAGATAACGACTCTCCTCTGGGCTCGGCAACGAACTGAAATACCGGCAAGCTAGGAATGTGAAACGTAACCGTCCTCACGGCACAGTCTAAGACGGCATGATACTTCGCAAGCTAGTCCATACCCAGAATCACATCAAATCCTGCCATCCGCATCATGAATAGATCGGCAAGGAGGAACATCTCACCTACTAACACCTGGCAAGAAGGACAGTGACGGGTCAACACAATAGACTTCCCCATGGGAGTCGAAATGGTTACGACCTCAGACATGGCCTCTGACGGAATACCGGTCGATCAGCAAAACTACTCGGCCACAAAAGAATGGGAAGCTCCAGAATCAAACAAAACATGAGCAACACAAGTAAAAACAAGAAGAATACCCTCAATGACTCCACCCTTTAAGCAATCCATGAACAATACATCGATGACCTCGTGGGTCTGGCCTAGCGCTTGGTGCGCAGAATAAAAGTAGCCACGAGGAGAAGGTAGGGGAAAAGCAACTGGAAGATTGAGGGTCTCATCGAGTCCCGAAATTAGGTGGCTTCATCGGGTGCAGCTATATATATCTTGGACCCGAGGATCGAACAATATCGGATATCCCTCTCTCTGGGAATTCCTGCCTGTCCAAAACTTCCCATAGGCTTTTATATCATTATGGCTTCTTTTTTCTTTTTCGCGCTTGTTTTGTGATGGTGGGCCCCACGAGAGGTGTCGCCATTGGATTCTTGAGAGAGTCTGCACACAGGTGCCTCTGGCTGAGGAGGAGCCCTAGGAGCGGCGGGTGGAAGCTGAGTTCTCTACTGCTGCTAAGGAGGACGAGGAGGAGGCAACTACGGTGGCCTCTGCAGCTGAATGGGGAGAGGGCACTCGCGCCTCCGATGCCGGGCACTGCCAATCTGATGCCCATGACGAAACTCTTTCAAAGTGGTGACAACCGAAGCATACACGAGAAAAGGGGAAGATGAAGCGGTGGCGGTGCGATGATGAGGAAGAAGCTTGTCCCGAAGGACAAGTTTCTTGAAATCTGATTTACCCCTCTGTCTTTCTTCCTCTTTCTCATGTTATTTCCATTGTCTTTGCTTAGAACCTTCCCAAGAACTGCGGGCTGGTGCTCTCCTCTTTCGGTCTCCACCGGAACTTTACTCTCTTGACCTCTGGGTCATAGCCCAGTCCTCCTCATAAACCAGTGCCTGATGGACGACCTGGTCAAATGTCTCCAAACAGTGCCCTACCACACGGCTACGAAGGGCAGGGCGCAAACCAGTCACAAAATGACGGGCTCTCATCTTCTCATCGCTAGTGAGATGAGGAGTAAATCTAGATAAGGCCAAGAAACGGGCCTCATACTGAGATACAGTCATATCGCCCTGCACAAGGGTCTCAAACTCGATCGCCCGCTGGATCTGAACATGCTCAGGGAAAAACTTCTGGTCGAAGCGGATCACAAACTCCTCTCATGTCCAAACGAACTGAGCCCCGACCATCCTAGACACGGATGACTACCAGTGACGGGCCTCACCCTAAAGAATGTAGGTGGTAAGGGATACTCTCTCGCCCACAGGGCACTGTATAGTGTCAAAAATCCTCGTAACCTCAGTGCGCCAAGCCTCAGCTGCAGAGGGTTAAGATCACCACTAAACCTCAGGAGATCATGCTGCTGGAACTCTCGGGCTATCGCACTAACACGCGGTAAGTCAGACTGCCCGAAAACCTCAATGGTAGCTGGCTGATGGGTCTGCAATGCGGTGGCAACCAGCTGCATCAGCTGTTAGAAATGCTCAGCTCCTATAGGTACTGTCGAAAAAGCAGGGGCGGCACTCGCCTCAGGCGGAGGCACAGGTGTGGCTGTCAGAGCAGGAGCCTTCGAAACTGGAATAACAGACTGAGGAGGGGGAATAGGTGGTAGAACCAGAGCAACTGGAGCCTCTGTAACCGGAATAGCACGTTGAGGAGAGGGGGTAGGTGAGGGAACTGGAGCAACTGGAGGTACGGGCGTTACGGGCTCAACGGGGGGAGTAGGCCAGATCGGGACCTCAGGATTAGGATCCTTAATAATGGGAGCAGGATGTGCTCGAGTAGGATAAGTACCTCGGGTGCCTCATCCACGGGCACCACGACCACGGATGCCACGACAACGGGTGCCACAACCACGCGGCATCGTCTACAAAATAACGATGACACAAGAAATCAGGACAATTATAGGCTCAATACGGAGTGAAATGAAGAATCTCGAGACACTACTTGTCCTATGTTCTTGGCAGACATGCGATGTTATCCTAAGTTATTCCATAATTACTTGCTATGCTCTGATACCAACTCCTGTCACGCCCCAGACTCGGTAACCGGAATCACAAGGAACTCGATGGCCGGTTCTGGCCGTAATAGCCTTCATAGTACCCCATTCTTGGCTCCTGAGGCAGGTTCCGATCCTGGGATCCTACAAGGAGGATTTTTCATAACAATATAATCATTACCAATACGAGCATACCCAAGATCACAGCTAGAACATCTGAGATAATAAAGGCACACATCGTAAAATCCACTATAAATTTAAACTTTTACAATCATCCATAAAGTCCAAAAGGACATACATGAGACAAAAAGGAAAAGAGAGAAAGGTCAGCAACGCTAGAGTCCTCAAATGCTCAGCTCTACTCCATGCTTTGCTACTACGACGCCTGCTTAGAATCTCCTACACGCATCAATCGTGCATAAGCTTAAAGAAGCTCAGAGGGTGGTGTAGGTGTATGATAATGGTGCACAGAAGAATAGTAGGTGATGAGTGTCGAATGTTGCATATCAGACCCCAGTAATTGCCTAATGATACGTACATGATAAGGTTTAATGGAGTGTTTTAATCGTGTTTTTATTGCAAGACGTAATAATGAGCGTTACACTGAAAAGAGAATTAAAAGCATGGATTTGATGATCCAAAGTCACCAGAGCACGTGATGGACTCCAGAGAACCAATAATGAAGAATTTACACGCCTGAGATATGAGGAAAGCAAGCCAAAGGGGCCTGAAAAGGGTCAAGAATGTAAGATCACATGGTTCCAGCTATCTGATTGGCTCGAAACTGCATACATGTGATGATAGCCAAAAATCAACCGTACATATTAAGTTTCAGCCTTTTGATGTCTCGGAAAGTGCTCCAACTGACAAATCAGCCCACAAACCGTTGATTTCAGGCCCATCTGATATCTGAAACTTCTTCAAAATTGTTCTTGACGGTTTAAATAATATGAGAAATAGGATGGACGGCTTGGATTTTTTGAAAACATCACAGTGGGTCCCGTACATGGTGAATGTACACCTTGTACATATAAGCCAACCGTGCACCAGAAGCGCTGCTCTGCAACGTTCAAATCTGATCTTTTTGTGTTTTCTTCTCTGGGACCCGTCAATGGACGTTCAAAACTACCTATTCTTGACTGAAATTTCATCCTGAATCCAATTGATGGGGTGGATTTTTCAGAAAATACTTCTGTGGGGCCCACCGATCACGACAGCGAAAGGGTGCGAAAGGTTTCACACATATTAGGAAATCCGGTTTTTCAGGCGGTTGTGGGCCACCATCTTTGATCATATGGTAGATCTAAACCATCCATCATGTAGAGGACCCAAGAAAGTCCTAAGGGACAGTGTTCGTTTGGAATTTGAGCGAGGAAAATGCTATGTTTCGAGGGCCCGAACTGGGCTGCGAAAAGGCTTTCGCTGTGCATGCGACAGCTTTCCAAATCCAATTTTCACCACTCCAGCCACTCCATCAGCTATAAAAAGAGTTGCAAAATGTGAGGAAGAGCATCGATAGCTGGAGGCGGAGCTTGGGAAGATTCAGAGCCAAAGAGAAGAACGAGAAGAAATAGAAGAAAGAGAAGAGAGAGGATGTTTCTAGTGTTTATGTTTTATTTTTTCTTCATTATAATTGATCACATGGATTTCTAAATCCTTTGTCTAGAGCTGAGATGAAGCCCCTAATTTGAATAACTCTTGTTATATATTGATTTTACTTTAATTTGATTGGTTTGTTTCTTTCTCTAAGTGGGCTTGATTAGTTTGAATTCTGTACTTCTCCATCTATGAACTTGACCAAAGTATATATATGGATGTTGTTTGGATGCTTATTCTAGGTGCTTGTGTCTGATCATGAACATGTTTCCTATAGAGGAAGAAACAGGGTGCTTTAATGAACTGTACATTCTATGTGCCCGACCAAGGACATGGGGTATGTTATTCATGGCATTGCTTAAAGGAATTAGACATTCTGTATGCCCGATTAAGGACATAGATTGTGCTTTCTCTATATAAGTGGTATCAATCTAGATTAAGGTGAATCAACAGACAAAACAAGGATTAGGATAATTAGGGGTGGATTTGAAAGTCCTAGTGCTCTCTCTGATAGAATTTTCTTCCCTATTCTCAATTGTTTTTTTTTTTTTTTTGTTTTATATAATTGTGCTTAGTAATTCGCTCCATTATTTGTTGGATTAGTTAAGGAGAATCATAGATTTGAATTGTGATGACCAGTCCTCATGGGAATGATCTCGTAATACGTACCATATCTACATCTGATTCTTATACCTGCGAGTTTAAAAATCATTTAAATCATGTTGGTTTAAATAGAACAACAAGTTTTTGGTGCCGTTGCTGGGGACTGTTTCGTTCCAAATTGAATTTAGGATTCTCTCTTATCATAATTCATAGCTTAGGATTTTACTAACTGTAGATTTAGAGTTCATTTCTTTATTTTAGAAACTTACCTATTTCCTGTTTTGTAGGGTCCTGACATATACTTCTAATTTGGTAACATCTTTCTAAATTCTCCATTCTTCTCTACTTTCTATTTTGAGAATTAGGTTTTTATTTTTTAGGAATTTTCTATTTTCTAACTTTAGATTTAGAAACCTTCTATTTTCTAGTGTTAGAAACTTCCTTTTTTAGAAACTAACCGTTGCTTAGGATTAGTCTAGCATTATTTTAGGGAATTTAATTTATTTTGTTTACAGGAAGTGAAGGAGGAGCTCCCTATTCTTCAGACATTGATCGTCTCATTTTTTCGGGTTCTTTCTTCCAATCCTTGCTTACATAATTTTATCTTGTTCTAGTTTTACTTCTCTTAGGTTGCATCTTAGTTTAGTTTTCTTTCTTACATTGTAGTAACTTAGTTTATGCTAGGATGTAGATCTCTGAATATAGAACTAGCACCGTTTGATCCTGAAATAGAAAGAACACTTCGTGAAAGGTTGAGAAATAATCCTGTTGAAATGGCGAATGAGAATGAAGTTAAAGCTCTCAGAGATTATTCAGCTCCTGTCCAATTTAATGCGCCTTCATGCATAGTGTTGCCAACCACTACGGCAACACACTTTGAACTTAAACCTGGAGTCAAACAATTGTTGCCATCCTTTTATGGGTTGGACAAGGAGGACCCATATCATCATGTGAAAGAATTCCTAGATATTTGCTCCACCTTTAAGTTCCAAAACTTCTCAAACGATTCGATCCGCCTACGCTTGTTTCCTTTTTCTTTGAAGGATAAGGCGAAAGCATGGTTGAATTCTCTAGAAGTTGGATCTATCGCTACATGGGACCAACTGTCTAAGAAATTCTTAAACAAGTTCTTCCCCGTTCACCAAACTAATGCCCTCCGTAGAGAAATCACTAATTTCACATAAAAAGAGGGTGAGCACTTTCATGAATGTTGGGAAAGATGGAAGGACTTACTTCTTAAATGTCCACACCATGGTTTTGAAAAGTGGCAACAGGTTCAATACTTCTATGATGGTCTGACACCCCAGAACCGTCGCATGGTTGATGTCACCAGTGGAGGGTCATTCATGACCAAAAGTGATGTCGAAGCGTGGAACTTTTTTGAAACCTTGTGCGAAAATTCTCAGCAATGGGACTATTCAAATAGAGGTGACAGAAGTCCCCAACCACAAAAGAGAGGTGGTATATATGAGATAGGAGTCATGCCAGATCTGTACGCCAAGCTTGATAACCTGACAAAGAAAGTTGATGCTCTGGTATTAAATAATGGACCTCCACAAACAACTCAAGCCGAGGCTTGTGCCATATGTTATAGTCCTGCCCATCCTACGCAGTCTTGTCCATCTGGTGCAGCATTTCCAGAATTCCTCTCTGAACAAGTACATGCTATGAACACTTTTCAAAAACTTGGGAATGATCCTTACTCGAACACATACAACCCAGGGTAGGTTAGACATCCAAATTTTTCTTGGGCAAAAGGACCATAACAAGGAGAACCATCTGGAAATCCTCCCATGCAACCTTACCCTTAAGCTGGCAATCAACAACTTCAACAGTTTCTGCAATATCAACAAGTCCCTTCACAATCACGGAAACCATCCCTTGAAGAAACACTCAATCTTTTTATGCAGAGTTCTCTCCAATTTCAAAAAGACACCCAACAAACCTTACTAGCCAACCAGTAAAGCTTACATGAAAATGTGCAATCCATTGCCAAGCTGGAAGTACAAATGGGTCAACTAGCTACCTCATGGAATGAGAGAGAGAAAGGCAAGTTCCCTAGCCAACCTATGGCTAATCTAAAGGGAAGTATGAGATTGGCTCTAATTCCAACCAAGGGCAATATCATGAGCAAGCCAAATCGATCACTACCCTTAGGTCAGGTAAACAGATTGACAACAGAATAGAGATGCCTAGGGATGAATCAAATTCTAAAGCAGAAGATCAAGATGAAGCAGAGAGACACACTAATGCATCTAAAGTCCAAAAGCTCTCTGACTCTCCAAGAGCCACTAATGTGCCACCCTACGTGCCTGAAGTACCCTTTCCTCAACGTCTGACACCAATAAAGAAAAGAAACAACTTTGATGAAATCTTAGATGTGTTTAAAAAAGTGCAAGTCAATATTCCGTTGCTTGATGCTATCAAGCAAGTCCCTGCTTACGCTAAGCTTCTTAAAGATTTATGCACTCAAAAGCGTAAGTAGAATGTTCATAAGAAAGTCTTCCTTGCGGAGTAACTCAGCTCCATGATTTAACATAACACCCCTCCTAAATTTAGAGATCCAAGAGCTCCCACCATTTCTTGCGTCATAGGAGATAATAAGATCGGGAAGGCATTGCTTGATTTAGGGGCGAGCGTTAATTTGTTACCATATTCGGTTTATGAGTAGCTAGGACTTGGTGAGTTGAAACCGACTAAAATAACATTACAAGTAGCTGATAGATCTGTCAAGGTGCCCCGGGGTGTTATTGAAGATGTGTTAATCCAGGTTGATAAATTTTATTTTCCAGTGGATTTCATGGTTATAGATACTCAGCCTGTCCAGAATCTTCATAGTCAGATCCCAGTCATCTTGGGTCGTCCATTTTTGGCCACATCTAATGCTATTATAAATTGCAGGAATAGAGTTATGAAGTTGTCCTTTGGTAACATGAATATTAAACTCAATGTCTTTAATGCAGGATAACAATCCGCAGATTTGGATGATATATTTGAAGTGGACATGATCGAGAGTCTAGTGCAGGACTCCTTCCTGAAATCTTTTGAAGATCCACTTAAGACATGCTTAGCAAAATATGGCATGGATTTTGACATAGATAGTCCCACCCATGAAGTCAATGCACTGCTCGACTCTACTCCTATATTGGAGACTGAAAAATGGAGAGCGAAAGTGGAACCTCTTCATCCCTCTGAGACTCTTCCTGACAGCACAGTTTCTAACTCTGAGAAGACAAAGGCGAGCAGGCTGCTTAATGTTCTTAGAGCATATAAGATAGCAATTGAACAGAAGATAACAGAAATACAGGGAGTATGCCCCATAGTATGTATGGATCATGCTGCGGAAATGTCATGTGAAATGCAAAGGAAGCATGATCCTAACATGGAAGAAGTCGTTCGAGCAGAAGTCCTTAAATTATTTGACAACAGTATCAGTTACCTCATTTCAGATAGCACAGTTCATGGGAACTCACATCACTTATCTAGGATTGGTTAATCAAGGTATTAAGGTAATTTCTTTGGCGGACTCTGTTATAAAGATTAGTTAATTCATGGTCCGTTCTTGTCTGGCTGAAGACGTTAAACTTAGCGCTCCTGGCAGGCAACCCAGTGTTTCATTTTATTTCTTTTTCCTAGTTAGTTAGTTCAATGTTTGTGGGTAACATTGCTGCAAACCCTCACGAGACTACAACTCGTCCACTAGGGGTAACCTAGGGGTTTAAAGGCTTGTTGCATGCGCTAAATGCAATCAAGAGCACCTGTGAAAGTGGTATAGGTAGGATTTTTTATGATTTTCTTTTTTGTATTTTGTTGATTTCTCTCTTATGCTGACTCGCTTTTACATTGATATTTTTTGGAAAGCCTCTTGATTCTCCGTCCAGGTACTATCTTTCCCTCACTCCTCTTTTCTTTTTGTTGTCTCATGTGCATCGCATGTTTATTTCTGTTACATTGAGGACAATGTAGATTTTAGGCTGGGGGTGGGAGATTACCTAATCAGTATTCTCTTGGTCTTGAGCGGAAATTGTGAAATTTTTTTAAAGAAATTGTGAAATTTTTTTTAAAAATTTTGGAATTTCTGATGAATTCAAAGTGATTTTGACGGATAGTCGAGAATATGGGTAACTTATGACTCTTGGATTTGGTCATCTGCTTGATTTCACAGTCAATTTTGAATTGATAATCCATAATTAGAAGTTGTAAACATTGATTGAGCCATGATTTCACATATCAGATCTCGCTTACACATTAAGTTTTCAGTTCGATATTAAATGGTAACTTGGTGATCATTAAGCATGAAAGGAACTAGCCTAAAAAATTTCTTAGCATCAGTTTATAAAGAAGAAGAGAAAAGGCGAATCGAATAATCTTTACCTTAGGTATGCTCCCTATAGGTGAGGATTCGATCCCCCATGGTTTACATTCAGAAAGAGTTAGGTATACAACCTTTACCATAGGTTTGCTCCCTATAGGTGAGGATTTGGTTCCCTTCCTTGACGTTACTATTCATGAAAAAAAAAATCAAGTCTGATAGAATGACAAAGGCAAGTGTTGGTTTCATTTGTAATGAATTTCATTGTTAAATACCAATGATATTATGAAATTGACAATTGGATCTCTTAATGATTGTAAGTCGAGATTACACTTTACATTCATGGAGCTCGATGTTCAGAATTGTTCCAATTAATGGATCAATAGTTTGAACTTAATTATGAAATCCACCGTGAACTTGATTCCAAGAGAAAAATTTCACGCACCAATCATGAATTTTAGAATTCTCATCTCGATTATTTGTTTAATATAGGAATTTATCTTTTATTTCTGAAATTATTTTTCGCATGTTTTGCTCGGGACTAGCAAAATGCTGGTTGGGGGTTGTGATGAGTGTCGAATGTTGCATATCAGACCCCAGTAATTGCCTAATGATACGTACATGATAAGGTTTAATGGAGTGTTTTAATCGTGTTTTCATTGCAGGACGTAATAATGAGCATTACACTGAAAAGAGAATTAAAAGCATGGATTTGATGATCCAAAGTCACCAGAGCACGGGATGGACTCCAGAGAACCAATAATGAGAATTTACACGCCTGTGATATGAGGAAAGCAAGCCAAAGGGGCCTGAAAAGAGTCCAGAATGCAAGATCACATGGTTTCAGCTATCTGATTGGCTCGAAACTGCATACGTGTGATGATAGCCAAAAATCAACCGTACATATTAAGTTTCAGCCTTTTGATGTCTCGGAAAGTGCGCCAACTGACAATCAGCCCACAAACTGTTGATTTTAGGCCCACCTGATATCTGGAACTTCTTCAAAATTGTTCTTGACGGTTTAAATAATATGAGAAACAAGATGGACGGCTTGGATTTTTTGAAAACATCACAGTGGGTCCCGTACATGGTGAATGTACACCTTGTACATATAAGCCAGCCGTGCACTAGAAGCGCTGAACGCGTCGGCGCCTTCCAAAGCACCAGCGCCCAACTTCAAATCCAAAACGGCAACTGCCATTTTGCGCTGTTGCGAACGGACGGAAAGTCCATTTTTACGGTCGACTGTGGGCCCCACACATGCCCCATCCGGCCAATCCGCACCGTCCACCGTATAGACAGCTGTGAATACTACAAAATCTAGCTGATAGTTTACACCCATACATTCACATGTGTGCGGTACAGAGGCCATAAAAGGGCTGCCCTACAATGTTCAAATCTGATCTTTTTGTGTTTTCTTCTCTGGGACGCGTCAATGGACGTTCAAAACTACTTATTCTTGACTGAAATTTTGTCCTGAATCTAATGGATGGGGTGGATTTTCTAGAAAATACTTCTGTGGGGCCCACCGATCACGACAGCGAAAGGGTGCGAAAGGTTTCGCACATATTAGGAAATTCAGTTTTTCAGGCGGTTGTGGGCCACCATCTTTGATCATATGGTAGATCTGAACCGTCCATCATGTAGAGGACCCAAGAAAGTCCTAAGGGATGGTGTTTGTTTAGAATTTGAGCGAGAAAAATGCTATGTTTCGAGGGCTCGAACTGGGCTGCGAAAAGGCTTTCGCTGCGCGTGCGACAACTTTTCAAATCCGATTTTCACCACTCCAGCCACTCCATCAGTTATAAAAAGAGTTACAAAATGTGAGGAAGAGCATCGATAGCTGGAGGCGGAGCTTGGGAAGATCCAGAGCCAAAGAGAAGAACGAGAAGAAAGAGAAGAAAGAGAAGAGAGAGGATGTTTCTAATGTTTATGTTTTATTTTTCCTTCATTATAATTGATCACATGGATTTCTAAATCCTTTGTCTAGGGCTGAGATGAAGCCCCTAAGTTGAATAACTCTTGTTATATATTGATTTTACTTTGATTTGATTGGTTTGTTTCTTTCTCTAAGTGGGCTTGATTAGTTTGAATTCTGTACTTCTCTATCTATGAACTTGACCAAAGTATATATATGGATGTTGTTTGGATGCTTATTCTAGGTGCTTGTGTCTGATCATGAACATGTTTCCTATAGAGGAAGAAACAGGGTGCTTTAATGAACTGTACATTCCATGTGCCCGACCAAGGACATGAGGTATGTTATTCATGGCATTGCTTAAAGGAATTAGACAATCTGTATGCCCGATTAAGGACACAGATTGTTCTTTTTCTATATAAGTGGTATCAATCTAGATTAAGGTGAATCAACAGACAAAACAAGGGTTAGGATAATTAGGGGTGGATTTGAAAGTCCTAGTGCTCTCTCTGATTGATTTTTCTTCCCTATTCTCAATTGTTTTTTTCATAGAATTGTGCTTAGTAATTCGCTCTATTATTTGTTGGATTAGTTAAGGAGAGTCATAGATTTGAATTGTGACGACCAGTCCTCGTGGAAACGATCTCATAATACGTACCATATCTACATCTGATTCGTATACTTGCGAGTTTAAAAATCATTTAAATCATGTTGGTTTAAATAGAGCAACAGTAGGAGGTGCAAGATAGGAAACATACTTAATGAGGATATAACCAGCCTTACCAAGGCTTATCATGAATACGATACGATGAGTACTGGACGCCATACCAAGACAGTGCATGAAGGGGCTTACACAGCCAATGCTAATGCTAATGCAATGCAAGTAATGCCAGTGCTCATATCCAAACCACAGGTCAAGTACATTTTCAATCATAAGGAAATCATCGAGGTCCATTACACTGCTGAATGACTGCCGCTCTACAAACCCCGCACAATCAAACGAGCGTAAGAGACCTCACTACCCGCCTGTGGACAACCAATCACCAGCAAGGCCTGATGGTAGCGGACCCATTCACGAGCTGATCAGACTTAGCCTAGCAATGCCCCCTACACCAGGCAGGTAAGGCCACACACCTATCCAACCAACTACACGATAGTGGGAGTTACGGCCTAACGGTATAAGGACCTGGTGCGCTCATATATTCCACCCGGTCACGGCGTTGGATTAGATCCTTGGTACTATGAAAGTTTTGAAAATTTCACCCATGGGCATCCTATGCACCTAGTATGCTCAACTAATATTTTCGGTGTCCACACATATGGCCATCCACGAATATTCTTATGGAGGCAAGGCCCTGATGAAGCAAGGGCGGATATCCACATGCTATGCAAATGCCAGATGCATGAATCACACGATCACTCATGCATTAAGCTCAAGTATTCATCATGCTCTAGAGGGGAAAACTCCACCCCTCGGGGAGATACCAACATACCCTACACAATGGCACAACCATAGCCACTCAACCAAGCATGCATATGATGTGTATGGGAGTGGGTCATGAAGATGAATAGGGATGCTAATGAGGTGAAGATGAACTATTTATCTAACCATGAAAGGTTTAGGTACTTAACCAATTTCCTCATAAGGAATACAACTTCTAGTGGGGGCCCATTTACCTAGGGTAGCCTACGAGACTAAGGAGAACAATGATATGAGCCTAACTAGATGAGACGGGCCTAGTAAGGGTCTATGGTGGGCCTTTAACCACCCATAGAAGCCCATGAGCCTACATTAGGGCCACCAATGTGGACATCCAACCACAATTGGTCCCCAAGAGGTAGCCCATCTCTAATTGATCACAGATCAAGGCCTAAGGCCCATACAACATTAGAAATAAGAAATGGGCAGCCATAAACATACCACATACACTCATGCTAGGCTTCAGAAAGGTGGCCCAAGGCCTATCCAAAATATGGGTCCAAGGAAAACACACATAGCCCAACCCATACATACCACTATGGGCCTATAGGGGAAGGGTTAGGGCCCAACATAAAGGCCACTAATCCTATATATTGTGGTGGCCTAATGGGCAGCTCATTGCTCAAACCACATAGGCAAATGTCATGCTCTTAGTCAAGTAAGGTTGGGCCTATGACCTGACCCAAGTATAAAGTTGATTTGGTAGGCAACCATAGGCCCAGTACTTATGTGACCTGGCCCTCTAGCCCAACACAATAGTATGGTAAAAGAAAATGGCCCAAGAGTATTCTAAAATATAAGGGAGCAATAAATGCCCAATTTGCTCAATATGGTGGGCTCCATAATCATGGCCCCAATAGGCCCTAGAACATCAGGGATGGGTCCCCAACTAATCATACACAAAGCTCAATGGGTCGGGGCCCAAAAGTTCTAAAATAACAAAGGGGACAAAAATGTACAGGAAATTTCTACAATGCATGTTGTTGTCCTAAATTTGGGCACTCCATTAGAGCGGGTCTAGGGCCTCTAAAACTCTGGGAATTGAGGGCCAAGGTCCCTCATCATGCATACAATAAGACGAAATCCAAAAAGGCGGCCCACCATCAGAGGAAACATTTTTGAATTATGGTTTTTATCAAGGCATATTGCTGGACTGCACAATAAAAAAATCTGGCAGTCCAACCGTCTTGGCCCATTCTTTTGGATGCCCAAATGGAGTCAGTTGGGGCTGAAATTTTATAGAGTGACACTTCCCTAGATGAGCCACTACTCCACAAAATTTTAGAATTTTTGGATATTCCTAAGTATTTTAATTAATTTAAACAAAACAATCTGTCCAAAAAAAAATCGGATAGACCTGGATGTTCCAACGTGGTCGGCCAGTCCGACCCTCACCACGGTGTGCACAGGGGTGCATCGGCCCTGAAATTTGGTAGGTACGTCCTACCATGAGTGGAACACTACTCCAAAAAATTTCAGAATTTTTAGACATCTAAAATATTTTAATTTTTTTTAAGAATTCAATCTATCCTGAAAATCAGACTAATCTGGACTCCATATTGTAATGGGTTGGTCCAGCCACCACCATGGTATGTATAGGTGTCCATTCGCCCAAAATTTTGTATGTGGGTCCTATCATGAGTGGACCACTTTCCTGTAAATTTTCATAATTTTTAGACATCCGAAAGTATTTTAATAAATTTCAGAATTCCAACTTGTCCAGGGTGGAATGTTGCTGGAACAGTGCAGAAAATCCAGATTGTCCACCTCACTTGGACCACACCTTTGGGACCCTGATGAAGGTCATATGGGGCTAAAATTTGGGGGACATCAAGATGAGATTCTCAACTTTTAGAAAAGTATATTTGATGGGTACAAAAGGTCCCCCAATCAGTCCCAAATTCAAGCCCAAAGTCCAGCAAAAATCTATCAAGAAAATTTCTATGCAGCAACATGCACATGAAATAAAATGAGCATAGGAACCAAAATAAGAGGAAATCACCCTATGAAATTTGAGTTGTGGTCCACCTCAGTGGGCCCCACAAATATCCAGACCTAATCCATACCATAAAATCCATTGCATGTATCCAAAAAGGAGTAAATGGGGCACCTATGTTCATAGAGTGGACAGACATGGGCTTCCACTCTCTTTGGATGGTCTGGATACTTCTAGGCCACAAGGTGGGACAAACATATCTGAGAATAATAGATCAACAAAAGAATAGTAAGAATCGGCCACAAGGGAAGGGGTCCACCATATTGAGGCCCTTCCCTTCATCACAAACTACATATATCGCTATATTGATGGGATTATAAGATCTACCCATGCATGCATCCTCTAATCAAAATCCAATGGTGGAGATGCCATCTCCACCAAGGATCAAGGATCTAGATGACCCAAAAACCTATAAATCAAAGGAAAATCTCATGATGGGGTCCATGGAGAATGGCCCCATCATGGCATTCATGCATGCATAAAGTGGGTTGTTAGCCACACTCATGGAGTCATGTAGGACCTCTACCATTAATTGGTGGGTCCTACACACTCCCAATCAAATGAAAAAGGTTCATGCAAGAGGAAAGGAAAGAGACTATTCCAATAAATCACCCACCTTGAATCTTCAAGATTCTCCTATCTCCAAGCTCCTTAAGCTCCAAGGGTTATAGATCTATGGTTGAGATCATGTTCCAAGGGCTAAATGATGAGGGATTAGAGGGAGAAGGGGCTGGAGAAGAGAAGGAGATGGAAGGGAAGTTTCTGAAAATTCTAGCAATGGAGGGAAATGAGAGGGAGGGAGAGAATAAAGAGAGATAGAAAGAGAGACCATGATGGGTTTGTAAGAGAATCCATCATTACCATATGGAGGAGTTTACAAAGTTGTAGGTTAGATTAGGCCTCTTGGTGGTATTTGTGGTTGGTGGTGTCATTTCCATGCAATTGTATAGTGTGTGGGTAGTGTACCTTAAAACTTGTACCAAGGGTGATGGTGGTCCATATGCATTCCACTTAAGTAGATCAATGGTCATATAATGAAATGTACACAACTTTTGATCTACATATCAGATTTATGCGCAAGACGTGGCGTTGGAACCGCAGCGACGATGCGGTCGCAATGACATTGGTCTCTGGTCAATCCGAGTCGGGTTTACATGACCGAACTTAAGGATGACCGCAAACACTATCCAAGAGTTGTGGGTAGCCAGGATTTGACCGGTAGGACCGCGAGACCATGATGAATAAGATGCATACTCACACACACACATGCACACATGTGAACTCAGGTCGGGTCTCACAAAAAACCATTCATCATCTGTCGTCTTTTCTGGTTTTTTCTCTTTTCCTCCTAGAGGAATAAAGAGGTCATTCTAATACAGATAATCCTCCATCTGCATCTTCTAGAAGGTAAAGTTTGAACCATAGAACTTCTCAATTCTAGTTTTTCCTTCTTTCGTCATCGCTCCTAATAGAATTAAACTAAAAGCTCTGATACCAATTGTTGCGCAGCATGCCAACAATGTAGTGAGCTAAGATCCAATCTCAGGCCTCACCCACAAATGATAAACAGAAAGAAATATAAACTATAAATAAAATGAAAGCATTCAAACTAACCATAAGACAATATATACGTGAAAAAACCCCAACAAGGGTAAAAAATCACGGATGCAAACTTCCACTATGAAGAATAACGAAGATTACAAGGCAATATACTAACCTCTCCCTTGGAGATACAGAGAAAACCCTTTGCCTACACCTTAGAATAACTCCCCAATATTCACCTTAACCCTAAAAAAGCCATAGGGACCCCTATTTATAGTTTAGGCAACTTCCCTTTCGCACCCTTGCGAAAGGCGACACAAAAATCCGTAGTTCGCATCAGATTCAGAAACGAATTTGCGTAACTACAACTGGTCATGTAGGCTGCACGACCGGTCGAGTGAACCCCACGACCGGTCGAGCATGGGTCCGATTGGTAGAGCATGGGCCACGACCTACCGAGAACCTCGGAACCTAAAAACCTATGCTCGCTGGACTTTGAGTCGAGCCAGTCCACGACTAGTCACGACCGGTCGAGTGGGCTCCACGATCGGTTGAGTAGGGGCCACGACTGGTCGTGCATGGCCCCAGATGTGGCTTCACTTCTCAATACTTAATTGATTAAAAAACATCTATCTTGTATGTGAAAGGTAATCTGTGAAATAAAAATAAAATTATGCTTAAGAATAGTAATTAAAGCTCAAAAGATTAATCAAGAGAAGACTTGGATATTTGCAAAGCATTAATGAAAAATTCATATGCCAAGGATCTAAAAAAATCAAGTACAAGAGATGAAGGAAGGAATTTTAAATCACACAATTCAATAACAAAAATAACAGACTGTTTGGTCCCACCGAATGTTGGTTTGGTTTGACCGAATGTGCACGGAAAAATTTAGTGAGAGATTATGATTTTTATAGATAATTCGGCTTGACACTTAGATTTGACCGAAGCCAGGTTCGGTGCCATTGAAGGAGAGTTTGGTGCGACTTAAGGGGGATAGAGACTTCAAATAGATTTTTATGAAATTTGGATGTAATCGAGCGTACCCTCGACTAGACTCGGTGCGACTGAATGTGACTATCGTTGCGACTAAAGTGTAACAAAAGTGTACAAATTTGAAGTCGGTTCCAAGTTAGTGCAAACTATTTAAAGGGGTGTTCTAAGCCTTCCTATGTATATCTCAGTGGACCCTATAAAAGCACTTGGTGGGGCCCACTTGAGTTTTGGATAAAGCTAAAACTTGGTGTGAACCTTTATCCAAGTGGGACACACACACAATGTGTGGGCTAGATGTCTGAGTCACATCTCTGGAACCTATAAACAATCATGAATGTTTCAATGGTTGGGTAACCACTCTCAAGTTGTTTGTGGTGTAGCCCACCTAAGTCATGGATTGACTTGATTTTTAGCCCGTGGACCAGCATGGAATGGTGCATCTGATTGATGTAGTGGGTATACGACACACAAGTCCACATAGCTTGGCCTCATGGGAGCTTCCCATGAGGTCGACCAGAGTACCATATATATATATATATATATATATATAGAGAGAGAGAGAGAGAGAGAGAGAGAGGTCATCTCAACTTGATTACTTATCAATTCTGAGCTAAAGGCCTAATTTGCAAACTAAGCGTCTATCCTAACTAGGCCTTGCTTTTGGAAACGCTAGAATAGAAAGGTATACTTTCTATAAAGTTTTCAAATTAAAAGCCCTTTCTTTTAAAAAAGAGAGATTATTTTAGTTTCTAATGTAAAAGTTGAAGAAAGAGTTAAAAAGGATATAACAAAGAAGGAAAAAGTGCCCATTTGTGAAGAGGCCCAGTGAACTTTTTCTCCTGCTAATTAAATAACTCCCCGCCTTTGTTTTGCTTGTCTTTGCATATAACATACAGCCACATACATGTACATCAATCCAAACCATCCAAAATGGTGGGCCTCACTTTAAATGGGGCACATCTAGAAATCATGTTGATTGGTTGATCCTACTCTTCAATAGTAAACATGTGTTTTTTGAATTTTGGAAACATGACTATTCATTATTAACATTCTTTGACGATCCAGAAAAGCCTAAAACAGGGAAGATAAGTTCACAAAACCAAAGATATCTCTTTCTTAGAACTAAGCTTCCATGAAACTCAGTGGTGAGTTAAAATCCTAGCCACACACCTTAATCGTTCGTTTTATCCACATTTCCATCCAAACCATCTACCATCCTTCATTTTTACTACTTGTCTAAAGGTCGCAAACCATCTACCATCTTTCATAAAATCTTAAAATTTTTGATGTAGAGTGGGTCGTGGACAATTTCACGGACAAGATGTATCAAAGAAGGTCTGATTGGAGGTGAAAGTGATCCGAACCGTCAGAACTTTAAAATAGGCATATCTTGCAAACCGAATGAGTTATTTGACATACCATATATAATTTTTAGGTAGGAGAAGCTACTTTAGCCAACCAACCCTGCCATGCTGGGTTGACCATGCTGAATTTACAAGATTCTATCAGATCGATGGTGGAAAATTCATTTTATTTCTGTTTTTATTATTTATAGTAAATTTTAGTTCGATAATAGCTTTTGATCCATTGAGTTTTAACAGTTGTGTCCAACATGAAAAATGCTTAGTAAAATTAGGAGAATAACATGGTTAAGCCAAATAGTACACTTACTATTTTTGGCCGAAAAATCATAGCCATCTATAAATAGTAAGTTTACTATTTATAGTAAGTCATGATTTTGGGGAGTTTGAGTTGTAGTTTGATTCCGAAACTTCTTCCTAGGGTTCATATCACTATTTAAGAGATTATAAACTCTCTATTTTTCTTTTTCTTTTTATAATCAATCAATTTATTTCATATTTTATTAGAATTTATTTCTATTTTCTATCTCTCGCTGTGGATTCAGGGAATCTTTGCGAGGAGTCTAGAAAAGCTTCGTGAATTCAGAGTAATTATCCCATGAGGAAGACGGTGCTCGACCTCATCATACCCATTGCTGCGTCAAAATTTGAATCTATTAAGAATCCTTTTAAAATTTAAATTTAAAAGATTCCATAATAACATAAATTCAAAATTTAAGGGATTTCCTAAAAACTTCAAAATTTGAAATATTTTCTAATAGTGGGATGTCCACACTATCTGGGTGGTCTAGATTCACTGACAGTACACTTCCTTACTGTGGGATCCCGGTCTTTTTGGCAACATCGCTTGTGTGCACATGTGTCCCAACTCACACCGTTGATAGACTATATACTGCACCCTAGTGCACCTATAAAACTCACCCAAGTGATTTGTTCCAGATGATCTTGAGACCTCTATCATGTGGGCTGCGTCGTCGTTGCGATTGCGATGGTAAAAACTGTGTGTCAATCCGACACTCCGTTAGTGAGATATGACTCATTGAATATAAGTCCCAAATTATGTATCTAGTAACACAAGCAACCTTTATTATGCTAGGCCCATTGGACTTGAGCCCATGTGGGCCTAAAGCCCACTTTTAAAATATGAAAATTATCAACAAATAGGACAAATGCTACATGACAAAATAAGAAGCTAGCACATATAAGGCAAACACTATAAGACAAAATTGGATTCTATCTCAAAACTCATAATTAGTTTTCTCCCCATGTCTTAGAAACTAATCATAGCTCATGTCCACCTCATCTTATACATGCATCCAATGCATGTCTTGATTTATGCCTCATCACTTCAAACAACCAATTGCAAAACTCCACTTCATCATCCATCATGCATCACCTACAACTCATAACCCTTATCCATCTATTAACCAATGCATGTCTAGATTTCTTCTACCTTGGCCAATGAATGCTTAGCAGTACCATCCACCTTATCCATCCACTACTTGTACCATATATCACTTTCCACCTCACTTTTAGCACTAATAAGATCCCACAAACTTGTCACCTCAACCCCCAATTCCCTATATAAGAGTAGGAGCTCTCTTGCACATATTCTTTTACTATACTTAGAAAAATTCTAAGATTTTAAGAGAGAGTGACAGAGAGTAAAGCCAAGGTGTGGCCCATCATCAAACCTAGAGGGAGTGGACCACACATCATCATCCAACCATCCATCTATTGAGGTGAGTCTACACCCCTCCTCCCATCCTCCTCATCCTCCTCTTTCTTCCTTTTTCTATTTTCTTGATATGTGTGGGCTCCACTGGTGTGGAGTTCTTGTGTGCATGTATTTATGTCTATGGTGGTCAGCAAAGTGGCTCATGTCAATATGGTCCACTATGATGAACATCGTATCCACACCCTTCACATGTAATCTTTTTTTTTTTTTTTTTATCTGGACAACAAGTTCTAAAAATCATATAAAATCGATCATGATAAAATCAGAGTTGAAACTTGGGAATAATATGAACCACAATATGAACTAACTCTGGACCAAATTTCGTAGCCATCCAACGGTCCAATCATCATAACATCAAGTTTACTTTTTGCTGTCCAGCAACACATGCAGGATTCCGATTTGACTAAAATGGACCCATTTTTAACTCTTTTAATGAATTTATTAAAAATATACGTTCCGTTAGATTCATAGAAAATCGAACCGTCTTTCTATAATAAACCTCAATCGGAGTTCGAATGGCTGAGATCTTGGCCTTATACGAAAGATGTATTTGGAGGTTTACTATAATTATTCTTGTGTTGTCAATATCCGTCATTCCAACAGTCAGATACATTTGATATTTGTTCTTAACTTACTTGAGATAGTAAATAATCATATGTATGGTCCCTATAATCAGATTCTTTCATAATAAATTTATAAAATTCTGAACCGATAGATATTTTCATAAGGATAAATCTTAAATTATTTTGTATGGTCCAGATGGATCCAAGGGTTTGTATGGTTGGAAATCTATATACAGCGTAAATGATGTATTACTAAACCATCCATTGGATCGGATTTTCCAACAGAGAATCTGATCATAGATATTTGATCAATATATTTCATGAGCTACTAGATGTGTATGTTGGATATATGTTGTACATAACATTCATCCTCTTATTGACCCACTTGGGTGTGGGATCACTTGTGATTTATGCATTTTATTAGTTCATCCAATCTGGAAACCCATGTATATTTTGGTGTGTCTCTTATCTATGGTTTGCTAGCATGTGGGCTCCACATGCCATTGGATTTATTTAATTTCCTTTGCACTTTCTGTTTACAAGTACTTAACTGTATTGCATGTAGACCTCTTTGAAACCTTGTGGTGGGCTTCACATTCTGTAGTTAAGGGTCCTACTTTGGGGGATGTTTAATCCTTATATAATTGAGCTGGGATGTCCCACCTTTTTGTCAGGAATGATTCCCTAAGTGTTTGAAAATTGGGCCCTAAGTTGTGACAGACCCCATTGCTGAAAATTGTTTGATTATTTGTGCTTTGTACCGACTTTGGGCCTCTGGAGTGGACTACACGTTGGAGATATGAGTAGGACACCACTTGGAATCTTTAAACTATACCAATGAATAGATAAATAACATTTTACTCGAGCTAAATCAGACCCCACATGATCAGGGAGTGGATCCTAAAATGTGGTCAGGCAAGGTTGTGTTGAAAATTATGTGCAGAAAATCAAAGTACCTATGTTTGGCCCTATACCAAATATTATGTGTGCACAACCAGTTGGTTCCAGCTTATCTTTTTTGAAGTACATATATAGTAAAACCAAGGGCATCTGATGGGACACTGAAAGGTGGTCCCCGGTGATCATGGAACATACTCAAGATGGGGCCAAAACTAATTCTGCACTATATTTTCTACACAGTTTCTCCAAGTACCCATGTTTAGGCCATCACTGTAAATTATGCTCACCCAACCAATGAGGCCTGCCTTATAATTTGTAAAGCCCATACATAGAGCTATCATGTGGTTATTTTATTTCACCATATGTAGGCCACACATAAGCATGAATCTGACTCTAAAATGACCCAGAACCAACCTTGCGCCAAAAGTCTGTTTTACATAGAATTCATGTGGGGCCACGTCAGTGGGGCCCGCCACCTTTCCAAAGCATTTAATGCAGCATCTAAACTCTGACAAATAACTTTCAGATATTGTTGGGCTTAAAAACCTTAAGTGGGCCATCTAGTATGGGCTATCTTGTATGGGCCTTACCTTTCGTGTAATGAAGTCCACCTGGCATGTTTTGTAAATGGGTGTTGTATAACTTGTAAAATATTTAGTGGATAAATCTTGTTGTCCAAATATTCTCTTAAGACATAGGTGGCCTTGGGCCCATCTAAATGATGTAACCCTAAGGCCCAAGCGAGCCCAACACTAAGAGAAATCGTTGGGGAATGAGAAACCCATAATGGTATCTAGTAGGCCCAATATGATATATGACATGAAATATGTTAGCATGTTATCCTTTATGTTTGAGATTGTGTAATGTTTCTAGTTGGTGGAATGTGTGGCGTCCACTTAGTTGTAGAACTAGATCCACACCATTGAAAGTGTTGTGGCTGGACATTTATGCCCTTAGGTTGGCTTATTGGTTCACCAAGTGGGACTCACACTTGACGTATATGACCCCATGCCTTGTATGTAGTTCAAGTCCAGTGTGGAAGTCACATTAGGTAGGACACACCTAGTGATGGGTGAGATGATAATACATGTATGGTAACATGATAATGATGATCGTGAGTTGTTAGTTGAAATGATAGATATGATTTAATGGATGGTGAATTATAGCATATGCATTGATGATGGATGAATAATTATTTATAGTACTTATGACATTGTTTATGTTAATCATGAAGTGAAAATGATCCTCATGGTAATGATGATGATATTATATATACACACACACACACACATACATACACACACACATGATGACAAAACATGCTAGTTGACTACCATGCTTGATATAGTAATGCACATATCGATTATCGTAATGATAATGTATATAAGATAACCATATTTTACTTGATGCGTCGATAATGGTAAATAAATGATGTTGGTGGACGTAAGGATAACCTTATGCATGAAAGACAATTAATGCCTAGGGCATGTATAATGATAGTATTGGACAATGGCCATGATATTGATGATGCATGTGAATCCCTATATGCTATATACTCTATGCACATGATTGCATGATACATGTAATAGGGATAAATTTGATGTTGAATGATGTTTATGATAATAATGATACATGTTAAAACTTGTGTACCACCACAACCTATGCACTTTATGTATGTGTGTGTTATAGGAGCCCTGGTGGCCATTCGTTAAGTATTCATAAGAGGTATAGGGCCTCAGTGTGCTATGAAGACACTTAAATATATGGACCCTCACGTCACATTGACTATTCTTGTGTTTAGGCCGATTATTATTTATATTTGATAATCATGCTAGTATACTTAGTCTAGCAGGATACACTGGAACATGCTTAGTAAAACATCATGATACATGCCCATGTGCATCATTTGTATACTTGTTGTGAGGAATGATTGATCATAGCATATGTCATTAGACTGAGATATTTATGGGACTCTTTGTGAGACGGAGTTGTCCCATATGAGCACGCGGTACGCGCATGTTTGATGCATATGACTCATGCATCTCGTATTTTGTGTGACATGATTGCTGTATGCCCTAGCAACATCAGGGCTGTAGCCTCCACAGACATATCGTGGATGGTAGGATTGGATACTAGAAATATTTGGTTTTAGCACTGAGCCGCTATGAATGTCCCTAAGTGAAAGTTACTAAACCCTTATGGTAACAGGAGGATGCTTCAACGTCGAGACTGAGTGGATACAAGAGCGTCAAAGTGCCGAATACCAAAAGGTCGTGTCTCCCATTATGTCGTGGTCGATTGGAAGGGGGTGTGGCCTTACCCTCCCGAGGGAAGGGGTAATGTTAGGCTGAGTTTGACTAGCTTGAGGAATGGGTCTGCTATCGACGAGCCAGGCCGATATTGGCAAGTAGATAGTTAAGTCTCTTTCACTTGCTCAGTTGTGTGCCTAGATGGGGTGGCAAGCTGGCGTAGCATGTACTAGACCCCAGTGATATCCAGAGAGGAACTGTAATGATATGCGGATTCAGATGAGAACTGACATGCTTACATTACATCTTGCATATGACATCAGCCACGTAGGCCTTGTACGCATAGCCTTAATATGGCTAACAACATTGTACTAGACCCCGATGATATTCCAGAGATGTACGGTACTGATATTGTGACGCCCCGTCACTGTAGCACACATAGGCGGACACACGTGGATAGACGCTGATGTGGGCGAGGCCTAAGGGCCTGGACGAGCTACCAGTGGTTGATAGGCTACTGTGTTGGCAGACTACTGTGCATACAGTAGGGCGGAACCTTGTCCTACATCGGAAGCGTTGTGGTGGTTATATGTGGACTTACTGAGTAGGAGTTGCGTACTCAGCAATTGACTCATTCATTCATTCATTCGCTATCTACTCGGGGTGATGGTGCACAACTAAATCATTATGTGAACTTTCGATATGGCCATGATTTCAGTTGGGTACACGATCAACTTAGGATCAGGAGTTTACCATATTGAGTCTAGCTATCCAAATTTAGCTACGGGCCTGGTTTGGATAGAAGTCTCTTGTGATGGACACCACAACTTGCGATACCATGTACTATCATCCCGACTCCACATGTCAGCTCTGCCATTGCCCTTCCATCGTATGCCATATAGTAGAAAATGGAATTTGATTATCTTGTTCATGATGATTAACTATTTTAATGATTTATGGTCGCTTGTTGAGTGACATGCCTATTATTGATGTCATGTTCATGATAATCTGTATAGTTATACGACATATTGATTGATAACCTACTCGCCTATGATAACATGATTGGTTGATAACATGCCTATGGTTGTTTTGGATGTCTTTAAGGGAGCGCCCTGATAAGATGTGTTTTACTCCCGGCACACAGTAGACTCACGAGTTGTGGTTTGCTCATACGTATGGCTTACACTTTTTTAGGATGCATACAAGAGCTGTTGGAGTTTGCTATTGTTTCCTTCATTACTGTTGAGTTGATGCACCATATTATGTGTGACATGTCGAGCAGGTTCGTCTCTTTGATATGCGTTGATACCATATACAAAATGTGTAACTGCCTAAACAGATTAACTGTATTATAAAAAAAAATCACACTAAAAATCCTTCTGGTAGGACCCCAGGATCGGAATCTGGCATATGGGTGTCAGGAGCCAAGAATGGGATACTACAGAGGCTGTCAGTGCCGATTTGACAATCAAAAATTTTATGAGCCCGGTTTTCGAGTTTGGGGTGTGACACTTACCATGCAACTGGATAAAGTAGACCACTGAATGTTCAATGTCTCACCTGAGTTGAAAGGACATGGTGAAGGTCGTGGGTCAATCATAGGTAATGCATGTGATGTGGGTACAGGCTGTTGAATACTAACATCACCTGCCGACATGCCATGGCTTGCAGGGACCACCTCAACATTTTAACATGCTTTGTATCTATTCTCTACCTGTCCAGTACAAGTATCACATCGTTCATGTTGTGGATAGGCTCGATGACCTTGCATGCGTGTTTCTAGCTATTGTATAAAGAGACAAGAGAAAAGGTTTCTTGATCTTTCCTTTCCATGGGTCCATCTACACCTGCTTTTTGTTTGCTGACCTAGGCAGCTAAGATGGTTCACCACCATTTTCCCAACGGTTGTTGTTCATGCACTGTCCACGTGGCGTTCTTGTAAGGTGATCGAGACGGTCCACATCAAGGGCATCTTTGTGAATGGTGCATGAGCTTAACATTGCACTGATTGGTTGATCTTAACCTTCTGATTTCACCCACTGGATACTGCTGGATGTGTGTATTTTTAGTTAATTCACTTGATAGTCACTGATTGGATGGTTAGGATCCTTTTAGTAGTTCTATCTTTGGGTTATACCCTATCCACAATCGGGTCTGCGGTTTGGACAGACCAGATTGATTTAGATGTGCCATATATTTGATGGGTGAGGTATCACTATTCCGAGAATGGTGATGAATCATCCCACATGTGGGAGTCTCAGCATGTTATTCAAATTCAAGAAAAGGGTTTTGTGGGCCCCATAAGACCATGATATTCCAATGCTGGAGATGATGCGGTGGAGCCAAGAACCCGAACATGGTATGCCTGTCCATGGTACAAGTGGCTGGGTAATGAATTAATGTCCATCCATCTAAGTGGCCCCTACTTTGGATGGATATCCTTTTCCAGATATACAAATATCAAATTATTCTATCCATCTGAAAGGTTACCCTCAAAGAAACCGTGTGAGAGACATTCATCAAGGTCCAGATTTGATTTATTGCATGCAATTGAAAAGAAGATAATTGGTCTAATATTTTTCAATTTTGTTGTTTGTCAACCACCTCATTTTCATAAAAATTTATAACTTGGAATACATATCAGTAAATATTTGCAGTAAATGGGCCATCTTTTAGTGGCACACTTTTGTGAACTTGGTTAGATCGACTAAAACTGGCTCACGTAGTTGAGATCATCTAACAATGGGCCCCACATGGAAATAACATGGTTGGGATCATCTAACAATGGGCACTATGTGGAAATGAACTTAGTTAAGATTGACTAACAAGGGATCTCACATGGTTAAGACTATCTTCTGATGGGCCCACATTAAAATGCGCATAGTTATGATTTGACTACTAATGGCCCCACATGCCTAAGATCATCTAACCGTGGGACACATGTAGAAAAACACAAGGTTGACTAACGATTAGCCCACATGGTTAAGACCATTTAAAATTGGTCTATGTGGAAATACACATGGTTATAATCAACTAACAATGGTCCTCATATTGTTAAGGTCATCAAACGATAACCCAACAGGTAAATATGCATGGTCATGATCGACTAACAATGGGCCCAACGCGGTTATCATCATATGATGGTTCCCATCGAAACATGCAGGTATGACTGACAAGTGATGGCCCCACATGGTTAAGATCATCCAATGATGTGCCCAGTACGCAATACGTAAGGTTTGTTGGCGGTCTGGTTTGCTTTTTGTCTAATGTAATGTGCTTGGGCATGCAAGAATCACTCTATGTGCTGAAATACGCAGATATGTCCAATATGATAGTAGATGACCAAATTATGAGAAGATTAGTCATTTAACCACTAGCAGAATTTGATAATAATCAGGAGATGATAAGAGGGTGAGGTTCTTCCTCCAAAGATGGGTTGCTTTGTGTATTTCACAAGAAATGACCTTCAAAATACCAATACAATTAAACAAAAGGAAAAACTCACAATCAGGCACTAGAGTGACTGCAAGAATACGTCTCTTGAAAAAAACTATGCAATATTAGATATAAACCAAATCCAACATATGAGCGTAGATTTGGATTAAAACTAAAGGTTATATAGTTAAGAATTACTACTACTTGATTACCACTACTCATTAGATAAGTTGAGATAAAAGATAAATTTGTTTGATTGATTGTTGTTGGATTGGAGATTGGTTATTTTACTCTGTAGATTTCTTCTTCTATTTATAGAGTTATGTTGCATGACTTATTCTTCCAAATCCTTCTTCAATTATTGCAATGGTTACAACATTCAAAACGCCTTTCTCTATATCATTGTTTTGTTACGTTTTCCTTTTATAATTGTTTTTGGCCACACTTTGTTCATCTTAATCGCCTTATGTATCTCGAATTGATTCGATAGTATTTCTTTCTTTGCTCGTTAAACTTTTGGATAACTTGACCACATCATTACGTTGACCATTCACTGACGTGTAAAATTGGATTTATGTCAGCTATGAGTTTACAAGAAGTGCTCAATTATCTTGAACATTTTTTCACCTACCTCATATTTCTCGGGCAATTCCACATGTCATCCTCCTATTGGCTTTCCCCAGAATAGCCATAAATATAGTACAACATTGCCCCCACATTGCTTTGCCTTTGGGAAAAAGTGAAAGCCACGTTGTTCCATTGCCTAATTTAATCAGTCGTTGTTCCACGTGTTCTCTCTATTGATTCTACATGACTAAGGCAGTATCGAAAGATATCTTTTACCTAACCCTTTTAGGTTGTCCATGTGACACGTTACATAAAATCATATCATATGAGGAGTCATGACACGTATTGCGACCGATACATAACCAATACTCTAAGTCGGTGCTTCTCTTCCTTCGCCCTTTACTTCTCTCTTATTTTTTCGATAAGAAACGTGTTTTAGAGATTGAAATATCTATACTCTAAAATAATAAGAAAAATTAGATAAAAGAATACTCATCATCAATCATTTAATTAATCCAGTTTCTAATTACATTCCTTACATAGCCCTTGATTCTAAAACACAGTATAACTAATTGTGATGATTTTAAGCGATAATTGAGAACAATCTAGTAGCAATTTGGACAACATTTCATCCTGTAGAGAGTCCGTCGCAATGACAAAAGAGTTGTGTAGGTTTGAAACCGTTACTTCACACCAATACATGAGCCGAAAGACCTAAATTAGTGGTCCATAAGCTTAATGATGTAGATATCCGCAATAAAGTTGAATAAGTTGTGTAGAACTTTAGTTGTGCGGAACCTTTATTACATGGTCACACAACAGGCTTGATCCTTGATGCTTATTCTTCCTCTTTCTTCTTCCTACACCGCGAGCCTCTTGATACCTAAAATTTGTTATTCTTTTACTCCTTGAGCTCTCAAATATTTCAAGTATCCATATGAGAAGGGTGAGGGGGCATTTATAGGTATTTGCATGTGTGAAGTCCCCAATACACGCAACATAACTATGTTGCATGGGCGCACAACATTTCTTTGTTGCACGATCACGAAACACATTCATGTTACATAGTCCCAATCTCATCCTCCTTCCTTTCTCCGCTGCTACATGACACATTTCACTGTTTTCTTTCTTCATTTGGGTGGTCACGCAACACAATCCTATTGCATGGTCATTCAACATATACTTGTTGCATAGGTGTGCAATTGATTTTTATGCTTTAACACTTGCGTCAAACCCTATTTTCCAGTTTTCTCTTCTCAATTATCATGGTTGCATCATCTTCTTCTTCTACTTCAGTTTTTCATCTAGAATCGTTCATCAAAGATTTAAATGTTTAATCGACAGGAGTGGTTAATGACCTCCTGTTAAATACTCCTATCAAACTAGACAAGGCATTGTTTACACTCAGTCTAGTGTTTCACTCTATAGTTACTCATGAACAACTTCGTGAGATCAAATCAAGTTTTCCAAAATGTCCCGATAAAGTTCTTCTAGTTCAATTTGATAATTTCTCGGATCCTTACCACGCATTTAAATATCTGAGAGCATGGTTGAAACTGATGAATGGTTAGGTTGACTGGTTCACACGTGTTGAAGCACAATATGGTGATACATGGAGGTAGGCAGGAATTTATGAATGCATCAAACTCTTCTTGCACGAATATCCAACCAATACCCTTGCAACAATGTCAACTTTCTAGAATCGTCAACCAATACATTCCATTTTGGATGTGGCACCATGGGTCCAACAATCACGGATATATGTACATTCACCCACGCTTGTCTATTCAGGCTTTTCTTTGAAGAATCAATATCCATTCACTCTTCCGAATAAGAGTAACAAGGTGTATTCCACCTTCATGGCTCTATAACACAAATCTCAGGATAAAGCGGATGATCAAGAACATGACTTTGCTTTTTATGTGGATTTACTGATTCATACTATGTGTGAGTGACTTACAAATCACTAAGTAATACATTCATTTGCCTGAGGCACTTGCTCAAGGACGTCAGCTTGATCTCACCCCCTTCGTGCTAGACCACCTTTTACCACAACATGTTTGAAGTAACTATAAATGGATTTTACCACTCTCGCGAACATATTTGGCTTGTTTAGATGTGGTTCTATGAGTACTTTAGTAAAATTTGTTAAATCTGTTTAAGCAAAAGTGAAATTTACTTTCTTCAATAACCATAACATCCTCTGCCCCCAAATCAATTATTTTTTTTCGAATATATGAACTTTTTCTTCTTTCACCCTTAAGAAGTCCAATCATTCTTTTCATCCCTATAAAGATAAAGAATTCAATCCAAATTAGTTCATTGAAGAGTACGAGTTAACCGACACCAAGATGGCAAACCTCAGGGATGCGGCTTGAAAAAGTTATCTGATCTGTAGAGACCTACCATATGGTGACACAACAGATACATGTGCTAATGCCAAGGTTGGCATTGAACAATACTACCCCAATCTTCTTGCTTGTCAATTTGGCTTGGCTTAAGGCATCCATTTTCCATTTATTCATTGAACTTATAACCAACCTCAGATTCATTAACCAATTGCAGACTCAGTCATCACCTTTCAAACTCTCTAAAGAGGGTTTGATTCCGTAAGCTCTTCTTTCATGCTTCCCCTCTTTACCAACCATTTGCAACAGTTAGAGTCATTCCACTCCTGGTGGAAAAACTACTATAAGACTTTTATTAACGGGTCCCATGAATTGATCATTGGCTGGATTTCTTCTTCATCTAAAGTGGAGAAACCTATGGCTGAGAAGAATAAGACAAATAAAGAAGGCACCAAAAAGTTGACTACTCCTCATTAGGTCATGTCTATTACTCAGAGGAAGACACGATCTAGGTAGACAACCTCAGTTGCATCGATTGTCCTATCCCTAACACTAATAAAGACAGTCAAGCCTTTTTCCACATTAATAAGAATGGTTGAGCTAGCTAAACCTGAATTGAAGCATCAGAAGACCATGGTGAAAGTTTTAGTTAAGGTTGTTCTAGCTATTGCTTTAATCCCAATACCTACAACTCCTTCAACAATTTTGAGGATTTCTGAGCTCGAGCCTCTCTCAGTTAATCGCTCTACACTTCCTGCAATATCTAGTTGATCTGCACCAGGTATTTCTTCTTCAGCCAAAGCTATCGTATACTTTAAAAAAATATTACAAAACTAAATTCTTGTTGGGTATTCCGCCTTTAAAATATTCTTGGGAGATAGAAGAGGCATACAAGAGACATAAAGATGCTCACTTCAATAAATGACAGAGTGTAAAAGAAAGAGTAAATGATCATAATCTTCCTTTTGATCGATCTCTCAAGCCATATCATCTTAACTATCCTCATTTTCCTCGTTCCAACCGAGCTCTATCTTTGATCGTCAATCCCACCAAAATTTCACCAATGGTCGACCAATTTACCAATGTTGTTGTTTGATCAAATTTAGGTGGATGTTATTCCAACATTTTGTTCTTTTCTTTTGTAAATATTTTATAATTACCATGTTCTTACTTTCTCCTATCTTTGTTACCGTAACCAGAGAACTCTTGGTCTTTGAAAAGTTGGTTTCTGTGACAACTTCTCAAGCTGAGGTATTTATTCCAAACACTCTGGTCGAGGATGCTCAGTCTCCTACAGAAAGACTTAAAGTTTTCGACTCATAAGAGAGACCATGAATGACATTCGCCGATTAGAGATTCAAACAGAAGGTTAAGCTCAAGAGGATGTACTAATATACCAACTTATGGAGTCCTTAAGTCTCCTTTTATAATCCATAACCTCATTGCTCAAACCCGACTAAGATCAAGGAGATGTGGAATCAAACGTGCCAACACCTTATCTTCCATTCAACATATTCCATCCACATAGTCGACCAATCAAGTAGCCCTTGCCCCGGTTGATGAACACAAGATGGTTCCTTTGGAAGAAGAAGAAGAATTGGAAGAGGAAACATCTCGACCAGCTAAATTTTTTCTTGGTCAAGCTACAGAAGTTCAAGCGGTCGACGTTTCTGCCTCTCTGGCCCCATCGTGTGATATTACAACACCCTAAAATTTTGCCAGTTTGGATGTCATTGGGCAGTACCTTTGATTTATCGACTTGATTGCATGCCCGTGTGTTTATTCGCATGTGTTTGGGACTAAAAGGAGTGACCTTGGATCCATCAAAACCGCCCGACCTAGTAAAATTTTAGAAATTTGAAGAACATGGACAACAAGTTTCGGTGAACTGAGTGGAACTCAGTTGCATCGAGAAAACTGAGGCAATTGGGGCAGCAATACTCGGTTGCACTGAGTAAACATCGAGCAACCGAGCAAATGTGGACAACAGGGTTTGATTGTACGGACTGGGACTTGATTGAACCGAGTAACCCTGTTCAGCAATATTTTGCATGTTCGGATTCTGACAGTTTCAGTGTACTAACTTCAAAAAGTCATATCTATTTTATACAACTCCAATTGAGGCGATTTAAAATTCCGATTAAAGCTTTATAAGTCTAGTTTTATAAATTTAAAAAAAAAAAGATTAAAAGGAGGTTAATTTTAAGAAGCTTTGTAAACTGTACCAAAAATCTTGGTTTCAGACAACTAGTACTTTCAGAATTTTTAGAATTTTTCTAGAACTCAAAATGTAATGAATTTTGGTAGAGCTAAAAGTAGACTTGATGATAAACTACTAAAAAAATAATAAAAATAATCTATTAACTGAAAGTACTAAAAATATTATATAAAATATACGTATTTAAACTGAAAATTTCTACAACTACATGTAGTCGACATGGCGCGCATATCTTTTTCATCTTAGAGTTTTAATATTTGGTATGTTCGTAGGAATTGATTATAATTATACTAAGAATCATCCTATATGATTAAATTAATATTTTTTTTATTTTTATTATATTTTACTAATTCGGATAATTTCTAGTATAGTTGAATTAGCGCTCTTGATTAGGGTGATTTGATTTGAATCATCATTTTTGCTAATTACAAATAGGCCGCACTATGAACTTAGCTAATCCAAACTCTAGTTGCTGTGTACAAGAAATCTTGCCACCTAGTTCATTTCAGAAATACTCTGATCTTTCGAATAAGTTCTAGACCGCTCATCAGTGGGCCACTAAACTCGAAAGTATAAAATAACAACCGTCTTATCGGGCTTGATGTCCATCGCGGATGTCGAGTCGGGATAGTGTCTAGAATCGCTCAACTTGGGCCGAAGGCTGGGTGCATGGGATGTGTAAATGCCCTAAGAAGAAACCTGGAAATTTAAGTGAATTAGGCTCTCTACTCTTTTGCGAAGTTGCGACTTTTTGACCGTTAAGTTTCAACCAAACTCAAAGTGTGAGTTAATGATATTTCTCTGCACATATCCGTATAGTCGCGGCCCCAAACGATCATCGATGATCATCAATTGTAAGTGGGCCCCCCACTAATAATTGAAGTGTCCGATGGCTGCCCAATTCTGACAAACCATAGATCCTATAGTGAGGCACCTTTTCCCTGACACAGATGATGAGCTAGTGGGGCCCCAAAAGGCCTTGTAAGTTGAAAACAACCCTCCCTAGGGCAAGTTTAGTGAAGAAAGGGTCACCGGGGCTATTTGTGCACATTCTGGCACTATAAATAGCCCCTCATTTTCACTCTCTCACTCCCATACGAATTTTGAGTTACAGGAAGGGGAAAGGGAGAAGGGAAGAGAAGGGAAGCGGTGTGAGAGAGGAGTGGGTTTGCAGGATTCTCCCTGCAGCCACTAGCCAACGACATCGCCGCACTACGCCACATTGTCAGAATCTTCCTAGGGTAAATTAGAGGTAATCAGCAAACCCTTCTTAGAAATTGATCCTTAAGAACCAAATGCATAATCTCTTACAATCCAACCATCTTGGTATAGGATGCTAGTGAGCCATTAGGATTGGAAATCCTCTTTCATTTCTGTTATTTTTTGAAAATCTTAATACTAGGGTTTGATCATGGTAAGACTTGGGGTCTCAAAAATGGATTAGAAGCGGGTCATGCTATTGTGAGAGCCATATTTGGGCATGGCCCCATGTCGATGCCGTAGTACGCCAATCCCAGGCCCCGAGTCGTCAAATCAAGTTGGGATTTACTCGAACTAAGTTAGGCAAAACCCTTAACCCTTAGTTAAAACTTAATTATATTAAAATTCACATTGCTAATGATAAAATTGTCAATGAATTAAGATTTAGAGCATTTTTCCAAATTCTCGATACTAGGGCCGCATTCGAGTCAAGGATTTTGACTCTAAGGTGAAGATCTACCCCCAAACTTCTAATTGGTATTTTGGAATAATTAAATACATTTATTTTCTATTTAATTGATAACATGCTCAATGAAATTCTTGAATGATATAAAACTCTTAATATTAGAATTTTTCGATGTTGAATGCTTACAAATGCTAATATGATTGATTTATGTTGTTACGGTGGATCGAGTTTTACAAATTATTTAAATATGCGGATAACTTGCTTTAGGGAGACTATCCTAGGCTTATACAACCGACCGAAGTTGAACATAAACGATCAGCAGTAATTGGAGCTACAAGGGATATTTTACACTCAATTTCAGTTTGCGTGGGGTCATCCGTAGTTAATCGCATTAGTTTAATGCAAGCTCTATTATTTTTGTGCTTGGTAATTGTATAACATTCAATAGAATCTTGAATACCTCCATTACCATTGATTTAGTCTACTCATAACCATTAGTGCATTACGATCCCCAAAGACTCATGAGCCGAGTATGGTAGTATGGGACACCGTGTTTGAGTTGTCGGCCTATGGTGGGGTGACGAGCCTCTTTATAATGACTATTGAGCACTGATAGAGGTGATAGTATGTCGTTCGAATGGCCCTTGTCAAATTACCCGGCTGATGGTTTCGTGTCAGAGTACTGTTCGAACGACCGGATGTGAATGAAATTAGGTGACGAGCCCTTTCCTTTGTATGTTTAGTTTTTATTGACAAGCCCACACCTCTAAATTGATGGTTCATACTTGGTATTGGGTGACGACCTGTACATTGTTAATGCCTTAATTTGGATCAAGGGACACTGGTGAGGAGTCGCCACATGCTATGACGAATCACGTGATCCAGATAATGACTCGTGATATAATTGCAGAATCCTAGCTTTGTCAACCTGCCGTATGAACTGAGACTAATAATCATTTGGCTAATCTTGTATATCTTAAGATAGGTTGTGATTTGGCGTTGGAGTTGCTTGTGAGGGACTGTTGACATTTATGAAATAGGTGTGAAAGTCGCTTGAGATGGAGTGTTGGATTGTGAAGAGCATGCAACATTTCATCATCACATTAATATACGTAATAAATAAATTAGAAAATTATTTGTTTATTATGCTATCATTACTTGCGCTCTGTTATGTTAGTAACACGTGTAACTTGTTTAGTAGTTGTGAATTAAAGATAACATGCTTGATTGTATAATATGTATTAATATATATTTGTCGTAAACCTGCTAATTACTAAAATGTCCCAAGTAACAATGTTGGGGATATTTCTTCACTATATTGGCGTTTAATGCCTCCTATTTGACATATGCAAATAACTCAGGAATAAGATTAGTCGGTGGTATGCTCGGGGCAAGTAGATCCCTAGCTTCTTCCTGCTTGGTAGTTGTTCTTCTGTTCCTATTATAATTGTTGTGGTTTGTATAATTCTCACATGGGTGGTCACCACTTTTGGAATTGTAACTTCTAGGTGTTAGCCCTAGTTGTTAGATCTTGCTATCTCTACCTTGCTTTGGTTCCACTAAATTGAAATACATTATTCTGATTATTTATGTGTGAAATAAATGTGAATTTTAATCAGGACACATGTGAATTTTATTAAGATAACAATAAAAAACTCAGGATCAAAGTCTATGTACTCAGGTGCCGGTTTTCGGGATGTTACAGATATCTCTTATACCTTATCTTCTTCTTATGAGGGGTTGTTTCTCAAAGAAGACATTCTATTCTCCTTTAATCAAGCCTGCCCGTGTGACATCCTTATAGTCGAATCCCTTGCACCATCATTAGAGATTCAACAACTGTAAGAGGAATTACAAGTTCTTATTCACTCTGGTGTCTCTGACATCGTTGCATCAGGATCGATTGAGAAACTTAACTTCCTCATTCATTGGTATCAAAATCTCACTCTATCGAATGAGTCTCTATTGGAGAAACTACCTTCACTTGATGAATTCTAAGCTTGATCCACAAGTATCATGATACAGTAGTTGCGGTTAATAGACTTCAAACTGAGTATTCAACCGTATCCCTCAGAATGATTGAGATCGCAACTGTTAGAGAACAACTTGATGTTGTATACAACAACCTAAAGAAGTCAAACACAACCTTGATCAATCTGAAAGCTTAAATCTTAGCCATGGAGGATAAACTGAAAGTGTTAAGAGAAGAAGAAAACTCTCTGACCGAGCACATACATATTCAGAAAGCTAAAATCAACCGAGTGCCTAAAATCTACTGATTGGTGAAATAACACGCTTAGAAGTTAAAATCAGAGCTACTCTCCATCGATAAGAAGCTAGGTGGTCGAAGCTTCAGGAAGCGATTGCCTCTTTTTCATCTTTTGAATTCTGATTGCTTTATACTTGTCTGTTGTCGGTTTGTAATTTACTTTATCTTTAAGACAATCAGCCAGAATATTTTCTTTCCACCTATCTTGTATTATCTCAAGTACTTAGCCTTTTTATCTATGTGGCATAGCTGTATTAATGATATGGCATGTTCATGAGAAGTTGTTAGTCCATTCGTTCCCTCTTCCTATGGAACGTTTCATGCAACTAATGGGGCACTCCAACCATCATGACACCTCGTCTTCAGGCTTGACTATTCATTCTGAGCGCTTATATAAAGGATTCTCATGTGCTTTCTCTCCTACGTAATTAAAATTTTCACTTCCCATCTTCAAAACTCTTACTTTCTCTTTTTACTGGTTATTGCACCTATATATGCTATCGATCGGGATTAGAGGTTCTTGTGGGAAATCATTTCCCTAAATATTAAAGCTTTTGCTCACTCCACCCTACAGTATGACATATATCCATTCATTCACGATCTTCAGATCACTCCTAGGGATGACGTTCCCTTAATTGAACTACTGGATGCCTTCACCAAACTTCAGAGTATTAGCGAAGCATACTACATTACTGAGAAAGATTTGAAAAAGCTTGATGCTCGTACAAATAATAGTCCTACCATTTACAGGGAAACAAACATACTCTTCGATCAATATGATTGGGCTTGGTATAACCACACACACTGGATTATGTAGCATCATTTTAACAAAGTGATGCTGAGAACTTTGTATGTTCAATGCAAATAAATCAATGATGATCTTCAGGAGACTAAGCGAATCTACCCTAGAAGGTGTCCACACTACTCCCAGATCGATTTTATTAAGCTTGATCGCAAGAAAGCGGCGAATAGAAGAGAGAGGCTGAGCACAAAGCAGACGTCGTCGATTGCTGCATGGATCAAGTCCTTCACTTTCTTAACTAAGTTCTGAAAAGCAAAGAGTCCTGAAAGGATTAAAGGAAAACAATTGAACTTATCAAAGAACGTGTTGCCAAAGAATTTGATGAGATGAAGACTGCTTATGCCTAATTCAGCCCTTATTACTTTTCTCCTTATATATATATATATATATATATATATATATATATATATATATAATTGGCTAGTTAGCTGCATTTTTTCTACTCTCGGCCTTATAATATAGTATTTATATTTTTGCTTCTTTTGTCCTTCCATCTATATCACAAAGGATACTGTATATGGTCCATCCCATGAAGGTGACCATTTACAAAATTTAACATCCTTAGTCCCAAGAGACAATATCACTTTTTAAAACATATCACTCTCACTAAAATCTTTCTTTTTCACTTTTTTTTTAATTGTATGCTCGAGCGACTCTGGCCTTGTTTGTCATAATGGAATTTAAGGCCCTTACTCGATTTTCATCTAGGTCCTTGAAGTCAACCAACATAGCCTCTGTAAACTTGGTCGGGGTCAAGTTAGCCTGATAAGCTACCCGTAGTGATGGCACAATCACTTCCAATAGTAAGACAACATCATGTCCATATATTAGTTTGAATGGACTCACCCCCTGTGCTTGTTTGAAATGAGTTGCAGTAAGCTGAAAGAGCTTATGACAACTTAATGTACCATTGCTTAAGAATCCCATCAATCATTTTCTATAAGATATTCTTGATGACGTTGTTACTAGCCTCGACCTAACTTTTGACTTGAGCATGGTAAGGTGATGAATGCATCAGCCTGATTTTATACTGATCGACCATTAACTTGACTTGCTTGGATGGAAAAGTTGCTCATTGGTCCATAGTAATTGATTTAGGAATTTTAAACCAATGAATTATATGAGTCTTGATAAACTCAATAATTTCTTGATGATCTGTTTATAACATAAGTTTTACTTCTACCCATTTGGTGAAGTAATCGGTCACCACAATAATAAAATTTTATCCCTTGTATAATAGAGGATAAATTTTCTCCATCTAATCAATGGTTGATCCTCAAAATGGCCAAGGTTTTACAATAGGATGTAATTCGATCATGGGTACATGATGTATCGGCCCATGTTTTTAACATACTTCACACCCTTTAGCATATTGGTTACAATCGGCAGAGATGCTCGGCCAGAAATATCCATGCATCGAAGAGTAAGCTTCGTTTTTCTTCTAACCTAATGTGCTCCACAAAATCCTTCATGCACATCTCCCATATCCTACATAGATTCTTTTTTACTCAAACAGCACAACGATAATCCATTAGTCCCCTTTTGATATCGATCAATACATAATTTACACTCCTCCTAATGTCTATGCCGACCTTCATCCATGGATACCGAAGATATTCTATGATTAGAGCTCTCTAGTGTCATCGCTCACTTCGACCTTGTGAATTTCATCAGTCAATTCTCTCTGAAAAATTAACGTGTAACATCCTAAATTTTCATTGTTTTGGATTTTCAAAAACCCTTGAAAACCTTCGATATGACTAGCCTACGTTGTCTCTTATTGGCCCTTGATGCTCGAAGTGAGCGTATATGCGGATGGTACCAATAAATAACCACACAAATTTGATTAATCAACTTTAGAAAGTCAATGAATCTACCCGATCACTTAAGCATCGAATATAATCTCATGATTTGTTCGTGCAAGACCCAAATCTAGCCAACTTATCACTAAATAATCAAGACAACTGTAAGTAAATAAAGACATACCAAAAACTGAGAAAACTAGGGGTCAGATCTTAATTAACAAACCAAATCAATCTAGTTATTCCTTTAACCTAAGAACCAACGGCTTAGCTTGACTTTAATCGAATCATCATTTTTGCTAATTGCGAATAGGCCACACAACAAACTTAGCTAATCCAAACTCTAATCATTGCGCACAAGAAATCTAGACACTTATTTCATTCCAGAAATGCCTTGATTATCCAAACAAGCTCTAGACCGCTTGTTAGTGGCCCACTAAACTCGATAATATAGAAATACGTTCGTCTTAGTGGGCTTAATGTCCATCGCAAGAAATTCAGTCGAGATCATGACTCAAATTGCTCAATTTTGACTTACAAGGTCGGTGCATGAGTTGTGCAAATATTCTTAAAATTAACCAAGAACTTAAGTCACTTATCTACGTTTGGTCTTTGCCCAAGTTATGGCTTTCAAACCATTAGATCATGACCAAATTTAAGGCAACAACCTAGAGTAATGTCCTACATAGATCCATATAGTCGCAGGCTCGATCGATAGTTGGTGACCGCCAAACAGACTTTTGATCATACCCATCGATCAATGCGTCCAAATGGTAGGCCGATTGTGTCTATGAGTAGATCATCACTAGGGCCAACATCTAACAATGAGTGTCAATTCCTACGCCCTGTAGTGTCCCCCAAAGGGTAGAAAAATACTTCCTTAGGGCTAGTATAGTAAAAACTTAGCCCTTATGGCCATTTACACCAAATCTAACACTATATAAAGCCTTCATTTGGGCACCCCTCCTCCCATACGAATTTCATGCCCTAGAACAAGAGAAAAAGGGAGAGAAGGAGAAGAGAAAGAGGAGAAAGGAGAAGAGAAAGAGCTCGGGGTGTGAGTGTCGGTGCACATCTACCCTCTCATCCTCTCTCTAGTTGCCTCACCGTAATCGGAGCTGTTATTGGAGCTTTCCCAGCAATGATTAGGGGTAAGTGTTGAATCTCACTTGTAATATAGGGTTTCAATAGTTATTTGTCTCTAATATCATAAGCTTATATGCTTGTTTAGGTCTTTCAACGATTTTCTCAAAACTCTAACCCTAGGAGCACCATGAATTGGGCGAAACGTCACAAGGTGCGGACCATAAATGTTTAGGTTGTCATTTATTAATTCTACTGTTCAGTGAATGATTTACAATTACCAACTTGAAATTTGCATGATAACATATGTGTATTTTGATTTCAGTCTATGATTTACAAATCTTAAGATAGTGACACCTACGTGTTCGATGAAATGCCTGAATGAGTAGATTATTGATTTTGATGATTGAATGTGAATCCAATCATCTTTAACGCTCGTTGACTTGATTATATTAAGAAGTAGAACTATAAGAATAGTCTAGTTAGTCGGCAAATTCCTATATATGGGTTGACCAAATTAAGTTGGCCACCCCAGACATGTTTGATTGATCCGGGCCAAACACAGACGACCGACAGTGGTTGGGCTACGCGGGGTGCTTACACACTTGGTGCTGATTACGCCGGTGTTTGCCCGTATTAACGAAAATTGTCTAAAGAATCGGCTAACCCTATATATGTTCACAATGTATGATTACAACTATTTGAATATGGGACACCCCCCTTACCAATTGCAAAGGTCTATTATTAACCATTATCATCGCAATCTTCAAGACTCATGAGACGGGTATGATGGTATGGGACACCGTGTCCATATTTTCGGCCTACGCTGGGGTTACGAGCCTCCCCATAGTGACTGCGAGCATTACTTTTACAACTTGCCTTTTCTATGTATTTAGTTGGGAGCGACGAATCCAAATAGATAAGGGATTACAGGCGTAGGATCATTGTGGTCGTCCCGCTTCTAGTAATTCAGTTGAGACCAATGGTTAAAAGGGAGGTATCCTAGCTTCCCCAAACTGTTGAATGAATATATATAATTAATCACTTGGCTAACATAATCATTCACCGCATTACATTAGATTAGAATGTGGTGAAACAGGCGTTGAAGTCGCGTGTTGAGGAAGTGTTGTCATTTGCGAACCAGGTGGTTGGAGTCGCGTGTTGAGGGAGTGTTGTATGGTGAGGGCATGCATTATTTTATAAACCCCATTATTTGCATTAATAAGAATAATTAGGAAGTGATTGTTTTACATTGCTTTATCATTCTTATGCTGATAGACTTGATAACATGTGTAACACATGTTATATGGAACCGCTGAGTTGATCACTCACTCCCACTCTGGGACAATGTTTTAAAACACCAACTAGACGCTGATATAGATGCAGGGACCATCGAGACCGATGCATTAGATCAGGCAGGCATGGATGAGGAGGAGTTCTCTTACTTCCAGTCTTCTGATGGACCGATGTAGGCTGCGCATTTCTTGACAAGGAAAGTCGAGTGATCAGCCTTAGTTAGACACCACCTTTCCACATTTTGGTTGATTTTGGAATTATATATTGGACCCAGCTGGACCCATACTCTGGATAATCATACTACATACGTTTCGATTTAATTTTCTCTTTTAATCGTGTTTATTCCGAAGTATGATACACTGTTTAGTATAATCCTATACATGCTTAATTCCCTAATGTAGAAGTAAGCGAGAAACCAGCTTCCACAAAGCATAAATGATGCTCGAAATCTCGGGAGTCGAGCATTTGTTGGACCCTTGAAATTCGGAGTGTTACATAAGGATAATGACTTCCTCTGAATAGTCACTGTTCTTTCTTCAAATCCCTGAGTGATTTGAAGCCTCGATACTAACTGTGTCATTTCATTTACATCAATATTTTTTCTCGAGTTATATGTTTTAACTATGTCGCCAAAAGATGATATAATCGTAGAGCTGCACTTGTACAATTAAACAAATAAATTAAATAGTTTATCACTAATAAGGAATCACCCATAACCAATACTTTTTTTGCTCCTATATCAACCAACATCTCTAGACCAATTATCAAGGCTTCGTACTCATCTTGATTATTGGTGCAATTGAACTTAAGTTGAAATGCAAATTCTTATTTTTTACTAGATGGATTGATCAGGACAATCCTTGTTCCTGGTCATTTGTTGGTCCTTGAACCATTAAATATTAGTCTCTAGGGTGACCGGTAAACCACATATAAATTTAAAGATTTCGAGGACAACCGATTTTCTATGTTTGAAGGATGATAAGCCGAAAAATTTGTTATAGCCTATCCTTTTATAACCCTTTATACCACATAAAGTAAATCAAACTTAATTAATGTGAGAATCCATTTGCCAATTCGACCATTTAAAATTGGTCGATTTAACATTTACTTTATCAAATTAGTTACTATAATTACGTTGATTATTTCGTCCAACAAATAATGTTATAATTTTGTAAATGCGAAGTACAATAATAAATATAACTTTTCTATGGCAAAATACCATATCTCGATATTTAATAATATTCGACTAAGATAATAGACAAAACGCTCTTTTTTATTATCGTTGTCTTGTGTTAACGATGCTCCATCCGACTCTATAGAAGACGTGATATAAAACTTGAGCGGTCGACCCTTTATTGCTGGCATCAACACTAGTGGTCTGGACAAATAATCTTTAATGATGTCAAAAGTCAAATGATGCTCTCCTCCCATCTAAACTCATCTCATTTTTCAGCTTCAACAAAGGAGAAACACATTAATTTTCCAGTGTAGTTGGAAATTAATCGCTGCATAAGGTTAACCTGGCCAAGAAACCTCTGTAACTCAGTTTTGGTTCTTGGTGACCAGGCTTCTATGATTTGCTCGCACCTTATGTTGATCAATTTTATTTCGTCTTTGATGTACCACGAATCCTAAAAAATTTTCACCTGATACACCAAAAGCACATTTGAAAGGGTTCATCTTTAATTTATAAATCCTCATTCTTTTAAATGAATTTCGTAAGTGATCAAGATGTTTGGTCAAATTGGCTGATTTGACCACTATGTTATCAATATAGATTTTCATGAATCGACCAATCATGTCATGAAAATTGTATTTATGGATCTTTAATAAATAGATCCTGCATTTTAAAACCAAATGACATTACTACATAACAAAACATACCTAAAGGACCGATACATCTGAAGGCTATCTTTGAGACATCTTCCACTATAATGTTTATTTAATTATATCATGAATGGTTAACCATGAAAATTATCATTTAATTTTCAACATTTTAATCAATCAAATGATCCATCATAAGCATATGATACTCATCCTTTAGTGTGGCTCAATTAAAATTTTGAAAGTCAATGCATACTTTTAGCTTATCGTTCTTCTTAATAGCTTACACTATTTCGAAATTCATTCGACATATTTGATGGGTTTAACGAAACTTGTTTTCAAAAGCTGCTCAATTTCTTCATTTATCTTTTGCGTCACTTCGGTTGTCATCCACCTAACCAGTTGTTTATATGGCTGATAATCTTCCTTCATAGGTAACTTGTGTTCAATCATATTTCAGTCTAATCTAGGCAACTCATGACAATCCCAAACAAAGTAATCAGCGAACTCTTTAAGTAAATTAATATGTTCGGCCTATATTTGGAAATCCAATAATTCACTAATAAAAAGATGCTTGAGATGTTGCTCTGTCCCCAAATTTGCCTTTATTAGAGGATCTTAAACTCCAACTTGAGAATCCTCCAATTTCTATGAGACTGGTTTCAAATCCTTCATTTCAATATCATCTTAGCTATATGATCAGTCGGTACTTCTATCTTCGCTATATCAACAAAACATCCATTATCATGATTTTGTAAACTCTCTTTGAGATGCCGCACTTTGGCCATGAACTCGGCCTTGACCAATGATTGGTCCATCATGAGGATTTCTTCAATTGTATAGCTTCTAGTTGCACAAAAGGGAATTATAGTCTTCAAGAACTCTTCATTTAGTTGAATCATGGTAGTAATATCATGTACGGCATTATCAGGGTGAAGGTTGGTATTAATTCCATTTTCTTTGTCATTCTTGTCTTGTCCTATAAATCGTGTCAGTCTAATCTCATTTCTATAGAAATAAGCCTCGAATGCATTAGATATAGCTAAGAACGGTTTGTTATCAGCCAAAACTAATTATACTTTGTCTTGATTCCCAAAGATCGCAAATTGGTATAATGACGATCGAATGTACGAGAACGAATGAATCCAATCTCGTTTAAGTAAAGTGTTGTAATTTGATGAAGTGTTGACAACAAAGAAAGCGGCCAACACCTTCTTGGTTTCCACCATTAGTTTGACCAGTAAAACACCATGTGTTTGAGTTACTCTAGTAAAATTACTCATTATGACCTCAATTAGGATAATGACATCTTTAGTCTTTTCTAGTTTAGCCATCATTCACACTGGGAGAATGTTAACAACAACTCCATTATCGACTAAAACCTGAGTGATCAGACATCCTTCTAAGTGAACAAAAATATTAATGGCTTTCAATGTTAGGTCATTATAAGATCCGACATTTCAATAATTATTTTTTAGAAGGGGATATTGGTTCAACTGCCACAGTCGACACCTTTTTAGTTTCCTCATCGAAATCATAGGAACCATATACTGTATGATTATAGGAGCGTTAAACTCTTCCACACATCTTTCTATCGTATTTGGTTGAGATGGTTTACCTTGAAAAATCAATGACCGTGTCAGCAACATATTACAATTTGTTGTAATTGGTGTATGACCAAATTCGGACATTGCCCACTAGGTATCTTCGAATTCCCTTAATTTTCAACTTCATTCTTGGTTCCTTCATTCCATTTGGAAGAAGTTGGTTCTAATGTTCTTCCTTTATTAAATAATTCTTCAATCAAAAGATTATATGAAAACTCTTCATTGCTTAACTATTTGGTCAATCCTTATATATCCATTCATGCCTTATCGTAATTCTAGTTTTCGGCCGAGTTAAGCCCCGCATGAAGCTCGATCATATTAATCAATATCTATTCTTCTCCTCCTACCTTTATTATTACCAGGCTCGATCGGGTTGGCAGGTACTTCATCTAAGATTCATCACATACATCGGCCAACTGCCTTCTCTTTGCTACCTACTGCCTTTTCCAATGTCATTTCTAAGTATGAGTCATCCCTTCTAGTATTATTGAGAATTTTAGATGACTAGGCCTTTTCCACACTCCTTTTCGAATAGGCCAACATTTGACCATCCTTTGCCCTTGGACGAGCCCAAGGTGATCGCTAGCGTGCTTGACCTTTTGTGGGTAAAACGAATTTCATTCTTCATGGTTTGGATTGTTCGATTATCTTGTCTGATATTTCGGTCGATAAAATCTACCATTCAATCAATTCGGCTTTGCACATTTGTCATAAAGGTGCTGATAGTTTGAAATTATTGCCTTTGGACATGCTTTAGTTTGGTTGACTGTAGGCTTAGGCCTCATACTCCTCTTACCATCTTTTCACTCCTTAGCTTGACCCATTTGCACTCCAAGATTAATTTTTTGTCACAACTGAACCAATTTTTGAGGATTAATGGTGGCCATAATGATCTCCATAATGGATGGAAACGAATTAGTATCAATCAACATCACTTCTTTTTCTTTTTTGGGGAACTTCAGCAACCCTTTGTTGATGTTGTCTTGATAATATTCTTGAAAATAATACATTTGTGAATAAAATGTGACCAAGTTCCATGCCATTTACAATAATTAGTTTTCTTCAGTTCTCCGGTTGTCGGAATCTTATGATTAACATAAATTTTGATAAATTTTTCGGATAACATGATATTAAAGATTTCATCAGTGCGAGAAATATCAAAGGTATACGTTCTTTGAACTTTCTAATTAGAGGATGTCATTGCCTTTTTTATTAAACTAGAGTTGAATATCTGAATGGTTGTTTAGCTACTCCTTCAGCCACCGCAACATCATAATTAGTGTCATAATAATATGTTCCTGCTGATGAATTCCTTTGTCACATTGACTCCTAAAGCAGGGCTTCATACTGAGACACATTTCTAGTTAAATCATAAAGATATATGAATTTTGTCCTGATAAAGTTCTTTCGAAGCTTGAATTTTAGCCCATCTTGAGTTAACTAGACAAATTCTGTTTCAGTTGTGATTACCTTGCCTAAGCATTTTGCTCTCTTAAACTGAGCATTATTATTTTTAACCGATTCCCCTAACAATTGTCAGAAACAAGCAAGATCGACCATGAAAATTTTTTTATCCTTATAAAAAACTGAGAATGAAACTTTTCTTCAATCTCTTACCAATTATTTTGGAATTTAATAACGAATTGAAATACCAGGTGAAAGCTACCCTAGTGAGTGAATGATCATATAGTTGTAATTTATAATATTCATTATTGGCCAACTCTCTACATTGTATGGTAAATTGACCCATGTGTTTTACCGTCGATTAACCAGTATCACCTATAAAAAATGTAAAGTTAGGTCAATAATTCATTGGCAATGGATATTGTCGGTTAATTTAGTTAGGATATGACTCATGATAAACTAGAGTAGTAGTTCGGATGAGAACTTGGCCTACTACTTCGTGAACTAGTTAAACAATTTAGTTACGCTCCCAGTATTCTTGTGGAGCAACTGGCGATATTTTTAGACCAACCTGATATTGCTCTTCATTATATGGTTTATTTATGGGCAAAAGTTGCCCCCAGGTATTCCTTGATTCATAGCTTCAGGGATTAAGTTCTTATTCTCACGTTCAAGACGACTGAAATCTACCGATGGTGATGAATTTTTCACATCTTGATCAGAAATACGTTCAAGACATCTGAAATCTATTGGTATCGGTAAATTTCACACATCCTAGATTGGATCAGGGAGATGAATAGGTAGTGAATTTTTCTATAAAAGTAGTGTTTGTGGTATGGGTTAGGCCGGTGGTGCGGGTGTTAAATTTTCAACAAAACTAGTATCAACTTATTACTGAGGTACAATAGCTTCTCTTTCAGCAATCACGGCCACCAACTGATTCATGCTCTTAGTATGACTAAACCTTCACCTATTAAAGACTTCATTTTGAACTTGTGAGTATTCAGCTTGAACTCACGACAATTTTGCAATGTGCTGAATCCTCCTTTATATATCAACCATCCCGGCTGACATAAGCTCAAGAGTTTCAAGCCTATATGTCGATGGTTTATCTAGATTTAGTGGATTAGGCACCGAACTAGGTGGTGGATTTCCTTGCTCAGGTATCTGTTGAACTTGCAACTTCTCATGAGCATAAGGCTTGTTGGCAACAACAACATTAGTAGCCGCTATTAAAGCATTACGACCACATTTTTGGCTCATGATTTCAAGAAATTGCTACAACGATAAGTGTACTTGTGTCAAAAATATTCTTTTCGCATAGTCTATGTAAAATGAATATTAATGATGGCCAGGTAGTTTTTTAGTCTCACCGGGCGTGCCAGAATAGATAAAGAGGTTTGATCCAAACTAATCAACTCGATACCAAGCGCCAAAATAAGCAGATACGTCCAATATGAATGTATATGATCAGATTCTGAGAAGATCAGTCGCTTACTCAACCAGTTGCATAATTTTATAATGATTAGGCGATAATCAGAGGGTGAAGTTCTTCCTCCAAAGATGGGTTACTTTGTACCTTCCATAAGAAAGGACTTTCAGAATACTAGTACAATCAAACAAAAGGAAAAACTCACAAAAGGTCACTAGGAGTGACTCCAAGAATACGTCTCTCGAAAAAACTACTTGATATTAGATAGGAATCAAATCCAACGCACGAGCATAGATTTGGATTACAACTAAAGATTATAGCTAAAAATTACCACCACTTATAGGATAAGCTGAGATAATAGATAAATTTGTTTGATTGATTGTTGGATTGGAGATTAGTTCTTTTACTCTGTAAATTTATTCTCATATTTATAGAGCTATGTTGCATGTCTTACTCTTCCATTATTGCAACAGTTATAGTATTCGAAAAGCTTTTCTCTTGATCCATCTTATGCTATATTTTCCTTTTGTGACTGTTCTTCTTCTGTTGGGCAAACTTTGTTATTCTCAATTGCCTTCTATATCTTAGATTGCTTCGACCTCATTTCTTTTTTCACTCATTAAACTTTTAGATAACTCAATCACATCATTCTATCGACCATCCACTGACATGTAAAATTGAATTTATACCAGCTATGATTCTGTAAAAAGTGCTCCAAATATTTTGAAGATATTTTCATCCACTTCTTATTTCTCCTGCAATGCCACGTGCTGCTAGCAAGAAATAGGGTACAACAAGGTTACGACTGATTGATAATGAGGCACATTTGATTAAGATCACCAAACTATAGGCTCCATATGTAAATACAAGTGTTTAGGATTGACTAAAGATGAACCCTGCTTGACTAAGATTATCTTAATGTTGGTCCCACGTAGAAATACAGGTGGCTAGGATTGACTAAGGAACGGCCTACATGATCAAGATAATCTAAATGGTGAATAATAAAGAGTGGGCTCGTGATGGGTAAGAATAATAAAGAAATTAATTTTCCTCTCAAGTAAGGAAACTATGTCTTAAGTTTTAAAATAAATAAGTAAAAATGAAAAGGGTCATTTCTTTGAAAACTTGAAGAGTGGATTTTTTATTTCACATAAAAATTTAAAAACAATAAAACAACCGGCAAAATTTTTTACTTTCATTGGAAACAAATTTTCTTTTTCCAATTTTAATGAATCCAAACAAGCTGAAAATCTGAGAAATATGATGGACATGATTGTCTAGTTGATTAGATTTTTAAACATGAATCATCGGTTATAATCTCCCTATCATGTTAGAGAGATGGTTCTACCATAGTCCTTGAAACTCCAGGAGGTGGAATGTCATTGGAAAGGGGGAGTTATTTTATGATCTGGAAGCAATCGATGCCTGAAATGCTGATAATGCAGATCCTTCGAAGTTATACACATTGCATAGATTAACTCAAATTAAACTAACTTTTGTTAGGTAATAGTAACAAAATTGTTGGGATGCCTTGCACAAACCTTAGGATCTAGCCTCCCGAAACAAACCAGAATTATGGATAAAGCAATGAAATAAATCAAAGCATCAATCACACACCACACAAGAGATTTTTACGTGGAAAACCCTCAAAGAGGTAAAAACCACGGGACCTCGTCCAGATCAACAATCCACTATGAAGTAGAACGTTACAATCTTCTTCACTCATGCAGGAGTGGATAAACAATAAGAGAAATAGAGAAAACGGAGAGATCTAACCAATTACGAGGACATAGAAGCACTGAGATGTAGATTGCAAAGTAGAGAACCTCCACGAGCAGAACCTCCCTTCTATAAGCTTCATCTCTCTCTTTCTCCCTCTCTCTCACCTTTGATAGTCCTAAACCCTTTAGCAAATACTTTGTAAAGCTTTAGGAAACCCTCTTGCTATTTTGTGATACATAGAAAAAACCCTAGGCAACCCCTTTTATAGTTTTGGGAAACTCCTTTCCGCATCCCGGGCGACATGCGAAAGGACTCAAATCAATTTCGCGCAAAATCGCGGAACAAATCACAGGCGTATTTATGACTAGTCTGGAAATTCCAGATCTGTCTTAGCCTCCTACGACCGGTCGTAGCTCACCTACGACCGGTCGTAGACCACTACGACCGGTCGTGGGTCACCCACTGACCGGCCGAGAACCTCGAGAAAAATAGTCCGAACTGGCTTGGACTTTGTCGAGCTATGACTCGACTCCCATGACTGGTCGTACCAGCCCTCGACCGGTCGAGAAGGGCTCACGACTGGTCGAGCACGGGGCAAAAAACCCCATCAAATCTCTCCCTTTTTGACCCGGGAGGGATCCACCTTCTTCAAGCCAGCTAAGGTTTCTACAAACCTCGAACTTGCCTTTGAGCAAAGCCTTGGTCATCATGTCTGACCCATTATCGTCCGTGTGGACCTTCTCAAGCTGTAACACCTTTTGTTCCAAAGTATCCCTGATCCAGTGATACCGAATCTCTATGTGCTTCGACTTGGAATGCTGACTTGGATTCTTGCTCAAGTGTATAGCACTCTGACTATCGCAATAGACCACATGCTCCTCCTGCTTTAGGCTAAGTTCCTGTAGGAACCTTTTCATCCAAAGCATCTCTTTACATGCTTCAAGATCTTCAATGTATTCGGCCTCTGCCGTCGACAATGCTACGACCTTCTCGTAGCTTGCTCGCCAAGAAACCGCTCCCCACGTAAACGTGAACATGAACCCCGATGTAGACTTCCTGAGTCTATGTCACTCCATATCTCGCATCTCGTGTAGCCCTCTAACACAGTTTACTTGTCACCATAGCATAGGCTCAACTGGATGAGCCTCTTAGATACCGTAGTATCCATTTCACCGCCTTCCAATGTTCTTTGCCAGATTGGCAAGATACCTACTGACTACACCAACCGCATATGCTATGTCCGGGCGTGTACACCACATAACATACATCAAACTTCCTACAAACACGCGTAGGGTATTTTCAAAAACATCTCTTCCACCTCCGCCTTCGTCTTGGGACAATCCGTCTGTCCGCTCAATCTGAAGTGACCATCTAGTGGAGTCTTGGCCTTACCCGAACCGCATTCATATTGAACCGCTCTAGGACTTTCTCAATATATCGCTCTTGTGTGACCCTGCAGTTTCCTCGCTTATCACGGGTTATCTCCATTCCTAGGATCTGCCTTTAGCCGGCTCAAGTCTTTCATCGCAAAGACTTGCCCAACTCTGTTTCACCAATGATCTTCTTGATGTCTTTTCCCATGATGAGCATGTCATCAATGTATAATAGCAGAACTAAGAAATCACCATCGAGAACTTGCGTGTGAACACACAAAGGTGGTCCGACTCCGTCTGTCATACCCATGTTTCAACATAAACGAGTCGAACTTCTTGTACCATTGCCGTGGAGCTTGTTTCACCCATACAAGCTCTTCCTCACCACATACCATATGTTCCTTGCCCTTGATTTCGAACTCCTCCGGTTGGTGCATGTAGATCTCTTCTTCCAGTCACTTATGGAGAAAGGCGCTTTAACATCTAACCGCTCTATCTCCAGATCCATGCTAGCCGCCAACCCAAGCAACACCAGTATGGATGTCATCTTCACCACTGTGAGAATATCTCCTCAAGTCTATGCCTTTCCTCCGACCAAACCCTTTACCACAAGTCCGGCGGCCTTAAACCTCGTCATGTAAATTCTTCTGCTCAACCTTCTTTCTGAACACCCACTTGTTGCTCAAAGCTTTCTTGCCCTTAGGCAATTTCACCATGTCATTGGTGTGGTTCTTATGCAAGGATTCCATCTCCTCTTGCATAGCTTTCAACCACTCCTCCTTATGCTCGTCGGCTAGGGCCTCAGAATAATCTTCTGGCTCTCCCCCATCGGTTAACATAATGTACTCATGCGGCGAGTACCTCTTGACGGCCATCTGTCCCTAGATGACCTCCTCACCTGTGGGCTCAACAGGGTGGATCAAGTGGGGGGGCCGCTCTCCCGGTCCATCTTCTCGAAGGAACTCCCTCGTCCTCTCCGTACCTTCTTTGTACTCCCCCGTCATCAGGCACCACGAGAGGAGTAATCGGATCCATGTCCTCTAGCTCACCTGAACTAGGCTGGTTCTTCTCTGGCTTACCAATGTCTTCGATACACTGATCTTAAAAAAAAACCATATCTCTGCTCCTGACGAGCTTCCCATCTTCTTCTCGGTCGGATCCCATAACACAGAACTTAGAATTTTTCATCACCGTACCCTAAGAACACACACCGCCGATCTTCATATCGAGCTTGGACCTCTCGTCCTTTAGTACGTGAACGGATGTCCAGCATCCAAACACCCTTCAGATGACCAGTACGATGGATCTGTCCCAGCCCACACCTTCTCGTACTTCTCCATTCAACGGGGCTGATGGAGACCTGTTTATCAAATACACCGCCGTGCTCATTGCTTCTCCCCAGAACGTCTTGGGCAACTTCGCATGGGATAACATGCATCTGATTCTCTCAACAATGGTGCGATTCATTCGCTCAGCTACACCATTATCTGGGGGGTCTTGGGAACACTGTTCATGCCGTATACCCAGGACTTGCGGTACTCTATGAAAGTCGCTAATGTATTCACCACCATTGTCAGTGCGGATGCACTTCAATGATCTACTTGTCTCTCTCTCAACCATAGCATGAAACAATTTAAACACATCAAAGACCTCGTCCTTGGATTTCAAAGTATAAACCCAAACCCTCCTAGATGCATCATCTATAAAAGTAACAAAATACAATGCCCCACCCAAGGTTTTTGTCCTCATAGGACCACAAACATCAGAATAAACCAAATCTAATGTATGCACTTTATTAACATGAGAAGCGGTTTAATGAATGAAACTCTATGTTTGTTTCCACGATAAACAATCAAGACAGATTTTGAGAGGCATACCTGCCACGTCTGGAAGGAGTCTGCTCCTTAAAGCCCTTTTTCACTCACGTGGCCTGACGCGCTGTGCCACATGTCAATAGGCTGAATCTTCTGTGCGTTCAATCCACCCTTGCACATACCGACACTTGCCTTGTACAGGGTGCAACACTTCTTTCCTCTAGCCACGATCAATGAACCCTTGATGAGCTTCCATCGCCCACCAAAGAAACCGGCTTTCATAGCCATCATCATCCAGCCTTTCCGTCGACATCAAGTTGAGGCGAAGGTCCTGGATATGCCTCACATCCCCGAGAACCAATGTGCGGCCCACATCGGTCTTCACACAAATATCACCGACTCCCACGATCTTTGATATGCCGAGATTTCCCATCTTCACAAATCCCATAGTCACCGACTTGTAGCTTGTGAAGGAGTCCCTGTGTGGAGTCGCATGAAAAGAAGCTCCCGAGTCATCACCCATCGGTGCCCCGACTCATAGCCGTGAGACATACATCGTGATCCGTAGAAAGAATAACTACCATGTCGCCATCCGAAGCGACCGGCAAATCGATTCATCTTCCTTCCCTTTTCCTTTCTTGTCGTTCTTCTTACCACGACATTCATGCTTGTAGTGGCCCTTCTTGCCACAATTCCAAAGATTCAACCTCTTTTACTCGTTACTCGACTTGCCTCTTGATTTATCTCGGGCCTTCCCGCCCTTCCCGTTCTTTCCTCTCCCCGTTCTGTGTCACAAGAGCCTCTTGCACGTGTAGACCCCCGAGACTTCCTCCTTGCCTCCTCATTGAAGAGACAACTGGTTACCTGTTCCATGGATATCTTTCCGTGCAAGTGCGAGTTACTTAGAGACACCACCAATGTCTCCCAACTGTCGCAATGAACTAAGCAATAGTAAAGCCTGCAATTCATCATCCAGGACCATCTTCATAGAGGTGAGTTGGTTCACTATATTGTTGACCTCATTCATATGCTCGACCACAGAACCACCATCCTTGAACTTGAGATTCACAAGTCGCCTTATCAGAAATATCTTATTACCTACCGTTGTCTTCCTCTCATACACCCTTGTAATTTTAAATATATAGGCTTTCGGCTTTGAGGTTTCCAGTAGACACATGGTGGAACACAAAATCATCCAACCATTGTCTAATAAACCCCATCGCTTTCGGTCCATCTTCTTCCATCATCATCACCATATCCTTAGATTTTGTGATATGCACCGAGATTGGAGAATATAGGTCCTTGCACATAAAGCAAGTCCTCCATCTTAGCCTTCCATATGGTCCAGTTAGAACCATTGAGGCGATCATCCTTGAGCCACCTTCCATAATTCAAACCGATCCTACCTTCAATGAACTTAGCTCGATACCACTTTGTTGGGATGCCTTGCACAAACCTTAGGATCTAGCCTCCAAACAAACCGAGAATTATGGATAAAGCAATGAAATAAATCAAAGCATCAATCACACACCACACAAGAGATTTTTACGTGGAAAACCCTCAAAGAGGTAAAAACCACGGGACCTCACTCAGATCAACAATCCACTATGAAGTAGAACGTTACAATCTTCTTCACTCACACAGAGTGGATAAACAATAAGAGAAATAGAGAAAACGGAGAGATCTAACCGATTACGAGGACATAGAAGCGCTGAGATGTAGATTGCAAAGTAGAGAACCTCCACGAGCAGAACCTCCCTTCTATAAGCTTCCTCTCTCTCTTTCTCCCTCTCTCTCACCTTTGATAGTCCTAAACCCTTTAGCAAATACCTTGTAAAGCTTTAGGAAACCCCCTTGCTATTTTGTGATACATAGAAAAAACCCTAGGCAACCCCTTTTATAGTTTTGGGAAACTCCTTTCCGCATCCCAGTTGCGAAAGGACTCAAATCCGCAGTTTCGCGCAAAATCGCGGAACAAACTGCGTAACCTTCGACTAGTCCTGGAAATTCCAGGACTGGTCTTAGCCTCCTACGACTGGTCGTAGCTCACCTACGACCGGTCGAGAACCCCGGAGAAAAATAGTCCGAACTCGCTGGACTTTGAGTCGAGCTACGACTCGACTCCCACGACTGGTTGTACCAGCCCTCGACCGGTCGAGAAGGGCTCACGACTGGTCGAGCACGGGGCAAAAAACCCCATCAAAAATCACATTGATGGAAGAATCGTAACCTTTGATTCTGATTCGTGGACCATGGGATATTTTTTTATTTTAAAAATTTCTAACGGCTCAACAGTATCTACTAATCCAACAGTCAGCTAATCGAGTAAGCAAGTGTAATGTTTGGATCATCATACCTCCCACTGATATATATATAACTTGGACAGTTTAATTTCAAAATGCAATTTCTAAGCACCTGCATGCCATCTGTCACACTCTGCCAGAGTATTAATATTAATGTTCTACAATTAAAGGAGAATCGACCGTGAAGTAGAGGGTTGCAATCTTCCAATCAGGAGAATTTTAAAGCATTCCAATCAAAAAGTGGGGCCATGAAATAGGGAAACTATATTCCATACACGGATGCAGTTTGACGGGTGACTGAGAGACCGACTCTGTGGGGCCACCATGATGTATATGTTTTATCAGCTGTCCATCTATTCTTCCAGCTCATTTTAGAGTATGAGCCAAAATAAAAATAAAAATGAGACAGATCGAAAATTCAGGTGGGCGACGCGACAAGAAACCGTGGGGGATTGAACGGCTACGGTTGAAAATTTCTTAGGGCACAATAGTTATGGATCCTGATTTTTGTGTTTTTCCGACATCAAATCATACAACCTGGAGCTGCGATCTAGAACCACCCATGTGGACGGAACCCTGACTGTAGGGCTCACCTTGATGCATGAATTATATATCCATGCTGTCCCATCTGCAAAATAATGCAGATACAAAATTGAGGTGGACAGCATCAAAGGAAACAGTCGTACGATTATTGACCATTAAAAACCTTTTGTGGGTAATACAAGTTTCGGATCAAGCTTGTATTTGTTTTCCCCTTTCATCCCGGTCTGCTTGACATTATCAGCAGGTTACATGGTCAAACGCTAGGTTCGACCTTGGAAGTTTTTAACTATGGGCATTCAACGACCACTGTTTCTTGTAGTGTGGTACACCTGAAATTTGTATCTTCTTCATTTTTGGGATGGCAAATAAATATCATTGTGGGCCATCTAAAGGTTCCAAAGGAGGGGGTTACTGAGCTGGCAACATGGACGGACGGACCCGGATTTCCTGCGAAAGCCTTTAGCAGGAAGTTGCTGCGCAAGGATGCGGGTGGGGCCCACTGCAATGTATGTGAGAAAGCCATTCTGTCCATCCATTTTTCAAGCGTATTTCAGGACGTGCAACAAAAATGACATGGATACAAAACTCAAGTCGTCACACGAGAGGGAAAATTGGGGAAAGAAATTCCTACTGCTGAAACCTTCCTAGACTCCACCTTGGTGTTTATATGATATCCAAACCTTTTATAAGGTCATCCATAATGGGATGAAGTGAAAAAACAAAAAATATAGCCTGATACAAAAATTTATGGCCATAAGAATGCTTCAACGGTGCTTACCGAATTCCAACCTTTTCCTCTCGTGTGGCCCATTTGAGTGTTGGATACACCTCATTTTTTTATTGAAAGTCCTAAAATAATCTAAAAAAATGTATGGACGGGGTGGATTTCTCAAAAACATCTCAGTGGGCCCCACCCAGCATCCTTGCTACATGAGAAAGCCATTTGCTGGAAATCCGCGTGGGATTCGACGTGGCCTCTACCACCCTGAAGTTTGAGGAGGACGCTTGGGCATTCTACCCGCCAACAAGCTGTAATAATAATCATAAAGAAAATTAAACCCATGACAAATCTCATGATGTTTGGTGCAACCTAATGCACTCGAAAGAAATCAAGCATTATTAAATATCTTGAATGGGACTTAGATGCCGACATTAGTTTAGAACCATCTTTCAAATGGTGGGCCACAGCTAATGATGTATAGCTGTCTAGATCATCCAAATTGTGGGTCTATTTTGTATGAAGTGCATCTCTAAAATCACACTGATAGACCAATCTTAACCATCTAATTAATTAATGGCTATCTAATTAATGACAACAAAAGTGGTGAGATAAATTTCCAATGGCTGATAAATATTTTCTTGGTGTAAACCATCCGCTACGTGCACTCCATCGATCTAAAGTTGGGTTTGTGATTTGGACAGCTGAATTTCCATACTACTATGCTGAGTTAGCTCACCTTGGATGATATGACATGACCCTCCTTATTGCAGTAGGCCCGACATGGCTGGACCCTAGGAGTCATCTATGTTGCGTAGCACGCCAACAACGCAATGAACCGAGATCCAATTTTCGGTCTCACCCACAAACGATAAACAAGAAGAAATATAAATTAGAAGAAGAATCAAAGCATTCCAAACAAACCATAAGATAAGATATACGTGGAAAAACCCCAATAAGGGTAAAAAACCACGGGTGCAAACTCCCACTATAAAGAAAACGAGATTACAAGAAATATACTAACCTTTTCCCTTGGATGTATAGAGAAAACCTTTTGCCCACACTTTTGAATAACTCCCATTCATTCACCTTAAGCTTAGAATATCCATAGGGACCCCTATTTATAGTTTAGGCAACTTTCCTTTCGCACTTCTGCGAAAACCAACTCAAAAATCCGCAGTCCGTGCAAAATCTGGAAACGAATCTATGTAACCTCGAGGTTGCTCGACCGGTCGAGCACTTCGAACCCCAAAAAACATAGCTCGCTGAACTTTGAGTCCAGCCAGTCCTCGAGTGGGCTGCTCGACCGGTCGAGTGGGCTGCTCGAGTGGCCGGTTGAGTGGTCGGTCGAGCAGCGCCTTGATGTGGCTCCACACCTCAACAATCTTTCACTTGGAGACACATCACCATAAATCTTCATCTTCTACATCCGGAGTGCACCACCTCCCCATCTTCTAGCCTGAAGACCAATCAAAGCTGAACAGATCTTCAACTTCTCCCGTGTGATAGCCTTGGTCAGCGTATCCGTAGGATTCTCACTTGTATGAATCTTCTCCAGAGCAATCGATCCATCTTCCAGTAACGAACGTATGAAGTAATATCTGATGTCAATATGCTTGGTCCTTGAATGAAGGTTGAATTCTTAGCCAAGTATATTGCACTCTAACTATCACTATACAACTTGCAATCTGTCTGCTTCTTACCCAACTCTTCCATGAAACCTTGCATCTATACCATCTCTTTGCATGCTTCTGTAGCTGCAACATATTTTGTTTCCTTTGTATTGATAGATACTATCTTCTGTAACTGAGAGACCCAACTGATTGCAGCACTACCTAGAGTAAAGACAAACTTGTAGTGCTATCGATATCTCCTGCCAAATCTGAATCTACGTAGCCTTATAGCTTGATTTCTGATCCACCATAGCACAACCTTATATCCACAATACCTACCAGGTATCTGAGGATCCACTTCATAACTTTTCAATGTTCTCTCCCGGAGTTGTTCGTGATCCTGCTAACAACTCTCACTGCTTGAGCAATGTCTGGCCTCGTGCTTGAGACTCCCAATAGCTGACGCATATGGGACTTTAGCTATGTAGTCCTGTTCCTCCTGCGTCTTCGTACTTTGCTCCTTAGATAGTTTGAAGTGGTTGGCTAACGGAGTGCTAACCGGCTTAGCACCTCCCATATTGAATCGATTAAGTACCTTGACTATGTACTCTGCCTATGACAAAACTAGTTTCTTATTTTTCCTGTCATGATTTATCCTCATTCTTAGGATTCGTTTTGCAGCTCCTAAATTCTTCATGACAAATTCTGTAGACAGTTGTCATTTGAAATCTGAGATGTCCTTCATGCTTGAACTGACCACAAGCATATCATTAACGTACAGAAGAAAGATGATGTATGATGTATCAAACTTCTTTAAATAGCAACGGTGGTCTGCATGACATCTCCTAAAATCGTTTCTCGACATGAAACTGTCGAACTTCTTGTACCACTGCCTCGGGACTTGCTTCAGGCCATATAAACCTCTGTAGCCACTATACTCAAGACCATGCGAATCGTAGACATTTTCACTACCGGTGAAAATATTTCAATGAAATCGATACCTACCTTTTGTTGAAACCCTTTCACAACCAATCTAGCTTTGTACCATTTCGAACCATCATGCTCCTCCTTCAGTCTATAAACACACTTGTTATGAAGAACTTTCTTACCATTAGGTAGAGTGACTAGCTCCCATGTACGATTAGACTCAAGAGAGTCCATCTCATCATCTATGGCCTGCTCCCACTTAACCCGTATATCTGACTGTAATGCATCTTCAAAACACTCTGATTCACCATTATCTGTTAGCAGTAGATAATGCAAGGAGGGTGAGTATCAGACCATGGGTCTCCTCTCCCGAGTAGACCTCCTTACAATCGGTGTCTGCAGCTCTACCTCATTATGCTCTTGTGCATGATTATCTTGTGGCACTGTAACACCCGTGTTCGGTAACTCTTTCAACTCTACGAACTCTTTCTCATTGGCCTTATTTTACTGCACACTATCCTTATGCACTACTTTTTCATTGAAGACTACATCTTTGCTTATGATGATTTTCCTATTTTTTACATCCCAAAACCTGTAGAAAAAATCATGCTACCCGTAACCTATAAACGTGCACCTCTTGGACTTCGCATCCAACTAGTTTCTGTGCTCTGCATCAATGTGAATATATGAAGTGCAACCGAACACTTTGAGATGTGTAAAGTTAACTTCTTTCTCAATCTACATTTCTTCTAGTAACCCACCATCTAATAGTGCTGAGAGACTTCTATTGATGAGATATGTGGCAGTATTCACATCATCTACCCAAAATATCTTGGGCAACCCTACATGTAACCTCATGCTCCTGGCACGCTCAAGGATGGTCCTGTTAATACGCTCAGCCACATCATTCTGCTGTGGTGTCCCTAGAATCATTTTCTGATGTTTGATTCCATTTGTTACACAATATTCCTCAAACCTCTTATCACAGTACTATCCCTCATTATTTGATCTGAAACATTTTACTGTTTTACCTGTCTCATTTTCTACCATTACTTTTCACTTCTCAAATACATCAAATACATCAAATACATCAGATTTATGCTTTAAGAAATATACCCACAATTTTTTACTAGCATCATTAATAAAAGAAACGAAATAACGTGAGCCACCAAGAGATGATACTTGTGCCGGTCTCCACACATCAGTGTGTACAATCTCCAACAGATGTGTTTTTGGAGCACGTACTGTTTTCTTGAAGATCACCCTATTTTGCTTGCCATATACGCAGTCCTCGCAGAATTCCAAGTTAATAGACTTCAACTATGGTAGTTTCCCTTTTGATAATAGCACTTTCATCCATTTCTCACTCATTTGTCCCAACCTTTGATGTCATAACTGTTCATTCACTCCAGTTGATGCGACTGCGAGTGAAATATACGATCCTGAAGTCATATACAAAGTACATTCTTTCTTGCCTCGAGATATCACGAAGTGGCATGAAATGAAGCACCCGAGTCTATGACCCAAGACTCATTCCTCGCATTAAGAGACAAGATCAACGCCTCTGTGTCACTCTCTTCAAATAGATTCACTGAATCCTTCCCGTTTTGAGAGCTTCTTTCTTGTTTCTTAAGCACCCTGTAATCACGTTTCATGTACCCCCTCTTCCCGCAATGTCAACACCTGTCTTTATCTTTCGGTCCCTTGGACTTCTTCCTCGACTTAGAACGTCCGTGTTTATTGCCTCCTTTGTTCAGCGATCTTCCTCTTCCTTCAACGTTTAGAGCATTCCCTGAAACTCCTGATGTCTTTCTTTTAAATTCTTCGCTGATGATTATATCGACCACATCATCGAATTTCAGCTTTGTCGACCCTGAAGAATTGCTCACGACAATCACTAAACCATCCCAACTGTCTGACAAATTGAAAAAGATCAATAATGCCCTAACCTCGTCCTCAAAAATAATGTCAACGGATTCCAATTGGCTCGTGACTGTATTGAACTCGTTTAGATATTCAGCCACACTCGCACCATCTAACATCTTCATGTTGAATAGCCGTTTCATAAGATGAACCTTGTTTGATGCTGAAGGTTTCTCATACATCGTAGCTAGGGCATGCATTAATTCTTTTGTGGTTTTCACCTTGAATATATTGAAGGCGACGCTCTTAGACAAAGAGAGTCGGATCGTTCCTAAAGCCTTTCGATCCAATAAAAATCATTCATTATCTGTCATCTTCTCTGGTTTTTTCTTTTTTTCCTTCTAGAGGAATGTAAAGGTCCTTCTGATATAGATAATCCTTCATCTGCATTTTCCAGAAGGCAAAGTTTGAATCATCAAACTTCTCGATTTTAGTCTTCCCTTCTGCCATCATCACTCCCACTTGAACTAGACCAGTAGCTCTGATATCAGTTGTTGCGCAGCACGCCAACAACGCAGTGAACCGAAATCTAATCTCCGGTCTCACCCACAAATGATAAATAAGAAGAAATATAAACTAGAAGAATAATCAAAGTATTCGAAACAAACCACAAAACAAGATATACATGGAAAAACCCCAATAAGGGTAAAAAACCACGGGGGCAAACTTCCACCATGAAGAAAATGAGATTACAAGTAATATACTAACTTTTTCCTTTGGATGTATAGAGAAAACCCTTTGCCCACACTATTGAATAACACTCGTTCATTCACCTTAACCCTAGAATAGCCCTAGGGACCCCTATTTATATTTTAGGCAACTTCTCTTTCGTACTTCTGTGAAAACCAACTCAAAAATCCACAGTCCGTACAAAATCCGAAAACAAATTTGCGTAACCTTGACTGATCGAGCAGACCCTCAATTGGTCGAGCAAGGGCCTCGACCGATTGAGCACCTCGGACTCCAAAAAACATAGATCGCTGGACTTTGAGTCAAGCCAGTCCTCGACTGGTCGAATAGGCTACTCAACCGGTCGAGAAGCGCCCTGGTGTGGCTCCACACCTCAGCAAGCTATGTGGGTGGTACCCTGACCTTGAGCCCACCTCAATGTATGTATTACATATCAATGTTGTCCATCCTCATTCTCAACCAGAGAATACAAAACTCAGGTGGACCACACCACAGTAAACAATAGAAAATTACTGTTAAAAATCGATTGTAGGCTGCAAAAGTCTTTGATGAAAGCGATATTTGTGTTTCCTCTTCGTCTAAGTTTGCATGACCTTATCAATAGTTTGGATGGCAAATAAACATTACAATGTATGTTAGGAAGTTTTTAACCATGGTCATTCAATGACCATTATTTCGTGTGGTGTAATCCATTTGAAATGTGAGATTTGTATCTGGTTTATTTTTTGGCTCATGCCATAAAATGACTCGTAAAATAGATTAACTGCATAGATAAATAACACAAATCAAGGTGGCTCCATGGTCACAGTACCACTCACCTGGCTAGTTCAGGGTTCCCATCCAAGTCCTACCCTATTACAGGGGTCTGGGGCTAGGACAGTTTATGAACATGTTAAACGTAGCCATTTTGCTCCATTCAGTGTATCCAAAATTCTGTACATTTTCTAATCTACCCTGGCACCGCGTAGCCATGCCGACAAGGCGCCAATTGTCCGCTCATTCTCTGTAGCAAGGTGGCTACTGGACAGTGCTATGTGGGCCCTTCGATGATGTATGTGTTTTATCCTAGCTGTGGATTTTTTAATTTTTTATTTTTCATATCATTTTAGAAGCATGATATAAAAAATGAGGCAAATCCAATTAGGTGGATCACGATACAAGAAAACAGTACACTTACCTTTAAAAACTTCCCGGGATTCACTGTAAAGTTTATTCGATTAGGTGGCAATGAAAACACACGCACCAACTTCATCCAATATTTCCTGTAGCGTGGTCCATGTTAGATTTGGATTTGCCTCATTTTTAGAGATCTGTCCTAAAATGATTTTAAAAAACACAGCTGGCTAGATAAAACAAGGAAGCAGATTGGCGCCTGGTGTACTACACACCACTGACTTAACTGGTGTGAACACGTGTCGTGCGAAGACGAACGCTAGAGCTCTTAGTTGTGGGAACGGTTCAAAGGAGATCAAAGTTACAAGGACCCCACAATGATGTATTTATCATATCTACACCGTTTATCCATTTGGAAAGGATGTTTTAGATTTTTATAACAAAAGTGAGTAATTTCCAAGGCTCAAGTGGCCCACACCACAAATAAAGATGGAGATAATATTTCTCACCGTTAAAATATTTGTATGGCCCACCATAATGTTTACTTTCCATCCAATCTGTTCATGAGGTCACACAGACTTCGATAAAGATTAAAAAAAAAAAAAAAAAAAAAACAAATATCATAGTGATCCAAAATTTCTTTGACCTCCAAATCCAAAAGGATTTCAATGGCAAGCGTTCAATCTCCCACTGCTTTTTACAGTGTGGTCCACTTGATATTTGGATCAGTCTTACTTTTCATATCAAGCCTTACTATGAGCTCACTAATTAAGTGGACGGACGGTTTGGATATAACTCATACCTCATGATGGACCAAAGAATTTGGTGACGTCAAAACAGTACCAGCAACATTGGTGGTTGTACACGCCAGTTAATCCGCTTCTCCTGCTAAAGGCTTTATGTGGGATCCACCACTATGGTTTTGATAAATCCACTACGACCATCCGTTATGTGATTTAAAGGCCAAAAATAATCCAGATACAAGACTCAAGTGAACCTAAAAGGTAAGAATTGAACTTCTACGGTTGAAACATTCGTAGGGCAGAAGTTTTGAATAAGGCTAGTATTTGTGTTTTCAGTTCATCCCAACAGGAATGACGTCGTGAACCGTATGAATGACACATAGGAATCACTGTCGACCCCAGGGAGATGATGGAATTTCCCTTCCAACCTTTTCCTTTGATACGGCCTACTTAGAGTCTTGAATCGTACTTATTTTCGGTCTCTAGTTCTAAGATGAGCTCAAAATTCGGATGGACACGGTGGATTTATCAAAAAAAAAAAACAATCATAATGGCCCCACAGCTTCACGAACTTGCTGCGAAAGCCTTTATGAAGCGACAGTAGCCAATCCGCGTCCATGTCGATGGCTTGACTTGCATTGACTGATTACTGCATGAGACAAAGATGAGTCAGATCCACCCCATACATTAGATGTGCGGTCACGTGTTTCACCAATGATCAAAAATTCGAATAAAAGATATAGGTGGGCCAAACCATAGGGACGGCTCAAGATTATGCCTTTTACCTCTAAATTCACATGATTTTGTCCTTATTTTCAAAAAAATCCATTCATCCTTACGTGGTTTGGCAGAAAAGTTGATTGGATGGCATATACAAAGCACAGTGGACCCCATGTGCAATTTACGACAATTTTAAGGTGGTACTTGGCATCTCCACCGTTGCCGACGGTGTAGCCCACCTAAGTGTTCCATCGGTCTTGAGTTTTGGACCCACGTCCAAACACAGGGTGGTGAAGCTGATGGATGAGGTGGATCTGGTAGTTTAGTACATGCCAGGGAAAATTATGGCTAGAGCTGTATGTGAATCAAGTTAGCTCGGTCAGCTTGCTCTGCTCCACTCGGAAAAGCAATTGGCATCGGCTCGATTTTGGATATAGATTAAGTCAAGTTGAATTTTGAAGCTTGAAAAAATTTCATGTTGAGTTCAACCTAGCTCAAGCTTGACTCAATTCAGATCAAACCTCAACCAGAATTGACTTAGATTGAGTAGACTAGGTTATTTTGATATTGACGATGCTCATTGACTATTTGATTAAATGACTCAATGAAGTGTTGTTTCGGGTGCATACTTTCTCCACTGGATTGGCCAATTGCGAGGAATGAATGGATAAGAAATAAATCACTACAAAGAAAAAAATAATTATAAAACTGCCATTATATTTTGATTTTGATGCTGCCCATCAAGTGTTTTGATGAAATACATGTAAATTATTGTTATTGTTTTATATTCTATGAGAAATTGAAGATGCACTCTATGTTTATCGCATGGGCTCAAATTCGGCTTGAATGGGCCCGAGTTGCTGACCAAACCAAGCTTAGCTAGCCAGTCAGTCTTGAGGACCGAGCTGAGCCGAGTTTGAGCTAGGGTTAGCTATTGGCCAAGCTCGACTCAGTTCAACTTACGTACATTTCTAAACTCATGGCCTAGCCTTGCTTCGCTATAAAAGGGGTATTTTGTTTTTCAAATGCATTGGATTTCTGGTAAATCAAGCCCATCGGTCAATGATCCAAACCATTGATTTGATGACCCTCAACATGGATGAGGGTTGTTCACGATATCTCTGTGATTGGATCATATTAACATTTCTATGGTGCCCATCAAGTGTTTTGATGAAATACATGTAAATTATTGTTATTGTTTTATATTCTATGAGAAATTGAAGATGCACTCTATGTTTATCGCATGGGCTCAAATTCGGCTTGAATGGGCCCGAGTTGCTGACCAAACCAAGCTTAGCTAGCCGAATCATACATCTTGAGGACCGAGAAAGTGGTGTATTTTGCTTAGAGCTTGAGCTAGGTTAGCTATTGGCCAAGCTTCGACTCAGTTCAACTTCGTTCACATTTCTAAACTCATGGCCTAGCCTTGCTTTAGCTATAAAAGGGTATTTTGTTTTTCAAATGCATTGGATTTCAAATCAAGCCCATCGGTCAATGATCCAAACCATTGATTTGATGACCCTCAACATGGATGAGGGTTGTTCACGATATCTCTGTGATTGGATCATATTAACATTTCTATGGTGCCCATCAAGTGTTTTGATGAAATACATGTAAATTATTGTTATTGTTTTATATTCTATGAGAAATTGAAGATGCACTCTATGTTTATCGCATGGGCTCAAATTCAATGAATATTTATGGCAATGGGCCCGAGTTCGACCAAACCAAGCTTAGCTAGCCAATCAAAGCGACTTGAGGACTAATCAGGCCCCAAGCTGAATAAGCTTGGGGTTAAGTAGGGTTAGCTATTGGCCAAGCTCGACTCAGTTCAACTTACGTACATTTCTAAACTCATGGCCTAGCCTTGCTTCGCTATAAAAGGGGTATTTTGTTTTTCAAATGCATTGGATTTCTGGTAAATCAAGCCCATCGGTCAATGATCCAAACCATTGATTTGATGACCCTCAACATGGATGAGGGTTGTTCACGATATCTCTGTGATTGGATCATATTAACATTTCTATGGTGGCCAACAAACATACGGTTAAAGAAAATTTATGGCATAATCATATATTCAATGAGTGAGAGGTCAAATCTTGAAGGCTTAGGATCTTGCTTTTCATTATATGGTTGATTTATAGGCAAAGGCTGCCCCCAGGTATTCCTTAATTTCTGGCTTCAAGGATTAAGCTCATATTCTCACATTCAGGACATCTGAAATCTACCGGTGGTAGTGAATTTTGCACATCCTAAGCAAAAATATGTTCAGGACATCTGAAATTTTTTGGTATCGATGAATTTCATACATCCTGTATTGGATCAGGGAGAGGAGTAAGTGGTGTATTTTGCCATAAAGGTAGTGTTTTTGGTATTGGTTGGGCTGGTGGTCTAGGTGCCAGATTTTCAACAAAACTAGTATTAACCTATAGTTGAGGTGCAACAGGTGCTCTTTCAGCAATCAGAGCCACCAACTAATTTATGCTCTTAGTATGGCTGACCATTCACCTATTAAAGGCTTCAGTCTAAACTTATAAGTGTTCAGGTTAAACTTGCAACAATTTTGCGATGTGTTAAATCCTTCTTTACATATCAACCATCCTAGCAAACATAATCTCAGGAGTTTCAACCGGATATATCAATGGTTTATCTGGCTTCGGTGGATTAGGCACCAAATTAGGTGGCGGATTAACTTGCTCAGGCATCTGTTTAACTTGCAACTTATCACGAGCAGGAAGCTTGTTGGCTACAACAGCATTAGTATCAACTATTGAAGCATTACGACCACCTTTTCGGATCATGACTTCAAGAAATTACGTACTACATCGGTAAGTGTACTTGTGTCAAAAATATTCTTTTCGTATAGTCGGTGCAAATTAAATATTGATGACGGCCAGATAGTTTTTTTAGTCCTACCGGGTATGCCAAAAATGTTGGCGCTCAACAAAATTGTTGTACAACAGGTGCACATTGAATATTTATGGCAACTTAGTTTGTAGTCCCACCGAGTGTTCCAAAAATGTTGGCAGTATGGTTTCTGTTACGTATAATTTGCGTGGGCGTGCTAGAATTGATAAAAGCGGTTTGATCCAAACTAATCAACTTCGACCCCAAGCGCCGAATAAGCAGATACATCCAATATGAATGTATATAACCAGATTCTGAGAAGATCAATCGCTTAGTCAACCACTTACATAATTTTATAATGATCAAGCGATAATCAGACGGTGGATTTCTTTCTCCAAAGATAGGTTACTTTGTGTTTTCCACAAGAAATGACTTTCAAAATACCAATACAATCAAACGAAAGGAAAAACTCGCAATCGGTAATTAGGAGCAATTGCAAGAATACGTCTCTAATCAATCATTAGGAGCGACTGTAAAAATATGTTTCTTGAAAAAATTGCTTAATATTGGATAGAAATTAAATCCAACACGTGAGCATAGATTTGGATTATAGCTAGGACTTATTGCCACTCCTAGGATAAGTTGAGATAAAAGATCAATTTGTTTGATTAGTTATTGTTGGATTGGAGATTAGTTCTTTTACTATATAGATTTATTATCATATTTAGATATTTATGTTGCATGACTTATTCTTCCATATCATTCTTCCATTATTGCAACAGTTATAGTAGTCAAAAAACTTTTCTCTTGGCCATTCTTTTGTTATATTTCCCTTTTATGATTGTCCTTCTTCTGTCAGACAAACTTTATTCTTCTCAATTGTCTTTTATATCTTAAATTACTTCGACCACATTTCTTTATCCACTCGTTAAACTTTTGGATAACTCAACCATATTATTTCGTTGACCATCCACTGATATGTAAAATTGAATTTATACCAACAATGATTTTGCAAAAAGCACTCTAAGTATTTTGAAGATCTTTTCATTCACCACCTATTTCTTTTGCAGTGCCACATGCTGCTAGCAAGAAATAGGGTATAACAAGGTTACAACCAACTGACAATGAGACACATTTGGTTAAGATCACCAAACTATGGGCTCCATATGCAAATACAAGTGTTTAGGATTCACTGACTAAGATTATCTTAATGTCGGTCCCACCTAGAAATACATGTGGCTAGGATTGACTAAGGAACAACCTACATGGTCAAGATAATGTAAATGGTGAAGGAGACGGAGTGGGCTCGTGATGGATAAGAATAATAAAGAAATGAATTTTCCTCTCAAGTAAGGAAATTATATTTCTTAAGTTTTAAAATTTTTTAAAAAAATAATTGAAAAGGGCCATTTTCTTTGAAAACTTTGAAGAAAGGATTTTTTATTTCACATAAAAATTTAAAAACAATAAAACAACTGGCAAAAATTTTACTTTCATAGCAAACTATTTTTCTTTTTCCAATATCAATGAATCCAAACAAGCCCCAAGGAAAATCAGAGATATATGATGGACATGATTATCTAGTTGATTTGAGTTTTAAACATGAATCATCCATTATAATCTCCCTATCATGTTGGAGAGATGGCTCTACCATAGTCCTTGAAACTCAAGGACGTTGAATGTCATTGGAAAGGGGGAGTTATTTTATGATCCGAAAGCCACCGATGCCTAAAATGCAGACCCTTTGAAGTCATACACGTTGCACAGATTAACTCAAATTAAATGTTAGGTTATAGTAACAAAATCAGATTGTTGGAAGAATCATAACCTTTGATTCTGATTCGTGGACCATGGGATATTTTTTTATTTTTTAAATTTCGAACCGTTCAACAATATCCACCAAGCCAACAGTCAGCTGATCGAGTAGGCAAGTGTAATGTTTGGATCATCACACCTTCCACTGAGATATATATCACTTGGACAGTTTAATTTCAAAATGCAATTTCTAAGCACCTGCATGCCATCTGTCACACTCTGCCAGAGTATTAATATTAATGTTCTACAATTAAAGGAGAATCGACCGTGAGGTAGAGGGTTGCGATCTTCCAATCAGGAGAATTTTGAAGCATTCCAATCAAAAAGTGGGGCCATGAAATAAGGAAACTCTATTCCATACACGGATGCAGTTTGACGGGTGACTGAGATTGACTCTGTGGGGCCCACCACGATGTATACGTTTTATCAGCTGTCCATCTATTCTTCCCGCGGCATGAGGAAAAAAATAAATAAAAATGAGACAGATCCAAAGTTTAGGTGGACATGCAATGCAACAAGAAGTAGTGGGGGATTGAAGAGCGTGAAGATTTCTTGGTGGTACAGTAGTTTTGGATCAAGCTGATTTTTGTGTTTTTTCAACCTAAAGTTATTTAGGTCGGAGCTACTATCTAAAGCCAACCATGCGATGGAACCCTAATTGTAGGGCCCACCTTGATGCATGAATTATAAATCCATGCTGTCCATCTGTTTTTTTTTTTTTTTTTTCTAGATTATTTTAGGGTGCATTCTCAAAAAGTATGCATATACAAATTTCAGGTGGACCAAACAAGAGGAAACAATAGTTATTGACTTTTAAAAATCTTTTGTGGGTAACACAAGTTTCAGATCAAGCTGATATTTGTTTTTCCTTTTCATCCAGTTCTGCTTGACCTTATCAACAGGTTAGATGGTTAACAAACATTAGGTTTAGACCCTAGTAAGTTTTTAATGGTAGGCATTCAACAACCATTGTTTCTTGTAGTGTAGTCCACTTGAAATTTGTATTTTGAGACCGCACCCTTAAATGAACTGACAAAACATGTAAGAAGGTGTCGAAATACAATGCATGTATTGTGGGCAGCCCTACCGGTCAGGGTCCCACCCACATCTCCTGTTCCAGTCGCAGCCTAGCTGCGCACTATAAACAGGTTGGATGGCAAATAAATGTCATGGTGGGCCCTATGAAAGTTGCAATCGGGGGCATCGTTGAGCTGGCAAAATGGATGGACCGCATGGATGTATAAAAATGTGGGATACCAATTAGCTACTGAGAAGTTGAGTAGCTAGCCCGACCATGATGTATGTGTCCGCCCATCTATTTTTAGAAATCATTTTAGGACATGAGAAAATGAGTTAGACCTAAAACTAGAGTAGATTCCCCATAGATAATGGTGAAGAGAGTGACGTGGACCATTGAAACCTTCCCAAAGTCCACCGTCATGTTTATTTAATATCCAACCTATTCATAATTTAAAACAGACATTAAAGAAGGAAAAAAAAACATTATCGGCTTGATCGAAAACTTTTGTCACCTTACAGGTTTTTAATGGTGGGCATAACTCTCTCCACTATTTTCTTTGGTGGGTCCACTCCAACTTCGGATCTGATTCATTTTTTGGTTCATGCCTAAAATGATCTCTCCAAATGGATGGATCGGTGTGAATACAAAACATACATCATGGTGAACCCACATAATTAGGTGAAGTCACTTCAGTAGCGAGTCTTGCTACACAACCCATCGGTAGCTAATCCGCGTCCATCACGGTGGGCTCCACAGAGTCGGCTCCCCAGTGATATCCTACTTTTATGGGAATCGACGTGGCCTCCACCACCCTGAAGTCTGTGTTGGACGCTTTGGTATTCCACCCGCCAACAAGCTGTGATAATAATGATGGAAAATTCAACTGCGGCTACTCTACGGTCCGTCTTCCAGGCAGATTCTCATCCTCGCACCTAGCCCCACATCCTGGGATAGGATCCATGTCCTCTAGCTCACCCGAACTGGGCGATCTCTTCTCCTAACTGTTGGACGCTTTGGTATTCCACCCTCCAACAAGCTGTAATAATAATCATAGAGAAAATTAAACCCATGACAAATCTCATTATGTTTGGTGCAACCAAATGCACTTGAAAGAAATCAAGCATGATTAAATATCTTGAATGGGACTTAGACGCCGACATTAGTTTAGAACCATCTTTCAAATTAATGAGTGGGCCACAGCTAATGATGTATAGCTGTCTTAGGTCGTCCAAATTGTGGGTCCATTTTGTATGAAATGCGTCTCTAAAAACACACTGATAGAGCAATCTTAATCATCTAATTAATGGCCATCTAATTAATGACAACAAAAGTGATGAGATAAATTTTCAATGGCTGATAAATATTTTCTTTGTGTAAACTTTCCACTACGCTCCATCTAAAGTTAGGCCTGTGATTTGGACAGCTGAATTTCCGTACTACTATGCTGAGTCAGCTCATCTTGGATGATATGACATGACATAAACTGACGTGACCCATCCGTATTGTAGTCGGCCCGACATGGCTACCCTGTGAACAAGCTATGGGGATGATACCCTGACCTTGGGCCCACCTGGATGTATGCGTTACACATCAATGCTATCTATCCTCTTTCTCGACGACGGTATACAAAATACCACCGTAAACAATAGAAAATTACTGTTAAAATAATCTTGTAGGCCAATAGTTTTGGATGAAGGAAGCATTTGTGTTTTACCTTGACTAAGTTTGTGTGACATTACCAACAGGTTGAACTGCGAATAAACATTACAGTTAGCGTTAGGAAGTTTTCAATGGTAGGCATTTAATGACTATTGTTTCTGGTCATGTGATCCATCTGAAACCTTGGATTTATATCTGTTTCATTTTTTGGCTCGTGCCATACAATTGTATGAGTCGGTAAAATAGATTAACGGCATGGATATACAACATAAATCAAGGTGGGCTTCGTGGTCACAATACCACCCACCTGGCTAGTTCAGGTCCCAGCTAGAGCTGGGCATCTTGGACTTGATCCGACCAGATCCAACCCGATTTGAGCTGAACCGACGGTCTGGGTCAGGCAAGTTTGGATAGGATCAGGTAGATCCAACCGTTAATTGGATTGGGTTCAGGTCAATGATAATTCGAACCGGACTAATCCGAAATCCGATCCGTTTGAATCCAATCCGATCAGATTCGCACCAGATTGAATGTATTAAATAGTCCGTAATAGATACTTTCTTACTTTGTGAGGAAGCACAGCAGGGGCACACGCCCTTCTCCATCTCCCTAAAAAGTATCTCCCCTTCAGCAAGCTTCCCATTTTTGCAAAGGCCCTCAATCAAACAACTGTTGGCAACAACATCAGGCAAGATCCCACTCCTAACCATCTCCTCAATCTTACAAAACCCATTAATCAAACTATTGTAACTAACGATATCCGGTTGCACGCCCTCCATCCTTATCGTCTCTATCAACTCAACCATGGGCCCCACCATCCCGAATTCACAGTACCCATCAATCAATGTATTGAATCCAACGACATCTACACCGATCCCCCCCCCACTAACCAACATCTCCATCATCAAATCCTCCTTCTCCAACAACCCTTTTCTGCAAAATCCATGAATCAGAGTATAAACCCCAAATGATAGTGTTATAGCTGACTTTGTCAGTTTTGACCATTCTAAGCAATTCTAAGGCCATTTTCAAGCTACTCATTTTGCAGAAAGCATGAATTACGGCATTGTGGGTGAAAATGTTTGGTTTTAAGAACCATGGCCAATCCGATCTGACTTGGTTTTCCTGACCGAGTCAGACTTGATCGGGTCAGGGAATACAAATTTTGGATCGATCCGAGTTAGGTGACCCAGACTCGGTCTCGGATTGGATCGAGTTCGGGTCAGGCCATTCCCATTTCAGATCGGATCGAGTTAGGCCTAATCCGATCCGACTCGGACCGATGCCCATCTCTAGTTCCAGCCAAGTATTGCCCTATTACGGGGGTGTTGCGCTAGGACACTTTGGGCATGTTTGGTCCATGGAATTGAATGGTATTAAATTGTATTAGATGAGATTAACATTATTATTGCACAATGATTGCATGTCGAAAATACCATGGTATTGTAGCCATCCAATCCCATGTTTGGGATAAAAATTTTAAAATACCAGATTAGGCAAAATCATGTTTGGTGGACCATGGAATTGTAATCAATTGACCAATTTCACAACAGATGTCATTCACTTGTATACATATATAACTAGAATGTCACATGTAAACTTCGTATATAGATGGACGGCATGAAAAACGCATGCATCCATGTGGGGCCCACATGTGTAGTGGATTTCAAAATCTAAGGAAATCCCACGTGGAAACCGGATGTAATTCCATGGGACTAAATGAAATTCCATGGGACCCAAAATTATATACATTTTATGAGGGACCTGGCACCGCCTAGCCATGCCGACAGGACACCAATTGTCCACCCATTCTGCCTGTAGCAGGGTGGCTACTGGACGGTGCTATGTGGGCCTGCGATGATGTATGTGTTTTGTCCATGGTCCATTTATTTAAAAAAATAAAAATAAAAATGAGGCAGATCTAATTAGGCGGACCACAATACAAGAAAACAGTAGACCTTAAAAATGATAGCCGGCTAAATAAAACACATATATGGTGGGACCCACATATCACTGTCCTACTGACAGCGTCACTAGCCAATCGGCGTCCATGCCGACGGCTTGATTTGCATTGACTAATTGTTACATGACACAAACATGAGTCAGATCCACCCCATACATCATCAGATGTGCGGTCACGTTTTTCACCAATGATACTAAAATTCCAATAAAAGATATAGGTGGGCCAAACCATAGGGACGGCGTAAGATTACCCCTAAAACTTCTAAATTCATATGATTTTGTCCACGTGAGTTTTGGAACGTCCTTATTTAAAAAAATAAAAAATAAAATCCATTTCATCCTTACGTGGTTTGTCAGAATATTGGATGGATGCATGGCATATACAAGGCAGAGTGGACCACGTGCAATTTCGACAATTTTAACTTGGGACTTCGCATCTCCACCATTGCCGACGGTATAGCCCATCTAAGTGTTAGGTCGGCCTGAGTTTTGGACCCAAGTTCAAACACAGGGTGGTGAAGCTGATGGATGAGGTGGATCTCGTAGTTCAGTCCATGCCAGGGAGAATTATGGCTTGAGCTGTACATGAGTCAAAGTTAGCTCGGTCATCACACTCGACTAGAAATTAGATTTGGATAGAGTTGAGCTAATTTCCGGAGCTCGAAAAAATTTCAAGCTCAATTTAACCTTGCTCGAGCTTGACTCAATTTAGATCAAACCTCAACTTGAATGGACTAGGATTGAATTGGCTGGATGACTTGGTTATTTTGATATTGATGCTGCTCTCGGAGTATTTGGTGAAATAATTCAATGAAGTGTTGCTTCAGGTGCATACTTTGTCTACAGGGATTGACTGGTTGCAAGGAAAGATTGTATACAAAATAAATTAGTACAAAAAATAAAAATTTGCATTATAAAACTACACTGGCATCTTGATTTTGATGCTGCACATGGAGTGTTTTGAAGAAATGCATGTAAACTGGTGTTACTGTTTCGTATTCCGTGAGAAATTAAAGATGTACTCTTACGTTTGAGAAAATGTTGCATGGGCTCGGATTGGCCCAGTTGCTACCCAAACTGAGCCAAGCTGGCCAGTCAAGCTCGAGGACCAATCGAAGCTGAGTTTGAGCTGGTTAGCTATTAGCCGAGCCCAACCAAGCTCAACTCAATTCGACCCGTGTACATTTCTAGACTTACGGCCTGGCCTAGCCTTATTTCGGTATAAAAGGAGTATTTCGTTTTTAAAATGAATAGGATTTCTGGTAAATCACGCCCATTGGTCAGTGATCCAAACCATTGATATGATGACCCTCAACATGGATGAGGGTTGTTCACGATATCTCTGAGATTGCATCATATTAACATTTCGACGGTGGCCCACAAATATATGGTTAAAGAAATTTTATGGCATAATCATATATTCGACTTGTGAGAGTTCAAATCTTGAAGGCTTAGGATCTTCCGATATAGAACGTTTTTGATGGTCCTTATCAACCGGGTGGTCACCATAGATTGGCTCTAAATGCAGAGAATCATATTCCTCATCAACTGGATAATTGGCTAAAGCACCAGTAACCCTGCATGTGAGGTCCATGGTTAAGTGATTCAGACCATTGATCTGATGTTTCTCAGTGGATGAATAAATGCTCATCCAAAATCATACCAATTGAGCAATCCTAACCATCAAATTGGTAGCTATCAAATGGATGGCTAAAATAAAACAATTACGGGTCAATATTCAACAAAAGAAAATAAATAAATTTTACAGCAGCATTCATTAGAAATCTGGAGCTTACCAAATAATGACTATATAAAAATCATCGGGCAGTCCTTTTTGAGTAAAAATACATAAACACATTAAAGAAAGTGGTTTTTTTTTTCTTTCTTTCTTTCTTTTCTTTTTTAAAGTTGTGTATGGAGAATTGTGGGGCCCATGAAATATATGTCTGACATGTAATCCAACCCCTTCAACAGACACAATAATTACCATATGGACTAAAAATCTGACGAATCCAGTAATAAGATGGGCTAAACAATAAAAATTAGCATGCACCACTCAAAATAATTTAAATTCATCTGTAGTCCATCTCGTGATTTAAAGTAGAAATCCACTCGTCCATCTGCTTTGAAAGATCACATTAGGACAAAATTATATAAATCAGGCAAATCCAAAACTTAGGTGGGCCATACCAAATGAAACAGTAGAACAGAAACGTCCACCGTTGAAAACTTTCTCGAGCTGACCATGATGTTTATATGCCATCCAAACCGTTCATAGGGTTATTAACACTCAGATAAACTTTAGGAACAAATATCATCCTGATACAAAACTTCTGCCACCCTAGGCGTTCAATCCCCACCGTTCTGTGTGGTATGGCCCACATGAGTTTTGGATCTGCCTGATTTTTAGACTCCTTTACTATTCTGGTCCTGCAAAAGAGATGCACAGAGTGGATTTATAACGGACATCTCTATAGGCCCCACACAGCCTCCGCCTCCCACTGATTTGGGGTCTGGATTTCCATGTAACGATGATTTGCGTGGGGGGTACGAGACACCACTTTTTTTTTTTTTTTTTTTGTTATCTTGTTAGGCCCGTTTGTTAAATCTGGAGTCTGAAGCTTGAGTATGAAATCTGAAGCTGAATTTGGAATATGAAGCCTGAATCTATCTGAAATTTGAAGTCAAAAAACTTGTTTGGTAATTATGGCTGAAGTCTGAAAATTAAGTATTGAAGTTGAAACAATCCGTTTGTTAACAAACATTTAAAATGTTTGAAATATGTTAATTTGACACATTTGCCCCTATCTCCTGTTTGAAAATATTTTACATTATAAAGAAATTATTTTTTATTAAATATTAACAGGAGGGGGCAATGGAAATTTCTTTGTTGGATCAAGCACAACATCCATAAGTACCCTTGAATCATGTGCCATCCCTTGCTATCATCATATTAAAGTCATATGTGGCCACAACGTTCTGAGCACATTCATCCATTCCTCTTCCTCTGTAAGGTATTTGTTTATCTGTTGGGATACATGCAGGAAACAATATTGAATGAGCTTTGTCCATTGAAAACTTTTCGGGAGCCATAAAAGTTTTGGATCAAGCTGATTTTTGTTTTTTCACTTCATCTGGGCATGTATGACCTAATCAACATATTGGATGTCAAATAAATAGTATAGTGGGCCATAGGAGGATTTTAATGGTGGATATCCAATCACTATTGTTTTCCTATGGTGTGGTCCACCTGAGATTTATATCCATCTTATTTTTTGGATAGAGAAATAAAATGATATGTAAAAATGGATAAACGGAATGGATGAAACACATCCATCACGGGGCCACGCAGCATCAACCATCACCCACCAGGCTGGTGGTTACGGGAAGTAGCTAATCAGTTTCCGTATCACACACCAGCTATATAGCTAGTGTAGATACGTGTCGTGCGAAGACACTCCTCGAGGTCCGAGTTGTAGGAACGTTTCAAAGGAGATCAAAGTTACATGGGCCCTACAATAATGTATTAATGTATTTATTATATTCACACCGTTCATAAATTTTTTGAGATTATTTTAGAGCATTTTCCAACAAATGAATCGTATCCAAAACTCAAATGGACCACACCAAAAATAGCAGCGGGATAATGATTTTCACCATTAAAAAATTCGCAGGGCCCACTATAACGTTTATTTTCCATCTAATCTATTCATAAGGTCAAAAATATCTCGATAAAGAAGAAAAACAAATATCATATTGATCCGAAACTTTTGTGACCCCGAAAGGGTTTTAATGGCAGACGTTCAATCCCCTACTGCTTTTTGCCGTGTGGTCCAGTTTATCTTTAGATATGTTTTATTTTTCGGCTCAAGTCTTACGACGAGCTCGCAAAATGGATGGATGGTTTGGATATAACAAATACATCATGATGTGACCCACAGAACTTGCTGACGACAATGCACCAGCCAATCCACTTCCAATCCTATCCCTAACTCGACAGGAATCAGATTGTGTACTGAGCAACTCACTATGCTCAGCGTACTGAGTAAACTCTATGTGATCCAACATGATTTGTGTATTTTATCTGCTCCGTCCATCCATTTTAATAGATAATTTTAGGGCTTCAACCCAAAAATGAAACATATATAATATTCAAATGGACCACACCATAGGAAACAATTGAATTGAATGTCTATGTTGAAAATTTCTTAGGGGCCACAGAAATTTTGGATCAAGTTTATATTTTTTTTTCCCTTCATCCATGTCTGTATGATCTTATGAACAGGTTGGATGACAAATAAACATCATTGTTGGGCCTAGCAAGGTTTCAACGGTGGATATCATTATCCCTGCTGTTTCCTGTGGTATGGTCCACTTGATCTTTGGATATGATTCAATTTTTGGCTCCACGCCTTAAATTAGATGAAAAAAACGAATGGACGGTGTGGATAGATCACATACATTCAATGTGGGCCCAACTGAGTTTACTCAGTACGACAAGAGTGTACTGAGTAACTCAGTACGCAATCAATTTCGACTTGGAGACGAATTGGCTACTCCCCCTGACACCAGCCGGCTGGTGGACGGTGCTCTGTGGGCCCGTCTATGATGTACGTGTTTCATCCATTCCTCTCATCCATTTTTTCAGATCATTTTAGTGCTTGATACAAAAAATGATAGGGATATAAATCTTAGGTGGGCTACACCACAGGAAAAAAAATGAATAGATATCCACCATTAAAATCCTTCGAAGGCCCACTATATTGTTTATTTGACATCCAATCTGTTGATTAGTTCATAAAGACCCAGATGAAAGGAAACAATAAATATCAACCTTATCCAAAACTTTTATGGCCCCTAAAACGTTTTTAATGGTCAATGTTCATTCAACATTGTTTCTTGTAATGTGGTCCACTTGCGATTGATATATAGTTCATTTTTTTCCTTCTTACCATAAAATGATATATAAAAATAGATGGACGGCATGGATGAAACACATACATCATGGTGGGGCCCACAGAGCACCGACCACCGGCCAATGGCTGATGGCAGGGGGGCAGCCAATCCGTTTACCCCTCAATCCCATCCCATCCGCTTCGAACGCGGATTACGTCCTACCCTCTATAGGGCCCACCATGATGTAAGCGTTTTATCGAAGCCTTTAATCGTTTTTCTCATATTAATTTAATATATGATCCTAAAGATGAAGCAAGTCCATAGCTCTAGTGAACCACACCAAAGGATGCTGCAACGATAATGACATCCACCGTTGAAACCTTTCTAAGGGCCATTGTGATGTTTTTTTTACCATCCAACAAATTCATTAGGTCATGTAGACGTGGATGAAGTGAAAACACAAATATCAGCTTGATCTGAAACTTCTCCAGCTCCCAAGAAGTTTTTAATGGTGGACGTTCAATCCCCACCTTATGGTCCAATTAATCCTTGGACCTGCATCTTTTTTTGGCTCACACCTTAAATGATCTGAAAATGTTGATGGACAGTGTAGATTAAACAAATAAATCATAGTGGGCATAAAGAAGTTTTACATGTTAAAAGTTAGTTTTGTATTGCGCAAACAATTTGAAGAGAGGAAAATTTCCGTAGTAACTTGAAAAGGGGTAATTTTGGAAAAACTTATGGAGCGCATTCCGCATTCACCATTAAGGCAGACTCCTATCATGGAAAGAATTCAGTGAAAAACCACTTGGCGCTTTCCTTCTTCCGCATTAACAATGCATTAACAAACACCACTAAACACGAAATATTTTCCCAATTCCATGTTAAGTGCAATAATTCAGCGTTAATAAACAAGCACTTAGTACACCCACTGTCAGTTCACACTTCACTGTTAGCCACCCCCACTAGAGAATCGATACCAAGACCTCCATTTTGAAATCAGGTATCTTTCACTCAGTCTACCCACTACTTAAAAATGACAATTTGTGGTAATACATCCCGATATATGATTTGTTTTTTGGTCCGAATGTAGCCGTTGGATTTGGCATCATGTTAAAATGATCCCAAATGTATATACAATGAGCCACACTGTGGAGAGGGGATAACCTAAAAATAAAATTCCCAGATTGTTATATTTGAACCTTTTACATATTTTCCTTGTAATAAAAGACATGTCATTAACCTTTGTTTTGTGGGCCATTAATATGGTTGTCTAATTTTGATAATTTATTTGACATCCACACACCATGAGTCTTATGGTATAAATAGTTTTGGAGAAATTGCACCCCAAACTCATGGGATGTACTGCAGCGAAATTTCTAAAACGGTGGTGGATTGTCATGGAAGTGTACCATTGCTTTAAGTGTAAATATTCCCTCAACCACCCTGGCAAATTAGCCCATCTAACTATTTCCAACATTGGGGCCCACATATTGATTGAACCAAAATTTCTTGATGGGAAAACATTTCCCATGTGAGACTAACGTTATTGATGGATTAGATCCAATGCGGACACATGCATGTACAATTCATGTGGCACGTGACTGAAGCAATATACTCAACACATCTATAAAAGACCCACCAGGACAAGAATCTTATCACAGATTTGGATATGTTTGGTAAGTTTGTCTCTTATAATCCTTTCAAATTCGGAGTTCTCTTGATGATTACAGAGATTCAAAGATCAGACCAATATCTGAGTGGATGGGAACCAATAGATTGGGTCCTATGTAACACCCTAGAAATCGGGGATCGTGCATACACTCGACTCCTGATTTTTCGAGTGTCACTTATAAACTTATAACTGATTTTCAGTAATGCTTTTAATCAGGTTTAAATGCGCAGCCTGGAATTACCTAGAACATGAAACACAACTACACAAGTCTACTGAAATGAAAGGGATCTATCATATATACAAGTCCAAAAATATAAATGGGTCGCACAAGGCGTTGCCCAATAAAAACAACAAAAGAATACTATGTCAAAAAAGAATAAGGTTGAGCTCACTGCTCAGCAATCCCAATCATGCCCATCAAGCCGATGGAGAGCCATCCATCAACTGGAAATAAGATAACTCGTCCTCCTCGTCCAAGCTCATACCGCCAGGCTCCTCATACTCCTCATCACCTGCCACTATGGTAGAGTCTGGTTGGTGTTTTAAAACACCGTCCTAAAGTGGGAGTGAGTGATCAACTCAGTGGGTGCTATTAGTTTCAAGTTATAACAGGCATCAATTATATTAAGAATTTAATGAAAAGCAGTCAATCATAAACGCCTAACTAATCTTATTAATGCGCATGCATGATGGGTGATATGATGCATGCCTCACCACAACGCTCCCTCCAGCGACTCCATCTAACGATCGTGTATGACCACACTCCCTCAGAGCAACCTCGATTGCCGAATCGCCACCCTAGCTAGTGCGATGCAATGCGATGCTATTAGCCGAGTTCTTAGTTAAGTCCGTTCGTTTAGCAAGTTAGAGAATCTGATACACCCCACGTATCAATGCCCTGAGCTGGTTGCGAGACTAAGGCCCCCCAACGTGTGAGGCCTAGACCCCGCGGTCCTTGATCCCGTCGGGTTCCTCATCCTCGACCTCAAGCATATGAGGAGTGCCGAGAGAAAGGGATCGCTCGAGGTCACTACGAGGAGGCACGACACCTTAGCGTAGGCCAACAGCTCAAACACAATGTCCCATTCCACCATGGTCGGCTCATGAGGCAGTGGACCAGTTTCGATTTAGTTATCGATGGGCTACAACGGTTATAAGGTGTTTCAGGTTCCATACATAGGTGAGCAAACAGGGTTAACAAACAAGGTTGGTCAGTAAGTAGGCAAGACCGCGCGAGTCAGCCGAGCACGTGACGAGTGACATTGGACACAAGGGACCCATGTAGTTGAACTACTGCCACCCATACACACCCTCCCAAACCCACGAGTCTAACCCTAGCATAATCCTACCGATGGGACTACTGTCTCTCCTCGTGTTCTTGACCAACCCAAGAGTGTGATGGTGATCCATAACATACTAACTAACTAAGTTATCAACTAGCATATCAACATCATGTTTTCATGCATCTCAATCATACGAATCAGATACTCCTAACAAGCAAGCTATCATTATCATGAAACAAAGTGCATGTGAGTTGTGTGGGTTCGTGAGGAAGTTAAGCACTTCCTACATTTCATAAAACTGAAATACGCAAGAATCAATAAGTCCTACATGCTATAAGGCAACATCATATGGAAAAATCAAACAAGGCATGAGCATGTAATCATCCATACACAAAACCATGTGAGAGGCAAGAACAACATCATATGAGAAAATCAACAAGACATAATTCCATACAATTCCAAACAAACCAACAATTCCTAGATTTTCTCTAAATCCTCCAAATACATCATCCAAGCATACAAAATCATTAACCTCCTAATGAAATTGGTGCTAGGTCACCTAAGGATAATAGTCCGCACCTATGGATCGTTGAAGGCTTTAGAAAATGATCTAGGGTTGCCAAATTCGCGGGTCGATTCGTAGAGATCCTGAAACAAATGAACTTGCATGTTAAGATCACATGTATTTCCTAACTCAACCCCAAAAGATTACAAAAATAAAAAATAAAAATGGGTGCTTACCTCCCCAATCAGATGGAAATGGGTTGTAGTTGCGGATATGGGAAAGGGAAAAGTATTTCTCTAAGGTTCCAAGCTTCCTTAGGCCCCACCTCCTACCACACACTCCTTTTCTTCATTTTTCCTCTCTCTTTCTCCTTCTTTCTCCTCTTTCTCTTCTCCCTTTTCTCTCTTCTCTCTTTCCTTCTCTAGGGCAAAATCGTATGGGGAGAGGGAGTGCCCAAATGAGCCCCTTTTATAATGCCAGATTTGGTGTAAATGGCCCTAAGGGCTAGGTTTTTACTATACTAGACCTATGAGAGGGTCTTTCTAAGCTTTAGGGCCTACTGTGGGGTGTATATATTGATATACACCATATGATAGTTAGCCCTAGTGATGATCTACGTATATATATGATCGACCCACCATTTGGATGCGTCGATTGACAAATATGATTAGAAGTCTGTTCAACGGTCACCGATAGTCGATCAGGACCGCGTCTATACGGATATGAGCAGAAAAATATCCTTACTCCACGGGTAAAGTTTGGTTGTAAACCGACGGTCCGAAATCCTCAACTTTGCATAAGAGTGGATGACCCAATTCACTTAAGTTTCAGTTCATTCTTTTAGGGTATTTGCAATTCTCATGCACTCGTCCTTTAGCTCAAGTTGAGCGGTTCTGGACAGCTCCCCGGTCCGACTCCCACGATGGACTTCGAGTCTAGTAAGACGGACATTATTCTATATTTTTAGAATTAATGGTCCACTAACGAGCGGTCTGGAGCTTGTTTGGAAAATCGGAGCATTTCTGAAGTGAATTTGGTAGTGAGATTTCTCGTGGGTAATGATTAGGGTTTGGATTAACTATATTCATAGTGTGGCCTATTTATAACTAGTGAAAGTAGAGATTTAGTCATGATTACTCTAAACCGTTGGTTTTAGGCTAAAATAGTAACGAGGTTGATTTAGTCTATTATTCAAGATCCGGGCCTTATTTGACTTAGCCCCGGTTAGATCTTTAATTTAGTCATCATTGTCTTAATTAGTTAACGATGGGTCGATTAGATTTGAATCCTATGTAAGTAAATGATGGGGCTACACCTGATGTTCAAGTGATCGGGCGGATTCGTTGGCTTCTTACGGTTGATTAATTGGACTTGTGCGGTTCTTTATTGGTACCACTCCTGTATAGACTAACATTGAGTGCTAATGGTCATTAAGTGATATCATAAGTTAATTAATAAAAAAAATTAAGGATTTTTGGAAATCCAAAATAGTGAAAATCTAGGATGTTACATCCTAATCCGGATCCGGTGAGATTGATACCATCAGATCTATAAATATTCACAATCAAGATAGGGGGAGATCTGAAAACAATTTAGATCGTGACCCAACAGGATGAGACAAAGCCCTAAAAGGTCCATGGATCTCTGTAGTCGCGCCGTTAAGAGATATTAAAACAATTTCTAATATACGGAGATCTTTTGGCTAGGCTAAGATGATCAGAAAATGATTGAGCACTATTCTTACAAAGGATCTAGATCAGAAAGGAAACCTAGTGATGGTTTTGCCGCCTCTTAGAGATATGAAAGGAGAACGTGATGAAGAGCTTTAGCCCACGCCAAATAGTTATGGGTAAAATACCATATTCATAAGTCATTACAGTCATTCCATTCACACATTACTAGCACCAATTTCTCTCCCTTTTTGTCGCAAATTAACAAATGAAGAACAGATGATACGATATATCATGAAGCATATCAAAGATAAAGAAAATAACAGTAATGTCAATAGTCATGAATATTAACAAGTAGGGATAGCATCAAAATTTAAAATGAAGAAAAACTACACAAACTTGCAAATCTAGGAATAGATAACCTAAATCTTGAAGAAAATTGGAATAAAATAACTTACAAGAGAGTTAGGTTAATGGGTTGGCTGAATGAAGCATCGGCGAGCCGAAGAAGAAGAAGTGGAGAATGAAAAAATTGGGTGGTTTTTTCCCTTTTTGTTCAATCAGTGCGCACTTCAGCTAGCTCGAGCATATGCTCGGCTGGCCAAAAAATCTCTAAAAAAATTTGATTTTTAATTTTAATTTTATTTTCATTTCATGCATTTCTTAAATACAAATAAACACCAAAATAAATGTAAAGAAAAGAATAATCATTTAACAATGCATAATCCAAAATCATGTTTCAGATTTAAAAATTTAACACTGTTAAGCGGCTTAGTCAGTATATCTGCAAGTTGCTTCTCAGTTTCAATGTATTCTAGCATGATAGTCTTATCTTCAACTAATTCTCGAATATAATGATATCTTGTGTCAATATGTTTTATACGAGAATGTTGAATTGAATTTTTACAGATATATATTGCACTTGAATTATCGCAATATAATGTCATTGTGTCTTGCATAATTCCATAATCAGCTTGCATTCTTTTCATCCATATTAGCTGAGTGCAAGCATTTTCTACAACAATATATTTAGCCACTACAGTAGAAAGAGATACAGAATTTTGTTTCTTACTAAGTCATGATACTAAGCAGCTTCCAACATAGAAATATCCACTGCTAGTAGATTTTCTATTATCTACATTATATGTCCAGTTTGCATCAGTATAACCTGCAATTTATACAGACGTATCATGTGGATACCATAGGCCTAAGTTCACAGAACTTGTGACATATCTGATTATCCGTTTGATAGTGGATAAGTGAGATTTTTTATGATTTGATTGATATCTAGTACAAATGCCAACACTGAATGCAATATCAGGTCTACTAGCAGTTAAATAAAGTAGACTACCAATCATACTACGATATAGCTGAGAGCCTACAATTTTACCTAATTCATCATTTGAGAGTTTAAGAATCGTACTCATAGGAGTATTAAAATTCTTACCATTTTCAAAACCAAACCTCTTTATAAGGTTCAATGCATATTTGGTTTGAGAGATGAATATGCCATCTTCAAGCTGTTTGACTTGTAATCCAAGGAAATAGTTTAGTTCGCCAACCATGCTCATTTCAACTTTGGATTTCATAAGATCTACAAACTCAAGTAGATAAATTAGCACACGTAGATCTACAGATAATATCGTCAATATAGATTTGAACAATTAGGATATTATCATTATATTTCTTGACAAACAGGGTTTTTTCAACACTACCCATAACAAAATTATAACTAAGTAAGAATTTATTCACGCTGGTGATTAAACAAATGTCTATTAAATTTGTGTTAGCGTTGGTTGCCCAATACGATCTTGAGCTGGAACAAATGGACGTGAATATTGCATTCCTGTAAGGGGAATTGGAATAGCAGATTTACATAAAGCAACTAAAAAGATACGAAGTTAAAGGGGCAGAAAACAAGGTTTGCAAGTTAATGAGGTCATTGTATGACTTAAAATAGTCACGTAGACAGTGGTATAAATACATTTGATTATTTAATGTTGAGTTAGAAATTTACTAGGAATGAATATGATCATTGTGTCTATTAAAATACTGAGTGAAAGTTCATCATCCTAGTATTTTTTGTTGATGATATGTTAATCGTCAGTCATGATATGTTTGAATCGATGTACCGAAGACTCAGTTAGCAGAGACATTCGAGATAAAAGATTTGGTGGCTGCAAAGAGGGTTCTCAACATAGATATTCATAGGAACAGGAAGATGAGAAGTCTTTGGTTATCACAGGAAGAATACCTTGAGAAGGTGTTAATCAAGTATAAGATGGAAAAGAAAAAATCAGTGAGTATTCCCCATGCGGCTCACTTCAAGCTATCCTTAGAACAATGTCCTAAACAAATGAGAAAAAGCATGATATATCTCATGTGATTTATTCGAATGTCGTTGGCAGTTTAATGTATGTCATGGTCTGTACAAGACCATCTATTTTAAGGGCAGTCGATGTTGTAACAACCCACACCCACTGTATGATATTATCCGCTCTGGGCATAGTCTGCACGATTTTGTTCTCGAGGTTTTCCCCAAAAGGTCTCATACAGTATAGGGTGACAACTCCACATATAACTACCACAACTTCAGACGACACTTCCGATGTGGGACAAAGTTTCACCTTCACTATGTGCACAGTAGCCTGCCAGCCACACAAATGCCTGCTAGCCACCTTGGGGCCTGCCCACATGTGACCACATTGACAAGGCGTTACAATATCTCCCATCGAGGGCAGAGCCGTCCTCGGCTCCAATACCATTTATAACAGCTCATGCCCACACTGTATAATATTGTCCGCTTTGGGTGCAACCCACACAGTTTTATTCTCAAGGTTTTCTCCAAAAAGCCTTATACAGTATAGGGTGACAACTTCATATATAATCACCACAACTTTAGACGACACTTCCGATGTGGGACAAAGTTTCACCTTCACTGTGTGCACAGTAGCCTACCAGCTAACTTGGGGCCCGCCCACATGTGCGCCGGCCCACGTGTGCCTCCCCACATGTGACCACAATGACGGGGCGTCACAATATTCTAATTATCAATCGATTCTAATTGTCACGATCGATTGACATGACCGATTTGCCAATTCTGATTATCGATCGATTCCGATTGTCACGATCGATTGTCGATTCCGATTGACGTGACCGATTTTCCAATTCTGATTATCGACCGATTCTGATTGTCATGACCGATTACCTATTCCGATTTACATGACCGATTTGCCGATTCTGATTATCGACCGATTCTGATTGTCACGATCGATTGCCGATTCTGATTGATGTGACTGATTTGCTGATTCTGATTATCGATCGATTCCGATTGTTACGACCAATTGCCAATTCCGATTGACATGACCGATTTACCAATTCTGATTATCGATCGATTTCGATTATCACGACCGATTGTCAATTTTGATTAACGTGACCAATTTACCATTTCTTATTATCGAACAATTCTGATTGTCGCGACCGATTACCGATTCCAATTGACGTGACCGATTTACCGATTATGATTATCGATCGATTCTGATTGTCAATTTCGATTAACGTGACCAATTTACCGATTCTGATTATCGATCAATTCCGATTGTCACGACCGATTGCCGATTCTGATTGACATGATCAATTTACTGATTATGATTATCGATCGATTCCGATTGTCATGACCGATTGTCGATTCCAATTGACGTGATTGATTTGCCAATTCTGATTATCGATTAATTTCAATTGTCACGACCGATTGTCGATTCCGATTGACGTGACTAAATTGCTGATTCTGATTATCGATCGATCTCGATTGTCGTGCCCGAGTATCGAGGCCAATTTTGATTCGTCCAGGCCGATTGTATAGGCCGATTTCGAATTGTCGAGGTCGATTGTATAGGCCGAGGTCGATTTCGATTGCTAAGGCCGATTGTTGAGACCTATATGATGTATATGCGACCCGTAGTTAAGGTCCATTATGATGTATTCGTGGCCTATGGGCAAGGCCCATTCTGATATGTAATAAGCTCATGATGCATGGTCCATTTGATGTAGTCGAGGCCCAGATATGTGACCCATTTGATGCATATGAGACTCATGTGTAGGGCCCACATGTCATATATTTGAGGCCCATGGGCAGGGCCCACCCGTTGTGTATATGTGGCCCTTAGGTAAGGCCCCTTGTGTTATATATTAGGCCTTTATGTGAGGTCGTGGCCCCATTATATGTTTGGCTCTGTGTGGGCTATTCCTTGAGGGGCAATGTTGGTTAAATGTCCATATTGTCGAGGCCGATTATTGATTATGAGTATGTGGCTGCATAGCATTATGATACATGCCCATACGCATCATCTGCATATTTGTTATGAGATGTGGTTGACCATTGCATATGCCATTGGGCAGATTGTTATGAGATTCCCTGATAGGCGGAGGTTATCTCACATGAGCGCATGGTATGCGCAAGATTGATGCATGATTAGATTGTATGACTCATGCATCTTGCATTGTATGCCCTAACGACGTCAGGGCCGTAGCCTCCACAGGCATATCGTGGATGGTCAGAAGGGACACCGGAAATCTGTTCTACATGAGGTGTTATAGATATCCTTGGGTGAAAGTCCCAGAACCCTCTTGGTTCCAAAGGTTGCTCTAATGTCTAGACCAAGTGGATACATAAGCGGATGAGGGCCATATACCATTAGGCCACGTCTCCCACTGTGTCGTGGTCGGTTGGCAGAGGGTACAACCTTATCTGCCTGAGAGGAGGGGGCAATGCTAGGCCGAGTTTGACCAGCTCGAGGAATGGGTCCGCTATCGACGAGCCGAGCTCGATATTGGCGGGCGGATAGTGAAGTCTCTTCCACTCACCTTGTTGCTCGCGATGGGGCGGCAATCTGGTTTGGAGTGTAATAGACCCCGTTGATTCTCCAAAGAGGAATCGTACTGATATGTGGATTTATTGAGCAGAAATTGAATATTCATTCATTCACTATCCACTCGGGTTGGTGGTGCGTAACTATTTGTTACGTGTACCTTCGCATGGCCAGGATTTCGGTTGGGCGCGTAACTAACCTGAGATCAAGAATTTCCCACATTGAGTCTGACTATCCAAATTTAGGTATGAGACTAGTTTGGATAGAAGTCCCTTGTGGTGGACCCCGTATCCTGCGATACTACGTACTATCACCCCGACTTCACACTCCAGCATGGTCATTTTATTCGCACCGCTTATTACATTGCATCCGCAGTACTTAGCATTTTGGGTTACTATGTTTCTGCACTTATATGGCCTAGACGAACTTAGCAGGATTTACATATTGCATTGTACCCTCAGCATCTGATATTTGGCTCTCTTTGACTCTTCATTTGTATAGTTGATCTGTATTGCGTACTCTGATATTGTATGACTCATGGACTTACTAGTTTAATTCCGCTTACTCTGATATCGTATCTTGTCAGTATTTCTGTTTATTCCATTATATGATTTATGGTATTGTATTGCATAATGGGCACTTACTATGTGCACACACTTCCACCACCCTCTAAGCTTTTTATAAGCTTATGCACGATCGATGCCTGCAGGTGGCGTCAGGTTGTAGCAGTATTGAGCTTGGAGCGTACAACTGACTTTTGAAGCTTTGATTGTTGACATATGTATTTTCCTTTCAGCACTGTATTCAAATGTTTATATTAGTGGATATATGATGATGATGTTGCCTTTGTGAATTGGGTAAACTTGTGGTTATGCTTGTTATGAAACAAATGTACGTAGAAAAAAAAAATTTCTCCTTGTAGGATCCCAAGATTGGAATCTAGCGTATGGACATTAGAAGCCGAGAATGAGGTACTAAGGAGACTATCGGCACCGGATTCAGTGATCAGGATTCCTGTGAATCCGATTTCTAGGTTTGGAGCGTGACAGAAGTTGATGTTGTGAGCAAATACATGTCAAACCCTAGCAAGCAACATTGAGAAGCAGTGAAATAGCTACTTCGATACATTCGAGGTACAAAAGAATACGTCTTAACTTTTGAGAAGACAAGGACAAAGTTGATAGGATATGTGGATTCAGATTACGCAGTCGACTTCAGGTTACTCGTTTGTATTAGCAGGTGGAGCAATCAGTTGGATGTCGAAGCTTCGGTAAGTGGTGGCTCTTTCCACGACCGAAGTTGAGTATATGAAAGTAACGGAAGCGTTTAATGAATGTGTTTGGTTGAGAGGTATGATAAATTAGTTAGGACTTTAGCAGAAGGTCGTGCCGATTAATTGGCTAAAAATTTGGTTAAAACACATTAATTTTCGTCACCATTTTATCTGACAGGTGCTTGAGGAATGAGGCGTGACTCTTGAGAAGATTCACACTAGTGTAAATCCGGTGGACATGCTCACTAAGGTGATTCATACAGAGAAGTTTAAGTTCTGTGCGACTTCTCTGGGCTTGGCGATGGTATAAAAGGAGGATAGTGTGCATAAGAAGCGATAATGCAACTATGACGCAAGGCAGAGATAAGAGAAGAGGTCAAGAAGTTACACGCTTGATGATTGAAGATATAGTGGAGATTGTTGTATTTGATGTCTTGAATTAAGTTAGATATAGGGCCTGCCGATACCATCGAGAAACTGTTCGATGCCACTTTTGATGGCATCAAACAATGCTCGATCCCATTGAAATTTTCTAGATTTTCTCCAGTTGGTCACTGGACTATCAAGGTGTCTTTTCGATGCCATCGAAGAGTGTTTGATGACATCGAAGGAAATGTTCAATGCAATCGAACATAGCTCGATGCAATCAAGAAATTCCAAAAAATCATGTTTTTTCTATGGACAGCCGAGGTGTTTATTTGATGCCATCGATGTAGCTTCGATGCCATTGAAAGATTAGTTTTAACGACATTGAAGACTGTTCAATGCCATCGACAGATTCCGCACAGATTTTTGTAGAATTGTGATTTTATGGGATTTATTTTCAATTTTGTTTGGGATTTTTTTCATAGCTTATATATATATATATATATATATATATATATATATATATATATATATATATATATATGTGGGTGTAAACGGGATTGAGAGGTAATTTTTAGGGTTTCTAATTCATCCAAAGGTTTCAAGGGTGTAACAAGGGTTGATTCGATGTTGTTCGAATTGGGTAAGCTCCGTACTTTTGTAATTTCTACTTTCATAGTGATCATTTGTTGTTTTGTGCAGTAGTTTTTTCCCGAAAGAGTTTTTTCACGTTAAAATCGTTGTATTCTTTTCGTGCTTGCTTGGTACAATTGAATCACTCCTTTAGATTCATCTATGTGTCCTGCCATAGTCCCTTAACACAGTCTTACTTACTTGCTTTTTTAAAAAAAAATAATTGTTTTGATAGCCCATTTTAAAGCATGATACCAAAAGTGAAGCAAATAAAATCTTAGGTGGACCACACCACAGGAAACAAGAAGTGATGATTCAATATCCACCATTAATTTTTTTTGGGGGGGCCACTGGAATGTTTATCTGCAATCCAAGCTGTTGTTAAGGTCACAAAGACATGGATGAAGGGACCCCACCGATATCAGCTTGATCCAAAACTTTTATCAACCAAAGGAACTTTTTAATGATTAATCATTACTGTTTCCTTTGGTGTGGTCCACCTGAGATTTGTATCTACTTCATTTTCTAAATCATGCTCTAAAATGACCTTTAAAAATGCATGCACGACATGGATGAAAGGAACATACATCAAGGTGGGCCCCACGGTCATGGATCCACCGAAGCGTGCCCTCAAGAGGAGCCATCCATCGTGATTTGCGCAGGTGCTCACCATGTCATCAAATAGAATCTAAACCATTTAGACATTTCACCCGGCCTTGGTGTAGGATGAGCTTTCACAGCTCAGGTAGACCCTGGTAAAAAAAAAAAAAATCAAAAGTGGGCGCCCCTCCCAACTTGTTCCCTATGCCATGGCTCACTTGAGTTTTGGATCTACCTAATTTTTAAACCCTGTACTTAAATTAGGGTGATATATCTGATGTACAGGTTACATGTGATAAATCCATCACATGAAGCTTAGGGCCCGTTTGGCCGGGTGGATTGAAAGGGATTGAATGGTATTAGAGTGGATGGCGTGGATTTCTAAGTAATGATGGTGTTGTCAGTGGATTGTCTTGAGATCCATGGGATTGGATACATCCCTGTATTGCTATACCCAGTCCGTTTGGCACGCCCGGCCAATCCGGGGATTCAACCTTCCCATCCCTTCCAATCCCACCAACCAAACACGTCCCAGGCAAATTTCAACGGATTAGGGTGGATTGGATGGGATTTAAAGGAAATAATGGTGTTGTCAGTGGATTGTCTGAATCCATGGGATTGGGATCAGATCACCGACCGTGTTTAGCAGGCCCAGCCATTCCCGGGATTTAACAATCCCTTCCATTACCATCCAATCCCTTCCAATCCGGCCGGCCAAACGGGCCTTACAGTGGTGTGTATCACAAGAAGGTTTGGCAACACCCTCCTGCAAAAACTATCAATATTCAAATGTCTGGATTGGCTCTCGATCCAAGAAAGCTATTAATCCATAAGTAGGAGTTTGGTCAGATTTTTCTAATCTTTAATTACGCAAATTTCCTATTAAGCATCTCCACATGTTCTATTAAATCTATAGCACTAAACAGTAATAAAAAATAGAACTCTAAATGTATTGAATATTCAAGCCAGGTCTAAGTCGTATCTAATATAGGTGCTTTTATTAGATTCACGTACATTTCATTTTAGAAGTCTTGAGTTAGGCTGGTCAGGGCAAGTTGACTTTCAAAGGTTCATTGCCAATTCAACTGATTATATAATACCGGTGTTTTTGACCTAGACCTTACTTGACTGGTCTATAAAACATGCATGTCTAAAGAGCTTATATAATATAACACACCCAGATCGATCCATAGCTCAACTGGCAGACTGAGTGGAGATACCACGTTTCAACACTTGATCCCACCGGGGGTGGCTAACATAGAGTGTGTGTACTGACATGGGTGTGTACTAACAAGCTAACCCCAATAAGAAAAAGCTTATATAAAATGTCATAACACCTTAGTAGGTGTTACCCTTACCGTGGGGCCATGGCTGGTGGTCAGTGATCTGTGGGCCCCTCTATGATGTATGTGTTTCATCCATTCTATTCATCCATTTTTACGGATCATTTTATGGCTAGATACCAAAAATGAGACAGATTAAATCTCAAGTGGACCACACCACATGAAAACAATATTGATTGGATATCCACCATTAAAATCCTCCTAAGGCCCAATGTACTGTTTATTTGACATCCAATATTTTGATTAGGTCATGCAGGACCAGATGAAGGGTAAAAACAAAAATCAGCTTGATCCAAAACTTTTATGGCCCCAAAATGTTTTTAATGTTCGACGCTAATTCAACACTGTTTCCTCTAATGTGGTCCACTTGAGACTGGGATATAACTCTTTTTGTTCCTATAAAAATAGTTGGACAGCATGGATGAAAAATATACATCATGGTGGGGCCCACAGAGCACCGACCATCAGCCATTGGCTGGTGCCAATCCGATTCCATTTGTTGTATATCCGTACTTCCAGTGCATTTTAAGATATAGTCGCAAAAATCGATGGACAGTGTGGATATACAACACATTCATCGAGGTTGAACCTAGACGGTAAGAGTAACACCTAAACCGCTCCCAAGTGGACCACACTACAGGAAACAATGCATATAGAAGGACAACCATCAAAACCTTTATGGGGACACAAATTTTTTGGATCAGGCTAAGATTTTTTCTTTTAGTTTATCACAGTTGGTATAACCTTAGGACGGTTTGGATGGCATATAAACATCATCGTGACCCCAGGACAGTTTCAATGGTGGGCATTTCAATCCCCACCGTTTCCTATAGTGTGGTCCACTTAAGCTATGGATCTGTCTCATTTTTTTGGTTCATGTTACTAACATGACCGAGAGAAATTAATGGACAGGGTGGATTGTGTCGGCCCCAATTTTGGAAACCGGTTGATGGGTTAGAAACTTCAGCCAAATTTTCCGGAGCTGTACGTCTATTTTTCAAACTATGGCCCACCTGACAAGTCGATGAACCTAGAACTTCCGTAGTGGATCTAGGACCTGTCATACCATGCTAGCACGTGTCGTGTACATGAGATTTATTGCACACGCATGAGGTTTAACAAAGTTGACATGTAGCCATTAGGGCTGTCAACGGGCCGGGCTGGGTGGGTCTTGGCCCGGATTTTGAACTGTTTCGGGCTAGGCAGTCTGATCGGCTCTATTCAAAATTCTGATTTTCAGGCCCGAGCCCGGCCCATAGACACCCATAAGCAGCCATGGTTATTATAAACTCGAGACTTTCTCATAAATAATGTTTCAATGCTGCAGTGCTCTAATAACATTAGAACTTATCATGCTCATAGTTGCATTGGTCCACTTGAACAATTGAATTCCAGTGTCTGTTGCAAGGCTACTGTTCACACCCCAAGTATAGGATTGCGATGTAGTAATAATCTCAGTAAGACCTAGGTCGAATCAATAGGGATTGTACCTTGTACGTCATTTGAAAGTAACCGAAACTAGAACTAGAAGAAGATGTAATTTAAACCAGAGAAATTTAAGAGAATATGACCGAAATATTAAACTAAAACTTGTAAAATTCAAAGGTGGGAAACTAGAGTTTCCAAGGATCCACTTGTAGAGATCAAGGAGATCTATGTTTGATTGATGAACACAATTGGAATCAGAGTCCTATCTTCATCCAGTTGGAAGATATATCATTAAAAACCAAATCCGAACTTCCTTTGATCCAGTTTTCAAGAGATGAGAAGTGTGAGAGTTAGACTTGATTCCATCACAAAACCATGCCCATGAGACAAAGTAAACAACAGAATTTGACCAATTTACATCCAATCTGAGAAAATTATGAACATAGGGAAGGATTCCATCATCCAACCATGTCCATGAGACGATGGTGAACAATAGGGTTCCTACGACCATATCCTCTATAAATGCATAGAAAATATCCAAAGCTATCACAGATCCATTGTAATTTAAGTCACAACAAACCATTAAAAACTATGAATATTTCATATAATCAAACCATAATCAAAGTGAGTTTAACATATTATGAATCAAAGCCATATAAAACTACCCATCACGCTTCAAGCTTCACCTCTTAGGCCTAACTAAGAGGTTTAGCCAGACATGGTCAAGTTAAACTTGAAGAAATGCATAAAAAGAAGAAACTAAAGAGAAAATGAATAAGAAAAACCCTGGCCGATGGTGTCCACGATCTCTCCCTTTCTCTTGTGCTCCACGTCCCCAAAGATAAATTTTATCTCTTTCTTATCTTCTCCTTTTATAGGCAGTAGGAAGGTCGGCTGGAGAGAAGTCGGTAGAGTGAAGAACCGACTCCCTTTCGCAGCAACAGTGCCGCGTGTGCAAAGAAACACAAAACAACTTGCGTTTGACACATTTTAGGACGGTTGCCTGTCCTCTTCTTGGATTCTGACTCCTTGTTGGGGTTCAAGACCCCCTCAAGCAGCTTTTGAATGGTCCGGATCATAGATTCGACCGTGATCAAGATCACACAACGGCCCACGGAGGGCCAGACGTGCAGACGCATGTCCTTACGCACGAACATGTGCTGGAACGTTCGGTGGGCCCCATGGTGATGTTTTCAGCGAAATCCACCTCGTTCATTGGATTCCTGGTGAAAAATCAGTCGAGAATGAGTGGTTTTGGTCGAGTTTTGGTGTGGCCCACTGTATCAAATTACCCCACCATTCATCATGCGTTTGATGGTGATCTGCATGTGTATACGTGTATGAGACCAAAAGTTCACCATGAGTACGGTTGTCCCCATGCCCTGGATCGAATGGACGGTCTAAATCATCGAGATGGGCCACGGTGGTGGCCCACTACACGTCACAGCAGTCGTCCGTGCGGACGCTGCTGTGTAAAGACAGGCGGAGTCGGGTCAAGCCATCTTTGACCAGAAGGCTGGTCCGATGTGGCTCGGCTGAGCCTGTGCACACGCATCACACATGTGGGGTCCACTGTAATGTTTTATGAGAAATCTGCTCTGTCCATCCTCTTTCTCATCTACTTTAAGGGGTTAAGACCAAAATTGAAGCATATCCAGATATCAGGTGGGCCCTAGATCAGTGATTTGGAGGCTGATCTGTCTGTTGGGCCACTTCCACAAAAATTCAAAGGTTGAATTTTGACGTGTGCGTTAATTTAGGGTCCTTAGGCCAAATATAAAGTTTCGAGCCAAATGGATGATGAGAACCCTTTGATCTTGCATTCAGGACAACTTTCAAGCCCTTTTTAGCGTGAATTGCTTGATTTTCTCGGATCTCTGGCGTGTACATTCTTCGATCTCAATCCTCTGGGGTCCGTCTCTTGCCTTGGTGATTTCTGAGCGTTAAATCCATGCTTTTAGTACCATTTTTCAGTCCAGACTCCTGAATTCACCTTGCAACACAAAATAATTAAAATAAGGAGTTAAACAATATCATGTTCATAAAATCAGGTAACAACTGGTGTCTAATATGCAATATTTGACCCTCAACAGCTACTGACAGTGCTATGTGAGCCCTACATGATATAATGTATTTTATCCAATCCATATATCTACTTTTTTTAGATCATTATAGAGCATAAGCCCAAAAATGAGAGATCCAAATCTCCAGTGGACCACACCACAAGAAAACAATGGTGACTGAATGCCCACCATTAAAAACTTCTTAAGGCTCACTGTAATGTTTATTTGTCATCCAACCTATTGATTAGGTCCGCACCACCGAATTGAAGAGAAAACACAAATATCTGCTTAATACCAAACTTTTGTGGTCCCTGAGAAGTTTTTAATGTTGAGTGTTCAAGTGTGGTCCATATGAGATTTGAATATGCTTTATTTCTGGGCTCATGTCATAAAATAGTCTCCAAAAATGGAGAGATGACATTGATAGGACACATACATCATGGTCGGGCCCACAGAGCACTGTCAATAGGCAATCTGCATCCTTCATTGGATATATTGTTCATCATGTTAATCATATGATTCATGAACTATCATGAAAACATTGCTTCAATCCAACAAATATTAACCATGGATCAACGACCTTTAATACAAAAAATCAAGATTTTTATATAAAATATGTCCAATAAATAATCTGATCCATCTATTTGTGAGAGCTTATCACAGATTGTTGATAATTTTGAAAAATTACTTTTGTTAGCCAATCATAAGACATTCCATCCTATCTTGGAAAAAAATTATGACTAGAGAAAATAAAGCCAAATCATGGATGGATTAGATTATTTCGTCTGTGAAATTTTTGGTTAACAGTCAATGATATTTGTTCTGGATTTTATAGACGGTTCAGATTGAGCAATTGAACCGTCCAAATGGATCAATCCCACTAGGAGCATTGGTGCTGAGTGCACTGGACCATTTCTCAACATATTTATCAATGGTATTGTAAGGAGAAAGTCCCCAGCGTACTTAGGTGGACTACAATATGTTTTGCCAACTAGTTTATAATATCCTACCTGTCATGCGTGTTTGACATCCAAACCATCTAATAGGTTGGGTCATCATGAGGAATGTGTGACATAGAAATCAGACCCACTCATCATGTGGACCACACCATAAAAAAACAATGGGCAACCATCTATCAGGTGGCCCACACATGTACTATCCAGATTGGTGGTTGTCTATTGTTTCCTAGGGTGTGGTCTAGATGATGTGTGGATCGTTTTTTGTTTTTCACTCCAGGTGTTCTCATGGCAGGCTAACCTCTTGGACGGGTTAGATGTTGTTCGAATTGTCAATTATGATTATAAGATCTCCTAAACATATATAATTTACTACTAAATGTAATTATAATTTTAATCCATCTTTTTAGTTAAACAATTAACAAGATATCAATGGTAACAAACTTCATAAATTAGACCAAAGAAACAGTAATAAATTATGAAGAAAGAAAAGTTTGAGTTTAATATAATTTTGACTAAAAATTTTATATATAAATATTAGGTGTGGTATATGCGTAGGTGCATACACATATACGTGGATATATTTTTTTTTTAGTTGAAATGGTGTTTAGTTACATCCACGTACATATATTATATATAAATAGGATAAGATCATAGTACAAAACTTTATTAAAATAATTAAAATGTGTATCCTCATTATTGAGAATGCACATAAGTCGTAAAATAGCATATCTCTCTCTCTCTCTCTCTCTCTCTCTCTCTCTCTCTCTCTCTCTCTCTCTCTCTATATATATATATATATATATATATATATATACCATCGGGACACATTTGTTATGCAATGATAGAAAATATGAGAGCCATCCATCCACCCATTAACTCTAAACACTTTCTCTGGTGGGGATAGGTTTGTTAGGTAAGGGCATTAAAACATAAGGACTGTCCTGTTGGGGGCCTTGCATAAAACCTTAGGATCTAGTCCTCCAGAACAAACCAGAATTATGGATAATAAAGCAATGAAAACAATCAATGCATCAATCACACACCACACAAGAGATTTTTACGTGGAAAACCCTCAAAGAGTGTAAAATAAACGAGACCTCGTCATTAAAAATTCACTATGAAGTAGAATATACAAACTTCTGTAGTAGGATAATGAAGAATATTACTCACGCAGAGTGGATAAACAATGAGAGAAATAAAGAAAAACGGAGAGATCTCACCAATTACGAAGATATAGAAGCGTTGAGATATAGGTTGCACAATAGATAACCTTCATGAGCATAATCTCCATTCTATAAGCTTCATCTCTCTCTTTTCCTCTCTCTCTTACCTTTGATAGCCCTAAACCCTTTAGCAAATCCCTTGTAAAGCTTTAGAAAACCCTCTTGTTATACCTAGAAAATCCTAGGAACTCCTATTTATAGTTTTAGAAAACTCATTTTCGCATCCCAGTTGCAAAAGGACTTGCGACACAAAATCCGCGCAAAATCGTGGAACGAATCTGCGTAACCTTGACTGGTCGTGACGAACCTACGACTGGTCAAGCGCTAACCACGACCGGTCAAACACCTCCCACGACTAGTCGAGCACCCCGAAGAAAAATAGCCCAAACTCGCTGGACTTTGAGTCATGTCACGGCTCGACTCCCACGACTGGTCGAGACCAAATGTGATTATCATGACCGGTCGAAGAAATCGGGGCTCACGACCGGATTGACGATGGGTCAAAAAAAGATCAAATCTCTCCTTTAACCCAGAGGGATCCACCTTCTTCAATTCACTTGTGTTTCTACAAACCTCAAACTTGCCCTTGAGCAAAGCCTTGGTCATCATGTCTGACCCATTATCGTCCGTGTGAACCTTCTCAAGTTGTAACACCTTCTGTTCCAAAGTATCCCTAATCCAGTGATACCGAATCTCTATGTGTTTTGACTTGGATTCTTGCTCAAGTGTAAAGCACTCTGACTATCGCAATAGACCACGTGCTCCTCCTCTATAAAATGATAGTGAAATAAGATTTTTCACATAGTCGTAAGCCAAGTTCTAGTTAGGGAACCTCTTCATCCAAGGCATATCTTTACATGCCTCTCGTGATCGCATTGCGATGTATTATTTCAAGACTAGGTTCACTAATCGACAACGCTACGACCTTCAGTTTAGCTTGTTCGCCAGAAACCGCTCCCCCGCAAACGTGAATATGAACCCCGATGTAGACTTCCTGAGTCTATGTCATCCGCCATATCTTGTCATCTCGTGTTTTAGCCCTCTAACACAAATATTTACTATCACCATATTGAATAGCTCAACCACTAATGAGCCTCTTAGATATCGCAAAGATCCACTTCACCACTACCCAATGCTCTTTGCCAGATTGACAAGATCACGGTCGACAACACCAACCGCATATGCTATGTCTAGGTCGTGTACACACCATAAGCATACATCAAACTTCTTAACACACGACGCATAGGGTATCTTTGCATCTCTTCCACCTCCGCCTTCATTTTGGGACATTGCACTCGCTCAATCTTAAAAGTGACCATTTAGTGAGTCACTCGATCGGCTTGAATATGTTGCATTCATATTGAACCGTTCTAGGACTTTCTCAATATACCGCTCTTGTGACAGCCAGAGCTTCTGCTACTTCCTGCTGCTTCTGTCACGGGTTATCTCCATCCATGCATCCAAACACCCTGAGATGACTGTACGATGGATCCTGTCCAGTCCACACCTTCTTAGGTACTTCTCCATTCAACGGGGCCAATGGAGACCTGTTTATCAAATACACTGCCGTGTACATTGCTTCTCCGCAGAATGTCTTGGGCAATTTTGCATGGGATAACATGCATTTGATTCTCTCTATAATGGTGCGATTCATTCGCTCAGCTACACCATTATGTTAGGGGGTCTTAAGAACCGAGGGACCCTGTTCATGCCGTATACCCGTGGACTTGCAAAATCTCATGAAAGTCGCCACATGTATTCACCACCATATGTCATATGCGTCGGATGCACTTCAATGGTCTACACATACAAATCTCTCTCTCTCAACCATAGCATGAAACAATTTAAACACACCAAAGACCTCGTCCTTGAATTTCAAAGCATAAACCCAAACCCTCCTAGATGCATCATCTATAAAAGTAACAAAATACAATGCCCCACCTAAGGTTTTTGTCCTCATAGGACCACAAACATCAGAATAAACCAAATCTAATGCATGCACTTTATTAACATGAGAAGCAGATTTAATAAATGAAACTCTATGATGTTTCCCTGAGAGACAATCAAGACAGGTTTTGAGAGGTGTACCTATCACGTCTGGAAGGAGTCGCTTCCTTGCTAGTAGCTGAAGCCCCTTTTCACTCATGTGGCCTAGATGCCTGTGCCCCATGTCAATAAGAAAAATCTTCCATAAGCCGGCATTCAACCCACCCTTGCACATACTGATGCTTGCCTTGTAAAGGGTGCAACACTTCTTTCCTCTGGCCACGATCAATGAACCCTTATGAGCTTCCATCGCTCACCAGCAAACCGGCTTTCATAGCCATCATCATCCAACCTTCCCATCGACATTAAGTTGAGGCGAAGGTCTGGGATATGCCTCACATCCCTGAGAATCAGTGTGCAGCGCACATCGATCTTCACACAAATATCACCGACTCCCACAATTTTTGATAAGCCAGAATTTCTTATCTTCACAGTCCCATAGTCACCTGACTTGTAGCTTATGAAGAAGTCCCTGCGTGGAGTCACATGAAAAGAAGCTCCCGAGTCTATCACATCCTGACTCGTAGCAGTGAGACATACATCATGATCTGTAGAAAGAATAACTACAACGTCGCCATCTGAAGCGACCGCAGTAGAATCTGGTTCATCTTCCTTCCCTTTTCCTTTCTTGTCATTTTTCTTACTACAACGTTCATGCTTGTAGTGGCCCTTCTTACCACAATTCCAGCAATCAACATCTTTTACGCTTACTCGACTTGCCTCTTGATTTATCTCAGGCCTTCCCGCCCTTCCTGTTCTTTCCTCTCCCCCGTTCCTATGTCACAAGGGCCTCTTACTGAGTAGACCCCTGAGACTTCCTCCTTGTCTCTTTATTGAAGAGACAGCTAGTTACCTATTCCATGGATATCTTTCTGTCTGGCGCGGAGTTACTTAGAGACACCACCAATGTCTCCTAACTGTCAGGCAATGAACTAAGCAAAAGTAAAGCCTTCGCAATTCATCATCCAGACCATCTTCATGAGGTGAGTTTTGGTTCACTATATTCTACTTGTCGACCTCATTCATGTGCTTGGAGGACTTCTTTGTTTTAACCACCATCCTTGAACTTGAGATTCACAAGTCGCCTTATCGAAAAATCTTATCAACTTGTCTTCCTCTCATACAACCCTTGTAATTTCAAACCATAGATAGCACTTTTGAGGTTTCAGTAGACACATGGTTGGACACTTGAATCATCCAACCATTTCTAACAAACCCCACTACCTTCCTTTTGTCCATCTTCTTCCAATCATCATCAGTCATATCCTTGGATTTTGCTGATATGCCTAAAATTAGAGAGTATAGGTCCTTGCAATAAAGCAAGTCCTCCATCTTAGGCTTCCATATGGTCCAGTTAGAACCATTGAGGCTGATCATCCTTGATGAGCCACCTTTCATAATTCAAAAACCAATCCTTCCCATTCAATGAACTTGGGTTTGATACCACTTTGTTGGAGGCCTTACACAAAACCTTAGGATCTAGCCCTCCAGAACAAACCAGAATTATGGATAATAAAGCAATGAAAACAATTAATGCATCAATTACACACCACACAAGAGATTTTTACGTGGAAAACCCTCGAAGAGGTAAAAACCACGGGACCTCGTCCAGATCAACAACCACTATGAAGTAGAACGTTACAAACTTCTTCACTCACACAGGAGTGGATAAACAATGAGAGAAACAAAGAAAAACAGAGAGATCTCACCGATTACGAGGATATAGAACACTAGCCTAGAGATATATGTCTCTTAACAACAGAGATAGTAACCTCCACGAGCATAATCTCCCTTCTATAAGCTTCCTCTCTCTCTCTCTCTCTTTTCCTCTGTCTCTCACCTTCCGTAGCATCTAAAGTATAAACTAGGCCTGTAATGATTTGGCGACGAGCCCATTGCAGCGACCTAGAACCATAACATCGTATGAGATTTCCTAGGATTGAGGACCCTAGAATGGATCATCGTTTGCGAAATGACATAAGGGAGGTACCTTAGTTTTCCAATTCTGCTGTATGAAAAGGACTAATAAGAACTTGGTAATCATATGCATGCACTGTATTACTCGTGCGTTCAGGCGTAGCAGGTCAAGAACTAAGGCAGTGTTGTCATGGGCGAACGTGAGATGAAGTCGCTGAGGGAGCGTAGGCGAGGGCATGCATCATACATTCATATCATTCTTGCATTAACAAGAATATTTAGGGATGTGTGATTTACTACTTTATCATTATTACTTGATTGAATTGATAACATGTTAACCTTTGCTCTATGGTTCCACTGAGTTGATCACTCACTCCCACGTTATAGGTCTTGCCATAAACACCAACCCTTAGACTTAATATTTTTCTTGATTTTAGATGATGGCGTGACCCTATGAGGCGAGCTTTGATTATTACGACGATTAGGACGAGTACTCTTATATGCAGTTTTCCGATGGCTTCACTTAGGCTCTCCTGCTCGACGGGGCTACAGGGTTTTATTACAGTCGAACCATTTTTGATACTTTTGACCTTTATAATATTACATGTAGTATTTCATGTTCACAATGACTCAGTGTTATATTCATACTCTGGAGACCGATCGTGATCTTTTGACTTGTATACGTTTATTTATATCTTTCATGAATCTTAGCTTGCTTTACAATAGTCCACCAGTATGAAATACTATTTTATTATAATCCCACTCATGATTAATGCACTAACTCAGACAACGTTGAATCATAAGCATATATGTTGCATAAGTGATGTTTTAGAACTCGGGAGTTGAGTTGCTACTCGACCCCCGATTTTAAGGGAATTACAGTCGTTGTCAATCACTTTTGATAAATGTTGTAGATTGAGGTACAAAATGTAGAATATCTTTAAGGCAGTGAGAAGAAACTTCAACTTGTCTTGCTATCTGGTGAAGTTTGTACCCTCAAATCGATCTAGTCTGATAAGGCCCCAGTTCATTAGTTTGACTGATGCAACACTTTCTGTATACATGAATTTACCTTTAAGAATGTTGGAAAATATTTCAGAAATAATATTGGAAACCGAATGGTAAAAATAAAAATAAAAAATTAACACCTGGCTAAATCATATATGTAATATGTTGTCCTTAAAGCTTAATTCGCCCCCTTCTCGGTTGAATTGAGATCACTGATGGGTTCCATGCGAATTGCTTCTAGGATAAGACAAGCCTTTTTCTTAAGGTCCTGTGTGCAACAATCACAAAGGGACCTACTTAGGGACTCAGTTAACATAGTTCGGAACTATAAAGAATTGTTGAGTTTTTTAACTCAATGACTCAAATAATGTTCAAGTCACTCAGCAAGTTCTTGAATAAACTTAATAGCGAAAACGGTTTAGAGAGATCAGATTGGATTCTGATTGAATCTGTTGGTCTTGGATGATTCTAGACCCGGAGGGTCCAGTCTATATAACACATAGGGTGTGGACCGTTGCCAGGTGGTCATCAATGGTCGATAACATTTGTGAAATATTTTCGACCATTGATACTAAATTTGAAATGTTTCATATCATTAGATCAATGATCCGATGATGCGCATGTGTTCGTGCCCGTGCCCGGGTGCGCGCGCATGTGTTCCAGTGCTACGCACTGTAATATACAAACCAAGCATATCTCTCTCCATTTCTCCGAGTAAGAATACTCCACACTCAAAAAACTTATAAATTACCAAAAGGTTTCTCCTGCTCTATCTGATGTGCGATTAAATAAAAAAAGCAACATTTTCTTTATTTTTCCAAATTCATTTTGGCGAGAAACAAAAAATTTCAAAATTTATTTATTTTAAAAACAAATTTTAACACTAACATGATGGTGTTTTTAAAAAGAGCTTTAAACTACCCTTATAAGAAGATGAGTTTCCGTAGGTGCTTGAGCCCCTTCTAGAGGCCATGCATTAAGGAGCATGGGTGGGCTTGCCTGTAAAACATTTCATGTATGTGTGTGCTGTGTTAGGGCCATAGTTTCGCGCAGCACCGTGCGTGTGTGTGATTAAGTTCCTTGCCACATGTAAATTTTTAATATTTTCTAATTTCTTAAATCAAATATTTTTTGCAATAATTTTTCTCCTTAATCTTTATCAACCAAGGAAAGTAAAAATCTCTCTCTCATCTTTTAAATACTTGGGCAAGCGAAGTCCCTTGCAATTTCTTTGGTCGATCCGGTGATATAACTAGAGTTGAGTACATGTTGGATGTGGGCCGTTTGCATCCCAAGGATCTTCTCTATTGTTGATCCAATGCACCCCTTTGAAGTGGAACTCTCCTGAAGATAGCAACTTCTAGTTGTACTAGGTCACTTTGACACTCCAGTCAATCTGAACTGTCCATCAATTCAAGGATACATTTTTTGGGCTACCATGAAAAGGTCACACCAATTCCAATCCATCCTTCATTTGGACTTATTTTTTATAACCATCCTTTTTCCAACCCATGAATGATATGGTTTGGATTACCTAACATTTCTTTAGAATTAAAAGCAAACCTATAAAATAGATGGATCAAATTGTTGATTGGACCTATTTCTATGTAAACGATCTCGACCGTCAATACAACCATATCATCACAGATGGACGGCTAAGATAATGGCTAAGATAATGGTTGATTTTTCTTTCAATATGACCCTTCCATGAACAACCCCATTTGGAAGATTAATGGTGGACCCTTAGGTCACAGTGTTTTCACATGGGCAGTCGAAGGTTCCAACAAATTCAGGGAACAACCAAAGCTGGCATTTGAGACCCTCCAATAAAATTATGTCTCTGTCCTTTCATGTCTAGTTTGGTGATCCGCAAGACTAATAAAATATTGCTACCCAATGCTTGTTGGGAGTTGGGTGGCCTTATTATCACTGATGCCAACACTAAGCGCCACCTAATTTGGTAGTCTCTACCATATATAATTATCTGTAAAACTTGTGGGTCCCACCGGAATGAGCATCGTTTAAGTATAGGGAGTGGATGAGGTGTGGCCCTGACTGTGGGCCAACCTTGATGTATTTAGGATATCCACGTGGTCCATCCATGTTTCCGTATAATTATAGGACATCATCTCAAAAATAAATCAGAATCATATCTCAGGTGGACCACACCACATGAAACAGTGGTGATTGACCAGTAAAAACTTCTTGTGGGCCAAAATAGTTTTGGATCAAGCTGATATTTGCTTTTTCCCTTCAGCCAGGTCTTTATGACCTAATCAATAAGTTGGATGGAAAATAAACATTATATTGGGCATTAAGGTAAACCCTAGGATGTTTTTTTAATGGTAGGCATTCAATCACCACTGTTTCTACAATGTAGCCTACCTGAGATTTAGATCTGCATCACTTTTTAGGATCATGTCCTAAAATGATCAGGCAAAATAGATGGACAGCATGGATATATAGGATGCAGATTGCGTCCTACCCCCACCCGGACGGTAATCCGTCCGGGCAGGGCTCTGTGGGGCTCACCATGATGTAAGTGTTTTATCCACACCATTCATCACTTTTCTCATATCATTTTAAGGTATGATAACAAAAATGAAGCAGGTCCACAACTCTAGGGGACCACACCAAAGGAAGCTGCAGTGATAATGACATCCACCGTTGAAACCTTTTTAAGGGCCACCGTGATTTTTTTTTATTTTTTATTTTTACCATCCAACCTATTAATAAGGTCATTTAGACGTGGATGAAGTGTAAACACAAATATCAGCTTGATCCAAAACTCCTCCAGCTCCCAAGAAGTTTTTAATGGTGGACGTTCAATCCCCACTTTGTGGTCCACATAAGACCTATACTTGCTTCATTTTTTGGCTCATATATTAAAATAATCCGAGAAAAATGATTAATGGCATGGATAAAACACTTACATCATGGTGGGCTCCACAGAGCCCTACCTGGACGGATTACCGTCCGAGCGGGGGTAGGACGCAATCCGTGTCCGGATACATAATACATACGACAAGTTGGAATTACACTCAGTTCCGCACCATGCTACATGAGGCTAGTGCGCACCAAATCCTCTCCCTTAAATTCATAGTGGATATGATAAAATTGTCCATCCAGAAGTTTAGTGGTCTGCACTACATGTGTAGCCTAGCCCTTTTTTTCTTCAACGAGAACGGATTAGGTGTGGCCTTGGCCTCATCCAAGGGGGTGAGGCCATTATCATGGGGCCCACCTAGACATATATATTCTACATCCATATTGTTCAAACGTTTTACCGATCATTGTAACTCATGAGCCTAAAAATGAAGTAGATCCAAATCTTAGGGAAACCATGCTAAGTAATGAGCTTCAAAATGAAGGAGATCCAAATCTTAGGGAAATCATTAGGGGTACACACGGGTTGGTTTGGTCCGGTTCTAAGGTGAAATCGGAACCGACCGTTCCTAACGGTTCTAGAAGAATCGGAACTGAAATCGGACCGTTAACATCTTAGAGCCAAACCGTTAAAACTTCCACAGTTCTGGGCCAATTGCGAGAGAGAGAGAGAGAGAGAGAGAGAGAGAGAGAGAGAGAGAGAGAGTTGCAGGCAGCCGCAATAGGGGCGACGTGAAGAGTGAAGTGAAGGACATGAACTTAGGGTTTAGGGTTTTTTTTTTTTTTTTTGAAATATATAGTTCAGTTCTAGGTTTAGTTTCAAGTTTGGTTCCATGGTTTGAATCCACCGTTTTGTTCTAAGATTGGTTCACGGTTCGATTCTGTTATACATACTCCCAAACCGAGAACTAAATCAAACTAATCGGTTTTTTAATTTTTGAATCTGGAACCAAAACCAGTGCACTCTAGAACTGGGCCAAACCGTACAGTTTGGTCAGTTCCCGTTCGGTTCCACAGTTCTACCTATTCGATGTACACCCCTACAAACCATGTAGCGGAAAATAGTGGTGATCAAACCCGGCCATAAAAGGATGTTATAATGTTTATTTGCTATCCCACAAATTACTAATATCACACAAACCTATACATAAAGACAAGAACAAATATCAGCTTATCCAAAACTTTGGTGGCTTACCGTAAGTTTTTAATTACCAATCACCATTCTTTTCTCTGATATGTCAACTTGAGTTCTAGATTTATTTAACTTCCAAGCTAATATATTAAAATAACCCAGTGAAAGGGATGTACAACATGGATATAGAATAAGTACATCAAGGTAGGCCCTACGGTCAGGGCGACACCTTTGGCCATTTTTCTTACCACGCAATGGCCCATCGAAATGATTGACGGATGATGTGATATCCATCAAGTGGTGGCTAGCCACGTGTGCCAGATTGGACCTTGTGAATGATGTGATATCCATCAAGTGGTGGCTAGCCACGTGTGCCAGATTGGACCTTGTGAGAGGAGTAGGAGGAACTGTACACCACCGCACATAGTTTCAAGATCTTCTTTCAAATTTTTTTGTTCTTTATTGATCTTTGTACCGCATGATAGAGACTGCTTATTTTAGATTTTTATTCGGATAATCCATTTTTATCTGACAATGAGTCCTAGTTTTCATATTCACCTGCCTTAAAAAAAAAATAATTCAAATTTCCTGGAGTGGATCAGGTGTTACCTTGGTAACACTCCACTGGGTGTTTCCTTGACTGTGGAGCCCACTTTGATGAATGCGTTGTGTATCCACATTCATCCATAATGTGGGGCCCACCTTGATGAATGTGTTGTGTATCCACACTGTCCATTATTTTTTCCAGCTCATTTTGAGGCCCACCTTGATGAATGTGTTGGATGGCTAATAAGCATTATGGGTATGGGTGGAGAAATTTTTAACATTGAGTGTTCACTGGGAGGGCCTAAGGAAGTTTTTAATGGTGAGTTTTTAGTTGCCACCGTTTAATGGACAGGATAGATATACAACACAGACATCAAGGTGGCCCCACGGTTGAGATTAGGATCTGTTCTATTTTCTTGGATGATATCTTAAAATGATATGAAAATACTAAGGGCGTGGATATACTGTACATACATCAATGTGGGCCCGTGGCAACAGAAACATCCGCTATGGTGCGGTCACCGAGGTAATAACAGCGGATCCGCACCTACAATTTTACCTATGTGGGGCCCACCATGTTAAGCTGTCCCACTAACGCATTGAGTCCCATCACGATGGGATAACATCAAAATCAAAGCTTATCCGATCGATCATTAGGTGGCACAAGACAAATATATATATATATATATATATATATATATATATATATATATATATATATATATATATATATATATATATATATGGACGCGGATTTCTTGAAGTTCCTGCACAGGGAACCTAGGTGGGGCCTGCAGTGATGTTTTTTAGGAATCTGCTCCGTTCATCCATTTTGTGAACTCATTTTAGGATAGTATACCAAAATTAAGAAGAATCCAAGACTCAAGTGGGCCATACTAAAAGAAAAGGTATTTAGGGAAATTGCAACCGTTGAAACCTCCCTGGGTTCGACAGTGATGTTTACATGCCATCCATACCGTTAATAATGTCATTCCTACTGGAATGAAATGAAAACACAAATATTAGAATGATTCAAAACTTCTGTTGGTCCACAAATATTTCAACTGTGGACGTTCAATTATCCCGTTTTCAGCCTACTTGAGTCTTGGATATGGCTCATTTTTGGCCTCTATCCTAAAATACACTCGAAAGGTGGATGGACGGGGCAAATTTCTCACAAACATCATAATGGACCCCACCTGGGATCCCAGCGCAGGAACTTCCTGTGAAAGGCTTTCGCAGGAAATCCGCATCATATATATATATATATATATATATATATGTGTGTGTGTGTGTGTGTGTGTGTGTGTATGTGTGTGTGGAAAAGGTACAATGCGCTCGACCTCACGATAAGCTCCCATGAGGTTGAGCTGTGTGGGCCCCACCGTGATGCATGTCGACCATTAACACCGCGCATTTGATGGGTCCCCTTTAAATTATGGGATATCCCCAAAATCAGCCATATACGGAACTTAGGTGGGCCATACCATCTAAAATCATGTGAAGACATGCCAAAAACATATAAAAGCACTTGGTGGGGCCCATTTAAAATTTGCATGCGTTTGAAACTTGGTCTGAACCCTCATCCAAGTGGGACACACATAATGGATGGGCTGGATTTGCAAACCACATCTTGGTGGGCCCAAAAAATGATTATGAATGTTTTAATGGTGCATGGCCCCTCTCAACTTCTGTATGTGGTGTGGCCCACACAAGTCACGGATTGACTTGATTTTTGAGATCTAAGTCCACAATGGAATGGTGCATCTGACTGATGGGGTAGATGTTCGAAACGCATCACGGTGGGGCCCACACAACTCGACCTCATGGGATGTTCCTATCCCCCCCCCCCCCACACACACACACACACATATATATATATTAGTCATGCTCACTTGCACACGTGCGCACCTTTACACATGTTATGGCGTCTAATCCGACCAGTTCATGTGATGTGAAATCCCATAAAATCCCAGTTTATAAATTTTAACTCTAATCTAAAATTTTGGTGGGCCATAGCAAAGAGATGCAAATCAAGGGAGGAAACTGTTTTCATTTTTCATCACCCACTAAAGTTTTGGATCAAAGTAAAAAGTAGGCTTAAAGAGTTTCATGAGGTGCTTCTTCACGTAGACCATTGGAATTTTGGATTCACATCACTTATAATGAGTTCTCAAAAAGGTTACACCCAGATCTATAGCTCAACTGGCAGACTGAGTGGAGATACCTCGTTTCAACACTTGAGGTCTTAGTATGTGTACTGACATGTGTGTGTACTAACAAGCTAACCCAAATAAATAAAAAAGAGATCTTACCCGTTAGATGCAAACAGGTGCACAGTATGAGGTCGACCTCATGATTATGTCCAACATCAACACCTTGCATTTGATGACCCCCCTTTAGGTTACATGATATGTTAAAAATCAGCCATATATGAGAACTCAGGTGGGCTGTAACATCTAAAACCATGTGAAGACATGCTTAAAACATATCAAAGCACTTGATGGGGCCCACCTGAGTTTTGGATGTAGCTGAAACTTGGCCTAACCCCTCATCCATGTGGGACACACAATGGATGGTCTAGATTTGTAAACCACATCTCGGTGGGCACAATAAATTATTATGAATGTTTTAATGGGAGGGTAACCCCTCTCAACTTTTGTACATGGTGTGGCCCACCCAAGTCATGGAATGAGTTAATTTTTAAGCCAGTGACCCAACATGAAATAGTGCACCTGACTAATGGGGTAGACGTTCGACACACATCAAGGTAGCGCCCACACAGCTCAACCATAAAACCCTAAATCACAATGGACCCACACAGCTCGACCATAAAAACCTAAATCACGGTGGGGCCCACAGTTCCCCTGAGGTCCTCATGTTACCATTACCATATATATATATATATATATATATATATATATATATATATATATATATATATATATATATATATATATATATATATATCTGAAGGATTTTGTAATGTTTATTTGCCATCCCACGAATTACTAATATCACACGAACCTATACATAAAGACAAAAACGAGTATAGCTTATCCAAAACTTCGGTGGCTTACCATAAGTTTTTAATGGCCAATCACCGTTCTTTTCTCTGATATGTTAACTTGAGTTCTAGATTTATTTAATTTTCGTGCTAATATATTAAAATAATCCAGTGAAAGGGATGTACAACATGGATATAGAATAAGTACATCAAGGTAGGCTCTACGGTCAGGGCGACACCTTGGCCATTTTTCTTATGCCCACGTAATGGCCCATCGAATTGATTGACGGATGATGTGATATCCTTCAAGTGGTGGCTAGCCGCGTGTGCCAGATTCGACCTTGTGAGAGAAGAGCAGGTGGAACTGTACACAACTGCACATAGTTTCAAGTTCTTTTTTCAATTTTTTTCTTCTTTACTGATCTTTGGTATTGCATGATGGAGACTGCTGATTTTAGATTTTTATTCTGATAATCCATTTTTATCGGACAATGACTCCTAATTTTTATATTCACCTGCCTCTTAAAAAATAATAATAATAATTCAAATTTCCTAGAGTGAATCAGGTGTTATCTTGGTAACACTCAAGTGGGTGTTTGCTTGACTGTGGGGCCTACTTTGATAAATGTGTTGTGTATCCGTCCATAATGTGGGGCCCACTTTAATGAATGTGTTGTGTATCCATGCTGTCTATTGTTTTCTCCAGCTCATTTTGAGGCCTACAATGATGAATGTGTTGGATGGCTAATAAGCATTATGGGTATGGCTCAAATTTTAACGTTTAATGTTCACTGGAAGGGCCTAAGGAAGTTTTTAATGGTGAGGTTTTAGTTGCCACCGTTTAATGGACAGGATGGATATACAATACAGACATCAAGGTGGCCCCACGGTTGAGATTAGGATCTGTTCTATTTTTTTTGGATGATTTCTTAAAATGATATGAAAAAACTAAGGGCGTGGACATAAAGTACATACATCAATGTGGGCCCGTGGCAACAGAAACAGCTGCTGTGGTGTCGTCACGGGGGTAATAATAGCGGATCCGCACCTACAATTACCTATGTGGGGCCCACCATGTTACGCCATCCCACTATCGCATTGAGTCCCATCACGGTGGGATAACATCAAAATCAAAGCTTATCAGATCGATCATTAGGTGGCACACAATATAATATATATATATATATATATATATATATATATATATATATATATATATATATATATATATATAGGAAAAGGTACTATGCCCTCGACCTCACGATAAGCTCCCATGAGGTCGAGCTGTGTGGGCCCCACCGTGATGCGTGTCGACCATCAACACCATGCATTCGATGGGTCCCTTTTAAATTATGGGACATCTCAAAAATCAGGCGTATACGGAACTCAGGTGGGCCATACCATTTAAAATCATGTGAAGACATGCCAAAAATATATGAAAGCACTTGGTGGGCCCACCTGAGTTTTGAATGTTGCTGAAACTTGGTCTAACCCTCATCCAAGTGGGACACGCATAATGGATGGGTTGGATTTGCAAACCACATCTTAGTGGGCCCAAAAAAATGATTATGAATGTTTTAATGGTGCACGGCCCCTCTCAATTTCTGTATGTGGTGTGGCCCACTCAAGTCACGGATTGACTTGATTTTTGAGACCTAGGCCCACGATGGAATGGTGCATCTGACTGATGGGGTAGATGTTCGAAACGCATCACGGGCCCACACAGCTCGACCTCATGGGACGTTCCCATCAGCTGGAGCGCATAGTACCTTTTCCCTATATGCACGATGTTGATGGTTGACACGCATCACGGTGGGGCCCACACAGCTCAACCTCATGGGAGCTTATCATGAGGTCGAGCGCATAGTACCTTTTCCCATATATATATATATATATATATATATATATATATATATATATATAGGGAAAAGGTACTTTGGGCTCGAGTTGATGGGAACGTCCCATGAGGTCGAGTTATGTGGACCCCACCGTGATGCGTTTTGAACATCTACCCCATCAGTTAGATGCACCATTCCATCGTGGGCCTAGGTCTCAAAAATCATGTCAATCTGTGACTTATGTGGGCCACACCACATACAAAAGTTGAGAGGGGCCGTGCACCATTAAAACATTAATAATCATTTTTTGGGCCCACCGAGATGTGGTTTGCAAATCCAGCCCATCCATTTTGTGTGTCCCACTTGGATGAGGGTTCATACTAAGTTTCGGCAGCATTCAAAACTCAGGTGAGCCCCACCAAGTGCTTTTATATGTTTTTGGCATGTCTTCACATGATTTTAAATGGTATGGCCCACCTGAGTTCCGTATATGGCTGATTTTTGGATATCCCATAATTTAAAGGGGACCCATCAAATGCACGGTGTTGATGGTTGACACGCATTACGATGGGGCCCACACAGCTCGACATCATGGGAGCTTATCGTGAGCTCGAGCGCATAGTACCTTTTCTCATATATATATATATATATATATATATATATATATATATATATATATATATATATATATATATATATGGAAAAGGTACAATGAGCTCGAGCGCACGAGTTCGTCCCATGAGGTCGAGCTGTGTGGGCCCCACCGTGATGCGTTTTGACCATCTACCCCATCAGTCAGATGCACCATTCCATCGTGGGCCTAGGTCTCAAAAATCAAGTCAATCCGTGACTTGTGTGGGCCACACCACATAAAGAAGTGCAGAGGGGTTGTGCAGCATTAAAACATTCATAACTATTTTTGAGGGCCCACCGAGATGTGGTTTGTAAATCCAGCCCATCCATTATGTGTGTCCCACTTGAATGAGGGTTCAGACCAAGTTTCAGGTGCATGGAAAACTCAGGTGGGCTCCACCAAGTGCTTTTATATGTTTTAACGGTGTCTTCACATAATTTTAGATGGTATGGCCCACCTGAGTTCCGTATACGGCTCATTTTTGGGATATCCCATAAGTTAAAGGGGAGCCATCAAATGCCCGGTGTTGATGGTCGAAACGCATCACGGTGGGGCCCACACAGCTCAACCTCATGGGAGCTTATTATACTCTCGAGCTCATTGTATTATATATATATATATATATATATGGGAAAAGGTACTATGCGCTCGAGTGTAAAGCGGTCATCCGTGAGGTCGAGCTGGGTGGACCCCACCGTGATGCCTTTCGAACATCAACACCGTCCACCAGATGCACCATTCCATAGTGGGCCTGGACAGCCCAAAATCAGGTCAATCCGTGACTTAGGTGGGCCACACCATCTAAAACCATAACTATACATGCCAAAAATATATAAAAGCACTGGTGGGACCCACCTGAGTTTTCCATGCATCTGAAACTTGGTCTGAACCCTCATTCAAGTGGGATACACATAATGGATGGGCTGGATTTGCAAAACACATCTCGGTGGGCCATCAAAAATGGTTATGAATGTTTTAATGGTGCACGGCCCCTCTGCACTTTTGTATGTGGTGTGGCCCACTAAAGTCACGGATTGACTTGATTTTGGGCCGTTCAGGCCGACCATGGAATGATACATTTGGTGGACGGTGTTGATGTTCGAAAGGCATCACGGTGGAGCCCACCCAGCTCGACCTCAGGGACGACCGCTTTACGCTTGAGCGCATAGTACCTTTTCCATATATATATATATATATATATATATATATATATATATATATATATATATATATATATATATAGCAGTGGTCTCCTACGAACAGTACCGCACGAGATTTCATGCGCACTAAGGCATTCACGTAAGTCGTAAGAGACCTCATATACATCGAGGCTAGCTTATAGGCTAAGGGTGGGCCCAACACAATAATTTCATGAAATCCACTATGACCACAAGGTCTGTGATGAAAATTCAACCACATAATTCAAAACCCAATTAGACTCATGATTTAGGTGGGCCACAATAAAGGAAAAAGTGCGAGAAGGGAATACTTACCGTTGAATTTTTAAAGGGCCCCACCTTGATGCATTCCAACTATTATCTGTCTCATGAATATTCATGCATGGTTATAAAAAAAAAAAATTAGGCACATATATAATTTATGTGGGCTACAACAAGTGAATTAATTTGGATGGTAAGCATCCTCCCACACTATTTCCATTAATGTGCCCTACCTAAATTAGGGATCATGTTGATGTTTGATCTATACTGATAATTTTTTATCACCCACCTCATGGCTGGAGTGGATTTCACATACACATCGAGGTGGGCATCCTCAACACATT